>LR990987.1:15070332-16335416 GCA_905163435.1 Mamestra brassicae
CACGGTTCAACGATGTAAGTGCAACGATAGATTGAGGAGCGCACTGGAGGATGTGCTTCGCGAGTATAGTTCCACTCCAATCGAACTTAGGCCACGACTACCACGGTACATGCACAAAAGAATAGAGCTGCTCCTGACCATATCTTTACTTCTTAAAATGGATGATCAGAAATCTGGGGGCAAAGAGCGAACAATTTGCGACTGATGGAGAAAGAAAGAATCCGTGAGAACCCAACTCTCAGATTCCATACAGCTTAGATCCCTCAGCTCGACCGAAACCTACAAGTGTTTGGGTATGTTGGAAGTGTTGGGACATTAATGGTACTGACATAAAGCAATAGCTGAAGAAGCGCTTCTTTGGCCGCCTGAAAAAGGTACTAAATTGTCTTTTGTCGGGCGGAAATAAGGTGCGCGCCTTCAACGGTTGGGTCATAATAATTTGGGTTGGGTCGACTTAATCTACTCTTTCGGAATACTCAATGGAGGCCCATACACTGCTGACCGCAAACCAGAAGCATCACCCTCGATCATCAGTGATAAAACTATATATCCCGCGGAAGTGTCGAGGTTGAGGCTTTTTAAATGATAGGACTCTCCACAACCACGAGACGTGCAGTATCAGATATTTTTGTCTCAAAGCCGATGGGGGTCTGCACCGAGATGTGGTCGCAGTGGACAAAGGACTCATTCCGTTGTCCATGGCTAAAGAGAACTAGCACAAACCTGTGACACTTACTACCGCAGGGAGGTATGGAGAGGCAAGGATTTTCACGGGCGTTTCTATCGGGCTGTCTATGGGTCCGATGTACGTGATTTCTCAGCGTCCGTGGCTACGTTTCGATGATCTCTTCAGAGAAATTTAAGGTTATGTTTGTGAAATTATGGACGGAGTTATCTTAACGAACATATTATGAAGGACGAGACGGTTGACGTGTGTCGGGCGAGCAGCTACCGTCCGGGTGAGTCCATCAGACAAATTATCTCTGGTTGTTCTCGTCTGGCTAACGGCGCGTACTTGCACAGGCATAACCAAGTGGCCAGGATTATTCACTAGCTACTTGCTTTAAAATACGACTTTGTTCTCGAAAATGACCATGTCATGTTGTACTGGGATCGGCCTATCATCACGGATAGGACTATGGTTGCCAATAATATAAATAGATATAGATAAAAGGCCTGATACAGAAGGCAGTACTCCTCGATACGGCTCGTATTGTGAAGAGGTTCCTTTCTCTGGAGCCCTAACCACCACACCGGTAGCTTGGACCCTGCTCCCCACAAACTACATTTGTTAAATGTTTAAAATATTTTGTTTGAATGTTTTCTAAGAAATATTTAAAACTGTAATCGATAGATATGTATATAAAAATTAACACAATTTTTTTCAGTTTCACGGTCGATGAAAGACATGAAATTAATAACTATTTTCAACTTCGTTTTTAACTATGTTTGTTTTGCTCTAAGTTAGCTTTAAGTGTCATAGTTATTAGCGCCTATTGCGAAATTTTATTATATTTTCTCGGTTAGAAACATTGAAATTACCACCAGATTCCGAACAAAAGTCGTTTCTAAAACCTAGATAATTACAAGCAGAACATATGCAGATTGAATTCAATATATTTATATGTTCTTATAATCTCAGGTACTTGTCTTGATGAAAAAATGTGTTGTACACATTTTTTAAAAGAAAATGTCAAACATAATTAAGACGATATTTTATACTTTTACCAAACATGTTAGGTTTTTTATAAAAAATCGGTTAAAGTGATATTTTTTTAATATTTAACAGAGTAATCAAATGCTACGGATATTATGAATTAAACCCGTTAATTGTTATTAATTCGTACCGAATTTATTAGTGACTATAACATTATGTAAGTTTGTAGAACTCTGTTAATCTGAGAAGCTAATAATCTGTTAAAGTTACCTATTTAATTGTACGAATAGATTTCTTGAACGATACCTTAAAGTTGACCTATCAACCTCAAACAAAGTAACGGAGATAACATAACAAATCGCTTCGGTAACTGCGATACTAACTGAAACGATAGCGTCGATCGAAGCGGGGGCCGTACCGCGCCCAATGAAATATTATCTCCTGTGTGACTTACGAGTACTGGCCTCTCGACCAAGCATAATGACATTTTAGTATTACAACATTTTATCTACACGAGACGAAAAGTTCCAAGATAAGTTAAACGCCAACTGGTATATTGTTTCAGAAAGTTGACAGCCGATGTAATTTGTTAATGTCAAGCGGCGTTTGCGGCGACCGGCGACATAGCGACGTATCTGCGCCCGCGGCCGTCCGACCGATCTGACGTAACCTAAAAATACACGGCGACACCACTTCGCCCCAGCTACTTGCCTATCTGTCGTACTGATTTAAATAATGAGATTTATCATTTCTGTGTGCACAAACTCATAAAATTATTATCAAGCATCGTTCTATTAGCTACCTACATTATTTAGTAAAGCTACCGAATAAAGTAGTGATAATAATTCACCTGTTCGTTTAAAATCCGTTCTGTGTTATACCATTAAACTTACTAAAAATCTGAATGATGTATTATTAATAGATGTTTCTGATAAACGTCAAGTTGCGCCCACCTACATAGCTTATCCTTAATCTTATACTAGATTTGAGAAATGATGAACACCATGATTGATTTTCATGCATAAGTAACGCGAATATTTAGAAGGAGAAATATATAATATTATTAATAATTCTCTCTTTTACAGGTCGCCTCGTGGGGTTGGGTCCTCGCTCAAGGCTCAAGACACTTTGATGATTTTGATTTTATACTTGTGTGATGCTCAAACCACAGAAAAAAAACATGTTTCTTGTTTGGGGATCCCCTCAAATTTTAATTTTTGATTATTATTTGTTGATATAGCGGCTACAGTAAAACATGGGTATTCTGTGTGTTAAATTTCAAGTATACCTTAGTTTCAAAGATACAGCCCTCTGACAGACAGATGCAAGGGCCGCTGATGCTTAGTAATAAGAGATGCTATTTTCACCCTACAAGTACAATACCCAAAAAAATATGAGAAGTTTAATGAGCTTACCCTCGAAACATTTATTAACTGTCGGAATCAATTAACCGTTTTATTTTGGCATCGCACGAGTACTGCTGCGTATTAAAAATAAAATCATAGAGAGATATCCATTTATTTGATTTCCGAATTCCCGCGAAGTTTCGATCGGATTCGTTAAAACGAGTTAAGATAATCCGTCAAAAGAGTGTCTAAAAGCAAATCATTCAAATATAATTTTTCATGACGGCTGTGTAAAATACAACGCATCAAAAGTTTATAATATATTTTAAAGTTTGGATGTATTTTATATCCCTTTAGAATGTGTAATGGAAAATGTAGCCATATTTAAAAAAAATCTTAACGAAAAAAAGACAAAGTATACATATGGAAGTATTAACATAATTATGGCAAACTCTTTAGTTTGCCATAATTATGTTATTACTTCTAAGAAGTGTTTTGTTAAAAATAAGCTCTTTCAAAGGATAGAGCTTATTTTAACAAAACACTTCTTTCAGTTTTCAAAAATCTTTGTTGCAGTTTGTTTTCATCAACATCGGGCCCGAGAATCGAATCTACAACTGCATCATTGGCTTTTTGAAAAATATCATTTCGAAATTAGCACTTTCTTTTAATTTGCCATGTGTTATTACTTTCAAGAATTTGATCCTTAATAGTGCCACTTTCGGATGGTGTAATAATACAGGATGTGTGTAGGTTCGGTTCCTGGCTAGGAATATCGATTTTTCAATATCCAATGGTGTAATTTAGTTTTCATCAAAATCGGGCTCGAGACTCCTTTCAGTGTTTTTCGATATTCTTTAAAGTTTTGAATTTGGCCATACAAGCATACCTACTTTCAAATTTCACATCTAATTTATACCTAATAAAATCGTAGAATTGCCATGTCTGGCCATCAAATATTTTTGCATAAAAATTACTGAGAAACGTCAGGCAAATAACGTAGAACAACAAATCCATTTTTTTAAAATTGCTGTCTGTTTGTCTGCATGTGAAAGCACGCAAAAACCAACTGAATGGATTCACAATTTAGGTACTTTAAAATATTAAGTGTTATCCCGAGTATTATTTGGCGTTTATTTCAACAAAACCACTACATACAGCGCTATGCGTTGCATTGATCGAGTTTTGCACGCATTACGTAAAAAGTATAAAACCAACAACAACGACAACTGTTGAAAATTATTGTGTTGTTATAAATGAAATTTGCGTAACTACACTACAACTACACAACAACTGAGTTTTTGATTCGTTGCAATCGGTTGACTCTCATCATCATCATCATATCAGCCGAAAGACGTCTACTGCTGGACATAGGCTTCCCCCAAGTCTCGCCACAAGAAGCGGTCCTGTACGACTCGCATTCATCGGTTACCCGCGAGCGCGACCCTCACCAAGTCATCGGTCCACCTTGTGGACGGCCTTCCAACGCGCTGCGTCTTCCGGTACGCGGTCGCCACTCTTGAACTTTTCGGTCCCATCAACCCTCTGTTCTGCGAGCAATGTGCCCTGCTCACTGCTCTTTCGGGCTATGTCGATAACCTTGGTTCTCTTGCGGATATCGTCTTTCCTTTTCGGTCACGCAAGGAAATTTCGCGCTTTACCCACTCCATTGCCTTTTGGGTGACTGAGCCTTCTGATGAAGCCCATTCTGGAGGATCACATTTCGGTTCCATAAGTCATGGCTGGCAATACGCACTGGTCATAGACTTTCGTCTTGAGACACTGTGGTATGTGAGACGAGAAGATATCACGCAATATTCCGAACGCTGCCCAACCGAGTCGTATTTGACGGTTGACCTTTTTCTCGAAGTAAGCCCTACTTAAATGGACCGTTTGTCCCAGGTAGACGTATTCATGTACAACTTCCAATGTAGTCTCCGATCTTAATAGGCATGGGTGCTACATGGGTATGACCTTCCTTGGTTCTTGGTCCATGTTCATTTTAAGACCCACTCTTTTGGAAACTCTACTGAGGTCATTGAGTATTTTACTGAGGTCCTCCATAGACTTAGCCATGACGACTATATCGTCGGCAAATTGAAGATGAGTGATGTACTCGCCATTGACATTGATACCTAGCCTTCTCCAGTCCAAAACCTTGAAGACATCCTCCATTGCAGCCGTGAACAGTTTCGGAGGAATATCGTCTCCCTGCCTCATACCCCGCTGCAAGAGGATAGGTTTCGAGGCCTGATCCTGAAGTCGGTCTGACATAGTGGCGTTTTTGTACAAACATAATATCGTCGATCTGGCACCGTTGGAGAGACTGCAGCACAGCCCAAGTCTCGATCGAATCGAATGCTTTCTCGTAGTCTACATAACCCTAAGCAGGGGACAGATTATACTGATCGGTCTTGTGTATAACCTGCCTCATCGTATGTATGTGGTCTACAGTGCTGAAGCCTTTTCGGAATCCGGCTCGTTCGGGAAGCTGGAAGTCGTCAAACCTGCGCGCGAGACGGTTCGTGATGACTCTGGAAAACATCTTGTAGACATGGGTCAGAAGTGAGATGGGCCTTTAATTCTTAAGCAGGGAACTGTCGCCCTTCTTAAAGAAGAATACCAACACACATCTGCTCCATGCCTGTGGCGTTTTACCCTCGAGTATGATGGAATCGAACAGTTTCTGTAGGGCCTTAAGGACGGGTTTTTCACCCGCCTTCAGGAGTTCTGCCGTAATTCTGTCCTCACCCAACGTCTCTTTGTTTTTAAGCTGCTTCAGAGCCATCCTAATCTCATACAGGCTGGTCCGGGATGTCTTTGGTATAGTGCCGGGTCAATCTAGCTTTTTGGTCTTCATCTAGATTCGCAGCAATATATGTATGTACATAAAATTTTAATATTACATGTTTTGGAAACCGAAAGATTTTTCGTAAAACTTTTGCACTACTTTTCGAGCCGATGGTAAATATGTATTAGTTTAGTAACGAGCTGATGGTAAAAATGTATTAGTTTAGTAACATTTTATGTAGTAGCATTTTCGTCATGATTGTACAACGTCATGTCGATGAAAGTGGCGTCACCGCTTACGCTGGAAAACTCTCAATGCAAAAACGCCGATATCAACTCGGTTCCTTTTTATATCTTTCTCATATTGATTTGCACGAGTGCACTCACACACTTTGCGGTTACTCGCAAGTCGCAATGCGGCGAGCCAACCGATGGACCTCAATCACTGAAATACATGTTAAAGTCATTCCTATTCGCCCTGCGATATAGGTAAACTAATAAAAGGATGTCATTTTTATGCCGCTTTCTGGTCAAATTCGTAGTGGCTTTGATTCGATTTGATCAAAGCCACTACGAATTTGACCAGAAATGAACGAAGGTTTAGGCACTTACAGGTTGCTCATTCTCTTATTTACTTAAACCATACTATGTATAGATACCTTGACCTAAAATCATTAACGTTAAATTTTCACCTGAAATATATATATATAAGTGAAACCATAAAAACATTAGTTATGAATATTTAAAGTTATAACTGCCGTAAATGAATAATAAAAGACAAACGCAGTGTTTAGCAGCAACAATGTTCATATCGTGATTTATTCGTAAAAAGATTATCCTGATCATCCACCAGGCCCTAATTCCCGAGGGGCTCGTCCCTGATAACTCAGTATCGCGGGTGCTCTCGTTTTCAAATAAGTAAATTAACGTGGAATTGAATTAAGTTTCGTCCCGAGTTGAGATTATGGCGATTTAGTGAGATTATCTGAATGTGTTAAACGTCGCCGTCGGGTTGTAATGGAAGGGCGTGGGTCAGGCCCATTGTTTAATTATAGATAGTGCTCCGGTATAAAAGCCACGAAGCGTGGTCAGGTTTACTACTCATATTTATGTTTATACGTAAGAATGTACCGTTTTTATGACTCTATTGTGGACGGTGGTTTAACTTTATAATGCGTAATAATATCACGTCATTTGGTATTGTTTAATTGCTATTTAGCTTGTAATTTAGGCTATTACTATGAACTAATATTTTTATCCAGCTGGTTTTCAATGAAATAAGTAGATACCTTGGGTACTAATTAATATGAATAGATATAGTAATGTACTATGATTTATATGAGTAAATTTAAAATTGACATAAAAAACATGTCTATTATATGACACAATAACAAACTTAAATTGTTATCAGGCACATTTTGCGTCATTTCACAAATTTAAAAAGCGGTCAAGTTCGAGTCGGACTCTCAGACGAAGGGTTCCGTACCATAAACCGAAAAAAAAACGGACGGAAGGACCGATGGACGGACGAACAGACGAACAGCGGAGGCTTAGTAGTTGGGTTCCGTTGGTTCCCCTTTGGGTACAGAACCCTAAAAAGCACCTGAAAACTAAACTATTACTCGCGATAAGGAAATACAATTAAACTTTGCCTTTGTACACAAAATCGAAGTTATTGACTGGCTGGTGTTCGAAGCGAAGTGTAAGTTTAGGAAGCTTTTTTTCCTTTTAACGGGGACCAATGCTTGGCGTGTTCGAGTCTCGGTAGCTATCGTAAAGCCGCGTAGAGATCGACGCCGATAATTGAAAAAACGTTACGACTGCTGAATCTTAACACCGATTTAAAACTGCGATGGATAAATTAAAAGAATCCAACCCCAGACGATTGTTTTTCTTTCCGATTCTTTGGCTCCGATTTAGCCGATAAGCGTGTTCTGAGCGAACTTTATGTTCCGATTGTACTTGTGTACATTTAGTGTAGGTGGCGCTGTGTCGTGTGCTTTTAACAGTTCTTTTTAATTTTAATTAAAAACAAAATGTATTACAATTAAAGGACATTAATCGTAGTAGTTTCTTTGGGGCGTCTTTACGATTCTTAAAGCTGTTTTAAAAGTATTTTTTACAAAACTCGTGTCACTAATTTTAAAGTTGAATTTATTGACTACTTACTTAGTAGATTACATTATTCGTAGAAATTTAAAGTAAAGTATAAGAATAGGTAATAGTAAAAGTAGACCAACCATATAATATTATATGGTAGATCTACTCGTGCCTATTAAACATACTTATTCTGTTAAGTTTCAATTAATTGAATCTGAGTCCTGTTAGTTCGTGTCTGATGATTGATTGATCCACCAGAAAACTCATCGGAATCGATTTAATAATACATGATTCAATACTGTCAAGTTAACACTTTGTTACTTAAGTACCTAGTAACTACCACGCCTATCATGAAGTTATGTTGGTAAAATGAATTAGTTATTTCTCCTTAACCGACTTCCAAAAAGAAGGAGGTTCTCCATTCGATATTGTGAGTTTTGAGTTTTTTGAACTACAGGTTCATAAGAATATTTTGAAACTAAAAATCCTGACACCGAAATTAAAAATAAACTTTCCAATTGCATAAAACGACAAAAAAACTCAAACTAGTCAAGAAAAGTGACTAGGTACTATTCCTAGCAGTCTGTTGCAGTAAGTAACCTCAAATCTGTTTTACAAGACAACATATTCGTATGAACTAGTATTGCCAGTATTTTGATTTATTGTCATATCGTCATCTCCATCTTGTCACCGGAAAATTGCAATGCCGGAACATTGTAAAATATTGCGTGAAATTTTAAACAATTTTTTCGTAATAAGCCACGGATATATTGGAAACTATTTCATTTGGATGGAAACTAATGTATATGAAACGATTTATTATAATCTTACGGAGTCTGTAATTTTCTGGTGACTTTTATAAGTATATATATATATTTTTATGTTTAAGCTCTCCAATTAGGTACTCCGAGGTTTCTAATACGATTTCTATGTGTAATTATTTTTTAGTTCGACGTTGAATCCTTGCCATTTATGCCTATTACAATTTGATTCAGTTTGGATCAGTTGTTTTTATTTTATTAACTTTTTTGCTTACTTGGATGATGTAATTTTTGGGTATGTGGACGATGACGTCGTCTAAGTAAGCAAAATAACGTCGGTTAATTACATTCTAATTTCCACGACATTTTGTATCTACTCTTGATGATGATCAATAATAAATATAGAAATAAAATAAAATATTTAGTTTAGATTTAATTGCTTACCATCTTTGCATTTCATGAAATGTCAATTTAGTTGTAGAGTTGTAAAACTAAAAAACTTTTTACAAAAAAATACAACCAGCTTTCAAATAAAAAGAGGTATAAACTGTAAGCTACCGCCAATTTAATTGGTTTTGAATTTCTTAAAAAATACGGTTTGTCCGCAAAATATCTGTCATCAAAATGTAGTTGTCAAACAATATCAAAAACAATTCCATAACAAATCACATAAATTATCGCCTCTTTGCTTCAATAACGTGATAAGTCCGTCATTTTTTTAGTTTATTTGATTATTGAAATCGCCGTGAACCTAACTTATCCGTGTCGGAGTGCCCTGAGCTCCCTGTTCCCTATGGTCAAATATTTGGTGACAGATATACCGTTCTGAGTACGAAGCTACTTTTAGGGATAAAAAATATTATTTTGAGAACAAAATTTTTATCCAAGGAATGAACTACGACTTTATTGATAAATTCCTCTTATTTTAGGTGCATATTGTCGCACTAACCTCGGACGTTCCGCTCCCCTGAGTAGAATGACGAACACATATAATAGGATCTGCTCTAACGGCCAAGTCAACATCGACATCTTCTCGAACTCTCTTGCCCAATTTAAGTCTAAAGTTATAAAGTTAGATTGATGATCCGTAGTCCCTTTTATTTTATTTATTGATGACAGCTTAGGATATTTTAAGTAATGTTTTAGTGTATTACGTAATTGAATTCAAGTTTTGTAATTCAATATTAATTGTATAATTCAACTATTTAAATCCTATCAATTCTCAATTTGTTAATGTCAATTATTTTTTTACTATTTTTGCTCGCTCTAAGAAAGTTGTGCATGCCTGTAAGTGGCTTATTTACACAGGACCCTCGATGCTATAACTTATATGATGAATTTTGTAAATAAGCTGTTGATGTGCCTTATTAAATAAATAAATATTTACATTAATTTGGTTATTCATACCTGGCGACACTTTTTATTTAACTGGGAATATAAATATTTCGTGGCGATAGATCTATTAATTAGATGATACCAGTTGATGACAAATATAAACTTTGGTGTCAAAAAATATAATTCCCAATAAAAACACCACTAAGTATAAAATTACTTTAATTTCGGAAGTCGGTGTCAATAAACGAGGAAACAAAACCAAAATCACCGGCTTCCGAAATTAAAGTATTTTTACTTTGTAGGCAGTGTTTTTATTTGGAAGTCGGTTGTATTTCTTGTTAAAAAGTTTTAATTTACTAACTCAGTTCTGACTGTGCATTGAATTCAAACAATTCCTTACAACTTAACACCCCGAGTAGTTAAAATTGGTATAAGCGTGTTATAAAAGGCGAGGGAGTACGGTCGGAACAATAATTCACAAAAATTGTGAGCAGTTAATGTGCTCCCGGGCCTGAGGGCGACATAATCATCCGCAAAACTAAATTTAATGCTAATAGCACTTTTTAAAATAAAACCTCGGCAGGGTTGGGCGCTTAGTGGCATTATTTAAAGTGATTTTAATTATGTTGAAAGCAGATGACACTGAGTTCCCTCCTCTTCATTGTCCGTTAGCGACCGTCGCTTACCGAAATCACTTCCAACGGTTGCGTATTGGAGTTTTTGGTTGTTGTCGATACGTACCTACACTTTTCTTGCATTTTTTTCTACGTAGGATATCCTACCTACCTATGGATAGATGTCAAGCCATGCAATTGCTGCAATTCCAGTTTTTTAACGCTGTCGCAGCATATTGAGGTGACTTTATTAGACGCCATTTTAACTGCAAGTACATAGGTAACATAGGATACATACTATAGGTAACATACCCTCTTGGGCTATGTGGGTTCCGTCCATCCTAATGTAAGGTAAAAAGAAAGACTTAATTAACTGAATCTATCCTATATTATTACAACATTGCCCTATTGCTGTAGAGTTTAGACGAATCGTAAGTGTATTTGATGAACAAATCACTCATGACGAGCTGGCGACCCAACATCACAAGCGGCGGTGTATGTATCTAATAGTCACGTAACGTTACACCGCGTCGTCGCTACACTAGGACCCCGCCAGTGCGTGCCTCTAAATCCGACGAAGCCAATAAATCACACGAAGGCAAACATTACGAGGGCTTTCTATGTATACTGTTACGCATACTGCCCCGCGTTTGTGTACCACGAGCCGGTGTTTGTGCTCGGCTAGTCGTTACAAAAGTAGAGTGATTCACAAACATTCATAAAGCACCCGGCTCACTAAATGCGCATCGATGTCAAATGGAGGGATGACAGTGCCACAGCGGCAATTTGCCGGCAGTTTTGTTTTAATTAAGCTTTCAATTTGTTCGTATTTTAATATCAACTAACCACAGTGACAATCGGAATCATATACATATGTAACTCATGCACTTGCACATCGTATATATTCGTGATATTGATTGGACTTCTAATTGATAAATGTTTGTGAATGGGCACGAACAGATTCAGTTTTGTACGAGATTATTTTTTCTAAGTTTTGATTTATGAATCACGTCCATGTCGGGCCATTATTTTTATCAATATTTAATTTTCCCATGTATCTTAATAAAATTAACCATAACTGTTTGTACTTAAACGGCTAAACTGTTTGATCCACTATTAATTTATCTCGAGCAGTAATTTATCAGTAGGTAGCCTTAAATGATGCAATCATCCGATTTATAAATTCAGCAATAGTCAAAAAGCCTGTGAGATACAAAATATCATGTGGAAGCATAGCTTCTTAAGTCTTAGTCAATCACTCGTTTCGAATATTTTCAAATCTGGCGGTCTGCTGAACGTGAGGTACGTGCAGCAGACCAAGTTGGGGCACAATTCCTCATGGTTCTTGTCTTTCAGTAGCCTGAGGTGCTCCGTGCCTCCGACTATATTTTATTCTCTTCATTTTCTGTATAATATTTAAAGATCAGCCCGCGGTTGGGTCTTCTTATAGGCCCTAAAATTTGTGCTCGGTTATTAAGGAGTTTTATTTTTTAAGTGTATACAGTAGTAAAGTATTTAAAAAAACCGACAAAGTGTGAGTCTGAGTCGCGCATTAAGGGTGCCGTACCATCGTATTGTACAAGATTGACGATCAATCTTGTGCGATGTGACAACCTATGTACCTTTTAAATACTTTTGTTAATTTATTTTTACTTTTTGGTCACAGAAATATGCACTCGGTTAAAATTAGAATTGTCTACTTACCTATTACGGTTCATGAGATGCAGCCCGCTAACAGCGTATGGACAGAAGGACGGACGGACAGTGGAGGCACAGTAATAAAGTCTCGTTGGCCTTTGGGTACGAAACCTTAAAACATGACTGTTGCACTTTTGAAATGAAAAATATCTCAGTGATTTAGTTTTACGTTGATACTCTTATCATTTGCTATGATAAAATAGTAAAACGGCAGCTTCTCATGACATTTTCCACATCTTCAAAAATTATCACCATCTGCTCTTTTCCCAACTATATTGAGGTCGGCTACCAGTCAAACCGGATTCAGCTGAATATCATTCCAGTTTTTTACGTGGAGCGAGACCTCCACAGCCCAGTAGATAGGTAACACGGTATTTCTTGACAAGACTGGCGTCAGATTGTCTGGCTTCTGACAATCCGTAACGACTGCCAACTGCCAAAGATCTACAAATAACGTGTTTTCCAAGGCAGAGAAGATTCTCAGTATATTAACCCATCCACAGACGGACGAAGCTTTGCTTAACCGTGAAGCTCGACCCGTGCAGCTGTATTGTTTAGCCACGTTTAACGATTTTTTTTCATACATGGATAACAGATAAGTAAGAAATGGTACGTGTAGCTATTTTTCGATACCCTTGATGTTTTCCTCTCTTATTTTTACCCCGCTTGTACATTTATAAATATTATTATTAGCTTGTATCTGTCACCTGAAAATGGCAAACTCCGTAAGATTATAAAATATTATAATATTATTTCCCAGAATGACTTCGAGAGATAGATAGACGATCAAATTTTGATGCATAAAAAAGGATTCCAAATGTTCAGTTGACAATGGAGAATTTGCAATCGCTCAATATATTTTATAAGTAATCTTGACATAATATATACTATGTAATAAGTTTGTATTTACCTATAAATAAAAATATAACAAGTAAAGAATAAGCAACAAGTGTAGTTTGAGAAGCTGAAACTGAGGTTAAATGGTTAAATACATTTTTAGTGTAGCTGAACTGAATATATGATTACTAATGACCATAGATGTTCAAGTAATTTGATGAAACAGTACGATCAAACTGTCTGATCAAATAGAAATACGAAATTTCATATTTCTTCAAGCCATTTGATAACTCATTCTATATCAAATTTTCCTACAGACATTCATACCAATTTTATAAAACTGTTTGAACCAACCTGTTTGATCAAATGACTTGAAGGTCTGTAACTAACATATTTATTTTATCTCCGTCGCGGTGTTTGTCTCTTTGATTCAATGTTAAGATGAATGGAACTATGGTTGTTTTTTAATCAATCTCGCCTAAACGGCTTATTATTGAATTAGGCCATAGGCTACTTTTTAGGGTTTCGTTGGTTTCTTTTGAATACGGAACCCTATTACTAAGCCACCGCTATCCATCCGTCCGTCCACATCGTTGTCTATCACATGAACTTTAATAGATAGATTTCTTTTTTTACATTTCTACCTATTTAGTATTTCTATTGCCGCTACAAAAACGTGTTTTTTGGTTTATGTTACGGAACCCTAGCTTCATGTCCAACTCGCACTTGGTCGGATTTTATACCTAACATAGAAAAGAGTGAAGCTATGGGCAGACACCAGTATTTTATAAGGTCTGTGGTCATCCACATAGTAAAAAGTGGATGTTTAGTACGTTTTTAATCAGTGAAGCGCAGATATCACGTTAATTCCCAGGCAAATTCAACGTTATTTCTTCTGGTTAGTTGTAAATAAATCGTCATGAGATCTCATGTGCTGTGTGGCTAAATGGATACAGTGGGCATCGATGGCGGCCTACGCAATTACGCATTATACAGTGTGACTTTGTAAAGTGTGCGTAGATGGCCAAATCCAAAACTATGCGGAATGTCGAAAAACACTGAAAGGAGTCTCGAGCCCGATTTAAAGGAAAACTAAAACTGCATCATTGGCGTTTTGAAAAATCGGTATTCCTAGCTAGAGGAATCCAACCGGTTGATCAATTTAAAAATTCACCCTGTATGTATAGGCTTATTTATTATTTATTTTATTTATTTAATATGGGTTTGCTCTTGACTCTAGTCTAGGTCATAGATGACAGAGACAAAGTCGACGATGGAGCGAGCCTACCCAGAAGAAGCCTGTTCACTCTAATTTTGAAGAGATTAGGGTTGTATGCGTTCGGAAACACAGACGCAGGCAGAGAGTTCCACTCCTTATACCCCGACCGTAATGCAAAGTCGGTACAGTCACATACAGTCATATGTCCGATAGACCGACTACTAGTTTAACCTAACACTATCGGTTTCCAATTGTATTTAGTAACACCGGTGGCGCTCGTCAGTTTAAAATATTTCTACCACACCGGATTCACGGTGGATTAGAGCTTTTCATGAATTATAAAGTAGACACATGACATGTTAGAAAACAATACAAGTTTTAATTCAGGAATTAATTGATTTTGATATAAAGAAACTCCGTTTGAGAACGATTCTTCTAAACTTTCAAAACCAGAATGAATATCAAAAAGGTCTATTGTCTAAACATATCTAACGCATCGAAAACCTTGAAAGCAATAGAGTAAATAAACTTAGAGTATGTTTAATGATGGGATCGTCTAAAAGCTTGACGGCACTGATCCGCAAACGTTGATAAATCACACGAATATAAACATAAGGTGGGATTTCGTTTGTCTTTTGAGCCACCGCAGGAAGTAACCCTCAGATACATTTTATATTTGTTAAACAAACGCGATGACTGAGTACCAAACATAGCCTATCAATTTACGTTTGTTGTTGAAGGTATGCTCCTGCTAAAATTACATTTTCCAACCTGAAGACTTGTACTAAGAGTTGTTAAAATAATCATTATACATGTCATATTCGCATGGGCATAAAAGAGGAACCTACTTATTGATATGTTAGAGGAAATAAAACACACTATGTGCATTAAATGTTTCTCATATAAAAGCCCCTAATTTTAAAACTGTTTCCGCTTAAATCATTTTTGCCCGCGGTGGGTTGCATTAGCTATCAGAATAAGAACTTCGGCTTGTGCTACCAATGTATTATTTTTGATAAAAGTACGGTTATTAAACTTGGAATCAAAAGATGTTTATAAGATGTGCTGCACTGCTTGCATCGATAGATACCTTTTTTATCGGTGGTAACTATTAATGGTAAATACCTAATATCTAAAGACAGACACATCTAAGTTTTATCTAGTTTGTACTTATATACAAAATCACTGTATACGTAAAGACACTGAAAAAATATTAAATGAGATGGTGACTTTCAATAAATCTCTCAGCTGCAATTAAGAACTACAAAGCAATGATACTTTTTCACAGAAAATCTCATTTCAAGTTGCGCCAAAATACTATTTTTCATCGAAATCTCTGTATTTAGTCCATAATAAACGGAGTGCAGGGGCTTAAATCGTTAGTTGCTCATTATTGCCGCGACAATGGAAGGCGGTGCGCAGTTAGGCATTAGAAAGGCCGAGCTTTCGCTAATGACATCCCGGCGCGCCTTATGTATGCCAACACGGCGCTTTACCGAATAACTCTTTGTTCGAGGAACGAGGCGTTTAATTTACCTTTTTAAATGTTCCGCGTTCTGTGGATAATTTGATAGAGCATTTTTGTGACAACATTGAAATAAAAAATACCAGACAATGGATACCTGATGGTTCGATAACTGCTCATGAAAGTAAAGGAACAAAACTGTTAGTGAGTTTTTCCTGCAAAGCTATTCATGTTTATTTACTAAAATAATAACAAGCGCAGTAATTTAATGTTTAGGGGTGCGTTTTTTGTTTTTAATTAAGCTATAAATTTGTATTGCATTTAACAAAAATAAAATATTTTTTCCATCTACCATATTGTCATAACCTCATAATATTTATTTGAGAAGGTGGGATTGAGTTTCACAAAAGTGGAACTTGGCCATTTACCTAACATGATGCTGTGAAGATGCGTCTCAGATCAAGCCAGGGCAAAATGTAGAATCAAAACGTCCTATTAGCAGAACGCTTTATTTATTAGCAGAATATCCTATTGTCAATGTACAGTGAAACTAAAAATTAAATTTGTGTCGAAATTATCATTCAAACGGAAAGGAGGCGTAGACGCAACTTGTGCCGACACCCTTGTACAATCTCATGTTTCAAGTATCTCTGTATATGGAACATACTTGGACCAGGCTTACTACGGAGACTGTGGAGAAGCAGAAGTTCGGAGACGGGCTAAAATCTAGAGCAGTAAAGATTCAAAAACTACCAGGAGACCAGGATCATGAAGATGTATATCCGGGGCTCGAATCATCATGAGTGGTAAGGAACCAGCAGGAAATCAGAATCATGCAGAAAAAAATCCGCGTGGAGCCATTGTCAAAATAAAAACACTTTAATTTCACTATGAACCTAATTCTGAAAAAGTCTATGCAGACGAAGTCGTGGACAGAAGCTTTACGTAGCCATTTTATGAGTTAATCGCAAAAAAAACCTATCGATATGAACTTGTAAACTTTTAAAATCTTATATTTATGTGTGGTGTGACTGCACTTTTCACATTATCTTGTTTTAGGACGTTCTGCTATAGGACGATTTGCGAATAGGACGGAGGCGATAAAGTAACTTGAATACTGTTGTATGTACGAACCTTAGGTTACCTAAATTCTGCCGTAACCGTGATTAGAACATAGGTAGTCGTAGTGCCCATGTTTTATAGTAGGTAAGTGTGTCTTGCTGCTGGGTTTCACAGTCTAACAGATTCAAACTGCAACTTTGCAGCTGGCGTGCAGCCTTACAAAAAGCCCGAATAATAAAAAAAAAAATCTTTAAATTACTTCTGCGTGTCGAGTAATTTCAAATATGACGCGGCTTTGATCGAATTTTATTTCTGTCTAAAGTTGCACAGAAGCAGGTTGGCTTCTGTGCACTTTTAGACAGTGGGTTGATACTTAAGGAGGTGATAATCTAGTAATCAAAAGACCATCAATATCTATGATCAATTCAATATATAACAACCTAAATAAATTAATAACAAAGCACACATTTAGAAAGTCAGAGAACCTTGAGGTGTACAATCAAAGGACTAATTGTATCACAGTGCGTTAAGTACAATACTAGAAGCTACGCTGGAAGCGCGGTGAACGCGGTCCGCATAGCGCCATCTACCATTGGGTCCTTGCACTGCAAGTTCCATGCGTTTCTGTACCGGTGGGATGTGTTAAATGCAACGACCGACAAACCCGACTCGCGTCAATATTGACACAACATCCCATAATTTCGACCGCCACGCACACAATAGATTTATAAGATAAACACATAGTAAAATGTCAGTAAATAGGATTGACAACATTTTAATATATGGTCTTGTATTTGCTTTGGGTTGGTTCGGCTCTCTGTTATGCCTACATGCGTTAATGCTGTACCGTGAAATCATTGTTTTTTGTAGACGCTTTGGAGATTAAATATGAATAAAAGGACAAAGCGCCGTGAACATATTGTATTTTTTTTGTTCAACGGAGTTGACTTAGTAAGCCTGTGGGATTTTGGCATTGCGACATTCCATGCCAGATAAGTACTTTTAACGGGTGGGAATTTAAATAAAGATTTCTTTAACCTGTGAGCTATATTTCACGTGTTATGAATCGTACTTACAACAACTGCTAGATTATCATAAATTCTTATACTCCAATTTGAGTCTGCGTTTTAAATGCTTAAAATTGATGCATTACGTTACATTTTTAAATTGGTAGGTTTAGCGAAACATGCGAATTGCGGATAGACATCCTACCCAATGATGATGGGGCCTTCAAGGCGTGCTGGTCACTAAAGTAATTCTCACCAATTTTGAAATATTACCTCCGATCATGTGAGTCAAAACGATGCATGATTATCTTTAGAGCGAGTTTTAAGATGTTGACGATAACTTCGCTTATGGGTTACGCCATAAAAAAATTAGGGCAAAATTCGAGTTTTAGCAGTCTTAGTTTGTGTTTTTATTTAATATTAAAAATTATGCATACCTACATGTTTTAAACCACCTTTCTTTAACCATAGATAGATTAGGTACACTTTATGTTTATCTATAACAGCCAAGATACTAAGACAAACAAAAGAGATGGTATCATATTCAACCCAGAAATCTATACGAACAAACTGAATACCAACTGATTCTTTAAAATTTTAGAGTTTCTTACATTTTAACGAATATATTCAAGGATTGAAAACCTTGAATATATTCGTTCTATCAAACCCATCGAGAAGCACACCATTTTCAACTTTAGTCACCGTACATATTATTTTATTTATAAAAAAGATTACCAATCCAATCCTACGTACCCAAAACTTCCCGAATAAATTCTGTATATTATGGTGAAATACGTATCAACATCTGTTGCAAAGTTTAGAAGAACCACGTGGCCATACTTAGGTACCGCCCCGTCTGAAAGTCGAAAATCATCTATCCCAAGGAATATAGGTACCTACTACCGGGCTGAAAAGTATCTTTGTTCTAATCCAGGATATACCTAATCTACCAGTGCCAAGTTTCATCCAAATCCGTTCAGCTGTTAAGACATGAAGAGGTAACAAACAGACAGACATATTGACTTTCGCATTCATAAAATTATAGGTATATGGATGGATGTAAGTAGGTACTTAACTAAAACATTTATGTACAAAATCTCGGTCGCCCGGATCTAAATTTGCACTCATATTTTAGGTACCTATTCAAACGATATGTTTAAAAGTTTAACATAATCGAACATCACCTCGTAAATATAATTGAAACACAATAGGCAATTACTTATTATTTTTCGGTATTGTGGAAAGTTACACGTCTATAGCACATCCGGTGGGATTTGAAGCATTAATACCCTAGCAGATTACCTGCTTTCAACTCAGTTTGTCAATAGTAATCTGTAAACACAAACTGTTAAAATCCGCTCTTTGACGTTAACCGAGTTTGCTCAGGTGTACCCCTTTGACAATAACCAGCTTGCATATAATAAGCCTCTTGAATGTCATTTTTGTGATGCGATGACAGTTTTTGAAATAGATGCTAAAGATATTCGTAGGTACACCTACCCGACCGTATTAATAGTGAAAACTTTAACCCATTGGAGTAGTTTATTATTGAATTGACAAAACTCAAAAATAAAAAAGAATAAAGTTCCCAAGGCTTATTATTCTGGGTATTTAAACGCAACTACATAATTTCTTAATGTCCCGCTTGCACAAAGCAGCAATGGCGCGACTATTGCCAAGCTCACACCACAGGAGCAGCCATCAAACGCATATTCTGTAACTGATTAATGACGCCAATGCAAGAGATAAAAGAACCAGTAACAATAATTCATGTCACTATGTTTGTACACGTTCGATGTACAACAATGCACCACGTTGGCAAAGGGGTGATATTTAACTCAAAATCAATGCCAACTCCATTGTATGCACACCACGTCTACCAGGAGGGGGAACTTTATGTCTTTTGCTTATACTAATAACACCACCCCTTAAAGGGTGGCTCGCTGGTTCCTTTCGAATAGGGAGCATCCAAACTTTGTATGTTAATATAAACACTCGTGTAGGCTTCCCTGCGAACATCACAGAATTCAATGTATAAAGCGTTATTATTACATAAGCAGCCCTACGAGAAAGAATTATTTCTTAAGGGGTATGTTGAGGTGCTTATAAACAGGTTTATAACGAAGTTCAAAATGTCTTTGTACTAATAACATTAAAAGCTGGTCATGTATAAGACTAGATTGCGTGATGTTAAATGTTCGTAGTCGTTAGGTATCAACATCTTTTAGGGACAAACTTTTTAGGAGCCTTTTTAACGCGTTATTATAAACTTCGTTCTTTTACTAGCTAGGTATTGTTATTTGTTCCATGCTATCAAACGGGCCTAACTAATACCAGGTAATTTCTTCCACTTTCCTCAAACTAGACTCGACCTTCAACATATTAACAGTAATAAGGTGTCACGGCGATCGAGTTTAGTATATTGTGTGCTCTCCGAAGTTTATTTCAACATCAAAGAGTTTTTATAGAACTACTTGTATATTGTACATCGATCGAAACTTCAATGATGAAACATCTGAAATAACTTTGTTAAACTCGTCATCATCGGTTTCGAACAAAAGTCTGCGTGTGCGGATTGTTCTTTGTCTGTTCGGATTGTTCTTTGTCCGACCCCGTGGTTTCCGCACTGGAGAGCGTCCGCTTGCAAAAGAGCCTTAAGCTGACCCTTGCTGCGCTCGTCACGCTTATCATACTCGATGCAGTGTCAGAGTTTGATACTGAATCCACCGTCTCCACCTATTGGTACGTTATTGTTTAAATCGATTTCATTTCATTTTGCTCCCACGAGTAATGTAGAAATTAAAAGTCTGCCTAGGCAGAGGTTCGTACACCAGGTAAGCCTAATACTGTAAAGGGCGGTTGGAATTCTATAAGGAAAGCGCTCACGACTGGGCTCCCTCCAGCATGCTTCCTCAGGCCGCGCTTCGAAACTTAGGATTAGGTGTTTTTTTTATCTTAGAGGTAGCGTTCCTCTGGACCAGGCAATTAAGCAAAGCCCGCGGCAGCTGCATTAGACATGCCTCCGTTCGCTGTCTGGTCAACACGGCTCAGTGAACCCGCCCGAAGTTTTCTCCTCGAGGAGTAAAACATACGCCGCTTTGGTGCATCTACACCGCAGTGGAATTGTGAGGCATGAACCTAGGCATGAGTCAGTCTACAGGCAGAGCTCCAAGATCATTAAGGCACGCAAGCCCTGAAAAAAAACAATTTGGTGCGAGATTAAAATCTATAACCAGCCGAATCACGGCTTCATAGCATCAATAATCTCTGAGTAAAACCGTCGGACGGACGGACATGGCGAAACTATTTGGGTTCATTGTTTTACTACAAACCTTAAAAAGACCGAAGCATATTTTTAGTTATTATTGTATGAATGGAACCGATTTGGCAATAACTAAGTATAATGCAAGAGCAATTAAAGATTAGATCTTATATCTCTTTTGCAATTTATATCATTATTTTTTGATGATTAATTTAAAACGTAGAATAAAATGCATGCTTTACTAATAATGCATTTATTGTATATTTTTTGAAATGGCTCATTTTTTTACTCCGTCTTTTGGTTATTATTTGTCTAATACTTGTCATCTCATCTTATAATAATCTTGTCACGTTGACTGCACTTTTTTGGATGGACTTTGAGTTCTATACAACCAACCCGGGTGAAACAGCCAGAAAATAATATTATCAATTTAATCAAAATCCTGAATTCGTTTTTATTACTTACCTAAGTACTTAGAGAAAACAATCATTTCGGTCATGTGTCACATTTACCCCCAGATTCTGAACTAGGAATTTGAAGTTTAGATGTCAATCTCTACACTTTTTTTAACCTGAAAACCTAACAATCTTTTCCAATACAATAAGGTAAATCCATAAGTACATATTCTTTTCAGAATTTATAAATTTCATTCAATGCTTCTAAAGCCGAGCGATAATTCGCTCTACTTTATCCAAAAATTTATCCTATTTTGCAGAACGTGGATAAAGTAAAAATAGGTACTAGAGGTAAGTTCGTAAATCACCTATTTCGCTTCGTAGAGGTTATACTCGCACGTGCGCGATTCTAATCGATCACAACGCCATCTATCGAGCTCAAGGTTAACATTTTGGTGGTAAACGAAAAAAATACTGATCTACGAAATAGTAGAGAAATAATTCCTGATGTTACACATGTTTTTATTAAGAATTTTACGACCATTTCAAGCCTACATTTGTTGAGAACCTACGACCCCGAATTGGAACCTACTCATTGATTTGACCACAAAGATTAATTTTCTGATAATATTACAGTACATTTATCACGTAAAAAATATTTTTTTCGCGATTACAAACTTATATTTTGTACTTGAAGAATTAACCGTGATTGTAGTACGATGCAAATTTACGTCAGAATAATTGGTGCTTTCAAACTTTATGAACTGCAGGTAATGCATAGGTACTCTGAGAAAGTCGAGACTCGATTCCCGTGATATGCGAACTATTTACACATTCGGAATCCTCGGTGCGCGAGTCTGACTCGCACTTATCCGGGGTTTTAGGGTTCCTTAGTCAACAAGGAACCCTTATAGTTTAGCCACGTCCATCTGTCTGTCTGTCTGTCCACGGTTTAACCAAGATACGCTTAGCACAAGAAAATAGAAATTTGGTATGGGTAGAGATATTAATCACGACATATACTGTTGTCGTCTCTCTTTTGTTTTAGGTGTTTCGACTGAAAGGTTTTCTGAAGCATGATTTTCCATTCATTCGAGCTGGGATTTTCTCGTCGCGGGAGACTCCCAGTTCGAATGAATGAGACACTGAACGCCCACTCGAATAATGGGAAGTCACGCCGACTTCTCATTATTCGAGTCAGAATTCTCTTGCCAAGGGAGACATTCGAACCGGTATTCTCTCGTCGAGGGAGACTCTAGATTATGCACTTGATAGGCGTAATTTCTCATTAACTCGAGTCGTAGCTCTTTAGAAGAAGGACTTTCAAAACCACTCATTTATGAAGCGTGCGTCTTCAATTAATTTAGCCGAGAATTTTTCATTTTCTTCTGTCTTAGTCTTTTTACCCGATTACGGCAAAACCAAAAGAAAGTATTTTGATTTTTAAGCACTGCTCGAATTCGCATCTCAATAGCAATCTGTCAAAAAAGCCTCAGTTTCCATACATTTTTCACAGATTGCGACAAAGATGGGAATGCGAATGTTGCTTAAAAATTTGTAAAATTTGCACTCTGATCTAGAGTATGCGTTATAACTTATAGCAATAACTCATCGTATGTAACAACGTACGAAGGGAATACAGAGTTATACTAGATAGGCCTACACTAACTAGCAAGCAACTTACTTCTGAACAAGTGTTAAAGAAAAAAGTAACAAAGTTGCAAAGTACCTACAACTTCACCAAGAAAGTTGGCATCAATGCAAAACAGTGAATGAAAACTCGTAACTGACGCAAAAGTGAGGCGAACGTACATAAATGAGAATATTCCTTCAGCGCAAAACGGAAACTGGGTTTGTCTACATCGAATACAAAAATCTTTTTCGTTTCATGTAAATATAGAGCGGAACAAACTCCGAACGACGCCAAATTCGTAGTCGGGCTCGTAGAGAGCGTAGTGAGCAAGATTCACCGTTCTGAAACACGTGTCGGGCGCGGGGGAGGGCGTCGCGACGCAGGGCGGACACGTGTCGCATGTAGCCTCCTCCTCTCTCCACACTCTTATCACAAGGATGTGCTAGTTGAGACGTCAGTGTCGCGTCTTCACTACCCACAGTACCCACCCGCGCTTACCCGGCACCGGCACCCACTTAAATTTGTATGCACATTATACATGAGGCGACGTGTCGACCGATCATCTTTATATTGCTGCCACTCCACTGTAAACATCACTAAGTCATAGGCCAGATTTGTCAGGCGGCCCTGCGAGTTCTCCTACTTTATTTATATTAAAAATTCAAATCAAGTTTGAAGACATCAAAAACAAATTCTGTGTCTTCATCACTGATTTCATATCAAAGTCCAATTATCTACATAATAATTCATCGTGATTTTTCTTAGCGTTAAACCTTGGTTAGGGGCTAAGATTAGTTTAACAAACTTGCTTTCAAACTAATGTAAAAAACGTGAAATACTGTTAACCGACTACGGAAAAGCCAATAGAAAGAAGCTGTCCTTGTTTGTTTGCATGTAAAATATTACACACATACGCAGACTACTTTTGCTTTACGCATGATCCACCGTAGCGCCCAAACCTGAGCCGATTACGATGAATGAAGAATCGATTCTATATTATAATTCGAGGTGATCTAGCACAACTACATTATGCGTATACAAAAATGCGTTTCTTTACCCGACTACAGCAAAGCCAAAAGGAAGGGTTTTGATTTTAGCTGTCTATGTATGTATATATATAAATATATGTATGTTCCACCGTAGTGCCTAAACTATTGAACCGATTTGATGAAAGTGGTATCAAAATATTCGTAAAAATATTCCGGGGGACATAGGCTATGTAAATTGTCACAAAATTTAATATGCGAGAATTAACACGTAAATGAAACTGAACCGGAAAATAAATAAAATTGACTGATCATGTCATGTTTGGTATCAATTGAAGGGTTATCTACTTAATATCTCGTATTGTCTAAGTAAATGAATATGTTTAAATGGTTAACAAAGAAGCGAAAGAAAGAAATCCTAGTTAGTATTATACATCTAAAAAAATAAATCGTTTTTGTACATTAAAATTAAAATATTTTCAAATTAAATAGCCAGAATAACTAGCAGAACCCATTTCCAGCATTTTTCGATTTTATGGCCGTTTGTCTGTTTCACGCATCACGTAGAAAATACAAAACCTTTGTAGATAACTTTTAACCATTATAGTTTCGTAATTAAATGTATAACATAGCAAAACCTATGTTATACATTTAATTACGATTCATCCCAATCAGTTCACTATATCAAAAGGTATATGAATTTAAAGTGTTCAAGAAGAAATTAATTTTCATAACTTAAAGTAAATACAAGTCACGCCATCTATTGAACAAAAATAGTACTACCAATTGGTGAAAATGTTGATACAAAACCAGGGAAAAGTAAACATTCTCTCATCTTTTCGTTTTTAATCGTTAAATATGTCCGAATAAATATTTTGCGGTTTTGCCAAATCAACTTCACGGTCGATAGATATCTATCTTAATTTGATCTTAATTTCTAAATAGCGGTGTTCTTCGCGGAAGAATTACCTTCGCCCATGTGTGCTATTACATGTTACCTTAACTTAATAAGCTTAAGGTGGAACCTTTTCCACCTTAAGCTTATTAAGTTAAGGTCTAGCGAGAAAGATCTAGCGAGAAAGTGGCTATGTGATCATCCAAGGGGGTGATCACATAGCCACTTTCTCGCTAGATGGCGACACATCTACGCTTTTGAAAATTTTGATTTTTTACGCCCTACTTAGAATTTTTTACAGAAAACTTTATTATCTGCGGAAACTATGGCATTCAATTATTTGTTTTGGATAACCACTTCGCTTGTTAACTCGTCTCACGTAAAGATTTCTTCTCTTCCTATCCTTAGCCGTTTCATTTTAGTTATAACAAAAAAAAAAAAAAAAACCTTTCAATACCACTCATAGTGTACATAATAATATTCGTAATCAGCTACCCCAAAAACCATGAAACCGACACCTATGACGAAAATATGTCGTTCGTTTTTTTATTCTTAAATAAATTGATAAAATATTTAATCCGCGTGCAAAATCACCGCGCCAGGCATTAACTTGTAAGAAATTCGGTTCTTGAGACGATTCGCAAGCTAATAATATATTTGGCAACATCGCCATCTAGTGTACCGAGTAACATAACATCTAACTGTAACTCATTGGTTCTCTTAATATCTGTCAGATGACGCGATTCAGGTCACCCACCCAAATAAACAATTTTCGTTTTTATCGGGCCTAATAACACTGGTCTACAAAATTCAAATTAGAGGACACTGAAATCGAAAATACAATTTTTTTGTTAATTAGCTCTTGTTAAAAATACGCATTTTACAAAAAACTCGACTTTAATTAAAACGTTTAAGAACAAAAAAAAATGTAATTGTGAAAGTTCTACACAAAGACAGTCCCCCAAACGCCCGCCCGTCACCACTTCCTAGTGTTTTAGCTAGGAACTTCTTTCAAGCTAAAACACTCCCCAACAACACATCTGTCTGTGCAGTTTTAATAACTTGAATTTATACAGTAGGTAGTATGCAAAGTAAGTTTTCAAAAACTTGACACAGAAAAATAATGTATCTAATAAAATAAATGTAAGTCAAATTTTAAATTAAATTAATTGACACTTGTTAGCTAACACACTCCATTCATCCATCAAAAACAGTAAAACTAAAGCATTAACAAGTAAATCAAACGAATTAAGCCTCCAGGTTTAAATGGTGTGCCCGCTTACACGTGCAATGGTATATAATCTAACAATAGGATTATGACTAGAACCACAAGTAATGATCTAGAGCTAACATGGTAATTATAATAAAATGCAAGTTTATCGTTATAACAATAATAAAAAAAACCATGACCAGCAAGAAGACCAGTCACCACAATTAGCCAATACCCCCTCGCCATGTTTGAGAGAAGGAGGTAACCTGACCCCCGAGGCTACCGCAAGCACTGACATCTGTGGGGCCGAATCTGGCGGAGAACCAGTTCGGTTTCCGCACGGGGCGCTCAACGGTGGACGTCATGTGCATGAGAGCTCTCACGACGGGGGATGCGGTGTCCAGGGGCAGGATCGTCTTGGCGGTGTCTCTTGGCATCGCCAATGCCTACAACTCCCTGCCCCAGAGTTGCATTAGGGAGGCACTCCGGTCCCAGAAGGCGCCAGGTGTACTGGTGGTCCGCCGAGATCACGCAGTTGCGCGACTCGTGCGTGGAGGTCAGGCGCCAGTACACCCGATACCGGAGAAGACGTCGTCGGGTCCCTGACGAAGAAGCCGCGCGGTATGAGGTGTACCGTGAGGCTAAGAATGCTCTGTGGCTGGCCATCGGCGAGGCGAAGACGCGAGCCAGGGAGGAGATGTTGGAGACTCTAAACGGGGATCCGTGGGGGCGTCCTTATCGCTCGGTCCGAGGCAAACTCGGACCATGGGCGCCCCCGCTTACGGAGAGTCTCCAACCCGAGCTGCTGGAGGACGTGGTAGCAGCCCTCTTCCCGGCACGGCCGATGGCTCTGCCCACAGCCGCAGAGCCCGAAGAGGACGCCAGCGTCCCAGAGGTGACACAACCAGAGTTGAGGGCGGCCGTGACACGGCTCCGGGCGAAGAACACTGCCCCGGGGCCCGACGGAATTCACGGCTGCGCGTTGGCCCTAGCTCTGAAGGAGCTGGAGCCCCGACTGAGAGGACTCTACTCGGCGTGCCTTGAGCAGGGCCAGTTTCCCGCTCAGTGGAAATCTGGTCGTCTGGTCCTGCTCAGGAAAGTTGCGCCCTGCGGACTCGCCGTCCGCGTACCGGCCCACAGTGCTGCTCGACGAGGTAGAAAAGCTGTTAGAGCGGATAGTCGCAGCCCGCCTCGTCGGCCACTTGTGCGGAGAGGGGCCGGACCTGGCCGAATGCCAGTACGGCTTTCGGCAAGGGCGCTCCACTGCGACGGCGATATCCCGAGTGAGAGTCCTGGCGGAGGAAGCGGTGTCGCGGGGCGGTGTGTTGTTGGCGGTGTCCTTGGACATCTCCAACGCCTTCAACACCCTGCCCTGGAGTTGTATTCGGGAGGCACTGCGTTATCATCGAGTTCCTCCCTACCTCCGTCGTGTCGTCGGGGCTTATTTGGCGGAAAGGTGTGTCACCTATCTGGGACGTGATGGCAGATACCAGCGCCCCATGTCGTGCGGTGTTCCGCAGGGTTCGGTCTTGGGCCCGCTCCTGTGGAACATCGGGTACGACTGGGTGCTGAGGGGCGAGCTACGGCCGGGAGTGCAGCTGGTGTGTTACGCTGACGACACACTGGTCACTGCCCGGGGGAGCTCGCACAGGGAGGCAGCGTTGCTGGCGACGGCTGCGGTCTCATAGGTGGTGAGCCGCATACGGCGCCTCGGCCTGGAGGTGGCCCTCAACAAGTCGGAGGCCATTGTTTTTCATGGCCCCCGGCGAGCGCCGCTGCCGGGATCGCACATCGTGGTCGGGGGGGCCCGTATCGCTGTCGAGTCCACCATGAAGTATTTGGGATTGGTGCTCGACAGCCGGTGGGATTTCGGCCCCCACTTCCGGCGGCTAGCGCCCAAGTTCTTGGGCGCGGCGGGGGCGCTGTCAACGCTGCTTCCCAATCTGGGGGACCCGAGCACCGCTGACCACTGGAGCGGGCCGGAGCTGCCATCAAGCGGCTCCTGCCCAAACTAGGGGGTCCAAACGCCTCCTACCGGAGACTCTATGCGGGGATCATGCGGTCCATAGCCCTTTATGGGGCCCCTGTGTGGGCCCTAACGCTGAAGGGGCGACCAGCCCGCCAGCTCAACGCGTCCCAAAGATTCATGGCCATCCAGCTTGCTCGGGGATACCGCACGGTCTCCGACGAGGCGGCGAGCCTCGTTGCCAGATTACCGCCATGGGATCTGGAGGCGCTTCACCGGGGCGAACCTCCGCTGCCGCGCAAATTGCATCGCGGTGGACGGAGTTCCGGCAGGATACCATGACGGTATGGAGACTGCGACTATTACGACCCAGCGCTGAGTACGCCACAATTGCGGCGGTAAGGCCCCTCTTTGGGGAGTGGCTGGAGAGGTGCCACGGCGTCCTCACCTTCCACCTGACGCAGGTACTTAACGAACACGGCAGTTTCGGATTAAGCGGGAGGACACGCCTGGGTGTCAACACTGTGAGAATCGCCCGGAGGACACGGTGGAGCATACGGTGGAGGTCTGCCCTGCTTGGCCTGAGCAATGCCGTGTTCTCGTCGAGGCGATCGGCGGTGGTGACCACTCGCGTTTGGCCCTGGTTGAATCCATGGTCCGGAGCGAGGAGGCTTGGGGAGCGGTCACCTCCTTCTGCGAAGCAGTAATGCTAGCGAAGGAAGAGGGGGGCCGCGCGAGGGAAAGGCAAAGCCTTCTCCCCAACTGCTGCTACAGGAGAAGACGCCCCGGGCGTCGGGAGTCGCAGGGCGATCCCCGGCCACCGTAGGCGCGGGGCTGCGGACGTCGAGCGTTGGGTGGCTAGCTGTCCGATCCAGGCCCGGGTCGTTAGTGTTAGTTTCACGCGCGCCTCAAAGAGATGTCAGCATAGAAGACGGGGCCCGCTAGGGCCATAGCCTGCCAGGGTTGCGGATTTTGTCCTAAAGAGTGCTTTCCCAATGGCACTCATTTAAAGCGGTAGTTGAATATTTTAGAATTAGTAAACCAGTTAGAAATGATTTGCAAGAAATATTGAAATGGGAAGTTAAATAAATATTGAGCAGTAATATGACTAAATGGGCAGTTAAGTGGGCATTAAAAAATCGGAATTAGTCGGTAAGAAATATCTTTCTAAACAGTTTAAAAAATGAGGCGGTAAAATGTATCCCTTGTTTATTTCAGCGTTCAAAGTATAGAAACTCACCCCGCTCTGACCTTATGATCTAAAACTAGAAATCGCTCTTTCACACTTGACGGTCTATCAAACCGCGGTCGCTTCGCTCGCATTTACATAACACTCTTTAGCTTCCGTCACCAAGTCGCCGGAGCTCGGCCATCGGCCTACGTTCCGGTGTCCCCGAGTCGGGGTGGGAAAAAGTCGGATTAAAAAAAAAGTTAACTAAAATGTCATTCATGAGCTGCGGTGAGCGTCACCTACTCAATACTCAATATATTTATTTCTTCCAAATGTGAACTTAGGTGACAGGTTTTACAAAAATATGATCATTGTGGAGGGTCCACAATGATCATATTTTTGTAAAACCGGGCACAGCAAAGTAGGAGAGAGGAAGTGTGTACTATTTTAAATAAAAAATATATTGTAACTGTATTGCATATATTGTACTATTTATAAAGTAATTTAAACGTATGTACTAACCTAATTCGAAATTTATCATTTATATATTCATTGTTATTATAATTGCATTTAGATATTAGAAATTGTTTTAATTTATTTGTGAATATATTAAATATTTGTTGTTCTTTAATTATTTCTGGTAATTTATCATATATTTTAATTGACATGACTATTGTACTTTTCAATCAAAGTGATGTTTGGGTGTTACCGCTTACCGTGAACTACCCAAATTATTTATCTAACTGCCTAGTCCATCATTTTACTGGTCATTCATTTATTACACTGCTTGAATATTTTATGAACCTGAATTTTAGGATGAAATAACTTAGCGGTTATTTCATCCTTTTTCAACCTTTTTTTATTACTGTTTATGTTTTACTGCTGTAGTAAATAAAAAAAAAACACCAGAATATTACATTATTTTTTCCACTGTTAATTCATTGATGTCCATTGTTGCCTTCAGGTAGTTTCTCCTGTCGAGTTTTAGCCTTTTATTTCATGCCATTTTACACATCATTTCAATGTTGGCACGAATAGAAAATGACTACGATCATATATTGTTCAAGGTCACAAGAATGGGTCCGGACCCGTGCTTCACCTAGGTTCTCCACCTCGGTAAAGCACGGGGACTTAGGGTCCCCTGCTCCAACTGATGACGTTATTGTACAGTGATGCAGTAAATTGTTTTCTCTATATAAACACTCACACGGTGGAAATACTTTTATAATACAAATTTTAACAAATAACAACTTTAAGCTGCTGCACTATGTGCAATATTGTTAACTATATTAATTTTAAAATACGAAAATTGACAGTTCGTACGATACGATGACGAGGCCCACAGACCATCTGAATCGACAGTGATGCAAATACCTTTAAAAGGCAAAAGAAGAAATGGCGATAGTATGACGGCGGCTCGAAAAAAAAAACGTAAGTGCCAAAATAAATTTACGGATATTATAACATCAAAGTCTGTTGGGTTTTTAGCTGGATAAGGTGATTCTCTATGTTTGAAAGCTGTTTTCATAAAATCAATCTAATGAATTACGACATAAAATTAAAAATGATGAAAAGACAGATCTAACTTTGCATTTTTTTCTATCGACAAAATTCTTCGCATGGTGTATTCCTTTAGAATTTAGCGAGATCATAAAGTCAAAAAACATAAACCAAAATATCAAATCCCTATTACAGGTACTTAACAAAATTAATTCTCAAAACGGCCTTTTTAGTCGCATATCTTCATAAATGTCGACCTAAAACACCAACAAACAGCTATGTACAAGTAACTATGTTTAGAATGGATATCTAAGCCCTCTCGGAACGTTTAGCATTACCAATTCGCGCCTCATTGAATCCAAATTGAGCTCGGCTTTGTGAAATCCCTTTTCTCCCTTTTTCATTTTTACGAGTGTTGCTTTGGCGCCAGGCTACTAATGAACTTCGTTTACCCTCCCATTTCATTAAAAATGTAACCTTAAATTGTTAATGGCAATCATTTTAACCTACTTATTATTTTTAGGTTTTGAATGCAAATCTAGCAAAAAATGAAACAGCTTCAGTGTTAATTACAATTAATTAAAAATGGAAATAATTCTAATGTAAACTTCGTTTATTTTCTCGTAAAAGTGGTACGCAAAACGAATATTAATCTATCTTCTATATATATATATATATATATCTATATAAAAAGAATCTATATAAATAAAAATGAATCGCCGAAATGTATGTACGCTCATAACTTGTGAACGACTTGAACGATTTAAATAATTCTTTTTGTGTTGTGTTTGTGATTGTTAGGGCGACGTTTGCACCACGAATGAAAATTTTGTAAAAATAAATACATCCGGGCGAAGCCGAGGCGGACCACTAGTATACATATATCTTCTTAATATAGGTATATATTTCTTGTGTAGGTGTTTATGTCACTGAACTCCTCCTTAACGGCTGGACCGATGTTGATGCAATTTTTTATGTGTGTTCAAGGGGATTCGAGAATGGTTTAGATTCACAATTGGATCCGGTAGGTGGCGCTACAATCGATTTCCATAATTTTTCGTCAGACACAAAACAAACGTTCGAACAGGACAATGGCTGTCGGGACCACTAGTATATATGTATATATATAAATAATCGCCGAAACGTATGTACGCACACAACTTGAGAAAGACTTAAACGAATTAAAAAATATTTTTTTGTTGTGTTTGTAATTGTCAGAGCGAGGTTTGTATGAAAGAAAATTTTGAAAAAATACATCCGTGCGAAGCACACATCACAGTCGGTTACTCGGATGTTGGTTTAACCATCTGGTTAAACCAACATCTGAGTAACCGACTGCGATGTGAATTGGTGAATTGCCCAATTCACCAATTCACATCGCAGTCGCCATCTTTCAAAAATGTAGGGAAATTGAGACGTCTTGACAGATTGTAACTGAGATGCGAATGAACATCTCAGTCACAATCTGTCATTAGTAGATAATTCTATTTTAATTTTTATTTGTTGTAAACTTACCATAGTGTAGTCTTTTAACCCAACGTTGACTGGTAGAGAATGCCTTGATGCATTAAGTCCACCCATGTACCACTATTGTACATTAAGTTTAAATAAATAAATAAATTGGCTCTCTGCCTCGACGGAACAATACATACATGTTTGTATTGTTTGCCTATTTCGGACATTATTTTCAGAATAATACTCTGAAGTAGGTACTCACAGGAAATAATTGCCAAAATTTCAAATATTATAGCAAATTACATTTGTAAATAAGTGACGACCATTACACAAAACCTAGATACAGAAGCTGATCACACTCAATTGGATCACTGAAACTGGGTTCGATCTGCTAAAGATTTATTAATGTTGGATGGCGCGCGGGCAGAGAGACTTGTGACTAGCAACTCCGGATAACTGATGATGTTGTTATTCTTATATATTACGCGAACATTGGCTAAATCGTTACACATACATACAAAAAAAAAACAATAACACTGCCTTTTAAGGTATTTAAAAAAAAAAAAAATACAATTCCGTAAGTACGTAGACGTTGGGGCCTAATTTCTGATTTATATCCGGTATTTAAACTTACTTTTTACCGTACCCTAGTGACAGAGCCCCATGACGCCTCGGCTAATAGAGACGTTATAGAAAACGCTTTCTATACAAAGCATGCGTGATACAGTATTTTCGTGTTATAATATTATGTTAGTATGATATGTATTGTATGATTTATTTAAAAAGTATTGTTTTAATTTTATCATCACTTTCGTACCTAATTTCTGTTTCCTTCTTCTTTTCTATGGGTACATAAATTGTTACAAAAAATAAATAAATACTACTGCTAATATTTGATTACCCTTTATTTTGGACCTAATAATTGGAACTTAGTATGAGCATAAATTTTATAGGTAAAAGTAGAAAATTTTGTTTACGATGATTTACTACAATTTAGCCAAATTCAAACATTCTAGATTGTAGTTCTGACATATAATAAGCACTTAAAAGAACGGCAAATATATCTAAGTGCCAATTAAACGTGATGTTACATTGTATAAGCATTATTTAACGTCCAGCCTGGAGCGTGCGTACAATGTCAGGACGGTGCGTGACGAATGGGCCGTCGTTGTCACCGACACATTTCCATTGCAGGGGGAACTTTTAATATTTTGTAGTCTGTTTCTAATTGCCACGCCAATACATTAAAAAACTCAAGCCTTTCATTTTAATTTATATGGAAATTATAGATTGTGGGAATGAATGGATGGTTTGAACGTCATCTCATTCTCAGTATTGCTCAAATAACAGCAAACAGAATACGTACGATATCATCTTTTATGCATCATATTATGTGCACAATATTTGCACAAGAGCCGTTTAAAATCAGTACCTATATTTAAAAATCTTTCGTGACTGAGTGATTGACTGACAGACGACGCACAGTCGAAACTACTGGGAAAGCTGAAATTTGGCGTATAGGTTCCTTTGGAAGTGTAGGGGAGGATAATAGAGGACTTCCCGAAATCCTCACGGAACGGGAAAAACGGAAATGCGCATCCGCAGCAGCGGGGAAAAGCTAATCCATGCTAATATAAATGCGAAAGTATGTCAGTCTGTCTGTCTGATACCTCTTAACGCTTAAACCGCTGAACTGATTTAGGAGAAATTTGATATAGAGATAGTTTGAGTCCCGGGAAAGCACAACGGACAGTTTTTATCACAGTAATGATCCTTTAAGGGGTTCAAAAGGGGGATAAAGTTTATATGGGCGTCTATCATTATCTATATAATAAAAATGAATCGCTAAATGTGTTGCTAAGCGCAAAACTCAAGAACGGCTGGACCAATTTCGCTAATTCTTTTTTTGTTGTGTTTGTTATTGTCAGGAGAAGGTTCTTATGAAAGAAAATTTTGAAAAAACATTAATATCCGTGCGAAGGTGGGGTAGTCCACTAGTTGAAGATAAAAACATGAAAAATAAATAAAAATCTGTGTAAGCATTTTTTGAAAAATAAAATGGCTGCCCAAAGTAACTTTTCCTCGCGGACGAATTCACGGAAAATAGCTAGTATTTTATCAAATACAAACAAATCTTCCCTCTTTATAAAATTAGTATTTTATCTATTTTTTTTTTTGGGTGGCCTCTCTCTGTTCATCCTATGAGGTTGTCGAATGCTTAACCGGGCTTACCTGTAGTGGCCTTAATATAAATATAAAAAAAAGCCAGGGCTTATTAAAACTTACAAACTAAGCGACTACACGCTAAGGGCACCCCCTGTGGGATAAGGGCCTCGGCTTGGGGCGTCGCTAGGGACGGGCTGAATCGAACTAGGATTATTATTTAGGGATGAATTTAAAACTACAGGCTCAACGGCGCGGGCTGGCTCAAGCAAGGGTCAGGGCGGAGACATCGCGGCGGGCCTCGACGGTGAGGGCAGAAGGATAGCGGTCGTGGTTTGTGAAGAGTGCTGGTCTCTTTGCGGCTCTCTTGTAGGAGAGTGGTAGAGTCATCGGGCGTGACGAGGGTATGCCTCGGTCGGTGTACCTTCGAGATGCGGGAGGGTTTGTATCGGGCGGCCGATGAGATAAGGGGGTTACGGTCATTTACAACAGTGTCGAAGAAATGTTTGGCTAAGCGTTTCATGAACTGCTGTATGGTGGGCAATTTGAGACCTACATGTAGAGTCTCATTTCGGACATAGAAGGGAGCACCCGTGATTTTGCACAGGAAACGGTTTTGGAGCGTCTGCATCCTGTGGAGGTGACGAGGCTTTGCGTGTGCAAAGATGGCGCAAGCGATGAAAGCATGATGGGACGGATGATGAAAAGTCGCAATTTGCACCTCAGTGACTATTTGCTACGGGCGGTCGCGAAGAAATGAAGCCTTCCCTGAGCGAAGGCGGCGCGAGAACGGGCCTGCCTTACGAGCTCAGCGAAGGTGAGGTGGCTGTCCAGGATGACCCTCAGGTATTTGGCTTGCTTCTCCCAGGGGATCGGCTTGCCATACATGCTGATCGGACGAGGGGGAGGGTGTTTGTGCCGCGGTTTCATCAAGAGAACTGCCTGGCGGTTATCGGGGTTTATCTCGATTCTACATTTTCTGAACCATTTGCCAGTGATGTTTGCGGATGTTTGGAGAGATTGCGGTGTCGTCGCAAATGCGCTTTTTTACTTTTAGATATATCGCTGGTGAACAGCGTAAAGACTAGGGGGATAGCACTGAGCCCTAGGGGCTCTTGCTCGGATGGGGTGAGGGGACAAAAGTGCACCCTCGATGCGATAGTGAAAGGTGCAGTTCGACAAAAAGTCTTGCAAGTTGAACACGAGACGAATTAATTGAGCTCGTGTATCGTTTCTATAGATTGCAAACGCAGGTTAACATTCCTTAGCAACGCTACATCGAGAACATCGGGGAGGTGGTTGGGATCTTGAGGGAAGTGGGTCAGAGTCACCGAAGTGATGACGTCGAATTAAAGGGTTGCACCTAGGTTGAACACAACCCTGCCTCTGGTCGTATAACAATTCCGGCATTGAGATCGCTCGCCTGTATAACGGAGTCAAGCCAAAGAGGGTGGTAAAGTCGCTTGTGAGTGCGGTGGGGTCATCAGGCGTGGGAGCCGAGTTCGAGTGCGGTGGGTAGTAGGCGGAGATGATGATGATCGCTTGATGACCAGTAATGGCTAGCCGACAGGCTGAGTACACGAGCAGCGCGTGCGATGTGGGCAGGGTCAATGGGATGCAATACAGCTTCTTTTTGTAGTACATAAGGCTCCCACTGTCGTGATTACGCAACCTATAATTGCGAACTTTGCGGTATTTGGCAATTTTAGGGTCGTTGAGGTTGGGTTTTAAAAAGGTTTCCTGTATGTGGAGTACCTACGTCTAGCTGATGGTCACGGAGGAATTTGACGATCTCATCCCGTTGATTGTCATTAGCATTAAAAACGCTTATTTTAAGTATCGGGGCCTGGTTGAGTTGATGCGTGACTTATCGATTGATTATCACATTACACGTCCGTTATTGAAGGCGGTAAAAATTTCAAACGCGTTTTTTGTAGATAAATGTAAAAGACCATCATTGCCTCTGGTCTTTTTGAGTTCGGCGTACATGGCACGCGCGGGTCATGAGAATCCGTACGGTTCGAGGATTGTTTCACCCACGCCAGACCTTGGCAGTTCTTGGTGAACAGAAGAGTGGGGCGCTCTTGCACTGCTGCGGGCGCAGCAGTGTGAAAAGGCGCCGGCTGGGGTTTCGGGCTCCGGGTTCGGCTTCGGGATGGGTTGGAGAACGGTGGCACCTAAAGCTGGAAATGTTTTTTAGTGGTTCAGCAGGTTCCACGGAGATTTCCTCTGAGGAGCGAGCCGTTCGGGTATTTCAGAAGAGGGGATTCTCTTGTCATAGTGGCCTTCGCGTTGGTGGCGGCCGTTGGCACACTTGGCCGGTTTGGGGGCGATTTTTGCGCTTTAGGGTTGCCGCGGTAGTTGGACTGACCGCATAGTACGCAGCTGGGCGGCTCTGCGCACTTTGTGCGTCTTTAGGCCTCGGAAAATCGCTCGTGTTATGCTCACCCAGACACTTGACGCATCTGGGCTTCGCATAGCAGTTGCTTTGAGAGTGCCCGTATAATTGGCACCTGTGGCACTGGCCCATTAAGGACGGGCCTTTAGCGGTCTCGACCTTTATGCCGGTTATGCACACCGATTTAATATTGAAAATCGGGTGATACCCTCGGTATGGTCGCATACGACTAGGACCATGTCATAAACGTCACCACCTAGCGCTTTGTGTAAGCGGTTAACGCCGGAGACATCAATGCCATGGGCGATGAGGCGTGTCGTCCGGGAGGGAGTACGTGTGAAAGGAGATGTTCCTTTCACGTAGGGCGTGGACGATGTCGCGGTAGTCGTTTGCTGATGGGACGACGACATTAATGCCTTGTTGGCAGGCCTTGGCATGGGTGATCTTACGATCACTACACATCTTGGATATATATGTCGATTTAGCCTTGTCCTGTACGTACTAGGGCGGCGGGAGGCGATGCTTCTTTTGAGAAGCTGGTGCGGGGGCGGGGCGAAGAAGGGGAGGGGAAGATGCAACGGTTTTCTTAGCCTTGTGAGTCTTGGAAGAGGCGTCCGAGAAGAGGTCATCTGAGTCGGATTTCAGACTGGAGCAAGGCACTGACGAGTCCATGTCAACAAGGTCATCCTTGGCATTGTCGGCGCACTTTGATGGCGCGGCTTTGATGACTCTATTGTCTTAGGGACAATAGAGTGGGGAGCAGTTTGCGCGGCGTCGTTAGTCGGATTAGCGGCGGCGACTAATGGCTTCTTTACCGGTCTCGCGGAAGGGACTGAAGCGGCGTCTATTGTCTTTGAAACAATAGCCGGTTTCATATCGCGGAAGGAGCGGGGTCTGAAACTCTGAAGGTAGGTACCGGTTTCGGTACCCAATTCTGTGCTGCGTTTTGGTCTGCAAGCGGAGGGGACTACGGCCGGGGTTGAGGTAGTGGGACTTTGTTGCATGGCAGCAAGTTTGCTGCCATATTTACTTAAAATATCTGGGTCCTTGAGCAGGACCTCATTGACGAAAAAAAAGAAAAAAGCCGTTCTCTACTCTTATAAATACCAATGGTGGCCCAGTCACTGATAGAAGTATTACTATTAACCGAAATGGTTTTGAGAATGAATGTTGTAACAAATTGTGGTCATCATTAGTTGACAAAGTCGGCATTTTATTTAAGAGTTTAGTTTCAAATGTTTCTAAGCGAAATTTTGATTTTAGGGTAACAGTAATGGTTGCGGAATTTGTTCGAAAGAGTCACCGCGGCCCTGGAAAGCAAAGGGCTTTAGAAGGAACACGGATGGGTTTTAGTCAGTAAGAGTCTGACACGCCCTTCCGCTCCACCCAGAGCGGAAGAAGTCATTTGATGATTTCCCATCCTTAAAAAAAAAAAAAAAGGGTAACAGTAATATCCCTTTTGTTTTATTTATATTTGGTATGGAGATTAATTGCCCACAATGATCCGAATCTATTGAATTAATATTTTTTTTGTAGGTAGGTACCAACATCTGTATAGATAATAATAATAATATAATAATAATAATATATTTATTTGCCAATAACAGTAGTACAGAAGATTAATGACACATACAGAGTACTTAGAAAACATTTAACAAAATGATAGATTAATGACCCCCATGCTAGGAAAATCCTGTGTTATGGGGACATTCATACGTCCACTACAACTAATTAAATCGGTGATGTTTTAAAAGTAGAATTCACATTTCATACGGTAATAGCAGATAAATAATTTTGTTTTAATTTAATTTATTAATTTTGAGGCCTGACAAGGGTGTGTTTAAACGTGTGATGTAGATGTAAGAAGTAAGTCTACTCGTGTGTGATAAGGTATGTATGTAGTGAGTGTGGGTGTGTAGGTGAGGTTGTGTGGGTGGGTGCGTAAGGTGTTGTGTATGTATTGGATGGTTAAGAGTGGAGTATGTACCTGATGATTATGAATATGATGGTTATTCATATATGTGTGTGTGGGAAAAATTGCGAAATTGATAGATTTCTTACTCGGGTTGTCATTTATATGTTGGTTTAATAAGATTTTCTGTTTCGTGATAGTCTAGCGACATAAGATATTCTTTGGTGTTGTGCTTGCATTGATGTTTATTTAATGTGTGTATGTTAAGTTTTGTGTGCAATTTGTTGTACAATAGAGAACTTAGGAATGGAAAATGACGCTGTGCGAAGGCTGTATTAACATGGGGTTTATCTAGGCAAGTGGCACTGGTCGGAGTTATTCAATTAGGCTCCATAAATAGGTTGGCAAGACTGTGTGACTGAAACAGACTTATAATTTACGTACTTTAACTAGAATTTCTATCAAATTAACATTAAAGTCACCACAAATAATGATAGACTTGCTTGAATTACAGATTTTGAGCAAAACTTCATCCTGTTTCAAAACTGTCATACAATCCTGAAGGTGGTCTGAACACGCTTAATTTAATATACTGCTCCAATTTAATACGGGCTATTTCAATAATCCACTCAACAGAGAGACTCACTATATCTTTATATAAACTAAGCGACTACACGCTAAGGGCACCCCTTGTGGGGTATTTGCCTCGGCTTAGGGCGTCACTGGGACGACGACAGTCTGTCTTGAGAGGCCACTCATTAAAAACGCAACCTCGTCACTCTCCGCCTGACGCTCGCCCGTGACGGTCGTGCCGCTCCTAGCTGCTTGCCCGCTGTCGTGTCTGTGTCATCGCTCCGTCCCGCTTTCTACGTGACGTCATCTGTGGTCGCCGACTACAACACCCGATGACATTAGCAAACAACGCGATGAGGTCATCAAATTCCTCCGCGACCATCAGCTAAACGTCTTCCTCATACAGAAGACCTTTGTAAAACCCCATCGCAACGACCCTAACATTGCCAACTACCGTATAGTTCGCAACGATAGGTCGCGTTGTCACGGTGGTGGTACCCTGATTTACTACAAAAAGGAACTGTACTGTATCCCCTTGATCCCTCCCGCTCCCCGCTCACTATTCGAGTATCCCCAAACTAGGCAAGTCCAAGTCTGATCCTGCCAGTTATCGTCCCAGTCAGTCTACTCAACGTTCTCGGTAAAATCTGCGAGAGGCTTATTTACACGTGATTCAAAGATTATGCCGAAACAGTGTCTAATTCCCAACAAGCTGTTTGGTTTTCGAACCGAACACACGTGCATCCAACAAGTCCACCCCAACGTCAATCACCTAAGCGCTGGTTTCCAGCGTGGCTCGATGACGGGCGCCTTGTTCTTCGACATAGCAAAAGCAAATGATGAACATAATCTGGCACAATGGCTTAATTTATAAGCTATACCAACTCGGCGTGCCTTGCGCTTATCTTGCAAGGCTTTTTATCGAACCGCACCTTTCGCTATGGCATCGTAGGTGCACCCTCGTCCCCTCACCCCATGCGAGAAGGAGTCCCCCAGAGCTCACTGCTATACAATTTAGTCTTTACGCTGTTCACCAGCGATATCCCTAAAAGAAAAAAGGCCTAGTTGGCCCTATTCGCCGACGACACGGCTATTAACTATACCGGTCGCGACCCTGACTCTACCGCTCGCACTGTCCAAACATCCCTAATCTTGGGCAGATGATTCAGGAAATGCAGAATGGACAATCGAGAGGTAAACCCCGATAAGAGCCAGGCTTCCCAGCCCGATTACCATGTACGGCAAGCTGATCCTTTGGGAGAAGCAAGCCAAACACCTGGAGTTCATCCTGGACAGCCACCTCACTTTCGCTGAGCTCATAAGGCAGGTCCGATCGCGCGCCGCCTTCGCTCAAAGAAGGCTCCACTTTATCACGACCGCCCGTTGCAAATTGTCACTCAGGTGCAAACTGCGACTTTTCACCGCGGGCATTCATCCCATCATGACATACCCAAAAGACATGACATACCCAAAAGCCATGACATACCCAAAAGCCATGACATACCCAAAAGCCATGACATGCCCTAAGCGTGTAGTCTCTTAGTTTGTAAGTTTTTAATAGGCCCTGGCTGGAGGCTTTAATATTTATATTATTAAGGCCGCCAAAGGCAAGTCTGGTTAAGCAGTCGACAACCTCCTAGGTTGAACTGCGAGAGGACACTCACAAAAAAAAATCACATCCTCACAGTTCATTTCCTGTTGTCAAGAAGATAACAGCAAGAATAAGTAGTGCCAGCTTCTCATTACTCCTCTTGGTTAGCCTCCAAAACAACTACTTTATGCGTGTTTTATTTACGGCCTTCAGGCGAATATTTTTCGTTTTGTTTTTTTTATTTATTTAATATGGGTTTACTCTTGACTCTAGTCTAGGTCATAGATGACAGAGACAAAGTCGACAATGGAGCGAGCTTACCCAGAAGAAGCCTGTTCACTCTAATTTTGAAGAGATTAGGGTTGTATGCGTTCGGAAACACAGACGCAGGCAGAGAGTTCCACTCCTTTGCTGTGCGCATTATAAAAGACGTTTGGAAACGTTTAGTGCGAATTGGTGGAATAGCAACAAGGTAGGGATGGTAACTTGCAGTGCGTCTAGATGTCCGATGGTAGAAGGGGGCCGGTGGGATGAGATCGTGGAGTTCCTGGACACTCTCCCCGAAGTACAATCTGTAGAAGACCGACAAGCAGGCAACCTTGCGGCGATGAGCCAAGCTGTGAAGCTTGGCATCCACCAGTCTTACGTCGCCAATGAGCCTTTTAGCTCTGTGTTCCACCGAGTCAAGCGCGACAAGTTGGTATTTAGCTGAGCCATCCCAAAGGTGGCTGCAATACTCCATGCAGGATCGGACTTGTGCTTTGTAGAGGGTTAAAAGCTGTCCAGGCGTGAAGTATCGCTTCACTCTATTTAGGATGCCCAGCTTTTTGGCCGCAGTTTGGGCTTTGTGCTCAATGGTGGCACCAAAGTTGAGACTGGTTGTCAACTCCATGCCTAGGAGCTCGAGCCGATCGGTTACAGGAACAGATGTACCCCGAAAAGTCGGAGTTAGGTCGAAACGACTCCTTTTCGCGGTAAAAAGACATGTGTTTTGGTGGCGTTAAAAGAGACCAGATTGTCAGCACCCCACTGGGAGACAAGACTTACCTAAGGTCAAATTTGTCCGCTCTACCATGGCCTCTCTCAAGGAACGAACTTCTTCCCCGCTGGTTTTTGCGTATACAAGTATCTCTCTGAAAACGAACTGTCATCTGCATACCCAACAATACCAGGCTGAAGCAGGTCATTGATGTGCAGCAGGAAAAGAGTTGCAGAGAGAACAGACCCCTGAGGAACCCCGGCATTAATAGCCATGAGGTCAGAGAAGCAGCCGTCAACGACTACTCGGATCGACCGTTCACTAAGGAAGTCTGATATCCAGCTACAAAAATCAGCTGGGATACCATAAGCAGGAAGTTTGCTGAGTAGACTTGCGTGCCACACCCTATCAAAGGCCTTCGAGATATCGAGCGATACAGCAAGTGCTTCGCCGTGTTTCTCGATGGCTTCGCCCCAGCAGTGCGTGACATACCGGCGAAAGCCATATTGACGGTCACTGAGGAGATCATTGTCTTCAAGGTAGGTCAGCAACTTACTGTTCAGTATCCTTTCCATAACCTTGCACAGAATGGAGGTAATGGCGATCGGTCGATAATGAGCAGGGTCTGCACGGTCGCCCTTTTTTGGCACAGGTTGTACATTCGCAAGCTTCCAGGATTTTGGCACCGTTCTTTTTTCAAGAGAGAGGCGGAACAAGCGTGTCAACATAGGAGACAGTTAAGGCGCACATTGCCTCAACACTCTCGCTGAAATGCCGTCAGGCCCGCTGGCCTTGTTCACGTCTAGACTGCACAATACTCTTCGTACCTCTTTCATGTGAACTGCGATCTCCGACATCGAAGAGTCACAGTAACGAGGTACAGTTAGTGGTTGCTTGGAGCCAGCGTTCAGACGTGAATTGCTAGCAAAGAGAGATGCAAATAAATTTGCTTTCTCACTTGCAGAGTGGGCCAGCGACCCATCAGGTTTCAGCATTGGTGGTAAAGTGGGCCGCTAAAAGTTCATTTCAACCGCTTTCGAAAGGGACCAGAACAGTTTACTACCCGGAGGGTGCGATGCTAGTTTGGCCCCGATACGTCCGACATGGTCAAAACGTGCCCCACGTAGAACTTGCTTGCAGAACTATGCGGCAGAATTAAAAGCTCTCTTCCTCGCGCGAACCCTGCGTGCACTAACTTTTTGGTCGCGGTCAAGACCCAAGCTTGGTAGGCAGACTCTTTTCGGGCCTCAGCGTGGGCGCACTCTGCATTATACCAAGGCCGGGTTTTGTGACCGAGCGGGATGTCGGACAATGGAATGAAATATTCCATCCCCTGCCGAATCACGTCTGCAATCATGTCGGCACAACAAGACGGGTCACCCGAGGAAAAGCACACATGCCGCCATGGATAAGACGCAAAAAAGTGCCGCATCTCATCCCAATCTGCGGACTCGTATCGCCATACTCGTCTCGTGCCTCTAGGGCTCTCATCTGGAGGAGAGCAGGTCGACACGGATTTCACCAGGCAGTGGTCAGATGTTCCCAGCGGGGCTGAGACCGATACTGAGTGACTGTTCGGATCAGTTCTCAGCAGAAGGTCCAAGCAATTGGGTGTATGGCCGTCAACATCCGGTACCTGTGTTGCCACATTCACCAGCTGGGTTAGATCTAGCGTTAAAGCAAACTTGCGCGCTTCTAACCCAGCATGGTCAGTTTTCTGGTACGGGAACAACCATTCTTTGTGGTGGGCGTTGAAGTCCCCCAGAAAAATGAGCTTCGCTGTTGGGTACCGTTATTGGGCTACGTCAGTCGACTTCACGAGGAAATTGAACAGTGCTGTTGTCTCCTGGTGTGGTGACCAGGCGATCGGTAAACGCCGATGTAGAGAAATTTCTCCACGCCAGTGTCCACAAGTAGCCATATGGCAGAAAAACCCGATTTCTCAAAGCAACGGAGACGACGACAACAAATGTCATCGCGGACGTACACACAAACCCCAGCCTGCTTCTTGAACTTGTGTTCAATAGAGTAACCCGGGTAGTTGAGGTACGCCACGTCCGACGGGGTAGCTATCTTCGTCTCCGTCAGAAAAAACAGATGCGGCTTCTCGGCCTCAAGGTGATGATGGACTGGATCGAGATTGGAGTGCAACCCCCTGATATTAGTGAGGTGCACTTTAAGTGGGAGGAAGTGCAGCCGTTGTTTACCCTTTTTCTTCTGTTTTACTTTTGTCATGTTATCGAGTAGTTGGGGGGAAAAGTCGAATTGTCGAGGCGCTGCTCAGTGAACCAAGTGGAACACTAGAGCTAATTCAACCTATGGGGAACTCATTTGGAGACTGCGGGGACGCCCGAACCCCCCCGGATATGGCCACCGGGTCCTCCCATCCAGTCGCCGGCTGGCACGGTGGAGCATACTGGGATTTTTCGCGAGTTGGCGGGGCAGCCTTTGGCACGTGGCTGGCGTGCTACTTGGGCCCCCTACTGACTGCGGTCGGCCAATGGCTGGCACCGTGCTTCGGATCCCGCTACCCTCCAAAATGAGTTACCCGGCAAGTGTTGCCAAGAGACCAAGACCGGTTCTGAACAGCGCAACTGATAACTTCCTTCTCCCCCCAAAGGCACTGGCACTCCCACACACCGACGGAACACAGCAAGCTGCTTGGCGCCGGAATCCGGTGGGATGGTGGTCGCGAGCCAGGCGGCTCCTTGCGGAGCCTACCACCGCTTAAGTGAGATCGTTCAGCCGTACCACAGGCAAGCCTGTGGTGCCGTTGCCCGGGGTGGACCACTAGGAGGTAGATCCCAAACCACCCCAAAAATTGTTTGTAATTAAGTATGTATCGATGCAGGCGAAAACCACTGCTGCTAGTGCAGCGTTTCCGTGCTCTATTGAATGATCAATTATACTATTTCATGAAAACGCCAATACTCTATGTTCGCTGCCTGCGTTATGTACTCGTACTGTGACGGGTAAAACCTATGTGGTTGGCATGCAACCACATAGAAACCTTTGTTGTACCATCGACTAATTATATCAGCATCATCTACATACATGTAACTATATAATTAGTCGATGAACTTACGATCGGGAGGGCAAAAATATAGAAAAGATTCAAATGTGATTAGTTAAGTAAACTCTTCCGTCCGGCAGATTTATAAAAGCTCCCGTTGACACCAGACAGAAACACAAGTATTCTTGAAGAACTGTCTGGTTTTATTGATGTAAACCTGAAGTGTTGCACCGTGCTCCGTAAGTACAGTGTCACAGTACTTACCTAGCGTCCGAAGCAGCCGGCTTCAAACATGTAATAATATGATCGGATTGCTTCTGGGCACTCTGGATCGAGCCTTCAAGAACGAAATAGTAGTTACCATTTTGATGCAAGTAAGCAAAGTGCGTTCTGAATGAAGATGTTATTATGTGAAACACAGTTGTCTAACGATTGTAGTGTAGTTATTAGAGTTCCGTGCCCAAAGGGTAAAAACGGGACCTATTACAAAGACTTCACTATCCGTCTGTCTGTCTGTCACCAGGCTATATCACACACACATGAACCGTGATTGCTAGACAGTTGAAATTTTGACAGATGATGTATGTAGGTATGTCTGTTGCCGCTATAACATCAAATAATAAAAATGATATAAAATTAAAAATAAAGTCCAATTTGCACTTGGCCAGTTTTTATATTCAAAATTCACTTTCGTTAACGATACTGTAACTTTACTATATGTCAAAACTCGTGCTAGGCCGTCTGATGTACCTACATTTTTCACTTAAATGGGTGTTATACTCGTACTTACATGACACGATTACCTACTACAGCATTGCGAATGTCGCGTCTTAATTTTGGCGGCAATTCTTCTTACAAAATTATTTTGGACCTTATTTGGTTAGATCAAAGATTTTCTTTTTAAAGTTATTTAAAATTCGGAAGCTTTCTGATGTCAATGGAAATCTTTGAGAGGAAATATCTCTTGATGAAGAAATGTGAGGTCGATCAGATTTATTTTTGGGATTAATTTTTCAAATTACCCAGTGAAAATTGAAGTACCTAATCGCAGTGATCGTGTAATGTGTTAATGTTGTCCATGGTATGTATGCCTCGTTTTATTCTTTCGTAAGAGCACGTAAAGGATTTTTGTTTAGTCTTAAATATTTTATAGTTCATATTCCATTTATCACTGTAGATATCTCGGATGTTGGTTCACCCTTTACCCCACGAGCGATGTGACAGAATTAGATCGGTCGTCACGAAGTTCCGGCCAGGACATATCAGATAATTAAGAAGTTTTCTTTGTAATTTTTGTAATAGCTGTCGTTCTAAATTTCTTATTCCCTTTTTGACAATACGATAAGATTTTAAATATAATATATGCATATTTGTGTTAGCGGTCACCTCCTTCTGCGAAGGAATAATGCTAGCGAAGGAGGAGGCGAGCCGCGCGAGGGCAAGACAAGGCCTTAGCCCCAACCGCCTCTACAGGAGAAAACGCCCCGGGTGTCGGGAGCCGTAGGCGCAGGCCTGCGGACGGCAGGCGTTGAGCGGCTCGCTGTCCGATCACCACCAGGCCCGGGTCAAGATGACGCGTTGTGTTTCACGCGCGCCTCAAAGAGATGTCAGCATAGAAGCCTGCCAGGGTTGCGGAATTTGTTCGAAAGAGTCACCGTGGCCCTGGAACGCAAAGGGCTTTAGAAGGTAAACGGATGGGTTTTAGTCAGTAAGAGTCTGACACGCCCTTCCGCTTCAGCCAGAGCGGAAGTAGTCATTTGATGATTACAACAATTAACATTTAGTTTCTGAAGTAAAGCTAGCCTACTCCTAATTCAATACGTTTTATTATCCGCACCCAAGTATTTCCGCGTCCAACTTTTTTATCAGTCGACCTGCAATTCTTTAAATTTATCATGTAATTAACGATTTTTTTATATTTACGGTGCTTTTTTTACGATTAAAATTATACGTCTTTATGTAGCGAAATCCAGTGTTCTCCTTTTCTTTTTTTTTTCACTACACTACATAGGTTCTTGTTATAACGTTCTACGGCATGGAGTTTAAAATATTACTACGTTAATTCAAGAAATAATAATATAACGAAAGACTCAAGTTTATTCTCAGCGTATTATCAATCAAATAAAAAAGTAATTTAGTCATGCTCAAAGCAACAAACAAATCATAATTAAAGATCGTAACAAAGTGGCCTAGCCATTCGGGGCACAAACAAAAAAAAACGTGTGAACAGTCAATCAACAAGACCGCAGAGGACATTGCGAACTGATGGAAATGATAATGCACAGTAGTGATCGCGCGCTCCAGTCCCGACACACTGACTGTGTACATTCGCCTTTAATGTCGTATGATTAAACATGAACCGAGGACTTTATCAAATTTTGGCACGCGTTTGCTCGTCGGGGATGGGGCGATAGGTGTTTGCAGACCGCGCATGCATTGGCTGCTCGCAGATAGAGCCGTCAATACGTCGAGTTTGCGACAACCCTGAGTGATTGCTCGATAAACATGCAGTGCAGATTTATTTTCAGTCATCTGATAATGGTGCCTCACAAAAAAAAATATGAGACCATTTTGGTATAGAAACTCGCACACCGTGTCATTTCATTATTTAGATCTAAGTAACAATTTATTCGTAGATCTAGATAATGAAATGACACCACATCTTTTTTTTATTTATTGTATTTACAATCAATAAAAGAATGATTGGTTTTGAAATTACGTAATCAAACATTTTATTTACAGTACTCTAGCGAAGCTTTGATAAAAATAAAACTTAAAATATATCCAATAGCGAATGTAAATCCTTTTATAACCTCATAGAATAGAAGTTCTCAATTCCGAGGGTAATTAATTAGGTATACTTATATGTCACCGGATAATTATAAACTACGTAAGATAACGAAGATCTTGAGAGAATGTAAAGTCTCGATAAATTGCAAAATGAACATTGTTTCTACAATTACACGAATCAAAATCTTGAATTCTATAATATCTCCGTGCCGGTCTGAGAAATTGTGGACTGACATAAACTGGCGACCAATCAGCACTCTGGTCTACAATTGATCTGATTTGGCGTGATAGTTAAATTGGAAACTTATTCACTGGTCTTACTCATTGGTCTTTGTTGGTGTGAGCTCACATCTGATCAGACCAATGGGAGCCTTGTTTCCAGGTTTTACTATCATACGAAAACGGATTGGTCGCCATTTTATATCAGTATTTTGTGTCAGTCAATTTCTCGGAATGACTTCGAGAGATTATAGACTATCAAATTTTGATGCGTAAAAAGTATTCCAAATGTTCAGTTGACAATTTATCGAGAGTTTACAATCACTCAAATTATTTTATAATCTTACGGAGTATGCTAGTTTCCGGTGACATATATACTACAGCCAACAAACATAAAGAAAGATTTTCTGTCCAAAGCTTAGATTATGCTATGTAGGCTGAAATGGATGCGGGAATGGGGAGGGGGAGCGTGAATAGAGCAGGATACTACGAATGTGTACTGAGATCTGCGAAATACTGTTGTAGTGCAGCGGATATGACAATTAAAAAGACCCAAACGCTGCATCAACAATGCTTTAAATAATTAACGAGTGATAAATACTGTAGATACCGATTAAATGGGGTTACTTTGAATCGCAGGGTGACTTTGATAAAAACTTCGTTTGATTTTTAAACTTAAATTGTGCGAATTCTGAGCGCATCCTTTCATTATTTCTTTTACGGATGGCAGCATTGAACGTCACTGTCATCGTGTGATCAGTCGTTGTGGATGGATTCGTGCCGATTTGCGAAAAAATACATACAATATGTAAATACTAGTTTTGTGCAATTTGAAAAGCTCGAACAAGTTCTGAACTACATATTTCAGAATAGTAAACACATTACATGTATATAATTCACCGGATTAGAAGTTCATTCTTCTATAAAATCGACGTTTAAGTAGATTTATCATAATCATTACCTTAAGTTCACTGGTTTTTGGCGGCGTATTTTGTAAGGGTGTCATTGGTCATCTGTGTGGGTTTACCTTGTCTGGACAAGTCCACTCAAATCTTTGTGGTTCTCTCTTCTAAGACCATCTCAGACACTAATCTGCATGGTTCTTAAATTTAGTAGTGTATCTAAATATGAGGACTATGTAGGTCGTTATTTTTAAGAGTTGATTTCATGGCTATCGGGCAGTTTGAGTACACTATGCCGTCTACCCAAATGTCCTTACTTTGGTATTTTTCATCGGAAGTTGAGCTCCTCAAAGTTCTGAGTGGAGCTGCACGATAACTAACAAATGCTGACACTGTCTTACTTACTTTGGTATTGGTCGTCAGATCGTTGAGCTCCTCAAAGTTGTGAGTTGAGCTGCACGATAACTAACAAATACTTGCACTGTCTAGACAGCTCCACTGAAATCTGAGTGACTCTTTCAGTGACATAAATACTTTATGTCTTACACCTACCGACGGTTTCTTTATATATTTTTTGCCTTTTGTTCCTGGTTGATGATACTTTTGATTTCCGTAAAAAAGGGTGGTATCAAAATAACCCAAAATACAAATATAAAATACAAAATATTTTAATAATAACCCCGATCATAGTATAAAATGAATCATTGACATTTTTTTTCTTGAAAAATAAGCAAAACAAAAACTATTTTATTAAATAATTGGACAGTAAGTATAGCTTAAACCGTACTTACATATTTTTGAAATTTTTTTTCGCTCGCATGCTCGCAAAATGTAACCCTAGTTTACGGCCTACTTTATTATGCTCACGAATGTTGTAGATTTTGTTTGTTTTTGTTGATTAGTTTGTCGAGGTACAGTTCCTTTCTGTTTAAATTGTTACCTTGTCATGACCAAGATAATATGATGGTTCTTAATTGAAAAAGGCACACTAGTAGGTATAGTTAGCAGATACGAGAATAGTTAAGTTTCGTATGTCGTTGTGAAGGGTTCACATGGGCTGCGCAAGATGCGGCATGGCCCCACTCCGCCATCCGTCAGGCTGTCGTACGAACGCCACTACACGGCTCTGCACTTAACTTCACGCCAACCATACATGTGTCTATGGCGATGAGGGGTTAACTTGCTACTTGTTAATAGTTATGAAAGGGCCACGCCGAGTGGTCATCCCACAACAGACATCCAATTATGAACCTCGCCGTGACAGATAGTGGCGAATTTAGTTAGATGTCAACATTAATGTTGCAACATTTGATTCATTTGGACTTGATTTGTTGGTGTGATGGTAGACTTTATTACTTAATTAGGTTCCTAATATTTATCTAAAAATATTCGAGTTTATTCCCAAACCTGCGTGCTCTTAAAATTTTCTACTTGTTTATCGCAAGTAGGTTAGTCGACGATGTCCTATTCTAGTGCGAAACTTATTTGTTCTAATTTGATTACCCCGAACATGTCCCTGGTACATCTAACTTGTTACAGTTCTCACCTCCATCGATGACACGTTACTACACTACCTATGCAAACAATTTTACCTACACGGCACTTTATCGGAATGGTGAATTTCTAGAACCTTCGCTAAGTAGAGTCACGTGGGGCAAGTGTGCGCAGCGAATAAATGTACGCACTCGAAGTATCTCGAAAACGGTTTATATGTACGAACCTCTTCAGTGCCGCACGTAACGCCGTACTTAGTGCATGAATGTCACTGTCCACCGGCGCGCCATTTTATTTTCGGAGGTGAGTATTGTTTTTTGCTTGAATTATTGCGATTTTTACTTCAAATTAGGGTTTCATTCTTTATTAACATATCCATGTTTTGAAATTATGCTATATACCATCGAACAATATATAATATCTTATATCAGCCGTGGTTAATGTTTTGGTGGTGACGATTACGTAAAATTGCTCAGTTTTGATTGAATCTCGTTTTGATGGTGCGGGGCAAGTGTGCGCATGCGCATGTCGAGTAAGTGAGCGCATGAGCAGACTTATCCCGCATCGCTTAGGTTTTATATTTATGATGCAATTCGTTGTTCCAGAGTAATAATTAAATTATACATAAAAAATGCCTCGAGATTTCACAAGAAATGTTGACACAGAGGAACAGCTGGAAGCTGCCAAACAATTAATTTCAAAGGGTGCTAGCAAACGAAAAGCTGCATTTCAAGTTAGATTGAAGGAGAGTACACTACTTAAACGGTTGAAGGTTGGATCGACTGCGACAAGTATGGAAAGATATACCTACCAACACATTTTTAAAGGCACAAGTAGATGAAATCTACGAGTATGTGAAGTGTTATTTTTGTTCCCTTACTGTAATAATTTACTTATGATATAAGATATTGATCTCTCTGATTTATTATTAGGTATGAGTCTGGCTCTAATTTGTGTATGTTATATGTTGCGTACACTTACCCGCACTACTGCGCACAGTTACCCCTATACTTGGGTAAGTGTACGCATTTTACCACCAGGCCCGGGTCGATGGCGCGTTGTGTTTCACGCGCGCCTCAAAGAGATGTCAGCATAGAAGAAAGGGGCCCGCTAGGGCCAGAGCCTGCCAGCGTTGCGGAATTTGTTCGAAAGAGTCACCGCGGCCCTGGAACGCAAAGGGCTTTAGAAGGAACACGGATGGGTTTTAGTCAGTAAGAGTCTGACACGCCCTTCCGCTCCACCCAGAGCGGAAGAAGTCATTTGATGATTTCCCATCCTTTCAACGAACAATGTTTATAGTTTCCAGGGAAATAGTTTTTGTGGTTATGCTGTGAGTTTTTAGGTTCTCATTTTGACCATTCTGATTTTGTTGATTTCCAAAGAGTTTGTGCCATTGATAATGATTTTTTTGGATTTAAGTAGTTGTTTATTAAATATTGTAACTAATAAACCTTGTTATGTTTCATTCAACTTCACATTTTTTTATTATATGACACTTCAAGCCTTAAGTGCGCACACTTGCCCCACATGACTACAATAAACGTTGATAAACTGACTGTTAAAAACGCTGATGAACTTTTTGCGTCGCTGGTTAACGTTGCAATTTGGCGAATGCGTCTCAGCGTCCCATTTCGGTAAAAGTATCGTGTCTTGTGACTACTATAGCCCTGTCTAATATTAAGTATTCGAGCGGCAGTCAAGATTCGAAAGTTCCAACATATCGCTACAATAAAAATATCTACAAATTGAAGTAACTAACTTTTACATTTCGCTGTAAAATTCTTCGCATAAAAGTGTTTTTGAAGTACCTACCTACCTACCTAAGGTTAACTACCTACATAGAACTTAAATTGCCTTCGATTATAATTTTAATTCTGATCGGGTTCGATGTACAGAAGGAACCTACTTACCTAATAAAATATAAATGTTTCGCACTAGAAAGTGAGTAAAACATTTATACAAAAATTCGATCACCTAGCCAGCAGGTAATCGAATCAAATCCATTGACACTTAGTTTTAATGACTAATCGATAGACTTAAGGGTGAATACCTCTAGGTACTCATAGTATATAGGTTATGTACCGAGGGGATAACGCAGTGTATCACGCGCGCCACATTAAATTCCTACTTTAAACCTGTAAAGAATTTTCATATTTGAATCCTGGAAGGTATCTTAAATGTCTATTCTGATCATCATCGTCGGTTCTCAGGCGCTCATTGGCATGGCACTTATGAAAGTGCCATCTACTGCCGGATAAGTGAATTATCGAGACAGGCTATGTACCTACTCATTCACTCAACTCCGACTTTTTATACAGATACTTTTAAGTAGTAATAGTTCTCATTAGAACTATTCTGAAAAGTAGTTAGATGGTGCTGTCATGCCGCGCACTTTAATTTATGTTCACTTATAGCACATACTCGTATTTATAGACAGATTTCTAGTAAATAAGTATTTGGTGTTTCCCGACCCTGGAGTTGAAAGTCGAGGGTTCTAATTCGAACTCAAACAGACAACTTATTTGTGTGATTATTTCATCACCAGTGGCAGTGCTTTTAAAACGGCGAAAGTAAACATCGCGAGGAAAAAACATCTACCACCTATTGTGTTATCCAATAAATGCTGAGGTTAGGCAGTCGCTTCATATAAAATACTGATTTTTAACCGACTTCCGGAAAAGAAGGAGGTTCTCCATTCGTTGGGTTTTTTTAAATGTAAGTAGGTACACTGATTAATCCGAGGTTTCTTATCCGATTTATGTGATTCTTTTTCGTTCGATGCGGTATACTTACCATTTGGTCCGAAAGAAATCCGTAAAAAATTTATCCAGTTTGGCTTAGCAGTTTTTATTTTTTGAGCGTTTTGCTTACTTATTGCTTACTTGGATGATGCAATTATGTCTTCCAAGTAAGCAAAATGACGAATGACGAATACTTTTTGTGTTGGGTTTAGTAATAGCTATATTGGTCGTTGAACTTCGAACATTTACCAGTGACCTCCTCAAATTCAAATCATTAAAATCCAAGTAGTCTTGTAGACTGACTGGTGTAATGTCAATTTCCTTGTGGAGTAGGTATCACCACTAAAAAGTAAAAAAAATAATACAACCGACTTCCGTATAAGAACACTACAAAGTCTAAAATAACTTTAATTTCGGAAGTCGGTGTCAAAAACGAAGAAACAAAACTAAAAACACCGACTTCCGAAATTTAAGTTATTTTAGACTTTGTAGTGTTTTTATTTGGAAGTCGGTTGTATTTTTTTGTAAAAAACTTAGCACACACCAAATAATGAATTAAATGAAAAAAAAATTGTTACTTTGGGTTAGGTACATTATTGCAATTTTCGTACGAATTTGTACTTTTTCGAAAATAAAATATAGCCTATGTTTATAGTTAATAATGTGACTTTCTAATGGTAAAATAATTTTTAAAATCGGTTGAGAAGTTTTCGAGCCAAATTTTAACAAACAAACGAATCTTTCCCTTTATAATATTAGGTCTTACTGCCACATCACGAGGTTACCCTCGCTTTAGAGCCGTAAAAAGGAAACTTTCTAAAGCCTACTCCTCATAAACGGCTAGGTCAAAAGATTAGAAAAAATATAGATATTTATTGTAGATTCATGTACAATAATATTAACATTTGGTTTTACGTACGTAACGTAAGACAAATAGTTTGCCGTAAATAAAATTTCACAACACGCCACTTTTTCGCTTATTTTGCCTACCCGCTACCCTCACCAGGTCATCGGTTAACCTTGTGGGAGGCCTTCCAAAGCTGCGTTTTCCGGTACGCGGTCGCCACTCCAGAACTTTTCAGCCCTATCGACCATCTGTTTTGCGAGCAATGTGTTCCGCCCACTGCCACTTCAGTTTGGCGATCCTTCGAGCTATGTCGGTAACCTTGGTTCTCTTGCGGATATCGTCATTCCTGATTCGATGTCGCAAGAAAACTCCGAGCATTACCCCCTATTTTCGCATCCATCGGGTAGCCGATGGATGCGAAAATGTGACTTCGTTTTCTTTATGCCTGCTCTTTTTCTTCAGACGTAGACTCGTTTCAGTCTGTTGGGTTGAGTATGTGAGTTAGATTGAAATGTAACCGACGATTATTCTTATTTTTTTTTTAATTCTCAACAAAGCTTTCAATATTAACGAAAAATAAAAAATCAATATAGGTTCAAAAACAAACATTTATTTTCATTATTCTGCTGGAATAGGGAAACGCGGCGCGGCGCGGATTGCACGACCCCCCACCGACGCGAGCCGTTGCCGATAAAATTATGACATCTTTTGAATGATTGATTTGAATTAAAAAAAACACTATGTAAGAACTGATACCAAGGTGCAAATAAAGTGGTATGCTTTGTGTCGGCGTTTCTATTATTTTTTTTTACATCAAGTTACATGACTGGCCTCCCTCTCACTTTTCCATACAACTCTGTCATTTTCAATGTCGGGCCAGTCCTTTCGATAGGAGTCCCCGACATCTTCGCCTTGGTCTGCCACGATGTCTTTTGGCATTTAATGGGAGCCATTTGGTGGTTCTTTTAACCCATTTCTTAAGTGGCATGCGGCGTAGTATCATGTGGTCTAAGGATCAGCACAAATGTTATGCCCTTCACCTCGTTGGGGGTTGATTATGAAAAATCCTTAGATCTGCTTCAATAATACCATTTTTAGATTGTTCATACTAATTTCTATGTTAATTAAAGCAAGCAATAATGTCCTCCCTTAAAAACTTCATCACCCCTTTAAGAGTTTATTTTCGAAAGATCCAAATTATTGTATTCTTACTTTTTATGAAAATCATAAACGCCGTATTTCAACTTCATCGGACCAAGCATTAAGATCCTTCCATACAAACTTAAACACCATCTAAATCCCCACTGTGGGTAGTTTTGAAAAACCGAATTATTATTTTTTTATTAGATAAGCTCAGTTTTCGTACCAAGTTTCAAGTATATTCGCCCAAGGAATAAGTTTTTTCATACAAATTTCCAACTGCTATTTAATCCCTTTATGGGGAGTGTTTCCTAAAATCCTTTCTTAACTGACGTCTCCTATTCATAATCTACCTCCCCGTGCCAAATTTCATCTTCATAGTTCCAGCAGTTCGTGAGATTTCGTGCATACATACAAGAATTGCTCATTTAAAGGTATTAGATGACTGTAACTTTTAATCGAAACCTCCGATTTGAATAATTTAAAGTGTAATTTACATGCACAATTAACCATAATTATCAAACCATTTAAATGGATAAGGATTAATATCATGGTACCAAAACCACCACATTACCATTCGACCCTGGTTTTGATTGAACAATTTGAACAAAAAGCGGTCATTGTGACTTAACCATAATAGTTAGACATATATACGCTCGCGAACTTTTTTATAGGTTATAATGAGTACTTTAATCATGTAGTACATTATTTTATGTAGGTTACATCAATAGTTTTACCTAACTCCCTGTCCTGGAGTTGCATTAGGGAGGCACTCCGGTTGGAGTTGTATTCGGGAGGCACTGCGTTATCATGGAGTGCCTCCCTACCTCCGTCGTGTCGTCGGGGCTTATTTGGCGGAAAGGTGTGTCACCTATCTGGGACGTGATGGCAGATACCAGCGCCCCATGTCGTGCGGTGTTCCGCAGGGTTCGGTCTTGGGCCCGCTCCTGTGGAACATCGGATACGACTGGGTGCTGAGGGGCGAGCTCCGGCCGGGAGTGAACCTGGTGTGTTACGCTGACGACACGCTGGTCACTGCCCGGGGGAGCTCGCACAGGGAGGCAGCGTTGCTGGCGACGGCTGCGGTCTCACAGGTGGTGAGCCGCAAACGGCGCCTCGGCCTGGCGGTGGCCCTCAACAAGTCGGAGGCCATTGTTTTTCATGGCCCCTGGCGAGCGCCGCCGCCGGGATCGCACATTGTGGTCGGGGGGGCCCGTATCGCTGTCGAGTCCACCATGAAGTATCTGGGATTGGTGCTCGACAGCCGGTGGGATTTCGGCCCCCACTTCCGGCGGCTGGCGCCCAAGTTGTTGGGCGCGGCGGGGGCGCTGTCAACGCTGCTTCCCAATCGGGGGGACCCGAGCACTGCCTGCAGGCGGTTGTACGTGGGGATCGTGCGATCGATGGCCCTTTATGGGGCCCCGATCTGGGCGGCTGACCTGACGGCCGGCACCATCGCAGTTCTGCGGAAGCCGCAGAGGGTGATGGCCGTCAGAGTCATCAGGGGATATCTTTCTTTCCCTTATTTCAGAAAGCGCTCTTCATCCTCTCCTCTATATAAACTATAACTTTGATGTGCCCGACAGGGTCCATAATTGGTTCTACTTTAAGACTTACCAAGTGTTGTACATTACATTATGGAATGCAATAAAGTATTGAGTATCGCACGATCTCCTACGAGGCGGCTTGCGCACTGGCCGGATCTCCGCCGTGGGACCTGGAGGCGATAGTGCTCGCGTCACTACACAGGTGGTGCGAGGACGCGCGGGCGCGCGGCGAGCGACTGAAGCAGCGACACTTGGAGTTGCGTCGGTCGCAGCTGCGCGAGGTCCTGGTGGCGGAATGGCGGGACAGGCTTTCGAGTCCTTCCGCCGGCCTCATCACCATCGAGGCCATCTGGCCAGTGCTCGACCTCTGGCTCGGGAGAAGGCACGGCTCCCTGTCGTTTCGTGCGACGCAGGTCCTCTCGGGGCATGGCTGCTTCGGGAGGTTCTTGTGTCGCATAGGCAGGGAGCCGGACGCTCGGTGTCACCACTGCGTCGACTGTCGGGAGGACACGGCGCGGCATACGCTGGCAGAGTGTGCCGCTTGGGAGGAGCCGCGCCGTGCCCTCCTCCACCTCTGCCTCACTCCTGCCACCTCTGTGGTAGGCGGTGACCTCTCGCTGCCGGCCGTAATTCATGCTATGGTCGGCGGTGAGGAGTCCTGGGACGCGGTGGTCTCCTTCTGCGAGACAGTTATTGCGCAGAAGGAGGCTGCGGAAAGGGAGAGGGAGATCACAACCGCTCTCCCGGCCCGCAGCAGACGCATCGGGCGTCGGAGGAGGGCTAACGCTGCCCTCTTCCAGCCCCCCTAACTGGGTCCAGCAGCGGACTTGGGGATGTCCGTCGCCCCCCATTCATCCGGACCCGAGGTGGTGGCGCGTGGTGTTCCCGTGCGCCCCTCTTTGAGGTAGCGGGGGGAGTCTAACACCTCACTCCCCCCGCCGACGCGAGGTGGCCCGCAAAGGCGGGCCGGCACCAGCCGGGATTGCAGAAGTCGCATACGTTCCCGCGATCCCCGGCGTAGGTGGTAGATGGAACACCGGGGTGGTTTTAGTCAGTAAGAGTCTGACAGACCCCTCCACCCGCCCCAGAGTAGAGGATTTCCATGAGGATTTCCCCCAACAACAAAAAAAAGGGAGGCACTCCGGTATCACCGGATGCCAACGAAACCTACCTCCGTCGCGTGGTCGATGCCTATTTGACGGACAGGGCCGTCATCTACCCCGGTCACCGGGGAGAGTGGAACCGGCGAGAGATGTCGTGCGATGTTCCACAGGGTTTGGTTCTGGGGCCACTCCTGTGGGACATCGGCTACGATTGGGTGATGCGCGCCGACCTCCCTAGCGGCGTCAGCGTAGTCTGCTACGCTGACGACACGCTGGTTCTGGCACAGGAGGGGTCGCAACAGGCGGCGGCCGACTTAATGACACGTGGGCTCGCGATGGTTGATGGAAGAATCCGGCTATTTAGTCTCGAGGTGGCCCTGCACAAGTCTGAGGCCATGTGCTTTCATGGTTCTCGGAACAGGCCACCAGCGGGATCCCAAGTAACGTTAGGAGGTATGTACCTATATGTAGGTACAATTCCGAAATTGAGATTCAATATTGATAAAAACCAAACCAGTAGGTACCTATCGGAATTGAAAACCTTCCGATATTACCTACATGAGCTACGCTGGAAGGCAACTAAAAACCTAGAAAAGCCTCAACAATCTTATCCTCCAATTTGATACACAGACTTCGTGGGCAAGAACTGATCTAAAAAAGGCAGAGGTTTTCGCATTGCACTTTAATGATTTGTTTTAACCCGCACTTACGATGAGCGTGAAATTGACGCAGTATTAAAACACCTAAGGAAATAGCGAGGGAAATCCGACTGCTGAAAATGACGAAAGCTCCTCTCCAAACTTCGCGAAAGGATATTCCTAAACCCATATAAGCCGTGCATGGACTTCAATAATGTTGTTCCATCTCATCAGTTTGGTTTTAGAAAATCTCATTCAATTATAGAACACGTCCATTGTTTTTACCAATCAGGAAGACAGACTTTTGAACGTACCTTAATAGTATTGGTCAACATCATTTCTTGATGTAGGTACAGGAAACTTTTGACCGTGTCTGACACAAAAGATTACAGAGTAAAGTAGAGGAAAAATTTCCGAATGTTTTGACGGCACGGTTGGCGCAGTGTTTGAGAGTTTGGCTGCTGCGCTGCGTGTCGCGGGTTAGATTCCCGCACGAAACAAATATTTGTGTGGCCTATAGACAGGTAGTTGTTCCGGGTATAGCTGTTTGTGAATGTTTAGTTGATATGTTTCATCTACAACTCGGTCTTGAAGCGAATATGGGCGTACGGAATTGTGATTGAATTGAATAATCTCACACGTCATAACCGATTTTGTTGCTACAAATCAGAAATGGGAAAATTCCCAACTGTTGCCAGTGGGGACAAATGGCGCTAACATATTCCCAAATGATCCCTTCCTTTTTATTTACTAATAGTGACCCGCTCCAGCTTCAACCAGATGTCTATTTTTTTAAAATTTCTTTCTTAAGAACCTTCTCCTGACAATAGCAAATACAACAAAAGAAGAATTAGCGAAATTGTTCCAGCCGTTTACGTGTGTTGCCGTGACCAAGGGAAATAGGGATTCATTTTTTATATATATATTACCTATAGATAGATAGATTAAGGTGATATCATTTGGGAACATACCTACTAGTGTCATAATAAATTCCTTCTTTTCAGTAATTTGGTAGGTACATGGGTAGTTGAGCACTAGATAGTAGGGATAGGAGGGTAGATAGGTCTGGCAGTCTAGTGCCAGACTCCTCCTCCTCCAGTTGATAAACTTAAGAAATGTTTATCCACTGCACTGCAATTTCAACTTATCTGCGGACTTGTGGGGGTGTAACGTCAGCTGTAGGATATGGCTTACCAGGGGCCTGTTTGAGGCAGCCTCATAAATATAAAGGTTGCTTGACCCTGAAGGAACAATTATTAGAGGCTTATTGGTCTAACTATAGAACAAGGAATAGGATTTTTTGAGCAGACTACAGAATTCCTCAATTGCTGCAGTTGCAAAAGTGGGCCAGTATCAATAAAAATATAGATATAGAGAAGACTGTAAAAAACACAAAGGACCATGGATCTAGAAACAGAGGCTGTTTGTGCTAAATGTACAACTAAGCGATCGTCACATCCCTCGATACTCACGCCACACCACGGCGCGGGCGGTTAAGCGGTTGGAGTCCCCGGAGCGACGTCAAACGATAGTGGTTTAACTAATAGGGAAAGATTCACAGACCGCAATAATGTTATTAGTGTTTATTCTCAGTTGTTACAACGACTTTGAAAAATGGGAAAAAAATGCAAATGGGAAAAAAATGTCCAACTACTGCCAGTGGGTACCTATATGTGACACAAATATGTTCCCAAATGACTCAATAACTTTATTAAACTAGGAATAAAAATACGAGTGAGCCTAACAGAAGTCGCAAATGATGAGTGACATTATAAGCAACATTAGGTACCATCCCATAGCCAACTGACTCGTTGGTCAAATCGCGCTTCCCTGACTTCCTGTTACACACTTCCGGTCCCATTTTACGAAATCACTTCCATAGATTGCAGGAAAGCGAGAAGAAAGATGTTACACATCAATTAAATAGAGTAAGTTGGGTCACTGTATTATTTACTAGTTTATTTATTACTTTTTAGTAGTTTAGGTTTTTAAGTCGAAAAACAAACTTAATAGTTTCTGTACTGCATAGCAGATACAGAAGACGCACTTCTGGAACACCCTGTAATAGTAAGTTTATAGAGACATTTGGGAAAAAAATATGACATACCCACTGGCAACAGTTGAGATTTTGTTCCCATATGGCACCAGTGGCGACAAAGTCAGTGGTGACAACTGGGAAGAGAAGCACTAGCTTCGGTATGTGGATGTTAGGTATTTGAAAAAGGTGCGAAGAAAAGAAACATATGCATAATAACATTTTATTTACCTTTTAAAATCATACTACCACCTAAATATTTAAAACAACAAAAGTTTCTTATAAAACTCGAAATCTAAATTGCCAGAATCTAAATAACGAAAACTGGCTCCTAAAATTAGTATAATTCTATCAAGTAACATCTAATTCTAAGAGTACGGGAGTTACCAGAGGGCCTAGCACGAATGTTTTGACGTATAGTAACGTTACAGTGTCGTTAACGTAAGTGAATTTTGAATATCAAAAAAACTACAACCCCATAGTATCTTGGTTCAATTTTATGTGACATACACAATTTGTATCATACAAAAATATGAATATAGTATCCAATTCAAATAACGAAACGAGTATTATAGTTATAGTAAAATTGAAGGTAACGTTTACTAAACTTACGTCAGAAACACTCCTGCTAGGCCCTCAGTGCAAAGTTAATTTTATACCGGCTGATATCCAAAATTGATACCTATTTCTGCAGCACAAAGATAGCCGAGTCGGCCGCTTTTTATTCACCCGCAATGTATAATTTGCTCACTTAGAATTAATAACAAGCCTTACGTAGATTTATTTTGTTGTACTTGTTGTTGTAAAGACGCCAGCACAACAATCTGTAAATTTTATTTAATAGATTTGTTCAAGGTTGATTGGGCAAATTTGACAGTTTCGGGTAACTGGATGTACTGACGTCTGTACATAAAGTTCCTATTAATCATTTCGTAATTTGGATTTAACCTTTTGAACGCCATTGTCACGTATACATGACAAGCAAACGCGTGGCCTGTACGCCAAACGTCACAAATATGTGACAAAAAGTACGGCGAATTTATGGCTTGGGGGGGCACGCCGATGCGTTTATGCTCTGGCGGTCAAAAGGTTAAAGGAGCAGGTACAGTTGCCTTCTGAGAAACGCATGTTAGAACAGGAGTATTTTCCATGTTTAAGATATTCAAAAGTAGACCGAACCACCTCGCCGGGTCCACTTTTGAATATCTCTATTACAAAATTTATTACGATAAGTAGTAATCGGTCGGTAAAAAATCACTTTAAAACGGTACCTACAGTATAAATAAAGTGTTTTACATTAATAAATATAATATGTATCTATAATCTACCAATCTTAGCCCAAAAAATAACAAATTTAACACAAAATCATTAAAAAGTTAATGTTATTGGTAAATATTATGATTATATATTAGTGCCTTGTGGCGTTAGATTGTTATTACTAGAAAAATTCGTTGATTCTGTAAAGCATCGTTTTTTTTACGTTTGTTATTTCTCTCCCACTGCTGGGCATTTGCCTCCCCCAAGTCCTTCCAGGAACTCTTCTCCCAAAGTACCAGTTCAAATAATATAGCCTTCACTGAATGGGCTCAGAACACGAGGCCAGTCCGAGAATCATTTCGTTGAGTATGTTCCGGAAAACTGAATTACCTACTTACTGAACTGTTTTCTCAAGTATTCGAACGTGAGTCTAGTGAAACGCTAGTAACTGAACTGACACATAAGGCACTGAACAAGGCAAGTCACTGTTAACATTAAACTTCATAATCTTAAAATAAGTATTAATAGTTATAATAATATTCTATAAAGCAACAATGCGGTCCGATTTCTGAATTGGGAGTACTTTGAGTATGAAGCATATCAAACCCCAATTTAATGCCACATTTTGGGAGGATGTGCGGGTTAAGGTGGAGTTTGACAAACACTCAATTACAAAATTCTGAACACGAGGAGCCTTTCCACTTAAAGGACTCTCTACAACAGCCCACAGCTTATATGCGTATGTGTAATTAACCACGCTTTGTATGAAAATGTAAGCATAATCATCCACTGCGATCCATGCTACGGCGCGTCCATGAATCGCAGTAGACGACTTTTGAGACCATACGCCATACATACTGGCCGGCCATGCATATTTGTCCAGACAAGTTAGTGGTACATGGGCAGACTTAATGCATCAGGGAATATTAACATTTAAGCAAAATTTTCAGTTTCGCATTTCGTTATTTTCTTTACTTGCATAAAGGTTAAATTGAACTACAGTGCAATTTAGAATTAATGTAATTTATTTGCTACTTGGTTCATCTATTGACATTCTCAATATAACTATAATTTCCTGTCTAAGGCACAATTGGTACGCATAAATCGAATCTAAAAACCATGTGTGATATAAAATTTCACAAATATGAAGTATTTCATTTTCACGGCAAACCGATCAATATTATTATCCGACCACGGCAACACCAAAATGAAAATAATATATAGGTAATATGATTGATATATTTACGTATGATCCACCGCAGCGCCTAAACTACTAAGCCGATTTTGAATGACGGGCATTTAATTACCATTTTTTTGCCTTACAAAAACAACGTCAATTCCTATTTTGTGGTACAAAATAAAAACAACTTTTTGCGTGCTTTGGCTTACTTACAACATAAACGTTAAATTGTTAGTAACTGCATAATTAATTAATGATTATTAACTAAATGTCTTTAAAAAAGATTTATTCAATCGTGTTAGGTTACGAGCATACGACAGTACACAAGGTGCTGGTAGCAGGAAGTAAATGTCATTATTATGTTGAAGTACAGACGCCAGCACATCAAGCTTCAACAATCTGTCAAATGTATTTAATAGATTTTCAACTTTACCGCTTAAGCATAAGGTTCAAGGTAGCTTGATGTGCTGGTGTCTGCACGTAAGGACAGAGAAATTAGTGTCTATCAATTTTTACATAAGCTCCCAGTAAACTGAAACTTCTACCTGTCTAAGTGTCACGTTGACTAATTAACGGTGTGGTTGTATGGCATGCATATGTTAGTCAACCTTGCAAGTGTTAACAATGTTGACTTCCCTTAAATTACAATGATAACACTTGATTGTACGAATCTGATGTACACTGCCGGCCAAAAGTTTGAGACCACTAAGTCCACTAATGAAAAGCTTACGTTATCGCAATTTTTTTTGGAAATATAGTTATAATAATAATCTACACACCTGCATATTCTATTGTTTATAAAGAATTCGTAGAGGCTAATTGATTCTATATCAGCCAAGTGAAGGAGCAATAAACAAGCATTATTTCAAAAGCTCAATGTGTGGCGTGGAAGAGCTAGTCCGGTTGTCGATTGTTAAATTTTGATTAATTATGTCTTAACAATTCAGCAGATTTTTACTTTTATTTGAAATTAACAAAAGTTTGCGATTATTTTAGCTTCTTAAGAATTTGTTTAATTTTATTTTAACCCCATTATAAAAAGAAAAAATAAAGAACATTTCTATTTAGTCTGAATTTGTGGTGCCTGCTGTCAAGACATCTCAAAAATCGGAGAAGTTGTTTTGTTCTCCATAAAAAAATGCAATTCCGAAAGTGAGATTGCGTTTCAACTAAAGTTATCGAAGATTTGTGTTCATCGAACGATTGTGCATTACAAGAAAACAGGCTATAATCAATGGTAGTCCACGCTCCGGGAGGCCAAGAGCTACCACTTCTAGTAAGGAAATTTAGAAGAGAAACAGATGGAAGTGGTGTTGCTTTTGTGGAAAGAGCTGGATAGAAATGTTCGAGAACAATGTCCTTTATTCACATCAGGCTATGGTCATGCTTTACAAGAAAGCTGAATGAATACCTATCAAGCAAGAGACAATAAATAAATTGATTGCCCGCAGTTCAAGATTGGTAAAAAAACCGTTATTAAATGCAGAGGGGGGGACTTTTTTTTTACATATGTTTTGTTTTATTTATTTTCCTACATTTTTATAGTCGTCTCATACTTTTGGCCGGCAGTGTATATATTAATATCGTGTGCACTTCAAATTAATTACAATTACAACGTAAGTTATTAACAATGATACAAACATAAAAGTCTATGAAAAAATTATCTATGATATGGACCTGTTGGTGACACTCATAAACGCATTCTAGGATTTACTAGCAATATTTACTGGTAATGATCATCATGGTAAAACGGGGTGAATAGAAATGCAGGGATGAATCGAAACAAACCTTTGAAGACAATTTTATTTAATAACTGTCGTACGAATTATCCGTAATATAAAGTAATCGCCGAAATCCTCGTCAATAGAAGTTACAGGCTCATCTTTGATATATTTCTATTCACCCCGTTTTAAGGTACTCTCGTTACACACAAATAACTTTCCAATAAGAATGACTTTCTATCAAGGCTCATTTGCAAAGTAAACAACTGGTCTTCTACCGAGCAACAAATATCGACATTTAGATTTTGGAACAGTATTACAAAATTAATTCATATTTAAGTTGAACCCGAACATATATTGACCTCAATAAGCTTCAATTCAAAATCTTCGATACCTAATTCACATTCATTGTCATTTGTTCAACTGCATAGGGCGTCCCACGACTTTGCCACATGGAGGGAAAGTACCTTAAATACTGTAGATAGAGATTTCGAAACTTGTGTCAGTATGAAAGAGACAGCGCTATACAGATCATATAGCTGCTAAGTAGTTGTTTTTTCTTGAATAGTCTAATCTTATCGTTCGTTCCTTCTGAGTACTAACAAAGAAAGACAGGAAAAGTTTCTTGTACTACATTGATTTGTTAGTTCAGAAACGTGATAATGATTGCATCATCTCCCTGACCTTGTCTCATGTTACTTGAGCTCGGTGCAAGCAAGCACAGCGCGTTCTTTTTTCTTCCATTCTACCCTATCCAACACGCTATCATTTACCGTTTTTTCTAAGTTTATTAATTAAGCTTCAGGTCACACTTGGGTCCAAATCTAGATCAACTTTTTCGACATTTTTTTTTCATTTTTGTTACGTACTTTATAAACGATGGTATGTCTAGTAATGGGCCAGTACCTACAACTAATTAAATATATCAACAAAAATATGGTGTTTCTTATCGGACGCTGATTTTTATATTACATAGTACGTTAACATTTAATCACAGTTTTTTGTACGATTACATTTGATTTACCAATCAAGCTATCATATAGCATGGAATGTTAATTTACCTTTGCCAATTTTACGTCAAACGCATAAAAACGCTGTAAACAATATTATAGTTAATGAACTACATGTAGGTACATGTATAGCCTAATAACTTATATTTTAAACATTAATAATTTATTATGTCATAACAATTTTAAGGGATGATAGTTCCCATGAATATTAACAACTTTTTAATATGAAAACAAGTCTAAACATGATGTTTATTTCATATGCTCAAACACTAGGTACCCACCCTAACTACCCAACTAAATTATGAAATAGCATGTTTTCATTTACTAAGTCGAGTTTTAGTCTCGTAGTTAAAGTTTTGAGTACAACATAAAATGGATAGAGCGTTTACATATTTTCATACCAAAGATTGTAGATTATAATAGTCGCAAATAACTTCACAGTGTCATCACAATATAATACGGTGACAAGTTTGTTTTGGTTTAATGTTATTTAGCTAATTGGTGCAAAAAATTAGTTTTTTTTAACAGTGCTATATTTATTTCATCGAAGTATATCTATATATATAACGTATTTACATATTTTCGGATAAAAACAAGTGAATCTTGTAATTCTATACAAGTTTAACTCATCACTTTGTATATGTCACCAAATCATTGTAAACACCGAATATAATGGTAATAAGTTCATAACCATGTCTGGTAATTCTCTCCATATAATATATTGACCACAAATAATGATAATTTCATTAGGAAAAATATTTGACTATGAAAATATTGTGTACGTTACTCCAGCAAGAAAATGGCCCCTAGAGCGATATGACTAGAACGTATAATTAGAGCGTAATCTGCTGTAAATGTGCCCCACATCAAAACAAATAGATAACTGGAAAACTTATAAGAAGTCTATCACATTTACAACAGATTACGCACTAATTATACGTTCCACTCATATCACTCTAGGAGCCACTTTCCTGCTGGAGTGACGTAGCCGCCACATGGAAGGAAAGAAACCTGCTGATGGAAAGAATATTGAATGAATACTTCATTTTTATTTTAATAACAATACGCACTGCATTCAAAGAATTTTAAATAAGCGCCTGTTAAAACTGTGTGATTTCTGTCGGATTTGGGTAAATTTTCGTATTGCTTTTAAAATAGAAATAATATTTCATTCAGTATTTTTTTATCTAAAGTATTTAAGGTACTTTCCCTCCATGTGACAAAGTCGTAGGACGACCTGTGTGTTATACCACTGTAATAAAATATACGGTAAATAATTTCATTGCGATCAAAATCTCAAAAGCTTAAATCAACTTTGAATTGATCCCTTTAAAAGTAATCGCAACCTTGATTTAATGATATCTGGAAACGTTTTTTCAGAAGAACCCTCAGCTGCTGTGTAGTGACCCTACTTCAGCGCGACATCGCGCCAACTAGATGTTGATTCTAATTTGCGAGGTTTTGCCAGAAAAAAATATGTTACCGTCTCACACATCCACCTTGTGCTTCGAATTTAGCAACACGCGACTTGTGGTCCTATAAACCGTCCTGAAAAGCAAACGTTTTGGTCACCATTTACGTGATCGATGGAACCACGAAAAAGCAGCTGAAGACTTTTCCGAGAAATAGTTGACAGAAATGCCTCTAAAAGGAATTATCTTTAGAATTAGTGCATCGCTAGCCAAGGAAAGTACTTTGAAGCAGGTGAATCAAATCTGAAGTACCTACTATACTCAATTATTCACCGTATTTTTATCAAATCCTGTACATATAAGTAAGTCAGTCCTGTACATTTAAGTATAATAAATGACTTCCACTGCGTACGTATTTCCGTTAAAATTTAGGTACTTGATAGCCGGCCATTTAAGACAATGCCTATAGAAGCTGAAAAGTAAAACGTTACTTTAGTCGCTATGCAGTCGCCTGCCGCGTCTTTATTATTATTTTTAATGTTTCCAGACCCCTTTGCTTTTGTTTACAAAATGAGGTGATCGATCGATAGGTAAACTATTATAAATATCGAGTATCTATATTCCAAATACTGTTCTGAAAATGCAGTTCATTCTCATGCTACTCGCTTAAGATCGGTTGGACTAATTTGGCTATTTGTTTTAAACAGTTCTTTGTAGGCCGAGTAAGTTTACCAGGGAGAGAAAATGCTCAAAAAATTCGGGAAAAATTGAAAATGTTTTGCTTCTATGGGTTTTTTGTACTCGGATTGGACAGAACAATGTCTGCTGGGGTTAACTGGATCAGAATAAAATTTAGTGTACTGTATTGTGTAAAACCGATGTTAAACTAACGTGCGTTGTTATTGCTTTTAGATCTAGTCAAGCTTCTTATTATTGGGTATCCGATATTACAATTTTTAGTTTTGCTCCCATCCGAGGGATCTGTCAACGGCCATTTTCCATTGCTTGTACCTCATATCTCGTTCATCATCGCTGATGATAGATGAATATGTGGTTCCACTTGTCATCGGTATAGGTGCGCCTTGTTTGGAAGGTTCTACCCCCCAATATGCGACAAGTGCTGCTCCTAAGGCAGTACTTTCAGTAAATCCAGCTCGTATCACGTTGATCCCAATTAAATCAGCTTGCATTTGCATGACTAAGGCATTAGATGTCATGCCACCGTCGACCTGGAACAGAATAATAAAAATATTTTATTTTTTTAATGAGGAATGGGCTTGCTCTTGACCTCGATCACGCCTGATGGAAAGCGCTGTATGAGGGCTATGATGGAGTGAGCGTGCCCAGAAGATGCCTGTTCACTCTTGCTTTGAATGCAGACGTGTTATATGTGGAAGGGAACACAGACGCTGGCGGAGTTCCACACTTTGGCTGTGCGCATAATAAATGTGGAGAAGACGCGCTGAGTACGACTAGTCGGGATATCGACCTTCTCCTCGCGCCGCGTCTCCAAAAACAAGCCGTTAGGCTGTTCTACCTGAGGGCTCGCTTCGTAGAGCTATCTCTAATTATCTATATACCCTCTGTCTAGGTAAAACAAGCTTAAATATAACTATTTTGGAATCGTTTTTTTAAAGACCCCGATTTATTTTGCTGAGTAAGGTGCTTCAAAAAATGTATATTTGTTTTTTTTATGTAATCTAAAATGGTATATGTATACTGACATAAGAATGATATAGATGTCGCAGCCAACTAGCTCAGTCAGCCGTTTATTTGGCGGCCCAGTCTTTTTATTGACTGGCGCCGTTTAATCAGCAGCCTAAGTGACATCCCGTCATTTAATTGAACAACTAGGAAAATGACTTCGTTCGAGATCGTTTAATGATTTGCCTAGCCAAGTAGCGTAACCTAGGGCACAGGGAGCTTAGGGCACCCCGACACGGATGGGTTAGGTTCCTTTAAACCCTGCAGACAGAAATGAATATATTAAGAAATATAAGATAGAATGTTGAAATTAATTGTTATTTCAATTTAGAATTCCCAAAACTAAATATTTCATATATTTTCATCACACGGTTTCCCTATTGTATGAACGGCTAAGCATCTGCCAGCCCGTTCAATAAATGATGTATAAGACGCATTGGCTGGATGTCGTTTAGGCCGCCGATCGGCTGCGACGTAGATACTCGGCATTAATAACATAGTCAGAGAATTAATTTTAGTAGTCGGCTGTACCAATTACTAATAAATTTATTTCATGTTTGGCTACAAAAATACCGACACCTGAATGATCTCCTTTGTTACCTTGAGCAGTTGAAGAGGAATTCCACAGTCTTCATTCATAGCATCCAAAATATCTCGCACTTGAAAACAAACAGCTTCCAATGCCGCTTTTACAATGTGATTTGAGTTTGTATCTTCGGAGATGCCGCATATTACACTGAAAATCGATATGTTCATATCATGTAAAGGGATTGATAAGATGACTAGACCATTTTAAATCATTACACCCTCCTTGTAAAATACGAGAACAATAGAGGTGTAATTTTTAACACTGTAAAGCAAAGTGTAAGCATTTTTCTTCCCAGCACTGCATGCAGAGACTGAATACCGATATAATTTGGATAACCGATACCAAAATATCGCAATAAATACCTGTATCGATATAATACCGTTATTATTAAATTTTATTGCGTTTTTTGCGATTTGCAGGTCAGTGTCAGGTTGTATCTTGATCAAAATATGATTCGCGACTGTAATAAATATGTATTTACTTAGGAATCATCAATAAAGATTCTGTGACGTCACATTGTAGCCTGATATCGGTACTGAGTATTGATATAATTATCGATATTTTATATCGATACTCAAATTACTGACATAAAATACCGGTATTTATTCCAGATATCGAAACTGTTATCAGTATTTTCTTAAAAATATCGGTATTCTTCGAGTATCGATATCGGTCCCTGACTGCATGCTCTAAATAGAGTCGGCCCAGAATACGGTAGTGAGACATGATGTATGTCATCATCCTAATAGAGACAAGCTGCGCTGGCATCCCGTCCTCCCGTCCCGTCTCTTGTCAAAGGCAGGAGAGAGCTGCTTGCGCAGCCTGACTCTGCGCCGGCAGACGACGTACTCCCCAAGCCTTATTTGTTTCCCCAACCCTTCCGTTACCCAAACGGCAAGCTTCTTTGTGGGGGGCGGATAGCATTGTGGCCCTCCTCGAGCCCTTAGTTTGTCGGAAGCGAACGGGTAAAGAGGAACAGATAATTTATTGGAAAACGCAGATTGTGCGTATCGTTTACCTACTGGGTTTTAGTCTCTACATGATCTCTCTTTCTAAATCTAACGAGTTGACATAAGATATTATGATACTACATAATATATACCTACATACATCTAAGGGCGTTCAGAATTCGGAACGTCAGTACAGTCTAATCACTTATACTTTCGTAAGTTTTAAAATTCTTGAAGTCCAGTCTGCATAGAAAACTATATTTAAATTTAATCACTTGAAAACAAAGTTCAAAATAGCAAAATGAATTCTCTAGTCCTGCCATCAAGCATTATTAACCGACAGAGCATTTCATGAAAAAAAAAACCTTTGAGTCTATGAGTCTTTGTAATTGGTGAATAATGGAAGTCATAGCGACAAACTGACCAATTGATTTATGGCAGTACTCTTTGTTTGAGAACCGAACAACTCCATCTCGTGACTTGACATTGTCAAAATCATTGAATGTTCATTGATGGAGGCCTCTAAAAATTCAATTCAATGGAGTGTCACATTAACGTTATAAAAATACTGAGTCGGTAAAATAGTAAATCAGATTCTATCGTGCATGAAGCAAACTAAAATAGACCTTAAGGTGACACAACCCTATTTTAACCGTGACGTATATCTACTCGACTTCGCGACGCAAACGAGGATAAGGTCCTTATTTAATATTCATTTTTATTACTTACCCTCTAGCATCTTGACGCCAATATGGTGCATACAAACCACTAAAGGCTGGTACAAAGACAACACTGCCATTCTCTGTCGCCTTTTCGGCTAGCCCTTGAGAATCCTTGGCACTTTCCAAAAGGCCAATGTTATCTCTAAGCCAGCCTAAAGCTGCTCCAGCGACAGCTACCTGGAATTAATTTCACAATTTTTCATTATAATGAATAATACATACTTTAATCAATAGGTAATGCAAAATCAGCATTTGAGTTAATCGCCCTGTTTACGAAAAAAAACTCAGAGGAGAGTTCGTGCTTAGAGCTAGAAAGTTGAATTTTGGTATGGGTATACAATTATACATATTAATCACGCCGACAAAGTGGTAAAATAAAATATTGAAAAACTTTTTTTAAGGTGGTCTATCCCATGGTGTGGGGTGCCGGCTGGATAGGCCGTTTAAAAATATTTATAGGGTTTGCTAAAACTATTTTTCCATCCAAGGATCCGTTTGCGAAATTATGCTTTAAAGTGCTAATTTTTGTTAGAGTCAAGCGTATCCCTCTGCCAGCTAAACAGTTGTTTTTCGAGACGTGAATAAATTCATGGTAGTAGGATGTAAAATGAATTTTAAAAGAAAAAAACTATCACAGCTAAGTAGGCTTTACAAGAACGAGTAATAGTCGACCAACTTAAAAAATGGTCCCGAGTAAGGAAAAAAATTCTAATAATTGCATAGAAAATTACTTACAAGTACATTTTACTATTTTCTACATTCTGACATGGTTTAGACTAGGGTAAATACGAAACCCTACACTGTGCGTAGGTTTTGGTTCAGAATACAGTGTAATTCATACTATTGTTCTTTTTTCATTTTATCACTCCAAGTGTTTTATTTGGCCACAGATATCTACAGGATGAATTAATAAAGTGTGCGTACCAAATTAAAAGGCTTAACGTGAGGGTTTCAATCATATTTTTTTCATTATTTTAAAATAAATAGTTGGAATTAATCCAAGAAATTAGACGAAAAATTCACTGCTAAAAATGCAGTTCATAATTCCCTACCTGTAGATTACAAGAAAATCTATAAGAAGTATACTTAAAGTGTTAAAATAACAAGTTACAAAAATGAAATTCGTTCGCAACCCTTTGCACGCGAGTCCGAAACTAAACTCCTGATAAAATCAGCTATCTGCCAGTGAAAGTCAAATCAAAACAGGCTCTGACGTTTAGCAGATTAGACGAAACAGACAGACAAAATCATTCAAAATTGCTGTTTAGGTTTTACTTATCGTACATACATTCATATGCATTTAATAAAAAGCTGTTATATTACAACCTACCTACACACCCACATCCATTTTATTTATTTGTATAATATATGTAGATATACAGATTGTATTTAAGTATATACATTAGTCAGAAACTATCTAAATTTTATGAATTAAAAAAAAAAAGGAAATAAATGATGATTTATATTGTTTCATGAAAAAAAGGTCTTGTGACATGTTGGATTATCACTGATCCAATCATAGTAGTGCGTAGGCGTAAGCACGCAAACATAAGTCTCGTTTTTTTTTCGTAGATGCGTTACTGGACTAACTTACAGATCCTTCCAGGGCATAATGCGCTTGGCTTTTACTACCCAATTGATAAGCAACAGTAGTCAAAAGACCTCTGCCGGAGTTGACGCGTATATCACCCGTGTTGTACAGTACAAAGCAACCAGTTCCATAAGTTGCTTTTGCTTGACCTTTTTGTAAGCACATTTGACCAACTAAGGCAGCCTGTTGGTCACCAAGACAGCCTGCTATAGGGGTACCCTTGATTGGACCATCAGCAATATAACCGTATACCTGCAACAATCAAGCGATAAGTCTTAAGATATCATGAGATGGGCCCACAGTCGAGCACTTGGACCATGTTTCTGTGAGGCATGAGTGTATTGAAACTATTTGAACGACACAGGACACCTCATGCCTCCAGTGCATGCTGTCTTGCTGGAAACGTTAGCCTACATTATTACTTCTGGCATAAGTGTATAATCTTAGCTGCATGCGTTTTAAGGCATTAACTGAGACATGCTAGATTAAGGATGAATTGAAAATAAAATGTATTACTAAATGTACATTTCGCGCGCCTCAAGTTAGCATTTTAATATTGGCCGATTCTTTTGTTCACAAACTAAACTACAATGAGTCAATTAACAGAATTAACAACATTTTGTATAAATTCTAGTTGGCCTTGAGAGAACATGGCACTATGCCATGTTTTTAACGATGCGTTCAACTATGATTGTGTGAAAGAATTAGTTCAACTAAAATTGACGGCTGCGCACATTATGTCCGTCTCTTTCTTGTATAAGAGGGAAAAAAATAGAAATAGCCTAAATCAAGTTTAACTTGTGAACAAGAAAAACGTCTACAATGTCACTGTTTTCAAATGATCTTAAAATTACGAATACTATACTATATTTTACCTCGGAACTGGATTTTATTTCTGGCAAAACGCTCTTAGGAACTTCGAAAAACTTCAACAACAAAGGATCCCAATCCAAATTCTCAATGTTCATCATCATAGTCCTTGATGCATTGGTGACATCAGTGACATGTTTTCCACCATTGGGTCCACCTGTGAGCATTGAGTGAGGTGTTGTAACCATTTTGAGGTGTGTAAAAAACATTTGAAAAAGGGCATTGAACCAATTTAGTATAATCGGCTATCACCGTTTTGTTCTTTATTCCCAGTTATAGAACAGTTAACAGTTAGTAATAACAGCCATGTAAGCAAGCATTTGGCAGTTTAGGGTACTCTATGGTATGTTTTTGTTTATTCAGGTACCCATTTACCTGTTTCATTGATCATCGTCGTCACTGGTTAAGAACAAAGTCCGAGGATTTGCTTTCCTCAAGTGTGACGTCGCCAAACTGGAGGCAAAGATCATTTTAATTGAATGACCTATTGATAATAATTGAACAAACTAACCTGGAGCATCCATAGTAAGGCAATTTAAACATTACGTGTAGGTAGGATAACCAAAAAAAAATAGATAAGTAGGTGCTTATTTTTGGAAGGCAAACATATTAACACCTATCAGAATTTAAAATGAGAATAATGAATTTAATATCAGAATTTAAATTTAAAATTATTTACCAGACAAATTCCAGATGATCCAAGTGTCAACGGTTCCAAAACAGCATGTTCCTTTTTTCATAGCATTTTTAACCGCATCAACATTGTCGCTGAGCCACCTTAATTTTACGGCACTGAAGTAGGGTGACAAAGGAAGTCCACATAATGGCTGTAATATGATTGAAAATATTAAATAACACATACTAGGTACCTATACATTACAAAGATGGAAAGATGAAGACCAAAACCTATGTATGATTGATAGCAATACGACTCAAACCATGTTTATCGTTAATTATGATTTACACCGACCGGTGCACGCCGCGGCGTTGAAGCGATAATAAAGTACCTACTTAAATGTCATATTTCTGTAGAATGAGCACAGCGTCCCGGCGGATGCGTGCGTTCGCTCCATGCACGCATCCGCTACGATGCGCTGCTCATCGGCTCGTCCTAGGCCGTGGAAATCGTACATTTGGCGTCCATTACAAGCTCATGCAAGCATCATTCAATTCCAAAAGTCATGAATGACGAATGACTGGTGGCGTGTAATGGAATTCAATCGACATTACTCGCCCATTCTGACTGATTGTCAGTTATACCCAAGATTTTACAGAGAATACATGTAAGTACAGACGCCAGCACATCAAGCTACAACAATCTGTCAAATTTCTTTAATAGATTTTCAACTTTAAAGCCTTAAGTTCAAGGTCGACTGGGAAAATTTGACAGTTTCAGGTTTTCAGATTTATTTATTGTTTGTCACAGGTGAAAATTCAGTGTAACATACCCATAAGGTGTACAATATTTAAATTTACAATTAAATCTTAATATCATATGGATAGATATTTATAATAGAAAAGCCTGTAATGGAATTTTGGTTTGGATAATGAGCAAAACACATGTAAAAAGCATTGAGTGAAATATTGGCTAAAATGGGATTTTCTTCTATCCTTTGAGTTAAAATTTGTAGCATCAATATTTAGGGTATACTTCTCAAGTTTTTACCTCACATAGTAAGCATCATCTGAGAATGTGAGAGACCGTTGATTGAGATAATGATGCATAGCAACCTTATCTCAATAAAAAAATTGTGGCATCAATATTTAGGTTATACTTCTCAAGTTTTCACCTCACATAGCATCATCTGAGAATGTGTTACATTATACACTCTACACACCACCTTTTCTGGTACAGACACTCATATTTTATGATGCTTTATCAAATAATTAGATAAATAATTCTATCATGTAGTTACTTTCTGATAGTGTTAATCTTTTTATTTCAGTCAGCATTACTGTAAATTACCTATTTGTGGTTTGTTAATTTAACACTGAGTCAGATTAAATTGATGTAATACACACCTTTAAATAGTTTTTGTTTCTTGTTTTGTTAGGAACAGTATCCAACAACTTATCAATAGTAGAAGAAGTCCTCATGTCCAACCAAACAATTGCATTGTGTAGTGGTTTCCCGGTGTTTCGGTCCCAAACTATTGTTGTTTCTCGTTGATTTGTTACTCCAACAGCAATTATATCCTGTAATTTAATTTAAAAAAACATTAATAACTTTTACATAGATCACAGACACCTACTTTATTATCATTTTTATAGTGCCAATATTATTTGAATAAAAAATAAGTCTTCACTTTTATTTAAAATAAATCAAAAGCAAAGGCTGAAATGTTGCAAGGTCTCGGCTGATCTTTCGCTAGAATTGGCTCTACATGAAATCTAAGAACATTTTACAGTATGCATTAACAGCTGGTCAACAAGCATGATTCATCCCAATCAAAGTCAAATGCATCAGTGAAGCTATTTTTACTCAACAGACACAAGAAGAATACTTTTCTAATTCATTTAATTTGTTTCTCAATAATAAAACCAAAAGAATACACCGTAAGTCTTAGGGACCACTCAGTACGCATACTTTCGGACAACATGGCCGTCCTGCAAGCTCTGAACAGTCACACAGTTAGCTCTGGTCTGATTCTTGAGTGCCACCAACGCCGCAACCAGGTTGGTAGATACAACAAAGTAACCATTCAATGGATCAAGGGACACAGAGAATCTCAAGGCAACGATGCAGCGGACGAACTCGCCAGAAGAGGGTCGAGTATGACAACGATAGGACCTGAACCTATCGTACCACTCCCCTTTAATTACCTACGCAATCTGGTAAGGAAACGCACTAGTGATAAACATCACAAGCTATGGGTTGACCATGGTGAGTGTAGGCAGGCCAAAGAGGCACTTCCCGCTATTGATAGCTGTTTCACGATTACAGGGCTAAGTACTTCAGAAACCCAGGTACCCTCTCTGAGATAGTTGGTACATCAAGGCGTTGCTGTTGCTGGCCTTCCTTGGGGGGTGGATCAAATGACACATTTGTCCCACCTGCACGCAAAATACGCGCTTAGATGTGGAGTTGCGGAAACCAGCCCCAGTTACATACATGATACATACACAACACTCCACTGAAAAAAGTTAATTTTCTTTGTGACCTAGGCGTACAGTTAAGATTCAAAACTTCACCTTGATGCTCATATAGACAATATAGTCAATAAGGCATTTAAAATGTATGGTTTTGTAATGAGAGCATCAAGAGAATTACATTAATATGACCGCAATTGGAATATATGCAGTACCTATTTGGAACCCTTACTATAAAAAGTATACTGACATTATTCAATTGGTCCAACACAAATTCCTACATGCAATGAGATATAGATGCTTTAAAATAAAATTTCATATCAATAATTACTTCAAAAATATGATCTTATTACTCTAAATCCAGATGCGCCCTTCTTGAGATGATGACCTTATTTAGTATATATCATGAAAAAGTCGACAGTACTGAACAATTTGTGCTACCTGATCCCTCGTTCCATGCATCGTCAAGAAGTTTGCTCGAGACACTTGTTTGCAACTACTTTTTGTAGAACCAACACAGGCATACGCTCACTGCTGCATCGATTAATTGACACATTTAAAAAATAAATAGTATTTTGAGTGATCAGAACCGTAATAATTAAGTAATGTTTACTTTTGTTCTGTTTATTTTTATATTGTTCTTTCTAACAACTAGTAGATCTGTTAAGTAATATGTGGATAAAGTTGTGAAGTAAACACAGGTTAGAACTTAACAATAGATGTAGCAAATACACTCCGTATTTGCTACATCTATTGTTAAGTTCTAACCTGTGTTTACTTATTATTACACTGCTTTTTGTTGCCCCTAAATAAATAAATATACAGGCGAATTTCACTGTGACTAATAGCAAAAAAATTGATTACCTACACCATAAATAAATTAATCATAAATTGATGAATGACAAACATAAGAATCATCGCGAAAGCACTAGCAATATATTTTTCACTATAGCGGCCGATGATAGGCCCATCTGAACTACATGTTGTCTCGTAACAAGATAGACAGAAAAATTCAAAAAATATAAATAAACTATAAATAAATTAAAAACCTTTGCTGATCCTCCTAATTTTTCTAGGTCTTCCACAGCTTTTTGAATGCATGTCGTAACCACTTCCAAAATTGCGTACGGGTCCTGCTCTACCCAACCTTCTTGAGGAAAATGTTGTTCAAGCTCCTTTTGATGATATGCTAGAACTTCTGATGAATTCGCTTTAAAAATAATGAACCGCGCACTTGAAGTGCCCTCGTCAATGGCACCGATTAACGGACCGAATTTCCCATATTCAGACATTTTAATGGCACTGGCACCAATTTATAAATGTTTAACTTATTATTGCAGTTCTTATCTAAGTAATTACTACACAAGTTAAATATCAGTGATCTTGATCTATTTACATTACGACATTACAGATACTTTTTATTATTATTATCAATGGGAGTAGGGTTGTACCATAAATATCGACAATTTTGATGTCTCAGGATTTCGACAACAAATAACGTTTTCACGTTTCATTTCATACCGATATTTATATTACAATCGATTAAAGATCGCTCTATCTAAAAAGTTTAAATCCTTATCCTTACTAAATGGGCTAGAGTAGGTAGTATTCGACCAGAAATCGAATTGCCGGAGTTTATTGAACTTGTTTGTTTTGTTTTAACACCCAGGGAGAGATGGAGAATGATCAATAATTCCATTAGAGGATACAGAATTTCTTGTTGTAGGTATTGATTGATTATTATAATATATATGTTACGCCCAAAGACTGAAAAGGTCATTGAGCGAAAAACAGCTCACAACGCGTTATGGTACGTTCCACATCGCGATTTTTACGTCGTGGCACTTAAGAAAACGGCCACAACGCGTTGTGGAATTAAAAAGCTGTTACTGATGCAACCACATCGTGAGAGAAGTGTGTTGTATAAGACATGACTTATAAAACATGACCAACAGAGCCGGCTCTGATATTCTCGGTCACCTCTTACTTAACTATGACGATGACCTAATTCTGTCTGCACGGTTTAATAAGAAACTAATATGAGTGGTATGATGGGGGCTTAGTTCGCTCGCTCTACTCACTCACTCTAACTCCCGTCATCCCATTCGAACCTAACGTATCCGAGTCGTGGTGCCCAAATTCCTACTCACCTAACCTTTTTTCGCGATTTGGTTCCATCAGTTAAAGCTCAGAACGTAACATGGCATTTCTTCACTTCCACAACGCGTTGTAGCCGTTTTCTTAAGTGCCAAGACGCGAAATTCACATTGTAGTCGTTTAAAAAAGACACAACGCGTTGTGAGTCCTTTTTTCGCTTAATGATCGTTTTCGGACTTTATTATTATTATATACTTTATTGTACACCTCATAATAAGAACAGGACAATCATACATAAAATAAGTGCACAATGGGCGGTCTTATCGCACAAGGCAATCTCTTCCAGACAACCTTTGGATGGATTGAACGAAGGGAGATAGATTTAGGGCTGTCAGTGTACAAACGTTTTAAACAATACTAATTAGATATAATAATATGAAATACATAAATACAATACCAATTTATATACTAATAAATATCAAATATATAATTGAGACAGGAGCGGAAAAGTTAAAGTGAAAGGTAATGCTCCTTCATTTAAACTCTGGTAGCGTTTGGGCACGCCTCACTTCTATGGGTAATGCATTCCACAAACGAGCCGCTTGTATACTGAAAGATTTGTCAAAGAAGGAAGTGGAATGCATACGAATACTTAGTTTTAGATTCTCCGATGATCTCAAAGACCTAGAATGTGTGTCACAGAGGAACTGAAAGCGTTCTTTAAGATAGAAAGTAGTAGAAGGATTAAAGAGTACATTATAAAGTAGAGAAAGTATGTGGGCATTCCGACGAAGGCGAATAGGACGCCATTTGAGCTTAGTACGAAATTCAGATACGTGGTCATACTTGCGCAAGCCAAATATAAACCTGATACAGAGATTTTGAAGTCGCTCAAGCTTGTCCAATTGGTCTTGGGTAAGATCAAGATAGCTGGCATCAGCATAGTCCAGGATAGGGAGAAGAAGAGATTGTGCTATCGCAATTTTAGTGGTGATGGGAAGAAAATTGCGAAGACGCCTCAGGGAGCCCGCTGAAGCTTTACTTCCTGCAGTTGCTTAGTCCAAGATAGAGTGCTGTCGATATAAATTCCCAAGTCTGACTGTGTGACTTTGGGCGTATCATAACACTAGTTTACAGTAAATCTGTTGCCGGAGAAATTTTGGCTGTTGCTGACTACACATGTTATGCTTAGTTCAAATATATGAGTAGATTTGTTTTATCAGCTCTGGTTTTTGAGTTTCAGATTTTCTCGACAAAAAGTTGGTGATTGAAATTTGAAATCACTTTTTTGCCACTATATTCAATACACGATTCAAATACAGAAAATGGGTATTTCTAACTAACTCCGCTATAGCTTTTACACTTATTCTCCATAAATAAAGCAAAACGGTTAGGAATAGTTAAACAACATCTGCTTAAGCTATTCATATCGCAAAAACTTAGATATTATTTTTAACTCAGTAAAAATGTACGTTATCAAGGAACAATATGTATAAATAAAACTCTCCCGTTACTGAGTGACTGACAGACAACGCACAACTGAAAGTCGTAGAAAGCTGAAATTTTGCATGCAACCTATGCTTGGGAGTGTAGGGGAGCACTAAGAGAGGATTTCCCGAAATTCCTACGGGAACGGGAAAAAACGGGCTATGCGCGTAAAAAGTCGCAGGCAAAAGCTAGTAATTTATAAAATTCAAAAACAAAGCAATTTTAGCTGCACATTTTTTTTAAGGGTAGATTTAAAAAAACATGACAAAATGAAACATTATCAATTACAAAGTCCACGGCAACAGAAAAATAGTAAAAAAATTGTAAAATAATGTAATTAATTATATAAAGTTTAGGCCAGCTGGGGCCTTCGCTCATGGTTTCAACCACGTTTTCGTATCATATAAAAAAAAACAATTTCACTTGCCAATAAGCCTGAGATAGCGGTGATAGACCGATTGGCACGCCGAATGATAATCGATGTTACCATCCCGCATGACGAGAACCTCGTGAAGGCTGAGAATGAGAAGCAAATCAAGTATCTCGACCTGGTTTAGACACAATACAGCGCTTTAAGTGGACAGCCCCTGGCCTAAAGCCAAACTGAGTGTCATGCAGTTCGAGATGCTTAGCTAATAGTGTGTCAAGCAGACGGTCCAGCACCTTGGCTGAAACCGTTGCCAAGGATACAGGCCTGTAATTGGAGACATCAGAGGCATCCCCAGTTTTAATTTTAATAATAGGCACCACAACAGCAAACATGAGGCTATTTGGTAAATAACAGTGACTGAAACACAAATCAAACAGCATATCAAGTACGCGTGTCAAGTGAACCCCGGTATTTCAGATGTTCGATGCTGAGCTCATCGGGGAGTTCCCTCTTTTCATTGGTTTTAAAATGTTTTAGTTTATTTTTCTGTAAAATTAAATTGTGTTTTTTTTTGTATGGACCTTAGTCACCTGATAATAAAACGTTATCCTTATTCTCTTTATTCATTGAATACACACACACTTACATTTTTAAATATTTCTCAAAAATACACATAAAGTTTAAAAAGCAGTAGTCCACTGGTGTCGGAAGCAGGGTCCAAGCTACCGGTGGTTAAGGCTCCAGACAAAGGAACCTCCTCACAATACGAGCCGTATCGAGGAGTACTGCCTTCTGTATCACACTTATTGCGACAAGTAGGCTTCTTCTTCTGGACTACATGAATGAAGCCTTCTTCATCTGCCTGTCATTGGTTTGTTACCACCGGTAGCGAGCTTCGAACAAGATCGGCGGGCCCCTGGGCACCCGTCACTTGCTTAGACTGCCGCTGTTTTTTTGCAGGAGCAGCAATAACAACAGCAGAATGACGAGAATGTAAGCATGACAACACCGGGACATGGGTAAGCACGTGCTGGTGTTGTCATGCTTACATTTTTCGGTGCCCCGACGACGGGGGACGCGGAAAGAGCGGGGCGCGCTAGTGCATCACTCGCAGTGACGGCGGCCCACAACGACTCGAATTTCGCTGACTCGGCAGCGATGCATTGAACTCACCGTGACGTGTGTTGACATTGGTAGTTGGCTCGTGTGACCTACATACCGTATTACATAAATCCGCCACCTCGGTACCTACGTGGATTGATGGTAGATTGCGATGCTTCCAACTTTAACTGCATTACGGCCAAGTTTGATCTGAGGGTTGTGATGTCCCGCAACAGCCTGGTGACGTCGACATGGTTGAATGTGACAGGGGGCAGCTTGCGCAAGTTCTTCGCCACGAAAGTTGGTACGTCATCCGGATTGGTCGCCTTCAACACTTTTATTATGTCTTGGAGACTCCTCTCTCCTGTTTTATTCCACCTACGGAACGGCATTCGGTCGGCCAAATGAAGCGACTACTCATACAGCAGTGTATCTCCTCTTCATTGAAATTAGACTTGCAGATCTGGGTCACGCTGACCTCGTCTATGACATCCAGCTCATTGGCCACAAGTTTTTTCAAACGCATGATGGCAGCGGCAGTTGACGCGCTCGGCGTAAATTAAATATTTTTTGCGTACAGTGCAGGCGCGTCCAATTTCAATGGTGAATCGCACGCTCAGTGAAAATTTCTCTAAAGCTTTGATTAACTATGCGTCAATATCCTGTATTGTATAATACTAATCGCCTGCAAAATAAAAGTTTAAGATAAAATAACAGCAGTACTTCTCCTCGCTCTTCATCTGAACATGTTTCACTTTGCTCATCGAATTCTTTTCGAAGATCCCTTTTAATTTATTGTGTATTTATCCACGTTTTTATCTCAATCGCGAAGAGAATGAATGGATCTGTTCGCGATCCGATTCAACGTTCAGTTCTGAAGACACGTTCTAGGGTCGTAACGGCTGGGTGGATCGGATCCTGGAAGTTAGGGCCTTTTCTGGCGTGATAAGAAGATCATTCACAACTTGAGGAAACAACGAGACAATTTATCATCAGACATTAAAAAAGATCTATCTTGTACTTACTTCGTCGATTCATCATTCAGTAGTGAATCACCTTGTGCCTTGCCCTACACGCTGATTCCGTGAGAGTGCTCAGTAAATTGTTTTTAAGGTAAAAGGTCAGAAATGTTCGTTTCTCAATTGATAGTAATATTTATTGTAAGACAAGTGGGTTCATAGTCAGCTCTTCCCTAAAATAAAAAAACAAAAGAGATTACTGAGTTCTGACACAGGACATATTTGTTAGCAAGACGCTCTCCGTACTACTCACACATCAATACCTATAATAATATCTGCAAACAATTGAAAAATTAAAAAAGTTTCATCTGTTGTTTGGAAAAATCAATATAAATATCAAATGATGACTTGGATTAAGTCGTGTAAAAGAAACGTCATCCACATCTGAAGCAACAACGGAACCAACACGTGCTTAAAGTAAGTTGCGTTTTTTATCGCTCAGATACAGAGTGTGAAGTTTGTGTTGGTAATTCTAATCTTAACTAATATCAATACGAAAAGACTTTATATATTACGCTTCCACGCCTAAATTGCTGAACCGATTTAGTTAAATTTTGGCATATGGAACCCGAAGCCAGTAATCGCCTATCTTTTTTCGTAAAAAAACTAGATGCTAGCTCTAGCTGAGAATGCTAGCTGACTAGAAGAGTAGTAACATACTTACTAGCTTTTACAAAACATACTTACTAGCTTTTGCCCGTACTTACTAGTATGGGCAAAAGCTACAATTTACAAAACTTCGCTATGCATTTAAATGAATAAATATTTTTATATTTCTAACAAGATATTTTTAGATAAATCGAGATCATTCAACGCAATTATTAAATTTTTATCGATACTTTTTGATAGTTCTAACATCCCTAGTTGAGAATTGTACAAGATTGAAGCCAGAGTAGAAGGATTTCAAAGGGAAAGAAGGGCCGAGGGGGCAGGGGTTAAATCAAAGTCAAATTTAACAGGGTTATCATATCTGTAGGTATCACACAAGCTAAAATTAAGTCAGTCGGTTCTCATAAGGTTCTCGTACTAATAATAAATTATAATAAGATTTGATGCTAAGATAAATTTTGTGCCATGCATCGTAACAAAATTCACAACAAACAAATATGTTCTAAGTTGTGCCATACCCTGGGGTATGGCAACACTGACGACAGATCAGCTCAACAATGTGACCACTATTCATACACAGAGTAGGTACATTATAGGTATTTTAATACTGAAAGTATCATCTATGGTGACCACACCACACCATTTCTGTAGGTACTGCCTAGGTGCTGCCTAGTGACTCTAGTGTCAAGTTCTGCCTTTTCTGCAATTCTGACTCCTTGCGCCCCTGCGATACAGCAGTGGTTTGAAGTGTGTTAAAAGCCGAAATTGCCACCACCAACGAGAATTTTGGTAGCTACTTCGCAAAAGGCAAAACCATAGCTCACCAATAGAACTTACTGAAGTACCAACACACCTACCTGTGATCTGGGTCAGTCAGTCAAATGACATTTCACTGATAACGAGTCGAAAATAAACATCACAAACTTAATTAACTATAAGTATTCAGCACCGTGGCTTCTCTCAGAACAACTTAACTTTCGAGTGTAACCTTTCCAAGTCAGATCAAAAGCTGTGCGGTGGAAAATTGATAAGCCAGAAGAAGTCACGACTAAAATCACGAGTTTAAGTAAAAAAAATAGTTTTCAAATGGATTTTAAGATGCACCAATATACTCACGCTTTGGTGGGTAAGGTAACACCAGGCTCTAATCATGGGGATGATATTGAATATGAAGAGGTTCGTCGTCAACATGATTGTTACGTGAGACTTCTGAGGGAGTTGAACATAGAAGTTATCGAAGTCAATTTGCAAGGTTCCTTGCATGAGAAGGTGTTGATAGAAAACATGGCAGTCATATGCCATGGTATCGCCTTGCTCCCCAAGAACAGTTCACCTGCTGAAATAAACAATGTAAGTATTTAAAATATAAATAACCTATTTTCATGTTTGTGCGAATAGTTTTGTTGGTGTTTTATCAAATTGCAATTTTATTTATATTGTTGCTGTTGCTTTGCATCTTGTATTATTCTTGCGGAATCCCTAGTATCAAAATAAGAGATTATTAATCATAATTTTGGTTGAGGCCAAATGATGCTAATTTTTTGAGTTGTGAGTCGTGTAATTTGAGTCGCATTCGGTTTCATACTTATGTCCAGTTTGTGCCACACGACGACGCAAACTTTTTTCGTCACAACTCAAATTAAGCTTGTTTGGCCTCACCCTAATGTTAGTTAATGTGTGTAGCATTTGTATTTGGACCAAGGGTCATGTTTGCGAAAGTTGGTTATCATACTGGCAACAGTCAAAATTTTAATTCAAGCCTGTTTTGGCAAAGTAGTCCTAAATAGGCCCATTGTCCTGTGCCCAAGGCCTCCAACAGGCTAAGATGGCTCAGATTGGAGAGGGGTGTAAAAATTTTCATATTTAACATTTAAATAGACTATTTTGCATTTGCATTTTATAAATAAAGTATGTTTTACTTTATTTATAGTACAACCAAGTACCTAATTCCATGTGAAACGGAAGCATGAATGCATGTTGCTTAAAGAGTCACAGATCTATCTATCTATTGGGGTATGGTTTCCGCACTTAGTCCTGATGTTGGACCATTGTGCGTGGGCCATGGCGGCCGTCATTCCAACCAGCCGACCTCCCTCCAGAAGCAGATCAGTCCTCCTAAAGAGTTCAGGGTGTCTGTGAGTGAATTTGGTGTTCCTATCGTTTGTCTACGTATATCGGCGACGCCTGTGCACTCAAGGAGCACGTGCGACACCGTTTCCTCCTCCTCCATGCATGCTCTGCACAGAGGACTGTCTGTTATACCTAGTGTGTGGAAATGCTTATTCAGTGAGCAGTGTCCGGTGATGGTCCCTGCCACCATTCGCAGGCTGCCCCTATCCAGTCGCAGAAGGCGCTTGGTGAGTTTATTGTTTAGGAGTGGCATAGCCTCCTTGGACTGCCTGCAGCCTGGTGCCGAGGTCCACCAGCGTTCTGCTTGTGTGTGGGTATGTTCTTGTAGCCACGTGCGTAGCTGGGTGAAAGGGAGTGGCACTATGGGTTCGGGTCCAACAGCCATCGTACCAGACCCCCTCCTGGCCAGTTCATCGGCCGCGTCATTTCCTAGTGATCCGCTGTGACCTTTTATCCACTGCAGCGTCACGGTGTTGCGGTTTGTCACCGTGACGCGTTCTAGTGCATCGTGGCATTCTTGTATTTGTTTCGAGGTGGTATAGTTTCTATTTAGGGATTGGAGAACTGAGGCGCTGTCGGAGAGTATACGAATATGAGTGTCCGTGACTCCCCTGGCTTCTATGGCATGGATCGCTAGGATAATGCCCACGCATTCCGCCTGGTAAACGGTATTGAGCTTTCCTAGTGGTCTGGATATTCTAATGTTGAGGTCGCTGGAGTAAACTCCAACTCCGGTTCCGGTACTTGTTTTTGATCCATCAGTGTAGATTCTCAGCTCTTTGGGACCTGAGTGGTCATCCGATTCTTGTGTTAGCACTATGTTATAGTGTCACAGATAAAAATGGGAATATTTTTTTTTTGTGAAGTAGTAGTCAGTAATAGCGTGTTAGTTGACTAGATGGGGTGGAATATCTTCTTATTCTTCTTCTTTTTGTTTAGATTGACTCAACATTCTGTCTCACTCACAAATTCTGTCTGACCAGTACATACTGACTTTGACCACTCTGTTGGAATATAGGAGGAGGAATATGTGCTGCTTGGTTTGCAAGTAATTTGGGCAAGCAAAAAATTATGTGTCTATATCACAGCTAAATGGTTTATTCAGCCGTTTAATTGGCTGCCTAGCCTTTTGTCTAAACGGCGCCGTTTAATTAGCAGCCTTACTGAATTTCAGCCAACGCGTCTAATACAACATTTAATGAGCAGGCTAGCTAGATGCTTAGGCCGTCATAGAACCATGTGACGAAAAATTAATGAAATATTTAATTTTGGGAATTCTAAATTCAAACAACAATCAATTTCAACATTCTAACCTTGACCTCGCTCACTCTAGCTCTCGTCATACCATTCGAACCTAACCTATCTATCAATATCAGGGTGCCCTAAGCGTTTCTGTTTTTTTTTTTCTCCCCACATTGCATCTAATGCTATTTGTCTTTGCATCAGCCAAAGGTTGACTAGTAGAAAATTCCTAAAAGGCATTTAGTCAGCCTCTGTAAATTTGTGTGCATGAAGTATTAAATAAATAAGCTCCCTGTGCCATATAAGGAACGCAATGTCATAATTTTTAGGCTTTGAAAGTAGGGTTGACAGCTGGAAGTGTTGTCTACATTACACATTGCTCTAATGGATTTCTTTTGAGCTTTAAATACATAATTATTGTTAGTGGACTAAGTTCCCCAAGATATAATACCATTTCTTAGGACAGTTGCAACAAGTCCATGATAAGCAGCTAATATGGCTTCTTTAAATATTAACAACTTTTGAGAGTTTGTACAGAGCAAATGAAGATTTATTAATTCTTTTGCAGACATATTCTAAATATGTTTTCCATGTCAGTTTATTGCCAACATAAATTTCTAGGAACTTTGTATCTGTTATCAGATGTACTATTTCACCTTGGTACTAACGTTTATATATTTGTCAGTTGAGTTCTCTAGTAAAAATATTGTTTTGTCCATACTTATTTTAACCAAACATATCTATGTTCGGTTAACCGTTGTATTATCATATTTTAATGTTTGGTTGACTACCTACATGCTCGTTATCATTTTCTTTGTCACTTTTTAGGGTTCCGTACCCAAAGAGTAAAAACGGGACCCTATTACCAAGACTCCACTGTCCATCTGTCCAAGGCTGTGTCTCATGAACTGTGATAGCTAGATACTTGAAATTTTCACAGACTAGTGTTTCTGTTGCTGCTATAACAAAAAAATCATAATAATTTAATTAACTTAAAAATTAAAGGGGGCTCTCATAAAAGATACGTGTTTATTTTTGGATCATAGTACGGAACCCTTTGTGTGACAGTCCGACTCGCACTTGGCCGGTTCTTATTATTACTGCTATTTTCTGCAAATAGTAACATTGGTTGATTGATACGGTTAGGAAGATCATGATCAAGCGAAGTTCCAATAGTTCATGTTATTTGTTTAGGTATATATATCATAATTAAGTCCAACATATTTTTTATATGAGTACATAATTATAGTGCAGTGCCTGGGGAGTTTGACCTTGGGATCCAATGACTGTGAATATATTAATGTAAAACATTTTGAATTATGTTTTATAGACAAAATACTAAAATATTTGCCATATTTTTTGTTTTTGTTTTTATAATTGATTTTACTAAACAAAGATAAGAAAAAATGGTTGATGTCTCCAACAGCAATGAGTTTTATTTTTTCTGAAAAGGCTTTTTAGGCTCTTTATTTCAGTAATAGAAACTGAGGTCAATTGTGTCACAGTTTTGATATATTGGGGTTAACGTTAATACACATTCTTGACGAGTTAAGATAAACCAAGTATCAAACAGTAATAAGGGTAATGTTTTCTGAAAGGGCTTTTTAAGTCCTTATTTTATGTCATGGAAACTACAATCAATTATGTCCCAGTTTTAAAATGATGGGAAAATCACACACAGGGAGTTAACACCCCTTAAATTGCTTTTGGGGGTAACTATTTCTAAAATCCTTTCTTAGCTGACATTTCGTACTCATAATCTACCTACGCGCCAAATGTCATCTCCATAGGTCAAGTAGTTTTCAAGATTTCGTGATTAATCAGTGACCTTTCGGTTTCCTGTGTTAAAGCTAAAAAATATTTCAAGGGACATACTCTACTACTACTTCAACCCCACGCTAAAAAGTATCATGAGCCCAATTCCAAGCTTTCTTTAGTGCCAAGTTTTATCCAAATGTTTTCAGCCGTTGAGATGTGAAGAGGTAACAAACAGACAGATAGAGTTACTTTCACATTTATAAAATTAGAATGGTTTTTTTACAAAACTATTTCATATTTACTATTTTTTTAGTAATGCGTCAGATTATATGTATGATTATATATATAGTGTGTTTTATTATTCAATTTTTAAATAAAAAGCATGAATTTTAATTCGTAAACTTTGTCATATACCTTATTAATAATGCAATCCAACAGGTTTTATAATCGTTATAATACGTTCACAGTAATTGGATTCCGAGGTTTTTATACTATAGGCGCTAAACTCCACTAATATCATATATTTAGTAGTACATTGAAGTACATAATGTATCTCTCGTATCTAAATTGTACATGAACTAGGTTATAGACCTTTGCAGACAAACCGTCTTATCTTTAATTCTTATTATAGCAGTAAGCCAAATTATATAAAGGGGATAGAACCTTTGTGGCATAGCCCCCATAACAAGATCTAACATGCATATATGGGTAGAGAGAGGGCACTTCAACAAACAAAAATGTTAGGAACATGGTTCCCTAAAACAGGCACTGGCACGGGTGCGGGAATCTTCTCAGAGGACACCATTGTCCACAACACTGTTTGAAGCCGAGTGCATGACCATTCCCTGGCAGCTTCAGCTATCCTAACTAGGGAAGTCAAGGACCATTCAATACGCATACTTTAGGACAGAATGGCCGTCCTGCAAGCTTTGAACAATCACACAGTTAACTTTGGGTTGATCCTCGAGTGTCACCAACGTGTCAACCAGGGTGATAGATACAAAAAATTCCAGCGGACGAACTCGCCAGAAGGATTTCGAGTATGGCAACGATGGGGCTTGAACCCATCGTGCCCCTCATCGCTTCCTTTTGGTTACCTACGAAATTTGGTAAGGAAACGCAAAGGAGACAAACATCACAAGCTATGGGTTGACCATGGTGAATGTAGGCAGGCCAAAGAGGCACTTCCCTCTATTAATTGCCGTTTAACGAAACAAGCCCTAAGACTGACTAAACAACAGTTGCGTACAGTCACAGCCGTCACAACTGGCCACGTGGGGATAAGTCCCCTCTTTGAGGTGTGGCTAGAGTGGCGCCACGGTCCTCACCTTCCGCCTGACGCAGTTATTCATCGAACACGGCTGTTTCGGGAGTTACCTGTTTCGGATTCGGCGGGAGGACACGTCCGGGTGTTATCACTGTGAGCATCGCTCGGAGGACACGGTGGAGGTCTGCCCTACTTGGGCGGAGCACCGCCGTTTCCTCGTCGAGGCGATCTGCGGCGGCGACATCTCGCTTCCGGCCCTGGTTGAATCCATGGTCCGGAGCGAGGAGGCTTGGGAAGCGGTCACCTCCTTCTGCAAAGCAGTAATGCTAGTGAAGGAGGAGGCGCTCCGGGCGTCAGTAGTCGCAGGGCGATTCCCGGCCACCGTAGGCGAATAGAATATAGGTAGAAACCAGACCCGGGTCGACGACGGCGCGTTAGGCAAAGTAGTCGGGGCCCGGGACCCGCTTGGGCCAGTGCCTATTAAGAAGTGCAAGGAGACTATACCACTCCTAGACAGGAAACTTACCAAGCGCCTTCTGTGACTGGATAGGGACAGCCTACAAATGGTGGCGGGGACCATCACCGGACACTGCTCACTGAATAAGCATTTCCAAACGATAGGTATAACAGACAGTCCTCTGTGCAGAGCATGCATGGAGGAGGAGGAAACGGTGTCGCACGTGCTCCTTGAGTGCACAGGCGTCGCCGAGATACGCAGAAAAACAATAGGGACACCGAATTTACTCACAGACATCCTGAACTCTTTGGGAGGACTGATCTGCTCCTGGAGGGAGGTTGGCTGGTTGGAATGACGGCCGCCATGGTCCAACATCAGGTCTAAGTGCGTCAACCATACCCCAATAGATAGATAGATAGTGTCGTCAGGGTTGCGGAAATTGTTCGAAAGAGTCACCGCGGCACTGGAACGCAACGGGTATTTAGAGGAACACGGATGGGTTTATGTCAGTAAGAGTCTGACACTCCCTTCCGTTCTGCCCAGAGCGGAAGAAGTCATTTGATGATTATCGTTCCTTATAAAAAAAAGGCTGGAAACTTATATAACTTCACAAAAATCAATCAATTAAAATACAAAATGTTTTGAGCTCGCTTCGCTCGCTCTTGTACGGTGTCATGATTTTATACATAAATAAACAAATTCAGTTCAATATAATAGCTAGAAGAGTATGTTACCTTTCCGTGGCACATCCTATCTGAGAACATTTTAAAGCTCGTTTTTGCATTTTAGTTCTCCAACTTTCGTTTAACGGCCGGTTTCAATAACGTATCTACCTTTAACCAACTGTCAAATTAGCTACTAACAGTAGCTGATACGTCATTTTTGCCTTTGTAACATGACGTTTCAGCTACTGTTGTAGCTAATTTGACAGTTGATTATACAGTTAAATTTTATTGGCAAAGCATGTGCAGTTGCTTGAAGACATGTTACATATTTTTCAATTCTTACTCAGTGTTTGTATAGAGGCTAATCAGTCAACTGAGCTGTACATCGTAGTGGGCAGAGAGTTTCGTTTAATTCTAATAATAGTATTGATGTTGTTTTCAGACAAAAATTTTAAAAGAAATTTTACAAAAGGATCTGGGCCAAACTGTTATCGATCAAGTGGATCCAGAAGCAAATATTTCCTGTTCGGATATATTATTCACAGGTGAAGTACTGAATAGTTCAGGGACCCTGACATAGAGCTGGAACAACACCTCTTTACTCAGATATCTTACATACCAGTTGAAATGTATCTTCATATTGAGATTGCTCAATATGAAGATACATTTCAACTGGATACAGAAAGCATGGTCGGAACGCATGCACACGTAATAGACACCAGCTATCCTGCTGATCGATTCTGCAAAGATCTTACTATGATAACTTAGTGAAGGAAGCTGTCAATTCTTAGCACCTATGTGGAATGATAGTTCACTTCACGCTCAGTTCAGCTAAATTTTCGGTGAGATGTTAAATTAGTCTTCTAAAATTTCGCGTTCATCGCTTCCAGTTTGTCAGTATTCCAAGAGCTATTATTATTAAACTTATCTCCAGTAAATATTTTGATGCAATCATAAAGTATGATAAAAAATGAAAATCTATGAATATTCATAAATATTTTCATTTTTATAATTACAGGTCGAGAGTTCTTTGTTGGAATATCTGAAAGTACTAATGAAGCTGGAGCAAGTACAGTCGCTGAAGCATTTCCTGAATTCCCCTGCACTCCAGTAAAGGTAAAATGATAAGCATCACACCTACTCATAGTACAGTCGAGTTGCTTATACCTTCGTCAGTTTTCAAATACTGTCCTTTGTCAAGTCCAGACATTAATATAATTTTGATGCTACGTCTAAGCTTTACTTTTCTAAGCAATGGTCCAAAAATAATGATTTAATAACTTAACTGCGCCGCGCTGTGCTAATTTGACAGTTTCGTAATTGTCAAATAGACACATATAAATGTCGAAATTATCAACTGATTGACCCTGATCTGGGAACATGTCTCTAGCTTTAGGAAATGAGAAGTCGCTGCTGTCTTGACTGAATATTTTATTACAGATCTCTAAAGGGGCTAAAGGTTTAAAGAACTACATCACAGTAGCAGGTTCTGACATTCTATGTGTTAGTGCCAGTAAGGAGGCCAAAGAGCTGCTTAAGAGGATCGAGCGTGAAGCCACTTTTACTTATCAGACATTGACAGTCCCAGAAGACGAAGCAGCTAATTGTCTGTATGTTAATGGAACGCTTATACATAGAGCTATTGAGGAAATACCTGAAGCATTCAAGGTATGTTTTTCGTTATTCTATGGAGATCCCTTATAATACAATTTCCGTAGCATATACATTATAAATATATATACATTATAATCCAACGCGACCGGAGGGAGATCTGTCACAGGACCATCGGCTTAACATGCTTTCCGAGACACGGTGGTGTGACACAAAAATAACTTAAGTTACTGAGCCAGCCGTTTCGGAGGTTAGCCGAAACAAACAGTCAGACATAAAGTAAATAATTGTTTTAGGTATCATTTATATACACAGTATAATAATGAACAGTACGGAAACTACCTACAAACGCTCGAAACGGCACACTCACACAAACATGCGCATCGACGAGACCCCTGAGCGGTTGTCGCGGTGCTGTCAGTATTGAGTGCCGCGTCAAGACGAGTGGTCACATATAAGTTTATCTCCGCGATCTTTTTAAAAATGCCACGAGCGTATTGCGTAATATACGGCTGTTTACAATTTTAAAGATCTATAGTTGTACAAGTTGTGGTGTGTTCATATTAAACTGTTTTCCGTGTTTTATACTATCTTTTGCTGAGATTAACCGACGCCATGAGATAACATATTTAAATTGTATTTGTAAGCTAGTTATTTCAATTCGATTGATTGATCACTACAGAACAAAAATTGTTTTAATAAAAATAAAAACAATATCAAAAATGTTAAAAGTTACAACCCTATTGCTTCAATGGAGCGTAGGTAATTATTTCATCAACTAGGCTTAGTTGCTGTACTGTTTATATTTATACTGTGTAATACTTTCATATGCATTTAGTAAAGAGCTGTTATTTTGATATTACAAACAGACAGTTCAATGAGACAGATAATCGTTCTGGAATATGTCTGATGCTTATGAAGTAGGTACTGTTACTGTTCTTGAGCTAGTTCTAAAATTACTTACTATTCCTCATAAAAGCCGCAACCTTGTTAGTGTGGACAGTAGCTTCTCAGCTTGCATGTTATTATCTACATGTCAAGTATCCAAACAATACAAATTTAGTCTTTTTAAAAGCTTGGAGAGTGTTCCAGGGCCGATTTTAACCATGTAATTTTTCAATTCCAGGTGTTTTGTGAAAAAATCGACTTCGCAAGGCGATCAATTTGCTTTTCTGAACTTGCGAAGATGCCAGCTGGTTTGAGTTCGTGTTGTTTATTAATAAGAAAACCTTAAATATGAGGTGAAACCATATGCTAAATGTATAGTTTGTTTACATCAGTCGGTACAAAACCTCTGACGACGATATTTGTGAGTGTGCCTAGCAGTTAACTGAATCAAAGTACATGTCCAAGACAATAAAGTCTTGTCTTGTAGTGTGTCTTACCGGTACGCGTTGACATTAGCGCTGTTATTTTTAATTTTAAATGTGAACTGAGTGAACTGAACGGGCCGTGGCCGCTTCCATCGACGACGGCGGGCTATGGGTACAAAAAGTTTTGTTAATACAATTTTAATTTAAAGTTTTGAGCTTGTCCACTCACATTTACTATTATTTCCCAGGTGCCGCCTGATGTAAATAGCTCTTTTACCGTTACATTAAACAGCAATATGTGTTCAACAATAAAATCAATGTTTACTACATTGTAATGTAAAATTTTCCGTTAAGAAACATGTTGTATTTTTGACTATTAGATTTTTATGTTCATTGTTATCTGTTACATGTATTTTTATTATTTATGTATGTCTCAGGCAGTAGGTAATCTAAGAACTATTGGTTGCAGTCTTTGAACTGAATGATTTTCGGGAAATCACCATTCCAAACTTTACTTATCGAATAATTATCTATTAATGTAAGAGGTACCTAGGTTTTTTTTTTTAAAAAGTGTGGTTTCCGTAAACGATAAATGTTTCTTAAATGGCGAATTCGTTTGAGGTTTTTAGAAGTTGACAAAATTAGCTTGTTCTAACGTTATGCTATTTAAATCGGGGATTTATATTATTTGTCTGAAAAGTTTATATTTGTCATTAACTAGTATCATCTTATTCTCAGATAAATAAAGTGTCGCCAGGTATGAATGACCAAAAAATAATGTCAATATGTACCTAGGTATCTAAAATAAGAGATGGATTATCAATATAATCGTAGGTAGTTAATTCCTTGGATGAAAACTGTTCTCAAAATAATAGGTTTATCTCTTAAATAATAGCTTCGTACTCAGAATGGTATGTCTGTCACCAAATATTCAAACATAGGGCACAGGGAGCTTAGGGCACCCCGACACGGATAGGTTAGGTTCCTTTAAACCCTGTACATAGAAATAGGAGACCCAGAGGTGATTTGTTTGGAATTGGTTTTATATTGTTTGGCAACTACTTTTTGGTGACAGATCTACTATTTTGCGGATTATTTTAGAAATTCAAAACCCATAAATTGGCGGGACCTTAAATCATATCCGTTTAATCGCAATTACCTCCATGACTTATCTTAAATTTTCAAGAGGAATTATTTAATGTAGGATTATAGTAAGTCTAGTAGCACATAACTTACACCTTATATTACATGGAATGATGGATGATAGGATTTATCCAATCATTCACCAGTCTTCTTTCTTTCCTTTTATTTTCCTCGCTCTCTTTCTTTCTTTGTCACACACATTCTTTAGGCTGTGCTCTACTTTCCACATTTTTATATTTTGACGAGCAAAATATTGACTGAGCAGCGGTTTTGTGCCTCACATAACTATTTCCAAGTGTATGTCTTCCTATTTGCATTTAAATTTAGTCGTAAGATTTGCAAAAAAAAACCCGCTCCGATGCAGCTTAGGTATATGCAATCTGCATCTGTCAGCGTAACTGTTCTTAAAGCCATGTTTCTTCAATACATCATCAAACTTCAAATGGACCATGGTCACCTTAACGTATCTTTGCGTTTGTTTGCTCCATTATCAGAATTAGCTTTACTGACTCATAATGTCAATGTCACTGAATTGCTAATTAAAAAGGTGAGACCGACAATTAACCCTAGCTCATTAACCTTAATTTCGAGTGACGTTATCACTAAGCATACATGACAGATTACATCACCAATATTTAATTGATTAACTGTAATTATGACACGAAGCAACCTTTATCAGTACTCTTAATTTTTTTTTCTTTTAAGGAGGAAGTTCTCAATTCGACTATGTTAAATAACATCTGTTTTAGAAAAAGCCTACATTACAATGTACCCTGGCGGTTGAGAGTGTCATGCTTACTCAAGTCTGGCTGATGGTAGTGCATGCGTTGGATCATTTGGCTTCTTTCAAAATGGTTGAGTCGAATGGTGCTAGCGCATGCGTCATGTTCGTGAACGGGGCCGTCAACTGGGACTTGAATTGTTCTTTTCACTCCGGACGCTTTTATCCTGCACGTCTTTTACACCATTCATGTTGAAATTATACATAATATTACATATATTATGTATAATTTCAACATGAATGGTGTAACCATAACTTTATAAACAATATTATTTAAAAAAAGTCTCCGTGGAGTTTCTTGCACGTTCTTGTCCATAGAGATCTACGCTTCGGAACGTTCAAATAGCTTCATCTTTTTGACCGACCGACCTTGACAATTCAAAAGTGCTCTACTTAATTGAAATAAATGCTTTGAGTCTTTGAGATTAAACAATGAACCCCTCTCATACCACTTTGTGAGTAGTCATGTCATTTCAGTATCTACTCATTTCTTTTCTAACCTTTTCATACTTCACAATCTATCCGTCGTCGTTTGTTTGGTCTTCCCCTAGTCTTACAGCCATCCACATTCATACTCAAAACCAACAAATACTCATTAATAGTATTCAAAGAAACTGTACTTAAATACCTACAAGGTTACTTTAACTTCCATATTTTTTTAGAAAATGCCACATTCCAAAAAATATTCATCCCAGAGCTGGGCAGAGGCCTCCGTCCAATCCTTCTATTGTTCCCGGTTCTGCGCCACTTACAAATAGGATGTTCTCCTAAGTATTCGAATCAGGTAGTACGCTTGGGAATTCTCATTCGATTGCATTGAATGATGAACGACAAAAGTGAAAATATTGAGCAAGCTTAATTCTTTCAACACGATTGAACATTGACATTGAATGAATCTATTTTATGTTTACATTAATGATTCAATGTGGTTGCTTCATCCATTTGATAGGGATAAGTGAACCGTGTTATATCGCCATAAGCTTCAAGTCGAGTTTTAACTCATTGTGTGGAACGTATTATGTTTTGTCTGGTCAATTTTAATTATTTTAACAATGCACTTCCTGTAGGTATTCCTAATATCTAATGCATTACCCAATTGTTTTTTTTTCTACTTTTCGAGTGATTCTTTTTATACACTTATAACAACTGTTTATGGTGTAAAAGCGAACATCTAATATTAAGTTGAACAAAAATTAAATTGAACATGTGTAACAGTGACTCGAATAAAGTAGTAAATAAATAATAAACATTTTGCAGGTTCACACAAAACATTTTTGTCAAAAAATAAATTGTGCCAAATTTTTTGTTACCTTTGTTATGTATGAATATTGCTAGCTGTTAGCCGGTCCAATAAAACAGAGATATTTAGTGAAATATTGACGGCTGGTCTTCCTTGATAATATGGTATATTATCATTAAAATTATATTGTGTAAGTAGTTCTTAACTGTACCTGCTGGTGCTGTTTAATTGGTGTACAACAGCGTCAGCAAAAATATCCGACTAATGCCCTGTTTCTGAAACCTAAATTAAAGTTAAAATAATGTCACGGGCGTGTCATCTGCTGTGAGTAGATTGATTTACCTTTAATTTTTGATGCGTTTATAACTTCGTTCCCGAAACCGGGTTTGTGTGATAAAAGATGAAAAATAAAATAAAGCATTCCCTAAACATGTATTACTAATATTTACTAATTAAAATATTAACTGACTTGTACCTAAAAATACGTTAAAAGTATTTTAATTTGGTTATTTATTTTGACATAAGATGTGCTGTGTATAGGTAAAGTGTGAAATTTAATTGGCTATTTTTCAAGGTGTGAAAATACTCATAAAGTAAACAATTTTTATAACGTGATCAACGCCCAAAATCGCCCTATGTACCTATGTGTCCACCACACGTTTACTTTAGAATGCCTTTCCACCATAGATGTGCCCAATAGAAGGTGCTCTAACATGGGCAATTTTTGAGCAATTATTGCTCGGAAACACAGATCAATCTGGACCAATTAGTGGGGCAATCTGCAATAACTTCAATATTTAATTTAAGTTATTCCAAATTGGTATCTCTGTGTTTTGTTTGTTTTTCAACTATGAGTAAATTTCTCGTGTACGACATATATGCTATATATGTATTGCCTAGTTTCTTGAAGTTTCTCTATATAGCTCAATGTTATCATTGCAAAACATTTTGCCAAATTGACGCGTGCTGCCTTTGCCGTAAATTGCTTGATATTTTGTAACGTCACAACGGTCACAATCTGGTATTCTTATAATATTAATATATTGATCAATTTTCGTTGTCCGTGGAAGCGCTTTTAGCTGCGTAGCGAAGCAAACAACCAATATTGACGTTTGAATCTCATTGCTTAACTTGGTTCTAGTTCAACGAAGCTAGGTCTTTAACGTAGGTACTTCTTGTAGCACCCTCTGTGCGGGCAAATAACGCGATCCAAGGGTGCGCAATTTATGTAGCGATGTGAAGAGAGCCTAGCTCAGTAGACAACGTAATAAATAAGTTCTAAGTGGGCCTACCATATCTACGTACCCACTTAGCTTCACCACTTGAAATTGTTGGAAGTTAGACATACTTAATTATGTGGTTTTATAGCTTAGCTCGAACAAAACTCACTGCTTAACTACCACACAGCTCTGGTGGAAAAGTAGCTTCTCAGAACATGTAAATAGTTGTAATTTCTCATAAATGTTGACTTTTTACCTGATGTATTTCTTTGAGCTACTTCATTATTGTTTCCCCCTTTTTATTATTAAACCAAGTCATCGTAGGTACGATAACATATTGATGATATTTTATCATAGGGAAGTAGGTACTTCTCTATGAAAAAATATAATCTTAAGTAGTAGGTAAATAACTTCTCAACTAAGAATTGCCGTATTTATTCATTTATGTCATTTGAATGTAAGAAAATCGTGATACCTATACAGTTGTAGTGAAATTAACACATTTATTCATTCGTTAAGTGTTCGGGCGAGTTAACTTGACACCTAGCTCGAATGACGAGTCTTGTACCTAATTACCTGGATTATTTAGCCATTTATCTTTATATTATATGATACTTATCGCGATCTATTTTCAAGGAAATATTGATAGTAATAATCACAGAAATAAATGTTACAGTAGAATAATAAATCAGTACTTACTGGGAATATTGTTTCATTAACTCGATTGGATTGGAACGGGGAGTATCGATTTCTAAGCAGGTGTCAAGTTAATTCGCCCGAGTTGTAAGTGTTAATTGTATATAAAAATGGCTTTGATGTCGCATGTAAAACTACCCTAAATTATACCGAAAGACACATTGTTCTTCACTAAACTGTAGCGAGACATTTTTACAGATGTCTCTTCATTGCTGCTAGTTCTGGTGATATTGCACTTGTAAGTGATATTTTTATTTGTTAGTTCCAATTTTTGAATGTCTTGTCTTCGTCTCCTAACACTTACTGTTGTGTGGGTAATGTTACACGTGCCAGCTGTTTTAGTCTACATTAATGAAAAAACGTAGTCGCTTTACGTGTCTATAGGTATGTGTGCTTATTTCTTCTAAACTTCACAATGTATTTACATGGTATTTTCACCATATTCTTATATTTAATTATTTATTCTAGATGGTATAAGATAAACTTAGATATATAACGTATTAACGTTGTTTTGTTATAATTGTATCTGTCACCAGAAAATTACAAACGCTGTAAGTAAATATCGCGTGAAATTGTAAACTATTTATTCTTAATAAGACACAGAAATATTAGAAACTATTGGATTTGGATGGAATAATAAATTCCATCCAAATTCAATTCATTTCAAGTACAGACGCCAGCACATCAAGCTACCCGAAACTGTAAAATTTCTTAGACAATCTTGAACCGAATGCTTTAGCAATAAAGTTGAAAATATATTAAAGAAATTTGACAGATTGTTGTAGTTTGATGTGCTGGCGTCTGTACAAAACGATTTTTTCATAATATGTCGAGAAATTATATGATCTAATGTTTGGGTTGAATATCCGAACAGAATTCGATCACATCATCGTAAGCCAATCATAGCACAGCTAAACAACGCGATAGCTAGCTGTGATTGGCTCGTTTGTTCCCGTACCTTTTCCCTTGATCACTGTATACTAAAAAAATACATTCGCTGACGACCATTTGTAACGACAACTTGTTTTATTTTAATCTCACTAAACCTCATCAAAAAACCTCACTCAACAAGCACTACGCATCGTGGAGAGATGGTGCAGAGAATATGATCTGTCAGTAAACCCCACTAAAATTGGATTAGTCATGTTCACTCAAAAGCGAGCACTAGGCCACTATCGCCTACCTAAGCTCTTCAACTCCAGTTGTCTAACGAGGTTAAGTGCATAGGGGTTATCCTAGACAGTTAGTTAAACTGGAGTAATCAGCTAGAATAAAACTAAACGGCATGGATTACTTTCTGGCAATGCAAGAAAATGATAGGTAAGAAGTGAGGCCTATCTCCCAAAATAATACTATGGTTGGACAGCGCAGTAATTCGGCCCATGATCACCTACGGGGCCGTGGTGTGGTGGACCCGCACAAAGCTAGCTACAGCCGTAAACAAACTACAACACATGCAAAGGCTGGCTTGCATGGCGACAACGGGTTGCATGAGGACTACTCCGTCTGCGGCGCTGGAAGCCATACTGGGACTCCCCCGCTCCACTTGTTCATTCAACAGGAAGCGACGATGGCAGCAGTCCGCCTTAAAACACTGGATCTCTGGGGTAAGAGAGAAACACAACACACCGCTCTGCTCGCCAACACAATATTGAATTCCCCATAACAAAAAGCTCTGGACAGCCACACACTTGACTCTGGACCAGATTGGTAGATACAACAAAGTAACCATTCAATGGATCAAGGGACACAGCGAATCTCGAGGAAACAATGCAACGGACGAACTCGCCAGAAGGGTTTCGAGTATAGCAGCGATAGGACCGAACCCATCCTGCTACTACCCTTCGGGTATCTACCCAACCTGGACTGAGTTAATGCACCAGAGACAAACATCACAAGCTGTGGGTTGACCACAGCGGGTGCAGGCAGGCCAAAGAGGCTCTTCCCTTTATTGAAGGCCGTGTTACGAAAAAAGCCCTAAGACTGGCTTAACAACAGTTGCGTACAGTCACAGCCGTCACAACTGGCCATGGGTCTTTAATAAACACCTCTATGTCACAGGAGTCACTGACAGCCCAGTCTGCAGAGCCTGCATTGAGGAGGACGAGACAACAGCACATCTGCTTCTAAGCTGCCCGGTTACAGGGCTAAGTACCTACTTCGGTAAACCAGGTACCCTCTGTGAGATAGTAACACCAAGGCGTTGCTGGCCTTCCTTGGGGAGCTGGGATGGATCGAATGACACATTTGTCCCACCTGCACGCAAAATACGCGCTTAGCCGTAGAGTTGCAGAAACCAGCCCGATTTACACATATCTACATACATACAACCACATCAAAAAGTTCAAAGTAGTAGCTAAACAAGCACTTTTGATCACACTGGGACACATATCTACCAACATATTTGCACACAACATAGAGCCATATTTCGAGGATTTGAAGCATCAAAACCAAATCGTCGAGTCGAGCGACCTTTGGACTGCAACGCTGTTACGGTCACGCGGATACGACGAAATACACTTAGAAGCGCAAATTCAGCAGCATATTTACGCAAGGGTCTTCAATCTTACTGATGTGAAAGGACAATCTAAGACTTGGAAGAACAAGCTGACAAACAGTTTTCAAGACCGGCTGAGTTCGTAAGTGTAATACCGTTCTGTGATCTGATTCCAGTGAGGGTGATGGTGAGGGTTGCACTTTGTGCAGAGCGACACACCGGCTGATCGTGTCATTACTAGCACCAGCCGTATTCACACGCAGTCAGTTTGCACGTGAGCACTCCACTCTTCACAAGTCACCGGGATGCCGTTAATGGCTGATGATGGGAAAAGTCCTAGCAAAATACGCGATAAGTCCCCGTATGGAATATCCCCTATTAGTGTTGGTAAAACTGAGCAAGTCATGCGCGATTTGATTAGGAGACGTGGTATCGTTAAGGGCAGGTTAACTAAAATTGCTAATTATTTAAATACTATCTGTGTAACAACTATATCTAGTGAGTTAAAAATAGATTTAAAATAACGTAAAGAGTGCTGAGATTTTATTTAGTGAATTTAATTAAATACAATTTAGACTTGAAGAGTCTAGTTTCCGATAGTGATATAGATGATCAGTTAGATCAGCGCCAGCAGTTCGAAGACAGCTGCTATAGTACTATTGCTCGAGCTGAATCCATTCTTAGTGTCAGTGAAGAGATCACTGATTGCTTCAAACAGTTTCAGCATATAAACGGGCCAGTGTCCGTTAAATTACCAACCATAGGTGCACAATTTGACTGAGATATAATGAACTAGCTTTTGCCCGCAACTTCGTACGCGCATATCCCGTTTTTTCCCGGTTCCCGTAAGCATTTCCCGTTCCCGTTTACCTACCTTATCTTTGCATACCACGCACAATCTACGTGCTGCGTGTGTGATGATGCTAAAATTTCCAACAAATCAGCCTTACTTTTGAGGAAATTAATCAAACTGTCAACCTTCAATTTTGTTCTGTGAGGGGTGTTTGCCTACAATTAACCTCTGTTGTTTCCACTCTCGTGCTGCGGTTCCATCTAGCTTAGAAACAACTATTTATATATTATAAATGGCATAGGGCTAGCTTCAAGTTTGATGGCAATAATTCTATCATTTGGTGTTTGATAGCTTTTGACACTATTCTCTAGTTTCTTTGGTATGATGAAGGCCACGCCATTACTACTATGGTCTTCACCTCGCGTGTAGTACATTATGTTACCATTACCAGTGTCAAAATTACCATTTCCTCTTTTGTGCACTTCACTGAGCCCCAGAATGTCGATTCTGCACCCTTGCATCTCCCGTTCAACCATTACCAGCTTGCCGGGTCTTAATGAACCTCGGACGTTCCAAGTACCCACGCGAAGATGTTTCCTTAGTTGGGTACTATTTGGTTTTGCTCCGAGACCAGACGCACAATTTCCACTCGCTGTCTGGTGGCCACAGGGGCGTGGCCGGTAGCATTTTTCTCACCATGCAATCCGGAATCACGGTGGCGCCGAGGGTCAGTCGGATCTCATGACAAAACTCTCGAATTTCCGTAACTTACCATGTGGTTTTTTTGGGAAAGTAGTGCAGTGATTTCCCCTTGCCTTCTGCACCAGGCTTTTTAGGGATTATTTGCTTCCCAAGGGCCTCTGTAGCCTCTTCTGATAGGCTAGCCGACAGGTGTATGGTTATGCCGCCATTGCTCGGACGCCAGTGCCTGGTTCGTTATCTAGCAGGAGGCACTACGATAACCATAAGGTCTATCGTCGGTGGCTATTCACACGAACCACGAGCGTTTGCAGGTGAGGTTGAGATTTGGGTCAGCTAGATGTTATTGCTGTTCTCCTCTTACCTCCCAATCCAACCCTCTATTGATTAAGGGTATTAAAGTAGGTACCTATTAAATTGCTGAGTTTATTTTGAGAAATCAACTGTGGTGCTGTTCCACCTTTATATTCACGGGGCAGGTTCACACATAGTACTTGAATGCTGTGAATTTGGAAACATCACAGTTTTTGTGGGTACTCGAACTACTTTTGAAACATGAATAGGTCGAGAAAGATCTTCATTGTACAAGACAAAAAACTGTCTGCCAGTAGTTACTGGTAAACAGTTTTTAATCTTGTTAAGTCATTTTTTAATCTTTAGCAGAAGTTCTGCCAAAGATTTAAAAATGACATTCGGAACCAACGGCTTAAAGGCCTGCTACACGATCGGAACCAACCACCAACAGAGGGCACCTTGGTTGAGTTTGCATACAAATTTACCGTTTAGACGTCGGTTTACCCAACGACATTGCAACGACCTTGTCGCGAGCGCATCTCTCACTACCATGGACTAACAAAGGGCATTGAGTCGGATCTCGACCGTGTGACCTGTTGGCGGTTGCGTTTGTCAGTTGGGGCTTGACATTCGACCGCTTGACACGTCACGTTCAAGATGGAACGCCGGGAGCGGAAAATTTCGACGGAATTTATAGAATTATAAATATATTCCTTCTTAATAATAAATTGGCCAATAATTAAGGCTCCATTTTTATATTATTTATTTTACCAAAAACATAAACAGGGGCCGTCGGTCTGTCTGCCCGCAAAGTTCTGTAGGTAGTAGTCATAGAAATATATCTATGGTAGTAGGTAGTAGTAGGTAACTCATCAAAGACTGAGCTCTGAATCATGAAACGAATATGAACATCAATTCGGATATTTTGACGAACTTACACTTTCGATGAGTGACTATTTTACTACGAAAAATGAACGGGGAAAGGTAATGAGAGCGATGCCGCGGGAATTAGATAGTTTTTAAATATTGAAGTCACATGCTCGTACCTACTCGTATATTATGTTATCAATTAAGAAAAAACACAGCTTGCACTCGTTTCTTTCGAATTCTACTCATTGTGTGTGGTTTATAACCGGCTACGAATTAAATCCGGGATGGTTGTGATTTTTTTTCCCTCTCACTCACGCTTTGCGCACATTCACAATAGCTTGTTGGGTACAAAGACTCGTTATGAATTTAATCATTATGTATGCAGGATTTCTCGGATGTGGCCTGCGGTGTCCCTTCTAGCATTAAGATTTTTATTATCGCTTAACATTAAATTATACGGGTGAGGATTTTTGAGCAAGCATACGTAGGGAGTAATCTGAGAAAGTGCGGCTTGATGAGGAACCAGTGAAAATATATGTGTTTCAGATAACTACGAAGCTCGTGGACTCGGGCTCGGACAGCATGTGGGCTTCACCTAATCTAACGACTTTAAAGCTCAGATTTGGGCAAATCATATTATTTACTAGCACTTCGCCCGCGATTTCGTCCGCGAGGGTGAAGTAGGCACTCTACGCAATTCAACGCCATTTAATGGGTAGGTACTCTTGTAAAATTACATGTTACAATTTTGATTGATCATTCCACCATTTCTTCTGTTGGAAGCTCAGTATCAGCGCAACTGTTGCGCCCTTCAGCTCGCTAGGGGTTGACATGAAAAAATCGTTTGTTCGTCAGTATTCGTACCGAGTTTCAAGTTTATACTTATATAAACCCAAGGATTAAGATTCTTACATACAAACTTGAACACCCCCTAAATCGTCTTTTGATTTCGATTATTGGTTCTGAAAAACGAATGATGACAAACTTATAATTCACTAAGGTCAGTATTTCTATCAAGTTTCAACCTAAGAAATTTTTCATAGATACTTCAACCCCCTATTTCACCCCTTTACGGGGGTTCTATCTTAGCAGACATCTCCATCTCATAATCTACCTCCATGCCAAATTTCATATCCATAGATTAAGTAGTTTTCGCGATTTCGTAATTAATCAGTTCGTGAATGAATGAATGAGTGAGTGGACCTTTCGCATTTTAGGTAAATACAACGTGTAATGGAATATACGCATTATAAACAACTTTTACTATGGGACCAACACCGAAAGAGCGAAAAAAAAATCAGCTGTTATGTACATTTTGTCGGGTTGTGTGCACATAAATGTGGGGCAGTCGATTTTTTTTTCGCGATTTCATTTTTGGTCCCGTAGTAAAAGTTGAGCGTTTAGTCTGTTACACGTTGTATTGAAGACCATAAGATACAGGATGATTTTTTAAAGTGTGCGTGGATGGCTAAATCCGAAACTATGAAGAATATCGAAAAACATTGAAAGGAAAAAAAACTAAAACTGCATCAGTGGATTTTTTTAAATTATTTTTCGTAGCCGGAAATCGAATCGGTTGATTTTGAAAGACAATAAAACAGCCTGTATTATTACACCATCCAGAAATATCGCTAATAAGGATCAAATTCTGGGAAGTAATAACACATGGCAAACTAAAGTAAAGACCTCATTTTTAACAAAATACTTATTAAGTCAGAAATTTAAGAAGTACCTAATTGGTAAGTCTAAGTTAATTATGATACAAGTGAGGTAAGTTTGTTTTAAAAACGAGTAGACGAATGTAAGCTTACCATAGTCACGAGTTTGTAAAAACCAATTTCCGCACGTGTGTCATACAACGTTTTTAACACATTTGCCAGAAAACAGTACATAACGTAACGAAACAAAACTTTTTGTTTTTGGATATCAGTCGAAAAGTCGCAAAAATCTTTGACGTTCCTTAAAAAATTAGCGCGAATCTGCAAATGGCGCCACGTCTGCGTGGTGAAAATTAGAACTTTATCTTTCGTCTCATTTTCTCTATGGTATGAAAGTGAGACACACGTATTTTAAGCAAAAACGCTTTCAAGGAGGTTCGATCATTCAGCTTATCTATTCTAGTAATGTGAAACTAGTTGGTGGAATTCTTTAATTTTATAATGGAAATTGAAAAAAAAACCGTGAAGGAGACGTACTACGCTATACAACTAGGTCGTTCACGTTCCATAGTATGGTGCGTAATTTTTAACTTTCAAACAATGTTTACAGGCTTCATACTTAAATGCTTTTTTTGGGCAAATATGTTGTATGTGTTTTTAGTAGTAATCTTTGATCTTTGGTAAATATTAAGGTAAGATATTAAGATAAATAAGGATTTTACATGCAATTATCATCGCTTGTCATAGACTATCACGTCATAAGCAACGTGACGTATGTATATTTTCTGCGATATCATACCTATTACGGTACCTACGTGTCACGTCACTTTCCGTGAAGCTTTCAGGTATTAATGAGGAGTGGCCCAAAAGCGGGTTTTCTGCGTTTGACGTGAATCTTGCCACTCTTGATACCTATAATGAGACTCTTACCTCGTTACACCGGGACCGTCACAGAAAAACTCACTTTTAAGCTGATTGTACAGGATTACCGATAACGACAAATTATTCGACGTATTCCTTGCAGATTGTGATGGTGTGATTTCTTAGGGATAGGGATTTTCCCAATTGTGACTACCAAAAAAAAATGGTAGCAGCTGGATGAAGGTTGACGACAATAATTAAAAACACAACTTCCTATGTTTAGCATTACGGAAGTTGGTGTTTCTGGTTTGCTTTCTTCGATTTTTGACACCGACTTCCGAAATTAAAGTTTTCTACACATTTTTTGTTTATTTTTTTTCAATTCCTTTTACCCGACTTAAAAAGGAGATTCTGTATGCTACCCGTATGCATGTATGATTGTATATCCGCGATTTTCTCGAAAACTACAAAACCAAATTGGCCAATTAAAACTTTGGCTGAAAAATATGCGTTTATGTAACGAAAACCCCATGTTTTCGTTACATAAACGCATATTTTTCAGCCAATGTTTTAATTTATAAAATCTATAATTTGGTACTCTTCAAGGGTTAGGGGGCAACTCGTCCCACGTCCTATACTTATTTCATTGTCAATCAATTCTAGAAGTATTCTTTTCCGACGTCTTTTAATTTTATGGTCTCAGAGGTTTATTTTTTTGTAAATCCGTCCTTTTTCAATTTACTAAAGTAAACACTAGAATCTTTTTGTAGTGTTTTAAGAAGAATTTCTGAGTTTGGCTTGGGGTTTATCATTTTATTGAGATGTGAATTCCACGCCTTAATTGCATGCTTGTAAAAACACCATGTATTATTAAAAAATGCATTTTTTCTTAGCCACGTTTTATCAAAATAGGTATTAAATTAAACAATTTGGGGGTCCTCTCACATAAATTGTTTAACCACCCATCGTCTACAAAATCTTGAGGAAGATGAGCAAGTGCTATGAATTTTTTGACGTGGGATTTTAAATATTGATTTATTTTGCTTTCTTATTTCTGAGCATTTCTCCACAATCCCCCTTTCCGCCTTTGCAAAATGGTAATCCAGTTTGCAAAGGCGGAAAGGGGGATTGTGACATCCCTGTATTTGCCCTTAAGGAAAAACATCTGAGATCGCCTGCATTGCACTAGCTTCGAAATCTGCAGTAAATGAAAATCTGGGTTGAAATCCGGAATGCGACTCTTTATGAGCCAAAGCATGATCTTGTGTGTATCTTTTTTATCTGAAAGCGGGCAATATAAAACAGGCACAATGCTGTTGGTTTCATATGAAGTCCCAACATGTTGATGTTGTTGTTTTATACACAAATAAATACAGTACATGTTGATGTATTGTATTTACATAGAAAATAATAATAGTACAATATACACAATAAATGCACTATTTTCATTAATTTCGAAACTTACGGAAGGGACTGGACCTCACGACACAGGGAATCCTAGTCAGGGAGCCAGAGAAATATAGTTTTTCTTTAGTGTCATAATCTTTTGATGTAATATGTGTATATGTATTGTACTAAGGTTTGGATGAATCAAAATTATTATTATTTGATTTTCTAAATTTATTTTTCTCAGGTTAGTACCTGTATTTGCTAGAATCTCACGGGTTTGAACCAAGGTGAGATCCTAGTTATTGTTCTGTGATGGTAAATTACTTTTTACTGCAAAAAATTTCTAACTATTGGGCAAGTATAATGGCGGCTTTTTGTAGTGGTAAATCTGTGTATTTCGATAAATTGAGAAAATTAAAACTGTTGAATATTTGTTTTGGAATAACACTTGTTGATATTACTATTGGGACAATTGTGACTCTATTCATTTTCCAAACTCCAGTGATTTCCTCTTGTAATTCTGTGTACTTTTTTTTTAATTTTTTAATTTTTTTTTTACTTACTGATTTTTTCAGTGATAGATTTTTGAATGTTATTAGTGTTGGTACGGCTATATCTATTATGTATGTGTGTTTGTTTTCTTTATCAACAAGTGTTATATCGGGTCTGTTATTGTATATAGTTAGTGTGATCTGTCATTATAGTGCGGTCATAATATATTTTGTAAAAAAAGATTTTTTCTAAAACAGCTCTTGCTGTATATTTGTAATATGGTGTGTAAGGATCCTGCATTAGTTTAAGATTAGTAACGCGCTTTTGGTGAATAATGTTGATTATGCCGATGAGTGTAGTCGTTCTGGGTCAATGTTATTCAAGCTCCTGTTATGTGTTGTTTTGTTTCAGGTTTGTTATGACATTTTCTGCATAAATCATTCCTTACTGCTCTATCTTTTATGATGTATTTTCTATAATTATTAGTGACTTGATCTTGGATGGCCAGAACCCTTCTGTTTCAGGTAACACTGTAAACAAATGAAACTCTTTTATTTCTTCCGTAGAAATATATTTTTTTCCTCAATTTTATTTCTCTCCTAAAGCTTGATATAGACTAGAACCTATAGTGTATGCTTGAATTTATGAATGGTTAGGCGTTGAGTTTAAAGTTAAATCTGGTTTACTAGGCTGTTTTGCTAGTTATCTACTTATTTTTTGGTATCTAACCCAGCTGATGTCTTTTTTCCCGGGTCTGTCCTCATTTATCCCGCCATTCTATTTACTGTTAGTTGTAACCATTCGATATTCGCAAAACGAGTTAAATCTGTCTTCTCTTGCCAAGGTTTATGCGAGGGTTGTTGATAATTTATCATCGGTTTTTTCTCCCAAACTAGAACGTATAATGCGGAACGTTGTCTGTAGATCTTCAGGTGCAGAATATTTTTCTGGAAAGCTAGCTCCTGGTTTCAGTAAAAGTCATGTTATTAGTATCGTCTCAAGGACTACGTACGTCCTGCAAGACTGTGATTCTGTTCATTCTGGCTTGTATCACATTAAGGACATCCGTAAATGATATACTACACACATTTAACCCTATTTCTGTTGGTTGAATTATATTTAGTTATTGGATTAAAACTGAGTAGGTACAACCGCTTAGGATTTCAATTGTTAATCCGCAGTCCTAAAGTGAGTTTTCATAATCAAGTTAATAAAAACTTGAGTTAAAAACTAAATTAACTTGGTTTATAGATCCTAATAACTATTGTTTATGGCCAAAATTATTCTTTTAGCACAGTCACGAGATCCTTGTTGCTACCAATACTTAAATGACTTAAGGTTCGTAGTTTTTTTTTGGTGTATGTAGCGTTTCGATTCCATAAACGGTATGTCCGTTCATGGAATCAGAGAAATAGTTTTTATATGCGTTTCCAAATAATGCATTCGTTTGCAAATATTAATAATAATATAATTTAAAGCATAAAATGTGGTAGACATAGATGTTTTAATAATATATTTAGTGTAAAGATACATTCCGTCATTTAGTGATGGCATGCTAACTAAATACTACTCACTATCTCGGGAATCTTCGTTTGATAATTAAGCTTCATTTTTTAGCGAATAACGAATTTTCGGAAATTTCAAAAGAAAGAAAAGAAAAAGATGATTCGTAAAACGTCAGGTCAAAAAAAAATCAATTCGCAAATTGCCCGATTTGCAGAACGTCCGATTTTCTTTTATATGCATGAAAAGCCAATGTTTCCCTTTTATTTTCAGCGGTCACTAGCGAAACTTTATATTTTTAGCAGAAAACAAGGCGAGTGCCCGATGGAAATTTCTCGCCCCCAAAAAGACCAAATTTCTACATAACTTAAAGGATACATAAATAAGTATACAAGTCGTGGTCGTATTTCCCATTGGCAGTAATGACGAACTTAGAAACAAACTGTCATTTCTTTTTAATGGTTCCGTAATCAACAAGGAACTCTTATAGTTTCGCCATGTTCGTTCGTCCGACTATCCACGGCTTAGCTCAGAGACGCTTAGCACTAGGAATATACATATTAATCACACCGATAAAGAGGTCAAATAAAATCTGGAAAAAAAATTAGGGTGGTCTATACGTCTAGTGGCAATGTTTTTTTTTATCGTCTCTCCCATGGTGGGTGTATCATTAGATAGGACGTTAAAAAATGTTGCGGGTGTGTCAAAACCTTATTTCCATCAAAGGATCCGTTTGCGAAATATTAAGCTTTAATGTGCCAATTTTTGTTAGAGTCAAGTGTCCCCCTCTACGCTACGGAAGGTTTTGGAGTCGTGAAAAAAATCATGGTAGTAGTATATAAATCGAATTTAAAAGGAAAACTATCACAGCTAAGTAGGTTTTACAAGTTACCGAGTAACAGTCGAGTGTCGACCAACCTATAAAATGTACATGGAGAAGGAAAATTTCGTACAAATTCCTATGTGGGCCCGTTTTTTGAATTTTATAACCGTAAACTCAATTAATAGAATTAGAAATCCATAGAATCAAACAAAATGCGCCATTTTCAGCCGGCAATGGTGACGTGCAACTACGGAACTCTACACTGCGCTTGGCCCGACACGCACTTGGCCGGTTTTTTTTAAACGTTCCTACAGTTCCCGAAAAACAGTAATAATAATAATAATGGTTTATTCATTTAACAAAGTCTTACTTAACAACTAGTGTTTGAAGCATCCTTGTAAGCAAAAATAAGCTTGTGTTAGGACACTCCGCTCTTCCTTATTGTATCCACATAGACTTTATATTATTTTTGCGCATTAAAAACCAACTTGAGATATGACATAAACGAAAAAATTAAATTAATAAACATAAACAAATGGGCCATGATTGCGGTGGTAGGTTGAAGTGAAGTGTGTGAGTATAATGATGTGTGTGTGTGAAAGTGGTTGTGTGTGTGTGGGTGATGATGTGACTCGCTTATTTTTTTTTCATAAAACGTGGCCGATAAACTTTCGAGATAATAATAATAATAGTTTATTGTCACAAAGAAAGAAACACATATAATATACACTGATTACAATATACTTACTACGCTGCAGAGATGGGATGGTAGCGCATTGCTCCCCTTGTTTCGTACATAGATTGGCGAGATTAACAGATTAAACTGCATAAAACACAATGAACGCGGGAAATATACTGTAAAAAAAGTGGCTCCACCAGGCGTCTACCTGCAATTTTGTCCATCAAGCTATTGCCTCCTAAACAAACACCCATTAAACAGGAAGTTCATAGAAACAAAAATAACTTCTGTATCTAAATAAAAAGGAAGCTGAAACAAGCACAGACTAGTAAAAAAAAACAGGAAAACAATCATGTTTAAAGGTAAAGTAAATTCTTACTCTATTTCGACGAATTTATGCGAAGCAAGGAAAAGGCGAGTCCTTTTTTATGTATCCATTGCAGCGCTTTTCAACGCAATGTTCAATTCAAGTTTTTTGAGTAAAAAACATTATGTGTACGCTTATCCATACGTTCCAGTTCAATGTTACGTATTACATATATGGCATATTAATATCGTTCTTTGCTGCAGGGCGGCATTATAGGCTTTCGGATAAAAGTATAAACCAGGGTGGCGGAAATATTTCAGGGATATTCTTTTTGCTCTCGCTTTTCAATTTGTAATGTATCTATTTTGTAGTTTACGCCGTAACCTTTTCATAGATACTTATATTTTTATATTTGGTCAGAGTCAGTAGGTACCTATGTACTTGTTTTCTCGGCTAAATTAATTGGTATTGAAATTTTGAAGGCGGCTCATACTTTTTTTACATATGGATGTGCAATTTTTCTGGGACATCGATTACGCTTGGTAAAGCCCCAAACAAAGAGTGTGCGGCAGCCACGCTTGGTCGACCGTTTTGCCGTGCGAACCAATTTAAACGTTATGCTCGGATTGGACATGCAGCGCTGGTCCGCTCGCTTCTGTTTTTTTTTTCAATCTGGTAAAGTCACTGATGCGTTTTGCTTCCGGCTTAGTTGGCACCAAGTAGATACTACGGTTTACGATACCAAAATATTTGACATATGTAGGTAGCGCAATCTTTGTTTTTGTTTTTTGCTATTGATAGGCATGCAGTAAGCGATAATGGAACACGCTTTGCCTAGAAGTAACCTATTCACTCTTGACTTAAAGACTCCCAGGTTGTAGCTATCAGGAAACACAGACTCTGGCAGGGAATTCCACTCCTTAGCTGTACGCACACATATTTATATTGTATGTATATACAAATATATAAACTATACATTGCATCGTTTATATTATATTTTATTGACATGTTTGTTTGTAATTAAATATCAATCGCTTTTTATTCTCCATATTGCACCTACCACCATTCTCTGCATTATCCAAAGGTTTACTGGTAGAGAATGTCTATGGCATTAAGTCCGTCTCTCTACATTTGTGTGCGTTAACTGTTAATACAAAAAAAATACGCACAATGAATGTGTTCCCAAAACGTTTTGTGTGTGTGGGTGGGATGACCACCATGTACCGGTACGTCTTGTGGTCCAATGATGAAACGGGCTTGGCGGAATTAAACTATGCAATTCCGTCGCACACTCCCCAAAATGCAACCGATAGAAAACCGACAGGCTAGCAACTCAAGACTTTGGAGCTTCAAATCGATGAGCCTATCATTGCCGATGATCCTCTTGGCTCGTTTCTCAATTTATTCAAGGGCATCAAGCTGGTATCAGGCAGATCCGTCCCAAAGATGAGAGCAGTACTCCATACACAATCGAACTTGCGTATGATAAAGTTTAAGCTGCTGTTCCGGCGTGAAGTACGTTTGTTAGGGTCCCCAACTTTTTGGCAGCCACTTGAGTCTTTGCCTCTATGAAAGGAACAAAATTGAGGGTAGATGTTAACGTTACACCAAGAAACTCTAGTTGGACGGTTGTCAGCATGGTCACTCCTCGGAAAGATGGAGCTGGGTGGAATTTTTTTTTTTTTTTTTTTTTTTTTTTTTTTTTTTTTTTTTTTTTTTTTTTAAAAAACGTTGCCCCACACTAGGAATTTCTCCTGTATCGTGGGTGCGTTTACAAACATACAAATTCACATACACAAACAGCCAGACCCGGAACCACTATCTGTAGGCCATACAAATATTTGTTCCGTGCGGGAATCGAACCCGCGACACGCAGCGCAGCAGTCAATCGCTAAACCACTGCGCCAACCGTGTCGTCAAAATTGGCTCCTTTTAGCGGAAAAAAGACACGCCTGGGTCTTAGCAGCATTGAACTTGACCAGATTGGCATTGCCCCATTCAGAGACAGCCTGTAAAGACAAGTTCAACACTCAAGCATAGCCTTTTAAAGAAACCGGATCTGCGACCCACCAGCTCGTGCGTTGGCCACGTATCTCTCAGCAAAGGTTTTAGCAGATCATTCATATGCAGCAAGAACATTGTTGCCGAGAGCACCGACCCCTGAGGAACCCCGGCATTAATATCCAGCAGTCCGGACGAGCAGCCATCTATGACCACTTGTATAGGCCGATCCCTCAGGAAATCTGCAATCCAATCACACAATCTAAAGAAAGGAAGCTTACCAGTAAGGCTATCGTGCAAGACCCTGTCAAAGGTTTTCGAGATGTCAAGGGAGACCGCAAGGGCCTCCCCATGTCCCTTGATGGCCTTACCCCAGATGTGAATGGCATACGCTAAAAGATCCCCAGGTGACCGATTTCGGCGGAAGCCGTATTGTCGGTTACTAAGGATATCGTCAGTTTCTAGGTATGCCAGGAGCTTACCATTCAGCACCCGTTCCATACTCTTATATAGTATGGAAGTAACTGTAACTATAATTGGTTGGGTCAGCTCGACTACCCTTCTTGGGCACGGGCTGCACGTTAGCTTGCTTCCAAGCCATCGGCACTCTTCCAGTCTCAAACGAAGTGCGAAATAAAGGCGTGTTAAGATCGGAGACCACTCAGGTGCACAAGTCTTCAGTCAAGTCTTCAATTGCCGGTATCCCATCGGGGCCGCTAGCCTTGTTCACGTTCTTCTGATGAATGCGAATGTTTGACACACTCGATACGTCCATTTCCATCAGGAGAAGCAGGGGTGGGCGCCACCAGGATCCAGACGTGAAGATTCCGCAAACATAAAAGCAAACAAGTTTGTTTTCTCCTCAGCGGAGTGGACCAGCAATCCGTCGACTTCCAGCAGTGATGGCAGTGAGAGGCGGTAGGAGTTCGATTCAAACGACTCAGCCAGGGACCAAAAGGCCTTATTACTGCTGGGCATGATGCGAGTTTGTTCCCAATTCGGCTAATGTGGTCGAACGGAGCCCTCCACGACCTCTTCTCACAGGATTTGGCAGCCCTGTTTAAGGCTCTCTTCTTCTGACTCACGACATTTGCTTTGCGCGTATGAGTGTCGACCCATGCTAGGTACGCTGTATATTTAAGCGCATCCGCACGATTACACTTGGCAAACCATGAACGAGCTTGGCCAGACACGGTTACGTCAGAAAACGGAATGTAGTACTCCATTCCCTGCTGTTACACATCCGTCACGGCGTCCGCGCCTGACACCCTCGTTGCCCCCTGGACCAGCTGGGTCAGATTTAACGCTAGCGCTAGCTTTAACGGCCAGCAGCGCACCGTGCCTCGGATCTCGCTACCCTCCTCGACTAGTCTCCCGATCCGCCCAAATCAGCGCGAGCCTGGTTGGTTTACCTGTATTGGAACAAATATTTCGACCCAACTCTTCTGAACTGGCTACACTGAGCATCGTACCGGAACGCGGCTAGGCCGTTTGGCGGTACGTCTTTGCCCAGTGGGTGGTCATAAGTCATCGGCCGGAACCTACCACCAGTAAGTGTCACCTGATTAGCGCCACCCGGGGATCACGTGCATAGACTAAGTATGGGTAATGGGTATTCTCCTACGGACGCGGGTGACTCGGCCCTCTAAAGACCTCAGAGTCCTAACATCCAGCTATTAACAAAGAGATTTCTTTTTTTTATTATGATTTAGAAAACGTTTGATATATTATGTAATCGTCAGGAATTAGCATAATTATTTAACAATATTATAAAGCTTAGTACATTAACCATCCTTGTTGTCCGTTGTGCGGGAATATAAGGGATTTTCTGAATGAATAACTGCAGGATGCTCAGTGCAAGAAATAATTTAATATTCGGTGTTGACTACACGGGCTAAGTACAGCAAGTGTTTTTAACAAAAAGGACATGTACACCTTATCAATTAGTAGTTAATTGCTCATTAAGTGAGTTGCTGCTATGCTGTGATGATCAGGCGCTTCAACATGCCCCCGGGCGTTGAAAGCAACGGTTTCAACCAGATTCTGAAGACACGGGCAATGGGCAGATTCTGTTGAAGGCCCGCCGAACGACTCCAGTGGATGTCTGAATGTCAGCTACTCGCGCGATTCCATACGTTCCCGGGTGAACAGCCACTACTCGTCCAAGTCTCCACATCAGAGGAGGAAGATTATCCTCCTTAATAACGACTAAGGAGTTCAGTTTTAGACCATCCTTGCAGGAACGCCATTTGGACCGCACTTGTAATTCTGCAACATACTCCTTGCTCCATCTGCTCCAGAAGTGTTGTCGGAGTTGTTCAATCCGTTGGAAGCGAGACAGATGGTTGGCAGAGTAATCCTGGTAGTCAGGTCGCGGTAAGGAAGTTAAAGGCCGCCCAACAAGAAAATGTCCTGGCGTATGCGGTGTATAATCTGCAGGATCTGAAGACAACGGCGTAAGTGGACGAGAGTTCAAGATGGCTTCAATCTTGGTTAGTGCGGTGTAAAGCTCCTCGAAAGTCAAATTACAATTTCCCAACACTCTTTGCAGATGGTATTTTGTTGACTTCACACCCGCCTCCCAGAGTCCGCCGAAATGCGGGGTATATGCGGGTATAAAGTGGAACTTTATTCCATCGTTCGCTGCACTTTCACCCAAGGACGAACTGTTTAATTTTAAAAATTTAGAAAGGTCATTGCACGCACCGACAAATGAGGTACCGCTATCGGAAAAAATATCAACGGGTTTACCTCTTCGAGAAATAAATCGATACAAAGCTAGTAAGTAACTATTGCTAGTTAAATCGCCAACAAGCTCCAAATGGATTGCCTTGGTTGTAAAACAAATAAAAATTGCGACATACACCTTTACTAGCCTACATCCACGACCTTGACGACTAGCACACATAATAGGGCCAGCATAATCTACGCCCGTACTCTCAAAGGGATAACCTGGACGAAGACGTTCTTGTGGTAAGTTACCCATTAAGGGAGGTACGACCTTACCCTTCATACGATGACACAGAACACACTTATGATAACAGACCTTCGCCAAGTTGCGACCTCCTATTGGCCAGTAAGATTCCCTAATGGAAGCAAGCAGTAATTGTGGGCCAGCGTGCATCAGCTTTCGATGCTCGAAATGAAATAATAATTTTGTAAACTCATGAGTGGACTGTAATAAAATAGGGTGTTTTTTACTGTAAGCAAAATTAGAATTATCGAGACGTCCTCCTACTCGCATTATATTTTTGTCGTCCATAAAAACGTTAAACTTTAGAAGGGCGCTCCCTTTAGGTAAGCTCCTTTTATTTAAAAGTAACTCGTACTCGGGAAATGATTGAGACTGACATTGAATAATGACAACATTTAGTGCATCTTGTAAATCATCGTGTGACAAGTAATTAGTCTCTGAATAATGTTTTCTACATGATTTAATGAATCGCAATAGGTAAGCAACAGAACGTATAAGCCATGTGTAATTAGAAAAACGACTAAAATCAATCAAACCCTCACTTGTTAAATCATTAATTACAGCATTTAACACTACATTAGGTCGAGTCTCCGGTAACGTCTCCAGTCCAGGACACTTAATTTGAGAAGGCCACTCAGACGGGTCTAGTCTTAAGAAGTTCGGTCCATACCACCACATATCTGAACCCTGCAGAACACTGATTTCCACCCCACGAGAGATTAGGTCTGCTGGGTTTTGATCGGTTGGGACGTGCCGCCATGTACAATTACCTGCTTTATCCAAAACTTCAGCAACGCGGTTGCGTACAAACGGCTGAAGTTTGGTAGGCATCATATGTAACCATCCCAACACGATGGTCGAATCAGTCCAACAATAGACCCGACTGATCTTCACTCGGAGTGAGCTCATCACCTTCTCATAGAGACGAGAACCGATTACCGCACCACACAACTCCAGCCGCGGAATTGTTGTAGGCTTTATGGGAGCCACTCGACTCTTGGCCATCAATAAATGAACCAAATGCTCACCTTTATCATTAGCACTGCGAATGTAGACGCAAGCACCGTATGCGGACTCAGACGCATCTGTGAAAATATGGAGTTCTACCTCCGTATGTAAATTGCAGACTACAATTCGCGGAATACGGAAATGATTTAAAAGAGGCAAAGACTTTATTATAATATCCCAATGTTCACTAATCCCACTAGGTAACGGTTGATCCCATGATAATTTATCTAACCACATTTTCTGCAACAATACTTTCATGGTGATAATAATAGGACCCAACAGACCTAAAGGGTCAAAAATTCGCGCAATCACGGATAGCAAATCACGTTTAGTGTGCCCAGTCGAGGACTTAGTAAGACTTATAGGAAACCCTAACTCATCAGTACGGACATACCATCCGAGACCAAGCAATCTATCAGGCTCATTAGGTCCAATATTCAAGTCCAATGACGCAGGCGAGTTGCCTGACGCAGGAACAGAATCTGTCACAAGTTACGGGTCATTTGACTTCCACTTTCTCAATGGCATACATGCCGACGCAAGCGCTTTGGTCACTTCAGTGCGAATGAATTTAACTTCGTCTAAGTCATTCCCCCCTGTCAGTAAGTCGTCGACGTAAAAGTCGTGTCGGATGATCTCAGATATTTTAGGGTTGCTACAATTGAGTCCTACTTGTTTAAGGCATCGTGTTGCAAGAAAAGGTGCACTAGCCGCACCATACGTGACGGTGTTTAATTCATAAACATTAATAGGCTCACAAACATTGTCACGCCATATAATCTGTTGCAAGTACCTATCTGACGGGTGGACGACTATTTGTCTATACATCTTCTCCACATCCGCAGATAAGACATACTTGTGGAATCTGAAACGAAGAAGTATAGACAATAGATCGTCCTGTACAGTTGGCCCGACCATCTGTAGGTCATTTAAGGACACTCCCTAGGACAACTTGCGTTGAAGACAACACGAAGTTTGGTCGTGCTACTCGACTCACGTAATATTCCGTGATGCGGAATAAAATAACCAGTGCACAAATTGTGTTTATTAATTTTTGTCATGTGACCAAGTGACTCGTATTCTACCAAAAAGTCATGATACATTCTATTAAAGTCTGGCTTAACCTTTAATCTACGCTCTAAAGAATGTAAACAATGTGTAGCTCTATTAAAAGAATTTCCCAGAACTGAAGGATCTTTCTTAAGGGGTATGCGAACACAAAAACGACCATCAGACAATCGTGTCGTATTTTTAACGAAATGATCTTCACACATTTTTTCTTCTGGCATGTAAGAATTGGAAGATTTCGCATTCACCTCCTCTAATTGCCAAAACTTTGTCAATTCTGTTCTAAGACTTTCCCAGTCACTGTCGCCATCGGGAATCATTTTAGAAAAATTACAATTTACATCATTCGACAGCAGTGAAATATGATTTTGAGTGATTGGACCAGAAACTATTCATCCTAAACGGGATTCACATAATACTGGTTTTCCAGTACCTAACTTCAGAGTTTGCGATCCTAACAACTCCCAGAAGAGGTCAGCACCGATTAATAAATCAATATTAGCGGGCTTATAAAAAGTAGGATCAGCTAAAATAATATTCGACGGCATGTCGAAATCAGAAATGTTTATTTCACGGCACGGTACGTTACTTGTAATATACGGCAGAACAGAACAATGAATTTCGCACGTAAAACTATCATCCAATGACGTCATCTTAACAAGACTGGTTTTGCAAACGTGCGAAGTGACATTGTTGATGCCAATAATAGATTTATTTATCTGTTTAGTTGTTAAACCGAGTTGTTTACATAACCTGTCCGTTATGAATGACGAGGTGCTACCGCTATCAAGAACCGCGCGAACGAGATGCACACAACCATTGTAGTCCCGCAGTTTGATCAAGGCGGTCGACAATAACACATCTCGCTGCTTATGACCACAGGGGGATGCAACGTTCGCTGACAAAGATACGTTATTTGTATCAGTGGTATTAGACGGTGAGGTTAACGATGCAGACAAGTTGTTACTCGAATTATCACGAAGTGTATTCGCAATAGTGCTTTTAGAATCAATGTGAACTAGTGTGTTATGCCTACGTTTGCATAATTTGCAACCTGGTTTTTTACATTTGTTAGCATAGTGACCTGAACGAAAACAGTTGAAACAGACTTTATAACTAGGTAGTAATTTGAGACGATCGTCATTGCTTAATGCGAGAAACTGTGGACAATTATTCAAAGTGTGATCAGTGCTACTACATTTAGGACATACTTTAGGAGCTAATTCAGAATTAGAACTATTAGGGGATTGTGTTGCTACCATAGACTTAATCTTAGGGCCTGACTTACCTGGTGTTTGGCAATGATTATTGCGACCTAGTTCTAAGGTTTCGATTAGATCGGCTCGATTACGTAGAAATTGCATAAATGCGTCGAAACTGATCGTGCTATCTTTGTCCATCCTACCTTTGTACTCCTCCCACTCACGATAAGTCTTTTGATCAAGCTTGTGAGTAACAATATAAATCAAAAGTGTGTCCCATTGTTTAACAGGCTCCCCTAACGAATCTAATGCTCGCAAATCTTTATTTAAGTTATCGATTAAACTCTTTATCGCAACAGAAGATTCCCTTGAGATAGACTCGACATAAACAATGCGGATACGTGGTTTTGCACCAATAATCTTTTGTTGTCAAATCTGTCACATAATAACTGCCATGCCACAGAGTAATTGCTCGAAGAAAAGTCGATAGATTTGATTACTACCGCAGCAGCTCCCTCAAGAGATGCTCTCAAGTAATGGAACTTATTGATTTCGTCAATGTCATCGTTACAATTAATTAGGCTAGTAAAGGTGTCGCGAAATTCTAGCCAATTAGAATATAATCCACCAAACTTTGGTAACTGGATCGTTGGCAACTTAACTGGCTTGTGCATGCTAGCATGTGTACTTTTACAGCTTTCCATCGATTTACTATCTTTATTAAAATCACTCAAAATATTTTGTGCTCTAGACAAGGATTTATAATAAAGAGACTCGAATTCTGAACGCTCAGAGTATTGTAATTTGAGATCATCTACAATGCATTCCAGATGTAACTGTACCTCATCATACTGCTCGTACAACGACTCGATCTTGCCCATGCGCAACTGCAACTCAGAGACATCACAGTTTGATAATTCTATGTCCTTTAGTGAGTCCAGAAAGTTGATGAACGCAGTCAGACGACCCTTAAAGCTGCCTCGCTTTTTAACTAAGTCCCTTTCCTCGGACATGCTGGGAGATGAGTGCTGTCAACCTGAAATTGATACAGGAATACAATTATAAAAGATGAACAATATGACCTTAATACACGCCTAAAACTGTGTTTTATACCTAAGTGCTTTTGCAAAACAACACAAACCTAAAAATGTACTACCAAGTGTATAAATATACCAAACATACAATCCTGATACAATTCTTTTATTTTTAAAAACTTTTAAGCTAACTAAGTAATAATTAATTAGGCACAACTAAACACTATCTAATCGTTGTTGAACACATAAATGATTCTAAATATGTAAGTATTAATAACTTTACTACTTATATCTTTAACAATGACTTGCATTAATATCAAACACTCGCAAATTATAATGTGTATTATGTCGAGATACCTGCTAATTATAATTAACAACTACTGTTAAGTAGATAGTTACGTGAATTAGTTACAGCTTTATAACTTAAGTTTAATTGATGTAGCAAATAAGCTAACTATACTGCAATTAGTATGATTTTAAACTTAATTTTGGTGATGAATAAAATACTAATCACAATGCAACAAGTACCTAATGATTTTCATCTAACACAATACAATCGGTAATACAATAAAAAAAAACACTGACCTTTTATGAGTACGTATTTACTTTCACTTATACTACCTGAGTGTTGGGTGACGATATTAGACTAATTAGACGCCGTACACCTCTAAAAGCTTGTTCGAGATCAATCCAATCCACCGGCAATTAACCTCCACGGCACGTGGATGGTAAAATCCTTAATTCCTTGATTCTGACCGCTGATCTTCTTCATATAATACGTTATCCGGCTCGAAGGACCATGTGCGGGAATATAAGGGATTTTCTGAATGAATAACTGCAGGATGCTCAGTGCAAGAAATAATTTAATATTCGGTGTTGACTACACGGGCTAAGTACAGCAAGTGGCGTTTTTAACAAAAAGGACATGTACACCTTATCAATTAGTAGTTAATTGCTCATTAAGTGAGTTGCTGCTATGCTGTGATGATCAGGCGCTTCAACATCCGTCCTCGCACAGCAAAACCAGTACGAGGTTGAGTGACTGACTCGGTGGTGCGTACCGCTAACGAGTGGCGGAACCATCATTTGACGTTGCTGTTCGCGAAGTAATAAATGACAACGTCAACAAGATAAAACATTTTAGGTACCTATAAACGTCAATATTATGGAAACAATGCGTATTTGCGATTACTTGTGATCGGGGTCCAGTACATTACGTAACCCATATTGAATTTGTTGTTTCAGTAGATTACATTTTATTTCTGTTGGCTATAAATACAAATTAACAGCTCAGGAACTCATTACAGTTGCGGTCAAACACAGCTTCATACTGCAGATAAATCTATGTGACCATTGACCATGCCTTGCACGAATAATTTGTTATACATTATATGTTAATATTGGGAATACATGCAGCTATCTTGTATAGACATAATATGTCGAGCACAGGCAATTAATAGGGATGTTGCCTGCGTTATAAAAATATGATTCTACTTAAGCCGTCAGTTAGATTATCGAAAAATATTGGATACGTAATTTTATTTAATGAAATCGTTTGTAGTAAAAAAAAAACAAAAAAATACAACATGTAATTTTTTAAAATTATTTTCACCACTTTTTTGACACGAGTACTGCAAACGCTGAAAATGACAGAGAGACGTTCACAAAGGTTTGTAGTGGACAAATTTTTGTTTGAAGTGGAATAAAAATTTATTAAAAGCGATCAGGTTGAGTGAAACGTTTTTTAAACTATTTTCGACTGAATTACTTCTGGTCTGAGGACTATGTGATAACTGGTTTTAGGTGGGGATAGCTAAGTAAATAATAACTTTAATTACGGAAGTCGGTGTTAAAATACGAAGGAACAACCAAAAACACCGACATTTTTTATTTGGAAGTCGGTTGTATTTTTTTGTAATAAGTTCTTTTTTCACTTTTCAGTGGTTCACATGTGCTTACCCCTTCACAGCGTACCGGCGTGATGTTATGTTATGAACTGAAACAATAGACAGACATGAAATTTCAGCAATCCCAGTCCATTTGCATTTATTGAGGAGTTCCGTTGCCTATCTCCGAAGTTCTTCATCAGATCTTCACCAAATTGAAATGGAACCACTCCGAGAACTCTTCCAAAAACTACCCAAATCGCTTCTAGTGTATCTACCCTTTCAAACAAAAAAAATCCAAATTCAGTCCAGCCATCTTCGGGTAATCGGGAAACATAAATAAAAAAAAAAGGTTCCGACGAATTGAGAACCTCCTCCTTTTTTTGAAGTCGGTTAATAAGGGATCCTTGCTAAAACTTGAATTATGTAACCCAAGGTGTAAAAAAAATGTCTTTCATCGCATGCGCTGCGAAAACTATTGATGGTACACAAAAATAATGTACTACATAATTAAAGTACTCATTATTACCTAGAAAAAAAATCCCGGCACTATATGTCTAACTTAAGGTTAAGTCACTTTTTGTTAAAATTATTCAATCAAAGCTTAGTTAGAAAGAAAATAATGATAATGATTTTGATATCAAGATATCAATTCTTATCCATTTAAATAGTTTGATAATTAAGGTTGATTATGGACATGTAAATTACACTTTAAATGATTCAAATCGAACCTTTCGTTTCAAAGTTACGACGGGAATAAAAATGCTCTAAGTAAGACAATTGTTGCGGTTTGAGCGAACTGGGGAGAATCTTAATGCTTGGTCCGATGAATTTGAAACAAGGCGCATAAATGATTTGGATATAAAAATAAGCATAACTTTTTTTGGATTTTTCGAAAGTAAACCCTTAGGGGCGAAAAAGGGTGATGAAGTGTTTAGGGGAGGAAATTATTGCTTACTTCAATTTACGTGGGAATTGGTATGAACAAACTTAAAGTGGGATAATTGAAACAGATCTAACAATTGTTGCATAATCAACCCCTGACGAGGTGAACGGGGTTGATAGTTGCGCTGATCCAAAGACTACAGAATCAGCAGCAGAAATGGCTGGGTAACACTGGTCTACAAATTTTGACTTTAATAAAGTATTCCTTATGTAAAGTGGCTTTTTTATTTATTTTCACGTACTGAATACAAAAATAATTAATATTTAATAAAATTCGTTTTTCTTTTTTGAAAAACCATTTTTGCAAAAATTAACAGAAATTACTATGTTTTTTCAATCATCAGTAGAATTGCGACGTGGTTTTTCGCGGCCCTCTTGTATTCAGCTTCCGTGACATCGAAAAATAGTCCAGCAATAATCCGCCAACATTGGAACGTTCCAATGTCCTTAATACCGCTTTTCCATGTTTGCGTTGTCCTGATGGAAGCGCTCGCCATGTTCATCGCTAAAAGCTCCGTTATTATCCGGAAAGAAGTCCCAGTGAGAATGTAAAAAGTGGATGTTCAAGGACATGTTGCTCCCCAGATTTTGGAATGATAATAACATATTTTCGAGAAGTTCAGCATAGTTGTCACTACTATTCTTTCCGAAGGAGTTTTTTGCTACAAGGCGAAAATCCTCCCAGGTTTTTTTTCTTTACCTTCTAGAACCGAGTCTAAGTTATCATCAAATTGATGGTGAAGTAAGTGTGATTTCATTTTCGTCAATGTGAGGATGGAATCGGCTGAAGATCGATGTGTGGCAGAGGACGAGTAGCCGATGTTAGATTTGGACACAATGGCATTCTTCTTTTTTTTAGAAACACCATTGCCTTTTCCACATGCATGAGTTGTCAGGCAGAAATAACAATCAGGTGCATGATTAGTCGATTCTCGCCACTGCATTGGCACTGCAAACCGAAACGATATCTTTTTGCCACTCAGCCAATTGTTCAAACCTGTAGCACACGGATTGCAACAGAAATGTGGAACCCAGCTTTGTTCCTGCTGTTTTATGGCTTCGTTGAAATAGTAAGAATAGGCTTTTTTATTGTAGGCGACGTATATAGAACACATTTGCTTACTAAATATCACTTCACCACAAATGTAACAAAAATTGTCGCGATCATTCACACATTTTCGAGACAATTTGCTTTAAAATATAATATTTTTTTACTTTTATCACTTAATAATACAGAAGAGAACAATATTTTTAACATTCGATGCCAACTAAGTAGGTAAATATACCTACGTCTTCATTATCAAGTTCGATGAGGGTCAATCAATAAATTGGTAGATAGAATCAATAAATTCGGAAAATGTCAAGTATCGCAAAAACTTAAACTAATAAATGCGTTTTTATTTATCAACTCGTATTAAGCATGGGTAGATAAATAGAAATTAGTTAAAATTATTTCGAATACTTTTCCATTTTAGACCAGTGTAATTAATGTAAATCGTATTGCTAAATTTTCCAAAACTAAAGGGGGTAGAGCGGGCGTAGATGTTTGTCGAGTACTAAATCCACGCGGACGAAGTCGCGGGAGAAGTGCTAGTGTTACAATAAATTACAAACTATCGTTCTTTCGGGCGCTCGCAATGGACGTAACATAAAGAAATAGAGTGAATTTCTTTTGTATTAAGGTTTTCTTTTAGGAGACGGTCTCCCTTGTAATCGCCATAAACCAACAGACCTTTGTTACTTGATGCTCAGAGCGCAGGTGGCGTTCTGTTGTAAATTACCTATTCGCTCAAAAATACGTCACTCGGCCTAAATTACTCCTGTTTATATGTAACATATAAATTTATCCACGTTTACTACAAGGGGAACTTTTCGTAGATTTAGATGTGCAGTGGAAGAATAAAATTGTTCTGTTACATAAAACACATTTTACAAAAGTAAAACTGAATTCTCTTCTTCAATACCTAGTTAATTCTAAAACAAGTCTATAGTGTTAAAATTACATGTAACAAATAAACTCTCAATATTTCTTTTTTAGTGTTGGAACCCCAAAACTAAAACCAAATTGTGAACAAGTTCTGTAGTATACCTACCTACTAATAGCCTGGCCGTCACACTTACACGTATTAGTCCATATCTTCAAAATACCTATTGAACCGATTTTGATGGAACCTGCACTGTTTCCTAACTTAAGAAAATTGAAGCTAATAAAAATAATGTTCACAATCCGATTTATGGTTTTGTAGAAATGCGTGGACACACAGACATGCGTGCACCGATATAATTCGCTCACAATGGGCCTCATCAGAAGGCTTAAATTCACCCAAAGGGCAATGGAGGGGGTAATGATCGGAGTTTCCTTGCGTGATCGAATCAGGAATGATGATATCCGCAAGATAACCAAGCTTACCAATATAGCCCGATGGATCGCCAAACTTAAGTGGCAGTGGGCAGGACACATTCTCGCAGAACAGATGGTCGATGGGTCCGAAAAGTTCTGAAGTGGCAACCGCGTACCGGAAGACGTAGCATTGGAAGGCCTCCCACAAGGTGGACCGATGACCTGGTGGGGGCGCGGGTAGCCGATGGATGCGAGACGCCCAGGACCGGTTGTTGTGGCGACACTTGGGGGCGGCCTATGTCCAGCAGCGGACGTCTTTCGGCTGATATGATGATGATGATTTTTATAGAAGCCCTCATAAATTATGTGAATATATTTCTTTCAACTTTATATCTTCACTCAATGAGTATTTGAATTCCTTAAAATTATGCAATAACATTGTAATAAAAGGGAATATAAACATAAATATTATCCATAAGATAAACGGACAATCAATTGAACGCGCAAACCAACATAGCTACCTAAATATGCGGGCAATGCACGGCTTATTATCAGGTCATTCACTGCCAACCAGAGGCGAAAACTATCTGGGTCATTTTATTTTCAGAATAGACAGAAACAAAAAAGCTGCCTCTATCGCTGTTCTAAATACTACGATAACGGATCACTTTGCCAGCTTCTGTTTCACTACCTCCTATGAACCATTAGCCTTTAAAGCATTTAGTTTATACCTGCTCTTAAGCCTCAAAAAGATTAAGTATGTTTTATCTTCCGACGTATAAGAATGCAGCTTAATTATTTAAATTTTAATACAAACTGAAAGTTGACGGTTTTCAAATCCTGTCGACGTCATAACAGAAACTTTAGAACAAAAAGCGGATTAACTTCTGTGAAGTTCAGAGATAGGTGCAAAGCCGTGCATTCGCGTTGGATAAAATTATTCAATGCAGGCGGGTGTGACATCGCGGTCTAGCATGCAACGACGCATGACGTAAATTGCAGCTGAACACTGGCATTATTAACTTTCACTTCTTCTTTTCTAAACAGAAGCCCCTGCAGTAACCCAAACGAAAAAAATACACGTTCATCTAAACTTAGCACTTATATGAATATGAGTGTCAGCCGCCATATCTGTGGCGAATTATGTTATGATATGTCTCAGTTCTACAAATATACTATGAGTCCGTGCCAATTTAATATTGATTCGATAATTTCGGAGATAAATAAGAAAAAGGTGCATTGAAGAGAGACGGATGAGCATGCGTCAGACACGTAGGGAAATAGGAATTCAAGCGGGCCAATATATGGTGGCGTGACGAAATGTGCAATCACGCCTCGACTAAAGATATGTAAATAACTCCTTGTGGTTTTAGTTAGTAAGAGTCGTACAGAACTCTCTGCCATGACCAGGGCGGAGTATATGCAAGAGAAATTCTACAAGATAAAAAAAGACACATAAGTAACGCATTTTATTTACGAAACGGCCGTAAGGTCCGATTGGTTTGTACGTAGATACATATTTTACGGCCAAATAATCAAACATAATTTTAAGGTTAGATTGGTAAAATTATCTAAGTTTATTTCTTAATAAAACTTTTTACAAAAATTCAACCGACTTCCAAAGTTATTTTATACCTCGTAGTGTTTTTTATTTGGAAGTCGGCTGTTTTTTTGTTGTTGTAAAAAGTGTTTTATTTTCATTTTTTAATGGTGATACCCCATAATTAAATTGACATTGTCAATTAGACATTGACCTGAAAAAATATAGCGATTACTTTGTTAAGTATTCTATTTTATTTTTTTTTACTTGATAATTTACTTTGTAAAGTATTTTATTTTAATTTATTATGTTTGACATGAATACTTACTTTTTAAAGTTTTTTTTATTAAGTTAATTTTTGTGAATATCGGAACTATATGGGGTATTATTATTATCTTTTTTTCTTTCAAGTATTTTTAACGATGTCTGGCAGTTAGAGTACTTTGCCTACCCAAATGTCCTTTCTTTGGCATTGTTTGTCGGGTCATTGAGCTCCTTAATGTTTCTTAGTTGAGCTACTCGACTACACAAACAAAAGCTTGCACTGACTGGACAGGCCCACTGAAATCTGTGTGGTTCTTTTCTCAAAAATCATTTCAGGCACTGGTCTGCATGGTTCTCATATAACGTATTGTGAATGTGACGACTATGTAGATCGCCATATTAGGGTTTCATTTGAGTTAGTCTGGCAGTTTGAGTTATTTATACGGCCTACCCAAATGTCCCTACTTTGGTATTGTTCGTCAAATCGTTGAGCTCCTTAAAGTTCTAAGTTTGAGCTACACGATAACTGACAAATGCTTGCACTGTCTGGACAGGTCCACTCAAATCTGTGTGGCACTTTCCTCAAAAGGTGACCTCAGACATTAATGTTGTGTTAACGTTCTCATATGATTTGACCAGTACAGATTGTATGGACTTTAAAAGAGACTTTGACCTTTTGAGTTTATTTCGGTGTTTCTTCTCAGGATAGTCGGTTAGGAACCGTCCTCATCTTGCTTAAAATGACCAAAAATGATTGACGTGTAAAAGTGTTATGTTTATCCGAATTGCAAAATAAATGTAATTTATCAATTATCACATTCTTCCAATAATGACTGGTTGCGCTATTTGCCGTTAAGGAGTTACTTTGTGTGCCTTCGTCGTTCAGTCCAAGTCCAGACCAGCTAAATATCTACTTTACTTTGGGATTGACATAAACCAAACAAAATGTCACTTTATTAGATTTTATTGATTTTTAATTGAGGGGCTCACTGGTTTATCTGTGAAGTTCACCGTATAGTACAAATGCAATATAGCGACAACTAAACCAAACACAAAAAGAATCATCAAGATCGGTTTATAAACAATAAAGTTATGCCCGAGTAGATAACCCCAAAAATATGTAAATTCAGGTTGACTTGTTGTTATGATGAATGTCATCAATAAACTTTTTAGCAATCCGGGAATTCGGCAATCCTGGGAGATTTGCGAGAGATTAACGAGTTTATTGATCCTCATTACGTTGTATTCCGCTGTTATTGAGATCGTGACGCTACGGGAAGTGAGATGGGGTAGGGTGCTCATTGCAATACTGCGCGAGCTTCAATCGGCCTCCCTCGATATTCTCAATAACCTACATTGTAAGCCCGTGTATTGAGCACCTGTGCAACAATGATAAACATAAGATACATGTCATCAGCGTAGTGTACATCCCGCCGGGAACCAGCTCTGAAGTCTATACATCTTATTTACCCAGATATAGTACTTACTGAGATTTAGGCTATGCCACTTTATGCACGCGTCTGGATTGAGGGCCCAACTTATTTAATCATAACAGTTTTAATTCACGTTTAAGAAATACATGGGCCTTCGCTTTAAGTCTTATTTCGTTTCGCAAGGGTTAAAAAAATGGGTCCCCAATCCAGATGCACACGTCTCTCTAGTAACATAAAGCATTTGTAGTCTTATAATTCCAACCGTCAAAGTAAGTCAGGCATTCCGTCTACGATGCAGTACCAGAATGTCAAATCAGGTGATCCTGATGTTGTCTGCAATATGTTTTCGGACTTTTTCTTGTCCGTATTTGAGCCTGTGTCACCAACGTTTACCACGTGGGACCTACCGCAGCAGTGCGCAGAGAATGATAGTTTAATAAGAAATTTGCATATCGAAAAATCAAAAATACTCAGCGAGTTGAAACGGTTGGACCCCACCAAGGGTCTTGAAGGACTCCCGGTAACCTTTTTTAAGGCTACGGCTGATAAAACTAGTTTACAGTAAATCTGTTGCCGGAGAAAATTTTGACTGTTGCTGACTACACATGGTATGCTTAGTTCAAACATATAAGTAGCTTCTTGGAAAGTACAAGCTTATAAGCTTGGGGTACTGGCGCTAGTACCTAGAGGCCAACGTGCTTCATGATATTGTTCATTATAATTTTGATGCAATTGATCTAACGAGTAAGCTGTGTTATTTTGTCCCCCGAACAGTTGCGTCAGGTTCATGCACGAACTCTGTTCGCGCTAAACTCTTGTCGTACGAACTTGGGCTTATGCTGTCCTGCAAATGTAGGAATCTTATAATTGAAATTTCATTGATATTGATATATTTGCATGCTCGAAAAATAAATTTAAATCTAACAAAAAAAAAAAAAAATCGTAATTGTAATCTTATTATTTATTTATTGCATAATGAAATTGTCTCTGACTTGATTTGGTTTTGTAGCTATAGCTAGCTCTATGGTAACTTATTTTTTTATTTCAAAATATTACACATATTTTGATAATGTCTAGTGGCAACCACTGATCTCTAAATATGTCTTATCTGTGGATTATTCAGTGGACTGCAACATTACTACTAAAAGTTTTGTTAACTTTATCTGTTATAAATGTTGTAGTTGTTTATTAAATAAAATATTATTTCAGGTAAAGCCAAATAAGTCACATTGTCAAATTGAAGTGAACATTTTCGTTCAATGATTTATTATAATTTTCGCTGTGGCTTAAGTCAACGAGAGAGTTGTCAGAGACTTCAACTGGCATTTGGTGATAAAGCACCATGTCGCAGCTCTGTGAATTCGAGGCTTGGGGGATTTATACGTGGACGTGATAATCTCCATGAAAAGGTACGTGAAGGTCGTTCGGCGACTGCGGTTACAGATGTACGGCTCAGCTAAGTGATGGCGCATTTATTATTATGCTACCGCAAGTGGCGGTTAAACGCACCACCATTGAGTCTGGAGCGTACTTACTGAATTTGGTTGTTTAACTTAAAACCCTAATGCCCGGTTGACATTATTCCAATCCAGCGATCGAATCCAGCGCTAGATTGCTTACTGGAAAAATGTAAACCGGCACTGGAATGCACTGAATCCAGTTAGCATCCCAGTTCAGTAACTGGATTGGCGGTCTACTTTTGAATCCAGTGCAACTGGAATAATGTAGACGGCAAATCCAGTGCCATTCCAGTACTGACACAGTAAACACGTTTCCTTTGCCGGACAGACCTTGCATATTTGGATGTACAATATTCAACATAAGATGCCTTTCCGTTGTCGAGCTAAATAGTTTAAACTACTATGTGGATCAATAGAAATGTTAGCATCATTTAGTAATCCAACCAACCAACGCGTCCTGTTAGTACAGGACGCGTTGGTACACCACATGTACCAGTGTCACACTGTATATTGAATGCTAAAAGATTTTATTTATTTACTAACACTTTACGCACACAAATGTACAGAGGCGGATTTAATCCCATAAGCATTCTCTACCAGTCAACCTTTGGGTGATGGAGAGAATGGTGGTAGGTGCAATATGGAGAATAAAAAGCGATTGATATTTAATTACATACAAACATTTAAATTAATAAAACACATGTATAAACTATACATACAATATGAAAATATACTAAATACTCAAATTAACAAGATAAATAGGTACGTACGTAATATTAGCAAAATGTGTCCTACAAATAGGTGATAAATACATGTTATAACTAGTCAGATTGTAATCAGTAACAAATTGATTACAATCAAAATATAAAGTAGCGTCACCATGACGACATGTCCATAAAAAAGCATATTCAAATAAAAAAATGTTCCTGTTTTGCTCCACACATAAATAAAGAGAATAGGGCAAGGCAGAAAATAAATTTACTAGTATTGTACTCACTTAGATGTAACAATAAATTGACACATTTAACTTTGTCTATTTTACTTACAGCTAAACTATCTCCCAATAATATAATAGTTGAGTTGGGGTTTATCTTTGACAAATTAATATTCCTTCCTCCCTAACTGGCTAAAACTGGCGCCGGGTAAACAATTATGTATTATATAATGTGTCGAACACTGGTTAAATACACTACCAAAACCTTGACCAAATTTGTCAGAAAATACATAATATGTTGTATTAATCAAATTTTTTGTATTAATGCTATTATTACATATCAATACAGGCTGAGCTACCGAGGGTGTGGGTGTAACATGCTGAGGCTGTGGTGCTTGCAAGCAAGCACAGCTATGAGAGCGATTACTCGTCAGAGACTCATACCTCTCTGCATTGTACTTTACCAGGTCTACCAGCTCATTAGCCTCCTGCAAGCGCATACTCAGATCTGGTTGAGAAGCCACGTATTTACCAAAGATATCATTAAGAGTTTGTTCCGTAACAAATAGTTCTTCCTAAAGGCGCTGAGTGTCGTTTTCATACTTATATATTTCTGTGCTTACCATAGTCACGAGTTTATAAATACCAATTTCCGCGCGTGTGACATTTAACGTTTTTCAACACATTTGCGAGAAAACAGTACAATAGGCAATGAAAAAAACATTTTCATTACACTATTTTTAATAGCAAATAAAAAAATAAGAATACAGATAGGTTACTCTCGGCAATTAATAGTAAAATTTGAACAATTATTGAAATTCAGTGAAATTAGTTACTTTGGAAGCTGAACTGACTGACTGACATGATTAACTTCACACGTATTATGTTGAACGGAAGAATGTGGCGTAAACGTCGGCGACGACGGCGGTGACGGCGGTGGTGGCGGAGCTTGCAGCGGCGCGGGCGGTGGCTGGACGTTTTCACATGAGGTAGAAGGGCGCGGTTCCACAGTAATATTTATAGGCTTTGACTTGTTGCTTGTTTCAATTTTGTTGTGCACCGAGTCTTCAATATAACCCTCTGTAACATTATTAGAGCACCATCCTCCGTGGCGTTTTAATGTAACAACTCCGGAATTCGTAAAGTAATGTTGCAGAGGTTGATCTAAAGAATGTGGCTATTTCTTTTGGTACACTACCGATTTTGTTAATGCCAACGACTTGCCGCATGCTTTTTACCGTTTTGGTAGTTTTGAAAGAATCTGTTACTCTTTGCGTTTGTAATTCTTAGAGCTTGATACTTCTTGACAATTGCGTAATACTCACCATGTATGGTGAATGTACGAGGGATTTTGTTTTTTTTTTGTCAGGTATCTTGACAAGCAATACGTCCCCATGGTTTTCGATATCGCTCACATTAATGTTGGCTAATTTTTGTCGTTGTTGTCGTTGGACGCTACAGATATTTCAAAAAATAATATTGCCTGTAATAAAATATAAGTAATTTATGTATGCTTTATGTGGTGTATATACATAAATGACCAAATTAACTATCAAATTTAAGTACTTTTTTTTTTTTTTTTTTTTTTAAGGATGGGAAATCATCAAAATGACTTCTTCCGCTCTGGGTGGAGCGGAAGGGCGTGTCAGACTCTTACTGACTAAAACCCATCCGTGTTCCTTCTAAAGCCCTTTGCGTTCCAGGGCCGCGGTGACTCTTTCGAACAAATTCCGCAACCCTGGCAGGCTCTGGCCCTAGCGGGCCCCGTCCTCTTTGCTGACATCTCTTTGAGGCGCGCGTGAAACACAACGCACCATCGACCCGGGCCTGGTGGTGATCGGACAGCGAGCCACCCAACGCTCGCCGTCCGCAGGCCCGCGCCTACGGTGGCCGGGGATCGCCCTGCGACTCCCGACGCCCGGGGCTCTCCTGTAGCGGCGGTTGGGACGAAGGCCTTGCCTTTCCCTCGCGCGGCCCGCCTCCTCCTTCGCTAGCATTACTGCTTCGCAGAAGGAGGTGACCGCTTCCCAAGCCTCCTCGCTCCGGACCATGGATTCAACCAGGGCCGGACGCGAGAGGTTGCCAAATTTAAGTACTTACCTACTAAATTAAGCATTACCTACAAAAATGTTTAAAGTAAAGAAACGTTTTAAAAACGAACCTCATATTATAGTGACAATTGACATATTATATAAGGTCCCATTAGAATAATGGACAAACTTTTAAAAATCATTCAGACCACCAAAATAAGGACACTGGTAAAAACTACTTCAAAGAAAAAACATCAGCTGACGAAAATAAACTAAAAATGTTGGTTACCCAATGCATAAATACATCCGTCTTTGTTATCTCATAATTTTGATACTAGAAATGTGCAGGCGCGCGTGACCACGTTAAGTACCTAACCATAATGGATGTGTTTATTCTAGGGTAGCGAAAAAAATTTTTATTTTACTTTGGTGTCTTTGGTTAGACTTGAAGGCTGCTTGGGCGGAGCACCGCCGTGTCCGTGCTGTTAAATCCATGGTCACAGCACCCTTGGAACGCAAAGGGCTTTAGAAGGAACACGGATGGGTTTTAGTCAGTAAGAGTCTAACACGCCCTTTTACTCCATTCAGAGCGGTCATTTGATGATATCCCATCATTAAAAAAAAGGTGAGCTGAAGGCTGTGTTAAAATGTGTCCGCCTAAACCTGTGGGACCTTATGTTCTACCGATAGGCAAGAACCCTCATAGAAACCTTCCCTTCAAAATCTGGTAAATTAGAAATAAAGTTCGCTGCAGGGCTAAATCTTTGCATATATTGTCTAACTAAACAACTGTTCTAACTGTTGAAATATTGTAAACATATGTACATTTTCAAACATCTGCTGTATAGCAATGGTTGCACGACATTCATATATAATATTTTTAATCTAAAGTTTAGAGGAGTTTACTTGCCAGACGCGTTGGTTTTTGGATTTTTCCGATTCATAGTTACCCGGAGCCCGTGTGAACTCTAAACAATCAATTTGTTCAGTCAAAGTCGCACGTTGCTAACTGGAAACCGTCACAACCCGTGTGCAGTGTCACCAACACAACGCGCTGAACGAAGGTAATCCAAGTTGGGAAAAAACGGCAAAAGCTAAACAACGCGCTGGTAAAGTAGATACTAAGAACAAATAAGCAATTGAGTCAGATTCACAGAAAACAAGGGAAGTTATTTTTATCATAGAAAGATCGATATTGGATATTTATGTTGTAGGAATTAAGTATCTCTAGTTCATAAGAACTATTACTTATTTTAATCAGTCTAGCAATGGTATTCTGACGCAGGACATCAAACGTCCTATCCTATCACTATCGGGCTAGGCTAACTGAGCTCGCATAATAGCTTCCAGGGACTTGCTTTATTCTCTGGGGAATGTCGTCCATAAACATCTAAAATCATAAGAAGAGCAGATTATGGATGAATAAATTATGGCTATAGCTATAATTTATTGTACCACTGATGTACGGTATGCAGCACAATAACAAAGTATAATGTTAAAGGATTACCTAAGTAAAGACATCAAAACTTAAATATCGCGTTTTTTCTTGCAGTATTTATCGGTCCCACAGAAAATTTTAACCTCTTAAATTTTTGAACTATTTATTAGTGTAACAATTAAATACTAATAAACAACTAGACTAATAATTACGAAATTATGTACAAACACGTATTATATTTAACAAAATAATTAACTGGTCATCAACCGGTTTTATAATAGAACATTTGAATGTTTTAGTTTATGACTGTTAATGGCGTTGCAATAAATGAAGTTATTTTTTTTTCTATTGTGGTATTACAATATTATTAAATATTTATTTATTTATTCATTTGAACAACAATAATTTTAATTGACTACTGAACCAGATTGTATGTAATGTTTCGCGCCGCTACATACACCGCATAAATGTCAAAGCCACAATCGACTACTCCCCGAACGCTCCGAGCACAACACTCACAGTTGTCTTATCCGTTTTTATTTTATTTATTTTACCACTTTTACGTGTACTGAAATCCAATCAAAGTCCATCTAAAACCAGTGCTATCATCCACTATTATTGTTTTGACTTTTGGAAGTTGTAATAAACAAAAATAACTAAGAAGTCACACATCGCAAAAAGTGCAAATTCATAGTAACTAGACTTTGAGTGCAGCGGATTATCATCACTAATTGCAAAGACCAAGAGCTACAACGGCGTGCATAACTCGCTCGCAGGGCCATTGGAGTTGCAGTGCAGCAACAATTAGAAGCTGAAAGGAAGAATAACCTCGCTTGTATCCAAAACCTCCAAGATAGGCAAGAAGCAATGGAGAGAAACCAAAAGATATCCAGTATCGAGATCAGAAACATCCCTGCAAAAGCCGTAGAAAATAAAAGTGACTTTGCGAATAGTCAACAAGGTAGAGAAAGAAGATTTTGAGTATGCCAATCAAGTTATCAGATATTCGTGATGTCAATAGAGTCCAGACAAAATCTACAAAAAAAATCGGTAGTTGTTGATTTTACCTCTGCCCTAACTAAAGAAAACTTTCTGCAGTAGGTGAAAAATTTCAATAACCAACACAGGAATAACAAACTGAATACTCAGCACCTAAAATTGGATGGACCACCTATTCCTATTTATATCTCGGAGAGTCTCACATTCAAGGCAAGGAAACTATTCTTCATGGCTCGAGACTATAGAAACCTTCCGTTCAAAATCTGGTAAATTAGAAATAAAGTTCGCTGCAGGGCTAAATCTTTGCATATATTGTCTAACTAAACAACTGTTCTAACTGTTGAAATATTGTAAACATATGTACATTTTCAAACATCTGCTGTATAGCAATGGTTGCACGACATTCATATATAATATTAATCGATGTGGATGGAGTGAGAGTGGAGGACAAGTGAAATCTAACTATATAATATGTCTAATTTTCTCTTTGTTATTCTCCGACTAGAAACGGGACGAGTTGAGTTATTTCACATTTTTGTAAAACTACTGGTAAATATATTTTTTCGAATGTATGCATAGCCTGGAGTTTAACCTCTGCCCTAACTAAAGAAAACTTTCTGCAGTAGGTGAAAAATTTCAATAACCAACACAGGAATAACAAACTGAATACTCAGCACCTACAATTGGATGGACCACCTATTCCTATTTATATCTCGGAGAGTCTCACATTCAAAGCAAGGAAACTATTCTTCATGGCTCGAGACTATGCCGCAGAGTACAATTACAACTTCTGCTGGACGTCGCGTCGCGACTTCGAATCAACTTTCGAAAGAAACAAGGTGACCCTTACTCCCGTATCTATTAATTCAAAAGATGATTTGGTGAAACTCAAATCAAAACAATGACTATTTCAATTTATTACGTAATTTTTATCTTTCATTTATTCCATTATAAGCTGCACGGAATATTATTTTAGTATCATTGTGTACCTACTAATTAGTCTAAGAGTTAATTTATTATTTTGCAACAACCAATATTATTATTCAAATATTCTAAAAGCATTACAAAGACACTCGATCTAACCTAAGCCGTCACGAAAAAACCCCCCACCGTACATAAAAACGAAAATTTAAAACAGCGAATTTCTTGCTGCTTTGGCAGTATAGATTTATTTTTATTATTTACCTGAGGTGCGACTAAGGAGTACCGTGTTACCCAGTTAATGGGTTTTGGAGGTCTGGTAAAATACTGGTATTCAGCTGAATCCGGTTTGACTGGAAGCTGACCCCAATATAGTTGGGAAAAGGCTAGGCAGATGATGATGACCTGAGGTGCGACTCAAGTTAAATAGCAAGCATTTATCTGTAATACATAACCATAGTAAGGTGCAAAACGTAGCCTTCATCCATGTCAACTTGTTACTATTTGTGCATCACGACTTTTACCATTATATAATACAAGTTAATTATAGTTATTTATTTTTTCTAATATAAAGATTAATTCAGTAATTTTCTCATGTTATCTATAGACACTTTAAACTTTAATTTAAATACTGTAGCAAATAACATTGATAACATTAATATAGCCACATCATATGCTACCGAACCGGGTCAATATCAGTAGTAGTAAGTATTTGAGGAATACAAAAACAATGAAAATCTTACACATGAACATACGTAGTCTTAATTGTAACTTTGATGAGCTTAATGTTTTACTAATGAGCATGGACTTAAGCTGCGTTGTAATTGTGCTATCGGAATGCTGGTTAAGTAAAGTTACAAACTTACCTGAGCTTGATAGCTCTGTCTCATACAAATCTAATATTTCTAATCTGAATGACGGAGTGGTTGTTTACGTATCTTCTTTGTTAGAATCTTGTATATGTATTGAACCTACCTTAGTTGATGGAAACTGTCTCCGGAGTACCGCTATTGTTGCCGTTTATCGTTCGCCTTCGCCAAACAAATTGACAACTTTTTGAGTAGCCTGAATAATGTTTTAACTTCTCTAGGTTCATTCGAAACTGTTATAACTCCTGTTATAACAACTTATACCTAACAGGAGATATCAACATCAACATTAGTCCTAACGGAACTGATTTCCATGCCGATGAGTACCTTTGTCTGACAGGCAGCCTTTTCCAGGGAGGTGCGATTGTACAATTTATTTATTCTCGTAATGTGACTCTTTGGTGAAAGTCATACATTTTTAATGAAAATTAAAAAGAAACCGGTCAAGTGAATGTCGGGCCACTCACAGTGTAGGGTTCCTTAGTTTCCCGTCTCGTAAGCCATGACAAAAAATAGCTTTTACTATGGCATTTGTGATGCCATAGTAAAAGCTTATGTTATAAATACACCTAGTTTTAAGTCATTTTCTATGGGGTTCTTACAATTTTTTTACCTAATCAGTTATATTTTATAAGTTAGTCGACTGTTACTCGTTAATTTGTAAAGCCTACTTAGTTGTGTTTGTTTCCATTTTAAATTCGTTATATTTTATGCTACTTCTATGATTTTTTCACGTCTCCAAAAACAGCTGGCAAAGGGTTTGAGACACTTGACTCCAACAAAAATTAGTACTTTAAAGCTTAATATTTCGCAAACAGATCCTCGGATGGAGAAATTATTTTAGCAAACCCTCAATATTTTTTTATCTATCCAACGATACCCCACACCATGGGGTAGACGATAAAAACGAATTCACATCCTTAAAAAAATTGGATTTCAAGATTTTATTTTACCACTGTCGGCGTGATTTATATGTACCTATATCAAATTTTAACTTTCTAGCGCTAAGTGTCTCTGAGCTAAACCACAGATGGACAGACAGACAGACGGACATGGCGAAACTACAAGGGTTCCTTGTTGACTACGGAACCCTAAACACAGTTAAGGATACGCACGGCGCTATCCAACGGAGTGTGCGGTAAAATAGGTACTTAGGTGAGAGTACCTATTTTACCGCACATTAATGATCTTTCGAACAATGTGCATAGGCTTCGTAAATTCATTTTTAGCAAATATATAGAAAATGAATTTACTATAACAGACACGTTCTTAAAATTCACCTTTTAACAGCCTCTTGATATTTTTAAAAATGTCGCCTCAAAATTTTGTGTACAAGCTGTGGCGGGAAAAAGGATGAAAGAAGAGATAAAAGTCGCAAAGTTTACCTGAGCTTGTTGATGCAGGTCACGACTTGAATTTATCACAGCTCTTCTTTGGTACTTGGGAGGTAATTGAGTGGAACAAAGGGCCTCCAATTTCGAGCTGCACTGCTGATCATCGATCTCGCTCATTTCCCTCGCACCAGTATCATAAGACGTCATTCTTATTCACCTCTCCGTCTTATTTGGAAATTTATTCAGGTCACATCCTTATAATGTTATAAAATTAACAAACAGATTGATAGCGAAGTTAAAACGAATTATTCTAATTAGCGGTCGTGCCGCTGCGCGGAACGATAATTGTCAACATTTATTGCATGCAACCAATTTCAATTCGAAGAATATTAAGAATAGGAAATAACTTAAAAATTTCGTAAATCCACTGTCATTAGACCTACTTTCCTAAAAGTATTGCTATTGCGGGTTATTGTAGTTTGTCTGATTGGTAGAGATCTTAGGCCCGCTTGCTAAAACCAGAGCTATCTTTTTGCCCCGAGTTAGTGACTAACCCGGGGCATGTATGAAATATTTGTTATTTAACCTCGTTCTGGCAACCAATTCCGAGTTAAAAGAAGAGGTATTGCTCGTTTGGAATTTATTGTGTGCCTAAAAGCTACTTTCTTTATTTCATTTATTAAAAAAGAAGTTGCTCCACACTAGGTATTTCTCCTGTATAGTGGTGCATTTACAAACATATCAACTCACACACACAAATAGCCAAACCGGAGCAACTCTCTGTAGGCCATACAAATATTTGTTCCGTACGGGAAGCGATCCCGCGAAACGCAGCGCAGCAGCCAAAACAAAAAAAAGTGGGCAACTGCCCAATGGTTGATGTTTGGGCTGTTGTATTTATGTTCAAACCGCACGGAAATCTCTGATATCGCGATGCAGGATTAGAACGACGTAGTTCGTATCTAGCGGCTTAGATGTGATTGTGATGTGTGTGTGTTGTGTGTGTTGAATTTTTGTGGCGCTATAGATGCCTCTACATCACTCCTCCGCAGACTGGAGGTCGATAGTGGTTGAGTCGCCCATACATCATAAGTTGCTTGCCGGACCAGTGCAGTGGAAGGTTGGTTTCAGTGAGACGGAACCTAAAGCCGCATAGGTCGCGGTAGTCTGCGGTTAAACCCCAATGAGTCGGGGTGATGCTGCTTTACTACAGTTGTTGGATGAGGCATAACACTGCGTTATGCTCTAGTGAGTAGGATCGCGCGGAGTCGCAAGCCCCACCACGACGTCAACGTAGAGATACTGCGGTGACGTTATTATTATTTTTTTCTTCATTTTACCTTAAATAGTAGTTTTCATTTTAAATAAAAAAAAAAACTGGTTAAGTGCAAGTCGGACTCGCGTCCAAAGGGTTCCGAGCTAATTTCGGTTTTATAGCATGTTAGTTTGACAATTTAGAATAGAATAGAATTTCTCTTTATTCGAGTGTGCTTTTAAAATATGTAAAAAATATAATTAGGACCCTCACAATAAGTTCTTTAATTTGACATTTAACACAGTACAGTTTATGTTTTTACGTAACGCGTCTGTGTTTGGGTCACAGAAGTTCATATGTGGATTGTCTTGTAGATTCAGAGAAAATAGGTTGTGACAGACGGAGAGACAAACACCCAAGAAACTGAACCCTTATAGGATATAAGGGTTTAGTTTCTAACGGATGTTCAGAAACCTGAAAACAGAAACATTTAAAAATATAGAAAGCGGGAGCAGGGTCCAAGCTACCGGTGGTTAGGGCTCTAGAGAAATTAACCTCCTCACAATGCAAGCCATATCAAGGAGTACGGCCTTCTGTACAACTGATAAAATGCAGTTTCGACAGATGATCGTCGAAGCTTTTGGCCATCAGGTCATTGGCGGTTACGACAATCGGCACAATGACAGCCGAGTCCATATTTCACATGTCGACAACCTCGTGTGCTAAGTCGAGATACTTGATTTGTTTCTCTTTCTGAGCTTTCATGAGGCCTCATCATGTGGGATGGTAACATAGATTTTCACTGTGCGGCGCGCTAATCGGTTTTTCACCACTTTGACCACCACGTGTTGATAGGCTGATCCCTGTATAACGTGACATGGTAATTTTCGAGAACTGGGTAGGGCACATACTTGTAATACAGTACCTCAGAATCCACAAGTTGAAATTTCAAAGCAAGTTGCTGGTGAATAATCCTGGCCACTTGGTTATGCCTGTGCAAATACTCGCTGTTATAATAATATGTCTGATGGACTAACCCGGACTGTGGCATTCCCGACATTTGACAACCGACCCATCCTTTAAAATATGCACAAACAACACCTTCAGTTTCTCCGAAGAGATCACTGAAATGTAGCCAGGCCACGAACGCTGAGAAATCTACATCGGACCCATAGAGAGCCCGATAGAAGCGCCCGTGAAGCTCCTTGCCTTTCACAGGTTTGCGCCAGTTCTCTTTAGCCATGGACAATGGGGTGAGTCCTTTGTCCACTGCGACCACATCTCGGTGCATACCCACATCGGCTTTGAGAAAATATTTTCCGAGGTTGCGCACCTAGCGGTTGTGAAGAGTCTTGGTACCTATTTAAAAAGCCTCGACGTCCACACTTCCGCGGGACGCATCCAATTTGCGCTCAGCAGTGAACGTACCGAATAGACTGAGACCGAACTCGACGCCCTATATAGGAGTAGGTATATAGGGCGTCGAGTTAGTCAAGTAGGCGGTCTCAGTCCATTTGAGTATGCTGAGACTACATTAAAACCGGCATGGCCCAACTGTTGAAGGCGCGCATCTTATTTCCGCCCGACAAAAGGCTATTTAAAACCATTTTCAGGCGGCCAAAGAAGTGCTCCTTCAGCGATTGCTTTATGTCAGTACCATTAATGCTTCCGACATACCCAAATACTTGTAGGTTTCGGTCGAGCTGAGGGATCTAAGCTGTATGGGATCTAAGAGTTGGGTTCCGACGGATTCTTTCTTTCTCTATCAGTCGCAAATTGTTGGGGGCTCTTTGCCACCAGATTTCAGATCATCCATTTTAAGAAGGTGAGGTATGACCTTACCACCCCTTCCCAACTGATAGCCTAGATCTAAGGAATTGAGATTCCAGGAGCGCGTTTGAGCAGTTGTACTACTTAAGCCAGAAGTTGTGTAGTCCGTCCGGCCCCGGAGATTTCTAGTTCGGTAACGGACGGACTGCTGTGGCTACATCTGGTGGTATGATGGTAATTTCTTCCATTTTTGGTATAGCTTTACACAGTGCTCGATATCGCGCATACAGTGACCCTCGGCATGACAGATAGGCATCGACCGGATGCTTTGCCAGAATGTACTTGTGGCAGCGTCATCCGGGTGGCACACGTTTGTCACACTTTGTTCAGGTCGCTTCCAATCCCAAACCCACCACTCATGTTCTGGGACATGCGATTCTGCAAGTATCGATCAACCTGCTGCTTATACCGTCGAATACGGTTTGTCCATGCACGAACTCTCTGCTTCAGGAAGTCGATCCGCTCCAAACTGTTTGTATGTAGAACAACCTCTATGTACAAAAGGTATAAAAAAATCTATCGTCAAAGCGAAAAACTTTTATTAATCCTGTATAACAAACGCGGCATACAATCACGGGTATTCACAAAAACAGCCAACGCAAATGAGAGGCGTTACAAAGAGACAAAGTCGACATTCAACAAATTTCACTAACTGAAACCGTTTGAGTGTGCACCAAAACGTGTATCATAAAGGTAGTCGCATGCCCTTTGTCTAAAAAATATCACTTTGTGATACACACAATTTTCACACAGGCCATAGTAACAACTATGGCTTGTGTGAATAAGTTAGTGATTTTTATTTAATATTTGCTACTTTCATAGTCGGTAAAAGAATAATGAGAATAATAGAAAAATATAAATATGTTCCATGGTTTCAAGTAAAAACTTTAGAGTAGAGTACAGGCAAGTTGTGAATTTAACTTAAATTTATAATTTAATGAATATACTTTAAATAATAGACTCTGGCACTCGAAAACCCTCGCTTCAATTTTTTTTTGTTCAGATGATTGTGTTCACATATCAAGAAGAACGATATTCGAACTAGAGAAGAAGTACAGATAGAATATAAACATCTAGGAATTCAATATATTCATGTAAATAAGTATTACAGCCACTAGAGCAACTTGACTTGGCATGTTGCAGTTTTATTGTATGTCGGTGCTCGCCCCCATCTATGGTGTTCAACGCATCTACATAGATTATAAAAATTGCACCATATTATTTGTTAGCTTCCCATTATCACTTTTATATTAATGATGAAAAAAAAGTATAAATATTTTTGACCAGCTAGCGGCTAGCGGTATGCGCTCTGTGACACGGGACGTGTATTCTCGAGGGCTGATTCCAGTCCCTGAAAACGCCCGCCTCACAAAGCGCAGCACACGTAGTCATGTATGCGTGGCCTCCCAGAAGCAGTATACATAGTTTATCGATGAATGCCCTAGCCTCATCGATACGCCGCTTGATCCTGCACAGCCAAGCTCGTGAAGCAGGTTTTGGTCGAATAGCCTGGTCACAACTAGGGAAGTTTGCTAAATGGTATGTGCAACAGCCCCGCAATACAGCTGCTTTTGAAGATGTTTTGCCACAGCGAATAAATCTTTATCAGACTATAATTTCCCGATTTGTCTGTTGTCCTATCCAAATTCAACAGTTTCCAATATATCCGTGTTTTATTGAGAAAAATGAGTTTGCTATTTCACGTGATATTTTACAATCTGCTTCACAGCCTGCAATTATGAATTTTTAACCATCGTTACATCGATATAAAGTGTTTCGGACAGATGTTGGAAACCCGAAATTTATAATATTATAATCTGTTTGTTTTTGGAGGTTTTGGGCGAAAGAAATGTACATAAATAAAATCAAAATCTTATTTTTAATTTAAATTTGCTTCAACGAAAATGAAACTTGTGTTGAAATCGAGAGTTGCATTATTACAGCTAGCCTGAACTGACCCACTGCTGGACAAAGGCCTCCCTCCACTTCTTCCATTGTTCCCGATATTATGCCACATCCTGCCAGTTTCTAAGGAAGACAACCAACACGTCCCGCCATCTCCTTCGCGATCTGCCTCGGCCCCGTCTCGCGATTTCAGGGCAACAATTTTGTGGGCAACGCTCGATGGGCATGCGGAAGACATGTCCAGCTCATTCCCATTTAAGCTGGGCAGCCTTCTGAGCCACGTCAACGATCCGTTCACCCTAGAGTGGGCGCGCCATTTGCATTTTGCCGCACTCGAAAAAAACATTTTTTATAATTATAGATATTTTGTCTAAAATTACTGAATTTGCCATGACAAAACTATAAATTATGAGAACTTTTTTTGCAATAAAACGCGGGTCTAACCATTCTCATAACAAATTCTATATTTTTACCAATAAATAACCTTTTGGAAAAGAAGGAATGTGTTCGGTACATAAAAGAAAAATAAAAGGACCAAAATAGGGCGTTATTTAGGCACAAAGTTACTGTGCAATGAACACTATATGTACTCTACGTGTGTCAATTTCGCTGGAATACTTATATATCAGAGATAGTGTTGTTTTTTTTTTAACCGACTTGCAATGGTGAGATTTTTGTACGTTTGTTATGCGATCATTCCGTCAATTATGAATTGATTTTGATGATTCTTTTTTATTCGAAAGCCTATACTCCTGAGGTGGGCCCATCGGCACCAAATCAGAATCTGATGATGGGATCCTAGGGAAATCGAGGGCAACCCTCAGATTTTAAAAGCACATACAATGTTTTCATATACTTTCTAACGCAATTCAGATAATTGTGCCTGGTTATATGGGACATATGGAAGGTATTAGTCAGGATCCCCGGAAAAACGTATGTTCAGTGATATTTTCAACCGATTTGGATGATTCTTTTTTTGTTTGGAAGAATATTTTTCCAAACTGGCCCCATTTCAATTTGGTGATGATCTGATGAGGGATTTCGGAGGTAGGCAACAGAACTCTTCAATAAATGATAGCAATTCTCCCGAGATTCCTGAAATTTAATGTCTTTTTACACCAGTTCATAACATAACATCACTCTGGTACGCTGTGAAGGGGTAGGTACGCAGATGCAAACAAGTCAACCTGAATTAACATGTTTTTGAGGTTATATATTCGGGCATAACTTTATTGTTTATTAACCGATCTCGATTATTCTATTTGCATTGGCTTTAGTTATAGCTGTATTGCATTTGCACTGTACGGTGAACTTTAAAGATAAATCAGTGATCTTCTCAACTTAAAATCAATAAAATCTAGTAAAGTGACATATTGTTTATGTCAATCCCAAAGCAAAGTTGATATTTAACTATGAGCTGGTCTGGACTTGGACTGAACGATGAAGTCACACAAATTTCAATTTCACTCATTAACGGCAAATAGCGCAACCACTCATTATGGGAATAATGTAAATTTCGTTGAGTTCTATCACCACTAAAAAGTGGAAAATAAAAAACTTTTTACAAAAAAATAAACCGAATTCCAAATAAAAAGTTTCTTATGTATATACACAGGTTTACCCACAGTAAAATAATCCTTAAGATTGATCAAAGATAAATGAAGACCTAAGTATTATTTTTATTTAATTTAAATTGTTTGACTAAATATAGTTTTTAGTAAACAATTATATGTTATTAGAATGTTTAAACATTTGTAAGTTTGTTCAACTAACTGAGCTTAAATGAATGCATTTTAATATGGGCGGCAAAATGCTCCCAACTTGTCCGCTCACGTTATAAAGCAAGGCACGCCCACTCTAGGGTTAATTGAACCCCAAGTGTACTGCGCTCCATAGCACGTTGGCATATACATAGACAAAGTGCCCTTAAAGCGAGACATTTAGTATAAGGCGTTTAACCGTATCTTGTTAAATACCTAGAACAGGAATTTGAAAATATTAAAACAAATAATTATTTGTTTGATTTCAATATTTATTTTATTCTACATCTAAAATCATTGTATATAAGAGTATTGATTTCTGTTAATATTTTGACAGAAGAAATTTATGAAGTTTGCGTGTGAGCAAAACTGAATCAGTAAACGGTTTGCATTAATTTGATGTTGTGTCGCTAGGTTCGATGTTTCAAACTTTCCGCGTGAAAGCCTGCGGGGACCGCGGGGTGCGCGTGGTGAATTTGGTGTTTTCGAGCTATCTTTTATTTTAGAGATACGGCCTTAAATAGTTCGTGCATGGACCAGTGGCTCTTCCAGGCATTATCTGTTCCGCGCATTATTTCCTTATCTTGCTTTGCCCAAGTAGAGATATTCTTGGTCATATTGTATATTCTTCTAAGTATACGACGTAAGCGGAGAGAATACAGTAGTAGTAGAACTGTCGGTCATGATCGTGGTCTTTGACATGTTCATCTTAAGTTCAAACTCAAGCCTCGTGTCGTCGCTAAGGTTTTATAACATTTGCTCTAGTCCAGCGTCTGAGGGAGAAAAGATAACGATGTCATCAACGAAACGGAGATTGGTCAATCTTGCTTCGCCAATGACAACAACTTTCTCTTCCAATTTTGCTGCCAGCGTCTTAAAACGTCTTCTTCCAGGGTGCTGGTGAACAGCTTTAAAGATAGCGGACCGCCCTATTTAATTCCCTTATGAATTCCGATTTTAGAATCTAACCTCTCTAGTTTTATGGCAGCAAAGTCAAAAGGAAGGGTTATGATTTTAACAGTCTATGTATTTTTATATTACCGTTGCACCTACTCAATTCATTCCTGCATGAATTTCTCGGTGAATATCGACTGACGCTAACGCCTATCAAAAAGTCCAAAATGTAAAGTAAATCGAAAAGTCACGTGGTCGATCGAAAGTGGCTAGACAACATGTCGTTAATCACAATTCGCTAAGCAAAACGATAGCGCCAGGCCTAGACAAAGCAACAGTCAGCCGTCGAAAACGCCTGTCAAAATATCAATTAATGTATGGAAATGACATTTAGCTAACGAAAAGTCACGTCAAGCGATCGTTGATAGACAAAATGTTCCATCAAACAAAGCCATACCCAGGCAGCACACAAGTCAGATAATTGGCCAACAATTTAACCTTATGCAGGCTTAAGCTTTATTATAAATGTATACAAGCTGAGTGTATTGCCAAGTTCTGTAATAAAGTTTTTTTTTGCTATAATAATGCTTTTAGATGAGTTAGTTATGTAATATGCCGATTTTATTTCTTAAAGCTGAATATTCATCATAAACAGACCTGTTACTCAAGAGTGTGTGTAACCTTTTGTATAACACTGGTATAAAATTCCATTATCAAGCATGATACTGGATAATTTGGTTCTGTTCTCTTTTAGCTGTATTACACATCACATTTTGACAGTTATTCAGCTGCAGTATAAAGTTTGTGTTGTTTCTGTTATGAAGCATATAGTAACTTAACAGAAATTATGATAGCTGTTATAACTACTTTATACCGCTTTAAGTACGAAATTACCGTCATGTGCAGCTAATTGTGGTAAATGCAATAGTAACAGATTCTTATGCAGAAGTTTGCTGGGTATTCACGAAAAGAAGACGTTTTTAAAGCTAGAAGAACTATTCTGCACCATTGGTAAGCATTTACCGGCTAGTATTAGTTGACATATTGAGTTCGGCGCGGCAATGGAGGGCTTGTGAAAAAATGCTCCCTTTAAAAAAAAATGCTAAAAACTACTCCAATTCATGGAAAAATAGAAAAAGAACAGGAGGCATACGAAGAAAGTGCTTGCGGGAGTATGAAAACATAAAAAACTCTATTTGTGCCAAACAAACGGCTGAGACAATAAGTTCTTCCAGTTCATTTGATCCAAGTACAAATCTAGTGCGACCACAATCGATAGAAACGGGTTCCGTAAGAAATGACTATGAATCTACTTTGTTTGAAGATTATAAATCAATTCAGACGTCTGAAGATAGTGATGAGAGTTCCAATAATTTTGTAAAAAGTGAAACGGAGTATGAAAAGAATTTAATATTTCGTAATAACTTAAAACAATGGGCCATAAATAAAAATATTTCTCTAGAAGCCTTAAAAGAATTATTAGCTGTCGTCAATCAAAGATTGCCAGGAGTTTTGCCAGTAGACCCGAGAACATTATTACAGACTAAGAGAAATATTGTAATAAAAAAAATTGAAGGTGGAGAATACTGGCACAAAGGACTTATTGAACCTTTAAAAGATATTATTAATTTTGTATGGCTAGAAATCCCTGAATCTATACAATTAAATTTCAATTTTGATGGTTTACCAATTTTCAATAGCTCGAAAAAAGAATTTTGGCCAATTCTTTGCAACATATACGAAAAACCAGAAATAGAGCCTCTTGTTGTTGGAATTTATTATGGATCTGGAAAACCGAAGAGCCTTAGTCAGTATTTAGATGATTTTGTCGCAGAAACTGAAAGTCTTCTTGAAAATGGAATTCATGTAGTTAGAGAAGGCAAAGAAAATATAGTAAATGTGAAAATAAGGTGCTTCATCTGCGACTCTCCAGCAAGAGCATTTATAAAAGGTAAATGATGATTAAACGTGTTACATTACAGACGTCATGTGTCCTCTTTTTAGCACTAACATTTGGAGTGGCCACCGTAATCTGTTCCATATTTTATGGTGAAAGTAGATCATGAAACTATTAATTTATATATAAAAGAGGTATTTTAGGTCGGACTATAATGACGATCCTTAATTGAAAATATTTTACATTTTCAGGTGTTTGCAACTTCAACTCTAGGCATGGATGTTTAAAATGTACGACTGTAGGAGAATACTCGCATCAGTATCATACTGTCGTGTTCCCAAACTCAAGATGTCCTAAAAGAACAAATGAAGAATTCAGAAATAAGAAATATAAAGATCATCTAAAATCTGATACACCACTTTTAAAATTAACTATCGATATGATCGAAGATTTTCCTATATCTGATTCTTTACATCTGATTGACTTGGGAGTAATGAAACGATTACTCGTGGGATGGCGTGATGGAAATTTTAAGAATCTTACTACAAAATGGCGAGCTGACGATACGCTGAAAGTAACAGAGTTTTTACTCACCCATAAACTACCCTCCGAAATTCATAGATCCATGCGAGGTCTAGATGAGCTTCATCATTGGAAAGCATCTGAATTTCGATCATTTTTCTATTATTTGAGTATTGTTATTCTACCTGACTTCATGTCAAAAGGTCCCTATGAACATTTTTTGACGCTTTTCTGTGGGGTAACAATTTGCTCTAGCCTAAAGTACAGCTCAATATTGGAGCTTTCTCACGAATTATTATTATATTTTGTAGAAAACTTTAAAATATATTATGGTAACTACATTACTAGCAACATTCATAATTTGGTACATATAACTGATGAAGTTCGTAAATTCGGACCACTGAACACCTTTAATTCTTACCCTTTTGAGAACAAACTGTACTGCATAAAAAAAATGCTTAGAGCTGGCAACAAGCCATTGTCACAAATAGCTAAAAGGCTTACGGAGAGTGATTCGAATGTACATTCTAAATTAAATAAAGCGAAAAATGAAACTACAAACCAATATCCGGTCATAAAAACAAATTGCAAAAACAGAAAAATAATTGATTTTGGTGAGTTCATAATTTCTAACAAAAGACAGGATAAGTATTTTATGACTATACAAGAAGAAATTATAGAAGTGGCAGAAATAACCGATGACCATATCAAAGGGTACAGAATTGAAAATGTATCTGACATCTTCGAATTACCCATTAAGTCATCATATCTTAATATGTTTAAAACAGGTGTACAGAATGATAACCGTACAACAGAAAACATAAGTTTCAATAGCATTAGCTATAAGTTTGTAGTAACTACATACAAGAATGAGCTTTATTTCATTCCTCTATTACATACATTAACAATTTAAACTGTTAACACTATGTTCCAATCGGGTCATGGTCTAAATAGCGGGCCCTTCTTGATCACATGCTATTTATAAAAAATTTTGGATGTTTGACTAAATTATATAATATTTAAGTGAATTGTAATAAAACAATTATGTTAGTCAATCAGTCTTTCTTTTATTTGCAGTTCAAAAACTACTTGAGCATAATTTCCAGATAAATCTCTATCTATCAAACGATTAAACTAAACAAAGTATGAAAAAAAAGATACAAGTTATAGTTATTGAGTAAACGCAAGTGTGTTACTCGGGATTCTGTTTGACAGAACACTTATTACAATTGTAGCAACAAAAACCAAAAAATCCTCTGCATCTTCCTTAAAAATACTAAAAAGTAATAATAATAAAAAAAAATCAAAAGACCTCTATTCATCCTCTTCAATTATAGGTTCGTTTTCATTAATTATATTATTTTCGTCATCATTGTTTGCATCATCGTTTATATTAACTTCGTTTTCATTAATTGCATTATTATCGTCATCATTGTTTTCATCATCATTAATATTGACTTCGCCATAATTATTTATATTATTCATAATATCTTCATCGACATTATTATTAGCTGCGCTTCTTTGATTCTGAGGCTTATGTTGGACTCTTTTGGGTTGTAATTTCCTTCTTTTCTTGCTCGACTGACGAATGTTTTTGGTTGTCTTTCTTTTTAGAGCATTTCGCAATATATTTTTAAAAAAATTTTCATTATCTTGCACTGTATACGTTTTGTCCCAATAATAGACCATTTCGAAAAAAAACTTTATTATGTTTTTATATTTTTTGAAACCTATTTTAAGATCATCTCCACGACTTCCTCCAGTCCAGGAGCACTGGCAAAGGAAATCTTTGGTAAAAATTGAATCTAATAGTCTATAAGCACAATTAGAGCCTGACCCTGGTGCCGCAGAACATAATATCGCATACTTTTCTAAGTATGTTTTAAGTATTATAGGGCAAGATAAATCTTTGTTGAGTTTCTCCAAGCTTTCGATGGTATCGACAACATCCATACGCATCCTTTTAGTTTCTGCTCCTTTAGCTTGAGCTAAAGTTGTTACTGTAATATTTTCAGTACTTTGTTCTTGTATTTCTTGTAAATGAACCGACATTTCTGCGAGCTTTTTCATTATTTTATTTTGGTTGTCCAAAACTGCTGCTAGCATCTCGTATATGTTATTAATTTGGGTATTTTCATCATTAGTGGTTATCGTATAAAGTGTATCGTCAATAAATATGGGTGAACTTGCTGGGATGGTTGAACTTGTTGGTATGGTTAAACTTGCTGGTATGGTTGAACTTGCTGGTATGGATAAACTTGCTGGTATGGTTGAACTTGCTGGTATTGTTGGACTTACTGGTATGGTTGAACTTGCTGGTTTACACCATGAACTTGCTGGTATGGCTGAACTTGCTGGTATATACCATGAACTTGCTGTTAAGGCGGAACTTGCTGGTATGGCTGAACTTGCTGGTATGGCTGAACTTGCTGGTATGGCTGAACTTGCTGGTATGGTTGAACTTGCTGGTATATACCATGAACTTGCTGATATGGCTGAACTTGCTGTTAAGGCTGAACTTGCTGGTATGGCTGAACTTGCTGGTATGGTTGGACTTTCTTGTAAGATTTTCCTCGCTTGCAAGGTTGAAGTTGGTTGTTTCATTCTTTTCTTTGGGTTTCCAGATTTAATCTGCAACAATCCAAAAAAACCTTTTAGAACTATTAAAAAAAAAACAACTGTAAATTATTTCAAACCCAATAATTCTAAGTTGCTTAAAACAATGGGTAACGCGGCTGCTAGCTAGATACAGATTAAATCTTAGTTCAGTCGTGACCGCGGCGCAGGTTGTTTTTAGCCCCCTTGTATGGCATGCCTTGCGCCTACATGCTGAATTTAATATTTTTTTACGCGCAGAAGCAAGAGAGAAAGAAACAGAGTAGGTAGTACCTAAGGTAAGGCACTGTGCTACATTTGGTCCCTACCAAGCAACGAATTCTTGAATTACTTAAATCACGCGAGCCCGGAGTTGGTGACCTACTTACGTGAGGAGCTAGAATAAGTAGATAAGTAGGGAGGTAGGTAGGTAGATAGGTAGGTAGGTAGGTAGGTAGGTACGTAAGTAAGTACGGTGGCGCACTTTTCTTCTTTTCTTTATCACGAAGTTCCACAAAAGACGCGAAAAGTCACCAAACATTAGGTATATATGTAGGTAGGTACCTAGGTACTCACCATTATTTGTTGAGCTGCCGCGTTCAAATTTGGAACTTTATCTGGAGTAGTAGTACGTTTGTAGGATTGTTCATCGTAATCGGTGTCGTCCGTGTCTGTTCTGTCTAACATTTTTGTTAATTCATCCTCTGCTTCTTCGTATGTACGGTAGTTTCTTCTTTTCACTACACAATTATAGGTCAACCAATCTGACTGGGGCTGGGTACTATCATTTTTGGCGAGTATATCACCGTACATCTTAGGCCAACGCAATATTCCTTTGACTTCCCATGTTTCCGGAACAGTACATAGTTCTACCTTGCCTCTTCGACGAGTTGACACAATTTTAAACGGCATGTTTTCTGAAAAATATCAATAATCTTAATAGGTAGGTAAGAAAGTACATCTGGTCACTTAAAATACCTAAATAGTGCAAGGCACATTTAAACCTACCTACGTAAGTAGCGCAGCGGCTCAAAATACCTATATCTGCCACTTATTAACCAGTGTATCTCTCTTCTCTGATTGACATATTAATGCAACAGCAATCTGCTATCACTTCACAAACGGCTGTACGCTTGCACTCTGATCACAAACTGAGCTGACGAGTGACGACTAGGCTTCACGCACGCATAATGTGTACGGGTGAAGCGAGTGGGGAGGCGGGGGGGTTGAGACACCGCCGCGCGCCCGCACCGCAAGGAGTGTACCTACTCTTATTTATTCTTTACTACAATAATTACGTTAGTTGTTTTCTTATGTTGTATTACTTATATTGAATATTAAATAATTACCTGAATTTAAATAAATATACACCTAAACTGTGGGTTTTCAGTACTAATGACTGAATCCTAATAGTTTGATTTACAGTACGAATGACTGTGATTATAGAACAGTTATCGCAAATATGCTGTGTGAAGATCACTTTTAACCAGAGAACAGCTTATTAAGTGGATACATAAGGTCTTTTATGCAGACATAAGACGAGAAGCCGCTGTGCAAGCAGATTTTAGTCAGAATGAGAGTCGCCATAATAATAAATAACATAACCTATTAAATAAGTGGAATTTCATACTCAAATACTCAATTTCAATAACGAAATCGTTATAATATTCTTTTAAAATCATTACAAAGTTATTTTTCAACTCTTAAATTGCATAATACATAAAAAATATTTCACTCGCAAAAATAAACCAACAGACGAAATGTTGTTTATTTCTCAAAAACCCGGCTTTTCAGGAGGCGCGTGAAAATTTTACACGAAATGTATATGTAAATACACGGTAAAGTTGCATGCGCACCTACAATTTATTTCTATAGGCATTAAATAAGGGTAAAATTATTTACTTACCGATCGGTACAATAATTTGGCCAAAGCTTGACTTCTGTCACACAGTCCTATAATAACTTAATTGTTCGGTATTTGTCAATTTAATTTTAATTTGAATAGCACTTGATAAAAATATACTGAAATAAGCTAAATGCTGTGTATCATCTGACTATCCGAGCTTTGAAGGACATAAGCATAAGTTCATTCATCATTCATTCATCATCTGGCTAACAGAGCTGTAATACTTGTATAAAAGAACTAAATGCTTTTATCCAGACGATACTCAGCTTGTCGTATAATTATTCAAAACTTATTCATCTGTTACGTTGCTATTACACAGCTATTAGCAGAATAATTTTGTGCCCAAAGTGCTTGAATAACGTCTGAGTAAGCGCCAAATCAGCTAATTATGGTAGTCTTATTCAGCAATTAGTTTCTAGAGGACTGCTGTTAAACAAAACTTACTCAGAAGGTTTGTGCTGCCTGGGTAGCGTCGAACGCTTGTCAAAATACATGTCATAGGATTGACATTTCACGTAACGATTAAGTGAATAACACATTTTGTTGTTATAGCAACGACAAACCACAGAGTTTAAGGAGAGCATACGAACTGCATTCACAAATGAGGGCTGAATTAGTTAGTACCTACTTAGAAAACGTTCTTAAAGATATTATTCCTAAGGTAAAATAGTAACGCACAGTCGCACACAAACATGTGCGCACTCCTTTGGCTACATATGCTAGCTTGAAAGTGAACAAAAAAAGGGCTGTTGTGTTTTGTAAGTTTGGTTCCAGTTTTACCTATGGACGCAGGAGTCCAGAAGGTCAATTCTACTATTTAAGGTGTCATGCGAAAAACACGAGACTAGATTGCGATGCGATTGTGAAGACACTGGAAAATGGTATTCTGCTAACTTTAAATTTCGATCTATTCACATTCGCATCGCAGTGTCATCACATTCCAGTCGCATGGGAGTCAAGTTTTTTTTCATTTACGAAAATAAATGTGGTTTTGTGTTGGTTTAATATACGCAGACAATAATTATGGATAATTGTGATAATTACTATTTAAGTAACGTTATTTTATTCTATTAATTTAATATCCAAATTATCCGGCGTAGTTAAATATATATTCCCAATATTTTTATTTTCCGTTCAATAATAAATTTATGCAACTTCAAAAACAATAAAATGTATAATAGAAAATGCGCCTCAATTGGGATGTACACGTACACGAATCGCTTAGGCGTGTAGCGGGTGATCAAAAAGAGCCGTTATTATTGCTAAAGTTAAAACATTATATTTTATTATAATCTCTTATTTTTGCTGAAACTATTATGTGAAGATGTATTTGCAGTCTCAATGGAAGAAAGAATTTTTGTCGAAGTAGTACTATTAGCCATCACAGAACTTTTCAGCGTCTGTATTACCCATGAGCTTTCGTATTCTGGAAGAATCTGAGTATTCAGGGTATTTAGATACTCTCGAAACCTTTGTTTGTGCTTGAAGTGAAAGGATAACAGTGAAATCATAAGAACTGTTTGTGCCGTAATGATACAGGCGGTCTTTCGTACTGCACCTATCTACTGGGCTCGTTTGCTGATCGCACAACAGCGGTTTCATCGATACCCTGACTGACTGAAGCTATACAGTGAATTTTCAGACTTATGTTGGACTATGGATGGGAACTATTCGGTATATATTGTTAACACAATTTACTACGTGTCAAGTTTCAGTTTATGAGTGTTACAAATAAAAACATTGATTTAGAGAATCTTTTTTTATTTTTTTACATTTCTTAATGATTAAAGGCTTATACAAAAAGGCTATACTACAGAAAGAAATATAAAGTCCTAAATAATCATCTTATTAATATTTGCACTATACCTAGGTATTTGAGAACTTTAAAAAAGTAAGTAATTAATAAAGAATATACCAAACATTGATATTGTGAATGCATATACTGATGTTACGAACATTTTCGGATTGTTTGGAAAGACAGAAACAAACACAGAGGACGGGGTTTGAACTAAGTCCCACAATATGAAAGCTCGATACTTATGCCAAATGGGCTAGTTATTTATTTGGCAAGTTATTAAAATAACCATTCTCGTTGGTAAAATATACCAATACGTAAGATTTACATCATGTCGCAGTTAAAAATTTGTATCCGCCTCATTACATAGAAACTAACCGGTCTATAAAACGGAGACGGTAAACGGTCTAAAAACAGGTTTATATTATACGGCGGCTCAGCGTTTAGTCAGAATATTACATCAAATCAAATGGCAAGCTAAACTTTCATGTAGGTAATTTAGCGTGTCATGAATCACCTTTGTAAATACTATAATTTCAATTTGTTGTTATCTACCATAACAACAACATTGTCGTCAAATAAAATAATTTTATCCGTAAAAAGATTAATATTGACACGTTTTCGTTATTCGAATCGTTAAAACGTCAGCCTAATAGGTATAACGCGATCATCGCGCGAATACACGATCGTCGCGTTAATATGCACGACAAACCCATTCGCACCGACAAAGGACGCCGAACAAATTATTCGTATAAGAATGACGTATTAACGGCTCGAAAAAAAAAAAGCCGTTAAGAAATAAGAAAACGCGAAAACGTGTGACAGCATTAACTAAGTACGAATTTAATGTGCAGCTAAGTAATTGCTATGTCAATATTATCTCATTGGTAAGTTTGTAACATAAGTAAATGCGGATGTTAATTAATTACAGTCATATACTCGGGTTAATCAATATTATATCGAACATACAATAGATCGTGTGATTATGGGGCAGCTTCAATGAATAACTAATGCATCTCGCACGTGCCTGGGTTTCCATTACTTGATAAATTCATTTGCATTTTAGAGCGAAATCAACGAGCAACAGCCGTAGCAGCAATGTAGCCAAACATATCGCTCAGAGAGCTTCGGGAATTGGGCGTTTTCGAAATCATCACACTTTATGCAAATAATGAAATCCACAGTTGCGATAGAAAACAGCCTCACATTGTTTTAATTTACTTAAATCAAAGTCTCCTTTTATTTACTGTATTTTTTACGCTGCGGACTGTTAGCAAAGTTGTAAAAGTTCTTTGTTTTCAGAGTATCTACCTACGAACTCCATAGTATTGGAAGGAAAAACACTCGATTCATCGTAAGTCGTAAATTCATTTGCTTTCCGACAACGAATAAAAGCTATTGCAAAGTTTTCCTGCATTCAAATTGAGGCTGGAAGGCTTTTCAATTCAAGTTTTGTAAAGAACAATTCGCGGCAGAACGACTAAAGCCGTGCTTAATAACAATATTTTAGTTTTCTTTTACATGATTGCACCGACATCATATCGGCACCTGTGATGGGAAACGCTTTAATAACATAAACCAGTATGTTTGAAAAGGAAAGTTTTGAATAATGTGGTATGGCTTTACAATTAAGGAAAAACCAAAGAAACGGTGGATGGAGTAATATAGCAGTTGAGAACAAGACAATACATGTTGCGTTGATTCCCAAATAAATTGTGTTACGGAAAACTAATGATATAACTTGTTTTTTTTTAACTAGACTAAACAACAAGTGAAGATTGGAAATGGCTTTAGATAGTACAAGTTGCTGACTAGACAGTAGACAGGTAGGTACTAAGATTGCCTAGCCATCGTAGTAGCTCGGCTCGTCTGAGCTGTCATCACGGTGATAGTAGCTGCCAAATCTCTTCCGAGTTCTCGAGATGCCGTCAACGTGCTTTGATTGAAAAAACAGAAGGTAAGGTCTATGACAACAATAATGTGTCAAGAATGTGAGAATTGGTGTTATCTGGATTAATTTCTTTTGCAATGTGTTCCAAAGATGCTTTTGTCACATCTCTTTTTCATAGGTTTTCTTGTTCTCTGTAGAGATCCATGAATGAAATATTGCTCTCAGAAGACGATTATATTCGCAGCCATTCTGTATTTGAAAAACACACAAAAAAATAGCGTTAAAAATGGTTCCACTCGTAACTGCCTAGCAGACACTGGAGAGCAACTAGTGAACGCGTCCGAACGATGCGAGTGATATCCGAGCTGCTATCATGTGCGAGTTCCTGTCGAGCGAGCAGGTGAGTGAAAACAAAAAATATTTAATTAACTCGGACTATTAATTATATTACTATCCAACTCGCACGTGGCATTAACTCGGAAACAATGTCCAATCTGTGCGAGTTACTGCACTGCAACTACTCAGCAGGCTGTCTCGCACGCTAGCTTGCACTGTGTAAACTTGAATAGTAAACTATCTTTAACTTTTTAGCCGTTTACCATCCATGTATAACTTCTTTATACTGTCCAATCGATTCCTTTTTGGGGTTCCGTAGTCAACAAGAAACCTTCATAGTTTCGCCATGTCCGTTTGTCTGTATGTCCGTGTCTCAGAGACGCTAAGCATTAGAAAGTTGGAATTTGAAATGGGTTTACATATTTATCACGCCCAACTATTTAGTTCATCTTGCTTATGAAAACTGGTAAAAACCCACAAGTACACGCTATTTATATTTATTTGTCGTAATTGCTTATTTCATTATAATAAAGTACAGAACACACTTCCGCTTATTCTCGCGTCTCGTAAAGCGATCTATAATAATCCATAATAATTTAAAAATAAAATCATCAAATAAAAAATGGGAAAAAATAATCGCGGCTTTACGTGTAGGGCGCCCTACACGTAAAGTGGCGATGATTTTTTATCGTCTATCCCATGGTGTGGAGGCTTGCCTAGTCAGCTTTTAGTGACTTAGAAACGATGTTCATCTGCCGGTCGATTCTGTAAACATGTCGAAGTGAAGGCTTGGGTGAAGTGATCACGAGGTGAGCTGTCAATCGATATAATTAAGATGTCACGTGATCACAGAGTGAGCTGTCATTCCATCTTGATGATATGGATTGACAGCTCACCTCGTGATCACTTCACCTAAGCCTTCACTTCGATATGTTTCTAGAATCGACCGGCTGGTTTGCACGCCAGTTTGGTCAAAAACGGTACGGTACGGGTCGGAAGTCTTAAATCATTATATTTCTATTATCAACTAATTCCTGTTCCAAGTTCTTTAAATGAATAAACTCTGTTTCCAGTTTAATTAATAGTTAATTTTATTAGGGTTCCGTAGTCAACAAGGAACCCTAATAGTTTCGCTTTTTCCGTCTGTCTGTTCGTCCGCGGTTTAGCTCAGAGACGTTTAATACTAAAAAGCTGGAATTTGGTATGGGTATTCATATTAAACACAAAGTGATAAAATAAAATCTTGATAAAAATAAATTAACGTCGCCTCATTACACATCAAGTGGCGATGAATTTTTTTTATTAGGGTGTCGTCGGAAAGGTAATTTTAAAATATTTCCATCCAAGAATCTGTTTGCGAAATATTAAGCTTAAAAAGTGCTTATTTTTGTTAGAGTCGAAGTGTCAAAATCAAACGTTTAGCAGGCAGAGGACCCTTCCTCTGCCTGCTAAACGTTTGATTTTGGAGAAGTGAAAAAAATCATGGTACTAGCATATATAACGAATTTAAAAAGAAAATTATCACTGCTAAGTAGACTTTACAAGTTAACGAGTAATAGTCGACCAACCTTTAAAATATATCTGGATAACTAAACATTTCGAAATAATTCCATAGAAAATGACTTAAGACTAAGTACTAAGTAAGTTTGCAATGTTATAATAAAATTAGCTATTTATTTTTGTCATTGTTAACGACACGGTTAACTACGGAATCCTTCACTGTGCGTGGCGCGACACGCACTTGGTCGGTTTTTATTTATCGTCCTTACCTTCTCTCCTTAGGTTGAAGATCGAGGGGATTTTCCATCACACGTTCACACGTTTTTTATCACAGGAATTCTTAATAATATTTACTCAATAAATGTATCTACAAATAGTTATCCATTGACCAGAAAAAATAATAGGTACTGTGCTGTTACGGCTGACCCATTCCGAAAGTAATAAAGTAAGCTAGAGATTGTATGAAAGCAAACACGAAATCGGTGCAATAACGGCGCGAATTGCAGACGGTTTGCCAGCTTCATCATCACAAAAATGTCACACCAACTGGATCTCTGTAATAAAACACAGATGTGACGTACAATTTTATTTTAAGAAACTACATGCTCATCTATAGTACCTTAGTCGCGAGTGCATTAGATGGGTTTAATTAATTTGAAACAGTAAACTCTGACTGCCTTACAGCTCTCTGTACAACTTGTCCTTGGCTACTCGCATTTGTATAATATTCTTACATATTAGATCTAAAATGAAAGAAAATTATATTCTGAATTTCAATTTATTGACTCAATAACGTAGAGATAAAAATACTGAAAGAAGACACTATGGTATTTATGAGTAACGTCCTGTGCACGAAACCTAGGATTTAAGGAGAAATATTCCTTTACATTACGAGATCAGAAGCGGGCGAGTATTCTAACTAATTATTTATTTTCATAATACATTGAAAAAAAATCTGTTTCAAGAAATACATTCTTAACAATTCGCTTAAAACCAAAAAAAACAAGCGTGGTCGGCGCCGTAGTAATTGTAAGTTATGCTTGATTATTAAATAGAGGCCGGGTTCACCCGGACTAAGAAGAGTTGCCATCTGTGACGAAGCTTTTATCTTGATTGCGTGCCCACGACCCCGCAATTTAAAAAAAGTTTTATTTCGTTAGTCTTCACACTTTGTATAATTATAATCTAGCTGTCACAGAAACACGTTTTCTAAACCGTTTTGTTAACCGGTCGGGTAGTTTTAATTAAATTATTAAAGGTTGACTAACAGCTTCTGTATACAGCGTTTTTATGAATACGTAAAATTTTCTAATAATTCAAACTGAGACGAACATTTGTACGTCTAATGGCAAACCATAGAGAACTTACAAAAATGTAACATCTCACACACCTATGTATCTGTAACCTATGTTTACAAATAAATACTCTGAATCTAAATCTGAAAAAAAGCATTAGACCTATACCTAGATGTATAATAATATCTTATTTTTCTCAGCACAATATTAAATGGTATAGAGTCAGACAACATTCAATACTGTGGAAGACTGCCTGTATTTCAGGACACCAGGTCTCCGCCCTTTTACAAAATGATACATTTTATTTATTATGTACTTGTACACTGACAACCTAAAAGATAAAGAAACAACATTATAAAAAGATTGGTGGCTCGAGTGAAAATTTTAGGCATATTTTGTTAACAGGTTATTTGTGTGTGTGTGTAGTAGAGTTGGCCCGTGTGTATGTGTGTGAGGCGCTTTTTTTTTTGGGAGTGTGTTACTGAATGATAGTGTTATATAATATAATTAGGTTTATGACTGTGTTATGATAGTAGAACGGGACTTTTTGATGTATAATAGATCTTTATCTTAACATTACAGGAAAACCTATAACAAGTCTATAGTGTTAAAAGAACCCTTTGCATGCGAGTCCGACTCACAATTGGCCAGTTTAATAATATAAGCTAAGAACCTCATGCCTATTTAGACCTAAAAGTTTTTTCGTTGTTTTTACGTGTTACCTTTGCTGTGTTGTTTTCTTTGTAAGAATACTGACTACTTACATACCTTTGTATAAGTGATAGTTCTTATAACTCAACAGACAGATGTGTTGCTGGGGAGTTTGTTGCGCCACTTCTTCTTCCCAGCTAAAACACTAGGAAGTGGTGACGGGCGGGCGTTTTGGGGGACTATCTTTATGTAGAACTTTGACGTTCAAAAAGTGCTGGCACTCAGCCTAATTTGAATAAATGACTTTTGAATTTTGAATTTTTCAATAATTATTTAACCTCGCTTGACCGATGATAACAATATTTTTTATAAAATATCACTGTACCCTGTGTTCACAAAATGAATATGAATACCCTTCTCTTTCCGTTTGGCTGCCAGTGTTTCAAAGACTTCTTCCAAGGTACTGGTGAACAACTTCGAGGACAGCGGTTTACCGTGTTTGACTCTGTTAAGAATTTTACGATATAAATATACCTACATCGACATCGGTTTAGGTGTAGAAGTTTTGATGGAATAAAAAAACTCACAAACGTACATATTGTAGAGAAATAAAAGCACTTCACTTACATGAAACGTTTAATTTATGAATTAGTAAAAATAATACAAAAATTAGACAAAACAATATTACAAAGATAAATAAAAGGCATTTGATTTTCTTGAACAGAGAAAGCCATCGTTATCTTATATAATATTAATTGGAAATATCAAAGGTGTGACACGGCACAAAAACTTAGACACAAACCTTATATTCTTAAAATTATAAAACCGTAGTAAAGCGCCTGTCTTTAACACGGTGGCATCCAGTTTAAATTAAGCGTTCAGGTAAAAAAATCTTAATGACGTGGATCTAAGTTTATGACAATTAACGGGTAAATACGGGTTAAAATTAAAATCAACTAAATCGGGATACGTGGGCTACTCTTCGATGATCCTGTCCTGGAGGAAATAAACCCCTTCCGTAATACCACCAACCTTTGGTGCTAGACTGCAGGCAAGAAGATACACGTGAATCCTGTCGCTGGCGTCTAGAGCGCAGCGACTCTGAAAACTTTCACTTGACGGGTAATGTCAGCAACCTCGCCTCATGTTCATACGAAGTATTCCCGGAATCAGAGTGGTCACTGGCCCAACACTGGCACGAGCGACGTCCAGCCTGTACGGGAGGAAACCGGGAACCGGTTTCAAGATAACTTGTGATTCTGCACCCTCAAAACTCGCTGACTAGCAGATCTTCACCATAACAGTTATTTTCCTAGTTACTGGATAATTTCGTCCTTAATTTTCTGCATAATAACAATTTTCTTCAATCAAATGACGTGTCAATATTTTTGACAAACGATCTTTGAAAAACGCTAAATGCAGCGTTGTTGTAAATCCATGATCCCAGAAAAAATAAAACTCTTTTTAAGCCAGTCGTGTAAAAAAGAGGAAAGTATATGGCAATCACTGAGGACTAGGCGCAGTCGCGGCTGTAACGCCAATTCACACATTGAGGAGCAGCCACGGTGACCGTTGCTAGGGGACCAGGAGCTTAGACGTCTCGTTCTCAACGTAATTAATTCCCTTGTCATGTGGGTTATTCAATCACTGATTTTGGTAATGTGGAACAATATATTTGATGAACAGCTACGTAGTCCTGGTTATTGTAATTAAAAAACGACTGTATGTGGAGCTGGTGCCCGAAAACATGACGTCCTTATATTTTCACAAATTATAGAATACGTTTCTTCGATGTAACTATAGAATATATTATTTAAAAACACATAAAACGAATTGATGATATACTTAAGTTATTTAATAAAAGTGTTAATGACTATTTCTAAATATAAATCTTTATTGGATTTCGTATAATTTATAATGCTCTCATTCCTTTCATCTCCCATCACTTTCCCATATGCTCACTGGAAGTATCACCATCCTTATCATCGCCGACGGTGCAACTGTGTGAAGAATATCGTTCAGTAAAGAATCAGTGCATTATCGGAACATTACCTCTTGTTTCCTTTTTAGGGTTCCGTAGTCAACAAGGAACCCTTATAGTTTCGCCATGTCCGTCTTTGTTAGGATTTCAAAGTCAATCCAGAGGCAGAAACTAATATCCGATTTTCATGGAACTTTCTATTTTAGTTCCTTTTATTAGGCACATTTTGATTTCTATTTCAAGTCAAAAGTAAAACCTATTATTTCCTCCATACTAGAGTGACCCTACTACTACATACTTTTTCAAACCCCACATTCCCTTACAGTCCACTATTTTTAACCAGCACCCTGCGTCTAGGGATATTCACTAACAATTGTATATTTCCGCCCTAATAGTGGTGTTAGGCGCCACCAATTTTTCAGTTCATAATGTTTTTAATCTAATATTAATATTTGATGGTTTACCATCAATTAAACCATTATACATCAATTTACCATTACAATAAAATCACAGGGAATGAAAAATATCCATTAAATCATTCCTCACAAATATTTTTTCAAACATAATAAATAGGTCTGAAAATATTGTAATTATTTTTGACGTTTGGGACGCCTGAGCATTTATTGTTGTTGCATTCTCGAGTCTCGCCTTCATTATTGCAATGACAAACATCATCTGCCTAGCCTTTTGCCAACTATATTGGGGTCGGCTTCCAGTCAAACAGGATTCAGCTGAATATCAGTATTTTACGTGGAGCGGCTGCCTACCAGTCCTCCACAACCCATTTACTGGGTAACACGGTACTCCTTGGCAAGACTAGTGTCAGATTATCTGGCTTCTGACTATCCGAAACGACTGCCAAAGATCTACAAATGACAGCCGGGACCAACGGCTTAACGTGCTTTCCGAGGCACGGAGGAGGCTCGGTATGTTAAGATAATCACCCATCCACAGACCAACCTCGGCAAGCGTTGTTTAACCTTGGAGATCGACCCGTGAGGCCGTTATTATTTAGCCACAAGCTCTTCAAATGCAATGACAAACATGGTGTAAAATACAAATGTTGTGGCAAATATTTATATAAATACTTACGTACTTACCTAAACCAAGACTTTCCCGGATGACTTACATAGAGCAAGTTTTTATGCGAACTTTACGGTGAAGTCTCTTCGCGGCACTTTGTTATGATTAATGAGCGCACTACGTCGAGATTCATAATTAAATGCTTGCTAAAAGTATTATCATGACACTTCATTCGGTTCAGCGAGGTTTTCATTTGAAGCTATAATAATGTGTATGTGTGTTCTGATGTCTGCGGGATGCAGCGGGAACTTTCCAATGAAATATTTATTGAGAATTGTCTCGAATACTTTAACAAATGTATCAACTTGTACATCAAATTAAATTATAACAAACGTATAGGAACGATGCCAACGCAAGACCGTCCAGAGGCTCTCGAGTGAAAGTGAGGTGGGTGGAAGCGGATCTTGTAGACGACATGAAGACGCGCACGTCGATCATACTAAGCACGCGAAGTTTGAATTTGGAGCCAAAGTTGCTCGTCGCGGCATATAGATGGCGCCAGCAATCGCTTCTTAATATGACGACCGCCTTGGAAGAACCATTTTAAAACGAAAAACACGAACATTGTAGAGGTAGCGGGCAGATCTTTTAGAAGGCCCTTGGGATGATGCCAGATGCTGTACGGATGTCAGCGACAAGTGAAGTTCCATCCTCTCCGGGGAATATTTGCGTGACTCGTCCGAGTTTCCATTTGAAGGGCGAAAGTCTTTCGTCTTTAATAAGAACGAGGCTGTCTTGAGCGATGTCTTCACTGTCGACTTTCCATTTCTGGAGTTTGGATTCGTACTCCTTGGACCACCGTTGCCAGAAGTGTTGCCTCAGCAGCTCGATCTTGCTCGAACTCGATCGTAGCGTCCCAGTCGTGTAGGCGTGGTTGTCGTCAGTTCTTCGCAAGCAGGCGCAGTCTAAGGGAGATAATCGGTCCGGTCGGAGGGAGAGAGGACGAAGGACGGGAGTTGTGGATGGATTAAATTTGTGTTAACACAGTTTCAAAATCCTCGCGTGTCAGCCGCGCGTCACCCAGTATACGCCGCAGGTGGTACTTGCAGGACTTGACTCCTGCCTCCCACAACCCGACAAAATGAGGACTATAAGGAGGTATGAACGTAAGACGAATTTGATTCTGATTGACAAAATCAGAGATATCATTCGAATTTTCAAAAATAACAGCTACTTATTTTTCCGCATCTACAAAATTATATAAAAGGAAACTTTGGTTCTAATCTTTTGGAAGGTAAATTACCCATAGTCGGGGTCAATGCGTCCACATGTAACGCAGTTATGTACTACCTGCTTAGCCAAATTTCGAGCTCACTCTTCGCCCGACTCTCGCCCGCTATCGTGTTGGTTTGTGCTCTTCATCGTTCCGTCCCACTTTCGCCTTGACGCCATCTGTGGTCGCCGACAACCAACCTAGATCCGAAGCCGCTTTTTTCAAGGCTGCAGACGATTATCCTGCTTCTTTAACGGAAAAAGTAAAAAAAACGTTTTGTGCCTTCAGGGAAAAACCACAGTTTCGTGGTCCTTGGTGGGAAACCTACCGGTAAAAAAAAAATTGTCGTCGGTCGGAAAATCATTTTATGTTTTCACGATTATGGCAACTGAAGCGTTACTTCTAATGAAATTATGGCAAATACAAGTATGGTATATAAAATTATTGCATTTTAAATTATGGCAAACATTAGTAAAACTCGCTGAGCACATAAGGCAGGCCCGTTCTCGCGCCGCTTTCGCTCAGGGAAGGCTTCATTTCATCACAACCGCAAATAGTCACTCAGGTGCAAATTGCGACTTTTCACCGCGGTCATCCGTCCCATCATGACGTACGCTTGCGCCGTCTTTGCACACGCAAAGCCTCGTCACATCCACAGGATGCAGAGGCTCCAAAACCGTTTCCTGCGCAAAATCACGGCTGCCCCGACTATGTCCGAAATGAGACTCTACATGTAGATCTCAAATTGTCCACTATACAGCAGTTCATGAAACGTTTAGCCAAACTTACTTCGACACTGCTGTAAATCATCGTAACCTCCTTATCTCATCGGCCGCCCGATACGGTCCCTAGCTATCCTCCCAGCGACGCCTTAAGCCGAGGCCCGTACCTCACAGAGTGTGGCCTTAGCGTGTAGTTGCTTAGTTTGTAAGCTTTAATAAGCCCTGGCTGGAGGCTTTAATATTATTTATATTAAGGCCACCACAGGCAAGCCCGGTTAAGCAGTCGGCAACCTTATAGGTTGAACTGCGAGACGCCACTAAAAAAAAAACTAATTTCGAGCTAGTATTTTTTTATGTTCAACAATATCGGGTGTTTCTTAACATAAAAACCGCGTTATTTAACCCACCACCTACATGAATAATATTTAATTTATCATAAATTATATTTAAACCCGCTATTTTATTACCTAATTAGTTTTTATTTTTTAACAGTAGGTGGGAATATTATTTTTAATGTGTTTGGTGTGTTTTTATTAAAAAACAACTGGTTCGGTTCCGAGTTAGGAATATAGAGTTTTCAACAAAATCGGGCTCGAGACTCCCTTGGGTGTTTTTGCTATTCCTTATAGATTTGGATTTGGTCATCCACGCACACTTGAAAAAATCATTCTGTGTGTATTACTCGAACGAACTTTGATCAAAAACTGTTACAGAGCAAGTTGTATAAAAAGTTAAATTACGTGTAGGTTTTTCCGGCCAGGATTCAATTATTTAAGATAGGTCTCGCGAATAAAAGCAAAAGTTTATGGAAACAAACCAGAAAGACACCAACACAACTACATTACAGTTGAGTTGGTGTAACATCCAACGTTTAGTGTTACTATTTTTTTTAAGAAACATATTGCTTGAAAACAACACCTTTTTCAATTCGTTTTTGATTAAATTTGTGTCCTATCCGTAGGCAGACACACAGATTAATGTACCTAATGATTGAAGTGCAGAATTACTGACGAACTAGTGGGACAAGCCAAATGCTGTATTTTGTCAATTCTTGGTAAATGTTTTGTTTTTCTATAGCCTGATTAATGCTCGATTGTAACTTTAGGAAAAAATATGAGCTGTACGTATCCACTCGTTAAAGTTAAATTAGCAGTATTTTTTTAGAGTTCCGTAGCCAAAGGGTAACCAACGGAACCCTATTACTAAGCCTCCGCTGTCCGTTTCGTGTGTCCGTCCATCCGTCCGTCTGTCTGTCAGCGGGCTGTATCTCAAGAACCGGTTAGATAGTTGAAATTTTCAGAGTGTGTTGCTATTGCAGCAATAACAACAAATAATAAAAATTCAATTCAATTAAAAATTAAAAGGGAACACCACATCGGTTTTTTAAATACGCACAAATCGTATGAAAACATATTTATCAAATTTTACAACTTCCTCTGTTCTGATTTGTTAATCCGATTCAATGAGATCAGAGATTATATGAAATTGAGTTGATTGACACTAGACCAATTGTTAATTTTACTCATTTTCATTAACAACTCGCACAGCCCACTTGACCAAATAATTATGCCAAAACATATACAACCCGAACGAAAATTATTAATTTGTTTCAAGGTTTTTTTTGTTTCCATGCTCTAGCTTAGAAAATTTCTTGTATCAGCTTACGGCATTTTTCAAGTCTTTAGAACGTACTATACGGAATAAAATAAATATAAAGCACCAAAGCTCGAGAAATGTGTGGGTTAAGCAGACTTCCATGACAGCTAAAATTGCGTTGGGAACTACGAGGAAACATTCTTTGTTGCGTCCACCGAGTCGCTTATTATGCGGAAAAATCATCGTGGGTGAATCCAGTTTCTTACAGATTTTGTTGGTACAATCCATATTTATCTAGAACATCCGCTGAGTATCAACCTTTGGTGCCTTTAAGGAGGATTGAAAATCTTTCAATACATCAAAATACAGTTATGACTACCTACTCCTAACGAGCCTCTTTTATTTATTAATAGATAAGAAAAAAATGCCATTTCGAACGTTGCATTGTAAAAGAAGAGCATGACTAAATTGATATTTAATATCTAGTGGCCCTAAAAATTGCACTGGTTTCCTCCTAAGACTAGGTATATTTGCAACATTCGAAGTGAATAATAATGCAATAAGATACCATTTAGTGACATGGATAGTGACTTGAAAAAACTCTAACATTAAGTAGATATTTTAAAAGGGATATTTAAGTATCTGTGCCGCCCAATTTCATTACACCGGTACCTAATGAAATACATTATTACATAGAGTTTTCAAATTTTCTAACGGTACCTTGTCGTTTTCCATCGCTTTTCATGTTATTGACGATACATTTTTCAAAATGTCAGAATGAATTTTATTTTGACCAATTTGCGTTCGAAACTGTCAATGGGTTTTGTTGGTGAGTGCAAGTCACGGGTGTCATTACTCCTCATAGCAGACGTTGAAGCTTTCATTATTTACGCCTAATAAAAAAATTTAGGTTTTATCAGTAGCCGTCTCCTTCGTGAAAGCATGTCTATATTGTATACGCCTGTGAAGCTTAAACCATGAATGTTAATAGGATTCCTGTTCTCTGAGCTCACGAATCATTTCTAAACCCAAATCTAGTATTTGCATAGTGCAAGGAGCTGTCCACTGGCTGTAATTGTATGTTCATTTAGCGTACCTTACCTAACTATTTTATAAAAATGAGTCAAGCGAAACTGATATATTGGAAGATGCCCTCCACCCGTGACCACTCATATTCATCACGTCGTTGCATATACGATTCGCAGAAGAAGCACTCCATTTTTTGTTTTTGATGCTTGCCGGCTCATGAAGTTTTTTTTTTTTTAGATCGGTTTCCTCTTGACTGTAGTCTAGGTCTGAGGACAGACACAAAGTCGACAATGGAGTGAACTTACCCAAAGATGTGGTCAGGCCATATCTTACCTTCTTTACATGGATGATCTGAAACTGTTTGCCCCCAACAATTTGCGACTGATGGAGTTACTGAAGGTAGCTGAAACCTTCGATAGTGCCATCAGGATGGAATTTGGTGTGGACAATTAATGAGCAGTCATGCATGTAAAGAAAGGTGATATTTGGAATTTGAGGGAATTCAACTCTCGGATTCCAGCTCAACCGAAACCTACAAGTATTTGGGTATGTCGGAAGCGTTGGGCGTTAACGGTACTGACATGAAGCAATTGCTGAGGGAGCGCTTCTTTGACCGCCTGAAAAAGGTTTCAAACAGCTTTTTGTCGGCGGAAATAAGGTGCGCGCCTTCAATGATTGGGTCATGCCGGTATTAATGTACACTTTCAGCATACTCAAATGGACTCAAACTGAACTCGACGCCCTGGATAGGAGTGTCGGTACACTGCTGACTACAAACCGGATGCATGACCCACGATCGTCGGTGATGAGGCTGTACATCCCGCGGAAGTGTGGAGGTCGAGGGTTTTTAAATGCTAAGACTCTCCCCAAACGCGAGATGTGCAGTCTCAGAGAATATTTTCTCAAAGTTGACGTGGGTATGCGCCTAGATGTGGTTGCGGTGGACAAGGGACTCACCCCGTTGTCCATGGCTAAAAAGAACTGGCATAAACCTGCGATTCTTACAACATATGACCGCAAGGAGGTATGGAAAGGCAAGGAGCTTCACGGGCGCTTCTATCGGGCTCTTTATGGGTCTGATGTAGATTTCTCAGCGTCCGTGTCCTGACTACGTTTCGGCGATCTCTTCGGGGAAATCGAAGGTTTTGTCTGTGTGAACGAAGTGACAAATAACTACCGGAGGTATATTATGAACGGTTGACTTGAGTTGGGCATGCGACCGTCCGGGTGAGTCCATCAGACATATTATCTCAGGTTGTCTGCCTAATGGCGAGTACTTGCACAGGCATAACCAATTGGCCAGAATTATCCATCATCAACTTGCTTTGACATACAAACTTGTGGATTCTGAGGTATCGTATTACAAGTATGTACCCGAACCAGTTCTCGAAAATGACCATGTCACATTGTACTGGGATCGGTCTCTCATCACTGATAGGACTATTGTTATAGACCGATTAGCGCGCCGCACAATGATAATCGATGTTAGGTACCATCCCGCATGACGAGAACCTCGTGAAGACTGAGAAAGAAAACAAATCAAGTATCTCGACTTAGTACACGAGGTTGCCGACATGTGGAATATGGACTTGGCTGACATTGTGCCGATTGTCGTTACGGCCAATGGCCTCATGGCCAAAAGCATCGACGACCATATGTCGAAGCTGGCGTTACGCAGTTGGGTAAATGGCCTGATAAAGAAAGCAGTTCTCCTCGATACGGCTCGTATTATGAGGTTTCTTTCTCTGGAGCGCTAATCACCGGTAGCTTGGACTCTGCTCTCGACACTGGCGGACAACTACTTTTTTATATTTTTAAATGTGGTTTTTTAATGTGTGTGTTTTTTTTTAAGAAATAGTTAAAAATGTAAATTAGTATGGAAGGAAAATAAATGAGGACAAGGATAATGATTTTATTATTTATATTAATATTTATTATAAAGATTTGTATTTTTGTATGTAACGAATAAACTTAAAAAACTACTGAGATGAAGCTTTCCAACGGTGCAAGAATTTTTAAAATCGGTCTATTTTAAAAAATCTTACACCGTTATAAAGCTTCATATTTACCGAGTAACATAGGCTTTATTTAATTCTAGAAATACTTAGGGATCCCTACTAAAATTGAATTATGTGAAAAAAATCGTCATAAAATGTCTTTCATCGAATGCGCTGCGAGCTTTTTATGTATTCATCATTAGTTTACTAATGATGAATACATAAAAATAATGTACTACATAATTAAATTACTCATTATAACCTAGAAAACAGTCAGCGAGGCTATATGTCTAACTATTATGGTTAAGTCACAATGACCGCTTTTTGTTCAAATTATTCAATCAAAGCCCAGTTGGAAAGAAAAAGTAATGATTTTCATATCAAGATATTGATGCTTATCCATTTAAATGGTCTGATAATTAAGGTTGATTATGGACATGTAAATTACACTTTAAATTATTCAAATCGGACCTTTCGTTTCAAAGTTACGACGGGTATAAAAATGCTCTAAGTAAGAAAAATCCGATGAAGTTTAAACATGGCATTAAAGATTAGGATTTTGGAACAAATATTTGGATTTTTCGTAAATAAACCCCTTACGGGGCGGAAAGGGGCGATGAAGTTTTTAGGGGAGGACGTTATGGGTGAATAGTTGCGCTGACCCAGAGACCACAGAAGCAGCAGCAGAAATGGCTGGATAATTAATGAAAATCGTTTTGATTAATTTTCCAAAACTAAAGGGGGTAGAGCGGGCGTTGAAGTTTGTGGAGTACCTACTAAATCCGCGCGGACGAAGTCGCGGGCGAGTTTAGAATACATACATGAAATTATGAATCGAGATAATTTGAATCCATCGCCACCAACATGAATATCGACTTTGTGTGGTGTATTTAAAGTTGATTTTTAGTTATTTTGAACTTTCGTCATGTCCTTACGATAAGGTCCTTAAAATCGAGAAAATGGATTGCAATGCAATTTGAACTTTGTTATGTATGGGATAAAGTTGGTTGTCTCAAAATTTGATTTTTATCTCCAATTCTGAATTTATGTATGCATGATATTCTATTGATTTTCTTCCACATTATTAACGCTGGCACACAGTATTTTTCTTTTAAAAAAATAATAAAATAAAATAAAAAGTATAATAAAAAGTTTGGTAGATCAAAGATAATATTCACAGTCGGTAATCACATACCTTTGATCTACCTTTCTTATTCGAATTCAGAACTAGAGGATAAGTACAGTCTTTGTCTTTTTCATTTCTCGATCTGCTGAAAGCAGCTTGGTAGGTGTGAGAGGTGGAAATGTCTTACAGCTGTTTGTCTCAATGCTAAGTAGATCTACTAACCTCACAGCTAACGCAATAAAAAACGACGTCAAAGAATAAAAAAGTAAGGAACGACCTTCTCGGTTTAAATTTCGTTTTAAATTAACAAAAGAGGCCACGGTTCGCCGAAAGTTTTTGAAGGAGAAATTATTTGTTGTGGCTTACGGTTTTAAAGCAAAAGTAATCATTTTAATTTAAATGAGGGCCATTCTGACAACAATAAAATTTATCATTAGCTGCTAAAATATCTTTGGTGTTGACAGAAATTAAGTGGTTAGTGATAAAATTGACTTTATATTCACTTCACAATTCGTAATTGAATATCAGATGATATTTAAAAGTATTGCTGTTGTTTACAAATGTATCAATATCATACCGTTTAAGTAAGTGCACTACTACTACCTAAGTAAACACGTCAAAAGTGTCTACGGATAGTACATTTTTAACTATAAAAATAATAGATATCCAATTCAAATGTACCAAATCTAGTCATACAGACTGGCTACTTTGATTCCTATGTTTAAGTTATCAACTTATGCGTATATTTCGTAAGAGTTAAGAAAAATTGCAATTTTTGCAAATCGTGAGCAATTAACTTAAATTCATGTCGTTAATGAAATGGCAAAAAAGGCAAATATGAGGATTTTGAGAAATATTAACCTGTGTTTCCACCATTAACACGCATCACCCAACACAGCGATTTGTCGAGTCGTATTTTGGATGTACCGGTCCTGTCTGCAAGTGGTGATGTGAGATTGTCCTCCATGACGCTCGGCCACGCTGCCCGTGATACGATAGCGTGTCCAGAGGCAGCTTATGACGCTCTGTGTAGTGTCAAGAGCGATAGCCACAGTACAACGTTGCCTGGAACCAGCTTGCAACACTCCAACGGCTTTCATCATCTCTTCTCGTGTCAAATGATGTCGTCGCTCCATATCGATGCAAATATTTCTACGTTCCGATATGGTGCCTATGCAGAAATTGTAATGGTTTTGTAAAAACGCTATTACACAATTTTATAGGAATCCTAATTGACGGTTGATTTTCAATCAAAATTTTAATAAATTCTTTATTCAAATAGTGAAAATTCACCAAGAAGAACCAATGACGATCCATAAAACTTAAAATAATAATCTTACTCTAAAACGTACTTCATCCCTAGACACTTTTGATGTGTGTAGCCTCTGCCTTCTTCACAACTGTAATTTCCTACTTGATGTGCCCGTCATTTCTCGCGCCTGTAAGTCGGAAAGGAAGTCAGTCAATTGAGTTTCGGTCACAACCTCAAGGTTTTTCCATCAATGGAAATTCCTAGACTTTCAACGCTTTCAGAATAGCATACAATAGAATTTCTCTTTATTCGAGTATCCATGCCTTAAAACCTGTCTATAAAACTTACGATTATGTTAGTTAGCACTGATAAAAACAAACAACACAACATGTAAAGGTAGATCACCGCTGCGATAACCCAGCGTAATTGCACAACAGCGACCCACATAAACCTGTGTTTATGTGGGTCGCTGTTGTACCATCAGTATCCTTAGCATGATTGCAAGTCACCTGGACTGTTCCACTTGCAATCATGCATAGGATACTCTTGGTGCTGCTCCACAACCGGCGCACCAAGGAAGCGTAACTTTTACGCATTGTTGTGTTAAAACAATCCACATGCCTACCAGACTTCTAGCCTAAATGCTGTACGTGTATAATGAAGTACAGTAGTAGTTCCAGTTGACTGGAAGTGAGCATCGTGCAAACCTGCGAGCCAACATGTGCGCTCTAATCGACAACGCCCTCCACTCTCGTTCAATGTCATCATCGTCTTTAAGGTCGGGGGCCAATATATGACCAAGGTACTTAAACTTCTGGACTCTCTGCAAAGGCTTGCCATACAGTTGTACAAGAGGCACTTTGTCAGGGCTTTTACACCCAGCCTTAAAGACCATGACACAGACTTTTTGTTCTTGTACGCCGAACCACGTTGTATTTTAGCGTACGCTTCACACTGGGCAACCAATTTTCTCAGGCCACAAACTGAGGCATTCAGCAGCACCATGTCGTCAGCATATTAACTAATATTATTGACACAGCTATCATCCACGTAGCATCCAACCTTGGTACTCTGCTGAGCTCGGCAATAAGTACGTTCACATAAAGGTGGAAAAGGTGTTGGTGAGCTCAACCCTCCCTGCCTCACCCCAGACTCTAACCCTCCCGCGCGGACTGTCGGTCGGCCACAACGCGCGGGCATGGTAACAGATGCCGCGTCGCATGTAATAACGTATGTAACTTGTAATGTACCCAAGTTATATGAGCCCTAATGCTTATTATACTTGTTTCGCCAGATTCGGTGTGTTTTATTAACTAATCACCCGCCGTAAGCCATCCGCCATTACAAATTGCGCCCAACTCGTGGCACGTGCTCCGTACGGCTAGTACCTATATAACCGACGCGAGTGCGAACAAAATCCACGCGACTGTGTTCACCTATAACTGGACTGTATCACCGTTTCGTATCGTTTTGGTTCGGTGCCGTGAGTTTTCGACGAGAAAATGCCGCCAAAAACACACCCGCACGCGTCCAAAGACAACAACAACCACGATGTTTCCAGTAGCGACGAGGGGAACCACGCGGTGGCTAAACGCGCCAGTTCGAGTACCACGGCGATACCAACACCTTCAATGGAACGTCATAGTAGCATGATATCCATATCCGAGGAACAACTTACGGGATTGTTGTCTTGGTAGTATAAATTTAATGTCTTTGTTGTTGTTCAACGTTATGCGAAGCGCCGCAACGCCGATCTTACCGACCGTCGAGTTTACGAGACCAACTCATCCTTCTGCTACAATGGAGCGCCGAACCCTCATAGCAACTTCACGCGATGCACGGCCCGTTTCGTCGGTACCGAAGCCCTAGAAGCGTTTGTCAAGAGCGTGCTCGTATACAAAGAGTGCGCAAGTGTGTCCGACGAACACGCTCTTTGAGGTTTACCCATGCTGCTAACCGGAGACGCCGCCGTGTGGTGGCAAGGCATCAAATCTATCGTGGATACCTGGGAAGAAGCGATACGCCGTCTACGTTTGATGTACGGCGCCCCGCGCCCCGCCCGCCAAATCTTTCAAGAAATCTTCGCGCATGAACAGAAGTGATAGTGATAATGTAGATTATATTTTTTTTCATCGTTTATATTGCGAGTGCGCGCTAACATATGGCGTATACCGTATATCGTACCCAAAATGATGCAAGTTGACATTGTATACGGCCTTTTAAATCATAATCCGAAAAAGAGTGTCACGCGATAGTTTAAGTAGCGTCGACTGTCTACTCGAGCAAGTGTCTACGGGAGGAAATGCTTAATGAAGTAAGTCAATCTAAATTACTAAATTTATCTCGTAATAGTAAAACAAAATAACCCTTGGCATGCGACGTCCGAATCTAGTTCGAATATTTAGGTACTAATGCGAATTCGAAACGTTAGACCACGCTGCACTTTCTGTAAACGGTTTAGTCATTCAGTAGATAAGTGTAAAAATAAAGTAAAATCTAATGAGCAGGTGGTTGATAACGTACCGTTGTCGTGTTACGGTTGCGGTTGACAAGGTGTATATGGTCGAAATGTCCGACGTGTAAATGTATACCCCCGCCTCCGCTGACAAGGTGGACTTCCAAAGTGCTGTTACCCACGAATCCGACCTGACGCATCCCACCTTAAAGATAGAGGTTGCATCGTAGGTAGGTGTCGCAGTGAGATACAGGTACTTCCGAGAGTCTTGCTAGCCCTGGATTATACAAAGTCCTACTGTCTAGTGGCAACACTTTAACGAGAATGTATCGCAATATTGGTCTCGTGGATGGCACGCAGCTGGTACGTAATTTGTTATTGTATAGTACGGACGTCACAATTCAAGAACGCGTTATCCTCTTGATACCTGAAGCTAATAATAGGACGTTTCTAGGCCAGGACTTCATCGCTTCATTGATGGACCTCCAACATAACTGTTTGTTCTTTTGTGACGCTCCTAGGTAAAAGTTTACTTTTGTGCAGTCTAACAGCCTCGAATCCATCAGCGGCGCAGAGCTGATGCAGGTCATCACGACCAACCTGACGCTGAGAAAGAATGAAGGAACGAAACCGTCGCTAGCCCAGGGAATGCAGCTCAACTAGCTCATCGCATTCAGGTTGACGAGAAGCAGGAACCAACCGCTTCACCTCCTTATAGGATGTCGCAGGATAAGAAACAGTCGTTAGAAGGTGAGCTTGAGAAGCTACTGCATGCCGATGTTATAGAAGAGTGCGAGTTGCCTTGGGCCGCCAATGTCGTCCTGGTCACAAAGAAGGATGGTGGCGTCCGCCTGTGCGAGCACTACCGGAAGCTCAACGCGGTGACAGAGCCGGATCGATACCCGCTTCCGCGCATAGAAGACGTGCTTCACGCGACGAAAACGAGCAGCTACATGACCACGCTCAACCTTCACTTTGGTTATTTCCAAGTATGTGTTTCAAAAGAGGACCGTCGAGGATCGCGACAAAACCGTTTTCGTGACACCCTCCGGCACCTACAGGTTCAAAAAAATGCTGATGGAACTCAGTAACTCAGGTGCCACATTTCAACGATTAATCGATCGTTTCAAGTCGAACTTGAATGTACTTTGTGTACCCGATCAAGAACCGAGCTCCAACCTGCAAAGAAGCAGGCCTGTGATTATTCTAGGATATTTGGATGACTTAATAATCCTGTCGCAGACTTTTGAGAGTCACATGCAAACCCTGAAGCAGTTTCCAACAGACTCGAGAAGTTAAGCCTTCGAGTCAACCGAAAGAAGAGCTGGTTCGCCCGTGACTCTCGGCCACATCATCGTTCCTGGGGGTCTGCAGGTGGACCCGGAAAAGACCTCGGCCATTGCTGATATGCCTGCTCCAAAGAATGAAATGCAGCTCAAGGGTTACTGCAAATGCCAAGGCTATTCATCTTGAGGTCAACCTTTTGAGCGCACCAAAGAACTTCTAGTCAGTGCTCCCATTCTTTGCCAAGCCAACGAATCTAAGCCTTTCTCCTTCCGGACAGATAGCATTGAGCCCGTGCGCTCGAGTAGAGACCTACGGAGTACGCCAGCCGTCCCCTAGAACCGGCTGAGCGCAACTAGCGCACCGAGCGAGCAGCTCTAGCTGTCGTTTAGGCTTTGACTCTGTGACGAAATTCAGAGGCTACATCGATAATAATAATAATAATAAATCTTTTATTTCACTCTTCACAAAAGTTCACAACGGTACCTATACATTTGTTACAGAAGTAGTAAAATAACACACAATGTGAAACGTATATGATCCTTTGTGAGAGACTGGAGTCCATACTAGGATAGCCTGAGTGACAGATCACCAGGCCCTCACCCCGAATTTGTGTCGAAAGCTAAGTTCGTAAATCGATGGATCAGAAGTAGTAGAAAAGATAGATCATCAGCCGTTGCGTTGGTTTATGAGCCTAAAATCTTGCTAGGCGGGCACTAACCCTCCAAGCTTATAATTTGCAGATCCAGTACACTCCTGGGAAGATAAATGTAATCGTTGATGCACCAAGCCGTCCAGCCCGTTGCGAGTAAAACCCCGGCGGTTGCGAGGTATGCTTAGTCACTGTAGATGTGCCACACAGGATGCCTTAAGAAGTGCACACTAACCAACTAAAAGACCGTGACCTGAAGAATATCATTGAGGATCTAGAGGCGACCGACGATTCTTTTAGTGGGAGAGGTTGGTCAGAGAGAGGTTACCTGATATCTGATGGTGTTCTTTACAAATGTGTGCCTGACTCTGAAGATGCATTCAGCCTGTTTTGTGGTGCCTAAGCATGATAGAGAGGCCGTGCTCGTGGATTTTCACGATGCCCCTACGGCAGGTCACTTTGGTGCCGAACGTACCCTGCAGCGCATCAGAGCAAGGTGCTTCTGGCCAGGTATGAAATCATTCGTCACCGATTATGTCACCGATTGTACTTGTCAGTGCATCCCAACGATACAAAAAATGACAATAGAAAACCCACAGAGCTACTCCAAACTCTACTCCAAACTCAAACTCCAAACAAGTTGTGTCCGTCGATTTGTTCGGACCTCTAATTATTCTCTAAAACAACGAATTGCGTCATAAATACAAAGGCGAAGCTATGCGGTGTGCTCATGCGCACACTTATCCGACATGCGCATGCGCACACTTGCCTCAAACCATCACAACGAGATTCAATAAAAACTGAGCAATTTGACGTATTCGTCACCACCAAAACATTAACCACGGCTTATATAAGATATTATATATTGTTCGATGGAATATAGCATAATTTCAAAACATGGATATGTTAATAAAGGATGAATCCCTAATTTAAAGCAAAAATCGCAATAATTCAAGTAAAAACAATACTCACCTATGAAAACAAAATGGCGCCCCGGCGGACAGTGACACTCGTTCACTAAGTACGGTGTTACGTGGGGCACTGAAGGGGGTTGTCAGTTTGTACATATAAACCGTTTTCGAAATATTTCGAGTGCGTACACTTACTCGCTGCGCACACTTGCCCCACGTGTCTCCACAAGAACTGCTCGTTTAAAGGTATTAGATTAGGTTATATAAAGTTATGCCCGAATGGATAACCCCAAAAACATGTAAATTCAAGTTGACTTGTTTTGCATCTGCGTACCCCTTCACAGCGTACCGGCGCGATGTTATATTATGAACTGGTGTAATTAATAAACAGACATGCAATTCCAGCAATCCCGGAAGATTTGCTATCATTGATTGAAGAGTTCTGTTGCCTACCTTCGAAATCCTTCATCAGATCATCACCAAATTGAAATGGGGCCAGTTTGGAAAAATACTCTTCAAAACAAAAAAATAATCATCCGAATCGTTTGACAATTGGCAAAGATATCGCTGAACAAACATTTTTCCTGGGATTCCAGCATCAGATCCAGACTTATACCTTCCATCATCAGCTCAGCAAGATGAGATGCTGATTACTAGGCACAATTATCTGATTTGCTTTAGAAAGTATATGAAAAACATTGTATGACCCTTTAAAATTTGAGCGTTGCCTTCGATTTGCCTAGGATCCCATCATCAGATTCTGACTTGGTACCAATGGGACCACCTCAGGAGTTTAGGCTTTGGAATAAAAAAAAATCATCAAAATCAATTAATAATTGACGCTTAACAAACATACAACCTCCTCCTTTTTTGGAAGTCGGTTAAAAACTATGTCCATCATAAGTTTGAGTACAAGAAGTAATACTTCATCTTGCAAAATACTACAATCTAAGAAGTGTTATATTAACAAGAGTAATCTTTCAGTAACGAAATTAGATTTGGATTTTTAATCTCAAACGCCTACAGTACTTACTAACATAACACGAAAAAAAGACAGTGTAAATGAAAAAAACTAATGCAGTTTTTTCAATAGCGGTTTCAATAGTTGTTTCAATAGAAATTTATTTATTTATTTAATCTTTATATACATAAGTGGTATACGGAAGGACTTAATGCATCAAGGCATTCTCTACCAGTCAACCTTTGGGCTATAAAGACTAAATGTGGTAGGTGTACAAAAAATAAAAATAAAATTTCGTTTCGGAAAGAATATATATAATACTAATAAAATACAAATAATATATTATGTAATACTAAACAAATACAAATAAATGCTAAAATAATAAATATGATATATAAATAACCGATTAAGAGAATTCTTAATAATCATGACGAAGAACAACCAAGAAAGTAGTGTTTTCGGATTGTACGCTTAATTTATGAAAAAAATTGACTCAGCATATTCCAGAGTTGAATGGAAGAAATAGCGTAGGAATAAGACAAAAACCTGGTGCGGTGAGAAGGGATATGAAGAAGTAAGTTTTAAGAAAAATCGACGTGGGTAAAATGAGGGTAATCATAATTCTTAGCTAGGAACATGGCAATAATGGTGTAGGTCAACACCATCTGCCGCCTTCTGATTTATGACATCGTGGGGAAAAAACGCACTCGAACAAGCTTCGTTCGTTTCTTGCCACTATACTAGTGACGAAAAAAGGTTTTAGCACATTTCAGCTGAACTTAGCGGCCGCATTGACACTTAGTTGCACACCACGTTTGTGTCCCTATTCTGTATTTATACTAATTTGTAGAAGCAACATATTTGCTTTAGTAAGTAATACGTAGATTACTTAGATATAATGTACCATGTGTTTAATTCTTTTAAAAACTAATGGCCAGCATTTTGTAAGCCTGCACCTAATGTTGGGAAATGTTAACAACTTGAAAACTTTCAAAAATATTCATTAAAATGGAAAAGATACAATTCCTTGCATTGCAGTCGATCACAGCCACGTGCGACAATAGTCAGTGTATGAGAATATGTGTGTAAGTGTGCACGCATCACGTACGAAAGTATTTCAGAGTACTCACCGAAATATTTGCCGAAATAATAGAATCGTAGGATGTCTGTTTATTTCCCTTCGCGAGGGGAGCATACTCCTCCGCCTATGGCTCCGCCACCTGCGGTGCCCGATATGGACCAAAACGACGACGACGACAACGATGCTCCGGAGGTGACTGAGGTAGACCTGAGAGCGGCGGTAAACAGGCTGAAGGCTAAAACTACCGCCCCAGGACTCCAAGGAAAATTATTATTGTTATTGAATCATCATTTCACAAACTGTAATACAATTGACCAAAGTTCCAGCCAAATCAACTGGATATTACTTTTTAGAGCATTTATTCTATTAATTATGAACTTGATTCTTTAAATTGACATAACTTATTTATTTATGATCCGATTGAAATAAAACAAACACTAATGTTAAATGAAGCTGACCACATTATATAGGTAAGCGAAAATCGCAATTTGTCCGAACAGAATCTTTGACACAGTACATCTTGATGCTCTATAGATGGCGTTGCACATTTGATATGTTTTGAACCGCGATGTTAAGATTTTCTGCGACAGAATGACGTTTGCTCAGGTTGACCAATGCTAATCTTCGTCAGCAAGCCCACGCATATATATTAGATAGCCTAATAAGCAGTGATAGGAATAGGTAGTGCTTATTAGCCTAAAGTTTGAAGAACAGAGACAAGAAACGGAGACTTCCTTAGTACTATATTTTTTCCCGGACATCTGCCCGGACAACACTTGAATACATTAAAAAATTATGTTATTTGGAATAAGTTCGTGTTGTTTACCTAAAGTTTGCGACTAGACATAACATAACACAGTCGTTACAACTATCAAATTTTCTGAAAGTTTTCTTTTTGGAGAACATTTTGTAAATGACTTACTACTTGAATATTCGTTCGATAAACATTTTGATTCGAAAAACTAAAAAGTTGAGACTAATTTGGTCTCAATAATCATAATGATTTCTTTAAACATTTTGAATGGGTGCTCAAAGCTGTGGAAGCACCAGACAGTACTTTGCGGGTACTAAATTAAAATGACCGGCTGGCGTCAGGCGTTACGGTGCTTTTCTGTGAAGATTTCAGGACCTTCCCGATACTACCCCGAAGAACGATAGCCACTGCCCTAAGAGATCTAATCGCTGGCGAAATAAACATAAAATCAACACATTAAAGTTCAAATATACGAGCATGTTTAGTAGGTCATTGAAATGCTCAGAAATTTTCACATCGGCTGTTAAAAATTGGTGACGGTACAAACCATAATCAAGAAGATGTTTAGGCCATTTCAGTAGACACATTGTGTTATCCCGTTGCTTTACAGCATGAATTTATTTCTCCAATGAACTATTTTGATCCCTCGCAACGACCAAGCGGTATAATATTGACAAATGTTTCTACGAAAGTAGTGAATATATTTCCATGAAGACGGCCATGGAAGAAAATGATACACACTGTTGGTGTTGGCTACGTGTTTAGTGCGCTTTCCAACCATCGCTTCGCTCCATTCTGACAGCTCTTTTTTATTTATTTATTTATTTAAACTTAATGTACAATAGTGGTACATGGGCGGACTTAATGCATCAAGGCATTCTCTACCAGTCAACCTGCAATCATATCAATCAATCATATGTTAAGCTCCGAAAATAAAGAATTTTCAAAAATGACGTCTTTTAAAACATGGTGGCAGCGGTATATTAGTCAAATGGATCGAAGTGATGAATAGAATATGGATTTTTCTGCCGTAATATTGCAGACGCAACTTTAGCAGACAATGCAACAGCAAATCAACTCCATGAGCGCGAATATCAATGTGCCCTGGCCATCTCAAATAAACGTAAATATAGATCCGGAAGATGCTTACAAAGCTTTTGAATCTGCCTGGAAAATTACTGTCGCGCTACACGACTGGATGGCCGACTTCAAATAAAGACAGAAAAGTTGGAGTGTTGTTTGGAGCCATTGGCGAGGATGAAAGCCGACGGACGGAGCTTACGAAATACGGATATTTCGGTCTTAAAGCAGATGAGGTGTTATCATGTACACAGGTTGTCACGGCCATTGCAGCCAAAAAAAAACATCATTTACAATAGATAAAGGTTTTGGAGCGCCAATCAGGCTGAGGGATCATTTGATTTGTGATTCTCTTAGGGAACTTTAAAAAAAAAAAATATTATGACAGACCCATGCCAATTAATTTTTTTTTAGTAAAATTAGTGATAGACATAATTTTAATACTAGAAATAAAGACAAATTAGATCAACCATTTTTTAGATTATCTAAAGTTCACACATCTTTCATCTTTAAATGTTACAACAAAGTACCTCATAGAAAATTAGAACTAAATGAACGACAATTTAAAACTTTTGTTTAAAGCACACTTTGTAAGCAAGCATATTACAAATTAGAAGATTACATTCAGGATATGAATTCTTGGAAACATGCTGGGCCTGCTCCATAGGACAATCAAGGGTCTAGACAAAATCAAACTGGTTGATTTATGTATTAGCTTTATAGATATATGTACTGTTTCTTTTTTGTGTTTTCATTTTTCTATTAACTCACACACTGTTAATAAATATGCGAGTACCATGTACCTAAATTTATTTAGAAAATGAATAAGTTTACCTCTGCTGGTAATTCTTTGTTTCTATAAGTAGCATACTCTGGGTGCATCGTCCTCACATGATATTAAATTATTTTTTTGTATACCAAATATTGTAAAACCATTATTTGAAAAGAGTAACTAAGGAGTTTCTTAAATTTTAGTTAAATTTTGTAAAGAATTATCTTGCAGATATTCTAAAGATACTCATGAAGGTATGGAGGAATACAAGTCTTTCTTCGAAGGTAGGGGAAATTTTTCAGGTGAAGTGGATTTGGAGGTTGATGTAGCAGTTCCACCAGTCATCCAATGCGCGCCGTGTTCCAGTAGCTCTCCGCCCCAATTAAACGCCAGAATTAAATAGATTAGTACAAGAAGAAGGAATAATTACAAAAGAAGAAAGTCATACAGACTGGGTTAGTAATATCCTTATGAAACAGAGGAATGGTAATTTCAGAATATGCTTAAATCCTATCCCATTAAATAAAGCCATTTATAAACCTAAGTATCAGTTTACCACGGTATATGAAATTCTGCCAGAAATTGGCAAAGGTTTTTTCGACTTTTGATGTAAAAAAAAGGATTGGCATTTAAAACTATCAGAACTAAGTAGCAAACTGACTACATTTTGGACCCCTATGGCAAATATAGAAAGAAAGTGCTATTTTTGGGCATTTCTTCCTCGTCAGATTATTTCCAAATGAGGAAGAGTGAATTACTTCAGGGACTAGTAGGAGTAAAGACCCTAGTAGATGATTTATTGCTTTTTAGAACAGGACATTCTATGTCTGCAGTGTTAGATCACTATATAAATTGAGAAAATTTATCGAAAATACTTATACAATTTAATTGCAAACTTAATAAAGATAAAATGAAGCTACTACAAACATCAGTTAGGTATTATGGTCATGTGTTTACAAATCAGGGTCTGCAGCCAGATCCATCTAAAGTGGAAGCTTTTCAAAATATATCTGTCCCTAGGAATAGATAAATAGATTTCTTGGAGTTGTAAGTTACCTGAGTAGATTGATTAAAAAGCTAAGTTTTGAATCTTCACACTTGACGTTGCTTACTCATGAGAACACACCCTGGATTTGGAACAATAAAGCCCAGAAAGAGTTTGAGAAACTCAAAACTTTGACATGTGATATCAGAACTTTAAATTACTTACTATGATAAAAGCAAACCACTTATGTGATTCCAGCGAAGGAGCTTTGGGTGTATGTAGCAGTGTTTCAAGAAAACCAGCCCGTGGCTTATGCATCTCGCTGTCTGACACTTACAGAGAGAAAATATGTACAGATAGAAAAGGAGCTTCTCGCCATAGTTTTCGCTTGTACCAGGCTTGATCAACTCATTGTGGGTAGTACGAAAATTGTCATAAAAACTGACCACAAGCCAAAGCATATTCAAAAGGCTTCCTTGCATGCTCCTAAGCTGTTACAATCCATGCTGTTAACATTACAGAGATACAGTTTAGAATTTCACTTGGTTTCTGGAAAAGAAATGTCATGGCAGATGCTCTGTCTAGATTTTATTTAGATCATAGGCATCGAAAAATTCGTCCACATCGCTGTCAACGGGGAAAAGGCCCAGAACACTGGCCGCATTGCCACATTGAATTGAAATGTTGATTCGTTGGCCAAAGAAAAGACCAGCCCTCTTGACATGTAAAAAGTCGAGATATTAGATACTAGCTGTTACCCGCGACTTCGTCCGCGTAATTTTTTACTAAGGACGTGTATAATGTAGGAATATATGTTTATAGACGCGATATTTTATTACAATACGTTTCTATAGACTACGTTTTTTGTTTTACCGTCTTTTGACAATATGTACAGGTTTTGGAGGCTAGATACACGGGAACACGCCACATACAATTGCCCATGGGAAAAGCAGTTTTTCTCTAAGTGCACACCTGCTACCTTCAGTGTCTGCCCTTGACTTTTATTTATAGTCATTGCAAAGGCGGGTTTTAAAGGGAACTGCACTCTTTTAAACTGGAACGGCAAGTCTGTTGGAATAATGGGAATACGTGGAATCAGAACATTTTCTCCTTTTGCCGTTCCAGTCATAATTGTTCTTTTAACGATGTTTTTCCCCAAGTGCGTAATTTGCAATCGAGTGCCGTTGCATAGCCGAGGTGCATCAAGATTACGCATTAATAGAACGGGGACACCAACTTTCAACCTCAGGTTATGGGAAGGCACGCCTGATAATTCTAGAGAGTTAAGAAACACGACAGGGTATGATGTTACGTGTTCTGTATCCATTACATTATCTACAGAGAGATATTCCACGACGTCACCTTCCACTCCTGACATAATATTTTCATTAATCTGTCCAGCAATTTCGTTCGTTGGTGCTAAAATTGCCCTTTCACACAACCATTCTTGGTCTCCCATATTAGTCCGCAGATCAGGATATACGTTGTTTTTTAGATCGTCAGTGCTGCCAACAATATTACAGAATTCGTAATTTAGTGTGATCATACCGTTAATGTCTGTGGCCATACGATCTTGACCAATTTTCAGGAGAGTAGCCGCATACAGCCCCGATTGTGAATCGTTGTGCAGTTGTACTCTCATATTTGTAGTCAGACTAAATTTTTGCACGTGCGCCCATAGCGTAGAGGCCTTCAAACATGCGTTTATTTCATCTGGCGGTGTACCTCTAGTTATCACGGGTAGAATCTGTCTGAAATCACGAGCCAAAAGAACAACCATCCCTCCCATAATACTTCTGTTGCTTTTGATGTCTTGCATTGTCCGGTTTAATGCTTCGACTGCTCTCTTGTGAGACATAGTACATTCATCCCAAACCAACAACTTACATTGCTGCAACATTCTTCCGCGCTCACTATTTTTACTTATATTGCAAACTGGCATTTCTTCATGAGCTAAGTTTAGCTTTAGCTTGTTAAGTTTAGCTTGATCGCTGCCTTTATTTATGTATTTACAGATATATTTAATCGCACGCACTGAACTGCAAACCTCTACATTGATGTGGGCATTAAACATTTTTGACAAAATAGGCCAATAGGGAACCACCCAACTATTATCAACAGTAGCATAACTTTACTGATGTACGTGGTTCATTGTTATGGACTTATGGTAAAAATTACTGTTAAATATTTTTCCTACGCAAATTGTGCCACCCCCGTTAACCCCCATAGGGGTTGATTTTCAAAAAACGCTTAGATATATATCTCATAATTTGTATTGCAGAGCATTATTTCAGTGTCACGCAAAATATTTCAATAGAATTAAATTTCCCATACAAACTTAGCCACCCCCTTTAACCCCCAATAGGGGTGAATTTCGAAAAACCCTGAAATACGTGTTTCATCATTTGTACTAAAAAGCATTAATTCAAAGTTTCATGCAAAAATGTGCATAAAAATATTGTTCTCATACAAACTTTGCCACCCCTTTTAACCCTTTTAGGGGTTGAATTTCCAAAAAATAATATGCCTATGTCCTTCTCATGAATGCAAACTATCTACATACCAAATTTCAGCAAAATCGGTTGAGTGGTTTAGGCGTGAAAAGGTGACAGACAGACAGACAGAAAGACAGAGTTACTTGATGAGATAGACAGTTCAAAAAACGTGAAAATATTTTAAATAACAGAAAATATCAACTTTTTAAGAGATCTGCCAATATCAGACAGCTGTTTAAAAGAAATTCAGTTAACTTCAAGCCAAGACAAAGAAATACTTTCAAAAACTTATACGGTATGTCGTAAATGGATGGCCAACATATTTGAAGGATGTGCCGAATGCTTTGAAACCTTTTTATAATATTAAAAATTACTAAACAACTTATCAAGGCCTAATATTAAAAAATCAAGCTATCCTGATTCCTGAAAGCTTCCGCACAAAAATTTTGCGAAAACTACACCATGCTCATTTCGGTATTGAAAACACATTAAAACTAGCTCGAGATGCAGTATACTGGCCTTCCATGTCCAAAGATATTCAGGAAATGATGAAATACTGTATAATTTGTGTTAAATTTCAACCTAGTTAGCAAACATTTACTATGGTTGTCTGGAAGAGATCGTGGAATGCGATGTGTTAAGCTCCGAAAATAAAGAGTTTTCCTGAAGCAACGTCTTTTAAAACACACTATCCGGTAAAGTTTTATGATTTTTACTCTGATATTTCATCTCTCAAAAGTTTGCAATGGCACTCGGCTGAAAGTCGCAAATCTTCAACAAACTGTAATTGATGCCGAAATACTACGGGTTGGTTTGGTGATGTTGTTTTCATTCCCAGGATCCCTTAATGAATTTTCTATTTAGTTTCAAACCCGTTCAAATCCCTGTCAACCTATGAGACTTCATGACCAGCCTTGGGCCAGAAGTTACCCGTTGCGGGGGAAGACTTCTCTTGTGGTTGCTTTTCCCATGGATAACTTTTTTGTGTATGCTCCAGGCGATTCCACCGCTAACACTGCGTGTAGAGAAGCTTTATCATTATGACGTTTCTCATTACGAAAAATTACCAGGGCTAGTCGGCATGAAGAGGGGATACAGTCAGTACCTTGTAAAACACTTCCAAATTCCTAATCCTAAAAGGGGTCAGGTAATGTAGGATCTTTACTGATTGTATATTATATTAGCAATCTTTTCTAGCGTCATATCTTTTTAGTTTTCGACATACACGCGAACGAAATTGCGAGCAACAGTTAGTGCCAAAATGTAAGGAATGGATCACGTGAAATTTCAACAGCGTTTGTCAATCCCATACATTTTTGACGTTTTGAAAATCGCATCATCGTCCCTTGGCTTATGATGTCCAGCAGTGGACATCTTTCGGTTGATATGATGATCATATTATTATGTTTAGAGTCTCTGGTACGTACCTACGTCGGTCCACTTCGCCATTCCCTAGCAGATCTATAATAAAATTGGTATCATTTTTATTGGTGGCAGGCGTCAACTGTGTATGTCATGTATGGGGACACCCTTTAATTTTCATTTTTTTTTTTGGAAGATCTTAAAAGGGATCCTTTTTTAACTTTTGAGGTACGGAATCCTAAAAGTACTTATCCTGTCAGATTTTAAAAGTGTAATCTAGAAAACGAAACAGTATTTTAAAATACAGGTCAGTGTGTTAGTTATATGAAATTATGAAGAAAAATAGATTTACAGAATGGGTATGTATAATGTGATCAAATTTCGTATAATTGTAGATACTTATCCGTATAGCCGCGATTTATTTGCTGGCACCCCTGTTATGTCCAGCAGTGGACGTCTTTCGGTTGATATGATGATCATTTGTTTAGAGCCTCTGGTACGTACGTCGATCCACTTCGCCATTCCCTGGCAGATCGTGTGACCAAGTGACCCGAAAGTATCGAAAGCTGATGAAAATATCACAAAAGAAGAAGTTAGGTACTTCGTTTTCGTTCTGCTCTATTGCTCCAATCTGTCCTGGACCTCACTGCTACTCACGACCACCAGAACAATGTCATTGGAAAACGGCACACAACAGAGAGCTTCTTCTTGTATTTTATTTTGTTTGGAAAACGTACAGCTCATAACAAGGCATGTATTTTCGACTTAAGAGCATTAATTTTTACTAGGAAGAGGTTCGATGGTTTGGGTTGCTAAAACAAAACACCAATAGATATTTTTCTCAAGTACTTTATTATAGTTGATTATAACAAACATTCATATGTGGTAGATAGTCATTACATAAAAGTAATCATGTTACGACAACTATATAAATATGTGGCAATAATTACCTAAATTCATAGTTTGGTTTCAAAAGGCGACCTGTGTCATGACGTCATATAGAAACAGTTACTCAATTAGTCAAAACTTTGAACATTGGCCAAATATTCAGCCGATAGTTAGGTGAAATGTGAAGATGGAGGAATGAAATAAAATTACTGAGCCAATTTACAGAGCTACGAGTAGGTACGTATCATTTTGCTAGTAGTCGTACATGTCATGTGGTGTTTCTATTATTTTAATTTCCTGCTGTTTTCCCTTAACGGTTATGAATAAAGCCAAGGAGCGTTTTTATAAACGCAAATTTCACCGCTATAGAAGTTATGTCATATCACACTCGTGGTGGTGGTGTGCTATAGAAGTAACTATATCATGACATATCGTGCAAGATTTGGTGGCAAAATTTTATATAGAGCTATTTTTATAGGAAAAAAATTAACATAAGCATTGAATTTGATAAAGAAAAATCTTGTTCTTACCTAGAAATCGTCTATGCAAAGGAATTACTGTATTGTTGCTACATTTTTGCCATTAATGACGTCATTCTACAGATTACAAGAGCCTTGAGCCTTTGATCTTATGACTAGTCTTTGGAAGGTGACTCCACAGATATACCGTTTAAATTAGACATTCGATTACATTTAAGATTAACATAATTTTATTTAAATATGCCTTAGACCTAAACTACGTTCATGAAACGATTATGTAAATCAGTCGTTTGAAGAATACTTTAATAGTTTAGGAATAGAATTATAGTTATTAAAATGCAAAAATGTTAAAAATGGCTTTCACAAATAACCCAAGGTCCAAATGTCGCATTTTATGATCTGACGAAAAAAATTAAACAATTTAACTACGTCGGATCTTTTCGAAGTATGTTTTACTATAAAGACTGACCGCCGTTAGCTTAAAATGGCGAATCTTTTTCAATTTATTTTTAATTAAAAGCGCTTTACACCGCTGCCGGAGTTAAGTTCAGCCTTTCACAGACGGACGGATTTAACCGTACATTTTGTTAAATTTGTTTTATAGTAAAAGTGTCAATTATTTCATTAGCGTTTTAAAAACATTCTAAATTGGATGCTGATACTTTTGGCACAATATTTAGCAAACATTCGAGTTTATTATAAACAGTTTACGTTGTAAAAACAAAATCAGCGAGCAAGCACAAAGTTATCGGCCAATGGTTTTTCTAAATTATATATATATATTATTATAGAAGCGTTACGTGAAAGAAAGTGGTGTAAATACGTAGAACTTGAAAATCAAACCAGAAGATATATTTATTTATGGTTTCCTAAAATATTTTGACTGCTACTTATAATTTGATATGACTTACAAGTGCCTTTGGCATTATTAATTATTCATCTTAATTTATAGGTTACAAATATTTTTTTTACTCAACTTAATAAATAAAATAAAATTGAAGTGAGTAAACTGACACAGTGTCTGGTACACCCAGTTTCTGGAAAAAAAAATCGCAAGGTAAACTACTGTTAATAGTTGAATAAATTATTATCAACAGCCTATCTTATTGTTTGACTTGTGGCTGGTTTGATCTACGTCGATAATAATTTATGCTCAGCCGAAACCGGGTGTATGTAGATATCTTAAATTTTCAATATTGAAGAAGACAGTTTCTACATTTACAGGTTTACATAAAATACTTAGTAATATCAACAAAACTAAACTCAGAAATTAATGTAAAATAAAGATAGCGTTATAATTTGTTCTATTTTGCCTACCTAATGATAACATTATCACACAGCAACTTAACCTACTTTTTTTCAATTTAGAATTAAATTATGTATGGTTTATTTTAATAAAAATTGGTAGGTAATATAGACGTCGACATTTAAACTACTTTTATTATGAAATTCTGAAACACAGATAAGATATTTGTCTAACGTTATATGGTGCTTATTATGTAATGCTAACGGTATAAAACGGTAATCTACATAAATCACATGAAGACTAATAATTGTTTTGAGTATGCAAAATAGCTAAATTAAGCTGAAGCATGACATGCATGGGTGTAACATACGCTAGTGCACGCGAAGTGCGCGTAAGTTACACAAAAAAATGCTTAGCATGCGCTCAAAATTCGATATACCACGCTTTACATTATGACACCGGGGCCGAAACCGGGTCTAAACCGGTATCTTAAAATACCAATATTGAAGAAGACAGTTTCTACATTTATTGGTTTACATAAAATACTGATAATATCAATAAAACTGAATTTAGAAATTAATATAAAACAAAGATAGTGTCATAATTTGTTCTATTTTACCTACCTAATGATAACATTATCACACAGCAACTTAACCTACTTTTTAAAATTTAGAATAACATTATGTATGGTTTATTTTAATAAAAACTGGTATTGTAATATAGACGTCAATATTTTAACTACTTTTTATTATGAAAGCCTGAAACACAGATAAGATATTTGTGTAACGTTATATGGTGCTTAATATAGAGGTATAATGCTAATGGTAAAACATGCAAAATAGCTATCTTAAGCTGAAGCATGACAAGCATGGGTGTAACACACGCTAGTGCACGCGTAGTGCGCGGAAGTTACACAAAAATGCTTAACATACGCTCAAAATATGCTATATCACGCTTTACATTACATAACGTAAAATAATTTGATATTGTTTTTTTTATCTTCACGTGATTACGGTAGGTAATTGCTTAGTAACTAACTGCTAATGCGTGTTGCACATGAATTATGTAACGCTCTCAGGTATGGATACGATTATACCGTTAACGGTAATGACAAACCTAATGCAATTACCACATCGCATTTGAGCAATGTATGCATCCACTGCAAATGCATTACATCGCCGGAATGATTATGCCTATGTGAGTAAAATTGACCTCTCCTAAAGGTTGTGACGTTTTAGTATATTTCATAGTTTTAATAAAATAACGTAGATAGTAGATATTAATCAGTCCGTCTTCTCTTATGACCCGTCTGTTTAGTCGTCTATTCATGTAGGTCATGAAAAATTTATTGACGAAGAATTTTAAATAAATTCATCTGTTTACTGGCGTGATGTTTGACGTACATAAATAACAGGCGGGGTTGTGCATGCAATCCCTTGTTCAATACCTTCCTGCATCGTTTTAGTAACCATCCCTAGTGCGGTTGCAGCTTTACGATTATGCGCCTACATTAGACCGCGATGACAATCAAAAACGTATCGTCGTAACTTCCGAATATTTCGAACGCTCTGCAGTCAAATGAAGTCGTTGGTTACAACGACTGGAGATTGTACCGCTTCGCCCTCACAGTGGTAACTTAGCCATACTAAACGTTTATCTTTATCTAACTACCTGGTATAACTTTTAGAATTACAGGATTTTAAATTGTCACCTAATTAAAAAAAGTTTTACTTACTAAACACGTAATTATAAGACCCTGATATTCATCTACTTTGTAAAATACGCCAGGCTTTTTGGAAAATAACCAAACGCCAACATTATTAACATTGAATCAAAACGTTAAAATAAACTTTTGTAAATGATGGAGTTAGTGGGTATTTACTATAAAAATGCGTTAGTTAGATTAAAATTTCGTATTAGTTACAATAAGTTCTCCCTTGCGAATAATATCACGCTATGCTCTTAGTTTAGTGAACAGCGATGGCGTAAAATTCACTTCAACGACACGTTATAAGCCAACTTAAGTACAGAACGTACACAAACATTATTCTGTCATTTTCCTTCTCATGTTAATCTTTGAAGAAAGAAAGATAGAAAAGAAGACAGTTCAGTGGCGTTCTTTCAGCATAAATATATAGAACAATAGGAGAAATACAATGCTCGTAAAAGTAGTTCATTTACTTGATTTAAATTTAAACTTTGAAGCCCATAGTTGGGGTCAAAGTACTGTTCCAAATCGGTGTTATATTTGCTTTAGTAGTAAGCTTTTATGTTCTTGTATTTGTCAAACAGAGGCAAAAGCCGTTAAGTCCATGGTCGGTAAGGGTGATCGGTAGTCATGAGGATTGCCGGGTTGTTTACAGTTGGTAGAGGTCGACGGAGCTGGACCTTTGCTTGGAGTGGGATGAACGACGGCGAGACGTCGCCTCCCGGGCCTCGGATCACACTTGCGTGAAGCTGGAATGCAGAGCGGTCTCCTCTTGACCAATCTGGTTCGCGGGGCTGTAGTACTGCTGACAAAAGATTATTTTTATTAAAATTTCAAGCTGAGAATTGGTACGGCTCAAATTAGACTAAGACATCGTCGTCTAGAGGTGAGAATGTTCCTGCAAAAGTCGTGAGAATCGATAAACCGCCTATTCGAATCAAACTCTCATCGTCAAAACGATGTTTGTTATCGCGGAAGTAGTATCACTATAAACCTCTACCAGTGGGTAGAGGTTTATAGTGATACTACTTCCGCGCTCAGAATGTGATAAATTAAAGTAGACTACAATAAAATAAATAAAAAGCTTTTATTGTTGATCTTAGTTTAAATTACAACAGTTTTCTGATTGTGTTATTAACTAATAATTATAGGTACTATTAACTACTGTACTAAGGCTGTTGAAATATTAACTAAATTAATATTAACTATTGTATATTTTTTTCAGGCAAACCGTAATTTTTCTTCAACTAGTCTTCCGACAACAAACACAAACACAAAGGTCTTCTCTAAAGATCTCCATTCTGTTATATTCCTTACTGTTCGAGTCCATGTTGCACCTGCTATTTTCCTGAGGTCGTCTTCCCATCTCTGGTCCAGTCAGTTATTAGTCTGGTCCATTTTTCTTTCTTCTCTCTTACCATATGCCCTGCCCACCTATACTTTAGTTGTTTGTATGTTATGTATGTATACTTGAATTTAGTTTTACTTTTAATATTTTTTAGTCTTTCTCGGTCTTTTCGTCTTATTCCTATTGTATTTCTCTCTATTCCGTTTTGACATACTTTTATTTTGTTTGCAAGTTGTTCTGTCAATGCCATGTTTGACATCCATATAGTAAGCATGGCAAAATACACATATTATATACCTTCCTTTTTTCTTTGATCGGCATTTCATTGTTCTTCATTACTTCGCTAAGCGACCAATATCGTTTCCAAGTATGTATTAGCTATTCTTCTTTCTATTTCCTTTTTTATGCAGTCTGCGGTAGACACTAACTGTTCGAAGTATATATATTCATATTCATGTACGTATTCTATTTGGTTATCATTCACTTTTATGGTGTCTGTTTATAAAGAGTTAGACATAATTTTTGTTTTAAAAATATTCATTCTTAGCTCTGCCTTTTTACTTTCATCGGCTAACTGTTGCAGCATTATTTCTAGTGTTTTTGGGCTCTCAGAGAATACTATTAATTCGTCTGCAAAACGTAAGTGGCTCAGGTTTTTATTACGGCCGTTTATATTTAGTCTTCTTTTCATGCAATCTAGGTTCCTGAATATCATTTCTAAGATGGCTGAGAATAGTTTAGGTGAGATAGGGTCTCCTTGGCGTACGCCTCTAGGAAATTCTTCACCTAAAGCTTCTAGCTTGACTTGCGCTGTACTCTTGGTGAACACTTTGGAGTATTCGTATGTATTTTGTTTGTACACCCTGTGCTTTAGTACATCCCAGATAAATTCGTGATCTAGTGTGTCGAATGCTTTATTAAAATCAACAAACCAACAAAAATTTCGACGAAATCCCGCTTGTTCTTTGAGCTGATTTTCTTTAAGTGTGTTGCCAATTCTCGATAGTATTATTTTTGAAAATACTTTATAAATATTAGACAATAAGCTAATAGGCCTCTAATTTACCATATCTCCTTTGTCACCTTTTTTGTGTAGTAATATAATGGTCGATTTAGTCCAATCCTCAGGTATCTTTTCTGTTTTGATAATTTCGTTAAATATATCAGTAAACTTTAGAGAAATAACTGGTAGTGTTGTTTTTAGCAGCTCGTTTGTAACGAGATCTCATCCAAGAGCTGCTTTATCATTATTTTGTGTATTAATGCCTTTTATAGTTTCTTCTTTTATTATTATAGGTATTTTCTCATCATTGATTGATGCATTATATTCTTTTAAAGGATGTCCCAACTTTTGGCTTTGGTATAGATTTCGGTAAAATTCTGTCGCAGCATTTAATATCTCAGATCGCTTTCCTGTACTTTTACCGTTTTTATTTTTCATGCTTGGTATGGATTGGATACTATTTGATTTCTATTTTTTTTCTTTTTTATTCCTCCTGTTTTTTTATATTTCTTCATCGAATCGAAATCGAATCTTTTATTTTCCCAGTAGTTGTTTGTTAATCGTTTTGCTTGTTTATGTTTTTTTTTGACCGCTGTTTTTAGTTTTCTTTTCTTGTTCTTTGCGTTTCTGTAATAGTTATTTACTTTTAGATGAGATTTCTTTTTTGCTGTTTGTATTTGTTTTCCTAGTTACAGTTTTTAGTTGGTGTGGCAATTTGTTTTTCATTTTTTGAAGTTATACTTCTTTTGGCGCGATGGAGAAAACTGATGAGAGTGAATTTTTACGATGCGCGCGCACACCGACACCTGAATTCTACATCGTGAAGTTAGTTCTACGTGGCATGAAAATCGATAACTATGTTCAAGTTATATATTCTAGTATTTTTTTATTGTCTTTTGTTTCTTTTATGGTTTGAATTTCGAAGAAGAATGTGGTTTTAATTTCGAAATAAAGCGCCAAAATAGGTATAAGATACAAATATTTTGATAAAAGTAATTGATTAGACACTAATTTTTCCCGCGGCTCAGCTCCTTTTATTCTATCCTAGAAGATTTTATTGGAATATGATGATTTTTCGAAGACAAAAAACAGCCTCTTCATAAATGAGTTTTCTTAATCGGATTTGTATCTACAGTAGAACGGAACAAAGAATTTTACCGTTCATAATAATTATTAGTATTGACTATTTTGAAAAAAGGAGTCTCGTAACTTATATGTCATTGTAAGTAGGTACCCATAAACTTCTCAGGTACACACCATCCAGAATAGAAAGTTGGTATTAATTTCAAATACTACTAACAAAAAATTCGAATAAAAAAAAAATTGCATGATATCTGCCCTATTTTATGAACAAACAGTTTTAAAACTATGAAACGTATCAGTTATTTAGCGTAATAGACTTAATTGGCGATCGTTCGAACGCAACAAATTGAAGCTGAAAACAATACAAATATTTTAAAACTTTTATATTTTTTTAGTTGTGAATGTTTTTTTTTTTCCATACGCCAAAGAAGTATAACTTCTAACGCGTGTACATAAGTACACACACTCTTTTTTGTATTAATAGACATTCTTTGCTGTCTAGTGATGTTTGAAGATTATTAAGCAGTAATTCTGTTTCACCAGTATATTGAACAACTGCGTATTTATTATGAAATCGTCTTGTTTTCTTGGGGCGTGTTCCTGCCATTGTAGTTCGTATGATCCGTCTGTGTCAATTATTTTTTTGTGACCGACACATCTTCCTTGGCTTCCTATGATATGTTCTTTTCCGTTCTTTTGTGTTCCAATTTGGCGATTAAAGCATCACCATGACGTTTTTATATGGTGTTTTGGAGGTCTTTGTAGAATTTTTTAAGTCTTCCTTTTTGTCCGATTCCGTTGGTGAATAATGGATAATTTTTCTCTATTTAGTATTATGTATAGCGATATTAAGAATAGCGATACGTTCTGATACTCCTCTTAGTTATTTTATGTTGTTTCCAAAATTTATTTTATGGAGTCGGATGAATCCGACTCCATAAAGACCCGGTGTCTTCCCGTTATAATATAGGACATATATAGCTTCCATGATCTTCTATCTGTTCCCCAAATCTTCTTATTCCACTGATCCCTATAATATTACATTTTATTTCTTCTATTGCTATCTCTAATTCTTGAAGTTTTTCAGAGGTTCTAAGAGATCGATAGTTTATAGTTGCTATATGGATTTCATATGTTTTCTTCGTGTTGTGAGCGATGGCATTATTTTTAACCTTTAAAGGGTCGTGGTCATTTTCCCTCACGAGGACCAGTATTCTTGGGGGAGTGTTATATTTTGTTATTGTTTGTTCTTTATATAAACATGTTGTAGTGTTTTCCGTTTACGACTTTTAGTTTGTTTATTTTCCGTTGTATTGGAGGGGAAAGAATTATGTCTAGTCCGCATTGGATCGTAAGCATTTAATCTGTTGATGTTCGACGGCATTAAGGTTTGAGAATTACGTACGAAACTAGAATACCGTAATAAAAATAGACTAAAACGAAGGAAAAGCTCGATTTGGATATAAATAACTCAGACTTACTCCTCCAAAACCTCCTCCGTTCCATCCAAGGCGATCATGTTCACGTTGAGTTCCGCGTTGGGAATGGGCCTTGCGTTCTGTGTTAGAAGCAAGCCGAGCCTTGGCCTGCAGCGCAGCCCGAAGTGTCACGTTAGCACGCGCCGCTTCCGCGCGGCCGTGCTTGCAAAACTCGATCAAAGCAACCCCCAGAGCCAGAGACAAACCTCCCACCAAAACGTAGAACAAACCAGCCACCTGGCTCAGCGTTAACTCAGGTCCTTTAATTTCCTGTGACATAAATAAAAATGTATTAATAAGATATCAACAAAAGATGTAGGTAGTTTTACATAGCAACGGCTCATGGTTAACGGAAAAGGTTTTAACCTTCGTACCTAGGTGCTGATACAAGTAATAAAACAAAAAGTATTGAACTGTATTTTAAGATGTTACTACTCACAGTATCAGAGACATCACATTCGGATTTGGTGAACCATTTACGAACAAGCCTCGGTATCTCACCCTCTTCTTTCAGCGACTGCAAGGCCATATTGATGCCATCCCTATAAAACACTCTCTAATGAAAACACTCTGAAGCGCTTTTAAGAGCTTAGGAAAGAATATATTCGCAAAACATTCGCCATAATAATATCGCGCGCCGATTTCGCATAGGAGTAAAAGTGACGCGTAAGTCAAAGAAATATTAAAATCCTTACCGCAGCTTGGATCCTTTTGGAACGCCTACAGCGAAGTCTTTAAATCCAGTTTGTGTAAGGGTGACGATCATCTCACAAGGTTTGTTTTGAGGTTCAACGGAGCGGTCCATTAGGTATGCAAGCCATCCGTGCTCATCAACAGGCGAATCTTGGGCGTATGTAATAGAGTTTGGTTTTTCAAGTGTATCCTGAAAACATAATCATTTAGTTATATTGATAAAATGTAACTCCCTGCTTGCTGACACATAAAGCAATTGTGAAATCTTCCGCAGCGTTCATCATTGATATATAATCATGCTCGCTCCCCGCATTTCCTACAAGCTTTAAAGGATTGTTTATGTCAACAGTAATGAAGTTACCTCTGGGCACGTAGCTAGTTTACTGTATTTCTGGCTGGGTTCCGTAATGCGAGACAGTGTTAGATATGAAGCCAAATTAGCCGTATACGATGATATCACGATCAAAGTAAAAAACCACCAGACACAGCCCACAATTCTTCCGGACACAGACCTAAAATATTCACAGCATTAGTTCTATGTTCAAAAGCGATTTAGTAATCTTGTTAGTGCATCAGACAATAATTGAGAATCATGCCAATTTACGAACTTATTAACTTTTTATTTTTGACAATCAAATATTAAAATATTGACAGACCTGGGGTTAATGTCGCTGCCTTGCTGCATAAAAGAGCCCAGCGAAAACCACATAGAATTCCAAAAGCTAAATTCATTCACCACCGTGGTCTGAAACAACGTATGCAACTTTTAACAAATGTTCATTCAATTACTACCAAAAAGTATTATTTACTTTGGCCAAAATGGTTACTTATAATTCAATTTTTAGAGTACCTTTGTAGTTGCGACGTCAGAATGCTCCGTAATTTGTGAATCCGTAAAAGAAACCACCCGCCACTCATACGGGGAAAATCTAGATACGATGAATAAAACCACACTCACAGCAAACAAACTACAGACAATAGAAAGCTGAAACCAATTAAATGTACATCAGTTAGTGTAATTGTTTTTTTTTTGGGTTTCATAAAATTACAATATGATTTTTCTCACCCATATCTCCATTGATAACGGTTGAAGAAAACTGAATATTGCGCTCGTATTGTTCGCATCGTCCTTGTTAGGCTTAAGGGCAAAAGAAAGGAAAGGCTTGCTGAATTCAATTACGGATTCTCGTTCCAATGTCACGGTCAATGGCGCAATAGCTATATCTGCTTCCTGAAATTAAAATCAAGTTAGAATAAGTACGTTTTAAAAGTTATGTTTTATTTTTGAAGTAACACCTTAATACAATTATTAACACACGGGTGAACCAAACTACTCCATTTTTTCCATTGGCAAGATTTAAATAACCTAGGTGCGTTTTTAAATCTAGCCAATGAAAAAAACTTATTCACTTTCATAAATGGGAAAGTTTCGATGGATGATTGGGCGTTTTTATCAATCACGCCAGAACGGCTAAACGGATCTGGATGAAATTCGGCACAAAGATAAATTATAATCTGGAATACTGCTACTGGCTACTTTTATCCCGCACACAACCTCTCCTTTGGGATAATTTTCAACTCTCACGCGGGCGAAGCCTCTGGCGAAAGCTAGCGATCAGGCAGCGTGGTAATTGCAGAAAATACGAGCAATACCTTTCATTTTACAGGTCAATAATATTCGTCGCCTGATAGATGTACGTATCGAGTACGACAATGTCGACTTTTATAACCGACTTCACAAAAAGAGGAGGTTCTCATTTCGACTTTATGAAGATTTGCGACCCGAGTTAAAATACAAGATGTGCTTAAAAGAGTTAATATTGTTTAGCAGTTGCTTTTTTTTTTAATTCTGTTGTTGTAAATGCCAAAACCGATACTAAAATATCAACTGTTAAAACGTGTTCAGTGGTATGAAATAACAGACGAACAGCTGCATAAAGGAGACCGAGGGAAAAGAAAAGGTAGACATTTTGTCATTGTTCTCGAGTTAAAATAGTCGAACACATTATGGCCAGTCGTACCGTAAAGGACATTTAGGTACACTCATAGTTGGACTATTCATATACATAAGTCATTTGCACTTCGCACTAGGGCAGTTCAAGTGTACCAAAGAGGAATATGGATATTCATGCAAGTTCAATCGTCAAAGTATCTACGGCTTCTTTCATGTTCCGAGATAATGTAGCATTACGAATTAGGTAAGTACGTTCAATTCCACAGCGGGAATGATGGCAAAAATTTCAAGCTAAAAGAGGTTGGGAATTTGATAAAATGTTATATCCAGGCCTTTAAATTAAGTTCAACGAAATGTTAAAGAGTTTTGTGTATCAAGTTTAATAAATAGGTATAGATTCAGACTGTAACGAACTTGCACCGTTCGTGTGAATGTACGTTGTCGTCCATTTGTTGGTAAAATTAAAAAAAAAAATGTTTAGAACTATTTATTATTAAGTTGACCATAAAATACGGAATTAAATTTATGCAAAAAAACAATTTATTAATATTCCCCTTATACAGAATTTTCCTTTGGGATAAATTATTATTAGCGAGGGCGATGCAGATTTGCTCGGTTTCCTTTAACTTTATTTTCTAGCTATAAAGTCTGAGTTACTGAGTGGAAATACACTCGCGAGCAATAAACTGAAATCACTTCATCGCGCATTGGTACAACAATTTATTTGAAAGATAATTTTATTTGCTTTTAAAAGTAATAAAAAAAATAATTTAATTTTGTGCCTAAATTTAGGGAATTATTGCAGTAGGTGGTGTTAACCCTCCTGGCCCTAGCGACTGCCTGAAAACGGTTTTTTTATTAACCGAATGAGTTTCGCAAAGCCTGGAATCCTGTGGGATTTCCTACCACTCTTCGACTAAAGCAGTTTTCAGGTCTTCTTTCGTTCTGGACCTTTCCCTCGTACCCGCCTTTTCAGCTCAATCGGATTCTTCCAAAAATGTTCAATCGGGTTCTAGTCAGGACTGAGGGCTGGACAGTCTATTGTGGAACTCTCGACTTCTTCCAGGTAATGTCTGGTCACTGCAGCGGTGTGGCTGCGGGCATATCGTGCATTAGCAGAAAATCTTAGCCAATAAACCGGCGTGGTGGAGCACCTAATAAAATGTCGTTGATGTATCTTTCTGCGGTTAGCCTCTCAACCTCCACCCGGTATGAATCATCAGCTCCGTTTTTGCTTAAATCGAAATCCCTGCCCACGTCTTAAAGGACGTACACCAGCACCAGCATTGTGCAAATCGCTCCCCGGTCTCCTACAGACACTCCGTCGACTGTCGCAACCATGCAGGAACATCCTGATTTCGTCCGAGAACTGGAATCGGCTGCAGTGCTCCATATCCCAATCTAAATGATCGCGAGCAAACTGAAGCCGGGCTTGTTGGTTGGCTGGAGACAATTTGTGTCCCGTGGCTGGCCTTTTTGGGGTCGATTTTGCTTCTGAGTCTTCGCCTCACTGTCCAGTCGCTGACAGCCCTCCCTCGAACTTCTCTGAGCTGCTGCTGAACCTCCACGCCGGTCGGTTGTCGATTTCGGAGGAGAAGAGGTTACAATAAATCTGACATGTCTCAACGAAGTGCATAGATAACGTCCATTTCTTGGTCTCCGGATTAAGTTTTCAGTCTCCCTGAACCTCTTGTATACCTTCGAGACACAAGACTGGCTCAGATGAAGCTGTCGAGCGATAGTACGCTGAGAATTTAACCCTTTGCTGGATTAGGATGACGACCTGACCGGCTTCTATAGGTTTCCATTTTCTTTTAGCTTCTGTATTCCCAGTGATGAGAAACATTGGACTGATGACCAATTTTGATAAACGCCCACTTTTTATAGGGTTAGGAAGACTACTAAGTAATATGGTGTTTTGTTTTAAAAATTGATGTCTTTTGTTTTACGTTCCATGACATAAGGTGAATAATCTTTGATTTTTGATTATGACATTGAAAGAGGTTGAAAGCTAACAAAATTAACTTTCAAATGATACACCATAATCTATAGGTAGTTCATTGTATAGAAATTGTAAAAAATTGTTTTGAGCAACGCGCCATGAAGTGATTCCAGTTTATTGCGCGCGAGTGTAGCTTTTTATACAATATGACCCTTTTTTAATCATTTACGTTACGGGGTGCTCAAAACAACTTATTAATAAATACAAATATTAAATACCTACACTTTAAATTATAATTCTATATCTAATACTTTAGGTATATAATATTACAAAAAGCAAAGATTTGTTTGTTTGTTTGTTTGTACCGAATAGGCTCCAAAACTAATGCACCGATTTTAAGCATTCTTTCACTAATAGATAGGTAATTTAAAATAATCTATACTAATATTATGGGGACAGATTTGTATTTTTGTATGTAACGAATAAACTTAAAAACTACTGGACCAATTTGAAAAATTCTTCCAGCAATGGATAGTTACATTATCAGCGAGTATCACAGGCTATATTTTATCCCCGTACTCCCACGGGAACGGTAACTACGCGGGTGAAACCCCGTGACATCCGCTAGTATAATATGAAATTGTAATATTGTAATCCAAACTATAAAAACTAACCCCCTTATTCATAAAAACTTACTAAACATTACTTAGTTAAAATATTCTTTAAGAGATGCTAAATTCTATTTTTCCATAGATTTTTTTTAACGAAGAATCTGCTTATCAGTATTTTAGCTATGTAATCGTTATAACGTTTTTTATGAATAAGGCTGTAAATGTTTTATAGGCGTGCGTTGCAAAAATTAATTAATGACGATAGAACAAAACAATGAGTTAATTTGTTTGAATGCGCTAATCTCAGGAACTATTGGTACGAATTTAAAAAAAACTTAAATGTTTGATAGCCGTGTGCCGTGTTTAATATACCGAAGAAGGCTAAGGCTATATAACATCACGCTACGACTAATAGGAGCGGAGCATTAATGAAAAATGGGACGCAGACGAAGTTGTGCGGGTAAGCTAGTGAGCAATAAATAGCTACACAATTGTATGTGTGAATGAATTTAAATTTAAATATATGTAACTAGAATAAAGACTAAATAGTATGCTTAGAAAGTCACTGTTGTAATATTTATTATTTAGAATGAAACACTATTCGTCTGATAAATATTTTTTGGTCATCTTGAGCCTAATAACTTTTAGAACTCATGTTATCCACATTACTTTTAATAATTTCAGAAAATTTAATTTGATTAATTGGATTCCGGCACATCGAGAAAACAGCCGGCAATAACAGCCTTTGAAATAACGCTGCAGGGCCATCGGGATTTTACAAAGATATTTATGGCCCACTGGCCACCAGATTTCTCGGTCGATGCTCCTAAGGGATTAAAACTGTTTTATAATAACAACGGAATCCAGAAAATTCGTTATGCTGTTAATAGGATTTAGGTAACTACCTATAGTTTCTTTCTAAATATGTATTTTTACCTTCAAAGGCTACAGTGAATTTATATACCACAAAGTAAAAGTCAAAATGCACTTTTGAACATTTTAAAAATTCAATAGTAAAACTTGGTTCATTGGGACCTGTATAAGTGAGAAACCTCCACAGCTGGAACCGATGGTGAGGTCCCGACACTTTAGCACTGAATTACCTCTGTTAGTGGTACAAAACAAACCTCTATAATTGTGACAGCGAGCGTATTTAACCTCTTTTTCTGTTAATTAAATTCGTGGATAGAAATAACTACCAATGTGTTGTTAATGATGCTGCCAAGCTTGATTGAATGAGAATGTGTGCAAACTGAAGCGGAATTCAAGAGACTCAAAGGAACTTCAGCTTTAAGTCTCTTAATAGGGGTTGCTAATACACAAACGCGGTCTTAACTATATATATATAAAAAAAGGGGTATTTATTGCAAGATTATAGTTAATTTTAATAATCTTACCTACCGACCCTACCTATAACACCTACCTTTCTTATAAGTTCTCCAACGATGCCATCCCAACCGCCAATGGCTTTTGGATTCTCGTTGCCATATTTGCCATCTCTGACTAATTTTATTTCATCTGAAACCAAATAATTACTTGTTTTTATTTCTTGTTGTTGAAATCCATATCCAAGATCACGAATATAGCACTACCTGAGCTAAATTGACTTTGCAGCTTCTACGCATTTTATGCAAAGATTTGACTGTGTCTTTGATGCACTGTGCCAAACTAGTAATGCTGAGAAGTATGTAGCTAGTATACTTAGAAGGCATACAAAGTATTTATGATATTATACCACAAAAAGTGGAGAGCTTTGGCTATCGTTTAAAGGATTTATCTGTTGTGTATGCCATATACCAAATATTCTTATTGCACGGGTCTACACTGGCCGGACCCTTCTGCAAACAGTTCGATAGCAGCAAATTAGAAGAAAACATCTGCAATATCGAAATATTACAGGAGAGTACATTTAGTAATATAAATAGTGACCATTTTGAGAATAATAGACCGACTAACACGCAATTTTATATTATGCTTTAAAATAACTTACTTTATTGATTGCGTAACTAATTTTATCGCTATCTTGTTTTAATAGTGAAATAATGTAGATGTCTTTTTGTACTCAGTAAAAATTTGAAGTAGACGAAGACATCTGCCAGATATGAATCAACAGCTCATTTAAACTTAGTTTTCACAGTGAGTGTTCACAGAATACCACTGCTGATATCTCTCTAACACTTGAGTTCGTAAAGTTATAAGAATACTGATAAAGCAAGCGCAGTTGACAGGTAATAAATCGATCTGTGCAAACTATGCTTTGCAACCTTGCGCAACGTTAACTCACCTGGACAGAGCTTCAAACACCCTGCGGACTTCGCTCGTAACATATCGATCATAAAGGAACATTATTTGCGGAAAAGCACTTAACTACATAGGTATAGATTGTAATTACTAGCTGTTAGTTTATCGAACAAAATAAAATAAAGTACTGCAGTAATTTTACAAGCAATAGAATTTTATTAGGAAAAGGACCTTTAGGTACCAAAAAGATCAATTAATTATTAAAAAAAAATGTCAAACGCAGTAAAATAAGGTACTTGGTACAAACGCCAGAAATTATAAATTTCACGTGTAAGGGCTGACATTTTCGTAGTCAGATAAAGTTGCCTGACTTCGGAAATATATTAAATAATTATACAAGTGAAATTATTTGGAAAATAATTATGTTTGACATATTATTTCCATTAACAAAAAGCTCATTTCATTCTTAAGACAAAAGTTAGAAAGACCATTGAAAGACCGGTCGTTGGCTAAAAAAAAATATATAATAGGTGTTCATGCTGTTATACTAAAAAAAAAACTAATTTGTAAGTAACTAAGTAAAACCAATGCAAAATGATAATTTCGGACCGTCTCACTTACAGTTGATTTCCAGCTTATCGGATATCATTTTGGTGAGGTCTGCACAAAATCCCTTGAATTGTTCGATAGCTTCAAATTCGGGGTCTTCGGGATCTTCGCGTATTATATACGGGGGCTCCTCGATGGTGGTTACAATATAGGTTTTATTGCGGTCGTAGGCTCCCGGGGTGGCTAGTGGCGCCAGCCTGGGGGTGACAGGGATGAAGCCCTTGTTGTCGTACCAAGTCGCCACCTGTGTATTCTGATTAGTTAGTAATACCGAAAAGTGTAAGGAAAAAGCGTAGAGACGACAAACATTTATCCCTGATAATGTGACATCAGATTTTCTTTTTGTGTAGCTCCACATCGCACCAAGCATCGGGTATGAAAAGTAGTCTGACTGATTTTAGAAAAAGCCGTTACCTATATTACGCAAACTGACAACGGACTTGCACTCAACATTTCTTACCGACGCAAGATTTATGTTGCATTTTGCTGATGAATAAGATCTCTCAGGTTCATATAGATTTACTCGACTAACAGTAACGAGTTTTGTCTGAAGGATAGTATATGAAAGTTTATACTTTATGAAAACTTAATTATCACATCGAACAATAATTCAACTGATTTTCTCAAATTACTTTCCAGTTACCACGAGTTAAGAAAATCCGATTAATTGAAAGAATATCTAAATTTTCATTTAATGCAAGCTGTATTTCCTAAAAATCTGAGTTTAGAAGAATCCATCATGACAGTTTATGCCACTTTATTCAATTTAACCTTTTGGTAGTGCGACCGCACGCTTAAAATGTTTTAGTAGCCTTTGGGAAACAATTCTTTCGATTTAAATATATTGTACACTTTGTATTTTGTTTGTGAAAGTCTAAATGTTGTCTTACCTTAACGATGTCACCGTCGACGGTCATTTCCATGATTTGCAGAGAGAAGTTTTTGCGATGTCCTGAATCATTTAATCTTATGGTGCCAGTAATTCCATTGACCTCGGTCTAAAACAAAATATGGGAATCTCTGTGTTTAAATTTATTATCGTCAGTTTAATCCATACACATAATAAAATCTTAAATTTGTCGTGTCTGCACGTTGAATATATTTTCATAAAAATAACAGAGAAACGTTAGGAAAAACACATGGAACGAAATATGAAATTTTGAAAATATAAGTTATATACAAAATAGATAAGTTGTATACATAAGAAATTTGCGTAACTCTGAGTACCTACAACTTAGTTTTTTTTCCGTCGCAATCAGTTCACTCTATAAAAATATTTGAATTAGTCTTCTAGAAAAAATAAGTTTTCATTGCGGGTTCAAGGCAATGCCATCTATTGAGAAATATAGTAGCAGATACATGAAAATAACAGCAAAAGTTATTTGTTAAACTTAATATGTAGCAAAAGAAAAGTGAAGATTTTACTAACTTACCATTACATAAGATACATCGTTACACGTGACTGTGAGCTTCTAAGCTAAGTTCGAACTTATACTTTGACAGTTCAAATACAATGTCGAAAGGTGACGTTGTACTGATGACGCGTTTTTCTGAATCGCGTTGTTAAGATTCTTTGCGGTAAAATGACTTTCGCTCATATTTAGCTACGATATACTGTAAGCCTAATAGACAATGTTGGCAATTATTATCGAAAAAGAAACAAAAATAAATTATTGATAAATTGATCGATCGATTCCAATCGACATCTAGACGTGGGTCGTTCTTGCGAAATGGGCGAGTACCAGAGCTTCCAAGTACGTCCACCGTTTGACACCAGGGTTCGAGATATGTACTTTCAAGTATTTACTTTGATCCAAAGTGTCCCATCTACAGACTCTCAAGATGCTCTCGTTATCGACCCGTAGATATCTTATGGATGTCCTATGTCTATGCAAACTCCTCAGAAAGCAAAACAGACTGTCCACAGTTACCGGGTCACCTCAAGTTTCGTGCCCCAATCCGCTTCCCTCAAAATCCTATCACTCCGCTTTACCCACCATTGCGTAGAACTGTCCTAGGTGCTAGCTCACTAATACCGCGAATGTGTAACATTTTAAACAGCTGCAGTGACCTGGGCCCAGCACGAATGTTTTTGACGAATAGTAACGTAATGTAAAATTTTACTTTAATTATAATACTCGTTTTGCATATAGGTAAAGGTTAGGTTTTGGTTACTTTATTCAAATTTTTGTATGAAATATATTGAGAATGTAAAATTAAACCAAAATATTATGGTGTTGTAGTTTTTTTATATTCAAAATTCAATTACGACAACGTTACTATGCGTCAAAACATTCATGCTAGACCCTCTGATCGACGTAGATTACACCACGATAGCATAGGATTTGTAAATTAATTATTCGAATAAAACAAAAATCGAATAGGGCGCGCTCATTGGTCAAATGAAATAGCGCGCTTCTTCAGCTTCCTTTTACGCATTTCCGTCCCATTTCACGAAATCACTCCCACATATTTCCGAAAAGCCAGAGAAAAGATTTTACACATAAAAAAAACGATTTTATTTCGATTTGCTTTTCGAGGTTACTTGGAGAGATATTTAGTGCATCCCTAGACTGTTTTAGTAACATTAGTGGTGTACGGATTTTTGGTATTATTATGCATTATGATAAAAAACTGAAATTATTATTTTGTGTTAAAACAGTGAATCTACAATTAATGAAACTGCAGGGTTGTTAAAACTGAGCAGAGATTACAAATGTAATTTTGTTTTAATTTCCTTAATCCACTATTGAGAAGAGAAGGGAACGGCGCACCATCTCGCAAGTTTTTGAACAATTAAGTGAAAAACTGACATTCTTAAAATGCTTTTGGGCACATTCAACTAATTTCGATATTCTAGGGTGATAATATTATATAACGGTTTTGCTTTTTAATATCAGTTTCTGCCTAGCGTTTTCCCAATTATATTGGGATTAGCTTCCAGTCAAACCAGATTCACCTGAATACCGACGTGAAGCGACTGTCTATCTGACCGCCACAACCCAGTAACTGGGTAATAGAGTACTTACTATGTACAAGACTGGTGAATTATTCTTGCCCAATAAATTTATTATATGAACCCTATAAAACTGTTTTAACTTAAAATGGAAAAACGAAATTTGAATGAATCAATGTTCTATAATATGAAATACTTAGGGTGCTCCCACCCTGCTGTTAAAAATGTTAAAGCCGCGTATCCACTAGGCAACATTTGACGCGCAACACGTGACGCTCAACCTGTTCGGTAACGTTGCACAACAGCGCCAGCTGGCGCACAATATGAAAACGAAACTAAATCAAGGGTTGCTCGTTGCCGTTAAACATGATGAGCAACATGTTGTGCATCATGTCGCGCGTCAAATGTTGCGAAGTGGATACCCGGCTTAACAATCATTAGTAAATATTTTCGGAAAGTAATATTTAGTGTTAAAAAATTTGTTTCTGTTTGGGCTGGACGAAATTAAGAATCAACTTCTTTGTTTCGTAGATTTTGATCCGAAGACCAGGACTAGGGGAGACTTGGGGTGGTTGGCAATTCAACCAGAAGAGATGATACAGTCACTGCCCTGCATTACTCTCTTCCTATTTTCTTAATTCTGAGAGGATTAGGTTACGCTAGGTACCTATTAACTGAACGTACTTTTTATTCATGCGACATACCTTTTTCCGACATCCACGCAAAGTAGCAGCTAGTTTTATAATATAACGCTGATTTTACAGATGATAATTCGCATAGCACAACTTTGCGAAAAAGAAAGTTGAAAAAATGCAAAAGGTAAGGGTTCATATTTCCCGCGTGGGTGGGAATCGGGGCAGTTAGCAAGTGCGAGGGTTAATTACGCGTCACCCAACGAAACCTAATTAATCGTCAGAGCGTCCGAACCTTCAGCCTGCCCCCTGCGCACATCCGATATAAAAGACGAGACCCGTATTCAGCACCTGTGTTCTTATAATGCCGCTCAATTAAAATTTGGTGCCAACATTATTGCGTGCTCAACCTAACACAATGGAACTCATATTTATTAGATACCTAAAACAAAGAATGTAAAAGATAATATGTCACAAGCAGACACGGATTTTGATGTGGGGTAAGTGTTGTGCACACCGCACGCCGTGTGACATCGCCGCCACTGGGACGCCACGTTTGACTGAAGAAATATAAATACAGTCCTAGCATACAGCAATGTATAACGGCAAGCGCCGCAACTTGACCCGTCCCTTCACAATTTATGCTTGCACAAAGGAAGAGGATACTTGTCGCATAAGCGTAATGTCATTTCACGTGTTTTTTGTTGTTTTGCTAGATTTTCTTCATCTATACTACAGTTCAAACGATCAACAGTTAGTCTCAAACTCGATATGCTACATTTTAAGTTCTTATACATGTTTCTAATATCGCAAGTTTATCAGTAATTTTCTATATTTTTATTATTAATCTTTAATGATGTTCCGCGTTACTCTCATGCACACAAAATTATTAAACCTTCATTACATCTACTAAGCGCATAAGAAATTCAAATCCATGCGTTTGGTATTAATTAGTTGAGTAGGAGCCATACTTTGGCTCGCAAACTGAACTCGCGTCATTAGTGTACTGTTAAGTACATTTATAATCAACGTTATTAGGAATCTACCAGAGCAAGTCCTACACGATTATGTTTAACTCAAATATGAGTGAAATATTATTTAAAAAATTGTGGTACCACCATTGAGGCGTCGGAAATATAATCATCACGACGCAATTGTTATCTTACGCATTTTTCATATTCACAATGACGATCCTACTCGAATGAATAACGAAACATTCGCTCGCAATCATAAATTGAATGTACTCATGAATTCGTATCAATCGCAGGAGCAATAGGGAATGTAAAATGACTCCAGAGAATAGAGTTTTGTTAAAATTGCATAAATTGGTTACACACCTTTATTGTACGTTAACGGAATGCAGAAATATAAGGGCTTTATTATGACAGTCGGGATAGCAATTAGGTCAGCTTTTAGACGTAAGCTTGAAATTTGGAACACCCAACATAAGGTCTCTAATGTTGTGTAGTCAAGTCCGCGTTCCGTTTAGTACTAAGAAAGTCTGCGGTATACGTACCTTTTTAATCATCCGGGAAATTTTCTCCCCGTGCTCGAAAGGTATAAGTTTGCTTTTAGGGTTGCAATCCATAACCTTGCTGTTATTGAGGTTAGCGCGCTTCAATGTTGTTCGAAAAACTTCAGGTTTCTTGCGCAGGAGACGAAGGATGGCATCAAGCAATACTTGAACTGCATCGTAGGTGAGAGCCGCCTGCGCCTGTCACAGAATTATATTAGTTTATAAATTCAATATTTGTAAGTCCTAATGTTATATTTTTTCCATTTTTCAAATTACTGGACCCATTGATGGAAGACAAATACCTAATAATTTCTCTTCATTATAACTATGAAAACTCTGTGTTCTTTTGTTACCAGTCGCATTTTAATTACAATATTATTATTTTTTCCATCGAATCAGGGATGATGATATCCGTAAGAGAACCAAGTTTACTGACATAGCCCGAAGGATCGCCAAACTGAAGTGGCAGTAAGCAGTGGACATTATTCCCTTTATTCATTGTATATGTCACCGGAACATTGAAATCGCCGTAAAATTATAAAATATCGCGTGAAAATGTCAACGATTTTTCTTAATAAGACACGAATATATTGGAAACTATTGAATTTGGATGAGATTTATTGTATTTAAAACGATTTTTTCATTCGGAGTCTGCAGTTTTCCGGTGACATATAAATGTTATGGACCAAGTGATTTAGGGTATTATAAAAATGTAAATGCAGTTTAAAAAATGCCAATATGAGAGGGCAGTGTGATAACACCTATTCAAATAATCAAATCGGCCGGGCTTTATTTACCAGGTTTAATTCCTGTTATTTTTATTTCAAACGTTATATCAATATTTAAACACAAATTAAATGTTTCCTTTCATAAGTACTCTGCTGACCCGTGATATAAATTGTGAACCGTCACGGGACGCCTGGCAGATGTGAAACATCGAAATTATTTTGTACAAGTAATATGCATTAAAGAACAGATAACGACAGGAACTAAATATGGCATAGTGAAAAAAAAAACACACTATATATATACATCGCGCGCGTCGCCACGCCAACAATCGGTTTTACCCGCAGCTATAGATGTTTCACATCAAAACATAAATTAACTGAACTTTACCATATCAATAGTCAGACCCATAATTTATCTGACAATATTTCATTTTGGAATTCTAAATTCAAAACTGAAATATTCCCTCGTTGACGGGCTCCTATTTTTGTCTGCAGGGTTTAAAGAAACCTAACATAAATGGCATAACAGGAGCTAATTTCTCGCTCGCCTCGCTCGCTTCACTCGCTTCCCTAGCTCCCGTCATACCTTTCGAACTCAAAACTCAAATGATATATTTCAATTAAATCATCTACAAGCACTTTTGAATTGTGAAGGTCGGTCAGTCAAAGATGAAGCTATTTGCACGTACCAAAGCGAACCCATTGTTCTCCCACCGATTGTTCTCTATGGAGAACAATGGGCAAGAAACTCCATGGACACTCTTTTAAATATTTTTCGTTTTTTACAATGTTGTAAGTTACATGATTTTTGTTGAAATTATACATACTTACATATTTAAGTGACAACGACGTAGAAGGAAATACACGATAAAAGCGTCCGGAGTAAAAAACAACAATTCAAATAACAAATCATTTAAATAAACCATGACACTTGAGAGATAACCAGTCTCAACTGACGGCGTCCGTTCACGAAAATGACGCACGCGCTAGCACCATTCGGCTCAACCGTATTGAAGGGAGCCACATGATCAAACACATGCGCCACCATCAGCTGGACTTTTGAGTGAGCATGACACACTTCCAACCGCAAGGGCACATTCAAGTCAAAAAAATAAAAAATAAAAGTAGTTTAAGGTACACAGTACTCACACATGTACCGTTAGTGCATGAAATTATACAATGCTAAATAAATTGAGTCTACAATGAAAATAAAATATTCTTACAGTCTTTACCCTGGGGGACGCCCATTGTCACGTTTAAGCCCGACGAATTAATACCGTTTATTTGAACTAATTGCTGTCTATCTTTCAAATAAGATTTGACTAAGTTTAACGCTGTTTTGCTTGACGAGGCAAAACAGCGTTAAACTTACACAATCGAACACCTTAGATAGGTCACAAAAGATGCACATGGCATATTGTGCCTCTTTAAATATATCTTTAATGCGTGGCGCATTAAAGATCTATTTTAGTAGGGTGACTACGGCGTCAGTTGTACAACGTCCTTTGGCGAAACCATACTATTTATTGTGTTAGATGTTATTCGTGTAAAAATGATGAAGTATTTGATTAAGCATTACCTTTTCAAATACTTTGCTAAAAACTGGTAATACGGATTCTGGTCTAGAATGATTTGTGTCTTTATTGTTCCCGGATTTAAAACCTAACCTAAGACGGGGCACGTTAGGGCCAGAGCCTTGTTGCGTTATGGAAAAAATGTTATTACTTATTCGTTTTTATGTGTGTAATGCTGCTTGCAATTTGTTTTCCAACTGGAACATAAAATTTTCTTAGTTCCATAAAACATTTAAGCATTTTTTTTGTAAAAATTTAGTCTTCATCGTGTCACGTAACTGGGTTAACAGGGCTAACAATTTTGCCAAATATGTTGAAACGTAGCCCTTAGTAGCTTTAGATGTCCAGTAACTTAGCATTTAGAAACTGCTTAATTGCATTATTTCGAAATTTAAACTAAAATTCAAGACGAAGAGGGTATATTTTAGTTTCTCTAGACTCCAGTATATTCCTAAAGAAAAAAAACTACATATAAAATTGGGACTAATAAGGGGTTTTCAAGGGTGATGGAACGAACAATGATAGATTAGCATGCCATAATGTAACGTAAATATCCCCAACCCAAGGAATTTTTGTTTTTCCAGTTATTAGAAAAATTTTTAAGGACCAAAACTTTGATTTAGTTTTACAGAGCTTTAGAAAAGCGTATTAAGCGGAGTTTTCTAGAACAGTCGTTCATGGTTTTATGGGGCAATATTATATATGATACAATCGGCTACAACAGCTAATATGTCCCTAAGAATCCACTCTCTTCTCTCTCATCTTGATTTTTGTCCTTCTAACTGCGGTGACGTAAGCAACCAACATGGTGGACGGTTCCACAAATACATATTGACAGTGGAAAAGAGATATCAGGTCCAATAGAATGCGTCAATGTTAGCGAACTAATAAAATTCTCAAATTCATGAAAAAGTTAAAAAATAAAATATTCAAACAACATTTTTTTTAAATCAATGAATTTTGTACTTGAACATTTTACTAGTCGAGTTTTTTTTGTTTTCTATTAGGCACAACTATCTTCTATCTATTCTATACATTTAATAAAATCGTAAACTTGCCCTGTACATTGAATATTTTTGCATACATTAACAGAGAAACATTAGGAAAAAGACAGACCCCAAAAATGCAATTTTTTAATTTTTGTCTGTTTATCTGTTCGTCTGTTGGTCTATATATTTGTGGAAGCATGACGCAAAACTACTGATTTGATGACAAATCAAGGTCCATAAAAATATTAAGTGTTTTCCCGAGTAATTTAGGTTTGTTTTATCAAAATCGGCCGACAAAATAAAAAGATCTCTAATTTTTAAGTTTAGTAAGAAATTTCATGGAGCGCTAAACGTCGCGCTGAAAGACTCCTGGCGCTATCTATTAAGAAACAATAAAAAGCACGTAAGCATAAAAATAACACCAAAACAAATGGTTGAGTTATTTGTCAAACTTTTAATACGTAGCAAAATAAAAGTGACCATTTTAATACCATATCATTATTTGTCGTTAATTTTCGGCGGTTATTAAACGACTTCCTCTTCCAAATATTTTTTTTGTTAGTTTTCCATATGGTTGATATTGATATGGTTGGTGTTGCGCTGATGACGCTTTTTTCTGAATGAAGGTGTTAAGGTTTTCCGTCGGAGTATGACTCTCACACGATTTTTACCTGCGTTGTCGTTCATTAGGGATTTAGGTTCGGTCTCGAAAAAGGTCTTGTAAGTCTCTGAGAGAGTATTGAGTTTAAAATCGTAAAAAGTTTCCGATTTGTTCTGGTTCGTTTCTTTTATTTACTGACCGATACTACTGGTCGTAGAAAGCTGAAATTTGGCATGTAACTTCGCGTACGAAGTCGCGGGCAAAAGCTAGTTTTCAATAAGAGCAAAATAATTAAAAAAATAATTGTATGGTGTCCTGTCAGTTCACCAAAAATTAATTTATAAATTTTTACTTTAGAACCTACGATTGGCAAAAGTATGATTTATCATTCCATCAGTATACAACAAGTTTACCAAACAATTTACTTAAAAAAAAAACTAGAGTATGTGTACTTATGTACACGCGTTAGAAGTTATACTTCTTTGTCGTATGGAAAAAAAAAACATTCACAACTAAAAAAATATAAAAGTTTTAAAATATTTGTATTGTTTTCAGCTTCAATTTTTTGCGTTCGGACGATCGCCAATTAAGTCTATTACGCTAAATAAATGATACGTTTCATAGTTTTAAAACTGTTTGTTCATAAAATAGGGCAGATATCATGCAATTTTTTTTTTTGATTTGAATGTTTTGTTAGCAGTATTTGAAATTAATACCAACTTTCTATTCTGGATGGTGTGTACCTGAGAAGTTTATGGGTACCTACTTACAATGACATATAAGTTACGAGACTCCTTTTTTCAAAATAGTCAATACTAATAATTATTATAAACGGTAAAATTCTTTGTTCCGTTCTACTGTAGATACAAATCCGATTAAGAAAACTCATTCATGAAGAGGCTGTTTTTTTGTCTTCGAAAAATCATCATATTCCAATAAAATCTTCTAGGATAGAATAAAAGGAGCTGAGCCGCGGGAAAAATTAGTGTCTAATCAATTACTTTTATCAAAATATTTGTATCTTATATTTTGGCGCTTTATTTCGAAATTAAAACCACATTCTTCTTCGAAATTCAAACATAAAAGAAACAAAAGACAATCAAAAAATACTAGAATATACAACTTGAACATAGTTCATGATGTAGAATTCAGGTGTCGGTGTGCGCGCGCATCGTAAAAATTCCCTCTCATCAGTTTTCTCCATCGCGCCAAAAGAAGTATAACTTCAATAATTTTCTGAAAAACTTCTTTTTATCATCGTATTGTTTGACAAACAGTTAATTTAATTTTTTCATTTTTACTCATACATAACGTTTGGAATATAAACGTTTTATATATTTGCATGAACGAATGATTAATATAATGATTTTTTAAGATGTTGGATATTTCAACTATGTATGAAATCCCTAACGAACGACTCGCCTACAGTTTATTAACCTTTTGCGTGTCTACCACAGATTTTTATCGTCCAATCCTGACCAAGCCCTTAAGTGTAACTGTCCGACTTAAGACATTTGGAGCATTTTTTCTTATGTCGAACTGTGTAACTTAAGACACGCAAAAGGTTAATACCGCACGCTGTATTGATTTCTAAAGTCACCAAATACACAAAATAGCATTTTTAAATTTAAAGTAAAATTAAAATATTTTCTTAAAAATCAATAATGTTTTGCTGCAAAAGTTAGTTACAGAAACAAATCGCTGCAAAACCGACTCCACGGCACGGCACGGCAGGCGAAGCCGGCCAGCAAGCCGCTGAGCATTAAAACCATCTGCGTCGATAAGCTCGCGTGGGACCGCCATAGCCCCACAGCGCCGGAGCGGAAATAGTATACGAAACGTTGGTTGTAAACTAAAAAAATGTCAACGGTGTTTTGGTGAAACATTAGAGAACCTAATTGTATTTTCGAATTTAGTGACCCCTGATTAGTAAAAAAATATAGCATATATTTAACAGGCACACAAAAAGTTTAATTTTACAGACCAGTGTTATTATTATTGACACTTATTACGCTTTTTACTGTAATTTAATTTGATTAATATCCTGACAATGCACATTACCTATATATATTTTACATATTTTTTTAGAATTATAACAAATAAATGTTGTATTTTCTACATTCGAAACGTTATTTAGTATCATGTAATTAAAATGTAAACTAATAATATGTTATTTTATCATGATTGCAATTTGTATATTGTTTTCTAATGATTTCTATGCGCTATGCTAAGTTAGTAAAATTCATTTATTTAAGCCTATTGGCTTAAATAAATGAATTTAAAGCAACTATTATCTGTTTAATTGTTACTTTTTAAAGTTTTAACTGCTTTGGATTAAAGTTGGCACACAAGTGGACCATCTCTTCGATTAAGACATAAATACATTTTTATTCCAAGAATATTTTTCTTTGAAATGAAGAACGAAACTTACCGAAATGGACTCCCTCCTCCAAACGTCAAAGAAGTCACGAACAACTTTACGGGAAAAATCCAGCAGTCGAAATCCAGTAATGTTAATAGCGCCGAATTCTGTAACTTCCTTCTCCCAGCGATCATCCATTACCTGGATCAACACATTAACATTCAGAAAAAGTTTTGCCAAATAAATGATTGAAAACGGACAAGAACAAATACACAATGAGATTATCCTTATACATAAAACAAGGCCAACAAAGCTTTTAGAATGTTTTAGTGCTATTAAAATCTATCACAGTGGGATTACATTCGGTTTATATTTATTGCTAAACTTTTGAAATCATTTGAAAAAACACCATTTGATGTATATCCCGGAAAATGGCAAACGCTGTAAGATTGGAAATAACGCGTGAAATTGTAAACTATTTTTTCTAAATAAGACACGGATATACTGGAAACTATTGAATTTGGATGGGATTTATTGTATACAAAACGATTTTTTAATAATATATCGAGAAAATATAATATGATAAAGTTTTATTACAATCTTACGGAGTCTGCGATTTTCCAATAACATAAATAATCTATCATTTAATGTAAGCATGTAGACAGGCAACAGCTATGACGAACTCTGTGGACCATGATAATTAATTTTCATTTAAGATGAAGCAAGTCCAAGCTCAAAGCTCTCTCAATGACATTGACATTCCGCATATTGTTACACAAACTTGCAAAGTGAGATTGGATCTTGAAATTTCACAATTAGCTTTCTAACAATGAGCTCGGGGATTACTCACCAGTCCGCTGAAGAAATAATGGTAGTTTCTACGGCCGAGTTGCACGTCACGTACGTGCAAAATTAGCGCAGCTTTCGCTAGTTGTGTTGTTGAATCTAGGACCACGTATTTGTTGCTCCATCGGTCTAACTTTTCTATAGCTCGCAGGTACTCGACAACGTCGGACGCATTGGAGACTCGTTTCACATTTGTAATGCGGAACGTTGCGTTCCCCGGCTGCAGGCTCTGGTACAATTGCTGCAGGCGAAGTAACCCTACAAATTGGTTGGGGCAATTATGGCACGGTATTTTTTGTCAGTCTTCTTGGGAGAAGCGGTGGCCCGAAGTTTAAAAAAAAACAACAAACAGCCAACTTTTTGAAAATTGTGTGGTACGGCTACTGCTCCTAACTAAAGAGATGGCATTATTAACAAAATATTGTATGGAAAATCTGAAATTGACTTTACACATTTCAGATATACCTAAAACTTACAGGCTATTTGAATAATAATGGTCATTACGTAAATGGATCAATGTATTAACACTAATTAGTTGACTAGGCATATATGATCCAACTACCTGTCATAAGCTAAATGGATTAATTAAATAGGTAGCCTAATAACTCACCGAAAGTGGAAATTAATATCTGAATAATAAAATATTGCTGATTATATTAATTGAGACATGAATACCTACTTACGTAGCTAATGGTATCTTACAACATGGTAGCGTAACAATATTAAGATCGTAGAATAAGTCGACCTTCTTACCCTCAAAGCAAATGAGCTACTTAATTATGGTTCAATCTAAAACTATCAGTAATAAAGTTTCGAACATAACTTTCGAGGATTTCATATTTAACCATACCTTTACCGAACTCAACAAAGCATGTACTGAATATTTAATTTTCTTTTGCATAGGTATTATAAATTGTTTGAGTACGACGCTTTAGAAAGTGGCCTTAGGCCCCAGACAAAGTGCCATTCTATTAGCGAACGCGATTGTCGAAAAGCCAAAATATAAAGGATTGATCACGTGACATTTCGATTGTTAATCCTACACATTTTTGACGTTCTGGCAATCGCCTCCGCCGTGCTACCGCTGACAGAATTTCACTTATCTCGAGGGTCATAACAGGACGACCTTAGAATAATAACGCATAGAAGCCGTATATCTTTGTGTGCGTGAGCCGAGTGTGTCTACGTTCCTCAAATGCACACAAATATAGCTAGCAGTGATACCATCACTAGGCCGTTACCCACAAAATATGGGAAAGCTGGCACTACTATGTTGCTGGATCAAATCAAGACTAGTATTTCATGTTATCAGGAATTGGATAAGATGAAGATGATTTTTCGCAAGTTAATATAAGAATCGTATTTAATAGCGTAGGCAGTAGGTATATCAAAAACATTTTTTTGCTAAACAAAAGTATCTAAGAACAAAATTGAAAGCAATGTGGGTATGTTTTTTCTCACAACTAGCAATACTGTATTGTGATGAGATAAGGTATAAGAATTTTTGTTTGATGATCGATTTACGCAAAGAAAATGTAAGCAGTTACATGTGAAATGTAATTTGATCACATTTTTTTTGTTTCCCCAAAGATGACTTCCCTTCACGCTACAAACTGTAATTTTCACTTATTTACTTACGAGCTGTGTTCGACGGAACGTCACCTTGAGTACTGACGGCTCGTCGCGAAAACTTAGCCATTATGGCAAAGTTTTAGTTGCCTAACTTTTTGAACTCGTACTAGGTTTCTATGCGTTATTATTCTAAGAGGGCGACTTTCAATTCGTTGGAAATATTTCAGATAGAGTATGACCAACTCGGATATTGCAAAATAAGTATTTGATTCCATAGTACTGTGTGTACATAGTACAATGGCTTGCATTTGTGACTTTCACCCGCCAAAAGATTGTCACTGAGTTAAAAGTCACCTTGTAATGTCACGGTATTCTTGGAAAAAAATTTTTTTTCGCAACTTATATTCTTAAAATTAAAATACGGGTTACGTCTGTAGTTTCTACTAAAATGAAACGCAATACGAGGATTCTTTGCAAAAAACTAGCTTCTCTGACTTACGATTGCGGTATAATCATAAATCGCACGTTATCTGAACTTAAGTCTATGGTCGACGTGCGAGTGCATCTGAATTTTTATTTTATAAAACAATAATTCGATATTCATAGTTTCAATTTTACAAAGATATCGTTAAAAAAAGAAAGCTAAGCATTTGATCTTGGCTCTCGGGCCTCGACTAAGGGGGTTCTTAAGCGCATGCTTGGAGAAAGGCCAGTTCCCACTTCATTGGAAGACGGGGAAACTGTTCCTTATTAAGAAGCCTGGGCGCCCTGCGGACTCTCCGTCCGCATACCGGCCCATCGTGCTGCTTGACGAAGTAGGCAAGCTCTTTGAAAGAGTAATTACAAACCGCTTCGTCGGGCACCTGGTGAGGGAGGGGCCGGATCTGGCGGAGAACCAGTTCGGTTTCCGCACGGGGCGCTCAACGGTGGACGCCATCATGAGCGTGAGAGCCTTTACGACGGGGGATGCAGTGTCTCATGGCAGGGTCGTCTTGGCGGTGTCGCCAATGCCTTTAACTCCCTGCCCAGGAGTTGCATCAGGGAGGCACTCCGGTATCACCGGATGCCACCCTACCTCTGTCCCGTGGACGAGGCCTATCTAACGGACAGGGCCGTTATCTACTCCGATCACCGGGGAGAATGGAACTGGTGACAGATGTCGTGCGGTGTTCCACAGGGTTCGGTTCTGGTGCCAATCCTGTGGGACATCGGCTACGACTGGGTGCTGCGTGCCCACCTTCCTAACGGCCAGGCAGTATTGACACTCGGGGTTGCGATAGTCGTAGAGAGGATCCGGCAATTGGGTCTCGAGGTGGCCATCCACAAGTCCGAAAATAGCTTCGGACTTATGGATGCGATAAAATAAGCGTAATCGAAGTCAGAAAATGTGAAATGCCTCAACACGATGCTGTAATAGGGAACTAAAAAAATCAAATTAGTCTGCCAGATAGATTTTCAAAAAATATTGGACATGTATTCTTTCGTCGTCACTACGATAGTACAATTTTTACCAGCGACGTGACGTCACCAGCCCCCTGTCTTGAACTTTGATGCGCTTTATTTAGCTTTATCATTTTTTTCCGATTTGAAATGGCAAAAATGCGTGTCCAATATTTTTTGAAAATCTAACGGATGGAATAAATATAATTATGTTTTTTTACATAGTAGAATACCCTATTGAGATACTTTTTAACCGACTTTCAACAAGGAGGAGGTTCGCAATTCGACTTTGTGTTTTTTTTGTATGTTTGTTATGCGACCATTCCGTCAATAATTATGAATTGATTTTAATGATTCTTTTTAAAACCTATACTCCTGAGGTGGTCCGATTTGTACCAAGTCAGAATCTGACGAGGATCCTAGGGAAATCGAGGGCAACCCTCAAATTTTAAAGGCACATACAATGTTTTTATATACTTTCTAACGCAGTTCAGATAATTGTGCCTGTAATCAACATTCCATCTTGCTGAGCTGATGATGGAAGATTTAACTTAGGATCTGATGCTGGGATCCCAGGAAAAATGTTTGTTCAGCGATATTTTCGCCATTTGTCCACCGATTTGGATGATATTTTTTTTTTTGGAAGAGTATTTTTCCAAACTGGCCTCATTTCAATTTGGTGATGATCTGGTGAAGGATTTCGGAGGTAGTCTACGAAACTCTTCGATAAATGATAGCAAATCCCCGGGATTGCTGAAATCGCATGTCTTTTTATTGATTATACCAGTTCATAACATAACATCACGCCGTTACGCTGTGAAGCAAATGCAAACAAATCAACCTGAATTAACATGTTTTTGTGGTTATCTATTCGGGCATAACTTTGTTGTTTCTTAACCGATCATGATGATTATTTTTGCGTTGGGTTTAGTTACAGCTATATTGCATTTGCACTGTACTGTGAACTTCAAATATACCAGTGACCTCCTCACCTTAAAATCAGTTAAAACTAGTACCAGAGCAAAGTAGATATTTAACTATGACCTGGTCTGGACTTAGACTGCGGAGGCACGTATAGTAACTACTTAACGGCAAATAGTACAACAACTCATTATGGGAACGATGCCACTTTGTTGTGGGGTATCACCACTAAACAGTGGAAAATAAAAAACTTTCTTATTCAAAAAATAAAACCGACTCCCAATGTACAATTTGTAAAAAAAAATAACATTTAATATTGAGCTCGTCTTTGTCTAAAAGCTCAAAGATCTTATTGCATTTGTGTATCACAATAAAAAGTAAGAATAAATGAATGAATCATTGTTAAGTCGTCCTCTTTTTGTGTTGCTAGTTGTACTTGTAAAGTTGATCGAGTACACAATACAGTTTGTATAATTATAATAAAACCTTAACCCGATATTTAAATTAAAGTGGCTCTATGTTGTGAGCGCTCAAAGTTTAGTTTCCATTCTATCTGAAATGAAATAAAAACAGTGGCTGCTTATAGTGTCGCGATGTAAGTTGTAAGTCAACTATTGGAAACAATATTGTAATAAAAATCGTGGACAGTTTTAAATACTCATTTCTTGCACGTACAAAATAATCCCCAATAACGAAAATAAAACAAAATAGAAGACAGTGTTCGACATATTTTAATCAAAACGTCAATCGAAATTGATGATGAATGGTACGATTCATTCATCACTAGTAGGGATTCATTATGCAGCTCCGAAACTGACGCTTTTGTCATAATTTAGGAGTAATATCCGAGAAAAGATTGAAGCGGTGACGAAGACGCACGGAGAAGAGGGTTGACGTGTGGGTAATGAAGGCCTTATCGTCAGATTTGTTGGGACTCGACCTCCCTTGGCAGGACTGTCGCCTCATTGCAATTTCATACTGCGTCATAACGCTCCTTTTAACTTCAAAATTTTAACCGTTACGTTACTTACGTCATCTTTGATTACCCAATAAGACATGCAATGTCGGAGTCCTCAGTGAAAAAAAATGAAGTAGTAAATTTTGTTTTAAGAATTGTGGGTATTGCACGTTGAGCTTTGTCTTGACCACGGATGAGTGAAAATCTGTCATATAATTAGTTTGAAGAAAAAACGAGTTGTTTGAAAACAAACGGAAAATCTTTTTTTACTACACGCTCAGAAATTAGGGGAATTTAATGCATATCTAATGTCCTTGTACCCAAAAACTAGCAAGCCAAAAATCGGGGTGTCTTACCCCTTTTTTTTTTTTTTTTTTTTTTTTTTTTTTAAGGATGGGAAATCATCAAAATGACTTCTTCCGCTCTGGGTGGAGCGGAAGGGCATGTCAGACTCTTACTGACTAAAACCCATCCGTGTTCCTTCTAAAGCCCTTTGCGTTCCAGGGCCGCGGTGACTCTTTCGAACAAATTCCGCAACCCTGGCAGGCTCTGGCCCTAGCGGGCCCCGTCCTCTTTGCTGACATCTCTTTGAGGCGCGCGTGAAACACAACGCGCCATCGACCCGGGCCTGGTGGTGATCGGACAGCGAGCCACCCAACGCTCGCCGTCCGCAGGCCCGCGCCTACGGTGGCCGGGGATCGCCCTGCGACTCCCGACGCCCGGGGCGTCTTCTTCTGTAGCGGCGGTTGGGACGAAGGCCTTGCCTTTCCCTCGCGCGGCCCGCCTCCTCCTTCGCTAGCATTACTGCTTCGCAGAAGGAGGTGACCGCTTCCCAAGCCTCCTCGCTCCGGACCATGGATTCAACCAGGGCCGGACGCGAGAGGTTGCCGCCGCCGATGGCCTCGACGAGGACACGGCGGTGCTCAGCCCAAGCAGGGCAGACCTCCACCGTATGCTCCACCGTGTCCTCCGGGCGATCCTCACAGTGCTGACACCCGGGCGTGTCCTCCCGCTTAATCCGAAACAGGTACCTCCCGAAACAGCCGTGTCCGGTAAGTACCTGCGTCAGGCGGAAGGTGAGGATGCCGTGGCGCCTCTCCAGCCACTCCTCAAAGAGGGGCCTTACCGCCGCAATTGTGGCGTGCCCAGCGCTGGGCTGCGATAGTCGCAGTCTCCATACCGCCATAGTATCCTGCCGGAGCTCCGTCCGCCGCGATGCAATTTGCCGTGGCAGCGGAGTTTCGCCCCGGCGAAGCACCTCCACGCGCCACGCATAAACGTGCGCGAGGGCTCTCGCCTCCAGATCCCATGGCGGTAATCCGGCAAGGAGGCTCGCCGCCTCGCCGGAGACCGTGCGGTATCCCCGAGCCAGCCGGATGGCCATGACCCTTTGAGCCGCGTTGAGCTGGCGGGCTGGTCGCCCCTTCAGCGTTAGGGCCCACACAGGGGCCCCATAAAGGGCCATGGACCGCACGATCCCCGCATAGAGCCTCCGGCAGGAGGCGTTTGGACCCCCTAGATTGGGCAGGAGCCGCTTGAAAGCAGCTCCAGCACGCTCCAGTCTGGGAGCCAAACGTCGGAAGTGCTCCTCGAAGTTCCACCGGCTGTCGAGAACGAGCCCCAGATACCTGATTGTCGACCCGACGCCGATGTGAACCCCTCCTACCGTTAATTGGGATCCCGCTAGTGGCCTGTTCCGAGAACCATGAAAGCACATGGCCTCGGACTTGTGCAGGGCCACCTCGAGACCCAATTGCCGGATCCTTCCAGCGACTATCGCGACCCCGCGTGTCATTAAGTCGGCCGCCGCCTGGTGCGACCCCCCCTGTGCTAGAACCAGCGTGTCGTCAGCGTAGCAGACTACGCTGACGCCGCTAGGGAGGTCGGCACGCAGCACCCAATCGTAGCCGATGTCCCACAGGAGCGGCCCCAGAACCGATCCCTGTGGAACACCGCACGACATCTCTCGCCGGTTCCACTCTCCCCGGTGACCGGGGTAGATGACGGCCCTGTCCGTCAAATAGTCCTCGACCACGCGACGGAGGTAGGTCGGCATCCGGTGGTACCGGAGTGCCTCCCTAATGCAACTCCAGGGCAGGGAGTTAAAGGCATTGGCGATGTCAAGAGACACCGCCAAGACGACCCTGCCCCGGGACACCGCATCCCCCGTCGTGAGGGCTCTCACGCGCATGATGGCGTCCACCGTTGAGCGCCCCGTGCGGAAGCCGAACTGGTTCTCCGCCAGATTCGGCCCCACCCTCACCAGGTGCCCGACGAGGCGGTTTGCAATTACTCTTTCAAAGAGCTTGCCCACCTCGTCGAGCAGCACGATGGGCCGGTAAGCGGACGGAGAGTCCGCAGGGCGCCCAGGCTTCTTAATGAGGACCAGTTTCCCCGTCTTCCAACGAAGTGGGAACTGGCCTCTCTCCAAGCATGAGCTTAAGAACCCCCTTAGTCGAGGCCCGAGAGCCTCCAAGGCCAGGACCCAGGCTCTCCCAGGTATGCCGTCGGGTCCTGGGGCGGTATTTTTGGCCTTCAGCCTGTTTACCGCCACTCTCAGGTCTACCTCAGTCACCTCCAGAGCGTTGTCATCGTCGTCGCCGTCGTCGGTGTGGTCCGCATCGGGCACCGCAGGTGGCGGAGCCATAGGCGGGGGAGTGTGCTCCCCTCGCGAAGGAAACAGAGTGCTCACCACGTCCTCCACCAGCTGGGGCCGGAGACTCTGCGTCAACGGGGGGGCCCAGGTGCGGAGTTTATCCCGCACCATTTTATAAGGGCGTCCCCACGGGTCCCCGTTCAGAGACTCCAGCATCTCCTTACGAGCCAGATCCCTGGCCCGCAGGATTCCCGCTTGGAGGGCGGCCTTCGCCACTCTGTATTCCTCGTACAGCTCCGCCTCCCTGGCCTGCGCATCCGGAAACCGGATGCGGAGCCTGCGATGCCTGGTGTACAGGCGCCGTGCAGCAACGCATGCCTCGCGCAGCGATGCCAGCTCCCGCGACCACCAGTACACCTGGCGGCGGGCGCGTCCTGGCCGGACCCGGGGCATTGCCACGTCACATATTTCTGACATGGTCTCCCGGAACCACTCCGCCTCGTCGTTGATGTTAGCAGGCCTGTCCGGTGGTGACACCCAGGCCTGCACGATCGAAGCTTCCAGGAGAAGCTCCCGGTCCAGCTGCTTCAGCGCCCACCGCGGACCACTCGGGGCCTCTCGGACTGGCGCGGTTGAGGTCTGGGCGGAGACGTCAAACCGGATGTACCGGTGGTCTGAATACGTCTCCACCTCCTCCATGACGCGCCAGTCGACGACACGCGGTGACAGAGCAGGGCTTGCGAACGAAATATCCACCACGGACTCACCCTGCATCCGCACACACGTGGGGACAGAACCCCGGTTGAGGACGATTAGGCCTGTCTCCAGAGCCCAGTCCTCCACCATCCTGCCCCTCGTGTCCGTATATCGGGAACCCCAAGCCAAGTGCTTGGCATTGAAGTCCCCGAGAACGAGCACGGGGAGGGTACGATACCCGGCGACGACAACAACCATCTCCCTAAGGGAGTTGTGGAACTCGGCAAGAGATCGGTTTGGAGAGAAGTAGACCCCCACTACCACAATCTCCCCAAACCGTGCTGCTACGCACCCCTGTCCTCTCCTGACACTCTCGAGGGACGGGGTACCGGCGGCGGCCGACGAAATTAGGGCCACTGAGCCGTTGAGGTCCTCCACCCAGTCATCCCTGGGCGGGACAAAGTACGGCTCAGCGACCACGGCGATGTTGATCGACCACTGCGCCATGCTCTGGAGCAACAGGTGCTGAGCGGCGGCGCAGTGGTTGATGTTCGCCTGGAGGAGGCGTAATGGGGCCGTTATTGGCATTCCATTACGACCTCCTCCCTAGCCCCTTGTGAGGGCTCCAACGCGGCATTCGCAGTTGTGGCGGCGGCGGCGGCGGCGATGGCGGTGGCGTTTGCTACGGCAGAGACGGCGGTGGCGGAGTGCTTCCTCTTGCCCCCGGTCTTGGCGGGTGGGGCGCAGGCCTTGCCCCCAGCCCAGTGATCGGCCGGCTTGCCAGCTGCCGCACATACGGAGCAGTGCGGCGTGGCGTTGCACAAGCCGGCCCTGTGACCAGGCTGACCACAGCGGAAGCAAAGACCGGTGCGGTCCACCTCCGAGGTGCAAACAGCTCCCACATGGTTGCCCACTAGGCACCGGTAGCACCTCAGAGGTCTGGGTTCCAGCAGTTTGACCTGCGCAGAAACCCAGCCCACCAGGAGCCTTCCGCCCTCTGTTATTTTCTTGGCCGCCGTCACGGGGCAGCTCACCACAGCAGTTCGCATGCCCGCGTGGTCAGGACGAATTGTACACGCCTTCACCTGCTCGGCAGAGCAACTCCCCGTCCTGACGACGGCGGCCACCACCTCTTCCTCCGTGACAGAGTCGTCCAGGCCCAGAATGCGCAAGTTTACGCACTTGGTAGGCCTGGACACCCGGGCCTCGTCTGCATTTATCGACGCTTTTAGCCTTTCGGCCAGAGCGTCAGCAGACGGGCCGCTGGCTGCACCGGGGATCTCCAGCATCCGGGCCCCAGTCAAGGTCACCTTCAGTCGTAGGCCCCCGGCGATGCCAAGCTCTCCCAGATTGACCGCCTCCTTCGCCTTCGAGAGCACGTCGCGGTACGTCACGCCCCTCTTTTCCGCGTCCGGCTGTAGTGTAATCACTACAGCTGCGGATTTCGGGGCGCGAAGCCTAGCCGCGACGCTTCTCTGCTTTTGCCGCCGCTTCCTCGCTCGCTTTTTGGCCGCCCTGGCTGCCTTGCCCGCTTTCTCTTTGCTTCCGGCCACTTGCCATCCGGCTTCGGCCGCAGAAAAATTTAAAGGCGAGGAATTTGACGGCGGTGGCGACTGTTGCACTGCGTGCGCCTTCTTCGCTTGTGCCTGTGCAGCCACCCCGCGTGTCTTCTGCTTGGCCAGTGCTGGTTTTCCCGGTGCCGACTTTGCGGGTGCCAGTTTCGCAGGTCCCTGCCGCTCGGCCCCTTGGATAGCCTTTTCGGACGACCCCGGCTTGGCAGCCACGGTGGCTGCATACGTGGCCGCCTTCTTCTGGCCCGGGGCCGTCTGGCTCGCCGCTAGCGGGGGACGCAAGACCATACCCTCCAGGGTGGTGAACCGTAACTGGAAACGCTCCTGGAAGGCAGCCAGCTCTTGCCGCACCAGAATCAGGAGCTGGTCCTCCTTAGGCACAGTCTGGCTTGGCCCGCACTTGCAACCCCCTTGAGGTGCCTCCTTTGAGCCGACTCCTCGGAGCCCGGCCAGGTCTGCTCGGAGCTTCTCATTTTCTTTTTTAAGAAGCTCCGTGGCGGCCGCTAAGCGGGCGACCTCCGCTCGCATCTTGGACATTTCGTCCGACGGGGGCCCGCTGAAGTAAGCCTCCGCTGCCGCCAGAATGGAGGCCGACGCTGCGCTTATAGCCTTGTTTTTAGAGGCCTGGGTCCTCTTCAAGGCCACATCGCGGACCGCGGCCTCCACGGCCTTCACAAAACTGACCTGGCGCTCCCTATTGGAGCCGCCGGCAGTGTCCAGCTCACCGCCGGAAGACGCCGAAAGGAGAGCCCTTCGACCGGTCACTCCAGTTTGGCGCCCCCCCTCCGCAAGCTTGACGGCTCGCTGGGCAGCCTCCTGGGAGGCGAGACCCCTCCCTCTACCTCCTTCTCGGCCCTTACCCCGCCTACTGGTGGGGATTTTTCGGGCCGAGGCTAATTCTTCGTTGGAGGACGACCCTTGGTCATCCTCCGGTCTGGGGCGCTTGCGGAAGAACTTTGAGTTCTCCGCAGCAGCCTCAAATCCCTTCCGCTTAGAGCTCGCTGAGCTGACGCTTACGCCCGATGCGGATCCTGAGTCTGAATCCGCATCTCCTCGACGAACCAGCGAGCTCTTCCTCCAAAGTTTGGATGGCGTTTTACTGCCACGCCCGCCCGACACCTTTTCAGGCGATTTAAAATTATTTTGGATCAGGTCCTCAAAGGACGCTGATCGGGAGCCTCCTCGGCTCTTGTTGCCACTGGCAGACGGAAGACAAACGTTGCCCCCCCCAGAATACGAGGGGCTTGACGCTCCCAAAGGGAGCGTGGCGGATTCTCCAGCAGCTGAGCTGCTGGTACCGCCCTGGGGTAATTCTGTTCCGGTTGTCTTGTTCATTTAATTGTTCCTTTTAAAGGGTGTGGTCCCTATCTCCCAACTTACTACACCTCCCACTACTTGCTCACTGCCCTCACAATCACGTCTGATGAGCAGACGCGTACCAGAAAGCAGTGAGCAAGATTCCTCCAATGAAATGCACACCGTCCGAAAACCTGAAAACTGCTCAAGTCTCCGAACGGTGTGCCCCTCGCGTGTGTGTGTCCCACTTTGTCTGATCTCTCACTTGGACCTTTCCGGCATGAGTACCTCTACCGGCAGAGCTCCAAGATCACTGAGACACGCAAGCCCCACCACGACGGCAACGTGGGGACACTCTCGGTGGGGGGGTGTCTTACCCCTGATTTTGAATTAAGGCACTTTAATTTAAGCATGTTCCAAACTCTACCCGCATTAAAGTAAGATTTGACACATTCTTATTAGGCCAGTCATTTCATTTAAAACATCTTAGGTGGCAATAAATGGCACTGTCCTGATTTTTTGGGATGTTGTTAGGATACATGCCAGCAGTGTACACCCAATTGTTCAACTTGAAAGGCCTGTGCTAGATATGTGGTGCTCGGAATACTTCAACAAAATTTTGGCTTATGACTTCAAAATGGGGAAGTCGATGTAAAAAGTCAATCCGTATATTTTAAAGTGACAAAACCTTGCTACAGTTTGTATGCAACCGTAGTTCTGCAGGTGTAAAACTACAGTACAACATAAACCATGAGCCATTTTTTCCCAATAGTTTGAAATTGTGGTTTAAAAACCGGCCTTGCGCATGTCGGGCCGCGTGCAGTGTAGGGTTCCATTGTTGCACGTCATAATTACCGGCTTAGCATCGTGCTTTTTGTTTGATTTTATGAACGGTCACGTATGGTTTAGCGTCTCCATACCTCGCGTGCCGACTTTGAGACAGCTCGCAGAAGACGAAGGAGATTCTTATCCCCTGGCAAGACGAGTTATGTTAAATCAACTTTATATAGATGACGTGACTCCATACTAGAAACTGCTCAGGAGACAAAATCGCAAATTATCGCTTTATTCAAACGCGGTTAATTTCATTTAAGAAAATGGGTTACTAATCATCTTCAACTTTAATCGATCTTCCTAGTGAAGATTGCTTAACTGCTGCAGTGTCATTCGACACCACAGAAACGATAGGTTTCTTCTCTACAAAATTTTCCAACCGGCCTTGCACGAAACGCTCAATTTTAATCGAAACGGATCTTCGATCTATTGGGATTTCTTTCTCTAATCACCATCGAAGCGAAATTTCTGATACAAAAGCTATGGGTTTTCGGCATCGGCTGGAATCAAACTCCACTTGATGACGTCATTCGGACATGGAACACTGATCGCGACCAAGTACCGGTACTATATACCATGTACAGTTCAAAATTCCTAGTAAATTGACCTGCACAGATGCCAAGTCATACGAGATATACGGCTTCTATGACAGCTCTTAGATCGCGTGCGCAGCCGTAGTATATCTACGAGTGATCCAGGCTAATCAAATAAACGTTTTCCTCGTATGTTCCAAAGCTCGTGTGGTTCCGTTAAAACGCATATCGCTGCCACGACTCGAATTGTGCGCTGCAGTTCTTCTTTTCGATCTATATAATTTCGTACGTGAAATAGATAACGTTTTTCTCTGGTCTGAATCAACCATCGTTCTCTGATAGTTACGTTCACCTTCCTCGGGCCGGGCTACGTTTTTCGCTAATCGCGTCAATCACATCCAGGATATTACACTCATGTAGTGCTAGCATCATGTCACACAATCCAGCAGATATCTGTTTGCGCGGTCGATTTCCGAGCGAAATTCTGTCCAACTCGTTAAGGTGGACGGGGGCCATGGTGGCTATCTCACGATCAAACTAAGTGGCCAACCAACTCCACCAGTTCAGCACAAGTAACAGTGATGAAGAGTTATTCCTGCACGCTCACAACAGTGAACCTCGGAGCGAATCTATCATCGATACTTTAATAAAACGGTTTTCATCTTTGCAAAAGGTAGTTAACATTTTTACCTTTGTTTATCGATTTATTAATTATTGTCGTAATCCTGCTTCAGCTAATCAAAACGAAATTCTAAATAACGTTGAGTGACATAATTTGTTAATGCACCTACTCAAACATGTACAAAATAAAACATATTCCGAAATAATTTTAAACTTTCCCTAAACCCAACCCGTATATCGACAGTCAAGGAATACTTAGGGTGGGCGGCAGATTATCACGAGCAAGCTTAGAATACGACCAAAAGCATCCAGCCTTCTAACCGTCTGGCCATCCATAATGGACTTTATACACTGCAATTATATAATACATCCTGACTTATTATTAGTAAAGGTAAGTAAAGTTTTGGATTATCTCTGCTAAGTGTGTTATACGTCAGTGCCTATTTAAATGCATCCAATGCTTCCGCACTAATACGCAACCGCTTCAGGCGTTCATCAGCGATATGTCGCGTATCAAATGAATGAAGTCAAACCGTTCTCCATCGTTGGCGACGACTTTGGTGGCCCATTCCGCATAAAGCTAGGTCCACACCGTGGCGCTAAGATATACAAGGCATACTTATCTATGTTTGTTTGTTTAGCTACCAAAGCGGTGCACCCTGAAGTGGTTTCTACTTTGAGTTCTATACGCTTTGTGGCGCGACGTGGTAGCTGTAACGAAATACACGCGGATTGCGGGACTAACTTTGTAGGTGCAAGCAATGAATTAGAGACTCTTATGCAAAATGCATCTAGTGCAGACAAAATAACTTTTAAATTCAACTCTCCTTTCCCTCCCTAAAGTAGGGAGCCGAAGGAGGGTTGGAAATTCAGCGTTTGTGAAATTCAAATTAAGGCAGCTAAATCTCATTTATAATGTATCGCTGGTGATCAAGTCCTTATTTTTGAAGAACTTCCAACTATGTTCACGTAAATAGAAGCCGTTATAAATTCTCAACCGTTGTATCCTATCAGCTCCGATCATAACGATCATTTCCTCACATTGGAACCTTTGACCGCTGTCCCTGATGAAGATCTATCACAAGTCAATACTAATCGTCTTCATCGGTGGCAGTTGTTACAATCGTTTCATCAGAATGTCTGGTACGGATGGAACAACGAATATTTAAACTCTTTAAAGTGCCAAATATACCAGAGATTTCAAACCGTTACAAGTAGGTTCGATGATGATCATCAAGGACGACAATTGTGCGCCATTATATTGGCTTCTAGTTATTGTGGTAGATCTGCCTAGATCTGATGGGGTAGTGAACTACCCTTCACCCGATCGCAGTGATTACAACCGCAACTAATCATATTATACAACGACCGTTGGTTAAGCTATGCCCATTGCCCATAGATAAAATCGTTTAACTCAATTCTCAACGTAACTTTAATTTATCGTTTAATCTTTATTTAAGCGTTATCATTATTTTCTGTTATTTATATATCGTTCTGTTTTTAACCAGAAAATGCCATAAACATTTTGGTGGGTAGGATGTACCGTCATCGTAAAAACTAAACGTAATTTATTCAACAAATCTTAGGTATAGATTTGTATCGATGTTCAATGCTCCATCAGTTCGCAATAACAAAAACGCAGGCCTTCTATAGTCCGTGGTGCACACCGTTACTCATAAAAAGTTGAGGCAAAAGCATTGACGCATCCACCGTGTGTGTGAGAACATCTCTTTCCGCGTCTATCGTTCTCAAGTCCCAATACTGGTCAAATTATCGTATTTCTACTTCAACGCGTGTGTGTATATAAATTTGTTTGGGGTGCATCTTATATCATATAGAGTTATTTGGTATATTTTCATTTCAATAACATTCACAAGATAACGTGAAACGTGAAAAACGTGAAGAAACGTGAGTTATAACAACGTTGATATAGTTTCTTTAGATATAACATTTACATACCTACTCTAAAATTTATTACGTATAACGTTATTGGATGTAACGTTTACTTAAGAGGCACGCGCTTACCCACTCATTGCTATGAGGTGGGTGTGAGGATTGCTGTGAGGTATTGTTACAAATGCAGGTGAGCGGGCGTCTCTCCACAGATTAGTCGAAATAAACAACCAACATTTTGTTAAAATAGACATTTTTGCGTTATCTCATATTTTATTTTAAAAAATATGGTAAAAACACTTAAAACCTAATGATTTAGTATAGGTAATATTAAAATTAGCCCTACCTTTCATTGATCATCAAGTAAATAATACTTATGGTATTATGTGGAAACGTTGTTAATTGTACATTAACTTTTTGTATTGTATACTTAGATGTAAGACAAAGTATAAAATTGTTTGTTTTCCCTAATAGAGCTCAAGACAATCAGTCAGTCAATTTCAAGACCTTAGTTTTAATATGTTTATCACCACTCACAATTATCTGAATTGCGTCAGAAAGTATATGAAAAACATTGTATGTGCCTTTAAAATTTGAGGGTTGCCCTCGATTTCCCTAGGATCCCATTATCAGATTTTGACTTGGTGCCAATGGGATTACCTCAGTAGTATAGGCTTTCGAATAATAAAAGAATCATCAAAATCAATTCATAATTGACGAAATGTTTGCATAACTAACATACGAAAAAAAAAAAAACAAACAGTCCAATTGAGACCCTCCTCCTTTTGGAAGTCGGTTGAAAATCTGTCACAATGATTCCCATAAGAATATTGTCACTAAATTATATTCCTCTTAATCGAGTATGCCAATTCAAGTATCTTGGGCATGTGGTTAGAGAAAATCTTGGAGATGATGTAGATATGGCAAGGGAGCGCAGGGCATTGTCAGTCCGGGCGAACATGCTGGCCTGCAGGTTCGTTCAATGTACAGACGCAGTGAAAGTTACTTAATTCAAAGTGCAATAAGTGCACATCTCTGTACTCAGCGAGCCTGTGGTTCAGATATACCCAAAGGGCTTACAATTCTGTGAGCATCCAGTATACAGGCCGCTGTTACGTCTGCCGCGCTTCAGCAGGGCATCAACAATGTTCGCTGAGTCGCGCACAAACGATTTTGATGCCACCAAGCGCAAAAAGACAGCCTCAGTGCTAAGCAAGTTGCGTGGGAGTAGTAACAGCATCCTAAAGGTAGGCAATAAGTTAGACAACCCACTGGTGTGGAGCCTCACCCAGAGGACTAAATCTCTCTTAGTTATTAGATATTAACATAGTTTTAGTTCCTACTAACAATATAAAAAAGTGAATGTTTTGGATCAATGTTTGTCTGAATAAAAATCATTCTTATTATATTATCATAAAAATTAAATAAAACGCTTCTACGTCGCCGAAACGGTGAGCGATTGTAGTCCATAAAAATGGAATCTTCTCCGAGAGCAGTTAACGTGGATTGCGCATGTGGAATAAGGATTGCTGTTATGTACCATTTATTGTCTTATTTTCAATGAAAATCAAGTCGTCGCCATATCGTAGAATTTGGCAAACAAAAATTAAACATCATGAAATGGCCGCTTCAATCCTAACTTCGACGACGGAGCCCCGCTGAGGAACCTAACATGAACCCGTCTCAGGGTGCCCTAAGTTCCCTCAAATCTAACAAACCTCGGCCATATCATGAAATAGCCAATTCTACGATATGGCCACGATATTCTGTTAGTGCACTTATATTATCGTTAACATAAGTCACCGAAAGCAGCAACCTAAGATTTTTTGATTATTTTATCAACGGAAACGGTTATATGAGTTATTTAGAAATAACTCATATAACCGTTTTTTGCAAAAAAAGTGCGCAGTGACGTAGTATACGTACTTAATGTAGCGATACTACGAGTACCTCCCCTGATTGTAAAGCTAAAACTACAATATCGAAGTTTTTGGGAATAATTACCTGTTTGAAGTGCTGTACCTCAATATTTTTTAAACCTACAGAGCGACGGTTGCCATCACCACTCAGTTAGCACATGTTTTTCGAAGTTGAAAAAATGGGCGAAAACTATTGGCATCTATCGTAAAACCATCCCAAAAAATCAGGACATTGCAATTTACTGTGACCTAACGCGTTTAATCTGTCTACGGTGACTGGCCTATAAATCAAAATACTCAATTCAGAAACTCTTCCCTTGTTAAAAAGAGGCTTGTTTACAAAAAAAAAAAAAAAATAATGTAGAAATTAATACATCTACGTACATAGTAATAAATTCATCGTCCTATAGAAGATAAAACGTATCTACATTTAATCTTCTGTTGAATGATGAATTTAAAATAAAAAATGAGCATTCTTTGTTTTCCGAATTTTTAACAGATTCCCTACGTAAAGCTCTTCTCTTTTTGAGAAAATCCTACTTTCGTTCAGAGCTATGTAAAGTCTTTACATGTTTGGAGTCAGGCGGGTGCACTTGGCGCATTCGCGTTCATCGTGAACTGCACTAACTTTTCAAACGTCTTTTTGCAGTATCTGCCGAATTCGAATCCTAAACTTTTTCTTTATCTTTAAATGTCTTAGTCGGTAACGACTCAAGCTTATCGTAGAAGCTCGAAAAAGTTTCAACAGAAGATTTTATAGGCTATTTAACTGGTGAATAATGAACATGTTTCTTTTCTACAGCACGAGAAAAGACTTGAGAAGCCTTTTATTGCACTTTATTCGATAAAATGTTTCTTTGTTTTACTCGTCCATCATTATTTAATTAAAATGATTAGAATTATAATTTTAAATTAAAACGATTAAGTATATCATAATTATGTTATTTCTTCAAATTTAAGTATAGGCTATAACAAGTAAAGGCTATATATGACTCATGAGAGCGTATAGAATTCTCAATCAAACTTTTGTCGTCCTACGTCCATGAGTCAAATTTGACTCATAAATAAAATAACCAAAATAGGACAAATTTAAATCTCATAATTTATGAAATTATATTTCATCTAATACCTTTAAACGAGCAATTCTTGTTTAAATGTATATATATATAATCTGAATCTCGGAAACGGCTCCAACGATTTTTATGAAATTTAGTATGCCCCTGCATACTAAGTTTCGGTGGCGATCTAGCTACGTTTCATTATTAGAAACCGTTTTCCAAAAAAAAAACCGATCAAACCTCGTTCATCCAGGTACAAACAGGTGAATAGTTGAAGTAGTAGATAGTAGTTGCATTCATATAGCCCACCACTTGAAAAATACATATATCAAAATGACTTGAATTTTATTGTGAAATAAATGTGAGCAATAAATGTATATTAATCTTAAAATTTCACTAATATAATTAATATATATTTATAATTATACTATATATAAATATATATTTTTAAATATAGTCATGATCATATTTTTTAACGGCAATGTTCAGAAACATATTTTATTTGATAAGATACAATTTTCATCCGGTAGGCAGGTAAGGTGGGTATAGGTCGATCTTACTTCGGATCTTAGACTATATGGGGACAGGGAAGTTGTTAATAAAATGTACAGTTCAGGAGTGTTTTATTGAAAATCACTGTGCAACATTTTCTGTACGATGAAACAAATTGGAAACGTGATAAATTACTTCGACCCTAATTTTGTAAAAACCGTATTCAAGAAATCCGTTTCTTTTTGTAAAGAAAATTATCTACAGCGAGACTACGGGGGATGTCGGGCCAGACGGAATTCCGGCGTTGTCGCTCGTTGGACGTGATTCCTCTCTAGACATGATTACGTCTTTTCTTATATTGTGTGAGATGAATGGAACCTCAGTCGCTGGCCAAGAAGTCAATTGCTCACAGTTCGTGACTGGGAATGAGACGCTTCTCTAAGAGTCTTTGGTTAAAGTCACTTAACGTCGATAAACTTGAATCATAGAAGGATTTGTGCATATTTTTGTGCATCAATACTAAATTATTAGCCCTTAAGTGAATAGTTCATCAAAATTATTAACAGAAATTTACTTGTGAACGAAACATTATTTGATATAGGATAAAGTTAAACTAAACGCATCATAATCGTCGTCTTTTAATATGTCAAACAAACAAAAAAGATAACTTGCACGTAAATTAAATTTACGTGCAAGTTATCTTAATTTTGGTACTTACAAGTTTTCGCGTTCGTTTTCAAAATCTAAATTTGCCCATCTTTTTATCGTGTTGACTCGGGACCTTAATTTTTATACACCTAATATGAACTATAGACTTCCTGCCAGTGCCTGAGAAAATCGATGGTGACAAACGGACACACAGACGGGCAGACGGATAAGAGACTGATCTTATAAGGGTTCCTTTTTTTACCTTTTGAGATACGGAACCCTAATAACTATTTTTTTTACTAATCTTTGATAGCGTAGGCCAATTCTGCTTTGAACTTTGTTATAAAAATGATGCATGTATTCCTACTAAGAATAAGTTATGTTTGTAATATTTACCTTTTTTGCCGTTTAGTTTTGAAAGCAATTTGCACCGCGTTTTTATGATTTGGGTGTAGTTTTGCATGGGTTTTGTTGTATTTACATTAGCAAGCCTGGTCATGGATGAAAATCGCATCGATCAACTTTTATGGCAGTTGGTAAATGGGGATTTATCAGAGAATGAAGGCCATGTTGACGAGCACTCTATTGATTATTATTAAATTAATTTATATTCTAGCTAGAGCATCAGTCAATATCACTTTTAAACTAATAGTACGTAATAAAAGATTGTATATGTTATAAATGGGAGCGATCTCAATTTAATATCATGCGATTGTTATAATTCGTTGCATACGCGGAATTATCTAGCAGACAATACGACATTTTCAGGATTAGTTTATTCACTAGTGTCGTCGCTGTGCAAAGTGAAATGCGAGATAGAAGTCGACGGAACGAATTATGAACGTTATTTCACTTCGTGCCTAACAACGTTATACCCTACAACGTCATAAGTGGTCACGAGTTTTTACAAAATGTTACTTTCGTAATGGATAATGGTCAAATCACCATCAAACCAAACCTGGAAGAGTGGCTGAGTACGGTATAGTGCTTTTCTATAATAGTAAACATTGAATATGTGAAAAACCCGAATGCTCCTGAGAAAGTATTAAAACTTATTCATGATTACAATCCAGAACCAATTAAAGAAGCACCCATAAAATTGATGATATTTCGCTTAAATCGCGAAATATAAGTCATTTGTATAATAACCTTCCCAGTCAGTATAGATTTACCCTCTTTGGGAAAAGTGTGTTTGCTATAACCACAAAGATTTACATAAGATTCCTAATGGCATTAAATAATGTGGCAATATTCATGTCTTTAAAAATAAATTGTTCCAATTTCTCATACAAAAATTGTTTTTACTCGGTTGCTGAATTTTTATCGACTAGAATTTTTTAATGTTTCATGTCTGTTTGACGATAATTTATTATTGGCGATTGTCTTGTGTCTGTCATTCAGTTATGAAATTTATATCAACGAAATTAGAATTTTACAATCATATTTTTAATTTATTATTTAATAATTTGTATACCCAAGTGGCCCGGCTGATCATGGAATGAACATTATCTATCTATATAAATAAAAATGAATCGCTAAATGTGTTGCTAAGCGCAAAACTCGAGAACGGCTGGACCAATTTCGCTAATTCTTTTTTTGTTGTGTTTGTTATTGTTAGGAGACGGTTCCATGAGAGAAAATTAAAAAAAAATCTTAACAACCGGGCGAAGCCGGGGCGGCCCACTAGTTAAGTATATAATTTGTAATGACCACCTGTATGTTACGCATGTATCACAAATAAACGATTTGATTGATTGATTAACTTTTTATTTTCTGTTTAACTGTTATGATGAGGTTAGAAAAAAAATATCATGGTACTATAGAAAATACAGTATACAGAAGAATCCAAAAACTTAATTATTAATAATAACGACGAAGATATTATCATGCTTGGTGTTTTGTAGTGGTAATTTTATTAGGTACCCGTACTTTCTATTTAAGTTACGCAAGGATCGTATTATCTTCAAAAGAAGACATACGATAAAGTCCTAACCATTTATGTGAATCGGCTGCTGAGGTTAAAAGTATCAAAGAAAAAGCTAACTTCGTGGTGCTCGGAAAACTGCTAAATTTTCGGACATTTTTAAGATTTAGGTTTAATGCTCCTAAACGCATCCATGGAGAAAGACAATCACTACAATTTTAAAGTAGAAATTTGTTACAATTTGAGCTAACCTTAGCTCTGTCTCTTTTTAGTGTTACAATCGCGGGAGTTTCGTTGCACTACCGTATTTTTTGCATAACCCGTTTGAGAGCACTTCAATATCTACACGACGACGTATAAATAACTTATTCCGTTTCCGTTGAGCAATTATCAATCATTCATAGGTCGCTCAGTCAATTTTTTTAACGTCTGCGTCCATTTTAATGACATGTGAACACGTAAGTGCACTAACAGAAAAGGTATATTAGTCTATTTTCAGAATATGTACAACACTACATCCCAAAAAAACAGCACAGTGTATTTTTTACGATCAACGACATTTTAAATGGCTGGTCTATATCTAAAGATATGCAATACTTGCTAACTGTGTTTGTTTGTTAATCCAATGTTTCAACGTTTTATGTCATATTTTAAGTAACCTATATAGGTGATTAACCCCGAACGAATTAATAAATTGGCAAAACTCGTTGTAGTAGGAAAGATTCTTCTTGAAAATCTCTTTGTATTGGTAAAGTTTATGGCTATTGGGCGCCGGACAGAAACCTTGACTTCGGTGTCCAATTAGTTGGATATTTCGGTCATTTACACCCAACGGACTTATTAATTGGCAATAACTGTGTTAGTAGGTTTTTCTTAATAGGAGTCGGAGTATATCTTATGGCTGTAAGGTTAAACATTCTTTACTTCGGTTTTCAAAATTAGTCACGTCACTGACAAAAGCAAAAGTCAAGTAACTAGTGAATGTTCTTCTAGAAAAGCTCTTTCCAACGGCATATTTTCTATGGATATTAAGCTTTGGCATATCATCTCATAGTTTGATTACCATTAAAAATAAAATACCTTTATTTTCCTTCTACATTTTTGATTAACTTTACTGCTGATAAATGTAACAAATTTAACTCGTAATGTTATGTAAATAATACTATGTTTCTTAATTTATATACGTGCCGTTATTTAGAATTGTATGTACAAGCACCGCTAGCAATAGCGGTGAAAGCCTCCTCCATTCGTTTCCATGCTATTCTGTCTCTTGCTACTCTGCTCCAATTTTTACCTACTATTTTATAATATCTTCGCTCCATCTCATTTGTGGTCGACCTTGTCTGCACTTTTTGTTCAATGGGTACCAGTTCGTGGTGATTTTCGTCTGCCTTTCATCTGGTACTCTTTGGAAATTTCCAGCCCATTTCCAGTACCTTTATAGCCACGTCCTTTGCCTTGGTTTTACTTCTTATTATTGTGTTCTTTACTTTGTATTTAGCTCCTTTCTATTCCTCTTTGGCAAACTTTGTTTTTTTTTTATTACCGTTATCTTTGACAAATACTTATTTATATTGCATCGCGTATGTCAGTCGCAGAAGTCAGCTGAGGTCCCGCCATAACGTAACGTTTTCCCTTGACTATCCTCCAAACCTGAATACTACCAAAATATTTAAGAGGATAGGTATTTGACTAAAAAAAAATTAATAAGTCCGTCAGATAGACCTCCAAAAAATATTGGACATGTATTTTTTTTGTCACGTGAACAAAAAATAAATAATAATAATAATATATATATAATAATAAAACTCGTATGACGTCATTTACCAGTACACTTTTTGTTGTAAGTAATCCATCATATGCTATTCAAAAGTCCTGCAATTCGCAAGACTCCAATTTTAAACTATAAATTCGATTTTTGGGAATAATGGCTCTAGTTTAAAGTGCTGTACCTACCTATTAAACCTATAGAGCTACAATTACGCGTAAATTGTAGAAAATTTTGTTTACTTTAAATGTTTTAATTAACTTTACAAATCCAAAATCTAACGCATTATCGAAATTTTTGAAGTTTTCCGAGCACCACAAAGTTAGCACTTGTCTTTCGAATTTGAAAAATTGGGGTGTATAGTTGTATACTACTGGTATCTATCCCAACAACATCAGGACGATTTTTTTGGCGACCTAAGATGTTTTAAATGAGAGGCCCATAGTGCCATATTTCGTTTTAAAGTTGGTAATATTTGATTTACTTAAAAAAAACTACTCAGAACAAAATAGGGTACCACCCTAAGTTTTGTGTTATCAAAAGTACGACGAATTTAGCTACAGAGCCATTCAAAATGTTACGGATATTCTGGGTTAAGCGCGACGCGACAATGCGACAAAAAATTACGATGGTGCGAGTACTATTTTTTAAAGAAATTTCCCTACGGGTAATACGTGTATCCATAGAAAAAAAAGAGTTTTCCGCGTTGTGACTGTGCCACCTGTCTTTGGGGGCCTTCAAAGGCTTAACAGAATGTAACTTCATGAATATAACTTGACTAAGGAAATCCATACCGGATAGTTTCGATCATCCATACGAAATTTAATTGTGCGATAACTAAGTTGGTCTGCTACCTATAAAGCAAGCGCAATAAAATTCATTACAGCTTGAGCAAGAATCCCGGCTTGTGCGTGGTTAGGAGCGGAAAATCCGTGGGTTTTATACATTAAATTCGCTGAATAAATTGGAAGTCGATAGGACCATTCCTATCTAGAATCCACATTGAAGCTGCTAGTTATTCTAAAATATCTATGCATAAAATTTTATTCGGCGCGGTGTTATTGCAAATTGATGGCGGTGGACGGTTGAAATATCATTTGCAAATGAATACTTGGTTTATAAGATAATCTTTAGATTTTATGTGAGATGTAGGTAGTAGTAGGGTAGTTATTCATGTTGTATGGTATGGGTTATGATTGGCGCAAATAAACTCTTTTTTCGTTCTAGGTACTAGTACTTTTGTAAAACATTTTCGGGAAGAAGTTAGGTTACTCTATATATATCTAGTAAGTTAATGAGTTTTAATAATAATTTTATGAAATTGTAATTAAAATTGAATATTTTTATTATGAATGATTTGATTAACTGTATATTTGCACCTAATTTACTGTAGAAACATAGTGTGTAAGTTTTTACTTATAAACATATGGATCAGTGTTGTCTGAAATAAATAAGCAATAATAAATAATTTAACAAATTTAGATACATGCTTAGTTCAACATTTTTATCTATTTACAATACTCTAATTTGGAATAAACAAAGTTTTCCTTGTCTAAAGAAAGAAAACTTGAAATATAACTGGAAATTCTGTTTGCACGAAGTAGTTTGATAGCAAAAACGAAATTGCAAAGACGAAGCTCACAAAGCGATGGACTGGCTGCTAAACAAATTATAATGAAGTCGTACAGCTATAAGGCTATGACTAAACAGAGACTCTAAAGTTTATTTTGCGTAGGACCCACCAGCGCTCGTGCAATGTGATTACAAAAGCATTTACTCGGCTGAGTCAAGATGCTAGCTTGTTTTATTCAGAGACTTGGTAAATCCTTCCTATTCTGTAGCGACAATGCGTTGGGATCACCGCGTCTCTATTGTTGCTTGTATCGAGTTGACGATTAGGGAGTTTCAATAACAGACCGCGACGTTTAGGTAATCTATCGCTATCATACAATCTCTCAGATGTACGTACAGATTTAACGTTAATAACCTTATAATGATAATTTTAACCGTTAATGGGGGGGGGGGTGTAATTTAATATCAGTCACTAGACTTTTGTAAATGTTGTTTTACGGAAGTGTAATTTTTTTTAACTCTTCCGTAAAACAATATTTACAAAAGTCACGCAAACAAAATAAAACATGTAAAACATTTACTTTGCTTTCAACAGCAATTGGTTTATTCTTGTTAGATTATAAGTTGGCATTGTGTAACTTACTTGGTAGATAATTTTCTATTTCATTTTTTTAATAAATTTAAAAGTTTGTAATGGATATTCATTTATCGTGAAACAGGCCATGAGTAACAACCGTGAGATGTGATTTAGTTTGTTATTCGTTGAGATTTAAACGTATTTGAAAATAAGTGTTCAACGGTATTTAGGTATCAGTAGTACCTACATAGACACTATTTTTTATCTTTAAGAAAATGTTCGTTGAACTGCGTATATCTGTGTAATAAGAATAAGTCTGAAGCAGCCCACTCTACTATGGGAAGAGAGTACACGATAAATAGGAAAACAGGCATTGAGCCAGCGTGCAGCGGGGAGATGGCGTTATTGCCTTCTAAGGGGGCATTGTTGCTGGTCGAGTCAGGGCTGCTTTGCATTCGTGTACCGCAAATGGCTGAATGTGAATTTGCCTCATACAATTACATTGTAATCCTGCACACATAACCCGAAGTGCTTATTAAATCATTTAGCTTTTGTGCTGAGTTCGAATTTTAACGTCATAAATTGTTTATCATCCTGGAAATTCTACAAACTAAGACTACTGGGCTGATAGAGCGTCACTTTGTGTAGGCCCTTTAGAATATATTCGTTATTCGTCCCAAAACTCTAGGACTTCGTTAAACTAAAAAAAAAACCCTAAAAGTGTTTCCGTTTACCTATTCTATCTACCTATCTCGGACCCTAAGTTCCGTATGTACAATTTCAATAATTTACTACTACCTACCTGTCAACCATCAGATGTAACTTTAGATTATACAGGTGCACTCACTAGAGTAAGGAGGCAATTTATTTATATTATGCGTAACTTCGTAACTTTCGTAAAATATTCGACGTTTATTCGAAATATTTTACACGGGACCCCTCTGTTGACGTCCTTCATGTGCCGGCTTGGCTCAATGACACTTCAGAAAAACTGAAAAAGTTTTATAAACTAAACTACCTCTTGGGCGGGAGTAGGCATTTCAGATTATAACTTTTCATAGACAAGCTCCGCAAGCTCATTCCGGGGAGAGTTCTCGGTTTAAGTCGTATTTCCTCCTTCTCGCTACTTTATTCTTTATGTTGCGTACCCAATAAATCACAGGGAGTATGTTTAGCTACCACATCTGAGATTACACTTTATTTCATTCTATTTCTCGATTTTTGGATTTCAAAAACAAGATCTTTTATAAATGTGACTAAAATATTCACAAAACTAGTTTTGTGTTGCACAGCTGCTGGTCTGATCTATATAGACATCTCACCGTGAAAACTTAGGAGGAGTAAGCTGGAATTGAATTGTGTGAACACCTGAGTGGCCACGATGAGATTTTACAGTATAGCACTATAGTTCAGCAGTGCAATTCTGTAAACAACAAATCAATGGACCAGTTTCCATTTAATTAAATAATTTTAACCGACTGTTTATAATGACCGATTGCGTTTGATCATCTGGATCCCTCATGTCTTCAAAACTACCCATTATAATTAGACAACTGAGGTATCGTTAATGCGACCTGATCTTCGCTAACGACCCCTAAATATGATTCCACAAACTCATATACAAAATATTTATTTTTATTAAATAATGTCGTGTTGGGTATCAAATGAAAGGGCTTTTTTAGCATATAAAAAAGTAAGCTCAAGACAGAAAAGAGAAGGTAGCCGTGGGTCGCATGCCACCTACTCTTACAAAACAAAACATTCTAACAGAAGTTAGCATAATGTAAGCTTTAGAGCAAAGTGGCTTCAAACTCGGTATCCTTTAAACATCACTATGTTTTTTTTGTGTTTCATAATGTTTCAGTAATGTGGTTCTGGTTTTTAACTTTTTTTGATAATTATTATTAATATTGAGCTTTTTCTATGAAAGCTAACGTGGTTATTTTTATTTTTCAATGAAGATGTGGCGCCCGACAGTTAAACTCCCGAAAATGTCCTAAGATAAAATATCCTACAGTCACGTTGCCGGGATATCTGGATATAAACTTCTCATATAAGATCTTTGCCTCCAAAAAAAGGGCCTCATATTTCGAACATGTTTACTTGTTTAAGTGTCCTGTACCCATACACGGTAGTATCATTTACCACCGCAAATTTTATACAAGTCAAAATGATGATGGATGAATAGATCCTATTTGAATATCTTATATCACATAACTAGGAGTGCATTGAGAAACGTTTAAATTCAAAATGGCAACTTTAGATAACAGTTTAGGTCAAATTAGCTTGGAACATGGATCGACTTTGATGTACTAGAAGTAGGTACTGGTGAGGCTGTTACTTGGATATCCGAACGATCTGTCTTCCGTTTTCGTCGCAAATCCGATCTTCAGTTTATTTCCGTTTAGCCAGATAATCTTTTTATGCGGCTTCTTATGAACCTAATCCTTTTTATTATAGTCTTTTTAGTGCTGTACTTTATTTTATGTAGTAAAAAATCTGGTTTTTATATCGTACCTCTTTAGCATCTGCACAGCATCCGGCACCCGCGACTCCCGACCCCTGCCACGACATCCGCACTTGCTTTTAATGTCTTTCTCATTTTTATTTTCTTTTAGCATGGCTCTTTTAAGGTGAACTTTTGTTGTTACGACTTTCATTTGCTTTTTTACCATATTTGTTATGATCCGTTGAAGAAATAATTAACTACTTATATATATATTTGCAGAAACACCACCTGGTTTATTTTAACTAAAAGTGTAGTATCTTACCTTCTATTATTTTATTCTTCTATTGGATACAACAAAAATTACTCAAACAGTTTCCTTAATAAACGTGCGTATTCATAGCTATCAGAAACGTACCTACCTACTCAACCACATTTTATATGTAAATGGGCTTTTCCGTTTGCAAAGTGCTTCTTTTTCTGAGGTGATCCTGCGACTGTGACATAAAATGAATTTTACGTCGCACCGAATCCGTAACTACGCGTCTCAAAAAATCATATTTATATCCATGTTTATATGACTCTATTGACATTTTGCTGGTATCCTTTTTATTTACTTTATTATAAAATTTGATTCGTATTTGGCTATGGATTACTATTGACTAGATATCGCTATTATACCTCATTGTTAATTTTATTAGGAACTTATTTCGCAGCTTTGCTCCAGGGTATATCCTAAAGGAACACTGCATTTTCCGTTATAAAACCAACCTATGGCAAGTTTTATTTCAGGTCAAGACACTCTGTAATCAGAGAATAGTTCCATCCTACAAACAAATAATCAATTTTATCTCTTTATAATATAACTAGCATTTGCCCGCGACTTCGTAGGCGCATGTCTCGTTTTTTTCCCATTCCCGTATAGCCTTTTTTTTTTTTTTTTAAGGATGGGAAATCATCAAATGACTTCTTCCGCTCTGGGTGGAGCGAAAGGGCGTGTCAGACTCTTACTGACTAAAACCCATCCGTGTTCCTTCTAAAGCCCTTTGCGTTCCAGGGTCGCGGTGACTCTTTCGAACAAATTCCGCAACCCTGGCAGGCTTTGGCCCTAGCGGGCCCCGTCCTCTATGCTGACATCTCTTTGAGGTGCACGTGAAACACAACGCGCCATCGACCCGGGCCTGGTGGTGATCGGACAGCGAGCCACCCAACGCTCGCCGTCCGCAGGCCCGCGCCTACGGTGGCCGGGGATCGCCCTGTGACTCCCGACGCCCGGGGCGTCTTCTCCTGTAGCGGCAGTTGGGACGAAGGCCTTCGCAGAAGGAGGTGACCGCTTCCCAAGCCTCCTCGCTCCGGACCATGGATTCAACCAGGCCCGGACGCGAGAGGTTGCCGCCGCCGATCGCCTCGACGAGGACACGGCGGTGCTCCGCCCAAGCAGGGCAGACCTCCACCGTATGCTCCACCGTGTCCTCCGGGCGATCCTCACAGTGCTGACACCCGGGCGTGTCCTCCCGCTTAATCCGAAACAGGTACCTCTCGAAACAATTCCCGTATAGCCTACAGCCTTCCTCATGAATGTGGCTATCATTTATTACAAAATGAATTTCCTAAATCCGACAGGTAGTTCCAGCGATTAGCGCGTTCAAATAAACAAACTCTTCAGCTTTATAATATTACTATAGATTTCATACTTTAGTGTAAAATGTTAAATTATAATATTAGAAGTAATCTTTCAGTCGCTATTAGGTTTAAAAAAAAAAAAAAAAACAAAAGTGTGAGTTCCTCAGAATTATGTTATCCTTTGTGCATGCAAGTTCAAGCCATATAAATAAAATGTAATATCTCTATCATATTTTCAGTGCGCGTTTTAAATTACAACATACTTCTTCGTTTAATCTTGTAGCTGGTAGGGTATGAAATTGAAGTGGCTTGTCCAAGGTTTAAAAATAACTAAAATAACGCGAATCATATCTTAATTATCTCGACTATCTCTAGAACATGAAGATGATGTCTTTTACAACTTTGACGCTATTTTTGTCGTAAAGAACTTAATTAGAGCAAAATATTGCATACTTATTTGGGATTAAAAACAAGCACGAGTTAAGTAGTTCACGAGATATGTACCTAATAATATGTTTTAACTATTACTTATTGAGTAATAGCATTGGAAGAACTCGTGGCTAAATAATTAGGCTACTTCCCGTTTTGTCACATTCCCGACTCGTTAACATGTCAAAAAGTAGTAGAAACAACTGAACACAAGTAGCCTTTTGTGGATTTTGATCTTCGCAGATTGATTTCCATTTCGTCAACCTTTTTTAGGGTTCCGTAGTCAACAAGAAACCCTTCTAGTTTCGCCATGTCAGTCTGTCCGCAGTTTAGCTCAGAGACGCTTAGCGTTAAAATTTGGTATGGGTATACATATTAATCAAGTTAAGTAAAAATAAATCGTTCGGACCGAACGTGTGCGAGTCGCACTTGGCCGGTGTTTTGTAGAACGAAAACTAATATTGCCGTCACAACTAATAGTAGGTACCTAAGCGTCTTTGAAAAGCCGTGTGAGCATGTAACAAAACTTTTTACAAGAAGAAAACAACCGACTTCCTTCAAAGTGAAACACTACAAAGTACAAAATAAACTTTAGGTTTTTACACCAACTTCCGAACTCACTGTTTAGTTCGAATACGTACCCATAGTGAGAAAGCGCTATATCGTAAGAAATTTACAATATTGAGATATTTATTTTAATAAACTTTATTCTACACCAAGCTAAGAAATTCATGAGGAACCCCTTAAAAAAACATACAATCGGTGGCTTTGTCGCATTTGAAGAAGAAGAAGAAGATGAAAGAAGAAACTGCACTTTGTGCAAATATAAAGTTATACCCTCAATCTACACATCAATAAGTTGTTAGTCTAGAAGGAGTTCCGTTTGGTGGCTTCGTTGTCTAACTTCAGTCTAATTCCAAACCATGATGATACCTTGCTGAGGCTCTGGCTTCGTAACCTTAAAATACTTCTATCGCTTTAAATTTTATTTTTGTTTTTGAGGAGTTCTCCGGCCAAGTCTAAGGTCCAATGCAAATGCAATGAAACGGTACAGTCATCGATAATATTTGATGAGCTGAAAGTTCCAAAAGTCGTCAACACCTTAAAACAACAAAAGTCACTTAGTAAATTTGGCCACGAAAACAACTTGAAAGCAGTGCAACAAAATAACCTGAATATATTAATACAACAAAAGTCGGAGGATTAGAACTAGAATATCAATTTCATAAAAATTTTACCGAAGTTTGTCCATGGCCGATCACCGAAATTTGTAATCTTGATTTGTTCACCGCATTATGTGGCCAAAGCTATTCAGTTACTAATGATGTTTTATGACTTTTGTTGTTTTATACTTTGTTGCTCATCGAATATTGCTGCTGACTATACCACCTTAGTGCTATATCAACTAAATCTGACGCAAAAAATAATAATTACATAAAGTCGGTTTTCAGACGTAGGTAAACTATAAAGTTGTTCCCGAATAGAAAACTCCAATAACATCGAAGTTGGTAAACAATATAAAGATTTGCGATTGTAATAATCGCGGTAGATTTGCTGTTATATATTGAAAAGAGAGGAGACCCGCTATCCTCCAAGTGGTTCACTGCCACCCTAGAAGAGGTTTTTTAAAACTTATCTGATCCCTGGGCAGATAAAAGTGTCGTTGGTGAAAAAAGGTAGCGCCCAACGAAAACTGCAGTTAGGAGGTGTGGAAATTGCATATGTTCCAGAATACATAATAAAATAAAGCTGAGTTTGTTTGTTTGAACGCGCTAATCTCTGGAGATTAGCGCTACCTTTTTTCACCAACGACACTTTTATCTGCCCAGGGATCAGATAAGTTTTAGTTGATAGTTATTGTTTTATACTTATTTATGTATTTTGTTTAATGGGCCTTAGTTGTCTGAAATAAAGGTGATGAAAACAATTTATGGTGTAGGATTGATGTTATGAGGAGAAATTTTTTTTTTCTATCTGCATGAACTTCCTCACTATTCTACAGGTGTTAAGAATTGCCGCTTTCTGAAGTGTAATGTAAATTGAGTCTCTCAGGTCTATTTGTTTGAGGCTATGGTGGAGATGATTGGGTATAATATTATTAAATAGTCTCATTCCAGCCTGACCAGAAAGAGAGACAACGCCTGGAAGAGCTATTAGTCGATGAAGGCAATCATTAAAGGAGACCTTCCAATTTGTCATAAGCGTAAATTGGACCCAATCTTTACAAACGGTGCTCAAAGCCGGGAGGAACGGAAGAAAGAAAGAAAAGTTTTTGCCGTGCAGTAGGACGAAACAGGCTGAAATAAATAAATAAAAATAACATAGAACCCTTCTCTCCTATTCGAAGTCGGTAAAAATTACATTCGTTCAGTATGTTTTGAGTAGCAGTAGTTAGATTGTAGTTTTGTTTTTTAATTCGACGTTAAATGTGTCGTGGTTAGTTATAAAATAACGTTTTTACAAAAAAATACAACCGACTTCCAAATAAACACCACTACAAAGTAAAAAATAACTTTAATTTTGGAAGTCGGTGTTTCTGGTATATCTTCGTTTTTCTTTGATTTCGTAGTGGTTTTTATTTGGAAGTCGGTTGTATTTTATTGGTTGTGTTTCTCCTTCTCCCAACATTCTAAATATTCCAAACAGTCCATATCAATTTAACTGTCTATCTTCACATGTCTTCATCACATCTTTACGAAATTTAAATAGGACCATTTCACTTTTTTGAAATTGGTTAAAAAATGAAATTTATTTTTAACAGCCTTCAATATTGCAGTAGTTACTGGTACCTAGGTAAGAACCGAGTACACTTAGCATACTTAAAGCAACGAAAAACAGATAGCGTATGACTAAATTAGCTATACGTGTCATGAATATAAAATCAACTCATTATTGTAAATACTGCAGTCATTATTCGAAGAAGAGAGTTGAAAATATTTCAACCCTCGCCCTGAATTAATATTCTGGACGCGGCTACTTTAAAAATTTGCCTTTTTTCGCTTAGAAATAAAGGCGTAACATTTACCCGTCTTAATACTTTACACAGTTGAGAATATTAATAAGGATAAGTATTTAATAACACGGATCAAACAAACGATAACTCGTGATAATTATATTGATTAAGTTAATGTTTATTGTTTGTTCATCTGTCTTAATTATATATTTTAGGTATATGGCTGTTTTCCATGAATAACAGGATAAACGACATACATTATGAACAGCTTTTACTATAGGTAAGACCAATCCAGAATTCGTGAAAAAAAATCACCAGGTTCATCACCTAGTAGTAATATGCTCACATAACTGTATTTTTCGCGTTTTCAGTTTTCATAATGACTTATAATTATGAACACTGAAATCGCGAATGACCCCTTTCCAGAAATGTCATTCATCCTGTTACATGTTGTACATGTCACCGAATAATTGCAAACTCTCGGTGAATTGTCATCTGAACATTTGGAATACTTTGAAATCTATCAGAGTTTTTGACATTTATTGTCGTGGAGACGATATTGTGACTTAATTTAAGTCTTGTGTACCTTTGGCAAACTAAAATTTGGCAACCTTTGGCAAGGTTGCCAGGTTTCAAAGGGAATTGACTGTTTAGTCCCAACAGCTTCCTTCTACTCGACGTCGTTCCAGCCATAGTTGTATGTTACCAATTTCATCAGAACAACAGCCACACACAGATTTGAATTGTTCAGATCAGCAAGTAAATCTGGGACTGGCCATGTATCATATAATCATTATCTACTGTCTATAAGGGCTAGTTTCTGAGTTAAGCATTTGGAGTTAGAAACGTGTCAAACCTTACTAAAATGCCAAATCTCAACGGGTTTTCTGACTAAAGTAGAGTTTGACGAATACTCAACATCAAATATTTTAACTTAAAAATCCGAGGTAGAGGAATATAAATTATTATTACTAGAATAAAAACATACCATCATGAGAATCGTAGATGTAGATGACATTTTTCCATCCGTAATGTGTAATAGTTGCCATGACAGCGCGATGGTAGTCGGGGCGCAAACTCACAGCATAATCACTGAGACCAGAAGATGGCGGGATCACCTGTGAATGCAAACAATAGTTTTAAAAACGTCTTCTCGACTTTTTATTTTTATTATGCAGTACTGTAAAGTTTCCCCTAAGAGAACATGTACAAATTATTGTTCTCACTTGAGACACACATTTCAATTCTCAGGCGAATTCAGGACCAATCTAAGATCTATTTCTATTTTATTCCGGTCTAGCATTTAACTACTATGACGAGTCATCTCTATATTTTCCGATGACTTAGGAGTTGATACGTACAACTCAGCATAACCCATCGGTACACCCACGTTGCGCCAGTTATCTGGTCTATTGCAATAGGCTTGCCTAGAAATATGCAAGTCAATTTATGACCACAGACTGATTTACCAAGAAGAAAAATGTCTGTAGTTCCTATAGCGCCTTAACGTGGGTCTTAAGGTTGGTAGTTCCAAGATTTTCGGAATAACGTTTACGTTTTGCTAAAAAGTTTTTAAAAAAAAACGTTCGAATAAAAACGTTTGGATAAAAAGATAACAAAGTAAGTAAAAAAATTAAACTTCAAAACTTTAGTTAGTTTAATTATTAACTAAAAATGGAGAAATAAATTTTATTATTTTAAAGAAGCTGTATTAACATTTTAACTATTTTTTGGAGGCAGTGCCAGCCTTAGTACCTATTCAGAATAAACGTTGTCACTTGGTTGTGGAATATCGGTATATCTCGCTTGCCACTGTTAGGGATAGTGGATGCGTTTGATATCCACCAATCATATTCATTGGTCTACATAGCTTTGTTGAATCTGTTTCCACCAGGTGCTATACTGGTGGAAACTGATTCAACTAAGCTGCGTTTTTTATATGTTAGGATGCGTGCTATCGATGGTCGCGACCGAAGTAGCTATGTGCAGAACAGTGTACCTACAGTTGGTGCGCGTTTGTCACCGAAAGTAGACATGCCATTGTGGAAGCAAAAAGATATTTTATATCTCGCATAGCTAACTTGCACCGCTACATAGCTTAGCATCAAATGGCCACATCGTTTCGTAGCTTAGCTTTTCATTCATTCATTCATTTCTGGTGGAAAGACACACTTAGGCTAGCACTGACCTCAAAAAACTAGTTGGAATAACTTTTTAGTTAATAATTAAACTCATTTTTGAAACCTGTTTAATTTTTTTAAATTACTTTTTTATTACCTGTCAACTAAACTTGTTTTGTGTTTTTTTTACTTATCCTTCCATCATTATCTACTCTGATCCATGAAGTGACGAACCATTTTAATTTTGCCATCTAAGGATACACAATTACTTTTTAATTTACTAAGCCAGTTTTTGATATTTTCAAAGTGATTACTTAGCTAGAACCTAATTGGAGGCAAACATTGAAACAACATGCATAATGATATGTTTTAGTATAACGCTGTTAAGCCTGATACTACTATTACTGATACACCCTTAACTCTACACACAAAAACTAATGAACCGATTTGATGAAAACTTGCACTCTTCCGTGAGTTGCCCATCTAAAAAAAAATATTTTTATCCGACTATAGTTTTTCAGATACGCGCCAACAACATAATATAGATATACTTATGAAATTTGGCACACATGTTAAGAAACTGATATAAATAACATTTACAAAAATGGTGCAATTCGGACAATGTTATAAACATACGGGTCGAATTAATAACCTCCTTTTTAGGGTTCCGGAAATCCGTAAGAAATGGAACCCTTAAGCGATCACTCGGGTGTCTCTCTGTCTGACCGTTTGTCGCAGCCAATTTTCACCGAATCTACTGGATCGACTCTATTGAAATTTCGTACTCATATAAATTTCTGTGACACAAATACGGACGTGAAACGTAAATAAATAAATTTTGAGTATGTAGGTCACGGTAAAATTTGTTCTTTTCTTTTTTTTTAAATAATATATTTTTTTAATGCAATTAGAATCCATAAAACATCTGAAATGGAACTACATATCGTTGCGGGTAAGCGCATTTTTTGTGCGATTCCTCATATTTTCTTTATACATTGAGCGATACAGTTTAATCTGTTTAAACTGTGTCGGCGTAACGTGCAAAATACGTAGACATAATACTCCACTTGGGACGAAGTTACTAAACGTAGTAAGTTTTTGTGAGTTGTCATCGCATAAATTATTTACACAGCGCTACTTAACACATGGAATATAATTTAAAATGTCGTGTAACAATCTAATGGTTTCAGACTGAACCCTTGAAAAACTAAACTGCCGTGTTTCTCAAGTTTGCGGCACTGGAAGTTTGAGTGCGGAGTCCTTGAATCATTTAGCTGCTCAAGTGCCTAGGCTCAGTCGCTTAAGTCTAGATCGTGTGAAGTAACCTGTAGAAGTTTTTAGTTCTAAAATGTTTTTAGAACCTCTTACGCAAGTTTAATGTCTTTTCGTAATACGCATGCAAGCAATTTTGAACATATTTTTTTTTTCTTAATAACACATACGGTCCCATGGCTGGGCTGGCCTCCCCTATGTCCTTCTAAGTATTCTTTTCCTGCGCCACCTCGCGCCAGCCCTCATAATACGCATCTAGTTCGTCTCACCACCTCTTTCTGGGCCGGCTTCGACGGCGCCGTCCATCTTCGGGCAACCATAGCGTGGAGACTTTTGCCCAACGGTCACAGTGCATGCGGCTCACGTAACCCGTCCAATCCCATTAGAGCCTGGCAGCCTTCTTACCAACGTCTGTTGTTCCCGTTTTTGGAATGCAGCGTGGTGTTTCTAATTCTGTCCTGTCTCTTTACGCCCAGAATGCTGCGTTCCATCGCTCTTTGGCAGACTCCAAGGCGGAACTTTTGTGAATCGGTGAGCTATCAGATCTGGGCACCATAAGTTAGGATGGGCACAATACAAATATCGATGAGTTTGCGCTTCAGGGAGATAGGCAGATCACCCTTCATTAGGATCTTCATGGACCAAGTTGCTTCTAGGACCAGGCAGATTTCCAAGCGTTTTCGGTTCGGCGATAGATTTTCTTTCCGTGCCTGATTTCAATGAAACTAAACTGGCCCAAGAAAATGTATTGAATTGGCTCTCTGAGAATTCCCATGCCCGACGAATGATTTGGTCGTAATGACTCTTGAAGTTTAAACTGCTATTGACACCAAAAAAACACCAAAATTCCTCACACACCTCTAGTAAGAAGTTTGAAATGTTTTCCTTTTCCTCCTTAATTTAATGGAGTAACACTTGTTTTGTTTTAAGTAAATAATATGTTGTATGTTCTACTCATCAGTTGTGTATGTTATCCCAAATTTGGCTGAAGCTACTGTCAGATCCAACCTATAATAATATAATATTATATATCCTGGGACAGCTGACACACGATCATCCGATCCCAAACTAGGCAGAGCCTGTACTATGGCAACGAGACAACTGATAAACATACTTATATATTTCTAAATACATATATGTTATAGACAAATTACACCCAGACACAGAACAAATGATCATACTCATCACACAAAGATTTGTCCTGGGTGGGAATCGAACCCACGACCTTCGGCTAAGCAGTCGGGGTCACTAACCACTCGACCAGTCTATATAATTCGATATAGTTTTAAATTATCAGCAAAAAAATTATATTTCGAGTCAATTTTTATGCCCAAAACATTTATAAAACAAGGAAAAATAAAGCCTCCAAGTTCCTGATGAACTCCTGATGGTATAGAACACTTTGATTTAAACCCCATAAGGTACATAAGTTCTGAGCGATTTTTAAGTACGATAGTAATGACCCATGAATACCCATTTTTTTTTAATATGATAAGTCGTCAAATTAGTTATTTACATTCATTTTGTTGGGAATATAATTATCACCTCTCCGTTTATTTTTGATGTGTAACATCTTTCCTCTCGCTTTCCTGCAATCTGTGGTGATTTCGTGAAATGGGAAGGAAGTGATTAACAGGAAGCCGAGGAAGCGCGCGCTATTTGATTTGACCAATGAGCGCGCTATATTCGATTTGACCATTGAGCACGCGCAGTGGTCGAGTTGGCTGTCAGTTGGTACTTTAAATGGTAATGTTGCTTTTTACCAAGCTGAGACGTCAGATGTTACACATCCTATGCAACTACTGTTAGGATCGCTCTTTTTTTTTAAAGTAACTCCAGACATTCTCTGGTTTAGGGTTCCCGTATTTTGGATATAATCTTATTAAAAGTCATCAAAGAGAAAGCCAAATATCACAATATTTGGCTTTCTCTTTGATGACTTTTAAGTAAAGCTCGGATATACCAGACTAGATAGCGATCAATCTCGTTGTTATGTTATCAGAATATACTTGATTTTAAATTCTTTACAAAAAACTATTAAGAGTACGAAATATGACGATAAATTTTTACAGTTACAATCAATGATTCTAAAAATTCTATGCTTTTGACTTACAAGAATTTGGTTGTTGCATCTTTTCTCACAAATATGCAACCGTTCCGAACCCATACAAAGTTGCACTTCCTTTCTTTAGCGGTGATTATTGTTGCTGCATGTAGTTTTTTATTAGCCATAGTCAGATTTTCCGTGACCAAGATCGGCTGCTTTTCTCCACCACTGCCAATATGGCTGCTATTCAACTTCTCCGACTCATTCTTCTTATTAAATTCCTCACCGCAGCAACTAGATTATAACGTACGCGAGGACTAACTAGCTTGACGACTATACTTCGTGGACAATTTACTTCTGAATTCAATTTTGCAACTTAGTAAATTAACTCGATGTCACTATCATAGGGTCCATTTTCCACAACTCTACCCAACTGTTGTATGACGGCCAGCAAGTTTTCAGTTTTGTGTTTAGGAACGCACTGTATTTATTTATTTATAATTAGCACACCAACAGCACTGTCACTTATAATTCAAATAAAATTACATTCAAAATCGGCATTTCAGTAACCATGCAAATGACAGGTATGGATGACATTGAACATAATGAATATTAGAGACAAAAGGAAAAACTAAAAACTGCGTCTAGTATACCTAAATCCTGAACACTACAAAAACAAACAATTTGAGCTATTAAGACGTACATTGTTCGCACTGTTTGAAAAGGGAACATCTGTATGAAGCAAAACTCATAGAGAAAACTACGATAGGGAAATCCGCTAAATTGGACCTTTCATTATATAACCTTGCCATACGTGTTAGGGGGCTATTAAAGGTGGTATTTAAGGTAGATATAGGCAATTGAAAAATGCAATGATGTCGCTTGCTACGTTGGCAAGTCCTAAAGTAAAAATAGTTAATCAATTGCGCATCTATGGAACCATTTATAATTTTATGAAGTGTAAGTAAGACAGAATGGATCCGCCTTTCTTTTAAACTAATCATCTTATAATGCCTTATCCTGTCATTGTAATCAGGTATAGCTTTTCGGATCCCATTCTTCATACATTCACCTTACAAAACGGGCCTGAACAGATTCAATATTATTAGTATAACTAGGGTAAAAAGGAGACCAAATAGTGGAATAATACTCCAAGGAACTTATAAAGTAGAATAATGCTACTATAATTACGGAAAGGTTTGGACATGCGAATTATAAAGCCGAGCATTCTTTTAGCCTTAGCAACTGTAGTATCTATCTATCTCGATATTGCTCTCGCGACCTAATTGATCCATTTGTTACAACTTAGTGTCTAAATCCCTTACTTGAGCGGTCCACGCGTCGTTATTTTTGAAAAGTTTGGCGTTACAGCTGTTATATTTATCATTTAATTTGACGTGATCATCATAAGCATCCGAAAGAAAAGCAACAGTCTTCTTAAATCTTCTAAGTCTTCGTTCATTATAGAAAAATCTCAAGATTAGGTAATTTACATCCGTTTGAACCGTGGCTAGTATTTTAATAATAATAGTAGTATAGTAGTATTGTAATATTGCTGACATTGTTTTATATTTCTTTACTATTTCATTTAACTTTTGACAATTTTTATTTGTTGACATTGTGGGATTTATAGAATTAATTTAATTTTGATCACAGCATCACTATTTTGTATGCCTGTCGGCGGAACATAGGTTGGACCAATCACTTTATATACATAAGATAAGACCATTTTACCCTGTGTTCACAAAATAAAATGAATTTTTGATTTTTTTTTTTTTTGCCAGAGAGACCTGTTGGCTATCGAACTTTTTATTCAATTCCTGGCGTAGTTTACAAATATCTGCAAGTATCGTGTCTTGTAAATTGACTTCAGTGCTAACACAAGGCACTCGGGGCGTAACTGGTGGTGAATTCTTAGCTGGCATAATTTCCTGACCAACTATTGGTTTATTGTGGCTAAGTGGTCCTGATTAACATTGGAACCGGTTCAGGCGCCGCTTGATCAGTTTGTGCAGTGTGACCCTTACCGTGGACAGGTGTATTAGTGTTGTTCAGTTTCGGTTGGCTAGAAACAAAAATTAACCAAGTCCATTTGGTCCTAGGTGTTGACACTTCATTGTACTTAACACATTGCAAATGGTACTATAGGGCACATTTAGTAACACAGAAATTAATTCGCTATTTAATCGACTTCAAAAAAGGAGGAGGTTCTCAATTCAGTTGTACTTTTTAAGTTTGTTACCTCATAACATCGTCATTAATGAATCGATATAATTTTTTTTCTGATTTGTCCCATAGAATTTGGAATTTTGTTCATCAAAATCAGTTCAGTAGTTAGATTTTAAATGAAAATAGCTGGATAAAATATATCATCCAAGTAAACGAAATTGCATTTACTTGGATTTTAGTTATTTTAAACCATGCAATGTTTTTGTTTTTAGTTGGAAGTCGGTTGTATTTTTTTTTTAAGTATTGTATAACTAGAATAGTGGTCCTCCGCCCAGAGGCGGGCGAAAACCTAACCTAATTGGACCGTTTGTCCCAGGTACTCGTATACAACTTTAAGTGTAGCGACTTGATAGAAGTGGGTGCTACATGAGTATTTACCATAAACTTGGTTTTGTCCATGTTCATTTTAAGTCCGACTCTTTCGGAAGCTCTACTGAGGTCATCAGTATACTGAGGCCTTCATAGTCTCAGCCACGACGACTTCATCGTCGGCAAATCGAAGGTCAGTGATATACTCGCCATTAACATCAATGGCTAGCCTTCCCCATGCTGTTTGTGATGAATGACGAAAGCTACTCGTTATGGCCAATATATGCTCTCCAGAGATCGATAAAAGACCGGGAAGTCTCCTTAATATATGCATACCGCAGTCCGTTTCCGAGTCGGATAACCTTCTCAAGAGAGCCTTGATCCATTGGCAGTTGGCAGATAACTAGAGGGCCAATCGTATCAGGACATATTCGCTCTAACATCAATTATTTTTAAAAGTGCTGCAAGTTTATGTATGTGTTTCTCATGTCTTATTAATTGGATCCTTAGATTTAGATGGACTTCTTTTTTAAATTCAATCTACAGAAGCTGAAGGGCTTCTCCAATGCTTTTGTTTTTTGCGTCGTATTTGCCGTTAAAAAGCTCCCGTTCCACTGATTGAAGGGGATAACGTTGCAGTTTGACGAAACCTTAACTATGATCTAAGTTGTCAGTCACCTGAGAAGGTAATCATGGAGTTGAACTTCGACTCTTACCCCTTCTGAAATCTTATGGGACTTTATCGCTGAAATCCGGACCCTGGTAATTCAATGAGTGCAAGAAGTTCCCCTGTAAGGAACTCCTTTCTTAAGTCCTCTTCTATCACATTCTCATCACTCTGTGTGAGACATCATCATCATAGAGAGAAAATTCTATTACTTTGAAGGTGATTGTAGTAGAATCAACACAATGTCTAGCAAATGTTTGTTTTTCTTTCTTGACACACCGGTCAAGCTTACCGGTCGTACGTGTTGTCTGAATAAATAATTAAAGAAATAATTAAATTTTTTTGGTAACAAATAAAATTATGCATACCTTATAATAAAACGAGTAGTATGGGGTGACATCAAAACACGCGGCTTCCAGCACTCAGTTTGTAAAGTGTCAATTCTCTTAATGAAAGTTTCAGCGAAATTGCCGATGTCGTTTTTGTTGAAACAGGTGCTTATGTAAACATGACTATGAATCATTTGTATTCTTTTGCAAAACGTAATTTGTCGTGGCACTGTTTGTCTTATGGCTTAAATATATTTTAAAAGTGATTATGTGCTAAACGTCCTTCATTCATCCAAATAATGTAAAAAAGAGTAGATTTGAAAAATATTATAAACAAAGCCAAAAACTCTTTCCGCGTAGAAGTCGCAAGCCACCATCCGAGAAATGCCCATTTTCGTCAAGTCTTTTAAATAAAGCATTTTCAAATATATTATATACACATGGTCTAGAATATTGAAAAAAGACGTCACAAGAGACACCTTATTACAATTTTTCGTCTCGGTAGATAATCATCTTTTTTGTAACGATTCAATAGAAAATTCAACGAAATGGATCAATTTACAAAAAAAAAAAATTATGTAATTTTGGTTTTATAACGGTTTTTATCCGAACTCACTTGCTTTGAGAGTCCTGCGGAACTTGTTAAGAAGCGAACCTATGTCAAAAATTTTCAAAATTCGTTGTGATTAAAAGAATTAAAAAATGAAAATGTGTAGAAATTACAACTCTATATTTTATAGTTTAATTAATGAATAATATTAATTGCTACAATAAGATTTTTTATGCGGTATGTTGACGTCTTAGTCATCTGACTATAGGGTAAAACAAAATTTCAAATTTATCAATAAAAATGATCAAATGCGAGTCACAAATAAATGTTCCCAACCAAACTTAAATATGCAAAAGTTGTGGAAACAAATATTTTAAAGGACATTGAGACAACAAGAGAACTGGTAGCAAAATAGTAAAAATAAAAATTGGGGAAGTTTATAATAATTTGTATAGTGCTGAAAATTCGTAGACACTACGAAACTAACAACTGCAACTTCCAAACCCACATTCCAAACACACAAAAACCCAATTACACTTCTTGCCAGATTTGGGAATCGAATCTAGGACTCCACGCTCGGCAGTCGCGCTTACGACCACGAGACCAACGGGGCGGGGAACTACCAGCCGGTCGATTCTGCAAACATGTCGAAGTGAAGGCTAGGGTGAAGTGATCACGAGGTGAGCTGTCAATCTATATAATCAAGATGTCACGTGATCACGAAGTGAGCTGTCATTCCATCTTGATTATATGGATTGACAGCTCACCTCGTGATCACTTCACCCAAGCCTTCACTTCAACATGTCTACAGAATTGACCGGCAGGATACCAGAATCATGAAGATGTATTTTCGGGGCTATAATAAATATTTAACATCACGCTATGACGTTCAAGAGCAAAAAGTCAGAAAGAACGAAGTATTTTTACTTTCACATTTATAATATTTCTCTGGAGCAAGTTCTAAAGTCTACGCAGACGAAGTTGGTGGGCACAAGCTAGGTTATAATATTAGTAGGATAATGAAATAATATTAGTAACAACTGCAGAGGCCTACCCATCACCCTTAAAACCCAAGCTTATCGACATGTGTTTCCTCTTCATCTTAACCTATGGTGTACAAGTATAAAACCAAACTTGTACCTACACCATAAGTTAAGACTAACATCCAGAAATACAAACTCAAGGTCAGCCAACGGGCGTTGGAGCGCAACTTATTATTGAACTATCTGACTATATAAGAAACACCAAGCAAATTAAGAGACTTGGTTGTAACAAAAAACACAAAAAAAATATCTTGTAAACGACTCCAGATTTCCAAAATCACTGTTCACGTCATTGTGAAAAAAGAAGGGTCACGTGCAATTTTAATTGAGCGATGTGACTTCATAGGCAAATTAAATCTTTCTTCAATATTGATAGAAATATATCGAAGAAGAAATCAAGTAACAAGAGGTTTAACCGCTAATTACTTACTTGACTTAGCATTATTGTTTGGTCTGAAATAAAACTTACGTCCCACGCGTATTGCCAAATTAGTTTGAAACAGAACTCTTTTCATCATTATCTGCCTAGCCTTTTCCCAACTATATTGGGGTCGGCTTCCAGTCAAACCGGATTCAGCTGAATACCAGTATTTTACGTGGAGCGGCTGCCTACCAGACCTCAAAACCCATTAACTGGGTAACACGGTATTCCATGGCAAGACTGGAGTCAGATTATCTGGCTTCTGACTATCCGTAACGACTGCCAAAGATCTACAAATGACAGCCGGGACCAACGGCTTAACGTGCTTTCCGAGGCACGGAGGAGTCTCGGTATGTTAAGATGGTCACCCATCCACAGACCAACCTCGGCAAGCGTTGCTTAACCTTGAAGATCGACCCGTGCGGCTATTATTATTTAGCCACGAGCTCCTCCAGCAGAACTCTTTTATGAGAAATAAAAAATATATACATATATCTGGACATGTTTGTTTTAGTGTTCTCAACCCATAGTATTTGAGATCCAATTTCGTCGAGCGTCACAATATAGTAAAAAAAAAACTTTTTTCTTCATAAATAGCTATGATAAATATAGCCGTCAATATTTACTAATCTTCATGAGCTGGCAAGCATCAAAAACAAAAGATGGACAGCTTCTTCGGTGAATCGCTTTCAAAGGCCTATATGCCTTTCCTGCCGAGAAATTAAATTAACAGTCTTGCTAATTTGCTTTTTTTTTGTTTTAGTAAAATTTTAAATGTATTTGAATAAATAAAATGGAATTAACTGTATACTAAAATTGTAACTGTTTTCATAATTCATTTAATTCATTAATTCATTTAATTCATCATAATTGTATTCATACAATAGATATTATTTATTAAACGGTTTTATTATGCTTGCCCTGTTTGTTGTTTGTTTGGGTCAAATTTAGTTCAAAAAAAAGTCAGTCAGCATTTACAGTACAATAAAATAATAATATTACATTAATAAAGTGACTGTACTGTCCATTCGGAAAGGTAGATTCTTATGGAGAATAACGGACAAGAAACTCTATAGTTACTCTTTTCAAATAATGATTTTATAAAATTTGGTATACAAAAATTAATTTAATATTATGTGAGGATGATACACCCAGACTCCAGAGTATGCTACTTATAAGAACAAAGTATTACCAGCAGAGGTAAACTTATTCATTTTCTAAAGAAAGGTTTAGATAGGTAATCTAACGAAATTTTACCACTTTCCTGTTCACTGTTCACTTGATTGATTTAATATTTACTACACACCTAAGTTTTGATGACAGTACAATTAAATATATTCAATATCGTTATAAATTCAAGATGGCCGCGGCGACAAAATGGCGGAATACATATTTTTCACAACTCCCTCAATATGGGTATCAAATGAAAGGGCTTGACTAATAGAATAGAAAACACCATAAAAAATAATGCAAATCCAATATGGCCGCCAATTAAATGGCGGATCACATATTTTTTTCTCAACTCTCTCAATATGGGTATAAAATAAAATAATGAAGCGTAGCGTTACCTGAGTAAATATGTAAATAGCAATTATAATGATATGAGCGGTTGAGTGTTGATAGAAATATCACGCGCACCATGATTTTATTTTTTTGTCTGATCAATGCCTTAGATTGATGAGGAGAGTGGTGTGATGACTGGTACCTAGGTCCTACCGAATTATTTTTTAGCTTTAAGTACATTATCTACATTATTATTCCATTTATTGATCTAAACACATTTTTAAAAAAAAAATAATTATTTCCATAAAAAGATTTTTAAAAATATAATAATAATACCTAGCCTACCGAAATCGGGAACAGGGTCCAAGCTACCGTTGATCAGGGCTCCTTTCATTCTTATATTTAGAATGCAACTTACAAAATCAACACAAACATTGAATTGTTGATTTAGATAGTTCTCTCTGGGTTCTTGAAAATTGGTACTTAACACAATTTTGTAACACTGAAGTGAATTGAATCATTTCATAAACTCGTCAGCTTCCGCTGTTGTGTAATAATATGTAGTTAGATGCGTTTCGTTCATGCTATGCTACGACGATTTTTTATTTTATTTTTATTTAAATTTTATCAAAATATCTACAAATTGTGGACTTCTGGAGAATAATAGTAAAAATGAGTCTGTCAAGGGGTCTTAGTAATCAACAAATAATATAAATACCTTCTCAGGGAACCAGGGCGTAAGAAAGGGCATTTGAAAAGTGTTGGCATACGAATGCAGTGTATCGAAGGAATCCGGAGCAACTGCTCCCAGCATGCCGACCACACTTCGAGTAAACTGGTTGCAAACTGTAACAGAGAAAATACCATGAATTAATAACAAGTTAATTATAAATTCAGAGATGAAATGTAAATTAAAAATACACCTATTTGGTAAGTCGTTATAACAGTCGTCATAATTTAACAACAACATGAATATTATTTGATATTGTTATTTTGAATTAGTCTAACAAGAACTGTGCAGCATACTAATGCGATAATTGGAGTCTAATATTTAATGCGGAATAGTGTTGGGATTCAAGCCCGCAGATAATAAACCGGTATTAGCAAAACGTTCGTGATTTATTTGTACCGTTCCTAATGCATACAGATATCTTGTTTACACTGCTGTACCAACTTGACTTCATTATAATTATAAGGTTCAAATCCTAATCCTAATTCAAATCTCGGATTTTGTTTTACGTAACACCGTTTATAATAGTGTTATCACTTCAAAACATGTAAGAATAATTTTGAAGAGATCAAATTGTTTAACGTCGGATGATTATATTAAAACTTCATGGAAAGGAATTTCTTAAGCAGGTACTATTGAGGTAGGCATCTAAATTTTATTATTACCAATCTTGTCATAAAAATTGGACGGATTATGGATCAATTCGTTTCTACATTTTAAATATAGGAAGGTTCCATTAAATGGTTACAAGTGCTTATCCGCACACCGTTAACTGTTCAATTGTATGTAGCTTTCCTGTTACGTACGAGTATGTATCTAGAATATCCAATGGGAAGCAGATATCATTTTTCCTGCCACGCACGCATTAGCGCCCTCAGTACTTCCAAATATTGTTGCGGGTATTGGTGTTGAAATATGGATGCGGTAGTAAAAAAAGCAAATATCGCTCGGTTTGCCCGCGGGGACACCCTGGTATGCGGATCACGTCGGGTGGGCATCACGGTGCGACTCATACACTCACAAATACTTCGCCGCCTCCAGACCGTTAGTGCTTCTGTTGCCGAACTTCATAATGCTTCTATTTTAGTTTGGGCTGCTACATCATCACCTTTGAGGGATTGTAATGTTCAACCAAGTTTAAGCATTTACGAATGGCATTTAGGGACCGATCCTGTTTGAAGCGTATTTAACTTAAAATAGTTTCTAGTGTTTAGAAGTTGCAAACTTATTCCACTTTTTGAATTTCGATTTGTCGTGCTGTCCCAGAACCTGACCTAACGAACCCTACGGTTGTAATAAATCATTTGATTACAGACCAAATGCCTAAGTGTCATTATTTTTTTTGTACAAAACAATAAACATTTCTAAATTATATTAAATGTTGCTTATGTCAAGTATCGATTACGTCATGTGTTACTCATATAAACTTATGATTATAACACATGTTATTATGGAAACTTATTTGTGGTAAATAAAAGTTATGGCTAATAAGGCGACACGACAAGCGTTATTAGTATAAATGATAATGGTGATAATAAAACATTAATAGTACAAATGATTTTATGTAAAACAAGACAATACCAAAGATTTTGTCGTATCTTCAATGAAAAAACTGTTTCACTAACTTCATAATATTTTATTTTCCAAGAAGCCATTTGTGCTTGAAAAAGTGACGAATAATATTGCATTATTCTATATCCTTTTGAATAATGGCTGGAAATTTACGAAAAATATTAGATATATGTATTAGGCACCGTAGACTTCAAATATGGGATAACACTAACACTATGGTAATTCCCTTATCCTTTTGTCAAGGTAACTGTTGCTTAAATGCGTAAATCTCGTTTGCCACTATATCACACACGTCCCGTTGCTGTTACAATAGACTTCCTTAATGTTCATCTTACGAACAACGCCTACCAAATCTGCAATGACATCTTTATGCTTAATTTTTAATACAGCATTGATTTGTTATCAGTAATGGTCATTACCTTTTTTCTGAGCTGGAATCCTATGTAGTTATGTAAACTTGGCTCATACAAGTCTGAACTTAGTTTGCTTATAATCTTAATCAGGATAATTTATTCACTTTCAACCGAAGTCTTAGATTTGTCGCAAATAACTCTCTCTTTGACTAATGATTCAGTCTAAATATTTCCAAACAAAATTTTAACCATCAAATGCAGCTTGCATTCATTCTTGTGAATCTAAATATTATTATGCTACAGTTTAATATTTGACATTTCCTTTGACATTTTTAGTTTTTTACCGTAATTTTTCGTCAGCAATGACAGTAAAAAGCCTACAATGTGTTCAGCGAATATTTTTCAAGACTTTATAAAAATCGTACTCACTTATTTCTAAAACAGGATTATTTAACCGCTGCCTTTTTCTACGATAACAGCCACATTTTGCGACATCGATCCCTTTTTTGTCTTTCCGATTTGCAGCAAACCGAAAAATTGTTGTTATGGTCAAACATTTTTTTAAATAAATAGGTGGCGAGGGTGTCCCAAAACTCAACGTCAAGCCGAAACGGGGTGACAGGATTGATCATAACCATCATGAGAAAAATCTGAAAAAAATCTATCCCATGCAGTTTAAAAATTATGGGCATTTTAAGAAAAACCTAGAAATTTGATCAAACTGTACCATTTTTCGGTTATTGTGGTTATTCTTTTTTATTTTTGTTCATTTGAACTTTGGAAACGTAATCCTATATAACATTTCTAGAATCCCAATAAAAAATAATGACACAATTGCCTCAAGTTTCCGAGAATTGAGACTATTTGTTAAACTACGAATTTAAAATTTTCAAGATTCGTCGACTTTGACAGGCCCTCCTATAAAAAAAAATGTACTAGAGTGCCTTGGCAAGTGGCATTAAAAGTTGGCGCATTTAATCAGAATTCTAAAATGGTACAATACTTGTTAGTTCCATACAATAGAAAAGAGTAAAAAAATTAAAACCTCAAGTAACCCGATTTTTGCTATCTCATTTTACTCAGTTAAAATGTTTTTAATTCACACAAGCTCTAGGTAGGTTCTTAATTTTAAGACAAAATGATGAGAGAGATGGATAATGGGTATGTTCGCCATGAGTGAGCGAGACAGATAGTGACGCCACTTTTACCAAAGTGAAAAAAAGTTAGTAAAATTAGTAAAATAATTAGGTTTGTTGGAATAAAAGTCAGATGATAGAGAAATAACGTTTTTTATTACAATAAATGTTCAAATTGTTTACCATCAGCCTCAATACAAGCCCTACATCTTCTTAAAAAAGATCTACTTATTAGTCGGGCATATCTTCGAGAGTTGATCGCCTCAGCTGCTTGAGAAATGCGTTCACGCAGGTCGGCTACGTTCTCAATGGGCTTTGAGTAAACTTTTTCTTTGAGAACTCCCCAATAGAAAAAATCCAGGGGATTTAAATCTGGTGAACGGGCGGGCCACGAGATAGTGCCCGAACGTCCAATCCACCTTCCCGGATATTCCTGGTCAAGGAAATCTCTTACTTGCACTGCGAAATGCGCTGGGCAGCCATCTTGTTGAAACCACATGTCGCGAAGATCTGCTAGTGGTACGTCCTCTAACAGGGTTGGTAAATCTTCTCTTAAAAAATGTAGGTAATTAGTTCCATTCAAGTTCTCAGGCAGTTCAATAGGCCCAATAATTTTACCGTTTAAAATTCCGGTCCACAGGTTTACTTTAAAACGATACTGGGATCTATCTTCTCGCATTAAATGTGGATTCTCCACATGCCACTCGTGATAATTGTGCAAGTTCATGTAACCATCTTTTTTAAATGTCGATTCATCTGATCAGAGAATTTTTTGGATGAATTGGGGATTCTCATTATGCCTCTGTAGCATTGTTCTACAAAAAGAAATCCTTTCCTGATAATCTCGAGGTAGAAGACTTTGAACTCGTTGTACGTGAAACGGATGCATTTCGGCTCTTTGTAAAATACGATGAGCAGTGCTTTTCGGTATTCCCGTTCTTTCTTCAATTCCACGTACGGAAATACTTCGGTCACGTGCGACCTCTTGCAATACTTCTTCCTGGAAAGGAAACACAGGTCTACCTCCAGCCTGTATTTGATTCGGGAAATGGCCGCCCTCTGTGAGTGAACGGTGCACATTAACAAACACGCGGTGATCCGGGTAGCGCTCTAAATTTGGATATCTTTCACGATAAAGTCTAGCGGCAGCACTTGCGTTGCATCTGCATTCCCCATAAATGAGGTGCATGTTCGCATATTCTTGTGAAGTGTAGCGCGTAGGCATGGTAGATAAAAAGGATGCCAACACAAAAGTCCAGAGAGAAGCCAAAGTTGCCGGTATGTTATCAACAAGTCCAATTCACAAAGATTCAAGTCCAAAAAGAGAAGCCAAAGTTGTCAGTACTAAATCAACACAAGCGAATACGAACGTGCGCAGTAGACGAATGAGCGAAACGTACTAACTGGTTGGTGTCGGACTGGTAGCGTAGCCATTTGCTTGGCTGAAACTAGTGCGAATGAAACAGATAGATGCCATAGCATCTATCTGTTTCATTCGCACTCGTTTAAACGACGCATCTCCGTCTCAATGCGTGGCGTCACTATCTGTCTCGCTCACTCATGGCAAACATACCCATTATCCATCTCTTTCATCATTTTGCCTTAAAATTAAGAACCTACCTAGAGCTTGTGCGAATTAAAAACATTTTAACTGAGTAAAATCTGATAGCAAAAATCGGGTTACTTGAGGTTTTAATTTTTTTACTCTTTTCTATTGTATGGAACTAACAAGTATTGTACCATTTTAGAATTCTGATTAAATGCGCCAACTTTTAATGCTACTTGCCAAGGCACTCTAGTACATTTTTTTTTATAGGAGGGCCTGTCAAAGTCGACGAATCTTGAAAATTTTAAATTCGTAGTTTAACAAATAGTCTCAATTCTCGGGAACTTGAGGCAATTGTGTCATTATTTTTTATTGGGATTCTAGAAATGTTATTTAGGATTACGTTTCTAAAGTTCAAATGAACAAAAATAAAAAATAATAACCACAATAACCGAAAAATGGTACAGTTTGATCAAATTTCTAGGTTTTTCTTAAAATGCCCATAATTTTCAAACTGCATGGGATAGATTTTTTTTCAGATTTTTCTCGTGATGGTTATGATCAATCCTGTCACCCCGTTTCGGCTTGACGTTGAGTTTTGGGACACCCTGTATAAATAGATATCCATATCTGCTGTGACTAGAACTTATTTTCATTATGTAAATAATTAAAATTTTGGTCTGGCCCATAATTTAAGGAATCAACATTCAGCAAAAAGGAATTGAATTATATTTGAAGTACGTTAATACAATGACATATACATGTTGAGCTTGACTGATACTGTAAGTATATTCACAAATTGAAAACAAAACAATATAGTAATCACAAAAAAAGTCTCTCCCTATACACACTTTCACATGCTTGCAAGTTATATTAAAAAGCAAGAATTCTAAAGCAAAGTGATGAAACGTAATTATGAAGTAGCTTAAAAGGCGTAAGCCGTAGCAATGCGTTGCACGATCCCTACTTAGTCGAGTGCTTGTTTGCAAGGCTCAAGCAAGTATTTCTACAAGCTCTATTGAGTTACGTGCCCCATTCCCACTTACAGTATCAAGATTCATGCCACACTGCGCTTATGCATGCGGTGATAAAAAACATTATTTAAAAATATGGATGGAAGTAGTGTTTTGTTAATAGATTTTCAGGAAAAGTTACATAAATGAATAAAACACAGATTGTTTGCCAAACTTTGACGCCAGTGTTCTCGTGGATACAGTCTCCTTGAGTTAGCTTATATTAAGTCTTGATTACTAGCTTAGATTTTATTATATATTACAAGTGAACCCCACAACCCTCACTGTAATGACGTACGTTCGTACGCACAACTTTACGTCATGCCACACATCCCTAGCACACCTTTTTTTAAGTATTGGAAACCATCAAATGATCCCTAGCACACCTGCAAGTGTGAAGTGGTAGCGAAAATTTCTATATCCTTCTTTGCAAAGTAAAATCCTTGAATCCGCCCAGACTCGGCCCAGACTTTTTGTTTAGTGCGCCCATGGCCTATTACGCGGCAGGTTTTGTTGAGTTTCTATATAGAGGCTGATGCAGTGAATCTAGGTGCCTTTTTTTGAGAATTTCACTCTCACTCAGTATCCATATATTGGAGAAAAAATCCCCGAAGTTGAAACTGTGACAATTTTGATCAAAACAAGAAATATGTGTTTTTGGATTTTTATAAAATCAGCTCCTGTAGGGCTGTACAAGTGTACAGGGGTGATGAAGATTTATGGGAGGCTTGCTTTTAGTAATTTTTAACTTGAAAAAGCTATATAACAGTGGAATAACGACTCGACAGAAAAATGTAAATAAAAGCGTAGCGAATCATTTTACAAAGTACCCATTAAAGGGAATTGAATCAAAAATCAACCTCCAACAGGGTGAAAGGTTGCTCCAACAGTTATCTTATCCTATGGTCTCAGCAGAACAAATGGCTGATAAATAAAAAAAATTGTGATTAATTTTCAAAACCCATCATTTAAAGGGGCTAGAAGATGCGTGAAAGTTTGTAGACGAAAGTACTAAATCTGCTTGTACAAAGTCGCGGGTAGTAAGTGTTAGTATATATATAAAAGCGAAAGGTCACTCACTTATTCACTCACTTTCTGATTAATCACGAAATCTCGAAAACTACTTCACCAATGAAGGTAGTAGTAGTAGATAGTAGATAATGGCTAAGAAAGGATTTTAGGAAACTTCCTCCGCAAAGGGGGATAGGGGGTAGAATTTTGTTTCCCTAAGCCGATTTACTTTAAACTTAGAACAAATACCGGCCTGAGCAAAATATACCTAAAGGTTTTCATTATAATTTTGTTACAACTACCTCTTAGAGACGATTTAGAGGAAGTTAAAGTTTGTATGCAAGAGTTTTCTTCCGTAGGTTTATAAACTTGAAACTTGGCACGAATGATGACCTAAATAAACAATAAATAATATCACTAGTAGTTCTTCAAAACTACTCTCCAGTGTTTGTATGTTAGAATTGTAACGCTTACTTCAATGAAATTTAAATTCGGCATTCAAAAAGAGGCGATGAGGTTTATAGAGGTCAAATTACTGTTTGATTGTAAATACTTAAAAATTGATAAGTAAAGTAAGTAAATTGATAATAAACAATTTAAAATCTGAATAATTTAAACGGATCTATCGATTTTTTTTCATGATCAACCACCAGCGGGTTGAAGGGCGCCACGTTGCGTTTATCCTGTGGTCTCAGCAACAAAACTTGCGGGGTATTAATAAATCGTTGAAATACATTTTCTAACACTACCCTTTGAAGGGTGTAGAGAGGGCGTTGAAATTCATGGAGTACATCTAAATAGGTACTAGCGGACTAAGTAGCGGGCAAAGTGCTTGTAAAAAAAAACTGGCCAAGTGCGAGTCGGACTCGCGTATCATTCGCGAATTTCATTTTTTTTAACATGGTATTTACACGCTACGGTTTTTACTTCTGCATTTTTTTTTCTAAATTTTAATTTTGTGTACCGTGCGACACATCAAATGAAACTGTTTATTGTAAAAGTTGAAAATATAATGTAAGCCTTATTTGAAATGTTAAACGGTATATCTTGAAAAAATATTTTTATAATATTCTAGTTTGTCCCCCAAATGTTTCAACCATTCTCAACATTTATTTATTTACATGGTGCGTTCGTATTTGAGTCACTAAAGTTCATATGTGTACCAAAATAATTCAACAGAATCAGTTCTATAGATTCAAAGATAGACCGACAGACAGACAGACATCCGAGTGATCCTATTAGGGTTCTGTTTCTTGTGGATGTTCGGAACCCTAAAAATATAGCATTTTGGTGTGGATTGAAATCTTTTGACAACCCGTTATTATCGTTCAGATTTTAACATATAATTTAAACATATTAATTTATGTCAATCTAAACATTTTCATTCACATCCGTCTACCTGTCGCTCAGTATTACAAAACATTTCATCTTTGTTTCAATCTATGACCGATCTCATCTATTTTATCACGTATTTTGAACCTGGTTCCACACGGGTTGGATACAGGCCGGGTTGTACAGTAGATTGTGGTGATTACTAGGGCACGAAGCTGCGTTGGTCTTCCCCTATCCCAATTTAATCTCAATAGCGTTTGAAAATAGCGTCGACCACTAATCACTAGGCTATTACCGTTTTCATATCACCTACTGTCTTCACGCGCGTAATGGCATTGCTGCCACCAAATTACAAAACAATTCCTTGGTCCCAAATAAAATTAAGTTAAAATGAATCGATCGAAGGTAAATTGAAAGGAAGCAGAATTCTAGAAACGTATACTTAGTAAGATAAGTACTAAAAAGTAGTCTAATCAACATAGGTGCAAACAGAAATAAATATTATGGCTACCTAAACTGTCAGTTTAGACTTCATAAAAATGACTTAAATTGTTTGCTATAGGTACGTATACATAACCCAAATAAACCATCGCAACTTAAAACTGAATGCCATACTCGAGATAGATTAAATACCTACATATAAGGGTCACATATATCGCTGCCCTGCGCTGTCAAATGGGAAATTAATGACATATGACGGTCAATCCCGACATTATGTAGTGGTGTGACATGAAATAAGTTGTCAGCCCAAACTTTAAGTGAAGGTTTAATTATACCTAGTTCCGTTGGGTAATTACTCGTTTCCGTACGCGATAATGACGTGGTTCGGGTTTTTGGTATTATAATGGCAGCGTAGTGGTAGAATAGAGTGCATAGTCGACTATTGCACGATTAAAAATAAATACACTTTGTTCATGGGGTGAGTTCTGACTGCCGAGACACAGTAAAACATTTATTTCGTTCCTATCCCATCTTGGAGACCAAATCTAAAACATAAATATGTAGTGTAAAATGTTTCGACTGATGGTATAGTAGACATTGGCGAAAACTGTTGAGGGACTCGAGTAATTAGTGACATTCTAAACACTAATTACTCGAGTAATCTGATTTCCTATAAACTAATAATAGGTTGCTGATTCTTATTAAACTTATTAAACGTATTTATTTTTATATCACTTGGCGAGGTAGAGACGATAGGCAGTCAGTTCGATAGGCGGTTCCATACAAAATAGTTGATTAGTCCCCTATGCTCTAGTCCCTGTATGCTCGACTCGAAAAATACCTTCAAAAAGTTTCGCTATGCACGCAATTCTTTGATTCTACGTAAACAATGGAAGGTACAGTTGGAAAGAATTAGCGATATTCGTATTATGCGTAAGCGTCTGTAAGTTAGTAGGCGCACAACGTTTCCCCTTGTACATTTTCTGTGTTTTCTTTGTAGGTGCATTCCTTAACACCCTTTGCACTAGCTAGATCTTGCGAGCCATGAGTTCTCTGGATGTTCTAGTGTAGCTTGGTTCTTCTTGCTTGGTTGAACAGACCGAGCTCTACTCGGTTAGGGATTCTCCTACTACGGAACAGCAGGTGACCAGCAGGCAGAAGGGTCCTGGGGTACTTTATTTTTATGACGCGCTTCCATTGTTAGTGCTGAACACACCTTTGCCTCTTTTATGGAGTGGTTTCCCCAAGTAGTTGATTTTATAAAGGGGTTGTCTCCCCTCTCCTCTCCACAGTCTGCCAGCCATGCCCGCTTGGCAGACTCATCACCTTCACAACATGAGCCACTACGTAAGCCATTGCACGGCACCAAACCAAAACCTCGACCCAGATTCGCGCCCCGAAAACTTTAAGACACTAATCGCAAATCACACGCCGTCCGATAAGCCTACTACGTGGTATATTTGGCATAACTTATCATCCATGTTATACGCAGTTATACGCATGTTATACGCAGTTTTTATAATAAAAGGTCAACATAAATCTGACTCTTCAAAAAATTAGATTTGCAGGTAAACTTCAAAACTCTCATTTTCATATTTATGTTTTAGATGAGATATCATTAGTTTTTGTAAATAAACTATTATTATTCACCTTTAAACGTATCCCTGCGTTCAAGCGTACGCCCTTATCGTATTGCCCGCCCCGCGTTCCCTGCATCGTGTACCTACTTCGAAATATAAGAAGCAAGATTGCATAAAAATAATTATATTTCTCTTGTATAACACAAATGTTACAACTGATCGCTATTAAGTCAGACCGCTCTGAGCCGGCGCTACCAGGAGCAGTTTGTGTTATTATCGGTTGCAAGTCTAAGTTTTATACCTTTTATATCTATCTATCTATAAGCAGAAATTTTTGTTCTTATAATTTTGAAAGGCGCTGAGTGCTTCCTAACAAAATCGATTCATTGGAAAAATATATAATCTTAGAAATTCCCGGTTTTCCGATTTTTTCCTTTGTGTGAATCACCGGAAAATGGCAAACTCCGTAAGATTATAAAATATCTTGAGAGATTATTAACTCTCCATAAATTGTCAACTGAACATTTGGAATACTTTTTTACGCATCAAAATTTGATAGTCTATAACACAGCTATACAAAAAAAAAATGATTTTGTTCGCTCTGGATCTCTGCAGATTTCTATATTTTCTAATCCAGTTTTACTACTGTACTGAATTGGCTCTGGTTTTTATGATTTGGGCTCATTTTATATATTTAATCATTCACAAATTTTAGGTTGGCTTTATAGAACACGAATTATTATGAAGTGTTTGGTATCTTGTTAAAATTTGGTGTCTGTGCATTGATTTGGCGTATCGACATATCACGTGACCTTCCTCCCGGCCCGTACCCCTGACTCCGTGTAACTGCTCGAAAATTCAGTGAATTGACAAGGTTTGAAGGACGCACGTCTATTTTCAGGTAAGTTGCAAATGTGAGGTTAATACTTTTTTTATTTGTTGAATTTTGATTCTAATATCCCTACTTTTTTGTGCTAGAAATATGAGTTCATCGCGAATAAAACACGAATATAACGCTGATGTATTTTGTTTAATTTATAGTAAACACCATAATGACAACCAACAAGATACGAAGTATCACAGACTTTGTTAAGGAAGTACAGAATATTTCGGATTACACATTGAAAAACTATGTAAGCCATGGCTCATAAGGTTTGTAAATGTTGTGTTGAGTTTTTACGTTTGTGGAAGAAAGGATAACGTAACAGGTTAAATTTTGGTATCCCTATTATCTGGATGGAGCCCAAGAATCATTTCGATGATTGCTACTTTTGCGTAGTAGAAATAAAACATGGCAATATCCAGATTTAAAGTCTACAAAATGTCCTGACTTGCACAATGAAGATCTTCCTCGACCTATGTATGTATGCTTCAAAAGTAGTTCGTATACCCTCGCAAACTATGATGTTGCCTAATTCACAACATTCAGTATAGTCTACTATTAGAGGTGAATATGAAGGTGGAACCTCTGCACCACAGTTGTTTTCTCAAAATGAGCATAGAGATCTGAATTTATCAAAACAAGCATCAGAACTGTTGGCTTCAAGACTGAATGAAAAGATCTGAGAGATATAGAACACGAGAAACAAGAGATATTACCATATTTTAGTGAAAATAAAGAACTTGTATACTGTAATAATATCTCAAAGTTACTTCTAGACATGGGTTTAAAGAAATATAAATATACTGATTGGCGGCTTTTCATTGATAGCGGCAAATATCTTTTACTGCACAATGGAAATATACTTGCATCAATACGAATTGCGCATACAACGAAACTCAAAGAAGAATATGAAAAATATGAAATTGGTTCTATAAAATATTAATTATCATTATAATTAATAATAATCCGCCCTTTCCTTTTCCCTACTAACCTCCTATATAAGGAATGTGGAGTATTAACAGTCCGGCAGTTATTTATAGTGGGTATTGTATTAAAACAGCACGCAGATCTAACATATAGCACGGAGTTTACTAACAAAAGACGTAAAGATTTAGTCTGTCCTCAAAACCATACCAAACATGCTTTCTTATCAAAATTTTATCTGTTTCTTGGTCCTTTCCTCTACAATAGATTGAATGCGAAAGCAAACATTTATAGCCTGAATAAAGTTAACTGTAAGAGAATTCTTATGAAAACTCTTCAAAAAATGTCCTATGATGATACAGAGAATTTACTGATTGTGCTAAAGTGATTTTGTTTTTATGCAATTCTTGACCTAGTTTAAGTACCTTGTTATTTAAAAAACTGTACGATTTATACAATTTTAGACCTAGTTTAGTTAGTTATCTAGAAGTTAAGTTGTAAACTGTCTATATCACAGATTTTTTACACATATGTATTGTACTTCTATAGTACAATACATATGTGTAAAAAATCCTTTTGATTATTTGTTAATTTTAAATTATTTTAGATCTTCTCGCCTGAAACACAGGTTTTCCTAGTTCAGGCTCGTAATCCTTAGAATTAAGATATATATTTAAGACTTCTATGTAATTTATCCAGTAAAATTGGTAATAAATAAATTGAATTGAATTGAATTGAATTGAATTAATATCAATGGCCGGTTGACGTTAATTTAAAAAAGATTAACTTTTTACTGGGTCAGCAAAGTGGATTGCGCGGGCGTGTTTCCTTGCAACTGGAAGGAGGCTGGGTTGGTCTTGTTGAGGAAGGCAGGTAGAGACTCGGAGTCTCCCTCTGCATACCGTCCCATTTGCCTGCTCGACGAGGTTGCCAAGCTATTCGAAAGAATAATTGCCGAAAGACTCGTTGGGCACCTGTTGCGAGTTGGTCCCGACCTCGCTGATTGCCAGTACGGCTTCCGGCAGCAGCGTTCTACTGTGGATCCTACGGGTCCGCTTGCTGTCGGAACAGGCTGTGTCCCGGGGTGGGGTGGAGTTGGTGGTAAGTTTGGATATCGTCAACGCTTTTAACTCCCTGCCTTGGGATGCGGTTAGGGGGCGGCACTTGTATATCACAGAGTGCCTCCTTATCTGCAGTGCATCGTCGGGGCTTACCTACGCGACCGACACGTTCGATATGTCGGCAGAGATGGTAGCGTCTATGGGAGAGAGATTACGTGTGGGGTCCCGCAGGGGTCGTTTTTAGGTCCTCTCTTGTGGGATCTCGCATACGATATGGTCCTGCGTGTCGACCTCCCCGTTGGCGTTTGTTCCTGGTGTTGGCTAGTAGGGACACCTTCAATGAGACTATTCAGCTTCCCGACTTCGGAGTAGCAGGAGTCGTGGCGTCAATCAGCGAACTGGGTTTAGAGTTAGCGCCCCATAAAACTGAGGCGCTTTGGTTCCATAAACTGCGGAGAAGCAAAGAGCCACCCAGCTCGATAATGACAGTTGGAGATGCGCAAGTCCAGATGGGTTGGTACATTTAGTATCTTGGCCTAACACTGGACGGTCCGTGGGGCTTCGAAGAATATTTTGATCGCCTGGTCCGCCGTGTTGGAAGGGCAATTTGTATTGTGTTTACACACAGTGCTTTGCATCGACTGCTGGGCATCTCGGAGAGCCACGGGAAGAAGTTCGCCGCCTCTACGCGTGTGTCGTGCGATCGATGGTCTTTTACGGGCCGCCTGTTTGGTCAAACAGACTATCAGGCGTCCGACGCTGTAGGACTAAAATAAACAGCCTGCAGCGGAAAATGGCCATTCGCATTCGCACGTGGATACCGAACGGTATCCTTTGATGTGGCAACACTCCTGGCACGCTTTTCGCCGTTGGAAATCTTGGCGGATATAGACGCGAGGGTCTATAACCGGATTCGCGTCATACGTCAAAGTGGCGGTAGCGCACCAGAAATCTATCGCTACACGCTATCGTAAGGCTAAGGCGGCAGGAACGTCGACACGCGCTCGAATGGTGGCGTGAACGGCTACAACAGCCGCAATTTTCGCGCAAGCGCGTTGTCGAAGCCGTCCTGCCGCACCTGGAAGCCTGGCTGAAAAGAGAGGAGCGTATCTTCTACAGACTAAATAAGGTGTTGGTCGGACACGGTTGCTTCAGTGAGTACCTGAATAGGATTGAGCGAGAGGCCACGGCAAACTGGTACCATTGTGAAGGCGACCTGTATTCTGCACAGCACATGCTCGAAGAGTACCCTGCTTGAACCTCTGAGCGGGGGATCCTGGTCGCCAGGATTAGGCGAGACCTGACTCTGCCAGCAGTAGTGGGGCCTATGCTGGCAGATAGGGAAAGCTGGAGTGAAGTGGCCTCTTTCTGTGAGACCGTGATGGTTCGGAAGGAGGCCGCTGATCGGAATCGTCAGAAGGCCGATCCAACGAGGAGAAGAAGGCGTCGGGGAGGTTGCACGACGCCTAAAACGTCGGAACCCCGCTTGCGTCAAGGTAGGTGGGACTCCGGGTCGCGGGCGCTCAGAGTGGGGACACTATCCGCCAACCGAGTGAACCCGGGAAGGACGGTGGTTCAGTAATCACGTGCTGCCGTCTACAGCGATGCTCAGGGGAGACCCTTTTACAGTCTCCCTAGGGATGTGCCATAACAGGCATTACATAGAGGGGGTTTTGGAGGGGTATTTTAAGAGGTACCGGGGCTCCTTCAATGTGCTGATGGTGATCGCCGGGTGGTTTTAGTGAGGTAAAAATCCCACACTCCCTGGTCCTCAAAAGTCCAGGCGCCTTTTGAAGGTTTCCCCCAGAAAACAAAAAAAAAGGTTAGCTAACCGGATACATAACATACCCTTGCTTTATTTGTATGTGGGATAGTAGAGGGAAGCAAGTTCACTGGGAACAAAATGTGTGGCCCTCTAGAGAATCCTTAGTTGTTGGTAAAGTCAATATAATAAATGAGCAATTGTTAACTACAGAAAAGATCATACGTCCGCCACTACATATAAAATTAGGTATGATGAAGCAATTCGTCAAAACATTGGACAAAGAAGGAGAACGCTTTAAATACATTTGTAAAACAATTCCTAATCTGGGTATGGAAAAGTTGAAAGCTGGAATATTTTATGGTCCTTATATCTGGAAATTGATGAAAGATTCAAACTTTATAAATGTTATGACTAATTCTGAAAGTGAAGCTTGGAGAAGTTTTGTTTTGGTAGTTGAACATTTTCTAGGAAACTATAAACCACATAATTATAGGGAAATTTTGCTAAAGATGTTGGAAAGCTTTCAAATTTTAGGAGCAAAACAGAACAAAATTATGTTGTGTGTACTTTATGTTTGATTGTCCTGTTCTTATTATGAGGTGTACAATAAATTATATAATAAATAATAATAATAAACAAAAACATAAAGTTCTCACACTTTCTCCCCAGTCATCTGGATAGATTTCCTGAGAATATTTTCGAGAATTGTTAGCATAGATAGAGGAACTCGAAACCACTTGGCTAGGCAAGAAAATCCAACAAATTGTAGAACCGTGTCTCTGTCATCTACATATGACCTAGACTAGAGTCAAGAGCAAACTCATCTCAATTAAAAAAAACCGTACACTAAACCGATTGGTCGCCAACATGTCATATTTTACAGAGCGAATAGAAAGCGAAACGACCAATACTATTAGACATAAACCAAATCCTTATTACTATTACTATAACGACGGCTGAAAACACAACATAATATTTTCTCATAAAATGCAAATACGGGGTCCACACTGAGAGTTTAAGAAAATGAAAAACGGAATGATGTAGAAGCCTGTTAATGTTTTGATTGCTTTTCGAAGTAGTCTCCGTTCTTTTCTAAGCACCGTTGCATGCGATTGCATTGACTGAAGCACTTTTCTTTAGGGATGTCTTCCAAACCTTTTTCAAATGCAGTCACCGTATCTTCAGGGTTCGTAAAATGAATTCCTCTAAGTTTATCTTTTATTTTTGTAAATAAATAAAACTCATAAGGTCGGGACTGTAATGAGGATGACTCACTAACACCACACTTTCGATCGACAAATATTCGATAGTTAGTCCGGCGGAGTGAGCTGAAGCGTTGTCGTGGTGGAGGTGGATCCTACTTCTTGGGCGCTGCTGTCTAACATTTTCCAAGTGTGACATGACTTGTCAGTCTGGTGAACAATCGAGCGCCATGCGCCTAGCTTCAAACCTAACGAAAGGTTTGTAGCCGTCTCACTTTAATCATTAAAAACTCTTCCAATGTTTACATTTTATACACAAAATTTCTTCTAACAATTTGATCAGTATTTTGAAGAAAATTTAGGTATATGTGTTACATATGTGTTTCTGTTGTTATGTGTAATCAGAAGCCAGAAAATCGGGCAACAGTCTTGTCAACGGGTTGAAGAGGTCAGATAAGCAGTTGCCCCATATAAATACTGGTATTCAGCTGCATCCGGTAGATTGGAAGCCGACCTTGATATAGTTATACGTTTGGCTCACATCTAGGGCGTGATATTTAGAAATTCCCGCTTTTCAGGTGTTTGCTAGCAATGCCGCCCAAAATCATTTGATGAATTGATGACGGTTTTTCACTTAATAAGTCAAAAACTCTCGAAATAGTTTTGGTTTAGTTTAGTTTCCTTCACCGCTTACTTGTAATACTAATTTATTGATAAAGGAAATGTAAACAACATAAGTTTGCTAGATAATCGTGCAAAGGCAAACATGGGCGAACGCCATTCTTTCGTGGAGAATCTTAACACCGCGATTCAGAAAATTACATCAAATGAACAGCGTCATCTATATAAAAATAATTTGAACTGACAAATTATTCGTTTGGACAAAGAAGCCTACATGTAACGATAAATAACGATACGATATTAAAATATTAAGTTTTCTCTTGCTACGTATTAAAAGTTCAAAAAATAATTCAACAATATGTTATGGTGTTATTATCGTGCACTCGTTAGTCTCCTTGCTTTAGCTAGGTTTGTTATCTTTGCTCAATAGATGGCACTGCGAGTATAACTAATTTCATCTGGAACACTTTTTAATTCATATCTTTTTATAGAGAGAGCCAATTACGACAAAACAAAACAGAGTCACACAAATTTATTATGTTTAAAACTTATCTATGTTGGTTTTGTAGTTCTTACGTGATGCGTACAGGACTCCATCAGCGCGACGCTTAGCGCTCTATGAAGTTTCTTATTAAACTTAAAAATTCAATATCTTTTGATTTTGTTGGTCGATTTTGATTAAGTAAACGTTAAATTTTACTCGGGCTAACTCTATTTTTTTAATACCTACTGTTTGAATCCAATCAGTGCTTTTTGCGTGAAACTTCCACAAACATATAGATAAACATACAAAAATTTAAAGAATTGCTTTTTTGCTTTTTATGTCTTTTCCTTACGTTTCCCAGTTACTTTTAAGCACAAATATTCAATATGCAGACACGGCAAGTCTAAGATTTTATTATATGCATAGATTTTAAATGTTTTGGAGATTTCTTTGGATCCTGGATCTTTGATAGGCATACGAGGTGCCGAAGCCAACTCGCAAAGGCCCCGCTAGATGCTTTCAATGTTATAAGGCACCAACAACGATCATCTCTGGATGCAATACCAGGACAAGACCCGACTAGTGGCCCTTTTTCAGTGCTCCTGGTTTTGGGTCACTTCTTGCCAATTCCTAAGGAAGACACCCAAGTCGCCCCGCCATCTATTTCTTGGTAAGTAAAAATTTAAAAAAAATAGTCCTTACTTAGCAATGCAAATGATATCGTTCGATGAGTGTGAACATTTGTCATATCATAGCAATATCGGTTCCATAACGGAATTCCGCTGAATCTAATAATGGACTTTCTATGAGATCATTTTATAGATTGTTAAACCTGTAAAGTACCAAAAACAAAAGTTTTCTATATCTAAAAAACGTAAAGCAGCAAGCTATGACATCAAGTACACGCCACACAATGCCATAAACCACACGGAACTACAGGCCAGCGACACTTTGATTTGAAAGCTTCAACAAATAAAAGGTGCAAAGATTAATTTTATGAGTACCGTAACAATGGCTCGGTTTCTTGTGGGCTCCCTCCGTATTGTGAGAAGGTGAAGAAGGCATTGTGACACGCCACGGTCTGCTTCGGTTTTATATCGTGCGGACGCGTGCCGTAAACATTCTTGCTGACCCGAATAACTGTACCCCGGCTGTGGCTCTATATTTCCCCAATAACTATGCATTGCATACGGCATTCCTTTCCGCGCCATTAGTTGAATTTCCAATGAAAGCTACCTTCCGATCGTGCTTTCGACTAGAAATTCTTCCATTTTAATTACAACCTGCAGGTCACACACTGGGTTTTTATGTTGTAGTGAAAGCGATGAGTTTATCTGTGTATGCGTGTCTATTTAATTAGTTTGAAGATATGTCTACCTATAAGTAGCAAAACTTTATAGAATTCTGTGAAGTTTCAGCGATAGATAGTCGAATAAACATTTTATTTTATCAAAAATATAAAAAAATCTTTTACGTTTAATTAAGATAAGTGATTATGTGGTATATTTCCTCTAGGAATTAATACAAAAATTTAAAGAAAATGCAAAATAGCACCGACATCGAAAACATTACCATTGCTTATACCTTGTTACAATACGAGCCATGTCCAAGAGTGGCGCTTTCTGCATCAAACTCTTGACCTACTTGAACTGCCTTACAAGAGCCTATTCAAATTATGGTTGAGGCTTTATGCTATTCGATCAGACCATTGCATACACACGACATGTAGTTACGACAGTCAACTACTACAGCCACAATTGTAACGATGATGATGTAATTAATATGATCATTATTATCGTAACCCGGGTAAAAAGTGCGGTGGCATTTACAGCCTCAGAATCCGTTATTTATTAATAGAAGTGTCAATAACTGTAAAGATTTGAGTGAACCACTGCCAGCAAGGAATAATTTTTATTAGTATTCTTATTTATGACTAGATTCTGTCTGTGGTTTCGATCACGTAAAAAAATAGGGTTATTTTTTTGCGTTATAATATCAGTTATCGTCAGTGAAAGTCCCGTCAAAATCGATCCAGCTATTTCGAAGATTCCCGGAACAGACAGACAGACAGAAAGGCAACATGTGTTGTTGTTATAAGAATCGTATTTACTTTTAAATACATTTATTAAAAAGTCTTTAAAAGTTACTTTGATATTACAAACAGACTTCAATACTATCTTTTGTATGATGATGATGTGATCTGACCAATTTAGGCCAAGGCGACTACTTCAGCTCCGCTGTAATTGTCGTTCGTGAGCTCGCATGTGGCTTATGCAACCAATCTTCTTTGTGAAGATCCTCGCACATTGCGAGCACGTGAGCACACCATCTATCTAATCATAGCAAATTGCCGCAGGTGGTCGGACCTTCAATTGATCACGCTTGGCATCCAACTCAAGGCGCCGCTGCAATTAAAAATCACGAACCTTGGTTTTAACCAAAGTCCTGCACTGAAAGCTTTGAGCGGCTTGCTGCTCCCAATGCGACGGCTCCAAGTCACACTTTTTAAAGTGACGCTTTAGCATATCTTTATACCTGAGGAGCTTGTCCGCCATGCTTGCGCTTGCCCTCCTCAAGTTCACAATAAAAGATGTGCTTTGCCACTCGCTGCTCAGTCATCCGTGACACATGTCCGCACCACCGAAGTTGAAGCCGCATGATATAAGACTCAATGCCACCAATATAAGCTTTGCATAGCACTTCGGTATTCCGCATGCGATCAGACCAACGGATCTTCAGGAGTCTCCTCAGACATCGAAGGTGGAACCGGTCCAATATGCGGATGTGCCGGTGGTACACGGTCCAGGTTTCAGCTGAGTATAAGATGTTAGGCAGCATGGCCGCCATGTTTACTGAGATCTTAGTAGCTAGTCTTAAGTCGACCTGAAGACTGGTAAGCTGAATTTCTTTGTATCGATATGTTTGGAATGTTAAACCGGGCCAAAGCTGTATTTTTTACTTAAAAAATCCATATACTAAATTAATATCATAATTAATATTAACCTAATCAATAAATATTATCTATAAGTAAAATGAATCGTTTATATGACCATTGAAAGTTTTAAGACTTAAACGACGTTGAAATAAAACAATAATCTATGGAATATTGTTTTATTTAGATAGTTATATAATCGATCGATCTACCCCTTTTCCAACTATAATCGCGTCAGCGCCTAGTCTAATCAGATCAGTATCTGACCTTCTTCTATATATCTGACTTCCACAACCTGGTTAGGTCCTGGATAACACGAAAACCAAAAACATTGAGGAGGGTTGTCAAATTTTCGGGCTTCTAACAGAATACCTACTTCTACTACAAAATTAAATGTAGATAATTTATGTATCTGCATTAAACTGTAGGTATAATAGAATATTTGTACTAACCATGATTATGTTTTATTTTAATATGCTTGACTTGTTAACAATCACACAACACTATCTAGTTAACATGTATGGACATATCGTCGCCCAGCAGTGAAAACCTCGGATGTCTCATTTCCTCAAAAAAAAATATTTTTGTTCTTTGGATTGATAAACTCGGTAAGCACAGATTACTCTAGCAAACTTTCAAATCAGCTACTCCTAGCGCCATCTATGATGTGCTATGAGAACCTCGTATCAAAATAGGCTCCGCCATTTTCGTCTGAGAAACTCGCCAGTACGGTTGATAATAGCGTTATTCCGGATTAAAAATTGAAGAAAGTGTGTACAAAGTGCCCAATTTGTGTTGTAAAGTGTCAAAATACATCGAAAAGTAAGTACTCTTTGTGATTTAATAAGTTTTATGAAGAATTGACTACTATTTCTAACGATTTTGTCTTGAAATGTATTGCTAACCTCGTACTCGTTGTATTATACCTATGAAAAGCTTGTAAACTTGGTGACGGGTTTTTCACTGCTATCATAACCCTTATAGATAATCTTGCATGACTCTTTACGAGGTTTTCACTTTGAATGCAACCATGTATAACTACGTATAAGCCTTAACAAGTTATTCACACTTCCGGATTTTTTACACAAATCTCGTATAGGTATATACGTAATTTCCTAATTAAATTTTCACACAAATTAAATTTTCGTATGGGCAAATGCGTGTTTATTAGAGATTTTTTATTAAAAATGAAAACTCACTTATACACATCCGAGTTCTGATTTCTTATTATCTCATTACAGAATGCAAGAGTCTGAAATAGAAAGTGAAGAAAATGATCAGAATTCCTACTTTGTTGGAGACGAGGTAACATATTTGAAGGACTCGGGCAAGGAACCTTCTATCAATACATTAATTCAGCAAGATTTAATGCAGTTCGAAATTCCAGAGCCCATCTTAGGTTCCGCATTTATTTCCTCAAGTCGTACTGATTCGCCAATATCTGACGAAATATTACCATTTTCACAAGATCCCATGCTAAATACCGCAACTTACAAGTTGACTAACGATACCTGCTCTAATTATGATCTTGGAAAATATTCTCCAGAAATTGTACAAAATCCAAGACGACGTCGTCGTCGCACAAACAAACCCAAATCTAATCAGATGGCTCCAGAAAATGAGCCACTGCAGCAGCTGCAGCTACAACCGCAACTAAATAAAGTTGATTGTCACTCTTCGAATGTGACTGCACCAAAGGACTTAGTTTTAGACAATAAAGGGTCAGTCATAACTTCACCTGAAATAATACCCGCAAAAAAACAGTGCACTATTCAAATAAAACCTACGAAGACATTCCAAAAATCTAGTTCACCTGATGTAGAAATAAAAGATCATACGAAATCTTCGCAGTCACAAGCTTTGATTGAAAAACAGCGTGATACCGACTATCAAATCACAGACACTAATAACAGTACACCACAACCAGAAAGAAATAATCAAAGATCATCCACTCCCATACCCATTTCAATAATTACTGTAAATGCCCCTCGTAGCAGTAGTTTTGACGTGGTTGTTGATGAACTTCCCTTAGATTTGAGCATGAAAGAATATATCACTCAGGATAACATCAACAATAACCATCAACACTTACCTACATGTGAAGGAAAAATGCCAATACCGCCAGTTTCTTCAACTTTTCACACGCCGTCATCGCTTGTTTCATTATCGCTTGCAGCAATTTCAAAGGAGTCCTTATCTTTGCTAGTGCACTCTTCAAAGGACTTATCACAAACGGTTGGAAAACAAAGCTGTCCTATACCTTCTACCAGTAGAGCTGATTCGGTGTCTCCACGTCCTTCCTTCCACTTCGATGATCCGTGGGATGGTGATTTTTCTCCTGACGATGGGGATACCGACTATCAACCAAGTGAACAATTAAATACATCACATACTTCAAATGAATCGTTGACCCTGGAACCAGTTGATGAGACAAGAGTGAAGCGAAAACGCGCCAAGCGAGGCAAAGCAAATAAAGAAAACTGGACTTATAATCAAAATAAAATTAAAAGAATGAAGGGAGTGAGTTACAATGGGAGGAGAAAAACAGAAGACGGCAAAATTGTGTTCGATCTTGAAAAAAAACGAGCGTAGTGTTCAGCCTCGTTGTGATCATAATGATCGTTGCAAATATTTTGATTGCTACAAATTAACAGAAGAAGGTCGAAATATGTTATTTAAGAAGTACTGGAAGCTATCCTGGGAAACAAAAAAAAATTGGGTACAACAAACTGTTCAAAAACAAGATGTTTCCAAGCGGAAGTGTAGCGGAAACAGTTTTCGCAGAGGGAATACTTTCAAGTACTCATTTAATGTGTTGGGAGAAAAATACAAAGTTTGCAAAAAAATGTACTTAAATACTTTGAATATTGGCGAATGGTCTGTACACAACTGCGCCAAAAATCAAGACAGAGATGAAGTGGCGTCGGAGTCTGAAAAAACTCGAAGAAATAACAGCGTAAAAGCGTTCGAAGACATTGGAAGAAATCATGCAAAAGAGTTTTTAAATAATTTACCAAAATTAGAATCACACTACTGCAGGAAGACGACAAGCAAACTATATTTAGAACAGATATGGCAAAGCAAAGAACAACTATACAGAGAATACGTCAAGCAACTTTCAGACAAAGGCATTATTGAATATAAAGTTTCACAGAAGATTTTCTATCAAGAATTCGATGCTATGAATCTGTCACTCTTTTCACCCAAAAAAGACCAATGTGACGTGTGCTGTGCCTTCAAAGTCGGTAACATTACAGAAGATGTATATACAGCACATAGAGAGAAAAAAGAAAGAGCAAGACAAGAAAAAACCGCAGACAAAAATAATCCTGATCCTGATACAATGGTATTTACTTTCGATTTACAAGCAGTGCTTCTATCACCCTCATTAAAAGCATCTGCACTTTATTATAAAACAAAACTAAAAGTACACAACTTTACTCTGTTCAATATAAAAAATAATGACGGGTATTGTTATATTTGGCATGAATGTGAAGGTGGTCTTTCTGCAAACGAATTTTGCAGTATATTGCAGCACTTTATTAAGCATTACATTCCACAAAACGTCAAGAACATTATTTTTTGGAGCGACGGATGCACGAATCAGAATCGTAATGCTATACTTGCAAATGCTTTACTGCAAATCGCTGTCCAAAAAGAAATTACGATTACCCAAAAATATCTCGAAAAGGGACACACACAAATGGAGGCAGATTCTATGCATTCCACAATAGAACGACAACTAAGGAATCGAGAAATTTACTCCCCGGCCCAATACATAGATATCTGTCGAAATGCACGATTGAATAAACCCTATGTCGTAAATTACTTAGACCACAGCATTTTCCGAAAGTTTAGCTCAATGCCATATTTAAACTCTATCAGACCGGGCAAGAAAGCAGGAGAATCAACTGTGTTTGATTTGCGTTGCATTGAGTACAGAACTAACGGAACTATTTACATAAAACAAGAGTTCTCCGAAGAATTCGAGCAATTACGCCGAAAAATTAAAAAACCAAGAGATTCAGACTCAATGCCTCGTCTGTATGACGCAAGGATTCCTATACCTCGAACTAAATTCATCCACTTGCAGGAACTTAAGGAAGTTCTACCCCAAGACGTTCATTTATTTTATGACAGTTTACCCCATGAGTGTCCAGATAATGGGAGAAATCGAAATATCTGCACGTGCAGAAAAAATATTTTGAGCGAAGATGATTAACAATGAGACTGCTTAACTAAGTCTGATTATTTGAGATTAATATTAGTTCGTGCTATTGATTGATTTAATTAAGAAAGAAACATTAATGGATCTCACTATTATAGTTGAAGTACTCGTAATAGAGACTGCTATTTTTTATTCTTTGTTTGAAGCTAAAGTACCTAAACCTAAGTGTTCTTTAAGGCTTGGTGAGTTTATGAAAGGTGGGCGTAGGTTTAATTTTATATTACTTAATATAATTTCTAAAAATGTTTTCTTTTGTGATCTTCTAATAATATGATGTCATAATCTTTACGCATCTTTGCTAGATAATGGAGACATTTAATACTTTGTTTTCGTTTTGTTCAGTTTATACTTTTCGAAATTTTTATTGTGTTTTTTCTAAACATTTTGTTTTGTTTAAATAAATTGCGTAAATTTTTACGCATTAAAATCTTTGCTAGATTAAGTACCTATTAATATACGATATTTAAATGAAGAAATTTAAATATTATTTCTTATTTTGTTTTGTTTGTACAAGTTTTTACTTTTGGAAGAAGTCTTTTCTTTTATAACGCCTTTAAATTTAAATGTTATGGTGTGTCTTATTGTTCCCTTACGTAATACTATTATTTTTTTGTAAACATGGCAAGAAAATACAAACTGATTACCAAAACTGTACATTGTTTTAATTTGAAAACCTTACATAATCTTACAAAAAAACATGAAAACCTTGTAAGTCACATCAAACTTATTTGGGCACACGATATAGAAACAATGTGATACGTACCTAAGGAATGCATAAAATAAAATAAAAACAAAAGGTAATATCTTCCCCACTCATACATTTTTTTTTCAGTAGACAGTTTTTTCTTCCTCCTGTAAAATTTTGTTATAAACACTTACGTGGTTTTCACTGCTGGGCGACGATATGTAGTAGAATAGAGTGAAGTTATACCTAGCGCCTTACGTAGGGCATGCAATATTGTTTGAATTCTGAATATTATTACGATAGAGTACTAATTCGATGGTGAAGAAAGTCGAATTGACAATTCAAATATTGAAGTCCGTGAAAAAGGCCAATTCTTGTTAAATTCTCTATGACCTAGACTAGAGTCAAGAGCACACCCATATTAAAAAAAAAAAAAAACTGTAATTACACCTTACGCGAATAAACAAAAATGTACTCGGAGTGCTCATGTGAACAGGACATTTGATATTATTTGTAAATAACGAAACATGCCTAGTATTTCTGTTCTATTTTTGTTACATAACTGCAATGTATGTATACTAATCTGTCTAGCTACTAGCCTTGTTGGTGCCGGCTTCCAAGCTAAACTAATAAATAATAATAATAATTCTTTATTATCAGGAAACATAGATAAAATACATACCTAAATTAAACATACAAAAAATAAACTAATACATATTAATCTTGCTTAACTTAACTAAGACACTCGAAGTGACGGCGTCGACTTACGCTGCGCGGTGTCGCGTAACCTGCCGCGAAAACGTCGGTAGACGACACCCTCCGGCCAAAACTCTTCCTTTAGGAACGTGTCGAGATGTTGTGTCGGAACCCGCACCCCAAACGACTTAAAGTTGGTGTTGTGACGCTTTTTTTTTCTTTTTGATGTCGGCGGGAAATCCTCATAGATGTCCTCCGCCAGACTCTGTCAGACTCTTACTGACTAAAACCAACCCGGTGTTCCATCTCCCACGAAAGCCGGGGAACGCGGGAACAAATGCGACTTGCTCCAACTTCTCGACCCTCACGGTCCAGTCGGTCTTCACCTTCATGTACTCCACGATCTCCTCAACCTTCGTGGAGTGATGTAGTCGGGACACATACAGCAACGTCAAAGGTATCGCTGGACGTAGCAGCATATTTGGTCCTGTCAGTCCACCACCGCATTGATTGCGACAAGTAGGCTAATGCAGATGAATACCAATATTTTACATGGAGTGACTGTATCTTACCAATCAAAGCGTGTGTAGAGGTGAGAAAATGTGGTAGGTATAATAAGATTGTAGATAAAACCATCTGTACAAATTTAAACCTTTTTGTTATAAAACTGAGATGGAAAGGTTTGCTTCTCGAAATAATTAAAGTTTTGTTTAAGAACAGTATTTTAGAGTGAGACCAAATACAATAATAGAATTCAAATATTGTTTCAAAGTTTTTAAGTACTCTTATAATTCTCTGGGTCCACCGGGAAGCTCGGGACCCAAGCAGCCGCCGACGTATTTTTGTCGCTCCAAATATTTTAATGTCTTACCTCCCTAATTAGTTAAAATAAGGGTGTCGTAGGATGTACTCTCGTTTTAGTTTTCACTGTTTTATTCCTATGTCTAAATAATATGGCAGGAGCAATTAACCACTTGATTAATAATATCATTGTAATGTTGATTTTGATATATCACACAATTTCAGTAGGTACCTGCAAAATTGTATCCAGCAAATAATAATATAGGAAATATATGAAGGAAACGAGTGTCTAGCCTACTGGGTGCGAAAAACACAGGACCGGTCCATGGACATAGGTCGATTTCCGGGAATTAGGCGGCCAAAAGTCAATTTTCCATAGATATCTTACAAAAAAAAATGTTTGATAAGTGGGTACCCCGACAGACAATATCCGCCCATCCGTGGCTCCTAGCACTCCGCGTGAGCACATCTCAGGTCGGAACTAAATCGTCTCGCAAGCTGTACATGTCTCTGGGCACGCCACTATTGCGGCGGTAAGGCCCCTCTTTGAGGAGTGGCTGGAGAGGCGCCACGGCGTCCTTACCTTCCGCCTGACGCGGGTACTCACCGGACACGGCTGTTTCGGGAGGTACCTGTTTCGGATTAAGCGGGAGGACACGCCCGGGTGTCAGCACTGTGAGGATCGCCCGGAGGACACGGTGGAGCATACGGTGGAGGTCTGCCCTGCTTGGGCGGAGCACCGCCGTGTCCTCGTCGAGGCGATCCGCGGCGGCGACCTCTCGCGTCCGGCCCTGGTTGAATCCATGGTCCGGAGCGAGGAGGCTTGGGAAGCGGTCACCTCCTTCTGCGAAGCAATAATGCTAGCAAAGGAGGAGGCGGGCCGCGCGAGAGAAAGGCAAGGCCTTCGCCCCAACCGCCACAACAGGAGAAGACGCCCCGGGTGTCTGGATTCGCAGGGTGATCCTCGGCCACCGCAAGCGCGAGTATGCGGACGGCGAGCGTTGGGTGGCTCGCTGTCCGATCACCACCAGGCCCGGGTCGATGGCGCGTTGTGTTTCACGCGCACCTCAAAGAGATGTCAGCATAGAAGACGGGGCCCGCTAGGGCCAGAGCCTGCCAGGGTTGCGGAATTTGTTCGAAAGAGTCACCGCGGCCCTGGAACGCAAAGGGCATTAGAAGGAACACGGATGGGTTTTAGTCAGTAAGAGTCTGACACGCCTTTCCGCTCCACCCAGAGCGGAAGAAGTCATTTGATGATTTCCAATCCTTAAAAAAAAAGCTGTACATGTCTGTTTTTTTATTTGAGATGAGTTTGCTCTTGATTCTAGTCTAGATCATAGGTGACAGAGACAAAGTCGACGATGGAGCGAGCTTACCCAGAAGAAGCCTGTTCACCCTAATTTTGAAGAGATTAGGGTTGTTAGTTATGTTTAGTTATCGGAGCCACCCCTCATAGTGAAACATCACAAATTGATTTTTTCATGTAACACAGTGCAGTATACAAATTAATGTGATGGATATGGATAATTCAGGAAATTTTCTTATTGATATAAATTTCAATTAGAAATGTTATTTTTTTTTACAATAATAGCGTACCCTTTTTAGGATTCCGTACCCAAAGAGTAAAAACGGGACTCTATTACTAAGACTCCACGGTCCGTCTGTCTGTCTGTCTGTCACCATTCTGTTTCTCATGAACCGTGATTGCTAGACAGTTGAAATTTTCACAGATTATGAATTTCTGTTGCCTCTATAACAACAAGTAATAAAAATGAAGTAAAATTAAAAATAAAAGGGGGAATTATTTTGGATCTAAAATAACCGATTATGCATTGAAGTGTTGTTTAATATTGAAATAAGCCATACAAAAAAATTGACCACCTCATTCCTAGAAATCGACCGATGTGCAATTAGGCGATGCTAGGCGGACGCGAAAATTAGATGATGATGTATACAAAAACTGGTTCTGGGTACTACATACGAATGAGTTGCTACTAACCCAGCTAGGTGGGGCAGTATGGATGATTTCTGATAAAAAAAATGATTCTATAAGTATCCAATATTTTGCGATAAGAACTGTTTGATGAACTAATTAGAATTTTTAGTCATCTACCCTATTAACATTGTCTTCAATGTCATCGATATAACTTTTATAATGTATCCGAAAACTGGTTATTTTCTTATTCTCCGAGATTTATAAATCGAGCGCTCTCTTAGGTTTAAGTCTATTCACAGAGCCTCAGTTGGCAGATAAAAAGAGGCGGGATTGCGTCAGGACGCCATCCTACCAAGTGTCATTGGGGTTATTATCTTGTACGACTGAAAGGGATGGAGCTATACGGGATGAGAAGCACCATCCCTCTCTTACAACGAGACAATGATAGCTCTAACACTTCATAGTACGGTCCCTGATCAAAACACGTCTGAGACTAATGACGACAACGCGAATTTTTATGGCAGTTTCCGTTCTTCAGGGACTACTATTTGTTCACAGATATCCGTTGAATTTTCACTCTAAAGGCCGCTATAAAAGTTTAAACGTCTAAACTGTGTAGGTACCGAAGGGATTTTATGTGTTTTGCTTTCCCTTTTTGATGTCATTAAAGTAAGAAGAAAACGGTATCTCTAGTAAAAGGTATTTTTAATGTTCATAGCAATCATTAAACTAAACAAAACGACTAAAGAACAATATATAACGGCAAACTGGTACATGTTTCAATTTCTGCGTTTATTACATGCGTAAAATACCGGGTGGCATGTGTTAGGGAACGTATCAGGTAGCGTTCTGTAATTTCTACCTACCCCTATTGGAAAAAAGGCATGGATTTATTTAAGTATCATATGAACTAACTATTAAATTATTTATTGACTTGAACTTGTACAGTCTTGGTAAAATTAAATCACAATTTGTGAATTACCATTAAAAATTATTAATATAGGATACATATTTTTGTGTATACACTCATTTATAATCACCTTATTAAGTTGAAATACATAATAATGTTATACGGAACAGAGAGTATAGTCCCGGAAACCTCAATTGAAAAGGGAGGATTCTCCGACCAAACGGTTATTGCGTCTGATGGGCAACTGCTCTATAGTTGATATTCGGACTGTTTTATAATTATGTTAAAATCGCACGGACAACTTTTCTTGCACGATGCCGGATTTTGTTGGTCGCTGGCAGGATAAATGGCTTTGCGGTTCTTTTTGCTGTCGTACAAATTTTGCTTCTTTGATTTTGATTGATGCCACTACAACATCCACTTCTGGACATACCTAGGCTTCCCCAAGCGTCAGCACATTGGTCGGGCCTGGCTGTTCTTCTCGCATCCAGCGTATTCTCGAGACCAATGTTTCGCCATGTTGTGGGAAGCTTACCATCGCGGTGCATTCCGATATCTACCGATCGCTTCTCCAGGCCCTTGAATGGCCACCTCTTTTTATTGTAATTGATTTAACCCAGCCTCGTTTAAGACAATTTAAAAATGTAAGTACCAGCCGTTTTGTGCAGATGTGACACATGTTTTCCCAATCTGAATAGGTCACTAATTTTATTTATTTTTTTATAGTATGCGTTGCACAAATACACACAATTTCATTCTTTCTCCCTTTTCTATGCCTTACAAGAACGTACCTTAAAAATAACACACCACACCGCGCCCTTCTTTCAAAATCTCGGCGTCGTACACATTCCCCTCAAATATCTGATTCGACGGCCTTTGTAGATATAATCTATACTGCTCGCGACTTAGTCCGCGCAGATATAGTAGAAATTCAACGCCCCCACTTTAAAGGGTTAGTTTTGGAAAATTACTTAATTCATAATTATTATCACAACGATTTTCAGTAATTACCCGGGTTTTTTGCTACTGAGAGCACATGATCAACGCAACTATTGCGCCTAAAATCCCGTTAAGGGTTGATTATGAAAAAAATAAAAGATTTCGTTTCAGCCCTACAGGGGCCAATTTCATAAAATTCCAAAAAATACGTATTTCTTACTTTTATCAAAACAGCTGTTAATAGAAATAAGAAAGAAAATCATTTCTTCTGCCAGAAAAGATACACAAACACACTTAAATGCCGTTTCCAACTTTATCGGAACAAGCGTTAAGATTTTTCCATACAGACTTTAACTTCCCATATAAAGCCATTGGGGGGTAGTTTTGAAAAATAAGTTATGGCTATGGTTATTTATTATTAATTTAGGTTTCAAGTTTATATACCCAATAAATAAGATTCTTCCATACAAACTTGAACACCCCCTGAATCGTGTCGTAGGGGTAGTTTTGAAAAACAAAATGATGACAAACTTAATAATTCACTTAGGTCAGTATTCGCAACAAGTTTCAAGTAAATTGGCCAAAGGAATAAGATTTTCCATACAAACTTCAACCACCTATCTCACCCCTTTACGGGGAGAATTTCCTAAAATCCTTTCTTAGCTGACGTCTCCTACTCATAATCTACCTCCATGCTAAACTTCATTGTCATAGGTCTTCGAGATTTTGTGATTTAAACGAATGGGTGAGTGAATACCTTTCGTTTTTATTTATGAGGTCCCATTTAAATAGAAAAACTTAGAAATAAAACAAACTTAGAAATCATTAAGGCCACAAAAATAAGGACAATGGTAAAAAAATAAATAAGACGAACGCATTAGATACTCACAAGAAAATAAAACAGCTAAAGAAAATATACTAGAAATGTTGCCAAAGCTCAAAATAAAATCACTTTGATCAGTGTTTTTTGCATGTATATCTTTGGTTAGTCGTACTGAACGCTGAGTTAAAATTTGTCTATCCATTTAAATGGGACCTTATAATAAGGATATTTTTAGGGTTCCGTAATAAGGAAAATCAATCCTTACAAAATTATTAACAGATGAGTCTATCACAATTCTAACTGAAACCTACTGGACGTAGCGTAAAGCGAATGTACGATTACGAACACCTAGTAAAGTCAACGATGACCATGAAAACGTGATAAGACGTATTTTACTACCTCAGGCGACCTGTTACAATTTCCGTCAGTTAGGGCTTGAGGAAAATAAGATAGATTGAATATACATACTTTATTGTTAACCAAACAAGTTCACAACTCTTTAAAAGTCACTTTGTTGTCTGATTGACTGAAGGTTGATGTCTGGTTCGGAATTCTGAATGCAATATCCTGACTCGGACTTCACCGACTTTTATCGTATGCGGCTGAAATGGGTCCTATCATGTAATGAAATCTATCGTGAATTTTCATATTGTGAAGCAGTTTGTAAATGAGAAAAACGGTAAATGTTACCGGGTTTTAAATCTAGGCATATTTGGCCATGAATCGTGCAGTTTTCCTTTATTATGTTTACTATTGTTATAAAGAAAGCATTTTTGATGTCAATTTGGGAAATGTCAACATAAAAATCCTATATGACATATATGTATTTTGAGTAATGTACCTGCAAGTTCTAAGGAATTATACATAATATAATTTCTAAAAGGTGCCTTCTGGAAAATGTCTGTATATGGAACATTCATTAAATCGATACCTTTTTTCTCTCTCTTACTTATCTTAAATTTTGCTGTCCATCGTGTCAAAAATAGTAACCACCTATGTGCGCGTTATGTATTGCAGTTTTGATTTGGAATTAGATCATTGCTGCATTTACAATAACAGATCCTACGTACTTTTACAAAATAACAAACCATAGCTAATTCCACTCTATGTATATACGTGTGCATACACATAGAGTGGAATGCGCTATGGTATGTTATGTTGTAAGACAAACGCAAAAACTTATAAGAAAAAACACAGCTAACGAAAAAAGACTTAAAATGGGTTTCAAAATGGTTTTCAGAAATGGTTCACTTTATATGTGTGCTATATATGTGTATAGATAGCATAAAGTGAAACATTTCTAGAAACCCTTCGTGGCCTTGCTTCAATTAAAGGCTTTTACGTACCTCGGTAAATGTTAATAGTATCGATCAACGTACGATATAATAATAATACAAAACCATTTCATTAATCATTCATTCAACTATGCACTCGTTTAGAGCACCCATAACATGCAGTTAAACATTTTTATTGTTGCTCAATAATTCACCCGACCGCTTCGAAGCAGGGCTATAAGCAGTTCTTTAGTCCAGCTATAACATCAGCATAATATTTTGTAATTTTAGGTAGGTACGGCGAATCTGGCAACTTGCCAGATTCAATTTAATCTTTGTACAGCGCGTTCCGTTGTGGTCACTTCTCCCGTAGCCCGATGCCCCGCTCCATGCTCACAACTCCCCGGTCTACTCATGGAATTAAATCCTTATCGTGCGAACTTCGCTGCACATCTACCAACTTTACACCGCTATAATCTATACTATAAATAGCACTAGCTTATTTTCCGTTTGCCGTTCTTGTACAACCTATAGCCTTCCTCATGAATGTGGCTAATACAAAAAGAATTTTCCAAACCGGACTGGCAGTTCCAGAGATAAGCGCGTTCAAACAAACAAACTCTTCGGCTTTTTTATATTACTATAGATAGATAGATAGTTAAGTTGAAGAGTTTGTTTGTTTGAACGCGCGGGGATAGGGGCGTACGAAGTCACGGGCAAAAGGTAGTGAATTAATAAATCCCGGACGCACTTTGCAGTCTACTGAGACACGCAGTAGGTGATCTAGATATATATATATCATACTGACAGATTAAGTCTTTAATACATTTGCGTATGAGAATAATAGGCTTAATTAATGTGTTACATTATTTCGAGAGCTAAACTTATAATATGTGTAATAGGTATAACTGCGCCGAGACCCGAACGAAGGGCGCGCAGTAATTTGCGACTGAAACTTGTGAGCGCAATCCCAATTTTCCCAAAGTAAGTACGCGATAATTTGACAACTTCAAAGTATCATTTAGACACTCGTGTCATGTAACAGACGGTGCTAGTGGTAAATAAATCAGAACCCGCCTAAAACCCTGAGTGACTCGGTCGTTAAGGCTTGCCGTACACAAGTGTGCGGAACTTAGTCAGCCCGGGCTAACTTCGGCTATTAGTTTTCAGTAGCATGCAAGACATAATAATAAACAGGTCTTAGAGCAATGCATTTTGTTACCTATTCTTCATCATTCATGTTAATACCAAAGTAACATTTAAGAGATCCTAATTATAATGACAGTGTGTGTATGTAAGTGTAAAAGTTTTTTTATTCTACTCAAGGCAACTACTATCCTAGAAGTGCGATAATTTTGTAGGGTTGTTTTTGTCCGTTTGTCTGTCTGTCCGTCTGTCACAGCAGATTTTTTATGTTTTATTTCTTGTGTTTGCTATTTAACTTCCTGCACAACCCTAAAACGTATAATATAAACGTTAAATATGCATTTCTTCCCATTTTAATTATTTTCATCTTATAATAACATTACTTAGTATATATTAGTGTGATATTATTTTTAGTTATGTATAGTAGGTATGTTACATTTAAAGTTTATTGTTTTATTTCTACGTATAACTTTTACACGCGATGTCTACTACTTTTTATTCGACTCTCCTTTCGCAGGTATGCTGGAAGAGATTTCTTTAAAAATAAGCATTACCTTTTACCTATTTTTCTGTTTCCTTGTTCTTATATATTTGTTAAATGTGTAAAACTGTTCAATAAATAAGAAACATGTTCATAAAAATATTATTCATCCGAAACCGTTTTGCATGCGAGTTCGACTCACACTTGGCCGTTTTTTTTTGGTTCTTTTTGTGACAGATGTACACAGCAAGAATCGGAACTTGATATTTATAGAATCGTGTGGTGTCAGGACAAAATTGTTGAATTGTACTTGCTAATATTGATGGTAAACATCTATGTATAGCCGTGGGTAAAACCGATTGTTGGCGTGGCGGCGCGTCGTCGCCACGCTATACGATGGTATCAATATACATATATGTAGGTACAGTCTACATGTATTTTTTTCATTATGCCATATTTAGTTCCTGTCGTTATCTGTTCTAATGCATATTACTTGTACAAAATAATTTCGATGTTTCACATCTGCCAGGCGTCTCGTGACGGCTCACAATTTTTGATAAATACGAAAGTCTTTTAAGAATTGATTTTGATGAACTGGTTCAGAGAAACTTATATATTAAGAATTCTAAAAGTGATGTATCCAAGTTATATACGATTATTGTGTCGCGAGACAGTTTTTATGTTTGGGTGGTCGGCCATTTTATTTTTTAATGTTCAACATTAAAAACCTTGTATTAAACCGATCCAACAACGTTGTGGTTGGAAAAGTATGTGGGATGTTACCCTATGAGAATATTAATTTGCCCAGAACAGTCGAGCGATTTGTGAGGCCCATACATTAAGCTTTCGGCTTGAGGCTGTTGCTAAGCGCTATACTCAGTAGGAACATGCAATAGCTTTCTAGCAAGATTTAATGATGCACGCAAAGACTTAAAAAGATTGAAGACAAAAACCTTTATTAAATGAAGTTAATTTAATTGAGTGATTGTAACCGATAAGAGAAAAAAAGTGTTTTCGTGTTGATTTACTAAGAAAAGACTTCTCTTTTGTGGTACTATAGAGGTATGTGGTAACAGAGTGTATAGTCCCGCAAAGTCTCCATAGAAAAGGGAGGAACCTCCGACCGGACGGTTGTTGTGTCCGGAGGGCAACAGCCCGATAGTTGATATTCGGACTGTTATATATGTTCAAATCGCACGGACAACTTTGCTTTCGCGATGCAGGATTTCGTTAATAGTTCGCTGCTGGCAGGATAGATGGCGTTGCGATTCTTTTTGTTGTCATACAAATTTCGCTTCGTTAGTTTTTTCTTGTGGCGGCATTGATGCCGCTTTAGTACTAAATGTAAATGATTTGGTGAGCACAACTTCAGCAAATCAGACGGCAGACTAATCTATTAAGATGGTGTTGAAGTAGTTAGTTTTCTAGTTCCGTTGTACTGGACGCTAACGCGTTTTGCCAAAACACTATTAAGTTTTAATAAAAACAAGTAGTAACAAGTAAAATTGTCACTTTCGTCGAGGTGGAGAAGCAATCAAGCAACAACAAGGTGGTGGACAAGCAACTTACAATCGAAGATTAAGAACGTTCTATAAGATTTTTATTAAAACAGCCATTAGAAGAAAATACAATTGCATGTCTTAACTTGATTTTGAGGTAACATTGCAAGCAACACGAAGTTAACGCTAAATCATTGTCATTAATTTTACCTGAATCATTCATCCATCATTTGTATTTCTTTGTGATTATTCTAAGGTCATCGGCGAATCGAAGAAATATCCTTAACAATAACAAAAACATGTACATGGATGACTTGAAACATGCCAAATACAAGGAGGTGTGATGTGATTTGACCTCATCATCTTTCCTCGACCAGTGCAGTGTACTGAGAGGGTTGTGGGTCAGACAGACCCAGAGGGGACCCAGACTTTAGCCTTAAAATATGCTACGTCGGTTCCTTATCGATGCGCTGTTTGCCTGGATCTGTCGATATATGTGATGAAATTTGGCACAGAGGTAGGTTATAGTTTGGAATTACACTTGGGATACTTTTTATCCCGGAAGTATGTTCCCTTGGGATAATTAGGGAGTAAAAAAATGATTTTCATAAAATAAAAATTACGATGAAATTGTCTTGTGTACTTTTGATTCAAACTGTATGGAAACCCTACACAATTTTTGCTTTAGAAATTTTAAATCTAAATTATCTGTTAAACTTACAAAATCAAGGGATAATATGTCAAATTTTATTAAAAATAAATAGCATTTGTTAGTATCTAGGCCCCGATAACCTGCAATGTTGCATTTAGGGTTTAGAGACCAAAATATGGATCAATAAAATCGCAATTTCTACAAATTTTCAACTTTCGTCTGCTCTCCAGCACGTTTAGTGTCGCGATTTTTGTTTTACAAATTCAATCTAAAGATTATATAACGGAGCGTTATCCAAATTTTGGTCATATAAAAATCAATGTAAATAGGTTTAGTAAAAAAAAATAAGCCCGGAACAAAATGTATGTAAGGAGTATCATCCTCGTTTTAGTGGAAAATGGAAGTCAAAACCCGAAATATAATCATTTTCTCGATCAAAAAAGATTTTGAAAAAGGTTCGATTACATTTCGAAAAACATTTCGGTCTTATACCTATCCTAATTACAGTGCAAAACAATTTGAAGATTGCTTTGTATCTTTGTTTTCGTGCAATTTCCAAATTGTTTAATATCATTAAATTGTGTAATCGTATTTCGGAGGACCAAGTAAAGCTAGATTTTTGTTTTTTTATTATTATCAAAAAAAAAATTGAGATTTCTACCTAAATTAGAACCATGTAACCCAAGGTATCAAAATGTTGCCTTCAAAAGTCATTATTTTGCCTGCAGTGCGGAAACTATTGACGATATATAAAATAGTGTTCTATATAATAATAGTACTCATAATTGCTCATAAAAAAGTCCGCGAAGGCATATGTCAGGTATTAAAGTTACGCCACAATAACAGTCTTTGTTTAAATTATTAAGTCAAATACGGGTGGAATCAAATAGTTTTGATATTAGTATCATGATATTAATCTTTATCCATTTAAATGGTTTGATATTAAGGTTGATTATGTACCTACATGTAAATTATACTTTTAACTATTCAAATCGGGCCTTTCATTTAAAAGTTACGACGGGTATAAAAATGCTCTAAGTAAGAAAAATGTTGCGGTTTGAGCGAACTGGGGAGAATCTTAATACATGGTCCGATGAAGTTGAAACACGGCATTAATGATTTGGAAAAAAGAAGAATAAAAAATGTTTGGAGTTTTGGAAAACAACCCCTAAATGGGAGAAAAAAAAAACTTTATCGCCCCGATAAAGTTTTTAAGGGAGGACATCATTGCTTACTTCAATTTACGTGGAAATTGGAATAAACAAACTAAAAGTGAGACATTTGAATCAGATCTAACAATTTTTTAATCAACCCGTGACAGTGTGAATGGGGTGAATAGTAGGTTGATCCTAAGACCGTTAATTGAATATCGTATTGCATAATTTTCCGAAACAAACCTTAAAAATGGGTTAGAGGAGGCGTTGAAGTTTGCGGAGTAGGTACCACTAAATCCGCGCGGACGAAGTTGCGGGCGAAGTGCTAGTATGGAAAGAAAAACAGTTTGTATGTACTCGTATATACATCCGATTTTCCCTTAATTTACATGTTTGAAATAATTTAAAAGCTCCCGCAAACAAGTGCAGTGCGACAATGCGACGAATGCGAGTGTCTCGATCGTATTCTTAGATATTGTTAAACAGTACATATTACATATACCCCAAAATTGAAGTGTAGCAGCCTTTAACATTTTTACGCTTTACGTTTTTAGAAATGTAGAATGGCTCCTATATAGATAAAGTAATGTCCTGCCGAAAAGAGCAACCATTTTTCTACCAACGCTTCGACTTTTCTTAACTTTCGTCGGCAAATCTTCAAAAGAAAAGACTGACTCTGCCGACTGGCTTTCTCTTTCGGGATAAAAGCAGTACACCCAGGTTTTGTCACCTATCACGATAATTATAGACAGCCAATGAATGTCCTCCGCTAGACTTTTTATCGTGTGACGGCAACACTTGAAACGCAGTCGTTTCCGGTCCTCCGTTAAGTCATGCGGTATCCATCGAGTGCATAGCTTGCGAACCTTCAGATGCACACGTAACATTAAACAAACTTTATAAAAATATCACTCAAGTCACACGCACGTGGTGGTTTGTCCAAGCGCTAGTTAGCTGCCACATTACAAAACGCTAAAACAAAAATTGGTATTCACTGGTGCAAATGAACGGTATTTCAATATTGGTAATAAAGTTTCAGGTTACTAGTGTATGTGCACCACTGATTACAACTTGTATGCGCGACCGTGGTTCAGTATCAAATTCGCAATTGTGTCCCTTTGTTTTTGTGACGACGAACGAATTTACGTCTTTTTTATTGATCAAATCTTGCCTACGATATTATGTTGGGAGTAATAATGTCTTCTATAAATTAATTTTGGATTCAAATTTTTAGCTTAAGATACAATCAAACCTACTTGAATAGAAAAACGTGTCAAATCTATTTTTCAAGATGTGATACCGAAAATCAATTACCTCTTTTAAATGATTACAATAAGTTGAAATAAAGTGTTATTAAGATGTTGCGTTGCTTGACTTAATTGGCACTCAACCTTCCCTTAAAATGTAAACATACCGTAGAAAGAAGAAACAGAGGACGTAGTTTCACATATTTTTTTTATGAATCTTTACCGTTCACGACGTACATTGTATATTCTTTGACCCAAAAATAATGTATGCGCATAATTTTGAACAGGTATCTACTTAACACTTTATTAAAGAACCATTTTCACTAGCGCCTTCCACACTGACATTATTCATCCGGAGCTTCCACCTTGACATTATTTTGGTAAGAATTCTAGGCAGGTACGTGAAAGATTGTTAAAAATATAATATATTCTCCTGGACACATCTATTGGCCCACCTTGTATTTTCAGTTTCGTTTGGTCCTAGCTAAAATTTTATATTAGGTCGAGCAAAAAGTTTTTATGCAGTTTTGAACCTGGCACATTCATAATTTCATTCAATTGTCGTTTTTTAAATTTCGAACACAGAATTTAAAGAAACAAAAGACAATTTGGAGTCTGTTTGTTGATATCAAACAATCGAATACTAAGAAAACTTGGTTTTATTGGTTTACTTGGATTTAATTCTTGAAAAAGTGATTGATATCTTTGGTTTTGTAACAAACATTACTTATTCTTAACATTAAGGTGAGGTTCTATCATTAATCTATGGATACTTCACCTGAAGTCGCCGCCCAAGCTGTGGCACTTATTCAGGCCAGACACAGCCAAAGAAACGTGAGTGCTCAACTTAATTTAAGTCGATCTGCGGTCCGAAATGTTTATCGGAGGTACCTAGAGACTGGCGGCTTTGTTCGTCGCCAAGGAAGGCCACGATCTCGGGTCACAACTGAAAGGCAGGATCGATTCATCGTGACGACCAGCTTGAGAAATCGTCACCTTACCTCCATTGAGATACAAAACCAACTTCGCGACTTCCACGGAGTATCTGTGAGCGCTCGAACTGTTCGGAGAAGGTTAAAAGAACGCGATATGGTACCACATAAGCCAGCTAATGGGCCCAAACTAACGCGAGCCCACCGAACAGCGCGCCTTCATTTCGCACGCAGTCATTTAAATTGGACACAGCAAGATTGGAGCCGTGTACTCTTTTCTGATGAGTCTAAAATTGTGTTACATGGCAATGATGGAAGGAAGAGCGTTTCGCACAATGCTGCTTTGAAGAGAGGGTTGCTTATGGCGGTGGCTCATGGACTGACTGGGGCGGTATATCCGCGAGCGGCAAAACTCACCTTGAGGTTGTTACAGGACCACGGCTGACAACATTAAATGCTGAAAGGTACATTCGTGAGTGCTTAGAACCTCACGTGATACCATACGCGGACTATGTGGGCCCAAATTTCCTTTTTATGCATGATAATGCAAGAGCCCATGCAGCCGGCATCGTCAGGGAATATCTTCGGGATGTGAACATCACAGTTATGGACTGGCCAGCCAGAAGCCCAGACATGAGCACATGTGGGACCCCATTGAGCACATGTGGGACGAGCTAAAAAGACGTGTTAGGCCTCGTCAACCAGTTGCCCAGACGATGCAGGAGTTGAAAACTGCCATAGAAGAGGAATGGGAGATGATCCCTCAAAATTGCATAGAGCGGTTGATAAACTCTATGCCTAATCGTATGAGAGCTGTGGTAGATGCCCACGGAGGCAACACGCGTTATTAAATTAAACCTTTATTTGATAAAACATGTTTTTTATTCAAAAATCAATTGCGTTTAACAAGGCGCATATCCGACTTGTTAGGCGTAGCTCCATGTCGTATGGTATTCTGAATTCAAATTTAAAACAATACGATCGAAAAAGATGGTAAAATGTATCAGGTTTGAAACTGCATCAACAGTTTTTGTTCAATCTAGCAATCATATTTCGGTAGGGGCCATCGAAACCTAAACTCTAAGGTGGGCCAATAGATGTGTCCAGAAGTGTATTATGTACTGGTATAGTACATTATTGAAATGATTTGCTAGATCTAAATCTTTTAGAGAGCCGAATTTTTGTTCTACCAATAAAATTGTTGTACAAACGGTTGTTTCTAAAATTCACGCGGCATTGCTCAAAAGTGTTTTGATCAGCCTCGCGTGACGAGGCGAAATAAAAAGAGAGGAAGGTCTTGCATTCAAATGAGGGCTCTGTGTCAAGAAGGATACCACAAAATGCAAACTTAATTTTCTTGACCTTACCAACGACGAAACTTCGCTGTTTATCTTAGAATTTCCATTGGTTGCTGCTTAAATTAAATGTTCTGCTATCCAAATAAAGTTCAGTAGTAAAAAAGTAAATTTTGGCTACCAAAAAGTTGGTAAAAATGTAGTTATTAAGAAGAAGTTAGACGAGTGACTATCTAAACTCTTCACTTTATTCTTAGATTTTTTTCTTGTTTACTTTACATAATGGGGCTCGTGTCTAAGTAACAGCCGTTCTTTTATTATTAAAAAAAAAATGAAATCACCAAATATTTTTAATTTTCGTCTTCTTTATTTATTTTTAAATACTTTTTACTATTCCTTAAAAAACACATAAATAAAAAAAGTTGTTGCTTTCAAGAGTCGAGTGCCGTAAGTTTTTTTTTTGCTATTAATTTGTCTTTGCACTTGACAGTATTGACTCTTACCAACGGCTCGGAAAAAGGATGGCAATGGAGGGCAGCAGATAATTTATTTATGTTATTTTATTTATAGTCAATTTAAACTGTACACGTTCAATTACATGAATTATCATAGAATCACAAAAAAAAACAAGAACATAGGAGAGTAACCTAAAGACTGTTGATTATTTTACACAATTTGAAGATAATTGATTTATAATCATTATGATTTATTGAATAAATTTAAATAACAAACTAACATGAAACAGTGGACAACTGGACATCTTTATTTTCTCTCACAAAACACCAGTCAAACACCAGTCAATTTGACTCCATTCATCAGAAAACACATCACATTCAGGCTCGGCAGTTAAAAAGGCATTAAGCATTTTAAAAGTACGACAAACTGGGAATTCGATGATGTGATAGTATCCAAGTCGGGTACAAACAATCGGCAAAAAAGCCGCGGAGCTGAGGATAGTCAAGCATCGGTTGGCCAACAGATAGTCGTTCCGGGTCTGGCTGTTTGTGTATTTGAGTTTATAATATGTTTGTAAACGCACCCACAATACATAAAAAAAATCCTAGTGTGGGCAAACATATAAAAAAAAGTCCGCTTACGGTTTTAAAGACAACCGTAAGCTGATCAAAGGCCTTTGTCACCTCCAACCAAACATCCCTAAAAATAATGAGTGATTTCAGAAGTGCGTAGTCAAATTTTAGAGTGATTGTAGGTAGCTGATATACTATAGATAGGAAAAAAATATCCCTAAAATAATTTAAATATCCCTTAATATGACCACGCACTTCTGGATCACCCTGTATAGGGGAAAGAAATGGTACACCGTTTTGAAACAGAAATCTCAGGATGTTTTTCTGCAATTTTTGAAGCATCAGTGTCTGAGACGCGGTATGTGGGTGCCGACACAAGCACTGGACTTGAGTTTATTCCAAATCAAAGTGTACAAAAGTCTTATAACACTGGGATTGTGGAAGACTCGATTGTTTCTCAAAATTAACTTCCAAGCGCCTGAAAGATTCCTTCGCAAGGGTAGATTCGTGATCTCTAAATTACAGACAGAGGTTGAAAGTCACCGGTGGTGGAGGTGTTGTTGACCCGAGTAATTACTCTACGACGCAACCTATTGTCGCAATGAATAGGTTGCAACCCTCAACCATATGTCACATCGTAGCACTTTCCAGTATTAAACAATCCCCATCATAACATCTCCATTCATAGTCGGCGTCAATGTCCCATTGTAGTTGGAGTTTGTAGTCCACGTCAGCTCCAATTTGGACTACTAGTTTTAGGTCGTCGGCTAAAAGCAGCATTTTGCAAACCTAATCCTAAAACCTAAGCTATTAAGATCGTCGATCATGATCAGAAACAGAGGCGGCCCTAACACTCGGCATAGAAGTTAAAAAAGCCGTATGAAAAACCAGTAGCCCCCAGGTTTGATAAGAGCCTATCATTGTCCATTTTGTCGTATACCTTCCAGAAAGCAAAATATAGCGCGTCGACCTGCCTATCGTGTCCAAGCTATTAAATTTGAAGGCAACATAAATCAGTAGGCCTGTGTTGGACGTTACAGAGAGACATATTTATATTTTTGTGAATAACAGAGAGGAGTATATGCTCAAAAAAGTCTGCAATAGCTGGCAAGATAGTGATGGGTCTGTGTGCCTCTTTACATATATTGTCGCTGGTTTTAGGGATGAGAGTAATACACGCTTGACTTAAGATCTATGTTGAAAACACGGAATAAAAGAGCTGCTAAGATATCGTTAGACCCCTTTACGATAAATGTTGGATTGTTGTCAGGGCCAACCGAACTTCAGGGTTTGAGTTTGGCAAATCCCTTAACTTCATCCGGAGGGATTAAAACGGGTCTAGAAGAAAATGATCTCCCTCATAAATTCTCATTAATAGATTTTGGGTCTAATAAAGTTGTGGCAAAAACAAAACTGTCTCGGCGCTTTGACACCCGAACTGGTCTTTAAATCGTGGGCTAAAAATATGCTGCTGCAGAGCTGAGAGAGTGAGCTGTTTTGAATGCCGCAGAGCTGTTTTGAATTTTTGCCCATGTTGTATTCTACAGTAAAACAATACAATCTGTATGCTTTCTGGGTTCTTACTTTAAATTCAATCGCAGTGCGCTAATATGATGCTCTAGACAAAGTGCCATCCTATTACCGACGGCGATTGTCAAAATGCCAAAATATACATACGTGATTGATCAATCTCTCGACAGCATTTGTCAATCTCATACATTTTGACGTTTTGACAGTCTTTGTCACGCCACCGCTGACAGAATGTCACTTGACAAAAATAAATTGATTGATTAAAATGACCAGAGGCCTCAAATATCTCGGCAAGGCAACACTCTTAAGGCTTAATATTTTATGTGTGTTAAAGTGTCTTCGACCCATAAATACCAGATGAATCGGGCAGCGCACTTCCAAAATGAGTGGGCCAACTTCCATGAAAAAAGTTGAAACCTTTAGTGTCTTGAAACTTTTGATTTGGTGTTTACGACATTCTGATACATTAACTGTAAGTATGGATTGAAAGCTTTTATCTACATATTCAACGTGTAACAGAATAAACGCAATACCTAAAAAAGTAATTGTACTCATCATTTTGAACAACTTTTTCTATGGGACCGAATCCAAAATTTCGAAAAATATCAGCAGTAAATTTTGTCGAATTATGTGCACACAAATGTACGGGGCACTCGAAACTTTTTCCCGATTATAAGTATGGGTCCCGTAGTAACAGCAGTTCATAATGATAACTATGACTCCGTTTCAGGTTTTGCATGTATTCTGTTACACGTTGTTTGTATACCTATGGCGGCCCCACTTACTTGTTTCATAATTAATTTATTGATACTTACTTACTAAAACATACAAAAAATACATTCAGTTTTAGTTACATATACTGAAATTGTCAATTACACAAGTGCACAGCATTATCAAAGAACGTTATGATTTATTAACTGAATTGCTCACAGGTAAAAACAATAAAGTTAAAATGAGCTATGTTCACAAATCCATTGGGAAAGTACAGAAATATAAAAATGAATAGCAAATATAAAAATAAGAAAACCAAAAATATAAGTAAATGGAAGTGAATGCAATAATATTATTAGGCGACTCGTGTCACATAGAGCTCTTCACACTCCGAGCTGGTTACAAGTCTCGTACGAAATGTGCGGAAAGAGTTAGAGAAGATGTCGATGCTATTGGTTCATGTAGCGATTTTATTGTAGATTCCCATAAGGCGGTTCATGGGTGCTGCTACCAAGGTAAGTACGACTTGTAGTTGTGGCAAAGGTTATGTATGTCTCGCGACTATGTCTAATTATTTTGTATCGAGGTACAGCTATACTTAATCCTGCCGAAAGATACAATAACGATTTCACATAGTAGGATTTGGTCAAGAGAACAAATTTTAAAACGAAGAAATCTTGTGAAGCTTCCTTGGATACGTTCAATTCTGTTTACGTAAACACGGTAAGTAGGGTTCCAAACTGGAGACGCATAGTTCAGTAAACTTTTCACGAGAGTATTGAAGAGTACCTTCAGGGTTAAGATGTATTGAATTTTCCGACATATTCTTTTCATAGAGCCAGACATTTTTGCAGCTTTGGCAGTGATATTGTCAACGTGGTTGACGAATGTGAGTTGAGAGTCGAGCTGGACTCCCAGGTCACGAATCGTGTCCACTGTTTGCAATGTCACCCCATTTACTGAGTAAGATGTATTAAAAACAAACGCATCGCGAGATGTGAGCAAAGGCATCGGTTACCTATGTAGATTCTATAACCTGTAAAAATCCGTACCTCTGTACCTAGTGTAAATATATTTTTGAAGAAGTTATAACACACAACTCTCACTAGGATAAAGAAAACATTTCTGTATATAACTTATAACGAGTATTGACGGTGCGCGCAGTTGTTTTGAACTAACTTCTGAAACTTTTCGAAGTCTAGTAAAAGAAGAGTGGTTTTCTACGAAATATTCAATTATTGCACTCCAAAACTTTGGGTGTACTTGATTTTATGAGACTTCTTCGTTCGTTGGCTTATTCATGTTTTCACATTATTCAGAAAGAATTACTTCGAAGTTATTACAAATTGTATTGATATTTTTTTTTTATCCAAAAACTAAATTTCAAATTTAACGTCAGGTATTTAGATGATGGAACTTTAGGGGGTGACGTGGACACCGTTCTGAAAGATTTAAAATTCCTGAAGAAACAGTTCCAATCAATCGGCCTTGACCTGAACCACTCTAAATGTGAAATTGGAATGAGGAATGAGAATATCGACAGACAAATGACTGCAGAAATTCAACGCAATAGATATCAAAATTTTAGACAAGAGGAAAACCTAGGAGGTGCAGTGCAGTTTTCCGATATTGGAAGACAGTTTTCCTTCATTCATTGACGACAAAATTAGTCGTTTTAACGATATTTCGGAAAGACTTTGCAAAATTAATTTACATTCGGCTTTCACCCTAATTAGATATTGTTGTTTTGGGCCAAATTTTATACATTTTCTCCGCTCTTCCCCTTTATGGAAGCAGTCACATCGTTTGGACAAAATTGATCAAATCATTCAAGGCATACTAAAAACTATCTTAAATGTGACTCTGGATGATCGAGCGTGGTTGCAAGCCACACTACCCATTCGCTTTAGTGGGCTCGGCATCTGCAAAATTTCTAGTGAAAGCCTACCGGCGTCTGGGTGCTCCTAGCGAAGCTTCACATTGGTGTCAATGCGGCGGATACCATGGCCTGTCCTGCAGTAGGAGCGCTGGTCGGTTAGCACGGCACGCCAGCATTAATGACATCATCCGTCGGGCTCTTGTCATCGCCGGGTTGCCAGCTGTTTTAGAACCTAATGGCTTGGCACGTGACGATGGGAAGAGACCAGATGGGATGAACATAATGCCTTGGAAGGTGGGTAGGCCTTTGGTGTGGGATGCAACATGTGTCGACACCCTTGCGTCATCCCATCTTATTAGCACGGCGGGCTGCTCTGGGGTGGCAGCTGCTGGTGCAGAAAATCTCAAACGGCGCAAATATAAAAACTTTATTGGGAGCTATATATTTGAGCCCTTAGAGGTTGAAACATTATCAATGAATAACATTATTAACAACATTATAAACCCATGGGGTCCGAGTGCTCACTGAGTCTTTCGGGACATCAGCAAACAACTCGTCGATTGTTTACGTGACCAGAGGGCTGGGCTTTTCTTCGGCCAAAGGATCAGCATTGCCATGCAACGCGGCAATGCTGCCAGTGTTCTGGGCACTTTTGGATGTGCATAATTTGTACATAATTTCGCGATTATTAGTCTAGTTGTGTGAAATTTATTATATTCGATTCATCTAATATAATGCAACTGGTCTTCAGTAAATCTAAAACTTCATGCTTTTCCTTTCTTTTTAAGAGCGTTGTTTTTTACCAGCTTTACTATAAATAAAAGCTAAATAATATTTCTTTAATTGTAATGAATTACTTTCTTGTCATCGTAGGCTTTAAGCTTGTCTTTGAACAACGGTGATACAATATTTTCTAAGCCTTTATTTATATGTGTCACGAAGGTGACACCTTCCCTTTCTTGAAAGTGTTGTGTGTGAGGTTTCAAAACGTTACGCAATCCACTAAAGAATTCCTCTGAGTCAATGCAATAAAATCCGTAGCAAAGGAATGCCCTAAACTCAACTAGATTCTGTAGAGGTTGCATGTTGTTATTTAATCATAATGTAACATGCAGCCGGCTGAAAATATTTCTCTCTGCTTTTGATGAGTCATGTGTAATTAGAATTGTAGAATAGATACGTACATAGATTTAGGAATTTTCAGGCGGCAGACTGGCGGGATTTAATTATTATTATATGTTAATTGCAAATTAATCTATAAAGAAAATGCACTTACTGAGTCTTGACAGTTTGAAGGCATCGGCTGTGTTGATGATATCCACGTAAAGCTGAAACTCGATGTTGGACTTGTTCGCATTTGCAGTTGAATGTTGGAGCATCGCAAACCTAAAAGCATTCTGTATTTCTTCACTGTTCTGATCGAACACGACACCTGCAAAAGAACAAAATATGAATCTTAATTATAAAGATTTTAACAATTACCTATTATTTAATAACACTATTTACACTATTTTCTCGTTTCTAATTCTTTCTTTTATAATATTTCACTACCACTAGCCGACATTTTAGTGGAGTGTGAAATATAGATTATGCATTTAAAGTAATGTTTAAAAGCTATAATGTTCATTCATGTTTGTATTGTAATAATAAGTATAAGATTTTCTATAGGGATGACGGGGATGAAAATTTCGCGTCACATTTATGTATTTTTGAAACAATTTTGGTTCTGTAGTTTAAAAATAGAAATAGTATTTATTTGCAAGAATATGAGTTAAATAAGTTGACAAGTAAGGACAAAGGATTTCGTCATATTCTTCCAGATAACTAGTGTGTAAATACAAATTGAAGATTTTCATTAAATAGTATATTCAACACAAACCTACTGATAGGAAGGCTTTTACAAAGATACAAAATAATGATATAAGTAAATATTAAAGGAAAATTGCAGACTCCATAAGATGTAATAAATCTTGATTTGATTATAATTTCACGATATATTAAGAAAAAATCGTTTGCATACAATAAATCCCATCCAAATTTAACATTTTCTTTGTTTTATTTGTCTTATTAAAAAAAAAATTGTTTATAATTTCACGCGATATTGTACAATCTTTCGGCGTTTGCCATTTTCCAGTGGCATAGACAAATTAAAGGAAAAAAACAGCCACGTGCGTGTCGGGCCACGCGCAGTGAAGGGTTCCGTAGTTACACGTCACTATTGCCAAGTACATTCTTTGGTTGGTCGACTATTATCGTTTACTTGTAAACTCTACTTAGCCAAAGTCAAAGTCAATTCATTTATTTCAACTAGACCATTAAAAGGCACTTTTGAACGTCAAATTTACGGTTAAAAATTAAAATATAAGTAACTCTAGTTGTCCATTCGCAAAAGGTAGATTCTAATGGAGAAGAACGGACGGAAGAAACTCCATAGTTACTCTATTCAAATATGTTTTACAATATTTTGTGTACATAGGTACATTGATCAATTGATTATATTATGTGAGCAAAATGCATCCAACATTACACTAATATACAGCACACACTTATATACTATAGGTACAACAAAGCAATACCAGCAGAGATAAAATTAAGTTTGCTAGTAAGGGACATGGTACTCACATATTTACAATATAATTAATAATAATGGATCAGTGTGTGAGTTAAATTACATATTAAAAACCTGAAAGTACACCAGTAAATAAAACAAGTTTGACTTTTTCTACTACACCCTCGATTGTCCTATGGAGCAGGACCAGCATGTTTCCAAGCATTCTTATATTTAATATAATCTAGTTTGTAATATGCTTGTTTACAAAGTGTGGTTTTAATGTAAGTTTTAAATTTTCTTAATCAATAAATTCCAGTTTTTGTCCATTCAATACGATGTCACATTCGTTGCTTCTAACATTTGGTAAAGTAAATTTAATAAATTTGGTCTTTTTTTCATTTAGTACTAAGTTGTTTGCCGTAAACCAAAGTTGGACCTGATGAATAGAGTTATTGACATCATCAAGACTTTGTGACCGTCGGTCTATCCTAAATATCAATGATGTGTCATTAGCAAATAACACCATCTTTGGTTGATTTTGAAGCAATTCGGGCAAATCGTTTATATATACTAAAAATAGGAATGGACCCAATATAAAACCTACAGAACGCCCATTGTCATTTCAGACCCTAGTGAGTTTACACCGTTTACCTGGACTTTAATCTGTCTGTCTTTCAAGTATGATCTAATCAAATCAAGGAATGTATTCCTAATCACATAATTCTCGAGTTTCAACAAAAGTGTCTCATGGTTAACGCAATCGAACGCCTTCCAGGAGTCGCAAAAGATTCCAATGGCGTCTTTTGAATCTACCCAGGCGTTAAAGATGTTCTTTATTAGGGTGACACCGGCGTCAGTTGTACAACGCCCTTTGGTGAAACCGTACTATTGTTCAGCCGTGATAGTTTTCCTTTTAAATTCGTTATATATGCTACTACCATGAATATGTTCACGTTTCCGGCTGAGGGCAGGGGGCCCTCAGCCAGATAACCCTCTTGTTTGGGTCACAGAAGTTCATATGTGTACTAAATTTCAACTGAATCAGTCAACTAGATTCGGAGTAAATTGGCTGTGATAGACGGTCAGACAAAAGGAAACACGAGTGATCTTAGAAGGGTTTTGTTTATTCATTCCGACGTACAGAACCATAGACAATTTGAAGTAGGTACCTTCCCCAAGCCCAATCTTATTGACATTCGCCTCATTTAGAAATTATGGTGACTGACCAAAGTAATGAAGTGAAGCACAAAAATGCTCTTGATCTTTTAAAATCATCTGCCTAGTCTTTTCTTCACTATATTAGGGTCGGCCTCCCTTCAAACCGAACTCAGCTGAATACCAGTATTTTACGTGGATCGGCTGCCTACCACACCTCCACAACAGGTACTTCTTGGCAAGACTGGTGTCAGATTTTCTGGCTTCTGACAAACCGTAACAACTGCTACAAATGACAGCCGGAACCAGCGGCTTAACGTTCCGAGGCACGGGGGAATCTCGGTCACCCATCCACAGACCGATCTTGGTAAGCGTTTAAGATCGACCTGTGTGGCAGATTTTCTTTAAACACGAGCTCATCATCTTTTAATATAAGTACACGTAATAGGTAGGTAGGTAATAATAGGAAGGAAGGTGCCTACTTAAAGTAATGTTTTTTTGAGAGTATGTGTGCAAGTGCATGTTTGCATGTATGTTTCATTGGCACGCCTTGTAGCCTAAACGGCTGTATATAATTTAAAAAAGAACTTTTCAGTCGATTTTCACAGTCTAGTTTTTTATGGAAGTGTTTTATTTTTATGTCGTAATTGTACATAATTAGAGATAATAACAAATTCAAATTCTCTATAGCGCATTATAATGATGCTACAATTAAAAAACAATGAAATAGATGCATGCAGTCGGAAAGGATAATCATTCAATTAAATAAAACCTTTAGTCGTTCATTGGTTTATGAATATGACTAGAGTGTGCGGCCGGCGCGCGGCGTTCGCAATTTATTGTTTTGCAAGCATACGCGGGTATAGTATTCCGGTATGAAATTTATAGCTTTAGTCTGGCTAGAGAAAAATATGGATTTATTGGTCGAGCTTTGCAACAAATCGTTATTGCTTTTAGGGATCTGATATTCCATACTCGATAAAATGTAAACATTGAATTGGTTTATGGGTTAGATAACGCGGTGTTATAATTGGGTTATAAAATAATTATTTTCTAATCTAATATTTTGTTAGGAAACGCAGTCGTTAGAGCCAAAATATTTAGAGGAGTTTGGATGCAACCTATAGGTAAGTTTACATTTATATGCCGCTTTCAAGTTGAATATGTTTAAGATTTTGAATTAGCCTTATAGATAAAAGCTAATACACTAACCTAAATTAAAAACAAAGTAGGTGTATATGTTTTGTAGAACATGTCTAATGTATTAATTCCGAAGCGCTGGTAAGGTATCTTCTTATGTTCGAGGACGTCTGCAGTAGGTTCGCACTGATCGTCGAGTAGGTGTGATCTTTTATATTTCTTTATCTTTTAATTTATTCAAGAAAAGTTACACTGAAAAAAGTCATCTTCTGTCAAACTGCAGTTCAGTTTGAAGGCAGTGTTCTCGTGGATACAGTTTTGTGATATCCGAAGTACCAAAAAACGGGGTTAAATTGAATAATTTTAGTTAAAATTGACATACGTTGACATATCTACTTCAATTTTATTTTAAAAATTATGAAAAAAAATACCTACTGTTGGCGACTTCACTTAAAGTTTTATATTTTATAATAGAAATTATATTTTTTTCAGTTTGGGTGATACACAAAAAAGGGCCTAGTTTGATACCCCATAGTTTTTTCATTGTGGTGTAAAGTAACTCCAATGAACGTGTCAAAAAAAAATGTATTTTTGGGGTAACTATGATTAATAGGGTAACTTTGACAAGTAATACTTTGAAAATAAAATATCAACTTATCAGCCAGTGTTTTGTTTATTTTCTAAAATTGATAACTATCACTTTCGCCTCGTTTAAAAAATTGTGTATACCCTCGTATACCCTAGGGTATACGAGGGTATACACAATTTTTTGTAACCAATGCAATTCAAAATAATAATAGATACTTACGTCTCCACCACAGATGTTATTTCTTTGAAGCTTAAATGAATTCTCACTGTACAATTTAAAATGTTTTTTCTGCAACAAGTAAACGTACTCTTGCATTGACTTTGATACACAACATGGCTGACATGTTAGTGTTGCCAAAGTAAATGCCATGTTTTTGGGGTTATTTATTCGGGCATAGCTTTATTGTTTATGAACCGGTCTTGATTATTATTTTTACGTTGAGTATAGTTGTATATATTGAATTTGCATAGGTCATTGAACTTCAAAGATAAACAAGTGACCCCCTCAACTTAAAATCTAGTAAAGTGAGATATTGTTAAGTTTATGTCAAACCCAAAGCGAAGTAGAGGTAACTATGAGCTGGTCTGGACTTGGACTGCGAAGGCACACAAAGTAATTCCTTATTGGGAAACAGCGCGACCACTCATCATGGGAATAATGTCAATTTAGTTATAAGGCCACTAAAAAGTGAAAAATAAAAAAACTTTTTTACAAGAAAATACAACCGACTTCATGTTTTTGGTTGTTTCTTCGTTTTTCACTCCGACTTCCGAAATTAAAGATTTTTAAGTAGTGTTTTTTATTTAGAAGTCGGTTTTTTAATTTGTTAAAAATTAAAAAACCGACTTCTTAGACTTAATTTTGACTTTTGCGATAGTAGCCTAAACTTGCAGATATGATAAAATCTTTGTTTATTCCGCCCACAATTTCTCCATCCTATTTTAAATATATTGCACTTTTTTTTTGTAATTTGCACATTCCAATCTGTCAACAACATTTTTGTGCCTTTCGATAAACGAATGAAAGCAGGGAAAAATACCAAAAATATTCAAGTTGACCTCACTTTTTCCTTTTGTTTCAAAGACGAAATGAAGTTATTGCCAAAAAACAAAAGACTACACCAGAATTTGGGCCTGTATTTTGGGAGTCAATGTCTCAGAGACGAGATTGACTGTTAAAGAATGTTTTGAGCCATAATAATATATATTATGTAGGTACTACAAGTTTTTTTTTTAATTCTTTTTTTTTTGTTTTGCTTGCGATCAGTCTCTTGACTATAAGCAGGTGGGTGGAAGGTTGATTGGCGATTGGGGTCTGAACTCCTTAGTCCATTTCCCTTCTTATTTTTTTGCGTATTCTAATAGTAGTGTATTTTTTTTTAGGAGGTGCTTTCCTGTTTTGAAACAATGCATCTTTAAATTCTTGTGGTTTTGTAACTTTTTATCAATTATTTGCCAAAAATATGGTAAAGTCGCATATGCAATTCCAATAATTCCAAAGGGTCATTAATACAAATGAGACTCCATTCTACATTACATAACTTAGTTTTGACCGATTAATTATTAAGCGTCGCTCCGATAATACAAATAACCCAATTTTTTTCAAACTCCAAATTTTCCTGTAATTAGATTATAAAACCACCTCCCCTTTCTTCTCTGGTTAAGTGATATGAACAGTAGCAATTGATTTAATAACTATGAACTTCCTCCTCTTTATGTTTATTCCGGTTTAATTCGGGAAATCAACTGAATCCGGTTTGACTGGTAACCGAACCTAATATAGTTAGGAAAAGGCTGGGCAGATGATGATGAAATTTGATCCAATGTAGGTAAACATCCTTTATGAGTACAATAAATATATTGAAGTGCTTCCTTAACGTTAAAATATATTTGGTTTATTTTTATTTTGCGTAACATGCTTTGTAAATTCATATTTCATGTCAATCGATAATCACGTCGAACATTTGTTAAACTATCTATATCTATCTATTCTTTTTCTGTTCAGTAGCATTGACTGAAACTTTACTAAACTTCATAATAATGGTCTATATAAAATTATGATTATATAATTATTTATTAAAAATATAATAATAATAAACAGTAGTTAAAAATGATCAGTTTCGGATTTTTTTAATAACTAATGTTAGTTGACCTCAGATCTATATCAACAATCATATGAAATAGGGTTCATCCTAGGCAACGACGGTGTTTATAATCCAAAATAAACCAAAAGATATATCTAAAAATGCTGCCCAAAGTCACTATTCCACGCGGACGCAAGTCGCGGGCACAGCTAGTCTCTAATAATATGCTGTAGATCTTCAGCGTTCATGTTTGTATTTAACCTTTCCACATTGACAAGCAAGCGCGTGCCCTGTACGTCAAACGTCATAAATATGTGACAAATAGTACGGCGAATTTGTAGCTTGGCGTCAGGGGCATGCCGATGCGTTCATGATCTGGCGTTGAAAAGGTTAAGTAATTAGGTGTTTATTTATTCTATTCTAAGGTAGGTTTTGTTTATATATTATTTACTCTCCGTCTTCACTATTTACAGATATGTATTTGTGTATGTCGCTTTCAGAGTGAAGTCGATAATAGAGTACATTATATCTGCTATATTACGATCTCAATCTTTCTCTTGTATCCATGTACATACATATATACTTGAAATACTCTTTAAGATTCTGTAGAATAGTTGGCGCATAAGATTTTCATTTATATGGGTATCGTCGTTGTTTTAGATCCAGTGATTTGTCAGCTATTGTTATTGAATGCGCTTCTTCGCGCGTTCTTTGTTACACATTTTCACTATAACTGGTGTACAAACACCCTCGCCTCTCACTCTACATACCTTTTTTATACTGTCTACCCTCCTGTTTCGGTTACTTCACAATCTTCTCTACCACTTCTTTGATGTTTTAACCCTCCTGGTTACATTCTACTCTGCATTTAATTTAAAATCCTTCTGCTTCAGTCATTCTATACGATCCTCTAGTGAGTTATTATATACCAGCCTGTAAATGTGCGCCTGATCTAATTCCTTTTGCTTATCTTTTAGATTTTTAATAGTGATTTCTGTGTTGCGGTTTTTATTTTTTTTTCCAATACCTCCTTTTTAATCTCCGTGATATCGGTTTGAATAGAAGCGTATTTTTATCCTGTTGCTGTTTCATAGTGGTCAATAAGGTGCGAATGGCTTTTGTTTCTTCGCGAAATGCGGTTAATGTTTTAAAATCAAGTCTCTTATTCAAATTAGGCTATGACGTTCAAAAACTGCTAGCACTCTCAGCAGTTTTTGAACGTCAAAGTTTTACATAAAGACAGTTCCCCAAAACGCCCGTCACCGCTTCCTAGTGAGTGTAGTTAGATGGGAAGAAGAAGCGGCGCAACAAACTCCCCAGCAACACATCTGACTGTTAAGTTTCAAAAACTTGAATTTATACAGTAGTATGCTAAGTATTTTACAATACGTCATGTATTGTAAAATACTTTGCACACTACTGTCAGAAAAATAATATATTCAAACTGTAAATAAAATGAAATGAAATTACACTCGTTAGCTAGCACACTCCATTAACAAATCAAAAACAGTTTCAATCAGTGTGCTTGTTGAACAACATGCTTTAAATCTCCTACTCTCCAGCGATAATGGTTAGAAATTTCTATCCGATTCATTCGCTTCCCTTTTTTTAACTTGCCCTGCTTTGCAGTGACCCATTCCTTATGTTTTGTTGACGTTTAGTTCAGATCCGATAAGTATTTGGATTCTTTAGTTTATGTTCTTTGTAAATTTAACATCGCGACGGCGTGTTACGACAATAACGCAACCGTTCTACACAGAGCTGTATTGCTCACACGTCCACAAACTCACGAGTACGAACCCACGACAACTGTGCGATCTGGATCTTGGTGTTTTAATAAGGCAGTATTCTTTATTCATTATTATTTTCCATCTGTATTAATCTCATTCCTTATTGTCTTCGGCATACTTATCAACTTTATGCTGGCAAGTTTCGAGTTAAGATTGACTCGACACTTGGCTGGCAAAGTCATATTTCTAGAGTTAGTCAAAGAGCCAACGACACTTTGGTAAAAGTTTTGTCTGCAAAGACAAATCTTTGTCTGTGCAGACTTAATTTTCTAAACTAAACTTCATTGGGTAGGATGACGTCTGTTACCGACTTACCCTGAGGAAATATTCCCAGCAACCGGATTTGTTGTTTTGCCAACTAAGGCTGTCAAGAAGTCAACTACATAGTTATTTACAACTGGCTAAGGTAAGCATGACAAAAAGCTGGGTATTATGAAATCAAAGCAACCTGCACTTGCTTTTCAGGTAAATAACATTATAATAACATTATAACATTATAATATTTAATTTATTTTTATGTGAAAGTTTTGACATAATTGTTTCATTTGACATTATTGATCTGTTTGACATTTGTTTCCATCTGACATTACTATTTTTGCATTTTTCATGTCAATATTTAATTTATTTTAATTTGAAATTTAATGTAATTTGCATGCCCATGTGACGGTAGAATATGGAGGACTTATTATAAATGAAACAACTGTATATTACCCATGTTTGCAAATGAATAAAAATGATTATGATTAATGAATAAAACCGTTCAATGGACAAATTTCAACCTAACTAATGCAACACTTACCAACACAATAAATTTTAGGTGGTGAAGTAATCAAAACTCTATCGGCGCAGGAGCCGATCAATAATATTGTTCCTTATAATGAAAGAATAATAAAAACAAACAATAGCGTTGGAAGATAAAAAAGGCAAAAGTTAAAACATAATAGTTTAGATTCTGAACAAATTAGTTTCAAGCTAGATTAAAGAACTCATGTTTATGTTTTGAACATGAACATGAGTTCTTTAATCTAGCTTCTCGAGAGCATTACAGACAACGTGCATTTGCGATATTCTGAAGTTTTAAATATCGTTAGTGCAGGTTAAAACTAAATTGTTCAGAATCTAAACTAACTTTAACTTTTAACTTTGCCTTTTCATCTTCCAACGCTATTGATATAAAGTCTTTATGGTCTAAGCTGTGATCCATTTTCATATTAAGAATTTGATGCACCTTGAACATGAGATGAGTAAGCTGCTGTTTATCTGTGCAGGGTCTTTAGATTTACTATCTAAGAGTGAAAACAGTTTGTTGGATAAAGTGGGACTTTTAAAAGTTAGTTAAATTTAAAAGGTCTGTCCCTACTTTAATATGCCTACTCTAATGTTTCTTTAGTATTATTTGTCGAGCCATAGTGCTTGTTATATAAGATTATGCACTGAGGGGCTGAAGCAAATGATAAGACGAGGAAGTGGAAATCATGTTTATCTTCCTCCTCTTCTGTTAATTTCTGATTAATTTCATTGAGGGATCCTAAACAGTCGAATTATTTCTTAGAAACTCGTCGTGCTTCATTGTTCCGGCGTTTTTTTTTGGAAGTCACCACTGTTGATTCTGACTTTCAGAAGCTTAAGTGTTTTGAAATGTTTTGGCGAGCTTGTACCACTAATAACACGATCAGTAACAATTTTTGTATTGCTTGTGTGTATGACAACGTCATCGAACAAATTGTTTTTAACCTAAATCACAGCTTGGTATGAGTGTTCATTATCGGCTTTGACGCTATTTCGGCCATGATTATTAAAGATTTTAGGCATTTTTATTCGTTCTAGCTTCTCACGTGCATTTTTTCTAATCTTTTAAAACCCCTATAGTTTATTTCAACAAAAACTTGTTGAAATAAACCATAGTGGTTTTAAAAAGTTGAGAGAGATGATGATTTCTATTTCTTTTCAATATTTTGTGACATTTCGAGAGAATTCAAACTTTGGTTAAAATATGGGTTACATAGTTTGTACTTATTGTTGTTTGACACAAACTTTTAACCTTTCTTACTGGCTGGTCTGGTCGATTGATTATGGCCAACTAAACCGCCTCCTTCAACAATCATGGCTTCGTTTATTTTTATGATATGTCATTTTCCTAAGTCCTCATCACCATTACTACCTAATAAGTATGCTACATCACCCTCATCAACCTCCTCGAGATTTTGGAGCTAGGCATCAGTCATTGTGTTTTGAAAAATACTAATGTTAACTAAATTATGATAAACGTAAATAATGTTGTCATACTATGATATAAAATAACACTGAAATTAATAGCTTGTTTACTGAAGAAAATAGCTAAAACTGCTTACTATTATACTTTCAAATAGTTCCGTTATTACCCGCACGGGGCACAGGCGTGTTCTAAAACCACTAAAATGTTTGCAAAAAGCTCATGCTTCCTTTGTAGCTACTGATGCGATGCTGACTATTGCTCAAGAATACGAGCTAAAACTGTTGAAGACGGCCAAAACTGAAATCCACAATTTTAGATGTAATATGCAATAATTATACATAAAGCGCTCACAACCATGCGTTACGATAGAAGTCCCGGGGAGGATGGCATCACTACTGAAGCACTTAAAATTGGGTCTACCACCTATCTGCCTCACCTTACAAACTTATTTAACACTAAATTGCGATCAGGAAAGGTTCCAAAAAAGATGTGCCATTCAAATATAATTCTTCTGCACAAAAAGGGAGACAAAAGTGAAATCGAGAACTATCGGCCAATTAGTCTTATATCTCATATATACAAGACATTTATTAAGGTCATACATAATCGTATAGAAGGAAAACTGGATGAACACCAACCACCAGAACAAGCCGGATTTCGACCTAGTTTCTCTACAACTGACCACCTTCAGACACTTAATCAGATATTAGAAAAATACTCCGAGTTTAACAAACCACTGTATTTGGCCTTCGTAGACTATACCAAGGCATTCGATAGCCTTAAACATCCCGAAATATTCAGATCTTTAAAAAACCAGGAACTTGAAACACAATATATAGATCTCCTTAGAATCATATACCACAATAGTACCGCTAACATCAAACTTAATATTGTAGGACCTTCTTTCAATATACAAAGGGGTGTTAAACAGGGTGACCCGCTCTCTCCTAAATTATTTACCAGCACTCTCGAGGAGATATTTCAGTCGCTGTCGCTGGCAGCATCATGGAAGACCAAAGGCATCGAAGTCGGCAATAGAAGACTAACGAACCTCCGCTTTGCCGACGACATAGTCCTTTTTGCCCCAACAGCTCTGAAACTGCAGACTAAAGATCTGAACACGGCTAGCCTCAAGGTGGGACTCGCGATGAATCGGTCAAAAACTAAAACAATGACAAACAGCAGCAAACGTAGGGTCGAGGTAGATGGGCAGGATATACTCTATGTCGATGAGTATATCTACTTGGGCCAGTTAGTTGCTTTCGAAAACAGGCAAGAAAGGGAAATCGATCGTCGCATCGACAACGCCTGGAAAAGCTACTGGTCCATGAAGACGCTAATGAAGGGCGATCTCCCGATGTCCCTGAAGCGCAAACTCATCGACATGTGTATTCTGCCCGTCCTAACCTACGGTGCTCAGACCTGGTCACTCACCGAGTCGCAAAAGTTCCGCCTTGGGGTATGTCAAAGGGCAATGGAGCGCAGTATTTTAGGTTTAAAAAGAATTGATAGAGTACGGAACCCCACGCTGCGCTCCAAAACCGGTATCATTGACGTAGGCAAAAAAGCTGCCAGGCTAAAATGGGACTGGGCGGGTCACACCAGCCGCATGCATAATGACCGCTGGGCAAAAGTCTCCACGCAATGGGTGCCAGAGGATGGACGGCGTCGCCGAGGCCGGCCCAGAAAGCGGTGGCGAGATGACTTGGATGCACACCGCGAAGGCTGGTTCGAGGTGGCACAAGAAAAGAACGTCTGGAAGGATATGGGGGAGGCCTTTGCCCAGCAGTGGGACACAATAGGCTAAGGAAAAAAAAAATGCAATAATTAAAGGCTGGGGCACGCCCGTGCCCCACACGTATGATGATGTGCTAGTTTTTTTTTATTCTGGCCTGACAAAATTGTTAAGTATAATAAATACCTACTTAATATAAGGTATAGTATTTTTAGTACCTATAAACAAGATTAAATAGGTTAGAGTTAAAACCTAATTCCGTACTTTATCTTTGAGGAGCGTTTTTATCAGAACGCGAAAGTTAAGTGAAAAGAAAATTGATGTCGAATTTTAATTACAAGGTAACAAGGAAACTTTGACGTTAATTCTTTTTAAGTGCCAATTATTGATAACCGTTTTTCATGTAATGTGGCTTCATTCCCAATATAAATTAAAAGTCACGTTTTGCTTCAACGTTATAAAATAACATATTGTTATTCGACCCATGTCAGCCGAAACAAAGACAATTATTATCGCCTTAATATTGTGGTCGCAAAATACTCATCACTTCAACTGAAAGTCGTCCATCACTGAATAAAGGTTTCCCTCGGCTTCCTCACACCGAGCGGTTCTAGATAAAGTCAAATTTTTGTCAACAATAACGACAAAATGTCCAAATGTGACAAGATTAACATGAGCTAAAATAATGTTTGTAGTCAAATCTTAAACAATTTGGCCGATTGACAACCGTTATCGCTGTCCTTATATTATTATGACTTTGTTGCAGTCGGTGTCGCTTTCAGCCGTCACCCGAAAACTGTGTGGAGGGCCTTCCAGGGCTGCATGTTCCAGTATACGGTAACTCTAGAACCTTTCGACCCCATTAGCCAACTGTTCTGCCGTCTATTAACATGCCGCGACTTTGCCCCCGTGGCCATTTAAAACAAGATTCCAGAAAGTAGCAGGTGCCGAGCGGGAGGAAGTCATTTGATGATTTCCCATCCAAAAAAAAAGATAAGAACCATGACTCAACGATACCATAGATTTGTTTCTTGACTGCCGTATTAGGTCAACCTGTAAAATATAGGTTAAAATAAATAAATAAATAATTAATTTGTATCAGAGTATTATTTTACGCAATCGATTACCTTTTACAAACGAACAATATTATCTTTTAATAAAAATCTTTTGCCGCATGTGTGATAGATCGTTACTTGAAAACGGCTCGACCGATCGACCGATTTTTTCTCGTGTTCCTAATTCTCAAGACAACGTTTTTATGAAATAATTTTGGAAACTTCATCGCTGCATTCAAAATTGCACCCACGCGAAGTCGGGTAGGTTGAATGTCTCTCTATGAATTAAGTTAAGATTGTCACATCGTCACGTCCGTATTTGGAGCTGAGAATGTATCAACACCTAGGTTATTTCCAAGAATAAGTACTTCAAAGTTTGTATGTATGTGCCGCCAATGGCCTCACGGTGCCATTGGCGTTCGCACGCCTTTATACAATATGAAACCTGTTAAATTGTACTACTGAAAAATCTATAAAAATGGCAAAAAACTTTTTTAAATCAACGAAAACTTTTCCAAGGTCCGTTTCGCGTAATTGAGAAACGCGCCATCTAGTATAGATACTAAAAAAAAAATTAAAAAAAGGTTCCGACGAATTGAGAACATCCTCCTTTTTTTAAAGTCGGTTAAAAAGGCGTTATCACGACATCGCTTCTTTCACGATAGTTCCATCAAAAGCTGGCCGCAAAATTATCGAATTTGTTGTTTAATTTTTAGATATGACTACTACATAACACTACACCACTGCTACAAAGCTTTAACTAAATAATTGCTTAGGATTTTAATAACTTAACCAAAGTACTACAAAGTTATACTTTTTTTTCCGAAGAGAAGATTGTTTGATTTGGAGTTCACCAAAACTACAAATGGGATGAGATGAAATCATAATCACGTGTATTAGTATTGAAATGTTGATCTTGTTCCTTGGCACCAGATAAGTTTGTCATAAACTAATATCAAACAACCGAATGATGAGGTTTTATTAATATCTTTCGAGTTTTTGCGCCCCTTATGGGGTACAAGTGACATTTCATTTTGCTAAACACATACTTGCCTCGGAAAACACACTTCAGAGGCTCGTAAAAGTATATAAATTAATGTCATTATTATATGTACATACCTTTTCGACCATATGTAAACCTTATTTACGTTGCGTCATCGCATTGCGTGCACTGCACAATACAAGTTCACAACTCACTTAGGTTTGAACTTGTGCGAACTTCATTAGTTAAGTCTGGCTTTCAAGTTCAAAGAAATCGTCGTATTATTACCTACTTACCAATATATCAACAATTGTAAATTTTTAGTCAAAAACTGAGAGGTCCCAATGGAAAAGCCAATGTGTGTGAGAGAGAAGGCCACGGCGAGCGTTTCGCGCTTTTGATATCTTTGGCAAAATTGGCAAGGAGGCGCGCCATTTAATTATTTTATAATATATTTTTGTTTTGAATTATTGAGTTCATTGACTGCGCGGTGAATTGCTCGCGAAGTTTAAAACATTGATTTTACTTTTGTACAATTGTATTATAGTGATAAGCGTTAACACGTACGATTTTATGTAACAAGCCGGGCTTAACAGCGTGTATGTTGGAGCCGAGAAGCGTAAACGCTCTAAAGTAAATATCCATAAAAAAAATGTACAGGCGCCAATAAATCAAGCTACCCGAAACTGTCAAACTCAATAACCTTGAACCTAATGCTTTGACGATAAAGTTGAAAATTGATTAAATAAATTTGGCAGAATGTTGTACCTTGATGTGCTGGTGGCCTCTGTACGTTGAAAACATCGCGCACATCGTAGTGTTTGGTTAGTGACAATAAATTTAATTCTGACGCAGCATGTGGAAATTTTAGCCACCATTGTTAGTTACTTCGAAGCGGTCACGTAAAGGATAGTTTAGAAGCAGTTCATCGAGAGAGAGAATTCAGAATAGCAATGATACTTAATATTTCTTACTCATACTCGGTTGTGCGAAATAGGCCTTAAATTCAATGGTTAGTTGTTTCGACTTTTATTTCAGTGCGTAAAAGCTTCTGACGAAGGAAATATGACGGTGAGTTTTTATTATAACGTAAATAAGCGGCGCGGGTCAAAGGGAACTTTCTTTTACTTTGGCTCGCCAGATGCCGTTGATGTTCGGGTTCAGGTTCTTTATAGCCTTCGGAAAATTAGCGATAACAATGATGTAATAAAAGAAAAAAAAACAGATAAAGAGTTGACGCAGCTGGCAAACGCTTATTATAGAGGACTGACTGCAAAGTCCCGGTGTCATTGTGTAAAATAATGTTCATGAGCGTAAAATAATAAACTAAACATAGCTTTCCAAAGTAATAAATTAAATTTCTCATAATTTTTTAGCTTTAAAATAATAACCAATTTATTTCTAAACTTATTAATGGAGTCACGAAAGGATAGGAGATAAGTATTCACTTATAAAAACCAAAATATCTTTAGTAAATTTGCAAATAACATTTTTGATATTCGTAATTTCAATGCAGTAAATGAAGAGTTATTTGACTGATTTTATCGCTGCCTTTTATAATAATTAGGACAGGGAAACGGAGACGTTTTATTGCTAAAAGGATTAAATTTATCAGGTATCCGAAAATGGCGACGAAATATTAAGCCCACCTACTAAAACGAGAACTTCGAAATTCATTTCTTTTGTACAGACATAAATATATTAGATATCTCGTGACCTGGCAATAAGTTTGCGGAAAACAATGGGCAAACTTTTGATTGATAAGTTCATAAATCTGAGGCAGGGATTGTCTTAGAAGCAAAGAACAATATTTTTCGTAGTCCTAAATACTAAATGGGATAACCATTTTTCTTAAAACGAAAATAGGATGAAGACAATATAGGTATTAAGATAAGATGTACGCGGCGTGCTGTGAACAGCTTGCGGAATGTTTGTCAAATAAAATGGCTTACGAAAAATAACAATTGGACATATCGAGATTTTTTTATTAATATATATACATAGATACATCGATGTCTCTCACGTAAGTTGTTATTTATTCATTTTCAACTTATTTTGTTTCACTGCAGGGCACGAACCCAGATGGTCCACGGGAGTGGCGATAAGGCCTATTCTGGAAGACTAGCTGGAGAGGTGGCATGGTGCCCTCAGTTTCCGGCTGACGCAGGTGCTCTCTCGACACGGGTGCTTCGGGAAGTACCTGCGTCGCATAGTTCGGGAGCGGATGCCTGTTTGACACCACTGCGTGGACTGTCCCGAGGATACGGCGCAGCATACGCTGCACGCTGCCGCCCTGGAGGAATTCACAGCTTGGGCAAAACAACGCTGTGCCCTTGTTGCGGAACTTCACGTAGGTGTTCTCTCGCTTCCGACTGTAGGAAGCCGTCGCACCTTCTGCGAGAAGATGATGCATGCAAAGGAGATGGCGTAGAGAGAGAAAGGGAATACCTCTCACTCCTATCGCACAAACAGGGTAACCGGGCGTCGAAGGGCGCTAAACGATCCCCGGCTATCACAAAGAGGGGCCTCTTCTTTTTTTTTGTGTGTGGTGTCTTGTAGTTAAACCTATGAAGTTGTCGACTGCTTAACCGGGCTTGCCTTTGGTGGCCTTAATATAAGTATTAAAGCCTCCAGCCAGGGCACAAGGAGGGGCCTGCGGGCGGCAAACTTGGGAAGGAGTTGCCGCCTGACCAGCCAGAATTAAATGACGTGGTGTGCCGTTATATGCGTATCTTTATAGGAGCATGTGCGGTCGTTGGTTTGGCCACACTAAGAGATGGAACCCGCTAGCAATGACGGGCAGATAACAGTCGGGGGTGCGCGTGAATTTTATTGTATCCTGGGCCCGAGACTCATTATAACGGTAGAAACTGTGGGGTTTTAGTCTTGAGCTGTCCGACATAAAACTCCGTCTTCCCAGATGAAGTGTATCTGTCACCAGATCATTGCAAACCAAGGAATATTGAAAATTGCAAAAGAAGATTACAAAATATTTTGAGAGATTGTAAACTGTCGATGCGGCACGATGAATCGATGATTTGAAGAAGGTGGCTGGCAGCGGATGGATGTGGACCGCTCAAAACCAGGATGGTTGGCGATCTTTGGGGGAGGCTTACGTTCAGCAGTGGACGGCAATTGGCTGATATGATGATGAAACTGTCGATAAATTGTTAAATGAACATTTGTTCTACAATTATACGAATCAAAATCTTGTATTCTATAATACCTTCGTGCTGGTCCGAGACATTGTGAATAGGGTAAGTGTGGACTAATTCTGTCGGTAGGCATCAAGCTCGCCCCACCATCTTCGTAAGTTGTTGTATTCCAGAAAATTGTGTTTTTTGTTTTTCCAAGTATTTAATTTCTTGCATATTACCTACGTATTCCACAATTTTGTGGTTAACGCTTTCGTGGTCAATTGTTAACAAGTTACGTAAAAGGCTACCGTTTTGTTATCAATAAATGAGAAAAACATTTTTTTAACCGACTTCAAAAAAAGAGGTGGTTCTCAATTCGACTGTATCTATATATTATACCTGGATCAAAAGAGATCCAGGCACCCCAATACTCTATTCAAAATTAGTGTTGTATTCGAAATATCTACTCTATTCGAAATACCTTATTCAAAATTAAGATTCTAGGTACTTATTCAGTATCCTCTATTCAAAACGAATGTTGTATTCAGAATTCAGAGTGGATGTTAGTGTAGCGCGTAGCGGCGTTTTTTTTGTAGCCTGTAGTTATTCGTAATACGCACACATATGTGATGTTTTGATCATGTATAGTGTTATATCATTTATATTTTATTTAAACAACTTACATCTATTTAATTAGTAAGACTTGTAAATTATTGTAAAATCATGATAAATGATATTTATTTTGTAAATAGGTAAACATAACACTTTTACACGTCAATATTTTTGGGTAATTTTAAACTAGATGAGGCAGGTGATTCCTAGCTGACTACCCTGAGAAGAAACACCGACACAAACTCAGAGGTCAAAGGATCTTTTAAAGTCCATACAATCGTATTGGTCAAACATATGAGAACCATGTAGGTTAATGTCTGAAGTGGTCTTTTGAGGAAAGTACCACACAGATTTGAGTGGACCTGTCCTGACAGTGCCAGCATTTGTCACTTATCGTGTAGCTCAAACTTAAAACTTTAAGAAGCTCAACGACTTGACGAACAAAACCAAAGTAAGGACATAAAGAACTCAAACTGCCAGACTAACATGAAATGAAATTAACCCCTAATATTGCGATGTACATGGTCTTCACATTCACAATACGTTATGTGAGGACCATGCAGATCAGTGTCTGAAATGGTCTTTTGAGGAAAGAACCACACAGATTTGAGTGGACCAGTCCAGTTAGTGCAAGCCTTGGTCAGTAGTCGAATAGCTCAACTTAGAATCAATAAGGAGCTCAACGACTCGACGAACAATGCCAATGATAGGACATTTGGGTAGGCCACAAAAAGTACTCAAACTGCCAGACATCGGCAAAAAAAGTACTTGAGAGAGAAAAAAAATTACAATAAAGAAAGATAACCCATATAGTCCTCATATTCACAATAATGAATTAAAATTAAATTATAAAAATATAAGACTTTAAAAAGTAAGTAGGTATTAAAGTAAAAAAAAATTGAAAAAAAGTCAATTGAAATACAATAGAATAGAATACTTCACAAAGTAAACTAAACACTCATATCAAAGAGTATACAAAAACGAGAATATAAAAATGACAAAGTGTTAAAATAACATATAAACGTAAATATAAACATTGGGCCATGTACATCATTGAAGCAGTTCAATCCCAAGCCTTCTTGTCTTCTAGATAGTCATTAACTGTGTAAAATGCTTTCTGGCTTAGCTTACGTGTCATAAATAATTTGAATTTATTGATACCCAAGGACTTTAATATGGCTAGGGAGTTTATAATAAAAAAACGTATACATTGGCATTTAAATGAACCACCTACTTTCTTGAGCCTGGTTTTAGGAATGACAAAATTGTGTTTATTCGTAGTATTTAAGTTATGGATATCACGGTATCTTTTAAATATATATATTTTTGTGTGCATACAAAAGATTCTCATAAATATACTGAGAGGGTACAGTCATTATATTAATCTCTTTAAATTTGTCTCTGAGTGAGCGTCTAAGACTTAATTTATAAATTGCACGAATAGCCCTTTTTTGTAAAACAAATACAGTCTGAATATCGGCGGCATTTCTCCACAACAGAATGCCGTATCACATGACACTATGAAAATAACTAAAGTATACTAAACGGGCTGTCTCTAAATCAGTTCAACCGCGAATTTTTCTCACGGCGTATGCTGCAGAGCTAAGTTCAAATTAGTTATGTAATGCATGTTCAAATTAGTTATGTAATTTCTGGTTAATTATTTGTGAAGTTTCTCATTCTATCCATGTCGTAATAATCTGATGGGGTTACATAGGTATAGATATAATCTAGGACCACAGAATCAAAAAGACGAATCGAACGAGCCCAAACTCGATGCGGCTACGTCGCTTTATTACGGAGATTCTCTAGCCACCTTCCAGCTTCATCATCAAACTCTGTTTACCATTTAGGTCCAAAGTAATCGTCAAGACGAATCATATGAGCCGAAACTCTATGGGTTTATGTAATTTTATAACGAAGTTCCTATGGCCAACTTCCATCTTTATCATAAGACCCTGGATACCATCTAAAGACAAAGTACTTGTCAAGACGAATCGAACAAGTCTAAAATCGATGGGGTTTATTTATTTATTTAAACTTTATGTACAATAGTGGTACATGGGCGGACTTAATGCATCAAGGCATTCTCTACCAGTCAACCTTTGGGTTATAAAGACTATACTGTGGTAGGTGTACAATAAATAAAAATAAGATTCAAAATTGAATTTTAAGAATTCGGAAAGAATATACAGATAATATATATAATACTAATAAAATACATATATGCATGCGTCGTTTCATTACAGAGTTCCTATGGCCACCTTCCAGCTCCATCATCAGATCAGCTCTGTGTTATCATTATATTGCATTGTCACGCAATATACATTTACGTGTAAAATTCCAGCTCAATCGAAAACCGGAAAGTGTGTCAAATTCAACTGACAAAATCGATTACGATCGAGAGACAGACAACGGGACAAGTGAAACTAAATAAAAGCTTGAAAAAAGCATTAAAATATGACGTTTAAAGAAAGCAGCCCGAAAAAAAAACTGGGCAATTTCATAGGTAATAATTTAAATACTTGTAGTAATCTTCTTTGTGATTTTTTTGAAGGTTGCTATGAAACTGGATGTAAGATAACCAAATGAAACCTAAATTACGCCATTTGTTCTGAGAAACTTCACTAAACTTGAAAATTTCCCAAGAATGTATACAAAAGAGTGCATTTAGATAAGTACTCATTAGACGTTGATTAAGGAAACGAGGCGGGTCGCCGCAAAAGATCTGTCTCGGTGTTTTGTATAGCAATATGATTAAGAATGGCTGGGTCTCTCAGTGGATATGTGTCGGATGACGTGGAATTAATCTGCGTCGTGTAAATAAATGTAGGGTGTATGTCAGAGCGTCGACGACGGCGGCGACGAGGCGGGGCGTTTGCCTCCTCGCACCGGAAGCGCCCGTTCTCAACAGATTGGAGAATATACTTGTGTACGCCGCGTAACGCTTGCCAAATTATTCTTTACCCCTAAAACAGGAACAAAGCCTTCATCATCTCGTGTAATAGACGCCAGTAAATCCACCTGGAAAATTGAAAATTATGCGCCGAGATGTGTTTCAAACAACCACTTTCGCGAAGAATAAATACTGTTTTGAACACTCAAGAAAATTATGTGCTTAAGTTTATTATAAAAATTCAAGAAAGAACTTAAGAGTTTATTTATTTATTCACACTTTACGCACACAAATGTACAGAGGCGGACTTAATGCCTTAGGCATTCTCTACCAGTCAACCTTTAAAGAGTTAAATGTTTCAAGAGTTATATGTTTCAACAGTTTGGGTTTTAAATAGTAAATAGTAGGGCCATGGAGTCACAGTGAGTGCACACCAGACATTTTTTGCTGGCATTTTTTTTTTGACAGTGATGTGGTGTCGAGTTTTGCGATGCCTTTTGACCACTTTTTGACCACTCTTTGTTTTGAGTAACATTATTTTAGCCTTATACACTTCTGTATAAGGCTAAAATAAAATATAAATCTGGAATTAATACGACATCACTGAACAGAACAACTACGTGGCCATATTTATGTTTAAAACTTTTATTGGTGACAATTATACTCGTTTAACAATAATTTTAACTTCTGCCGTCAAAAAACGACTGATACATTTCTGTCTTCTTTACGGGAGTTTCTTGTCCGTTCTTCTCCATAAGAATCTACCTTTCCGAATGGACAGTAGAGTCACTTTATTAATATATTTTACTGAACTGTAAATGCTGACGTTCAAAAGTGCCGTTTAATGGCCTAATTGAAATAAACGTTTTTGACTTTTGACTTTTTGACTTTTGGCAGAGTCTATGTTGGACTTCACTTTCTAACTATAAACTTCAAGGCTGCATAATCTCGTCATTTTTAGGGTTTTGAACGTCCATATGAAAAACCGAATCCTTAACTCATGTGTCTGTTTATCAGTCTGTCACAGCCAATTTACTCCGAATCTACCGAACTGATTTAACCAATCAGGAAAAACCGAAAAAAAAAATACTGGGCCGTATGTGGTGTTATATATTTAGGCTTAATATGAGGATCTCGAATAAATGATTCATAATTTTCAACGTTTTTTAAGAAAACATTTGAAAGTTCACCTTATCTCCGAAACGATTGAGGCCCAAATCTTGAAAATGTAAGTACAGAAAATAGTTTTTTGCACATACTAGGTTAAAAAAAAGCATTTAATTCGTTCGGAACCCTATGCGCTCGGGTCCGATTTGCACTTTGCCAATAAAAAATACTTGCTTAGTAATCTTACTATGCTATTTTTACTGGCCAACTAACGACCAACGCTTTTGCGTCTGCGCGATTTTACTGTATTGTGCGTATAGCCTTATCGAGACATCACAGTCTAGTAGCTTAGTTACAGAATACACATAATCATGGATATTTTAAGTCTTAGCGGTTCGAGGTATCTGCTTCATCGTCAGCGTTCTCCAACAGCGTGCAAACGGTATCTATTGAGCCTTAGGGGCGCGCTCACTGGAGCGCAATTTTATGACGCGACGATGCGCGCGTGTCTCCCACGGGCCATTCTTTCTTCGAAGACTTTGGTTTTTTTACGTTTTTTCCCTACTTATAATGCTTATGCATACGTTTAGCATCGCTCAGATTCTCAAGGTTATTGAGGCAACTATACGCCTTAAAGATCAAGCTCGCTGCTCAGCCCACGAATAGCAATCGCGTCGTAAACTCGTCGCGTTTGCGCTGGTTAAGTATCACGCGATTTACTCGGCGAGCTTGAACATTAAGCATTGTACGTTGTGACAAGACGCATAAAGTGTATATTCCAAACGCTCTGAGGAATTCGCGCTCGAGTAAACACGCCCTTAGAAGTAGGAAACTGGCTTACCTACTTGTCGAAACTAATATTAAATTTAACATGACTAAATGCTTTATTTAATTTTTCTTGTCTATTCGCTGCGCGTGCTTACACTGTTCGTGGGACGTCACGCAAGTAAATCTCCCTACTTCCAATTAATACCCGAATAAGATCGAACTTGGAGCCATGGCTTCATTTACTAGTTTTCGAGATTTTTAGAAATCACTACGTCGGCTCAAATAAAAAATTAAAAACACGCAAAGGGGTGTCATTTACTTATAAAATGCACAACAACCTCAACCATTTTATTTTTCGCAATTACTAGTCTTGGTAAAAATTTCTGATTAGGACGTAAAAAATCTTTATAAAGATAATAAAGTTCTGCAAGCGAGTTCTACGTGGGGCACGTTTTGACCATGTCTGACGTATCGGGGCTAAACTAGCATCACACCCTACGGGTAGTAAACAGTTCTGGACCCTTTCGAAAGCGGTTGAAACGAATTATTGTCGGCCTACTTTACCACCAAACCTGATAGGTCGCGGGCTCACTCTGCAAGTGAGAAAGCAAATTTATTCTGCATCTCTCTTTGCAAGCAATTCACGTCTGGAAGCTGGTTCTAAACAAACCCCAATTGTATCCGTTTTGACTCTTTGATGCCGGAGATCGCAGTTCACATTAAAGAGGTCCGAAGAGTATTGTGCAGTCTAGACGTGAACAAGGCCAGCGGGCCTCACGGCAATCCAGCGAGAGTGTTGAAGCAGTGCGCGTGTGCGCCTGTACTATCTCCTGTGTTGACACGCTTGTTCCGCCTCTCTCTTGAAAAAAGAACGGTGCCAAAAACCTGTAAACTTGCGAATGTATGTAGTACAAACATCATTTTCTTTTCCAAGTCTTAACCTTCTTAAGACGTGGAATTGGAAATCATGTTTTTCCTAAATGTTTGCTCCCACTGTACGACAAAAACGTGTGTTTTGCAGGGAAAATTGTTGCGCCACTTGTCTTTTTATATAAACAATAGAAAATGGTGATTGTCGCGGGAGTTTTGAAGTTTATTTATTTATTAAAACCTAAAAAAAAAGAAATAGAGAGAGGAAAATATATACAGGGTGTCCCAGAACTCAACGTCAAGCCGAAACGGGGTGACAGGATTGATCATAACCATCACGAGAAAAATCTGAAAACCTGTGCCAAAAAAGGGCGACCGTGTAGACCCTGCTCATTACCGACCGACGGCCATTACCTCCATTCTGTGCAAGGTTATGGAAAGGGTCCTGTAAGTTGCTGGCCTGCCTTGAAGAAAATGATCTGTAGAGTGACCGTCAAAATGGCTTTCGCTGGGGACGGTCAACTGGCGATCTTGTGTATGTCACGCAATGCTGGGGCGAAGCCATCGAGAAACACGGCGAAGAACTTGCTGTATCGCTTGATATCTCGAAGGCCTTTGACAGGGTCTGGCACGCAAGTCTACTCAGCAAGCTTCCTGCATATAGCATCGATCCGAGTAGTCGTTGACGGCTGCTCCTCTGACCTCATGGCTATTGATATCGGAGTTCCTCAGGGGTCTGTTCTCTCTGCAACTCTTTTCACGCTACATATCAATGACTTGCTTAAGCCTGGTATTGTTGCGTACGCAGATGACAGTTCGGTTTCAGAGAGTTAGTTGTTCAAAAACCGGGGAAAAGGTTCGTTCCTTGAGAGGGGCCATGGTAGAGCGGACAAATTTGACCTTAAGCTTTGTCTCCCAGTGGGGTGGTGACACTATGGTTTCTTTTAACGCCACCAAAACACAAGCGTGTCTTTTTACCGTAAAAAAGAGTCATAACGACCTAACTCCCACTTTTTCGGGGTACATCTGTCCCTGTCACCGATTGGCTCGAGCTCCTAGGCATCAACTTCGGCGCCACCGTTGAGCACAAAGCCCGAACTGTGGCCAAAAAGCTGGGCATCCTAAATAAAGTCAAGCGATAATTCACACCTGGTCCAGGTGTGAATTAACCCTTTACAAATTACAAGTCCGATCCTGCTTGGAGTGTTGCAGCCACCTTTGGGATGGCTCAGCTAAATACCAACTAGCCGCGCTTGGCTCAGTGGAACGCAGAGCTAAGAGGCTTATTGGCAACGTAAAACAGGTGGATGACAAGCTTCACAGCTTGGCTCATCGCCGCAAGGTTGCCTGCTTGTCGGTCTTCTACAGATTGTACTTCGGGGAGAGTCGAAGCGAGGCGGAGAGAGGCGGAGCGAGGCGGAGCGTGGCGGAGCGTGGTGGAGCGAGGCGGAGCGAGGCGGAGCGAGGCGGAGCGAGGCGGAGCGAGGCGGAGCGAGGCCAAGTTTTATGAATATTAGGCATTGTTGATGTAAAACTGGATCGGAACCCTTTCCATCGCGATACACACAACACTTATTTGTCATCGCCTTTCTAGGGTGCCAAAAATCAACAACTAAACTTTATTCAAGGCCTGAGTTTGTATACATTAATTGTGGATATCACAGAACTGATAACGAAGCGCGTCTTGTAAGTGGGTCGTGCGATAAACGCAGCATGCGCTGGTGGAGATATATTGTATAATATGTGGTGATGTGTGAAATGCGTAGCTGCGAATCATCGAATAAGGCAATTCACGTATGACTACACAACTACAGTAAGTATGGGTTGTAGCAACGCTTAGGCTCAAAAATACCTATTATGACTTTTTTGCACCGAAAATACATTATTATTCAATGACTAAAACGATTTTGTTCATTCTGCAACGTGATCAATCGTTACAATGAAAAATATACAGCAATTGAGTCAAGTGGCACGAATAAATCGTTACAATTTTAAAATAAACATTGTCAGGCTACCGTTTCACATGCGCGATTAATTCATGGTGTAATTAATTTAATCAGTCGCTGTCAACGCAGCAAGTGTTTATTTTATGCATTAAGGAGATTATTTTGTGCTATCGACCGGTAATGTTATCACACGTGTCGCCTCGGCTAGCACGATGCGCGTTACGCTCCGCCAATTTAAAAACTGAATATACAAATAGCTCAGTTGCACCGTTTAAGCTCTTAATGCACAGCTGTAATTTGTGTATGTAGCGTAAGTCGCAAGATGTAAATTAAATGCTTCAATTGATCTGGAAAGTGCCTGTGAGTAAGCGACTTGGTGCTCTAGAGATCTGTCAATTAGGTATAGAAAGCGTTGCAGGAACGTCAATGATTTATTTTCGTGTGGCCTAATATCAGCAAATCCTTCAAAAACCTTTTATTTTATATATATTTTATTGTATATACCTACACCATATAAAATAAAACATAAATATATGTATTTTAAACTAAACACATTATAACATTATTTGGCCCGACATAGAATACCGAACGGCAGCAACTTTTGGGTAAAAGTCAACTATGAAATTCACCAGTATATATTACTCTGTACTTACACGTAAAGTAGGCACAACAACGAAAACACCGTCGAAACATGACAGATGTTGAAATTGTGCCGGGGACCGTACTTAACATGTCGATATAAAAGTTTACCGGATCGACACCGCCCAACCGTTCAGATACAGATTGTCGTGGCTCGGCGTTACTGAGTCTATTTGTTGGCTCAAGCACGAGTTGCACACGTTAACGTTAGCTTCATAATCATAACACGATCCTTGCTTTCACTGAACACAGGCATAACGCGACAATGCGACAACGCTGTGTCAACTATTTTTCAAAGAAATATTTCTAACGGTTGAACAATTTTAGCACAATTTCCATAAAAATATTGCACGTTGTCGTGGTGTCCTGTAGCATCTGTCTGTAGGAGCCTTATATGATCCTTGCATTTTCTGCACACAAACGAATTAGGGTGACACACGCGCGCCTTGTTTGTTGTTCCACAAATAATAGAGTCGTAACGCCTTGGGCACTAACACTGCGCCGCGCTCCGGTTACTAACCAACTTTTTTGACCACGTTCCGAGATAACGTGAAAACCTTATGATATGATATAACGTGTTTTATAACGCTGTGTGATGTTAGACAAATGGAAGAAACAGTTAAGAGTGTGTTCATTGACAACGGTCGTAGTTAAGTAAGAAAAAAGACATTTATTTAATGATTTAAATTGTAACTTGGACATTCCTGTTAAACATTTTTATAAAATTTGTAAATATCAAAGTAAATACCAAACTGCAATGGAAAAACGTATGTACACGTAAAAGGTACCTACCTATTTTAGAAACTGAAGAACTATGTACACAACATTTGTGCTCTGTCAAAGCCAGCAGAATATTTTTTTTTAATTTTGCCTCTGCTTCCGAGCGCTTTGCGTTGGGTCAAAACGCATTTCGCAAAATACAAAAAAGGGCATCTATGCATAGGCATTATGATTTTCTGTTTTTCGAACTGCTCCTCTAAGGTTACCCAGAACTCTTCAACCTGCTAACCCGAACAAAAAAGGGGAAGCCATACAGACCACCAACAACAACTAGATATATTAACTTTCAAAGTAAGCAACAGGTTACAGCGTACTTCTGCTGAGGGTGTTGCTAGGAGAGACGGTAGCTAATGGCTAGTTGGATCTGGTTAATTTTACGGAAGAAATTAAACGAGCTACATACACAAAAATAGCTCTATCACAATGTTGATTAGCAAAGTTGGTAGCAAAACGAAGCGTTAAAAAAGCCTCATTGATGAAACAAATTCGAACATAAATTAATAACATACGTATTTTGCGGCCAAACTCAGATGTTATTTTAATGTAGCCGTCATTAAATAAAGCCATCATTCGTCGTTCGAAATTATTTAGGTACAAATTCAATTCCTATGAAATCCTGCATCTCATACAATAGACAAAAATGAAACATAAGAGAAGGTACTTATCTCGATAGAATACGTTGTTGAGTATGGCGCGAAGTCAAATACAACATCGAGTCAAATTACCATAATTCTTGTGTCTGCCTTTTTAAGTCCTACGTTAAGCTACTAGCTAGCTAGCCTATATTTTACGCCACCTCACCTAAAGTGAATAACCTACCTCTTATATATAAAACCGGACACGTGCGTCGCCGGTGTGTATCGGGCCACGCGCAGTGTAGGGTTCTATAGTTGCACGTCACAATTGCCGACTGATAATGGTGCATTTTATTTGATTCTATGAATATATTAATTGAGTTAACGGTTAAGCGGTTAAAAACGGGCCCACATTGGAACTTGTACGAAATTTTCCCTCTCCAAGTACATTTTATAGGTTGGTCGAGTACACCCTGATTTCATTTTACCACTTTGTCGACGTGATTAAAATAAATACCCTTACCAAATTCCAACTATCTAGTACTAAGCGTATCTGACCTAAACCACGGACAGAAGGAGAGACGGACACGGCGAAACTATAACAAGGAACCCCCTTCTTGATTACGGAACCCTAAATTGCATTAATTTGTCTCAGCACTTAGGTGCTAGAGATTTGCAAAAAAACAAAAAACTATTTTCACTATTACAGGTACGGCAGAATAAACCTGAGTTGCAGGCTTGCTGTTTTTTTTTCCGCACAAGTGCAAAATATATATTGCGTGCCTAAAAGCGGTGCGATAGGAGGCAGTTTTCGGATAAGTATATTATTGATGGGTCACGTGTGTTTAAAACTTACAGATAGCGCTCCGTATTAAGTTCAGGAAGTCTCCTAGGATCGACTTTCAAAGTCTTAAGTTGAACTTAGATTGGAAAGTTTACAAAAGCTGTGAACAACATGACCATGACCATTCATATGACTACAGCGCACGATGTTAAACTTCTTTGTTGCAACTAGTTAGTAGTTATAAGAAAATTGTGAAATATATCACTGTATTACTTATAGGTAAATTTTAGAAACGTAGTGTAAAATCTCTACTAACATAATATCATTACTGAACGTTACCATGCTTTAAAATAGTTACTGGAGTTGCTTAATAAAACTGCTTTATGAAATAGTTATTGTTTTTTGTTTATTTTATTAATGAGAAACTCCTGCATACACATAAAATCTTCATATTCATTTTTAATACAGTGATATCCATAACATGAATACTAGGCACAATCAGAAAGTGGTTCCTTATCCACATTAAAAAAAAATGGTTGTCTGTAAAGTCGGTTTACGGACGATAGTTTAACGTGATAACGTCATAACAAAACATTGATGAAATGATCGTAACATTACAATGAGCGTAACGTTACAATGAGTCATCACTCATCCTTTTTCGTGCATGCAGCCGGCGTTCATCGATTAATTAGACGGTGTCACGTCAAAAACTAAGTCTCAATATAGTCAAATAATTTGTATAGCCCAAACTTTGCCAGAGAGCTTTTTATATTGTAAAATATTATTTTGAAGACAAAAAAACTTGGGATGAGCTGTTTTCAATTTCTTTGACTTATAATCCTTTTTAACACGTTGACTTTAATATTTACCATGTTAATTCATTTAATATTTTTTTACGTTTATCTGTCAGTTTGAGTACCTTTTGCGGACTACCTAGAAATCCCTTTCTTTGACATTGTTCGTCGACTATTTAAGGTCCTCAGTACTCAGTACTTCTGATTTAAGCAATATGGCTTTTAATAACACTAGACAGGTTCACTCAAATCTATGTGGTTCATTCTTTTAAAGCATTTCCTCAATTTTTCCCCATTTTAAAACATATCGACTCTAGTCTGCATGGTTTTAAACAACGTATTGTAAATGTGAGAACTATGTACGTAGATCGTTATTATACGGGTTGATTTCATGGTTGTCTGGCAGTTTACGTACACTTTGTTGGATCTGGATCTTTCAGTTCCACAAAGTTCTGAGTTGAGGTGCATGATAACTGACAAATGCTTGCACTGTCTGGATAGGTCCACTCATGTCTGTGTGGCGCTTTCCTCAAAAAACCACCTCATACGTTAACCATACATTAACATAGTCTCTTTTGACTTGACATTTGCATTGTATAGATTCAGTTTCTTTAGCATTATATAATTTTATGCATGAATAAAATCAACATGAAACCATTATTTTGTAACCATTTACTGATTAAAAAGATTGCCAATGGAGTTTCTTGCATAGTCTTTTCCATAGATATCTTTATTTAAAATTAAAGCTTTGACTTTGAGTTCAGCATCTGGCAGCTCTGGGATCTTAGTTCATTACGGTTTAGCTTTCAGTGATTCCGACGGTTGGAATGTAAACACGGCATAGCAAGACAGTCAAATCACGGTGCGGTGGCGAACACAAAGGGTTTGCCGTGCTATACAGCAGGATAGACCGGCTGGCACGTTAGTTTACAAACGACTGTCACTAAACGAAGCGAACGCTGGATCTGTAACAATTTGTAGCCAACGATCATTTTGAGCCTTGCTTTCTGTTTTCTGATTCATTGTTTAAAGCTTGGGCTATTCTGTAAACATGTCGAAGTGAAGGCTTTGGTAAAGTGGTCACGAGGTGAGCTGTCAATGCATATAATCAAGATGGAATGATAGCTCACTTCGTGATCACATCACATCGTGTGTGCGCGTATTCACTTCGACATGTTAACAGAATCGACCGGCAGAACGATAAGCGCCTAATGGATGGAGCCAATTGACCGAACAGGTATCAAAAATCCTTCAAGCAGCTATTAATCTATGACGCGTGTTACCGATTAAACTGAAGAAGATAAGCGAACCCTTCAGTCAAACAATAGAGCTGTGTTGATGTTGAAGGGACAGCTAATATTGCCATCTTTCATCTGGGTTCACAGTAGGTAATAATAGCTAAATTTCGGATTTTGACTACCAAAACCGATACATTTTTAGGTTGTGTAAATCTAACGCTAAATATGAAGCAACTACGTACCTACTATTCCTCGCACATCTCTTTTGTGGTTACAGGAAAATGACGACCATGAAAAAGCGGATACGTAGAGCATAATTAGCGCACGAACATAAAGTGCGAAATTCAAGATACTGAGTTCCCACTTTTTGAGAATATTTTGATGATATTGAGCTTTAAAGGTCCAACCACTCACATGCCATAAATAACAAAATAGTAATTTTACACATTAATCGAAGCTCACACAGGTAAAGTTTGTACGATTTCATAATCAAAATACGATTTGTTACACAATAGGGATGATTCCTGAGTAAAAAATATTTTGTTAGATTATCGGAAAATATGAGAAACGTATTTTTAACCGACTTCAAAAAAGGAGGAGGTTCTCAATTCGGATGGAAGTCTTTTTTTGTATGTCTGTTACCTCATAACTCTGTCATTTATAAACCGATTTGAGAAATTATTTTGTAGGTTTCCGTAGTCAACAAGGAACCCTTACAGTTTCGCCATGTCCGTCTGTCTGTCTGCCTGTCTGTCCGTCACCGGTTTAGCTTAGAGACGCTTAGCGCTAGAAAGTTGTTATTTTACCACTTTATCACGCCAATAAAGTGGTAAAATAAAAACTTGAAATACATTGTTTTTTTATCATCAACCCCATGGTGTGGGACGTCGTTGGATAGGTCGTTTAAAATACTGAGGGTTTGCTAAAACCATTTTTTCATCCAAGGATCCGTTTGCGAAATATTAAGCTTTAAAGTGCCTACTAATTTTTGTTAGAGTCAAGTGTCCCCCCCTACCCCTCTGCCAGCTCGTGACGTGAAAAAATTCGTTGTAGTAGCATAATATATAAAGAATTTTAAAGAAAAACTATGACAGCTAAGAAGGTTTTACAAGTTAATGAGTAGTAGTCGACCAACTTAAAATAAAAAAGCTAATAATTCCTTAGAAAATCACTTAAAACCATTTGCAACTTTGTAATCTAACAATATTATAGTGAAGTACATTATACTATTTTTCTGACATGGTTTAGGAGAAAGGGTAACTACGAAACCTTACACTGTGCGTGGTTCGAAATGCACTGGGCCCATTTTATGTGAAAGGATATATTTCGATTCGTCCCATACAAATTTTATCAAAATCGGCTCAGCAGTTTGGTTTTGAAATCAAAATAGCTGGAAAAAATATGTCATCCAAGTAAACGAAATTGTGTATTTTGCTTTCCTATGACTTGCCAGAGGTGTTGATAGGTGTGGGTTACCACTAAAACGTGAAACAGTTATTTATGATACTAGTGCGATAAGTTGTTTTTTACAAACGAGTAAACGAATGGACCATAGTTACGAGTTTGTAAAAACCAATTTCTGCACGTGTGCCATACCACGTTTTTCAACCCATTTGCGAAAAAACAGTACATTATAGGTCATCATCTTTCCGACATCAGTCGGAAAGCCGCAACAATCTGGCGATCCTTACATGAAAATAGCGCGAATTTGCAAATGGCGCCACAAGCGCGTGATAAAAATTAGAACTACATCTTTTGCCTCATGTTCTCTTTAGTACTTATAAAAATGAGACTAACGTGTTGAGCAAAAGCGCTTTCAAGGAGGTTTGATCATTCAGCTTATTTTTTCCAGTAATGTGAAACTCCTTGGTAGAATTGTTATTTTTTTTAATTATAATAAAAAAACCGTAACGGATACGCACGGCGCTATACAAAGAGGAGTGCGGTAAAATAAGTTGTATGGTTTGTAATTATTTGACTTTCGAACAATGTATACAGGCTTCCTAAATGCATTTTTTGAACAAATGTGTTGAAAAATAAAATACATTTCACAAAATATTACAACCGACTTCCAAATAAAAAAAAACTACAAAGATTTGAATAACTTTAATTTCGGAAGTCGGTGTTAAAATACGAAGAAACATCCAAAAACACCACACGAACAATCAATTTAATTCTATCTCACGGACTTTTCTAGACAAAAAAAATTAAGAATTCGAATTCCAAGTCGGTTAAAAAGGAGGAGGTTCACAATTCCATTGTTTTTTTTTAAGTTTTTTTATTTTTCACTTTTTAGTGGTGATACCTCACAGCTAAATTGGCATTATTCCCATGATGAGTGGTTACGCTATTTCTCGATAAAGAATTACTTTGTGTGCCTTCGTAGTCAAGTCCAGACCAGCTCAGTTACCTAAACATCTACTTTGTTTTGAGATTGACATAACCTAATAATATCTCACTTTACTAGATTTTATAAAAATACAACCGACTTCCAAATAAAAAATACTACAAAGTATAAAATAACTTTAATTTCGGAAGTCGGTGTCACAAAAAGAAGAATCAACCAATAACACCAACTTACGCAATTAAAGAAATTTTAAACTTTGTAGTGTTTTTATTTGGAAGTCGGTTGTTTTTTTTTTTAAGTTTTTTTATCGGATTCTGATGGATCACGGACTGGCTACTTACCTGACACGTGGAGGCTGAGTTTGTTTATACCTTATTTTTGGGACCGGTTCAGAACAACACTAAATCGTTTCTATCAAGACCATAATGCTTACCCTTTATATCCCAAGGCATTCAACTAAGCAATTTAAATTAAGCTCTATTGCATACATGGGTTAGACAAGTTTGGCCACGCAATAAACTTGCTCTGCGGTCCCCGTTTATGATTAATATCGTTATCAAATTAGTTCGTACATATGAATAGCTTCTGGGGTTCTACTAATAATGTTAAGTTATTATTATGTTATGTTTTTTAAAGTTTATAGTACCTTTATTCAACTCAGTTGGTCCCATTATTTTTTGATCCTCACGAGAAACAGGGTCGAGCGAGAGATCGGCATAAGCGGAGTTTCTAGAATTGAGGAAAGCAGTTGAAAACTGATTTTCAACTGTTTTCCTATTATGGTTCATGAACCGCTCACGGGTTGACATACAGACAATACAGAATCCCATAGTTACAACGTTTAAGGTAGTAGGCTTGCCCTGGCCATTTGGAGGAACACGGATGGGTTTTAGTCAGTAAGAGTTTGTGGCGATGATTTTTTTTATCGTCTGTCCCATGTTATGAGGTGTTGCTGGATAAGTCGTTTAAAATGTTAGGGGTGTACAAAAACCATTTTTCCGTCTAAGGGAGAGCGTTTGTGAAATTATTAACCTTTAAAATGCTAGTTTTTGGTATAGTCAAGTCTCCCTCTGCCAGCTTAACGGTTGTTTTCGGAGACGTGAAAAAAATCATGGTAGTAGCATAGATATATAACGAACTAGCTGCTGACTGCGGATCCACCCGCGTGAATGTCGAAAATTATCCGAAGGGAACATATTCCCGATATAAAAGTATCCTAAACCAGACTATTATCTACCTCAGTGCCAAATTTCATCAAGATCCGTTTAGCCGTTCTGACGTGATTGACTAACAAACATCCATCCATCCAAACCTTTGAAATTACGTATAGTATTAATTAAGTATAGTATTATAGATTTAAAATGAAAACTATCGTAACTTACTAGACTAAAAACGTTAATGAGTTATAGTCGACCAACTTATAAAATGAAACTGGATAAGTTATAACTTCATAATTATTCCATAGAAAATGACTTAAAACTACATGCACATGTATTACAGTGAAATTCGTTCTGATATTGGGTCCTGATTTTCGGGGCGAGCAACTACGGAACCCTTCACTGCGCGTGGCTCGACACGCACTTGGCCAGTTTTTGTGTTACGGTTTTCCCTAATCAGCATCAACTAAGCTTTTATGATTCCGATAATAGATTTAAGTTCAAACCGGTGACGATTGAGTTAGGTAAAAACTAAGCACTTTTTAAAGCGTTGAAAACTATAAACCTTTACATGTAATCTTTATCAGTCATATAATTAGCCATTCAGATCTTTATTCCATAAATACTTAACTAACTATATACACTAGAAATAAAAATAAAATCTTTTCCAAATGCGAATTATTTTTATCGGACAACACTGACAGACTACTTACACTTCCAAAATTCAACACAATAGCCCCTGAAATCAAAATTATGGACAAAAGCTCTCTTCGTCTCCTTGGGTGCCCAATCTTTGAGAATTCTTTTCCAGATTTTGTTGAAGAAAAAATTCAAAATTTTAATGACGTTTCGGAAAGATTGCTCCAAATTAACATGCATTCGGCCATCACTCTTATTCGTCATTGCTGCTTCGGCCCAAAATTAATATATTTCCTTCGTGCTTCCCATTTATGGAAGCACCCCCACCTTTTGGACAAAATAGACCAAATTATCAAGCATACACTTACTTTAATTTTAAATGTGGCCCTGGACGACAAAGCCTGGGCGCAAGCAACCCTTCCCATCCGTATGGGAGGCCTCGGCGTCCGCAAAATTACCAGTATTAGTTTACCGGCTTTTATATCCTCGGTGTACGGCACTGATAAATTAATCAGGAATATTCTAGTTTCTACACTGATTGATTTTGATGTGCCGTACTTCATCGAGGCTGTGGAGGCCTGGAGACTCGCTTGCCCGAATTCAAATCCGCCCGACTACCCTTCATCCCAGAGACGGTGGGACGAGCCGCTTTGCAGGCAAGTTCAGGAAAAACTTATTGCCACATCAACTACTACTGCAGAGCGTGCGCGCCTGCTGGCTGTGGGTGAGTGGGAGTCGGGTCTCTGGCTTCACGCACTACCGTCGCCGAACATTGGCACCATGTTCGACGATACTACTTTCCGCCTCGCTGCCTGCCTGCGTCTTGGCGCTCCTTGTTGTTCTCCTCATCGCTGCCACTGTGGCGAAGTTGTCAACAGCCTCGGACACCACGGCCTGTCATGCAGCCGTAGCGCGGGTCGCATTGCGCGGCACGCGAATCTTAACGACATCATCCGACGAGCTCTTGTCACCGTCGGCGTTCCGGCTGTGTTAGAACCCAATGGCCTAGCACGCGACGATGGCAAGAGACCGGACGGCATGTCGTTATTTCCATGGAAGATGGGTAGGCCATTAGTGTGGGACGCTACTTGTGTCGATACTCTTGCGCCATCCCATCTTCCTAGCTCTTCGTGCTGTGCTGGCGCTGCCGCTGCGGCTGCAGAGAACCTCAAGCGGCGGAAATATAATAAACTTGTTGGTAGTTATATTTTCGAGCCGTTTGGGGTTGAAACTCTCGGGTCTTGGGGTCCGAGTGCACATAACTTATTTAAAGATCTCTCAAGGCGCTTAGTTGACACTTCACGTGACCCAAGGGCTGGCTTTTACCTTGGTCAAAGATTAAGCATTGCCATACAACGTGGCAATGCCGCCAGTCTTTTGGGTACACTTCCAGTCGACAGCGATGCGGATGAATTTTTTGACGCCATATTTTAGGGTTTATTTAGTTAGGAGATTTTATAATTAGTAAACCCGAGTTAAATTATTTTTGAATATGTCTGCCAGTTTGATTAGAACATATCCATATACGAAAATTTTGTAATCATCATAGAGAGCATTTGAAAGCTGCTGCATCACTAAAACGCCCTGGCTGGACTTTATTATTTATATTAAGGCCGCCACAGGCAAGTTCGGTTAAGCAGCCGACAACCTCATAAATTGAATTGCGAGACGCCACTAAAAAAAAGCATCACTAAAACATGACATTGTTGTAATAAAAAAAAACAACAAAATGTTAACTGCATCAATTTGATGCAGCGGCAATAAACACCGAAATATCTATTTCCTGAAGCACTTGATATAGCCGCCACCGTTCTATTCTCTTCCAGAAAATTGTACCATTTAAATGCAACACTACTGTCTGATAAAAATCGACAATGCCCGATCAGAGACATTAGTGCCTTATACGATGTAATGTTGTCTGGTCTTATTCACTTAAAAATGGAGAAATTATAAAGTTACTCTTTTTCATCTGTGTAGATGTTTTAATAAGTATGTATTTTAATATATAAAAATACCGCGCGCAATTACAAATGTTACATTATGACAACAGTGGAAATTTCACATTTAATAAGTCCAATTATAATGTTCTAAAACAATGTCATATATAACGTGTAACAGAATAAACGCAATACCTCTTAAAGATCCGAGAAAATCTTATGCTGGCTATAAGATTTTCATGTCTTTCTCGAGTTCCACTCGGACGATAACTTATAAAATGGTTCAGAGAGTTGTATCGTGAAGTATCGGTAGCCTCCCAAAACCATAGAAAAAATAAAAGAATTTTAATCAGTTCTTCCTGATTGAAAATTTATCAAACTAAAGCTAACCCAATAACTTGAAGACAAAATTTGTAGCCTGGCTTGCGGCCTGTAGGGGTCATTGTACTCATCATTATACTGCCCCATATATTTTTGCATGCATATCTCGACAAAATGTACTGAATTTTTTTCGCGATTTCTGGGTTTGTCCAGCAGTAAAAAATAATCATAATGATGATTACAATGACCCCTTATAAAAATTCCATCTTTCATGAACAACAGTACGGTATACCAAAGAGCGTTGCACAACTGACGCCAGTGTCACCCTAATAAAGAACATCTTTAACGCCTGGGAAGATTCAAAAGACGCCATTGGAATCTTTTGCAACCTCTCGAAGGCATTTGATTGCGTTAACCATGAGATGATTTTGTTGAAACTCGAGCATTATGGGATTAGGAATACATCCCTTGACTTGATTAGATTATACTTGAAAGACATACAGGTTAAAGTCCAGGTAAACGGTGTAAACCCACTAGGATCTGAAATTACAATGGGCGTTCGTCAAGGTTCAATATTGGGTCCATTTCTCTTTTTAGTATATACAAAAACGATTAGCCCCAATTGCTTCAAAATCAACCAAAGACGTGAAATGACGTCAATAACTCTATTTATCAGGTCCAACTTTGATTTACGGCAAACAACTTAGTACTAAATGAAAAAAAAACAACAAAATGTATTAAATTTACTCTACCAAATGTTCTAAGTAACGACGTGAACAAAAACTGGAATTTATTGATCAGACGGTTTTCCTCAGGAATCACTTTAGACGAGATTTTGCAATGGGGACTTCACATAACATCTCTTGCAGGGCAGCTAAGCTCAGCCGCTTATTCTTTAGAAAGATAAGACAGTTAACAGATGTCGAAACCACGCGGTTGGTCTATTTAAGTTACTTTCACAGCATTATGTCATACGGTATTTTACTGTGGGGTCGGGCTGCTGACATTGAAAATGTATTTATTTTGCAAAAGCGTGCTATCAGAGCCATTTATAATCTTCGTCGACGCGATTCTCTCACGGAAATTTTTATAAAGATTTATATTATGACAGTCCCGTGTCAATTAATTTATGAGAATATTATGTACGTAAGGAAATATCGACATCTCTTTATCAAAATTAGTCATAGACACATTTAAATACTAGAAAAAGATCTAATTTAGATTAAACATTTTATAGATTAGCCAAAGTACGAACTTCTTTTAGGGTTCTGTGTTAAATGTTACAACGAATTACCTTGTGACATATTAGAATAAATTTAAAGAAAAATTAAAACTTATATTAAAACCACACTTTGTAAACAAGCATATTATTACAAATTAGATGATTATATTAAAGAGAAGAATGCTTGGAAACATGCTGGTCCTGCTCCATAGGACGATCTAGGGTGTAGTAGACAAAGTCAAACTTGTTGATTTGCATGTGTTGATTTATTTACTATATACATATATTGTATATATGTAAATATATATATATATACATACACTGGTGTACTTTCTGATTAAAAAAAAATAATTTAACTAACACACCATTTTTGTTAATTATATAAATCAAAAGTTGCAAAATTTGTAAATATGTGAGTACCATGTCCCTTACTGGCAAACTTAATTTTAGCTCTGCTGGTATAGCTTTGTTGTACCTATTAGTATATAAGTGTGTGTTGTATATTAGTGTTATGTTGGGTGTATTGGGCTCTCATAATATAATGAATTGATCAATGTTTGTATAAAAATATTGTAAAACTTATGAAAAGAGTAACTATGGAGTTTCTTTTCCGTTCTTCTCCATAAGAATCTACTTTTTGCGAATGGACAACTAGAGTCACTAGTATTGTAATTTCAAACTGTAAATTTGACGTTCAAAAGTGCCTTTTAATGGTCTAGTTGAAATAAATGAATTGACTTTGACCCTTAAGAGGTAGGTATTGCGTTTATTATATTACACGTTGTATATGTCGCAGCCAACTGGCTTAGTCAGCCGTTTAATGCTAATTAAACGTTCACATCAGCGGTCTAAGTGACATCCAGGCATTTAATTGAACAGCTAGGCCAATGACTTGGATCAATATTGTTTAATAACTTGTCTAGCCAAATCAAGTAGCGGAACGTAGGGCCAGAAGCAGGGCGGGGCAAGAGTTTGCTAGTTAAGAAAGCTGATGCCCAGTCGAATTCTTTAAATCTATTTACGACTACATAATTTTATGAAATTATATTTTGTCCGGTTACCAACTGTAAATAAAATTGATGTTAAATAATAACAAGTACCTACCTAATATCGTGACAACATCGCCTTATAGCATACAGTTTTGTCTATTGCTCGTGGTGGCCATTATTCGGGGCTGCGGTTACATTCCATTTAACTTTGGTCCTTAGGCTGATTTTACAGACAAGCACAAGCACAATGAAAAGGCAAGGCAGCCAATGAAACGGTTAATTAAGCAGAGTTATTCCGGGATGATCCCCTGATTTGATCCCTTGTTGGTTATTATTAATGTTTTAATTCCTGTGTGATCCACTATAAACTTTCCCATTCAGGTCTGATCCCCGACTCTTATTGACAGGTAAGTACAGTCAAACGAAAAACAGTTGTTCATTTTATTAATTTGTGTTTATTTGTTTAAGCGTTTAAAATCATCACATGCAATCAGGCATTTGGTCTTTTAATTTTGAACAAACCTTTCATGATAAAAAAATTTTGATATCTTAAATAAATAACAAAAATAGAACTTAAAATTACTATATAAAGTCATCCCAGACAATCAAACATTTGGTATTTTAATTTGGACAAACTAAAAGAGATTCTGACCAATCTAATGAAATAACAAAAACAGTGGCCCTACTATGACGTGCTAATGCCATCCTATTCCGATGATGTAAAAGGGATAGTGCTATTCGCTATGTATAGCTCCGTCCCTCTCTTTGAGCAGAATCTTGATCGTTTTAGACTTCATAGTAGGGCCCCAGAACTTAAATTACTGTATGAAATCATCACAGACAATCTTTGCAGGTAAAAATTATTAAAATGGGTTCAAATCGGATGCGGTGACTTGGTTAAGACGAAAATGTCGATTCGCTGTTACGCGTGCACACGTAACACGTAGTTTACACGTTTCCATTACAATAAGAATTACGAACATATTGTATCAATAAACCGTGTACGTATATTTTGTTGCTGACTGTCCCAAAAATCTGTTAATAGAGATATGACTAGGGTATCCGGAATAAAATATTTAATTTTATTTGTGATACCGTTTTTTTTAAAGATAGGAAATCATGAAATGACTTCTTCCACTCTGAGCGGAGCGGAAGGGCGTGTCAGACTCTTACTTAAAGCACTTTGCGTTCCAGGGCCGCGGTGAGTCTTTCGAACAAATTCCGCAACCCTGGCAGGCTCTGGCCCTTGCGGGCCCGTCTCCTATGCTGACATCTCTTTGACGCGCGCGTGGTACACAACGAACTATCGACCCGGGCATGGTGGTGATCGGACAGCGAGCCAATTTGTGCCCTGCACGGTGGATATTATAAAATCAAACTGATTCCCAGGGTATGAAATACGGGGTATCCGACCGCAATAACTCATTTAGCAAATTGGGTGCATTATTTAAAAATAATAATAATTTGCACATACTTCTCTCGTTCAAACAAATATGAAGAAGAAAAATAAACATTTGATTTATGAACAACATCAATCACTTGTTATTTAAAACTTTAAAGTTTAGTTGTTGAATGGATTCTTGCAAGTTACCTAATTTTCGACGACTTCTTCTCGGCCTATAAAGCTGTAAATTTGTACAGTGTAATTGATCCAATCCAACAAAAATACATTTATTTGAGCGAAAGAAATAGTGTACATACTACGAGAATACGAACGCACTATATATTATTATTAGGTATCTAAAGTAATATTATAAAGTGGTAAAATAATTTGTTTGTAACAGATACTAATCCTAGGAAATACTAACCCGATTTCGAAAATACTTTCTTTGATGGAACACACCACAATATGTTGCTTAGAGTTATAGGCTACTTTTTATCCCAAAAAACATGCTGCAGACGTGGGGATAAGATTAACGTTATGAGACGATGCCAGTGAAAGTTCTATTCATAAACGAAATCGTATACAATATATTAATACATCTGTTTTAAAAATAACCTTGTATTAACCACACAGAAACCTTAGATTTTTATCACAAAATCCATGTGGTGTCATAAACTTTCCACTTGTCTTCAACTCGCTTCTGTTACGAGTTTGTCTGAGCTATCTCACGTCTTGAGAGTACCTCATGCTTATTCTAGTTTCTTTATAGTGCCCATAAAATGAAATATCTGTATTCGTCATTCCATTTTCTCCGACGGTACTTGGTATAATATGAGGTTTTGCAACCGAGTTTATATTACTAACACAAGTTTAATGAACAACGTTGAATTCATTTCTGAGCTAATTACGCAGCAGTCATTAAAGCGTTACGACTGTGTATTTAGTTTGATTTGTATTACTAAAATGTGTAGTTCAATTAAGTATAGATATATATATATATAAACAACTACGTACAGTTTGACTGTGAAGTTGTTTTGTTGTTTTCAATATTCTCATACATAATCTTTTATTGAAATTCAAAGTTTTTTTTATCCGTTAGCTAATTCCAATTCAATTTTGGACCATGTTAGGGCATAGCATGCTAAGTGGTACAGTCACACGCAAAGCAAAAAGATGTACGAACGTAGATATGTACATAGGTACCTAAGTACATTTATGCAAACACAATTTGAGCCTAAAGTACTTATTTACGTATTTCAATAATAGTTTAAGTTACATAGGTATATGGCACATGCACAGGCAGTTCATGTTTCTGTTGTACCGATTACTGAGAATTTCAAACGAATAAATAGATGATTGATTAAGTGTGAGTTATTATCAGTTGTTACGATGATGTGCCGCCATTTTACTTAGGGTGTGTCGCCACAGAAAATAAAGAAGAGCGGTTGGGCGAGTCTATTATGCACATTACTCGCGAATTTTGATCTCAATGATATGCAGAAAAAATGTTTTACCCGAACCGAGACGTAGTATTGCTCAAATAGTTCATACAAAAATACATTAGAAAGAGTCACTTTCAGTTTAACTTGAAAGAAACAATTTTATTATTAGATTCAGCGTAATATTAAAACATGTCATAATGCATGTTATTTCAATGTCTGCATGCAGTTAGGTTCTAGTTCTAGCTAAATAACCTCACCAATTTTTTTTTTAAAGTGGCTTAGCAATTTAAAAAGTAATCGTGTAATCGTTAGATGGCAACTTAGAAATAGTTCCTGACTTCGTGTACCCATAGTAGAAAATAACGGAGGGATAAGTACTTATTGTTTTTCCGTAATTAGTTTCAATTACGATTGAAATTAAAAACAAAATCGGCCAAGTGCGTGTCGGAACACGCACAGTGTAGGGTTCCGTAGTTACCCGTCTCCTAAACTATTATTAGATTACAATGTTACAAATGCACTTGGTTTTAAAGTAATTTTCTAAAGAATTATTAGATTTTTTTATTTACCCAGTCCCGTATTTAATAAGTTGGTCAACTATTACTCATTAACTCGTTAAGCCTAGGTAGCGGTGATAGTTTTTCTTCTAAATTCGTTATATACATACATACTACTACCGTAATAAAAATAAAAAAAAACATCGCCACTTTACGGGAAGGGCTGCCCTAAAACATTTTTTTTAAGATTTTATTTTACCACAAAGCAGGCCAGAAGCAGGGCGGGGCAAGGATCTACTAGTTAAGAAAGCTGATGAAATCTATTTCTTAAATAGCCCAGTCGAATTCATCTATTATTATAGGGCTAACGGAACCGATCAATATGTCGTTGTTATTTGTAATCCTACAGTAAATTGATGTTTAATAATAACAAGTACCTACCTAATATCGTGACAACATCGCCTTATAGCATACAGTCTTGTCTATTGCTCGTGGTGGCCATTATTCGGGGCTGCGGTTACATTCCATTTAACTTTGGTCCTTAGGCTGATTTTACAGACAAGCACATGGGATCCTTCGTGAGAGTGTTTTGGATATCACTTTGCCAGTACTATGCTTTCCAGTTACACTCAGATTAATAAGGAATACAGTAGTAACAATATCGTTGTCTATGATGGAAATAAAGAGATGAAAGACGGAATTAATAATTCGAATTAATGGAAGATTTGTCAAGCAGCCATTTCATTGAAAAAGTATTTACATGACGCTTATTTGTAGCAGAGAAAGTAACTATGTGATTCGATTTGTACATGTATTCATTTTCATTATGAGTTCGAGTTGCGAAACTCAGGCTCCCATTTGCGGATTCAGCCATTTATAGTTCAGTTGTCCACATGTGTTCCCCTTTACCAAAGCATTACATTGAAACTTTTAGCAGGATACGTCTACATTGAAATAAGCTCTCGACGAAGTATCCTTTCAGTAAACTGTATAACCAGCCTTACGATACTTAACGCTTAAAGCGTCACCCACATCTTTACACACGAACGTGTGGTTATGAATTAAATTTATCTTTATGGCGATGATTTAAACAAGATATTAAAACGTTTTGATTTTATTTAAAGAGTATGAGTGTAATTTTCAGGTAATTTTGCTTGAAAATGACGAAAATATTTTTAGATTTTGTGTCGGATTATTCTATGTTTTAGTCACCCTATTTATTGTTAATCATTTAAATTAACGTTCAGAAGTGCTAACTCACACGTTGAGCTCGGCAAATCGTCCTTGTTTGGATGTAGGTAGTTATACTGATTGTATTTTACTTGAGTATTATTGTAAACACGATATGTCTAACAAACAGATCACGATACAGTTTTTACGAGTACCTATGTAACATGTTGAAAAATTATCTATCTTAGAAATAAACATAAAAGGTACCCTAAAACTGGCCAAGTGCGAGTCGAACTCGCGTGCCATAGGGTTCCAAACGAATTATATGTTATAAACATGTTACTTAAAAATCATACACTTCTTATAGTGTTCATGTAATTTATAGGTAAAGAAATATTCTCTGTATTTTTTTCAAAATTTGAGGCTCTGTAGTTTCGGAAATAACACCCCCTTATCCACGAATGGTCTATTTTCTTTAATAACTTCGGAATGGAATATTTTCAAATTATAGAAGCTTTTAATATTTTAATTTTGATCCCCAAACCTGACCCCATTTTCTAAATTTATTAATTATCGTGACACGTCCGTGTTGGGATCAAATTTCAACTGTATCGGTCTATTAAATTCGGAAAAAATCGGCTGGGACAGACAGACAGACAGTCAGCCAACCGAATGATCCTATCCGTTTTTCCAAACAGATGTTTGGAACCTTAAAAAAGTACTAAAAGCAAGTCCTTAGCAAGCTAGAATTATTAAGAAAAGCCTGTGTTTTGGAACCATATTACGCACGGCTTAAATTAACTTACCATCAGCTACAATACAAGTTATTAATAATTTATAAACTTACGCAATAAATACCCCTAGAATGGAGTTAGTTAATTACTATGGAACTTCGTATGTATCTTCAAGTTATGCCGATAGTTCATCTATTGGCATAACGTGAATATATCCACGGCAAAATAATGAATACTGAGATTGTTTATCTCACCGAGTACCTAGCTGTGATTCTTTTTTTTAGTAGGCTGGGTTTCGGACACAGCTTCAGCTTTTATTTGGTTTCATATTGGGAAAATTTATATTTAATTCACTTCTGATAATCCGTTAATCCATAGTTATTTGTGTAGGTATTATTGTAACTTCATACTTGTTCTGACAATGCATCATTTATCTATACCACTACCTTGTTGACTTTGAGATCAATATATGTATGTATATAGTTTTAGTTGAATTAAACACACGCATAGCATCGGTCTACTATCGTAAACATACCGTTTAATATTTAAGTTAAGAGTTTTTATCTCAGCGTTGTTCGCAAAAGCATGTCGCGTTTGTGCTCTGCCAGCCGGTGCGTGGACAAATATTCATTTTAGGCAGTATAACAAACCGGCGCGGCGCGGCGACCAATATTTCGAAATGAAAAACGACTTGTAGTCTATGGACAAAGAATCTATAAAGTTGTTCTAATGTCACTTTATTTGCTGTGGTTCTTAATTATACGATGATCGACAAAAAAAAGTTCATTGGATGTTTCACAAATGCACATTTTTCCGATGTATTGGTCGCTATTAATTATATCAAAGCTTGTTAATTAATGAACCATTCGGTCTATTAGCGAGGATACATTATGCAGCCATGTTTGACGTGGACAGGTGCACAAGGGAATTGATGTCGGTCACGTGTGGCTCTAGCGGTCATATTTGATGGCAGAGCTTACCTCACATCACGTCTCACAAACACTGCGGTATCTTCCTGTAAAAACAAGTTTTACTACTTACTAGAACGATACGAAAAATAAGTTACCTACGTGATATACGACCACTCGTGTAACAAGTGACTATCGGTAAATATATACTAAGGAGGTAAGTAGTAACATTTTAGGGTTCCGCACCCAAAGACCGTCGCTCTGCCACAACGGTCCAGTGGCTAAACCGTTGAATTTACTTACTAACCCAAAACCAAAATAAAATTGTTTCCAAAAAAAAACGGGCCCTTTAGATTTTTTTCTCCATTTTAAAGAAAGAGGTTTTATTACTTTGGCGATATAATTTAGCATGTTATTTTAAGTAAAATTAATAAAAGAAAACTAATGATTAGTGTAACATGGCGCAAATTGTTAAAACTGTTACTTGCTTGGATAATTTATGCTAATTAATTCATTTAATAGTTCTTTTTACATTGAATACGGCTTTTTGACATGGTTGATAAAGCGCCGGTAAAATAGCGCTACTTGACAACCTTTTTCCTTGCAAACTTGCGTGTCACAGCGACTAAATGTGAATCGTTCAACTGTCCAGAGGACTTGGGAACGGTATCAAGAGACCGGTTTGGTCAAAAGAAGACCAGGTTCGGGAAGAAAGAGATGCACGGAGTCACGAGATGACCAGTTTTTGGTAAGTCAGTCAGTAAGGAATCGTATAGCGTCAGGTATGGACCTAAAGAAGGGCCTTCAAGAAGTAAGAGGAGTAGAAGTTAGCTTGTGTGCTTGGGTGAACAGGAGGAAGCTATTGATTGCCGATATCAGCAGTTACCGCCCGGCCCGGGGCCCTAAATTACCCTAAATTATGAAGAAAATATATATAATAATGGAATGGAAGCCATGAGAGCCTGTCAAATTCTTATGTTTACGGTTCGGACGTCCGTAAAATGCGAACCCCTTAAATATAGGACTCGTGTGTATGTCTGTCCGTCTGTCAGTTAAGTTTTTCCGAATATACTGTACCTGTTCAATTGAAGTTTGATATACTTATGGACTTTATTGACCCTAATAAGAAACTGATACGCAAATGAATAAATTTAGAATATGGGGTCACTTATAAAAATAAATAAAAAGTTTTTTCTAACTGTACCGTGAGATACTTCAAATAAAAGGGCTCAAAGGACTCAAATGTATATTTTTAACCGACTTCAAAAAAGGAGGAGGTTCTCAATTTGGCTGTCTGTTATTTTTTGGGTTTCGTAATTCAGTCGGCAAAAACGGAACCCTTATAGGATCACTTTGTTGTCCGTCTGTCTGTCTGTGAAGACATTTTTTCTCAGGAACGTGTAAAGGAATCAAGCTGCAATTAACTCCAAGTATTCAGAACAGCTATTTCTTGGAGCAGTGAAAAAAACAATCTTCTAAGTCAACGCAATCTAAAGATGATGCCATTTATGGCGCATTATTTGACGCTCACAAGGGAATCAATACCTATAGGGTACATCCCGTTAACCCACAGTCCTGAAATTTTCCAAGAAGATTTGTCTTACAGTATAAGTACAGGAAAAAGTCGGAAAATAAGGAATTTGTTCTTTTATAACGTACAAAAAAAAATGCGAATATAAACTTATATTTTCGGTTGAAGAAATGACCGTGACGTAGGTACATTGACGTATCCGTAGGTAATCTATACTCGAAAATAAATCAAGACTCGATCGGAACCCTCGGTGCGTGAGTCTAACTCGCACTCGTCCGGTTTTCTTTATAATTTTGAAACATTCCGTTCTGAAGTTTTTACTTCATAAACTTCTTCTGTCAAAATATTAACAGAAATCAGTCGATACGCTTTCTTATAATCAATGATTTTAGATGTCGAATAAATATTGAACGCAAACAAATCATTATTTGTGTTAATATTTTTTTGACAGTCGTTAGTAACAAATTTCATGTTTTGTTTGTCCCCAAATCAATGTGAAAACTACTACTTCAGTAGACTATTAATAAACATGGCCATACTTGTGCGATAAAGATAGCACTAGAGATTTTTTAGCACTCGGAAGTTATGGAGATGCAAAAAAGAATTTAATCAAAACACTACTATACAAAGTTTAACTTATTCCTCTGTTGCCGCAGACTTTGTAGTTGAAAATGTTTAGGTACTTATGTCATGTTTTTTTTAAATACCCTCAAAAAAAATTGTGCAACTCTTTTTGCTTTTCTACACATAATTCACTGTGTTCAAAAGAATATCTTAAGCTACAGATACACATGCTCGAAAGTAGCACACTACTAAGCATGCTTGACAGCATGCTAATATTGAGTATGCTGTCGTACTGGGTACACATGCTAGGTATTGGCATGCTAGTTTTGAGTATGCCGCTGTATTAGCATGCTCAAAGCAAACATCCCAGTCACACTTGCTACAGAACTCTTGCTGGTAGTACAAGCGCTGCCTTGAAATGAATAATCAATTGTGTTTTTGCTCGCGGTGAAATGTACTAAAAAACTGGCTCGTCAATAGTACTTAATAAATCTGCGTAAGCATTATTTCGAGCAATGTTGTTTTCATACAGAGGTGAACGTGGATTCCACAAACACTCATGGTTACGGTAATTAATAACAAAATTTAGCGTCTTATCGTCTCCCCAACGCGCTATTTTACACACAACCAACTGACTAAGCTCACTGCTTGCTACTAACAAGCATGCTACAAAGCAAACATGTTCAGACATGCTTTAAACGCAGCCCCCACTACCCCGCTCCTCAGGTAGCGTGCTCAAAAATCAACAGTTGGTCGATTTACTAGCAAACTACTAGCTAGCATGCTATTTTCAAGCAAGGCCCAATACACACGCGCTACTTGATAGCATTTGCTCAAAAATAGCATGCTTTCGTGCTACTTTCGAGCATGTGTATCTGTAGCTTTAAGTTTTTGCGACATGAATAGGTGAAGTAGATGTTGTTCCAACCAATCCAATTAATTTTTGCCACATTTGTCGAAAATATGTGTTTAAAATCACTCCGCTATTGAATGTCGATGTTTGAAATGTCGACGTATGTTAGTTCTAAAGTACAGGATCTCGATGTACGCCAGTTCGAAAGTTCACTGGAGCGAAGTATGCAAGGCCGACGTATCGTTAGTTAGAAAGCATACGAGTGCGATGTACGCCAGTTCGAAATTACCCTGGTTAGGTTAGGTTAGAACTGTGACCAACTACGCGCGAGCCGAGCGAGCGAAGCTAGCGGTGCCGCGGTAGCGGCCGGCGAGTGCTACCTCGAAATTGGTCGCGAAATTTTTCTAAGTATTTTTTTCATAGTGCCCCCAAGACGACACTCTGACCTCCTGATGAATCTAATTAGGATAATCTAACTAACGATACGTCGGCCTTGCATACTTCGCTCCAGTGAACTTTCGAACTGGCGTACATCGAGATCCTGTACTTTAGAACTAACATACGTCGACATTTCAAACTTCGACATTCAGTAGCGGAGTCGATAAAAATTACATGCTTTGTGTGTTTGTAAATCGTGTATTGAATATTTAAGGTAATGGAAAAGTTGCAAAAGATGTGCTTTTAAATTCCAAACACCAACTATTTGGCGAGAACCTAAAAATCATCATAATGACAGATATTTTTGTAGTGTCAACATAAAAGGCATAAACGCAAAAAATCGAGCTACGAGTATCCAAGTACTTACGTGTGTTAAGCTTTCAGTGAAACATTCACCTTTCGCTTCAGTGCCTAAAAATACACTTGTACCCAGCCAGAGCCTGCCAGGGTTGCGGAATTTGTTCGAAAGAGTCACCGCGGCCCTGGAACGCAAAAGGGCTTTGAAAGAAAAACGGATGGGTCTTAGTCAGTAAGAGTCTGACACGCCCTTCCGCTCCACCCAGAGCGGAAGAAGTCATTTGATGATTTCCTATCCTTAAAAAAAAAAACCCTTAGTACCAGCCAAGAAAAAAGTTATCAGGGTTTTTGGGACACCAATATGATGCCTGACTATTGTTTTTTTTTAATGTTATGAATATATTATATTTCCATAATACCCTGAATGTATATAACTATCTTAAAACTATTTACTTAAACTATTTACATCTAGTAAACCTAAGCATGTACCTACATATACAAAAACAAAATACACTCAGGCGTCGAAGTATTCCTCCGCATCGCTGTCATCTGGAAACGTGCCCAGAAGACTGGCAGCATTGCCACGTTGAATGGCAATGCTAATTCTTTGAGCAAAGAACGTGCCACCCCTTTGATCACGCAAAGTGTCTATCAGTCGGCGAGATGTCCTTGAAAACGTAACGCGCATTCGGACCCCATGACCCAAGCGCTTCGACCCCAAACGGCTCAAAATTGTTATTCCTATAAAATTGCTATAGGGTAAAAGCCGGATAGTTGCCACACTTTTTATAAAAATATATAATTATTATATATTTAGTTGGTACTTTGGTTTATTATCTTCAAATTTGTGAAAGTAAAGAACATTATTTTTGATAGGTATTTACAGAATATTGGCGATATTTAGAGGTCTATGGGGTATAAGGGGGTTAGTTGCATAATCCATGTAAATTACGTTAAGGATAGGTGCCCGCCGAGAAAGAAGATTTTTATCGCGCAAAAACTTTGATCGCACTTTGCCTTCCCATCCAATCGCACAGACACGTGCAACACGGTCTATTTAGTTGTCGTTGTAAAGTCTCTCGATTGATAAAGCTAAAGTAATTAAAATCGAGGCAACTATACCCCTTTTTTTTTTTTGATCTCGGGGGGGAAATACTCATGGAAATCCTCCACCCTGGGGCGGGTGGAGGGGTCTGTCAGACTCTTACTGACTAAAACCACCCCGGTGTTCCATCTCCCACCTACGCCGGGGATCACGGGAACGTATGCGACATCCGCAATCCCCGGCTGGTGCCGGCCCGCCTCTGCGGGCCACCTCGCGTCGGCGAGGGGAGTGAGGTGTTTGACTCCCCTCGCTAAGTCAAAGAGGGGCGCACGGGAACACCACGCGCCGCCACCTCGGGTCCGGATGAATGGGGGGCGACGGACAGCCCCAAGTCCGCCGCCCCTGGACCCAGTTAGGGGGGCCGGAAGAGGGCAGCGTATGCCCTCCTCCGACGCCCGATGCGCCTGCTGCGGGCAGGGAGAGCGGTTGTGATCTCCCTCTCCCTTTCCGCAGCCTCCTTCTGCGCGATAACTGTCTCGCAGAAGGAGACCACCGCGTCCCAGGACTCCTCACCGCCGACCATAGCATGAACTACGGCCGGCAGCGAGAGGTCACCGCCTACAACAGAGATGAGGGCACGGCGCGGCTCCTCCCAAGCGGCACACTCTGCCAGCGTATGCCGCGCCGTGTCCTCCCGACAGTCGACGCAGTGGTGGCATCGAGCGTCCGGCTCCCTGCCTATGCGACACAAGAACCTCCCGAAGCAGCCATGCCCCGAGAGGACCTGCGTCGCACGAAACGTCAGAGAGCCGGGCCTTCTCCCGAGCCACAGGTCGAGCACTGGCCGGATGGCCTCGATGGTGATGAGGCCGGCGGTAGGGCTCGAAAGCCTGTCCCGCCATTCCGCCACCAGGACCTCGCGCAGCTGCGACCGACGCAGCTCCAAGTGTTGCTGCGTCAGTCTTTCGCCGCGCGCCCGCGCGCCCTCGCGCCACTTATGTAGTGACGCGAGCACTTTCGCCTCCAGGTCCCACGGCGGAGATCCGGCCAGTGCGCAAGCCGCCTCGTAGGAGATCGTGCGATATCCCCTGATGACTCTGACGGCCATCACCCTCTGCGGCCTCCGCAGAACAGTGATGGTGCCGGCCGTCAGGTCAGCCGCCCAGATCGGGGCCCCATAAAGGGCCATCGATCGCACGATCCCCACGTACAACCGCCTACAGGCGGTGCTCGGGTCCCCCAGATTGGGAAGCAGCGTTGACAGCGCCCCCGCCGCGCCCAACAACTTGGGCGCCAGCCGCCGGAAGTGGGGGCCGAAATCCCACCGGCTGTCGAGCACCAATCCCAGGTACCTCATGGTGGACTCGACAGCGATATGGGCCCCCCCGACCACGATGTGCGATCCCGGCGGCGGCGCCCGCCGGGGGCCATGAAAAACAATGGCCTCCGACTTGTTGAGGGCCACCTCCAGGCCGAGGCGCCGTATGCGGCTCACCACCTGTGAGACCGCAGCCGTCGCCAGCAACGCTGCCTCCCTGTGCGAGCTCCCCCGGGCAGTGACCAGTGCGTCGTCAGCGTAACACACCAGCTGCACTCCCGGCCGGAGCTCGCCCCTCAGCACCCAGTCGTACCCGATGTTCCACAGGAGCGGGCCCAAGACCGAACCCTGCGGAACACCGCACGACATGGGGCGCTGGTATCTGCCATCACGTCCCAGATAGGTGACACACCTTTCCGCCAAATAAGCCCCGACGACGCGGCGGAGGTAGGGAGGCACTCGATGAAAACGCAGTGCCTCCCGAATACAACTCCAGGGCAGGGTGTTGAAGGCGTTGGAGATGTCCAAGGACACCGCCAACAACACACCGCCCCGCGACACTGCTTCCTCCGCCAGTACTCTCACTCGCGATATCGCCGTGACAGTGGAGCGCCCTTGCCGAAAGCCGTACTGGCATTCGGCCAGGTCCGGCCCCTCTCCGCACAAGTGGCTGACGAGGCGGGCTGCGACTATCCGCTCAAATAGCTTTCCCACCTCGTCGAGCAGCACTATGGGCCGGTACGCGGACGGCGAGTCCGCAGGGCGCCCCGCCCTCCTGAGCAGGACCAGACGACCAGATTTCCACTGAGCGGGAAACTGGCCCAGGCAACTATACCCCTGGGGCAACTATCCTGATTTTACCCTATACATTATTTGCCTAAGGTTACAGTATTTGCGCCGCTTGATTTGGGCCTCAGTAGCCGCAGCGGCAGCGCCGGCACAGCCTGCCGTACTTGGAATATGCGATGGCGCAAGGGTGTCGACACACGTTGCGTCCCACACCATAGGCCTACCCACCTTTCACGGTACCAACGTCACACCATCTGGTCTTTTCCCATCGTGCCGTACCAAGCCGCTAGATTTTAATACCGTTGGTACGCCGGCGGTGACAAGAGCCCGACGAATAATATCGTTGATGCTGGCGTGCCGTGCTATGCGGCCTGCGCTCTTGCAGCAGGAAAGGCCATGGTGCACGAGGCTGTCGACAGCTACTCCGCAGTGACACCGATGCGGAGCAACACAAGGTGCGCCTAAGCGAAGACAGATAGCAGCGAGCTGAAACGATGCGTCATCCATCATAGTGCTTATGGTGAATGACGAAAGTGCTTAAAGCCACAAACCCGACTCCCATTCTCCCACAGCCAGCAGACGTGCACGCTCAGCAGTATTCGATGACTTATGAAACAGGTTATTCCGTAAAATACTGCTGAGCGGCAACCATCATCTCTAGGAGGACAGGTTGTCGGGTAAATCCGTGTTGGGACAAGCCATTTTCCAAGCGTTCAACGCATCGGTCAAACGGTACCTCAAAATCGAAAAGAATAATAATAATCGAAAAGTGAGGATGATAAAATGTTCCTGTTTAATGTATCAGTACTGTGGACCGAGGAGAGGAAGGCCGGTAGACTTATATTCAAAATTTTGCGGTCGCCGAGGCCACTTATGCGAACGGGAAGTGTGGCTTGGAATAGAATTGATGAAAGTGTGTTTCTAATAATTTGGTCTATTTTTTCCAAAAGATGTGAATGTTTTGATAGATGGGAGGAGCGAAGCCTAAATGTGAATGTTGGTCCAAAACAACAGTATCAAATAAGTGTAAAGGCCGAATGCATGTTAATTTTGAAAAGTCTTTCCGAGACATAATTTAAAGTTTGTATTTTCTGCTCAGTGAATGATGGAAAGGATTCATCAAAAATTGGAGAGCCCAGGAGGTGAAGAGAATTTCTAGAAATGATTTTGATATTCGGAGCCATAGTTTTAAATTTTGGTAGTCTGCCTGTCAGTTGTTTGGGGGAAGTATATTTTGCATTTTCAAAGGTTGAATTCTCGCCTGATTGAAATAAATATTAATCATAAATAAAAAAAAAATTAAATCATAGTAAAAAATATAATGCGATTTTTCTGTTTGGACGTCTGAAACTCAAAAACCAGAGTTATGAGAGATAAAAGAAATCCACTTACTTAACAGCCAAAATTTTTCCGGCAACAGATTTACTGTGAACTAGTGAATTGAAATATGTTGGCATAATGTCTTAAAAATTATGAAATGATAAGAAGTTTATTTGTATTTTTTCCGTAGAAACCGTGCATTTTTCGGTTGTAAAAGTAGTAACCTATGGCGGCACCCACAGTTTTGTTTAAACGTGAAAACGTACGTTATTTTCTATCTAGATAACCAACAAGGCCGTACAAATATTTGTTCCGTGTGGGGATCGAACCCGCGACACGCAGCGCAGCAGTCAATCGCTCAACCACTGCACCTACCGTTTCGTCAAAAGTAAGTAAGTAAGCGTTTTAAACAAATATGGACAGTAAAATTTCAAAAATTATGTAAATTTTTTTCGCCGACGTTATGAGAGAGGCTATCGAACTCTATTGAATGACAAACTGTTTTGTAAGCGATATATGACGTTGTAAATGTGACAATAACCGATCAATATTTTGTTACTGTTAACGAACTCAAGGCTTTGAAATGAAATTCGACTTAGTAAATATTTTATTTTTACTAAATTATGTCTGTAGTACGTGATGAAGAAGGGCTGGAATTATCAGGGGTAACGACTCACAAGTTATCAGGAGGCCAGAATCATGAATCAGTAAAATTAGGGTAACAACTATTACAACATAATATTGATTTAGATTTATAATATTAGTAGGATTACACATTTTTCATTTAACCTTTTGCGTGTCTACCACAGATTTTTATCGTCCAATCCTGACCAAGCCCTTAAGTGTAACTGTCCGACTTAAGTCATTTGGAGCATTTTTTCTTATGTCGAACTGTGTAACTTAAGACACGCAAAAGGTTAATTCGTGATGAAATTCTGAAAGCCATGCAGATAAGTCGCAGCAGAAGCTGTTCAAATTTTTTTCACAATTCAAACGTGTCTCCATTTCCATTGCTGCACTTTTTTAACATTCTTGACACATTGATGTTTGACGTATTTTTATCTTTAACATCTATTTTAGCATGTTTCTTGAGATCAAATGAGAGATTAACGCATTATACAAACAGACATTCCAATAAAGAAAATAATATGTGCACCCAATATAGCTTTGTGAGATGAAAACATTTGTGGATCCTGTACGTACATACAAGTGAAGGTGGCAAAGACATTAAATTGAAAGTGGTGACTTGGATTCGCTATTTTCATCAAGCCGTTGCTATTCATCTCCTGGAAAGCGGGTTTATTGACGCCCTCAGGTGGGTAGGTACTCCCAACGACGTTGTACTTGATTCAGTTTTTCTCTTTTATTTCATACCATTTAATACATAATTCAAAAGTTGGCACGGATAGAAAAATATTACGTTCAAGGTCATAAAAATACACATTCACACGGTGCAGACACTTTTTTAACTGTTAAGACAATTATTTAAATTACGAAAATCTGATTGCTCCGATTTGCAAAAAGGTGACAGAGGTCCTGCCAGGAAAAGCTCCACGGAACATCCTATTTTTTCTAGCTATTTTAATAGTGTATCATCTATGGGAGCATCTGAAGAACTGAACAAATGAGAGAGATGCAAGTACTTCAAAGCAATCGAAAAGATGACGATAATAAGAGCTCGGAATAAAAAAACGTAAGTGCCAAAATGAATTTACGGATTTCATAACATAAAAGTATAAACTCAAATGTGTTCAGTTGAAACCTCGCTAAGGTTGTTTTCTATAGTAATTTTCATATAACATTTTTGCTTCTGATAATAAAATAAGATAAACCGCAGTTTGCAGCAATAGTGCTGAGTGAATTCGTTTGGTCTCATTTTCAACTTACCTTTTATTGCAGCCCTAAAGGCTTGAACGGTTTTAACCACACATTATCGGAATTCTTCCCGAAGGGATAAAAGCAAAAAATAAAATACTTTTAAAGGAAACGGAACATGGGGTGTGTCTTTTCCCAGTGTAGGCAACTAAAATATCAACAACATTGCTGATATATTAAATTTGGTTTTAGCCGTGTCTTGTCACTTAACGTTACCTCGTATTTAGTCACAAAAATTTACTGTTAAAACCTTTTAACTGAGTTTACTGAAGAGGTTTATGATCCGCTCATATTGGAAGTAAACAAAATAAAGAATGAGTAAGATAGGCGCTTACAACAAGTTTCGGTTATTGTGAAATGAGCGTAAAGTTCTATACCAAGTCCTTTACTAGATCGGACATCAACGCAAAATAGTTAAAATCAGAACCCCTAATATCTCAATTAGATTTTCACGATAAAATAAAATCATTAATCGACATTCTCGTAGATAATTTAATAAGTAGTGTCAAAACATTCATCTCCTCATTTGCAAAAAAAAAAAAATTGTTTTGGAAAAAAAAAAAAAATTTCAAGTAAAACGCATGAACGAAGATTTATAATATACCTATGACATTAGCTCTTTTTAAATGACTTTATCGTTTGTTAGATGTATCCAATCCAATATTTAAATGGGATCAAACATTTTGTATACGCAATGCAGAGTCGTGAGCAAATTCTATTTTAAATATCACACTTAATACTCTGTTCTAATTATTTCAACTTTATTTCAATCAATGAAATATTGTCGTGTGATTTGTATTTGTTTTGTCATTATAGCTTAGCTTCGTGTAAATAAGTCTGTTATAGAAAGTCCTATTTTTTGCTGTCAATTGCAGCTACGTGTTGTCTTGTTTATGTTTGTTGATACTTACAGCACGGTAATTATTCTGATACTGAATTAACTAAGCTATTTCTGATATTCATGTCGTTGTCTCATGGTTAGTAAATCAAGCAAATATTTCCAAAACTTAGGGTTTTGTGCTAACGCGCCGGCACCCTTTTTCTAAACCTTTCCAGTTTGTTTGTCTGCCTGTGTGTCCGCTTGTCATCTGTCTATGACAAGTGGCAGGGGTGGCCAACTTGATTCGACCCAACATCAACTTTTTAGTAACGAAACCCTGTGCGACCTACCAATTACATATTTCTTAAAATTTACATATAAATATAAAATTAATCCCTATTTCCCTCGGTCACCACCGTCGGTCGGACCAATTTCGCTAATTCTTTTTTTGTTGTGTTTGTTATTATCAGGAGAAGGATCTTATGATAAAAAATATATATTTACATCCTGGCGAAGCCTGGGCGGGCCACTAGTTTTAAATAAAACAGTAGGTATAGTTCAGTATACAATTATGTAGTATTTTTTGGTTTATTAACCGCACCTATTTATAGTTGCGCAGTATTTAGTATGCGAATTTATATTTTTTGCCTTGCCGCGATCGACTGGACTTATTGCCGCGATCGGCTGATCGATCGACCGGTTGGCTATTCCTGGTCTATGGTATCTCTATAAATTTGATAAAATTAGACATTATTGGTGTTCTTATTGATTTTATTTCAGCGAGTTTATCGTTTTATATATCGGCGCAATTACAATAGTTTGTCATTACAAGTATTCAAATAATTAGGATTCATAATTTGACTGTCCAAAAATTTGTAAATTGATTGACTTTAAGTTTATTACGATGTAAAATTAACGTAAAACAGCATTTCACTATTCCTGTTATTGTAATTTAAATGTTTCAATACTTAACCTAAAAACTTACAAGTGTACGTGGGAGGGGCGAACCATATAAATACAGCCGCACTGTCGGCGTCCGGGCATTTATAAGCCCTGGCTGGAGGCTTTAATATTATATTAAGGCCACGACAGGCAAGCCCGGTTAAGCAGTCGACAACCTTATAGGTTGAACTGCGAGAAGCTACTCAAAAAAAAAAAAAGGCGTCCAGGCAGATCACCATGTTTGGTAAGCCAATCCCTTGGGAGAAGCAAGCCAAATATTTAGTCGTGATCCTCGACTGACACCTTACGTTCGGTGAGCACATAAAGACGGTACGTTCGCGTGCCGCTTTCGCTCTCGGTAGGCTTCATTCAATGCTGAATGCACGCAGCAAGCTAAACTACGTGCATACGCCCGATTCGCGCACGCAAAGTCATATCAAATCCATAGGATGCAAATACTCCAAAACCAGTTTCTACGGAAGGCCACAGGCGCCCCGTGGTTCCTCAGAAATGAGCGACTCTATGTCAATCTCAAGATCCCGACGGTGAAGCAGTTCATGAAACGTCTATCCCAACGTTTCATCGAAACTGCTTTAAAACACCAAAATCCCCTTATCGCATCGGCTACCCGATACGCTCCATCCCAGATCAGTAGGATCCGCCGTCCACGACATACCCTCGTCAAACCCGACGACACCATCACTCAGATACAGGAAAGCTGTAGGGAAACCAGCACGCTTTGCATACACAGACACAGACCGCGTTCCGTTTTCCGGCCTTGCCACCGAGGCCCATCACGACGCCCCTGTAAAGAACCCCCCCCCGACCTTTGATTACCGAGCCTGCCCGCGTCGCTTAGCCAGTAGATTTAAACTCCCAAAATAATGTTATGACCCAGCCTGTCCCTTGCTGTTCCTCCCAAAATGACGCTGCTAGCCGAGGCCCATATTCCACAGGGGATGTCCTAGCGATCGGTCATATAGCTTTAATTTAACTTAGTTTGTAAGCCCTGGCTGTGGGCCTTAAATTAATTTGAGACCACCACAGGATAGTCCAGTTAAGCAGTTACCAGCCCTAGTATGCTGAACTGCGAGTGGTCTAGTCCAAAAAAAAAAGGCGTTCGGGCATTCACGCTTGAGCCGCTGGAAAGTACCGACCTTTCTGTGACGTCGTTACGCTGTTCGTTGAATAAACGAAGTTTGAACATGTTGTGTTCTTTAAAAAACCAAAAATGAGTGATCATGACATTTGTGACGTCAACTATGATGACGTCAAACTCTTTAAACCAACACTACGGAGGTAATTTCTCCGATATATATTATATTTGTATAATATATCAATAAATTCATAAGATATATCTTTTACTGCAGCGGTTTTTAAGGAGATCACATTTTATATTACAACACCAATGTGTTCGCCTCGTTTTAATATCACGACGATGACGCGTAATTCTTAGTATTACTTTTTCCTAGAAAGAAAATATACGTACGGGTGCACTGAGATGCAAATTTCTCGTCGACAATAAGGAGGACGATCAACAGAACTCAGCCATGCGAATTAGTATTTTAACTTTATTTTAAACAAGGTCTATTGCATAAGGTACCTGTCTATACATACAATAGCGAAATATTCTTCGAGCTTCGGTAGCCGCTCGTAAAATTATACTCACTGCCAAAACCTTAAGCAATTTCTTAGGACCGACTCGTAAAGGCGCAGCAAAACAATTGGGGAAACGCTAGACGAAGAATAAGAAATAAAACGTTTGTTACTGTTGCTAAGCTCGATTAAGTTGGATAAGTCTTGAAAGGTAGAGGACGAAGCTCACTAATAGCAAAAAATATCGTCTCTTGGAAAATTGCGGTTTATTTTCATGTGTAAAATGTGTGATAGGTTAGCGTCTTGAAAGATAAAAGTTGATATTATTGCACATATTATTATTAGGCTATTTTTTTTTAAATTAATCTTTCACGCATTTGTAAGATTAACAACAGTTTAATTTAATATGATTTTTCATTTTTTTTTTCATTTTATAAAACTTAATCTGTCGTATCGTCAAAGCTTAGATTCTACTACTTGGAGCAAATACAATTAATATTAAAATAGATTTATTATTTTGTAGTTAAAATTATTTACGTGTAAATTCTACTTGGATCATTGTTGCATGAAACTCCATTCGTAGCTATTGAGAAAAATGGATGCCATAACGTAAAGGATGTTAGTACATTCTGAAATTTCATTCTTTTCTTTTATCCATACAGTTGCAGTAACGTTCGAACCTTCGAAGTGTAAGTAACTCGATATGGCTCATGACGCGACTTTCATTCTTTTGTTATCAGTGTTCCTTCATATAGTATTGGTGAGTACACAGCTAAAATGTATTTTACTGACAATATTGGGGTTGATATAACAGCAATAAGTTTATTTAAAAACAATTTGTTATTGTTTGCTTTATACAAACATGTGCCCTGCTGTGAATGCAATGTGCCGTACACCCGCTGTATTCATAGCGTAGCTGAACGCTGTTCAATTTAAGTCAGCGGTTGTCTGTTAAACATTGAAGTCAAAATTAGAAAATACATGCCACGGTTTTTAATTTGCAATATTTACTTCTATCCGGCTTGGAGAACAAAAATGGCTGTGTGGTATAGAAACCAAATAAAAAGTGTTACTTAAGTTATTGTTTAGTCTGCTTATCATTTGTTTTTATTAAAAACTTTAAAATCTCATGTTAGAGCAAAGTTAAAAGCAATGAAAGTTACACAGAAAAATACAATGCAATTTTCATAAGTACATAAACATAACATAAGCAACTTTTCAGAAACTTTTACAATTGGTATGAGCCATAAAAAATGTTGACACTTTTGAACTTTACGTTTTTTTTTAAGGATGTCATCAAATGACTTCTTCCGTTCTGGGTGGAGCGGAAGGGTGTGTCAGACTCCTACTGAGTAAACCCATCCGTGTTCCTTCTAAAGCCCTTTGCGTTCCAGGACCGCAGTGACTCTTTCGAACAATTTCCGCAACCCTGGCAGGCTCTGGCCCTAACGGGCCCAATCTCCTATGCTGACATCTCTTTGAAGCGCGCGTGGAACACAATGCGCCATTGAACCGGGCCTGTTGGTGATCGGACAGCGAGCCACCCAACGCTCGCCGTCCGCAGGCCCGCGCCTGCGGTGGGCGAGGATCACCCTGCGACTCCCGACGCCAGGGGCGTCTTCTCCTGTAGCGGCGGTTGGGGCGAAGGCCTTGTCTCTCGCGACCCGTCTCCTCCTTCGCTAGCATAACTGCTTCGCAGAAGGAGGTGACAACTTCCCAAGCCTCCTCGCTCAGAACCATGGATTTACCAGGGAAGACGCGAGAGGTCGCCGCCGCCGATCGCTTAGACGTGCTCAGCCCAAGCAGGGTAGACCCTCACCGAATGCTCCACTGTGTCCTCCAGGCGATGCTCACAGTGCTGACACCCGGGCATGTCCTCCCGCTGAATCCGAAGCAGCTTTCGAAACAGCCGTGGCCGGTGAGTACCTGTGTCAGGCAGAAGGTGAGGATGCCGTGGCACCTCTCCAGCCACTCCCCAAAGAGGGGCCTTACCGCCGCAATTATGGCGTGCCCAGCGCTGGGTTGCGATAGTCACCGTCTCCATACCGCCATGGTATCCTGCCGGAGCTCCATCCGCCGCGCTGCAATTTGCCGCGGCAGCGGAGCTTCACATCGGCGAAGCGCCTCCACGCGCCACGCGTAAACGTGCGCGAGGGCTCTCGCCTCCAGATCCCATGGCGGTAATGGGGAGACCGTGCGGTATCCCGGGCCTGCCGGATGGTCATGACCCTTTGGGACGCGTTGAGCTGGCGGGCTGGTCACCCCTTCAGCGTTAGCGCCCACACTGGGGCTTTGACTTTTACTTACAAACAGATTATCTGAGTACCAAGTTCCACGTTTCTAACTTTATTAATGACAAACTTTCATCGAAACTTTAATTCCCTATTTGATTCCCTTAAGAGATTAATTTTCAAAATACTTTTACAGTACTCACCTCCTTTACATAAGGAACTCTAGCACAACATTTCATGCTTTTAGACCTGGCAGTTTAAGCTTAACGTTGTAATTAAATTAAACATATTTATTTTAAAATGTGTTCTGAATGAAACTACAGAGATTATTTATTTTGTAATGAATACTCGTGCATATACGTAATGGAATATTGGCTGATCTAGGCTACAGTAAAGGTAATCGTGCTCAAAACAATAACAAAATAAAACAATAATGCTCTCAGCATTAAGAAGTCATCCAAAACGCATAGTGGCTAGAAAAATAAATTGAAATACGTCCAGATGAAATCCCGCAGCGGCAAATGAATTATTTAGGATTCGTGTAAAAATAACATTAAAACCCTGAACAATAATTGTATGTTTAGGAACAATTTGTGGCAGTACAAGAACTATGCATCAGGAACTAACCACACTTCTTCAGTTCTGTTCAGATTTTGTCCATAGAAAACAACGATTTTGTTAAAAAGAGCGTATGCATCTCATACAAAATCGTTGTTTTGTTAAACAGAGCTAAATAAGTGTGTTTAGTCTCTAATTCCTCACATGACCATAACATGATTAAATATGATCATAGCCTAGATTTCAAAATGGCGTAGGTAATAATATTTTTCAATCACGGTAGTACGTTCACCTATAGTATCGTATTTCCGCGACTGAAGCCGCGGGCAAGCTGGTGTTATACTTATTATATTAATATATCCAATACTTTAAAGCTTCACTTTGGTCTAGTTCAGGTTATAGAGTATATATTTTAGCTAAAGCAGTTGCTGGGATTTATTTAGCTCAATCACAATTTTAAAACTTACTACATCAGACTGCTTGGTTTGCTTTGGGTTCCGTAGTCAACAAGGAATCCTTACAGTTTTGCCATGACCGTCTGTCTGTCTGTCCGCGGTTTTAGCTCAGAGGCGTTAAGCACTAGGAAGTTGGAATTTGGTGTGGGTATACATATTAATCACATCGATAAAGTAGTAAAATAAAATCTGGAAAAATAATTATAACGAATTTAAAAGGAAAACTATTACAGCTAAGTAGGCTTTACAAGTTAACGAGTAATAGTCGACCAACCTATAAAATGTACTTGGCAATTATGACATGCAACTACGGGACCTTACAATGCTCGTGGCCGATACGCTCTTGGCCGGTTTTTTTATAATTCGCACCTTGACCGTTAAGATAGCAACTATATTAACTAAAACTAACCGTACCAACTTTAAATGGGACCAATTTTAAATGGGAACCAACCGTAGCATTTTTATTTTTATGAAAATCCACATGACTATATCACGAAAAACTTCATGATTCTCCTACACAAAAAAGGTGTGTAGGAAGTTCTGAAAGGAAAAGTATTACAATTTCAATGGTCTTGAAAATAATATCTTGATTTCGAAAGAAATATTCTATGATAGGCACTTTCATAACGCTATTTTCGTTGTAATAAACACAAGGATGATAGGCAGAACCGATGGTCATCTCATCGACTAAAGTCCATTCATTCCTCGAGGGTTTAAAAATTCCACAGAAATAAACAACAACGCGTGAAAAACATTCGCCTGTCTTTGCTGCACACACAGTCAGATAAAAAAAGGAAGAAAAAGTGTACAGTGTACACCTGGTGGGACCCAAACACACAATCCCCGGCTTAGGAGGCCGATGCTTTATCTATTAGACCTCAAGGGCAACGAGCAGTATTGACAAAATTTGCGACTGAATTTGTCTGCCTCGTGTATTTGTGTTCGGTTTTTATGTGGGAAACCTTAATATTTTGTTATAATTAACCAAATAACATTTTAAAACATATTCATTTTATTATAATTACAGGTAAATACGGAAATGTACGATAGAAAAACACTTGATGGAATGGTTTTAAAAACTCTTTGGACGAAAGTATATAAAGGTTATGATGCCAAATCGAAGGAACATGTAATTAGAGAATTAAGAAAATCTGGTGATTACGACAAGTTAATCAATCTTTTAGTGAAAATACAGAAAGTAAAAGTGGAACGAGTTTTAAACCTGTTATCAGAGATAATGGTAATTTATATGTTATAAACAGTGTTTTTAAATATAATGTGACTTTTTTTCATTACTTTATTCCTGTTTTCCTCATAATGTATAAAATGAAACTATTGCTTGCTTCTTTAGTTTCGTTTCGGAATTTTATTTCGTTACAGCGAAGCCAAACACGATCGCAATGTGGGGTTTGCATACGATCCGCTACAGAACCAAAGCTCTCCTACGTTTTATCCGTAATATCTTGCATTTTGAAAAATAACATATGTGAACATATATAATTATGAATAAACCTACTATTATGATCGTTTCTACTTTTAAACCATGTTTTAAAGTAAAAACGCTAGTCTGAAATTGGTTGACATTATTGTTTGTTGGAATTTAGTCGTGTACGCACATACCAACGTGTACCAATGTGTATATAGTAAACAAACAATTATGCAATAAATAGCCGTCAACACCTACCGTCCGCTATGGTTACATTTTTGTTTCAGTTGATAAACAACGCGTGCTACCATTACCATGAATTAAAGTCTACTTTTTAAATTAGATCTGCGCAATTTTAATACTTATTAGTATTGATTATTTTTATTATTATGTTACACAACGTCTAATTTTCTAGTGAGGGATTTGCGCAAGTATTTTTATTTACGCAAACAATTATAAGTAGGTACACTATCCATTCATTAAAATTTGTGTTTTCCACAGCCTCAAACTAAATCGATTTGACTTTTGTTACACCAGGATCTTTTGTTTTTTTTGCCGAATGACATCCTCTTTAGTAGGAACCTATCAGGCAAAAGAAGGAGCTTTAACAATCACACCGACTGTATAAATGTGTAGCTTTAGCAATCGAGAGGGTAGTTACAAAAGCCTATGTGCCCCCAAGGGCTACAAATCACTATCTAACTACACTAACTCACATGATGAGGTTTTGTAATGAATGTATCCTATGTTAGCTCAGTGTGGTGGAAACATAATGTAAGGCCGATAGTGTGTTTTGGACGTGGTTATTCCGGTCCGTTGATGCAGCGCAACCTACTGCCAAAAGCACTACTCTGCAACATTAAGATAAATATTAATTTTAGTGTGCATCTCGAGAAATGATTGAAAATGCATTGCAGTGAGAATATTTGGTTCGCTAGTCTTACGTGGTACCTGGATGAAGATTTGCAAGTAAAGTGATTTTAGTAACACCAAATATATTACAATGATATTATAAAATTAAAAGTAAAACAACATTTTTAAAAAACAAGCTTTTATTCAAATGCCCTTAAAAGTTAAAAAAAACTTCTACTATCAACTTATAACGTCATTTATTCACAATTTAAATGATATAAAAGCTTTTCGCGAGATTTAAGTACTCGTATTTACAAATTTCAATTGTTAAAATCAATCACATCAATTTATTTAATTTACTTATTTATCTACACAAGTACCTAAATGTCGCGACAAGCTTTTATATCATATAAATTGTGTTATGATGTAATAAATTGATGGTAAAACTTCATTTTTTTCTTTTTAGTGCATTTAAATAATATCTTGTTTTTTGAAAAGTTTTTTTACTTTTAATTTACGTTTTACTTTTTAGTTATCGCTGGACACGTTTCTCACAAATTCCAGAAGGATTGGAGCAACGGAGTTTATGTTCAGCATCTTATTTTTTTTAAACTCCCATTCGTATTCTCAGGAAGTCCTTTTATTTGATACCCATATTGTAGGCAAGCATTAAAAACTTAGTCCGCCATGTTGGATTTAGAATGACGCCATTTTATTTTTCGACTTATTCTCAGCAAGCCCTTTCATTTGATACCCATATTGTAGGAACGCATTAAAAATATTAGTCCGCCATCTCAGGTGTTTCACCGTGTTGGATTTAGAATAACGTCAAACAGCTAACTATTTGTATGGCCATCCAAACTGAATGTGTATACAAAATTTCAGCTCAATCGGTTGAAGATATCTGTTTCAAAATTGTATTTCAAGCGTTAGAAGTCCGCCATATTTGATTGTTAGTGACGTAACTTTATTTTTCTAGTTACTCTTAGCAAGTCCTTTCATTTGACCCCCATATTGTAATAGTGCATTAAAAATAACTAGTCCGCCATCTTGGTTGTGCCGCCATGTTGGATTTAGAATGACGTCTTATAGTTGACCATGCATTGTCTTCCTAACCGATTCTAGAGAAAAATTTTAGCTCAATCGGTTAAAGATATCTGCTTCAAATGTGAATTTCAAGCTTTAGAAGTCCGCCATATTGGATTTAGAGTAATGTCACTTTATTTTTCAAGTTATTCTTAGCAAGCCCTTTCATTTGATATCCATGTTGTAGAAGTGCATTAAAAATAACTAGCCCGCCTTCTTGGTTGTGCCGCCATGTTGAATTTAGAATGACGTCACACAGCTAACCATGCATTGTCTTCCAGGCGGAACGTAATACAAAATTTTAGCTCAATCGGTTGAAGATATCTGCTTAAAATTGAGTTGTATGTATGTATGTTTGTTCAAGTAGACTCTTAGTCTACTGGTACAAACATATGTACATACATTGCAAGTTAAATAAAAGCTTGTAAAAAGCAGCTTTTTTCCTAACTGTTGTCAAAATCTTTGTTTTAACTGACTTCAAAAAAGGAGGAGGTTCTATGTTCGACTGTATGTATTTTTACTTTTATTTTTTATGTTTGTTCACCGATTTCTCCCCCATTTGTGGAGATTCTCAAAATTCTTGTTTTATTTGAAAGGGTATATTCCTGAGGTCCCATTTCTGAGTCCCATTGAAACCAAGTCAGGATCTGATGTCCCTCAAATTTTAAAGGTATAAACATTTTTTTTTTTTCATATACTTTCTAACGCAATTCATATGATTGTGCCTTAATCAACATCTCATCTTGCTGAGCTGATGATGGAAGGTATAAGTCAGGATTTGATGCTGGAACCTAAGAAAAATGTTTGTTCAGCAATATTTCCGCCAATTGTCAACCTATTTAGATGATTTTTTTGTTGTTAGAAAGAGTATTATTCAAAACTGGTTCAGTTTCAATTTGGTGAAGATCAACCAGCAACCTCCTCAACTTAAAATCAATAAAATCTAGTACCAGAGCAAAGTAGATTATTTTACTATGAGTTGGTCTGGATCTATAGACGGCAAATATTTCAACCACTCGTAATGGGACTAATGTCACTTAGTTGTGAGGTAAAAAACGTTTTTACAAAAAATACAATAGAATTCCAAATAGAAAAAACTTCCAAACACAAAAGTTATTTTATACTTTGTTAGAATAAAATAACATTTATTTCGGAAATCGGTGTCTCAAAACCAAAAACACCGACACTCTAAAATAAAGTCATTTTATATTTTGTAGTGTTTTTTATTTGGAAGTCGGTTGTAATTTTTTGTAAAAAAGTTTTATCATTTGGAGCTTTGCTCCCTTTAAAACATATGTACGTATCTATAACATTTTGTATTCATGGCATTTATTTGGATGCTGTAGGTACATTTCAGTGATCCCTGTTATGCATCCCAACCAAGCGTAATATTGTTGATTAAGTAGGCGGATTATCTGAAATTAATCGCACCCTATACACTAGGCAAACTAGTGAAGCCAGTGAACCAAGAGAAAAGCAGTGAGCACGCTGCACGCGTACTACCTCGACACGGAACTCATCGTAATTCTCTTTAATCCGTAACTGGAATAGGACGCGTACATAACTAGGGCATTAGGTTTAGGGTTCTGTAGCCAAATGGATGCTATCACTGCACCGACCATTGTGAAACTATATTATTAGCGTCGACACAGCCCGCCGTCGTTGTGCCACACTGAACCGCAACGATGAGCGGTCAATGGAGGCCGAAAAACAGTTGAAAGCTTTGCTTATGTCTAATTTAAAATGTGTATGAATTTTCTTATCTTCCTGTTTCAGCGCAATTTATGGAAATTTTGTAATAACAGACACAGGGCCGACGAATTGAATGTTAAAAATACACTTCCAAAATTAGAGACAAAACAATACCATAATCCACGCGGAAAATATACAAACAATTATTGTTGCTAAGTAAAAACTGTGGCTCAGTAAAAACACGCTTCCAGTCAATGTGGGGAGTCTACAAGACGAGTGGGCTCAAGTACCCGCCAGTTGCAGCGCCCAACCCAACCCTGAATAAATACAGATACGTTGGCCGTCAAAACGTTCATGTAACAATATATAAAAATGAATCGTGGCGGGCAACCTTCCCCTTATAGGTAGATAGAGATCTTGAATCGAAGCAAAGGCACTAACTAGAAGCTAATTTTGATGTAGATATTATCACATAACGTTTACATGTTCGTTTAATTATAACAATTAATAAAAAAATAAGTAAAAAACGACGTTAACACGTCGTTCACACGTTTTTTGAAAATAATTATAACTGTCGTTAAGACCTTTCATAATGCGATAGTTATAATTATTTTTTTGGATTAAATTGATTGTTGTGGCCAAGATCAGTGAAGGAAAGCGGAAGCTTTGATACAACGGGAAATTTGTGATACATATTTTTGCGTTGGGAGTTTAGACTAAGATGGTCCCATATTATCCGTTTTCGTTGGCATTGGACCTTGAAAAATTTTAGACAAGGGGCAACAATACACAATTGCACAAGGGAACTTTTCAAAATCAATAGGAAACGTGTGAAGATTGAGGTTGTATTAATGACAACCACAAAACAAGATATGTACGTAATTATGGTCAGACTGGGACCAGGTGGACTCAACTGGACTTGAACTATAAAGGCACACAACGGAACTCCTTAAACGGCGAATAGCACGAATCAGTTATATTGAGGTCAGAAAATTTGACTCCAGTCTTCAGCTATAAGGAGTTTAGTTTCACCTTATTAATTAATGGGTTGTGGAGGTCTGCCTTTTCGCTCTATGCCCAATCGCCCCTTATAAAATACTGTTACTTAGCTTAGGATTAGACTGGAAACCGAACCCAATATTAATTGGAAAAGGCTAGGCAGATTGTTGTTTGTGCTCACTTTTTATTTTCTTTAAAATACTCGACTGCGAAACAAAACACTTCAAATTACTTAAAACAGAACAGAGATTTATTTGGTTTGAGAACTTCTGTGGTATTCAAGAATTTGTTCCGTGAACGGTTAAACGAATCACTTTAAATAACTTAAAGGACATATGTATATTTAAAACATCTTAGGTCGCAATAACTGTCCTGATTTTTCGGGATGTTGCCAGTACTCCCAATTTTTCAACTTCGACATACCTATGCCAACTGCGTGATGTTCGGAAAGCTTAATTTTTTTATCATTTCCATTTTTGCCTTATTTATCAGTTTCTACCTAAAAAATAATCCGTACACTTTTGTAAAATTTTGCAACAATTTCTGCGCAACCCTGGCTCCGTAGGTTTAAAAGGTAGCTATTTTTCCCAAATAGTTTGAAATAGTAGTTAAAAAATGGAGCCTTGCGAATTGCACCACATTCGAAAGGGATATGAAGGATAGCACAAAGCAAAATTGTTCTTATCATATAAATGATTCGATTTAAGTAATTAACCTAAATTGTGAAAAATTAGACACCGAAGTAAAGGTTTCTGCGCCCAATAGCCATAAGCTACGGCAGTAGAAAAGGTATTTCAAGACGAATCTTTCCTACGGAGTTAATGCCAATAGGTAAACTAAAATATGACATTAAAATATTATTAATGAAAAATAATTGGATTTTAGAACAAATATAGTTAACAAGTAGGTATAGCATATTATATCGTTGGATTCAAAAAAGTTGCACGTGCTGATTTTTTGGGATGGTGTTTGTATGCAATATCATACAACCGAACCAACGTGTCGCCACATACAATGAAATACCTCTTGATCAAAGAGTTCCATCTAAGTGTTGTATATCTATTCTGAAAATAGACTAATATACCTTTTCTGTTAAGGCACGGAGAAGGTAAAAAAACTGACTTTACGCAATTTAAAAATTATTGATAATTTCTCAACGGAAACGGTTATATCTGTTATTTTTATCGTCATCGTTCGTGGACTTTGCGAATAATATCTGTTGTCCTAGTTATATGATGTTGTGCACATATTTCAGTTTAATAATGACTCGGCGATATATTTTAACCTCGCCTCTCAGAAATTTTTAAGGTTGGTTAAGGTAAGGTTAATTTATTTTTTCATTTATTTTATTAACGACAGCAAACAATAATGTGATCGTAACATTTACGAGACTAATCCATACTAATATTATAAATGTGAAAATAACCTCTGTATGTCAGTTACCTTTCACGTCTTAATAGCTAAAGGGATGAAACTTGGCACACGAGTAGACCATGTCCTGGAATAGAACATAGGATACTTTTCACCCCGGTAAGCGGGCGAAGCAGCTGGCAGGTGCTAGTATTTTATAAACCTTACTAAGTTAACAGGATAATACCTTGTGAAGTCGATTTCTCAAAGCTCAACGACGTCGGATAACAATTACTAGATTACTTGATCGGCGAAGTTGCTACGCACTTTTGACGCTTTATTAATTTTAACTCAAACTGAGGGACGCAGATTGATCTATAGTTCGTGAAAGCAAACTGAGCTCTAGCTATTTATTCAGTTTTCCACATCATATTTATAATCTATGCAGGATTTTATTAATCTGTGCAGAACTATACTTATAACTATTTTGTTTGTGATTTTCACTTTTATTTTATTTACAATTACTAAGTGGTTACAATAAACACAACGAAAGTCATAGTGTCAATTTTTATTTATAAATTATTAGCTGTAGACCGCGATTTCGTCATTTTCGACGATCAAGCGCGTACGTACGTACCCAATAGAAGTTTTAAACAATACAGCTATGGTTTTCTTCGTCTAACAACTCGAAGCAGAACGAAAATAATGAAGTACCTACAATGAACGAAGCCTATTTTAGAAAAGCGCTTTGAATTGTCTATTTCTTTTCTTTATGTAGTCTGCTACATAGGCTTATTTTTATTTTATTTTACTAAGACAGATTGTTCCAGCTTTATTGAAATAAGCTAAGCTACGAACTGGTGTCAATAGCAGTAGGCTCTTTAATGAGTTCATCGGTTTTGTAATAAGAGCATGGTTTTATTTTATCAGATCTTAAAACAGAGGCAATAAATCGACATGAACGATACTACGTGATTCGCTGTGGAGGTCTGCCATATGGAATTTTGCTAATTAAAGTTGTAAAAATACACGGTCAATACTATCATAATGAGCATATACAAATTTAGTTTATTCTTTTTGCCACCAATTTCACAGCAGCCCTGTGTTATAAAACAGAAAATTGCTCTCGTTTATCTCTCGAAAGGAAACGGTGGGCCAGGAAGTAGTCCAAAATCTTATTATCGCCTACAAGGGGACCCTTAATTTTCCATCCGACAAAACTTAAACGTCTCGCAGTGGGCCCGGCTCAATTTTCAAACACGCGAGCGTTACACGAATTTCTATTGCACGAGTAGTGGATGAGCATTAGTTACAAACTGTGGTTCCAGAGCCGAACGAAACCGATCAGGTGCCTTGATTTTGGGCCTGTTTAAAATCCATATACTAGAATGATGATCCAGCTTGAATCTCGATTCAAAACTGCCATAGCAGTGACACCACTAATTTTATATCCTTTACTAAGCTGTGGAATGTGGAACCAGCTAAAATATAATTATTTTCCTTATAGGAGATTTGTTTCGAAACAGTTTCTTGACAAGTAGTTTTGAGACATTTACCTATGTGAAATGTAGGTACCATAAAATACTTTCCTGCTTTGCAGGTTAGCCTCTGAAGAATAACCGGCTAAGTGCGAGTTGCACTCGCGCGTAAAGGTTTCCGAACGAATAAAGATTCGTTCGGAAACCTTTACGCGCGAGTGCGAAAAGTACTTGTCGCAGTAATAATAGAAACCCTTACAGCCAGTCTATTCTGTCAACATCTCACCATGTAAACTTAGGTGGAGTGAGCATGAAGTGAACTGTCATTCTATCTTGTTCGTATGGATTAACGGCTCACTCCATTTTCACTTCACCTAAGTTTACACGGGGAGATATTTACAGAATCGTACTGCAGTTTCGCCACGTCCGTCTATTCGTCCGCGGTTTTACTCGGTCATAGATCTAAACAACGCAGACAAAGTTGTAATATAAAATCAAGAAAATTATTTTTTTAAGGTCCCATACAGGCCTATCGTCTGAGTGCGAAATACTAAGTTATAAAGTGGTATTTTTCATTAGAATTATATGCCCTCTTAAAACTAAACCTTTGCTATTGGATATATTAAAAGTATACTATTACCACAATCGTAATATAATATACAGCGTGAAAAGTCGGGCTCGACACTCCTTTCAGTGTTTTTTGATATTTCTCATAGTTTCGGATTTGGCCATCCACGCACATTTTAAAAAGTGCGTGGTCATATTCAATGGTCTCGTTCTGTATCTGCTTTACGGTAAATAAACAACATTAAAACAAAAAAAAAATTGACTATTTAAAAAAAACCCGACCTAAAAAAATATTTCCAAGCAGTCTGATGCAGTTGGTGGCATTGAGTTTGTAATGGAACTAAAATATACGCCACCAACTGTATCAGACTGCTTGAAAAGTATTTATTGAGGTCGATTTTTTGTTTTGTTATTATTTATTTTATCCTCAATTTCGTGACCTGTCCACTTGCAAAGACCTTGGAACCCTTATTCCGCTCTATAGTGTCTTTGATCCTTTCGATATTGAAGCGGCGGAGGTCGCTTTTCAAGGACTTGGCGATCCGTCTATTGAGCTGCCAGTATTTGAACTTATCGTCTGAAGACTGCATATCAGTTTCTCCTTCATGAGCTTGAGAGTAGGATCAGAGAGCCTTTTGTTCTTATCTGTGCGCCGAGTCTTGAAAAACTTAGACCTGGCCGTATGGACAGTTTCCACGAACCCATCGTTGTATTCGTCCACGGAGCTCCCTAGGCACTAGAAACGATTTCGAAATTCGAGCTGAAAGTTTTCGGAGTTTTAGATCTGGATCTGTGCTAGACTGAGCGCAGACTTCATCAGTCGAGACCTTTCTAGCGTGATATTTAGATTCAATATGCCTCTTAACATGCGGTGATCACTTTCGAGTTTCACCGCGTTGATCGCAGAGACATCATTGAATATCTGCTTCTTCATCGACATGATGAATTTAACGACTTTTTCAGTTGCACCGTCGGGGCTCTGCCAGGTCCATTTTCTATTCTGAAAAAGGAGTTTATCATATAGAGAGTTTCTGTGTCTTTAAAACTGGCCAGTAGGTGTCCCCGGTGGTTCCGACATCCAAATCCAAATTGCCCCACTCGCAGCTCTTCACCGTCTTCTATGCCCAGTTTCACTGTAGTCAAGTCCCCCATGACCAGAGTGAAGTGAGTTTTATGACCATGCATGGCTCTGGATATATTCTCAAATATGGTCTCTATTTCGTCGTCGGGATGCGTCGAGGTTGGGGCGTAAACCTGTACGACCTTCAACGAATATCTTGACGGTATTCTGAGACTGACCCTCTCGAACCGCTCCACATTGGACACAAGGGACTTGTGAACGATAAACCCGACACCACCCTGGGACTTCTGGTCACCCTCCCGGAAATTGAGCAGGTTGCCGGATTTGAGAATAATCTTGTCCTCCTCCTCTCTTCCGATTTAAGACAATCCCACTAAACTCCATCGCAAGCAACATTCACATTCGGATCTCATTCGCAATCCGTCAAAAAAGCCCCACATTTTTGACAGATTGCAAATGAAAAGTGATGTGAACGAAATCAACAAATTAATTGGCACTCATGTCTCATGTCAAGTCAAAAGTCAAAACGTTTATTCCAATTAAGCCATTAAAAGGCAATTTTGAACGTCAACATTACTGTTAGAAAAATATGTATAAAAATAATAATAATAATTCTTCTGTCCATTCACAAAGGATTCTTATGGAGAAGAGTTAGTCTTTTCAAATAAAAGTTTTACAATATTTGATATACACTAATTTATTGTATGTGAGGTCGATACACCTAGTATACTAGTACTAGTGGGAACAAAAAAAAAATACTAGCGAAGGTAGACTAATAAATTTTATAAAATAATAAGGACATGGTACTCACATATTTACAAATATTGCATACAATTGATTTTACAGTGTGTGAGTTATTTAATAGAAAAATACACAAAAAAGTACATTTATATAGTTAAAATACACTATGCCAACCAGTTTGATTTACTCTACACTCTTGATTGTCCTATGAAGCAGGACCAGCATGCTTCCAAGCATTCTTATCCTGAATGTAATCGTCAAATTTGTAATATACTTGTTTACAAAGTGTGCTTTTAATATAAGTTTTAAATTTTCTTTTATTTAGTTCTAATTGATCACAAGGTATTTTATTGTAACATTTAACAAAGTATCCCATGTAAGATGTGCGTACTTTAGCTTAAATATAAAATGGTTGATCTAATACATGTTTATTTCTAGTATTAATATGATGTCTATTACTAATTTTACAAAGAAGATGACGATTTTTCCTTAAATATATAATATTTTCATAAATACATTGGCAAGGAACTGACATAATATTAATCTTTTTTTAAAGTTCCCTATGAGAATCGCGGCGACGTAGATTCTACATGTGATTAGGTGATTCAATGTCAGCAGCCTGACCCCACAGCATAATATCGTAGGTACGACATAATGCTGTGAAAATAACAAAAATAGACCAAATGTGCAGTTTCTACGTCTGTTAACTGTCTCATAACCACCATGTATCTTATTAAGTTGTCACACTACACAATAATTTTCATAATTAATGTAACTTACTTGGTGGTCTTTTAACCAATGCTCTGATAAGCAAACTACATCGACCTTGATATTTTCTAAAAATAATTATATTTCCAGTAATTTGGAAGAGCAACCTTAAATATTATGATTAAATAATTTTAAGGTGTGTTGCCCTCCCTTAGGTTTTTTACAACTAACTAAGTTGCCAGAAGATACCATGTTATTATTCACTAACAATAATTGGTTATTTGAAGGGATAACTTCTGTTGGCTTGCAGTTTACTTTAAAAAATATCTGGAGTGATCTCTACAGCTACAATAATTGAGAAGTCTAAAATTCATGTATGGGTTTCCATCAGGAAGAGACTACTCAATCTGATTGGTCAACCTCCAAGAATGTTGATCTTGTAGGTGGGTCTTCCTTTGTACAACACAAGGAATCATAAGAATAAGTCCCTATGTTGTTAGTGCAACTAGACAACACAGGCCGTCAATAATACTAATATTTGTTATATTAGCTAAAACCTCGTTCATATTCTATGCTATCAACATAACAATCAAATGTCTGAATTAAACGGACATAGATAAAGCTCCCTGAGTTAACTTAAAACCACTGCCAAATTTATTAGTGTCAAAATACAATAATTTGACACTATGACAACATGTGATCAACCGATAATCTATCAGAATAAGGTAAAGCACCCAACATTAGCTTTTCTATGTTTAACTTTAATAAGGAGTCAACATCATCAAAAAAGTATCGTTTTATTTTCCTGCGTTTTGTCACAGGTTTCTACTGGAACAGCCAACACCGGTGAAGACATGTCAAGTTGGGGCTGGGGTGATGATGGATGGTTGACACAGTTATAAGAGAGGTTATTAGTCAGATACTCATATCTTTCAGCATTGTACCTCACCAAGTCTAGTAGCCCCCCGCCTCAAACAAGCGCTGATTCAGTTGTTGTTGTGCAGTCTCATATTATTCATATATATTTTTCAGCAAATACTTCTTGTTTATTAAATCATTTTGGAGGCACTGAGTATCTATATCATATTGTTCCTTATATCTGTCTAGCTCTTCCGTACAAATATTGAATCTACTTGATAGGCTGACTCGGTCTTTTCTAAGTGAAATATTTAATTTAAGGAGTTTTTGTTTTTTTATTGCTCTACGAGACCGTTTCATTATTTTCTTAATTTCAAAATACTTTTTATTTTGTTGTGACTCATAACAATGGGTCATAATGGTATGGTATCATCACCTCTCAAAACTATTGTTATAGCTGGCTCATACGCTGATTTAGACTGTAGACTGCCTACCAACTCATAATATAAACTACTAGGACTTCGCCCGCGACTTCGTCCTCGCGGATTTAGTAGGTACTCCACGCTATCTACCCCCTTTAGTTTTGGAAAATTAAGCAAAACTATTTTTTTTTTATTACCCAGTCACTTCTGCTGCTGATTATGTGGTCTCTGGATCAGCGCAACTATCCACCCCATTCACCTCATCAGGGGTGTATTTTGTAAAAAATGATGGATCTGTTTCGATTATCCCACTTTTAGTTTGTTCATACCAATTCCCACGTAAATTGAAGTAAGCAATAATGTCCTACCCTAAAACCTTAATTGCCCCTTTTCGCCCCTTAAGGGGTTTATTTTCGAATATATAATATTTGTTCCAAAATTCTAATCATTAATGCCATGTTACATATCATCGGATTTTTTTACTTAGAGAATTTTTGTAGCCGTCGTAACTTTGAAACGAAAGGTTCGATTTGAATAATTTAAAGTGTAATTTACAACTACATAATCAACCTTAATTATCAATCCATTTAAATGGATAAGGATTAATATCTTGATATCAAAATCATCACTTTTTCTTTCCAAATGGGCTTTGATTGAATAATTTTAATAAAAAGCGGTAATTGTGACTTAACCATAATAGAGAGACATGTAGCTCACGGACTTTTTTCTAGAAAATAATGAGAACTTGAATTACATAGTACGAGTATTAATTAACTGTAGTACATTATGCGATGAAAGATATTTTATGACTATTTATTTTACACCTTGGGTTACATAATTCAAGTTTTAGTAGGGATCCCTTATTATTTCTGGAAATAAATATAGCCTATGTCACTCGGTGAAGATGAAGCTTTCTAACGGTGAAAGAATTTTTAAAATCAGTTCGCGGTAGTTTTTAAGTTTATTCGTTACATACAAAAATACAATTAATCATTCCTTTTTTATAATATTACTAGCTGTTGCTCGCGACTTTGTACGCGCATATCCCGTTTTTTTTTCGTTCCCGTAGGAATTCTCGTATAGCCTATAGCATTCCTTGTGAATGTGGCTATCATATACAAAAATAATTTACAAAATCGGTTCAGTAGTTCCAGAGATTACCCCCTACATACAAACTTAACTCTTTAAAATATTATTTTTGATTATTATATTATTATTATAGTAGGCGCCAGATAATTATTGACATTTTTAATTTGAAAAACGGAATTAATGACACAAAGCTGTCCCGAATCATCATCTCTCGTGATCCTTAACATTGTCTAATAATGAAAAACGATTCATATTTAATTGTTCAGGTACCTATGAACAGTTATTAGGGAAAGGTCAATATACTTTATTCCACATTTATCTGGCGCCTACTATAGTGTAGATTTGTATTTGTGTGACACATGGTTACACTTCCTCAATTTAATTCTGATCTGGATATACTTTTTAAAGATATTATGATGCTCACCCAGCAAGATCACGTTTAGGTCAAAGTAGCACACGTCACCATTCGTATTTACAGCCAATTTTTTCCTCAGGCGATATTTCGGATTTAGCCTTCCACGAACACTTGAAAAATTCACTCTGTACATGATTCTGACTGTGGCCAAATCAAATTGTAAGAAGATTCCTTCCTTCTCAATTGACATTACATCTCCTTGCATTTTTTTTTTCTACTGTTCTTATAAGTATAACATTGATTTGATTTCCTTCAAAGAAACCGAGCCGTTAAACATAGCATACTGATACTGACCTTTAATTTGAATAAACACGACCGTAGGTCTATTCATCTTGGCAATGTGTCCCTTATGGCAGAATGTACTCTAGCCCTAGTGTATAAAAATATTATGTAGGCGTCGAAAAGCCTTGGCTAATAAACCCAACCATATGATCCAGTTGATGAATTACGGGGCCACCTTTTAAAGAAACAACTTCATCTACTGCGTTCTAAAGGTACAGGCAAATAAATGAATCGGTTATCAGCTTAGATGTCAGTATTTACTTAATGTCATTTTCACGGGCCTCGTGATGTTTCGGTCATTTCCAAATATGTTTTACTTTAAGTCAATTGTTAATTCGATATCGCTGATAGAATGTCACAACTGTTACTTTCACTAGCTTCTGACGTGTTCTGACGGTTGTGAAGCCTTCTTGCCACGAAGTATCGTGTTATCCAATTACTGGGTTGTGGAGGTCAGATAGGCTGTCGCTCCACGTAAAACACTAGTATTCCGCTGAATCCGGTTTGACTGGAAGCCGACCCAGTTTAGTTGAGAAAAGGCAGGCCAGATGATGACAGCTGTGAAGCCTTGTTGCGCAACCTTGGTGAAGTTTTCATTTACTGGGAATTTTTGACAAAGTTGGTATAAAATATTTTTGCAGACTTTACACTATGCTAAAATATACTTTCGGCTTGAATAAAAAACGCGTTGCATCCTCATTAAATGTTGTCTGAAAACTAGTGGTGTTTGACAAGCTTACACTCTACCTTTAATTTACGGATTAGCGCGGAAATCTGATTAAGGCCAGGATATTCGAGCGCAGTAGGCTCTTAGCGTTACTTCCCTCCGCGCGCAGCAAGTCGCGCTAACGCCCAGTTCAAATGAACTCGCTGACTCCGCTGTGCAAAAATTTTGCGTCCCTGTATAAAATTGTAACAGTAGGTTAACTTCGTTTTGGAATTCATGTTAATTTATTTATGTCTTGTATTTTTCTTACGTTAAATTGTAACAGTAGGTACGGTTAACTTTTTTTACGGAAGTAATGTTATTATTATTGTCTGTTTTTTGTTCGTTTGTATAATATAATAATAATATATATAATAATATCTTGGGACAATTCACACACGGTCACCTGATCCCAAACTAGGCAGAGCCTGTGCTATGGCAACCAGACAACTGATAAACATACTTATATATTTCTAAATACATACATATTTTAGACAAATTACACCCAGACACAGAACAAATGATCATGCTCATCAGACAAAGATTTGTCCTGGGTGGGAATCGAACCCACGACCTCCGGTTTAGCAGTCAGGGTCACTAACCACTCGACCAACAGGCCAGTCAGTATGTTTTTTACGTTAAAACTTTGAAGGTATTTTGATGGGAATTTCAACATTTGGTAGGTTTGGTAGTTTGGATGATTCCAGGGTAAAAAAATAATACTTCAATTCAGTCCGTAAGTTAAATTATCAAAAAGTTTTAGACACGTATTTTTTGCTTTTTCAAATCAATACAAATACAAAGATAAAACGCATCAAAGTTCAGGAGTGGGGGCTTCTTACGTCACTTTTGAGTAAAATGTGGTAAGTAACACAAGTGTAACGCCTTGCGAAATTTTAACGCACTGCATCGTCATTTTTTGTAGACGTGACAAAAAAAAATACGTGTCCAATATTTTTTTGGATTTTTAGCATTGACGAAATAATTCGATTTTTTAGTCATTAACTCAATTTTATTGCAAAAAATAATAGATTGTCCTGTGTATTGATTGACACATGAAAATCAATTCTTCATAAGTAATTCTTTATAATTAAAGATATAATTATTAACTCACGGCAGTCACGGCAGAAAAAAACAATAGTAAAAAAGTACACAAAATATAATGAAAAATCACGAATATAAATCACGCTCGTGCTAGGACCTCGTTGCTGCAAATCTGGCTGAGGCAGAGAGTGTGTACTGGATGTGTACTTATCAGGCTGCTCACTTTCTTTATCTTGCTGGTATGGTTCCTTATTGGCATGCCACGTTCATTTCTACTGTCTACGATTTCTGGCAGTAAGCATTTGAAGTAAAACTGTACCAGCTTTGGCTCCATATTTGTTAGTCAGAAATTGTCATCTCTTTCTAAACGTTCTGTGAACATAGGCTCATTCTCACCTGCCCAGATTCCAAGAAGACACACCTGTCCTGTGACATATAGTTGGCTCTGAATTTGGTAGTGCCAATTGCTCTTTTTTTATGGAGCAGGTCTTCGTATTTTTGCTATATAATAATATAATATTTGAATTTTATTTCCTTGCTTTGGCTATTCCTTTTTTATTAGTTTTGTTTTGTGTTGTAGTTGTCCTACTGTTATTGTCTGTATATTGTAATATTAAAAACGAGAATTAAACCATAGAGCAACCAAGAATGTTTATTAAACTACTACATATATTTAAATCAGATCGAAACAATTAATATTTTATTATTTCATGTTGAATCAAAAATAGGTTCCTTCTGAGAGTCCTGGCCTTAATTCACAGGTCAGCGCTGTAATGTATTTGGCTTAAATCCTAACTATTTATCACCGCGCAGTGGGACTGCACTAATTTGTCTCACATACATATGCGCGAATCAGTGGGTCCCTAATTTGAGCACTACGTTATGAATGACAGAGTAACTCATCAACGCCGAGCTCGCTCACATCTGTTAATAGGGAAAACGTAGTAGTAGGGAGCGAGACAAATTGTTTTATGTACCTACAAGGTTATATTTTTTATCCAGGTGAACGTACATTTAGGCTATGCCTTATGCGAAGCTCACATGGTGCATGAAGTTTTTATTAATTAAAGTGTAGAATCATAACTTCCAGTACATTACAGTCAGAATCGCAAGATCAATCGTCATATAAATGTTTTGTGACAAAACTTAGTAATAAATACATTGTTCGCATAAGTCCTGTTTTTCCAGAAATGCTCCCCTACACTTCCCAAGGACCCTAAATTCCAAATTTCAGCTTTTTACGACCAGAGTTTCGGCTGTGTGATGTCTGCCAGTCACTCAGTAACGGAAGATTTTATATGTATAGTGATGTTATTTTGGTAATTGTTTTCACATTTACACTTGAAACGCACGGATCTTCCACAATAGAAAACACGGTAACACGTTATATTAGTACAACCATTCATAGCTATCTGATATTAATTTAAAGAAAAAAAAAAACTTATTACTTAATTATTATTAAAAATCTGATAAAATTATTATTTATTTTTAGTATAAGAAGATCAACGTATAGCATTTCATCATTAATTAAAGGTTTTTTTCTTAGCATCACTTGTTAAATACCTACTTACTTTTGTGACTCAGGCAAAATTTTATTTTTCACTAGGAATTCTTACATTCTCCTGATGGTAATATTAAAATGTAAGATACGATCAAATTTCTTTACATCAAATTTAATAGCTTCTTACAGGCCCTTCTTACAGACGGGTGTTTATACAAACGTTTTTCCGTTGGTAACGCAGAAGCACAAGACATTTCAATCTGCCACCATAGATATTTTAGTTTGTGACTTGTGTTCGGCTTCTTCCTAGTAGTTTTATTAAGCTTTCTATTTATCGATATGTTCATCACCACCGGTGGCGCCTGCAGATGGCGCTGCTCTTCAGTGACCGATCTACCGATTTATTAATTAATTATACCTAGCCACAAATACAACACCTCGACCGCCATGGATTCTAAAAATGGTCGTTTTCAAGCAGGCGCTCGCATACTGAAAGCATTTTTGTGTGGCTGCGTTGCTTTGCGTTGTTCTGGGTTTAACGAACGGAGTAATTGTACTCGCTAATATATAAGGTGTACCCGTGTAGCATTACGAGGTCGTTTAATTGGCGACTAGTAGAACACTGAAAATCGAACCCTCATTAAGTACTCAGCCAACGATGTGCTGTAATTATGAAGCAGGTCGTAGTCGAATGCGATCGTTTTGATAAAATACAAAATACTTAATTATTATCTTCACATAGTTAATGAGTTCGTACATTGTTCAAGGAACGGTATAGAACCGAGGGTCGGTTAGAAAATTCCAGTCTCAATAGTTTTAGAGGTAAACTCAAGGGGTTGGCAAATTACATTAATTATTGATTGAAGTGTAAAAAAATAGATTTGAAGAGGTCACAACAGGTGCCTGGTGCTTTGCAACACTTACATTTTTTTAGTATTCTCCCCAAAAATGGGAGTCTAAAACAAAATTAGTGGGAGGCCTATGTCCAGCAGTGGACGTCTTTCGGCTGATATGATGATGCTGATTCTTTTACCACAATTCATACATCCGGTCCAGTAAATTCAGAGAAAAAACGCTGGCGACGACTACGACCACGTTGAGTGGCATAAGGGGCAACTTATACCCATAAGATTCAGGATTAAAATATAAAAAATTGAGATCGTATTTACATGTTTTTTTGTCGGATGTACGATGCCTTCAAAACTCGAGCTTCTAATAAGACGGAACAGAAATAAAATAATGAAGCACGAAATACCTACAATCGAAACATTGAGAGGAATGTTTCTAAGACAATAAATCCCGATAAAAATATAAAATTTGATTCACATATTTACCAGATTGATTGGTTCCCACATTAGAACTTATCTAAAGGGACGTCACGCGGTCCACCTTGAATTCCGAAAGTAGGATATGTGTAAGCAAACTTTAGTTATTATTCCCTTGTTAGCGGAATAATAACTAAAGTTTGCGAGGTGAAAACCGCGATTTAAAGCGATTGCACTGTAAAATTGCACACGGTCATGTGATACATGCATTAAAAAAAAAACCGGAACCTCATGAAAGGTTACACCTACTTGTTAAATAAATTTGAGCCAAGTGATGTCCCTGGATCGAACAAATGATAGGCATTGGAATTGACATCATAGATAAGGAAACAACTGCTATTTTTACATAGAACTTGGTGGGACTTAATTATCCACGAAAAGCCGCTGACGTCGTGGGAAGGCGGTATTGAATACAATGTAAAGCCAAGGTCTTCATCGGGAGCGGTTACAGCTTCTATAATCGTAATCAAAGTCGTCGAAAAATCCGGTGTGAAACGCAATAAGAAAAAACCACGGAAAACGAACTGTATTTTTGCAATTATTTATTTATTTATTAACACTTTACGCACACATATATACAGAGGCGGACTTAATGCCATGATTCTCTACCAGTCAACCTTTGGGTGATGCAGAGAATTTCAATCAATTATTTATTGATTGAAATTCTCTATATTAATTCAGATTTATCAAAAAATCTTTTGAAATTAAAAACTTGGAATCGCTTCAATGGATCGTACAAATCGAATTTAGAATTAAAAAAAAAACACTTTTTTATCTCGTACAAAAATGAGATCACAGTAACAACCAATAAAAAAAAAATGGCAAAGCTTGAATTTTGGTACCCGGTTTTTAGTGAAAAAACCCTACTTTGACAGGACTGACCACCGAGCGGAAATGTTATTCTATGCAATAAACGATTGAGTGTCTTAAAAATCGCCTTTTGATTCCGTAGTTCTCATTCCAAATTGATAAAAGCAATGTTAAGTTACAAAATTAGTATCTTTTTAGCACTTACTACATAGATGGGTAAAACATGGCCAAAAATGTGCGTTTCCTTTTATATTTTCTATACAAGGTGAATTTTTAGTGTGCGTGGATGGCAAATCCGAAACTATGAGGAATATGGAAAAACACTGAAAGGAGTCTCGAGCCCAATTTTGATGAAAACTAAAACCGCGTCATTGGATTTTTGAAAAATTGGTATTCAGAGCAAGGAATCGCCGGTTAATTAAGAAAAAAAACACACTGTATTTATACCATACGAAAGTGTCGCTAATAAGGATCAAATTCTGGAAAGTAACACATGGCAACCTTAAGAAAAGACCTCATTTTTTATTATTACATTAAACAATAAACCTGATAATTTTTTCAAAAATCTATAATGCAGTATTAGTTTTCATCAACATCGGGCCTCAAAATCTACAATTAAAAAAAAAATACATTATACGATTTAAGTTTCAAATGTTATTTTAAAATAGGTGAACCATCTCTCGTTTACCTTACAAGGCTGTTCAATGATAAGAATGTCATTGAACAGCCTACAAGGCTGAGCAGAAACTATAATTCGAAACCTACCGATGTGAGTCTTCACATCGGTAGGTTTCTAGTTATAGTTTTATAAGTTCGAATAAATAGCAAATTTCAGTGTCAAATATTTGTTCTTTGTTTAGTCTTCATTAATAGTTTAAGGTTTAGTTTAGTTCTTGATCATTTTTAAGGCGTAGTTAAGGTTAGGTACGTATGTAACATAAAAAAAAAAATATTATTTATATAAAAACCAAAAACATTTTCATGTAAAGTAACGCCAATACGAGTACATATTGCTTGCACTGTAAAAAATTTATTAGATCTTTTGCATGATAATTAAAAATAAATACGTAAAAATAACTTAAATTTGTTTCCGTTAATTCTATAAATGTTTATGCCTTAATACTATTATGCTAATAGTCATTACGCCTAGTAACATTATGCTAATTACATTGTGTCAACACAAATTAAGCCTACAAGATGATTATGTCAACATAAACTTTTTGGCAAAAACAATTAGGTATGGCAAAGTATTATTATGCCTAAAAAAATACTACACTAAATGAGTTATGCCAATGAATATTAGGAAGAAAAACATTATGCGAAAAGAAGGGATCCCGGTCTTCTCTGCGGGCAAACTCACGGAACAAACATTAATATGCAATATAAAGAAGCCTGGTGGCGTAATCACATCTTTATAGTAACGACTCATTATTTCGTTATACGAAAAACAATTATGGAAATATTAGAATTGCAAAGAGACAGTGACTAATTGATTTTTATTTAAGACTAGTTAACTTAACGCGTAAAAAACTGTATCGAAAAAAATTGCCGTTCAAATATTTTTTTAGGGCACTGGACACTCAAAATGTGATCAGAATTTTAATGATACGTTTTCGTCAAGGCAGGGCTCCAGACATGAGCGAAAGTTTCCATAAAAGTGCCCTCGTCACCTTTTGCGACAATCTCACCTACAGAAGTAGATGGAAAATAGAGGCGACCATTTTTCCTAATACCACAATAGAAGACTTACTTTATGGTACTTACTTTTCTAATACATTCAATAAAACAAATACTAACACAGCTAAACTTGCTGGGATAACGCTTAAAAACTCTAACAGAAACGACTAACAGACATAAAATGATACGGTACAATATAATACGCACAACCTTTCTACCTGACCAATATCAAACTTTTTATAAGAAAACAATTCAAAGGACAATGCACGTTAAGTGGTAAAAAACGACACATCTTAATTAAAGAAACGCTTTAGCTTGAGAATGAATTTTCTCACGCCTCTTCTTGCTCTCAATTTGGCTGAAAGACTGTGGGAACCATAAAAGAGCAATAAAAACATCGGTTTTGCATAAGAATCCCGCAGATGCGGTTGCGATCGGGCGGGCCGGGAAACAAGAAGCCGAGGACTGCGCGCGATGCGAGCGCCGATTAAGCTCTTCCGATATGGAATTATTTTTATTGTTTTAAGTGATTGTTTGAGATTCAGATATTAAATCATGAATGCTTCAATTTATTAACACTGATTAAAAAAATACAAAACTCCTTACTCAAATCATTAATCATGTAAGTCATTATTTTTAACCGACTTCAAAAAAGGAGGAGTTTATATGTATGTTTGATTGTTTATTTTTTTTATATTTATGTTCACCGATTTCTCCCCATTTGTGGACTGATTCTCATAATTCTTGTTTTATTTGAAAGAGTAGGTATACTCCTGAGGTGGTCCCATTGAAACCAAGTCAGGATCTGATGACCCTCAAATTTTAAAGGTATTAACAAAGTTTTTTCATATACTTTCTAACGCAATTCATATGATTGTGCCTTAATCAACATCTCATTTTGCTGAGCTGATGATGGAAGGTATAAGTCAGGATCTGATGCTGGGATCCCAGGAAAAATGTTTGTTCAGCGATATTTTCGCCAATTGTCAACCGATTAGGATCATTCTTTTGTTATTTGGAAGAGTATTTTACAAACTGGTCCCGTTTCAATTTGGTGAAGATCTGATGAAGAACTTCGGAGGTAGGCAACGGAACTTTTTAGTAAATGATAGCAAATCTCGGGTGGGATTGCTGAAATCGCATGTGTTGATTTGTCTCTTTAATGTTTACACCAGTTCATAACAAAACATCACGCCGCCGCCGGTACGCTGTGCGTGTACAAGTAAATCTGAATTAAAACTGTACATATTTTTGGGGTTATCTTTCGGGTATAACTTTATTGTTTATTAACCGATCTTTATGATTCTTTTTGCGTTGTGTTGAGTTATAGCTGTATTGCATTTTCATTGGACGGCAAACTTCAAAGATAAACCAGTGATCTCTTCAACTTAAAATCAATAAAATCTAGTATCCGAGCATAGTAGATATTTAACTATGAGCTGGTCTGGACTTGGACTGCAAAGGCAGACAAAGTAAGTCCTTAACGGCAAATAGTGCAACCACTCATTATGGGAATAATGTCACTTAGTTGTGGGGTATCATCATTAAAAAAAGGAAAATAATAAAACTTTTTTACAAAAAAATACAACCAACTACCAAATAAAAACCACTACAAAGTATAAAATCACTTTAATTTCGGAAGTCGTGTCAAAAAACGATAAAACCACCAAAAATACCGACTTCCGAAATTAAAGTTATTTGATACTTGGTAGTTTTTATTTGGAAATCGGTTGTATTTTTTTTAGAGCTCCGTATTCAACAAGGAACCCTTATAGTTTCGCCATGTCCGTCTGTCTATCATCTGTCTGTCTGTACGCGGTTCAGCTCAGAGACGATTAACACTAGAAAATTGGAATTTGGTATGGATTATGGTATGGATTATCCATACCAAATTCCAAAACAATAATACTAATAATAATACTAATCACGCGACGGTAAAATTAAATCTTAAAAAAACATTTTTTTAGGGTCATCACCTATCCCATGGTGTAGGGTGTCATTGGAAAGGTCGTTATAAAAATAAGGGTTAGTGAAAACCATTTAACTATCCCCTTGGATAGTTCGAACGGATCCTTATCCGTTTTGCGAAATATTTAGCTTTAAAGTGCAAATTTTTGTTAAAGTCAAGTGTCCACTGCCAGCTAAACGCTGGATTTTGGAGACGTGAAAAATTCTTGGTAGTAGCATGTATAACGAATTTAAAAGGAAAACTACAACGGCTATGTAGGTTTTGCAAGTTAACGAGTAATAGTCGATCAACCTATAAAATGGACTTGGCAATTGTGACGTGTTACTACGGAACCCTACACTGCACGTGATCCAACACGCACTTGGCCGGTTTTTTATAATTCGCACCTGGACCGTTAAGTACATATAGTAACTATATTAACTAAAACCAATATAACTTGAATTCTTTCTTTTTTTTCTTTCTTAATGGGAATCAACCGTCATTTTAATTTTTGAAACAGTTGTGTTGGTGGTATGAAGGTATTCACGCACTCATTATTATTGGTGGTTAAACCCTGTTATAAGTTTTTTTTTTAATGTTATTATACTTATTATATACAATAGCCAAGACCATATTAAAAGGTTTAAATTATGCTCAGTAAATATACTTTAGCTTGACTATATACTATATCGATTATCGAGCCTATGTTATAAAACCTAACACGTAATTATTCATTCAGATATGCTAGTGTGCGTGTTTGTCATTGAACACTTGGCTCATGCCATCCCGCCGTGAGTGCAATGTTGAAAGTTTCGAAATGTCAAACGATAGAGAAACAGACAGACAACACGAATTTATGAGTGTCCCGTTTTGTCTATTTCTCCACCAAACCTAAAATACAACTCAATTATGAAGCATACTCAATAATTAATAGTGGCTCTGATATGTTACTAAGCAGCTTAAGTTATGGCAGAGAAGTTGAAGAGTCCTTGTAAAGTCCACTGTTGGTATTTTTAATACCTAGGTATAGAGCAAGTTGAAACAAGTAGTCCTAAGAATCTCTTGAAGAGCACTGCGCAGGTTCAAGAAAGCTTTGTGATACTTGGAGAAGAGCTTATGTAATATCTATGTTATATTTTCTAGCTGAAAGCGATCAAAATATCCAAAGCATTATGTTGATGAAATTATTTGACGAGGTCGTAATTTTAATGCACTGAATCATTTTTACTGAATATTTGGTTGACCTTTTCATTCTGCTCTCATTTTTGGAAAATACTTTTTGCGTAATAGGTACAGTAAAATCCAGAGAACATTAGCTGCGATCGATAGTGTGGTCGACGCCTCGGCGGCATGAAACTAATGGACCGAGCTCACGTTTTTAAACTATCCATATGTACAAAGTACCCTCGCTAGTTAAGATTACATCTGTGCGGAACAGCTGAACAGATTTATTACAAACAGGCTTATATAAATGAAACGACTTTTACTAGAAAATTACCTAATCCCGGTGTCTCATTTCTACAAAAATGTCACTAAAACATGAACTGTACCAGAATCCTTAGTGTCGTCTAAATTGCTAGTTAATTAATAAAAATCAGACATCGCTAATGTTAAGTAATTAAGGCATTAAACAGGTCTTGTTTTATTTGATAAGAGATAGAAGATCTGCCAAGATGATTTCCATCATTTTATAAGGTAGGTAAATAACGTTTCTTCCTTTACTTAAGTAAAAAGATGAGGATATTGTAAACATTTTTAAAACAGTTAAGGTAAGTAGATATCCCTCTTAGAAGAGCATTCGCATCTTTCATCGAAAAAAAATAAAAAAACTGCTCCCAATGGATAAAACCTTGCGGGGGTTTGAGTTTAACTGTCTTTAACTTTTGCAAGGGTCGAAAATAGCTCTACGAGTCGGTTAAACCGTTTGCCCATAAATCTTAAGGCAGACAGTAACTATGTTTAACTGGCCTGGCTTCGGTTCTACGCACTCACTAAAAACCATCGCAGACATTGTAATTGATTTTGTTACCACGATAATCTGGACACTACGTGCTATAAGTATTAATGTATCCAGATGAAAAAGCTCAAAGACTGGGATTTGCTTTTCGTAACATTATTTTAAGGGAGCACTAACACAAATGTAATAAGTGAATACGGTACAGTGGTATTCACTTATTAAATTTGTGTTAGCGCTCCGTTAGCTATGTTTGCTACTAACCTTCTTACAAATACCAGAATGCTGTATTTACTTACATGCGAACAATTTTTCGAATTTAAATTGTATCGTTCTATTCAATAATCCTTTGGTACTTTTATTTTTACTTAAGAATTTTCACTATTAAAAACTTTATTAACAATCATACATTCAAATTGAAAACTACTCAAACTTGTTTCCATTCCATAATACAATAATGTGCAAGCCCATGCCTGTACGTTATAGTTCTTTAGGCACAATAGTTAATACAAAGAAATAGTCAGTAAGAAATCTATATATATAAAATATCGTGTATCTATATAGATACACGATATTTTAATAGATTTCTTCTCTTCTTATTCTCTTTTCTTATTTGTAAATAAATGTTTATTTAAGTTATTTATCGTTTTAATGTTTCAAGTGTCTCCCACTTAAGAAAATTAATAGGTAAATAATCAAGTATAATGTTTAGAAACAAAATCGCCGCTTTTGCTTTGATAATAAACCTTCAAAATACACATCTTGACAAGTTTTAACTTGAAATGTTTTCGTAGGTCCTTGCACTGCAGATTTAATATGAAAATTCTAAGAATATCGTAACTTTAAGTTGTTGCAATATTTTATGTAGTTTAAAGTTATTTTATCAGGAACATTGTTTTGTATTAAAGTTAAGGAGCCGACGATTGCCGTTTTGGGCTACAATAAGTTTTTAGTTACGATAAATCTTCATAAATGCAGATGACAGTGAAGAATATAGAGTATGTCGAGAGCGTAATGCATAATTATAGCTGCTTTAAACTGTTTAGGTTGGCAGCAATTGTACAATAGTAATAATAAGTACCGTGGTAAGGTTTATTTTAAAAGGCGTCGTATTAAAGCGAAAACTTACTGGGTATTACTGCAATGTTCCATCGATATGGAATAAATATAATTTTATGAATGGATTGATAAATCCACTTTAATATATGTACAATTGTGCAGTTTGTACAAAAAAAAAGTATTTTTATGCCGAGGCCAAACTTTGGTCAGTCCAGCATTCTCATTAGACAACCTTCATTAAATGATTTGTGACCACCTCAAATGTAACTTTGACGACGGTACCGCGCTGCTGGGGGCTTCTACTTCTGTCTACAGTGTTTATCGGAGCCTAACATGAATGAGATAACGTGAGCTTAGTTTGTTTGCTTTCCTTGCTCACTCTAGTTTTTCTGAACTAACCTATCCGTGTTTGAGCTCATAAGCTCGGGCACATTATGAAATGCTTAATTCTACGATAAAGAAAAAGTTATGAATATTATTTAAAATTGAAATTTTACGTTGTTTCATTCTTTATAGAACCGAGACTGCAATGGCATGCAAGCCTATGTATAGATAAAGACGTTTTTCATAACACTAAATAATTCTTACATGTAGCAGTTTTGGAGTTGAGTAGCTAAGCTAACTAGGAAACTTCCACAATTTTTATTTTTAATAACATTAAACATGATCTGTGTCATGAAGTGTGTGTGGTGTGTGTGTGTGTGTGTCTGTGTTTGTGGCGTCTGTATGTTATATTAATTAAATATTGTTAAACTTGTTTTTGCCCGCGACTTCGTACGCGCATATCCCGTTTATTCCCGTTTCCGTTTTTACGGGACTATCATATACAATAATAATATTCCGAATCCAACTGGTAGTTCCAGAGATTAGCGCGTTCTAACAAACAAACACCCTCTTTAGCTTCATTATATTAGTATAAACAATTAAAATAAAAAAAGCTGCGCATACACAGCTCTTGTTGCTCGGGATTTGGGTGTTTGTGTAGGAAGGAAGATTAAAGAGCCATCAATACCAGGAAATTTACTAGAGGTGACAATAATTTATTGTAAGTCAAGTGTGCCCATAACTCCTTTTAAGCTGGCTATTGCTGGGTGACTTCTAATTTAAACTTTTAATGGATAAGACTTGTACTAATAAAAAGACATAAGAAGGAACAGCAACAACTCGGAAATGGATAGGTTGCTTTTGAACTAGTAAACCCTCCGAAAAACAGTCTACCACCAGAAATACTCACCATTCTGAAAATAAAGCAATGCGAATCGAACCATTAAATCGAAATATTAAATAATACTTGTAATTTCTGCATGATAGCATATCAATTACAGGGAAAATTTAATTTAAATCATCTCCATGGACGTTTAAAATTGGGAAAAATATGAGAAAAATAAATATAACACGAATAAGAGTTTATTTCGTTAATTGGTTTCCTTGAAATAGAAATTCGTTAATAGTTTTTATCATGTGCATGAATAAAACACAACAAAATTACTAAGTAAACATGTGAATATGAACTACTGATAGTGAACTACTAAGTAAAGTGTTAATCTTGTCATGCAAATAACAATAGGTGCCCGTTTATAGAATTATATTTGATCCAATAAGTTGTTATATTTATTGTGGCGGACATATTATGTCCATAATTTGCTGGGGCAGTAATTATTAATTACTGCATGATTGTCAAAGTTATTACAATACGTACCTAGGTGTGGAGCTAATTAACGTGGAAATTAGAGAGCCAATTTACTGGGATATTGATTACTATGATATTATGCATGCCCCAGCAAATTATTAAGTTTTGATTATTTTTGGCAGTACCGAGGTACTAAATGTCAGTGTTTATTGGTATATAATAGTATACATTCATTTATTCAGGTAATTTACACCCATTGCATAAGATCCATAATAGTTTAACTAGTAAAAAGCGGTGCTTTGTGAGGGCTCGCGAAGTTTTTCTACTTAGTATCTAATAATTTTTAAGACAGTTTTTAAAGAGATCTTTTAATGAATGGATTACTAGGTACGTGGACTTCTGATTAACATGACAAATCATTTTTATTCGTGATTGTTAAACTGTATAAGACGACGTGACTAAATAAACATTAACGCAAAGAAGAAAGCATTAATAAGATAGCATAATAAGATAGGCATAATCTTGTCATCCAACAAGAGTATAGGAAGTATCGAAACTATTGTAACAATATACTAACAAATCTGAAACATGATCATGACCGTAACTTTCTTATGGAAACAAAGGGCGACTGTAAAAAGACTGGCACGAAATTAAGAAAATAAGCAATATTAAAAATAAAATAACCAAAAAGATTGAGCTTTTGACAGACATCGAAAACCCTATTTCACTTTAAATAATATGAACGACTGTTTCTCAACTGCTGGCCAAAACCTTGCAGCAAAAACACTCAGTCTACTAACTGAAACTGGATTGGCACGAAACAATGAACAATACAGCACTGTTAACCCTGACATAAACTCTTTCTTCCTTGCTCCGACTGATGAAAAAGAAATACTTTCAATTATTTCTCATCTTAAAACGGCGTCAGCAACAGGTTATGGCGGCATTAATAATACATTTCTAAAACAGTGTTCACATGCTTAGGTCGGTTCAATTGCCTTCCTGTGCAACTTAAGCCTAACTACGGTTTAAAGTACCTGATCGCGTAAAGATTGCAAATATATGAGATCCGATATTTAAAAGTCCCTTCAAATTATCGCCTCATTTCACTGCTGTCAGCTCTCTCAAAAATTCTTGAGAAAATTGTGAACAAGCAACGACTCGCATACCTAGACAAAAATAGATTATTGTCGGACAATCAATACGGTTTTAGGGTTGGCTGGTCCACGGAGGATGCAGTAACCAACTTAGCCGATTTCATATCCCTCAACCTTGGTAAGAGACAGGCATGTACTGGCATCTTCTTGGACCTCGCCAAAGCATTTAATACAATTTCCAGGAAACTCCTGATGAAAAAAATTGCACTTCTGGGAGTTCGCGGCATTGCTTTGGACTGGTTTACCTCATACCTCAATGATAGAACCCAAAAAAACATCTTAGGGGTATATTCAAGTGACTTACCCACGGTAGATTTTGGTGTGCCGCTGGTAAGCGTACTGGGACCTACCCTATTCATCTAAATCTAAATTAATATTATAAAGAGGAAAGATTTGTTTGTTAGTTACGATTTGGCTCAAAAACTATTTAACCGATTTTAAAAATTCTTTCACCATTTGAAAGCTACATCTTCACGGAGTGACATAAGTTATATTTAATACCAGAAATAATTGAAGCTTGTTAAAACTTGAATGATGTAAGACAAGGTGTAAAAAAAAATTGTCATATAATGTTTTTCATCGCATGCGCTGCGAAAACTATTGATGATACATAAAAATAATGCACTACGTAATTGAAGAACTTATTATTTCCTAGTAAAAATCTACGAGGTTATATGTCTAACTATTATGGTTAAGTCACAATGACCGCTTTTTGTTAAAATTATTCAATCAAAGCCCAGTTGGAAAGAAAAAGTGATGATTTTAATGTATTAAGATATCAATCCTTAACCATTTAAATGGGTTGATAATTAAGGTTAATTATGTACATGTAAATTACACTTTAACTTATTCAAATCGGACCTTTGGTTTCAAATTTACGACGGGTATAAAAATGCTCTAAGTAAGAACAATCCGATAAAGTTGATAGGATAGTTATATATACAGATAAACGGACGCCATGAAAATCCCTCAGGCAAAATTTTTACATATGCATACGACATCGCAATCGTGTTTTATGGGAAAACTTGGGATGACGTTCAGTTTTCAGTTGTAGCGAACTGGCTGCAACATAATCTCCTGACGCTAAATTTGAACAAAACGAAGGCAATAAACTTTGCCATCTCGAAACGCACGTCCCCTAACAGTGTTGCTTGTCTAAATTTGTAAAAAATAAAAATGTCAATGGAACGAAGGAATCATCATTTCAATGGTTTGATAATTATTAAGCTTGATTGATAACTTTAAATAATTCAAATCGGACCTTTCGTTGAAATGTTACGACGGGTACAAAAATGCTCTAAGTAAGAAAAAAATTGCGATTTGACTGAACTGGCGCTCCGATGAAGTTGATACGGCCGGCATTAATGATTTCAATAAAAGAATAAGAATAACAAATGTTTGGATTTTTCGAAAATAAATATATCCACAATTCATTCATTCAATTCATTTCAGAGCAAGTTGCCTGGCTGCACGAGAACCACCAGCGATAATGTGGCGAATTGATTCTCCCCGACGGTGACATGTTTTGGTGACGGTGACATCCTTCACAAAACATCTTCGGTTATTTGTCATGATAATTTCGTTCATAATTGCACAGACAAAACCTTCGGTTTCTCCAAAGAGATCACCGAAACACAGCCAGACTACGGACTTTAATTTATTGATCAACGTCGGGCCCATGTAGAGCCGGGAAAATGCGTCCATGAATTTAAGGATATTTTCAAATATTATATCAAAGTTACCTTAACGTTATCACGATTAACAATAAAATCTTAATAATCTTCACCACAGTTTCTTCTTACAAAAATATATTTTGAAATAAATAGTATCAATAGAATGAGGTAAGGATGTTGTAAAATCTGTGATGTCTTAATGAAAATTGATAACTTGGCCTTTAAGTCTATCTTTACATATACTGTATCTAATGATAATTCATCAAAAAACGGTTTAGATACTTAACATTCTATACGGCCAGTTAACATACCATGCCTTCGTGGCATTTCGATGTAAGTACCTAACAATATCATTTACATTTAAATTGTTGGCATGTTTTCTCCAAGTTATGCTGTATTATTCGCAAATAGATAACGTCATTTCTTTATGCTAAATCATGTTACATCTTGTAATTAATGCTCCAAAATTGTATGCCAAATGTTCCTAAAATGTTACCCACACCATAAAAATCATATTTTATTTTCAACGATTTTGTTTCTTATTCTTACGTAGTTTGGTTGACAGAAGTCAAAAACGAAAGTGGCACAATTCTACCATTAATAATAATAATAATATGTATAATCTATTGCCACGCTTTAAACTACGCTTATATTGATAATAATAACTTACTATTTATTTACGCTTAATAAAAAAAGTCCCGGTATTTGTAAATAAACATTCTGTTTGCATCGACATAAATTCTTTACTTTTCTAACAGATGGCGATAGTAGTAACAGTCTAGATAATAAAATATTAGGTACACAACAAGCTTTATTGGTTTTATAATTTTAGACAGATGGCATTAGTAATACAATAAAATTGTAACGAAAACAAATGTTTGCATATATGTTTTTGATAGATAGATAGATAACACAGCTAGTCATCAGCTAGAGATAACTTAAAATTACTATGGTGAAGCCCAGACCTTAAGGTGTGATAGTTTCTCAGTAAAGTGTACCACAAGGATGCATAGTTTATGGGATAGTGTTAGGACTCGCTTCATTCGCCCTGATTAACATAACATCAAACAAAATAAAAGATAGGCTTTTTCGAATGAAATAAAAAACCAACTTAAATTAAATAAATTGGAGTAAAGGTTGCATTGATAATGTTTAGAGAAGTTTCTTGAAATTGTGTATAAGTACTTAGGTAGTTAAGTGCTGTCAAAGATACCTTACAAAATTTTAACACCGCCACCATTTTTACCCAATATTACGTAAAAAAAATTGTACATTGCAATCGGTTTATTATATTATCGGTTATATATCAGTATTTTACGCTCCACGTAAAATACTGGTATTCAGCTGAATCCAGTTTGACTGGAAGCCGACCCCAATATAGTTGGGAAAAGGCTAGGCAGATGATGATGTAGTAAGTACATATCTAGGTAAATATTCAGGTGTACTAGAAGTATCATAAAACCTGAAAAGGGGTACCTAATTGAACTCATCATTATGAACAACTTTTATTATGGAACCAATATACTAAATCGACAAAATGTACTGACTGAACCGTTATTTCATTAAAGCGGTTTCACATTTTAATAAATGTATGTACGAGTATATACCTACAACTATTTTTACTGAAAGTCGTGCAAAACGGCTTCATGCACTGACATAGTTAACCCCAACCTTTCTTCTTCGAAACCTTAATAAGTTTCTAGCAAATTTTAGTTTCTTTGGTATCAGTTGAAATCAAAAGTCATCTATGATATGAAGAATTCATGATCAGTGGATCATGTCATCTCTAAGAACATATGTATATAAGTTCTTTAAAATAAATGTTTTTATATTCCTTCACATTCATTTCAACAAAAACCAATATCTTTGCGACCAACATTCGAAACCGTCATTAATTTCAAATGTACAGCCGCCAGCACATCACGCTATCCGAAACTTTCAAATTTTCCCAATTAATCTTGAACCTAATGCTTTAGCGATAAAGTTGAAAATCTATTAAAGAAATTTGACAGATTGTTGTAGCTTGATGTGCTGGCGTCTGTACAATAATTTCCTTGTGAATACCTACAAAAACAATGGAAGAAACTTACTTTATAGAAGTTAATCATGCAATATCGAACAACAAATAGTAACTGTTTTGATTGAAACCGTTTATGAATATCGTGAAATCTAATATGCCGTAATATGCCGCAATATAAACGGAAACTTTGAATGAATTCGTTTATTTATTGACTATTGCCGACGGTCTTGTTGGAGCTGCAAGCTGCGAAGATAGACTTTTTTGACAAAAAGACGTTCAAAAGTGCCTTTCAAAGTCAAAGTCAAGATATTTAACAATCTTATGGAGTTTTCAAATATCCGGTGACAAATATATAAATAGATTGAAGATATACTAAAACTACGTTTCGAAAGCATTCATGAATATGGAAAAATCTAATGTAGTTCATGAATTCATGATGCCACCTATACTCTTCATACTCCCTTCCACTATGGGTTGAGCGGAAGGGAGTGTCAGACTCTTACTGACTAAAACCCAACCGTGTTCCATCTAAAGCCCTTTGCATCCAGGGCCGCGGTGACTCTTTCGAACAAATTCTGCAACCCTGGCAGTTTGTGAATGATCAATATCTTGAACTCTGACCAAAACAAAAGGCGGCTTTATGTGGTGGTGGCTACACAAAGTTGAATACATCCGATTTGGCCACCTTAAATAACACGAATAATTTTATTATTTGTTTACTTTGAATATTTTTATTTGATTATATCTCTAACTCACATGGTATTCGTTGACCTCGAAAAGGCATATGACCGGGTGCCTTGTGAGGTTTTATGGTGGGCCCTTAAGGAGAAAGATGTGCCTGAGAAGTATGTGCTGTTGATCCGAGCAATGCAGTACCCAAGTTCGGTCTGTAGTGGGCACCACTGACAGCTTCAGTGTGGCCGTCGGTTTGCACCAAGGGTCGGCCTTTAGCCCTTACCTCTTCCTGATGATAATGGACGCTCTGACGTCGCACATTTAGCAAGAGGCTCCCTGGCGCATGCTCTTTGCTGACGACATTGTGCTAGTTGCCGAAAGCGGCCTAGAGGTCCAGAGCAGATTGGAGACGTGGTGGCAAAGACTGGAGAGTGTTGGCCTGAAATTGAGCAGAACCAAAACAGAATACCTGTTCTGCGATTTCGGCGGTCTCTAAAGTCTTATACCAGTAGCTCTCATCGGAACGCCTGTACCGATCTGCTCCGACTTTCGGTACCTCGGGTCGCTTGTCCAGGGGGACGGCGATATAGACCGAGACGTAACGCACTGGATCAACGCAGGATGGATGAAATGGCGACAGGTCACTGGAACAACTTGCGACCCACGGATGCCCCTCAAGTTAAAGGGGAAAATCTATAAGTCCGTGATAAGACCTGTCGTACTGTATGGATCAGAATGTTGGGCTGTGAAAAAGACGGATGAGAAAAGATTGCATGTAGCGGAGATGAGAATGTTGAGATGGATGTGTGGAGTGTCGAGAATGGATAAAGTGAGGACCTCGAATGAGTTCATTAGAGGTAGCTTAAAAATGGCGCGAATAACGGAAAAGTTGAAAGGGAACCGCTTATCTTGGTATGGTCATGTGAAGAGGAGGGATGAAATGCACGTAACTAAAAGAGTTATGAATATAATTGTGGATGGATGAACAGGGAGAGGGAGGCCAAAGAAAAGATGGATGGATTGTATTAGGAGTGATATGAAAGAAAGGGGAGTTAGTGATAGCGTGACGGTTGCCAGGACAGAATGGGAGAAAAAAACGTGTTGCGGCGACCCCAAGTAACATGGAATAAGGGCAGGAAGAAAAGATTATATCTCTAAAAAGGTTGTTCACAAGAGTACCGATATAATGATGTTAATATAATTTGAGTGCGTGCAACGCTGAATCAATCGGCGGTTTGAATTAGTTGACGGGCTGCGCTATTTTATTAATTACAGAATAATGCATAAACGTAAAACACCAAGTTCTTACTAGAACGCTGTTTAACAAACAAAACTGTAATAAGAAAAAAAATAAAAAAGCTTTTAAGAAAAACGGTTTTATTGAAAATAAAGATAATAATTGTGTCGAAATAATACTTAACTACCTAATTTTTATCTTATCTTTATTTTCAATGAAACTGTTCAACTTAAAAGTTTTTTACTTACATTTCATTAAGTTCATTTAGTGCCTCATTATTACAAGGTTTCTGACATGGCAATTTGTTGCAATCTAATTCCATAATACATAATCCTTCCAAAGATTAAAACACTAAAAACTACGTAGTCATGTCATTGTGTAGAATATTCTACTAGTCAAGATCTTTCATTTGATATCAATATTGAGGCAGTTGTGAAAAAAATATATAATCCGCCATTTTGTTGCGGTGGCCATCTTGGATTTACATTGATATTGAAAATATTAAATTGAATTATCATCAGAACTGAAGGTGTGTACCAAATATCAAATCAATCTGTCAAAATGAAAGGGTAAAATGTCAACTACTAAAATTTTACTCAAACAAACAACAAACAGGGCAAACTAAATAAAACCGTTTAAAAAAAGAAGTTACCTTGATAAAGTTGATGATACTCATTCTGTAAATGGTTAGTTTATTTATTTGTTAATAAATTTGTATGCACCAGTTAAACACTGTACAAAGGCGGACTTATTGTCTTGCTTGCATTGTCTGGCTGTTACTGGCTTTTTAGAAGAGAATTTTTTCAGTAGCAGCTTAGAGTCGAGACATGCGACCGTTTGCTTATTACATGGGAGTTAAAATGTCAAATCAATACTGCACACCTATACTTAAACTTTCGTGGAATATTGTCCGAAAACAAAACATTGCGTTTGTAACAGGCTTAACGTTGTGTTATGTTGCACCTAACGGCTCGCAAGGATTGAAGTTATATCTGACAAAAACGTAACATTCCACATATTTAACAAAATTGGTAGCTATTCTTTAGTCAGGACGTCAAACGTAGGTACCTACACGACATCAGTACATACATTACATATGTATGTACTGATGTCGTGTAGGTACAAAGTGTCAACTAACGAATTGCGCTGTGCTCGTATTTATATCTGTTAGCGCTTGGAAGTAAGGTCCCAGCTGTGTTCAAGTTAATTTTCATTACATCATCACGGACCAAAACAAAACACACAGTATAGTAGGTACCATAGTTAAGTAAAATACATAACGTATGCCAAGACCGTGTCGCTCCGAAGAATTCGTGCTCACTAAACACAATTTATGCTACGGTTGGCTGATCACTTCTTCACCCGACGCCTCTCGCAATAGTTGATTGGTAAATGTGGCTTTGACTACACGAAGTAATTCAACGTAAGCCTTTAGCGTCTGTGGTGAAACACGCACTTAATTTAATGATCCAAGCGATGAACCCAATCTAGTGGATGTTTACACTCTAATGAATTTTCAGCTGCGAAATAAAATGGACCTTCACCTTTATTTTTATACAATAAATGGAAATTACAGTTTGGACGTTTCACAAATTTGAATCCTTAGGTCTACCAGTCCCGTAAGGACTATTTAAATATTACGGAATTAGGTTCCTGGATTATTAAAAAGTAAGAACTATAAGAGCGGTTCCGCACTGTATCCGGAGTGCGAAAAGCAACATCCAAATTCGGTTCGAGTTTTTTATATCAGTATTTTCACGGATTCGGATCGTATGCAGTGCGGAACCACTCTAAAGGCTTTTTTATAATCCAGGTATATAATTAGGTATCAGTGTTGACGCACATTAATTGGTATCATCCGTACTATTATAAGATATCAATTCTTTTAATGATAAATACCTCGCAAATTTTTCATAGAAAATAATTATAATACCATATCTGTCGCTCCATAGCGCAAATAAACGAGGAAGATAAAGTAATTAAACATTCTCCACACCTGATCCAGGATGTTTGCATTATTGCAGATATTGCCAGCATGCTGCGCATTATTCTAATTAATTAAAGAGGATCTAGCGGCACTATGATATTATACTCATTAGATTCCATGAATCTAGGAGAAATACTCAAGTCAGTATTTTAGCAGCTAACTTGAGAGCTATCCTTTAGCACTTAGAGCTTTTATGTCTTTGCACCTTTTATTATAATCGGAACTGTTCCTATAAATATTGCGTAAACAATTAATCTGTTTAATAACAAAATCAAATGCCCACCAACACTGTACAGAGGAGAATCTATAAAACCTTTTTTTTTCATTAGATGGTTTAGATTTATCGTGTGAACAAGACATACATTGTTAGTAGATATACCATACAAGTTTGAATTATGTTTAACCTATCTATATATAAAAAAATGAATCCCTATTTCCCTTGGTCACGACATCACGCGTGAACGGCTGGACCAATTGCGCTAATTATTTTTTTGTTGTGTTAGTTATTGTCAGGAGAAGGTTTAAAGACAAAAAAAACGATACTATATATATATATAACCTACATATTATGTAGGTAGGTAGGGTATGTTGGTAGGTAGGGTATGTAAGGTAGATACGTAGGAAGGATATGGTGGGTAGGGTAGGTATGTAGGGTAGGGTAGGGTAGGTAACGGTTGACGGGAGGTAACGGGAGCGAAGCCACGGGCACAGCTTGTACATATATAAAAAGGAATCCCTATTTCCCTTGGTCACGGCATCACGCGTGAACGGCTGGACCAATTTCGCTAATTATTTTTTTGTTGTGTTTGTTGTCTGGAAAAGGTTAACATGAAAGAAAATTAAAAAAAAAATAAACATCCGAGCGAAGCCGGGGTGGGCCACTAGTCAAATATAAAAATACTGCACAATTTTTCAGATTATTATGCCACTATTGCAATGCTATATTGGAATATTTTTAAGTATTCTTTAATTTGCATGACAATTATTGTATTTTTTGTGCTGACCGATTGTCGCTAGAAAAGAAAAACAACCCATTTCTCATTTTATGGAGTCAAATATTGCTTTGTTGAGCCTTATCTTTCATGGTTCAATGCACATAGATAGACTCGAATTTAACTGACTGCATAAACGCCTCACAATGGGGCAGAGTACAATGCACCGAAGTTATTGCTTGCTAAGGGCAACCTAACCTAACCGCATGTCCACCTCACAGTAGAAAGATGCATATTTTACGGCTAGAGGATACCGATTGAGAAATGATCGAACCATTGTTATCAAACTAGTACCTACCTACGGTATGTAAATGATTTGCCAAGCGAAATGTCAAATCTAATGGTCCTTTTTAGGGTTTCGTAGTCAACGAGGAACCCTTATAGTTTCGCCATATTCGTCTGTCCCCGGTTTTGTTTAGAAAAGCTTAGCACCAGAAAGTTGGAATTTGGTATGGGTATACATATTAATCACGCTGAAAAAGTGGTAAAATAAAATCTTGAATAATATTTTTTTAGGGTACCCACCCCTCTCTCACAAGTAAAGTGGCGATGTTCTTTTATTGTCTATCCTATGGTGTTGGGTCTCGTCGTGGGTCGATGGATAGGTTTTTTAGTATATATTGTTTACAAGTATTGAAGTTTAGTGAAAATAATTTATCCGCCTCTTACGACACCCACGGGAGGTGTTGGGATGATGCTATTCTTTTACGTCCGACACCATACATTTCTGAATTCTATCTATCTGTTTAATTTGGCTAATCCTAAGTTATTGTTTTCGAACAATTACATTCTAGCAATTTTTGTTATACCTATTATCTAGCAAAATTATCCCGAACGTGACGTTGATGTAGAAGATTTCGGGATTTTTCAAGGAAAAATATTGAAATATCCCAAAACTCAACATAAGCGGCCCTAAGATTAACTTTAGCAGGTATGTTTCTGTAAACATTTAACGGTTTTATCTTTTTGTAAAACAGGATTCATTAAGCTTAATTATACTGTCATCATTCAGATGCTAACAAAAGGTAGTCAAGCATTAAACTTCTTTTTAGAAATCCATAGCCGAAGCGAAGTAAATAAGACCTCCGCAATATCCTTTACCAACTTTATTGACTATCGACAAAATAGTTTCGGACAGTAAAAATATTTTTGTGACAGAAAACCGAAGACGATCAATAAATATGAAATATTCGCATGCCTTTTTCAACTATTAGAACTTCGCCCGAGACTGCCCGGGTTGATTTCATACCTCTGTGAAATTCGACAGGACCCTAACTCCTTTAAAGGGTAATTTTAGAAAAAAAAAATTAAAATATTTAATATTTAGCCCATGTAGTTTAATAAAAATTATAAAGAGAAGGGGAGAAGATTAAATAAAATCGTGAATAACGTTTTCATCGTTTAACTTTGAGATTGTTTATGTCTTCGATTCAATTAAAGGAAGCAAAATAAAATCTCCCATTAAAACTTTATGTTATTTAATTCAGAATATTATGACTGCCCAGATTCTTCCATCCAAAACTATTCCTGCCAAGTTTTAAGTTTATAAACAATAGGATTTTTATTATAAACGATCACACACGTGAAATCCTTTCTTAGTGTACTATGTTATAACCAGAGAACGGAATAGGTAGACTATATTTACCTATATTCGTGGAAGTAAGTAACATAGAGGTGATAATACCTCCTCTAAAATCCCGGACTCATAAACATGACGATTGTATCCCGGGATTTAAGAAATTGCAAATTACTTATTGCGCTTTGAATACATTGAACAAAATTGTTATATTAAAGAATTTTATGTTTTTAGAGTTCAGTAGGTACCTACTAAAACTGTTAAATTAAATAGCTTTGTTTTCGCGCAACACTTTTTTCTTTTGATTCTTCAAATCAAAAATTTGCAACTATACTCAAAGTCCAGTTCATGTTTTATAATCCGGGGTTTTAATTGTCATGTTTACACTTACACAATAGTGTAAGTGTAAACATGACGGAAAAATATAAAGTTCATTCCAGATCCGAATGATACATAATTAGTCAGTTTGTGCACGCGTAATTGTTCGTTTTTAAACGTGAATTAAAGGTGAATCGTGTTACAAACAAGCGGCAGTTTACCTCGGTAGGCAGTACCGTACCGCTGCGTGTGTCATTTTTTATCCGCCTAAAGTACAATGTGCCATTGTCCAATTATTCATTGAATCATTAACATAGGATAATGTATCCAAAGTTTTTAGAAAAAGTTCAGAATTAGTATTCAAATAGAGTGAATGTCGACAGTGGCCGGCTCGGGCATCCCCGACAATGTAGGGTCGAGACGGTGTTTGCTCGTAAATAATAACTTCATGCATAAACAATGGGCGCCATCTCCTAGCCTGGCTCCTTCGCTCGCGACGACGACATCCATTTATGATTTTCAGTAAAATATAACCGAGGAAAAGTGATATTGAACTCCATTTTCTCACTTGTTGTTTCGTTTGAAATGCAAGACTTATTTATTTAGGTGCTGTTTCATAATATTTCGTACGCGTGAAATATTTTCAAAATGTAACTAGGTAGTGCTATTAAGTTAGGTATGTATTTTTGCATTTGCCGTTTATAAAGACAGTCTATTTGTAAGCCAGAAATATATTAAAGTGATGCGAAACCTTGTCAAAATGTAGGGAAAAAACAGGTGTTTTTGACAGTTTGCGACTGCGATGACATGTGCTACAGCTTTATAAAATTAAGAGAATTTCCAAGTTTATTGATGAAATCTGTAGTCAGTCTTGAATTTAAAAGTAGAACAACTTTTTCCTTTTTTTTGTGGTAAAAAGTAAATATTTGCCAAATTACTAAAGAGATGAAAAGGGGTAATGAAGTTTAAATGATTTAACTGTTTGTTTCAATTAAGTCGAAAATTTATATAAACTATGTAAGAGCGGTTACGCACTGCATCCGATCCGAATCCGTGAAAATACGTTCCGAAGTAGTCATAGAACTATTTGTGTAGTAGCTTAGCACTAGATTCGACTTCTGTTATCCGATATCTCTCCGTCATCTGTGAGTCTCCAATGAGGAAAAAATATTTACGGATCGAAATAGTCTAGAAATGTTTGTATTAACGCTTTCGCATTACCTCGGATTCAAATCGGACATAACCGAGCGGCTCGACAGCGGGGCGGGGCCTGGGGTGGATTTGGATCAGAGATCGGATTTAGTGCGTAAGCAATATCCGAATTCGGTACGAGTTTTTTAGACTCTAGATTCGTATTTCCACAAATTCGAATCGGATGCAGTTCGTAACCGCTCTAAAAATGGAATGATTGAAACGGGTCTATTGTATATTAGAATTAAATACATTTTGCTGCACAAGTCGTTGCTTTATTTACTTACCTAATGACAGTTGATTTCATGGTAACCAAAAACTCACAAATGTGTCGGGATCTAACGGTTTTGTCATAATCACAAGCACTGATCCTATAATCTCAGCAGCAAAAATTAAATTGGGCACGGAGGTATGAGTAAGATTTTACAAACTTGTCCCTTCGTAAATGGGTGGAAAGGGGGTAAAAATGAGATTAGAATGCGATAGAATAGAATTAGTAACACAATACACATAAACGCGTACATTTTCATGTATTGACATATGGTACAAAAATGTCTCGGACTGTGTCTCCTACACGTAGGTGAAGTACGAATAACAAATGGCGGTTACGGCCTGATTGAGATCTAATTTATTGGCTCGCATTCTGAGAACAGCCGCATTCTAAATCACAATAATGGCATACGGGCCTAGTTCTAGCTCAAGCCTACAGATTACATGTATTGTAAACGGTTTCTCTCACACATTACAGTATTCGGAGCCGTTAAATTTAATTAAGGATGTTGGTACACGGTACACTCACGGTACATAACTGGTGTAAAGTATTTAAATATATGATTTCTCGTTACTCCTGCCAGACATGCGTTAAAGCGTTTCACACTGCATAGTGTTTAAGTGCATTCGAGGCTAGGAACCAGCTTAACATACCCTTCTCTCTAATCCAGGAGCCCTTTGGTTTAGCCTTGGCATTGTGATTCGCTTACTTGTATAAAGCCTCCAACCTAAGGATACATAGAGTTAGTAAACCTCTTCGAAATAATTTTAAAACCCTCTAAAACCCATTCAACTGATAATTGACAGGATGAATGTGAGTCACAATTCCCATCATGAGGTAACGATTAAGTAGAAGAAAAAGAATTACCTATAGGGGGTTCCTTAAAAAAAAATAGTCCTTCCAAAAAACTTTATTTATTATATTACTAGACTATTACAAAATTATTACTCATGCCAAATTGAGTTTGCGACCTGCGTCTTCCTTGTGATGGCCGAATATCGTCAAGCACCCTACGATGCCGGTGACTCTTCTGCTGCGGTTGGGCAGTAAGAGCCATGGACTGAGCAAGACGTGCCTAAGAGACACAGATATATCCCGAAAAATTGGAGTCCAGGTGTTGATTACCTGCATCAGCCACAAACTGAGAGGTGACATACTGCCTCAGCCAGCCTTCCATAACAGAGGCGACCTGGCGTGGCTTCACAAGGATTGCGAAAGTTACGCTCCTTCCATTCAGCCACTAAGCTTTGTTGGAGCCCTGTTGTTCGCACCTAGAATTCCCTACGAACCGGCCGATCAACGAGCAAGCTCTTCCTTCCCGTCTTTGACAAAGATTTGCACATCTAGATTCCAGATCGTTGGTCCAGATAGAACAGTTGCTGCCTCGTAAGAGATCGAATGGTTTAATTCGTTCTTGGTATAGTAGCATTCTTGAATAAAAAAAAAATAAGTCTCCGTTTAAAATTTGTCATGTTTAGACATGTAATGTCATTTGGTATTTTATTGAATATCTTCGGAGCCATGCAGAGGATGCTTTTGGGCATTAGGGCGGTATTTGAGGCTCATAGACATAATTCTTATCTTGTCGATCTATAGCGTTGCTCAGAAGCTTTTTTAAAAAGTTCACTATTTTTCTTGACGAACAATGCGGTCTCGAATATGTAAAGGCAAGGTAATGTTAATATTTCACGCGCGCCTCAAAGAGATGTCAGCATAGAAGACCGGGGCTCGCTAGGGCCAGACCTGCCAGGGAGGGTTGCGGAATTTGTTCGAAAGAGTCAGCGCGGCCCCGGAACGCAAAGGGCTTTAGAAGGAACACAGATGGGTTTTAGTCAGTAAAAGACTGACGCCTTTCCGCTCAACCCAGAGCGGAAGAAGTCATTTGATGATTTCCCATCCTCAAAAAAAAAGGTAATTTTAATATTCTAAGATATTTAAAATGCGGTTTGCAGCTTTCCGTTGGTTTAAGTTCAAGTCTGGCTTTATATTTTCCCATCTTTAGCATTAACTTGTCCAGTATGATATGCTATCAGAAAGAACCCTGACTCTGAAGTCATAATGAATTTTTGCTTCGGCCGTTTTTATAAATAAAATAAAATAAATAAAATAATCTTTATTTCGGACAAGTACATCCATAGGGGTTAGTAAAAAAGATATCTTAAAAAAACTATGTTAGTATTTTACAACGTTACAAGCCTATTGTTGGAGATACATCTTTGCACAATATCATACAATATAGGTGAATCGTATCTCCCTGCAATGGTTTTCAGGATGGAGTTGGAACTGGCCCGCACTCTGCAGAGCAGCGAGGCAGACTTCTGTCTAATGATGGCATGGAAGTCATTAACGTGTGCTTGTGCGAACATGCCAGAAGCACTACAGAACCGGGGCAGTCCCATCAACATCCTGAACCCATTATTATATTGGACTCGCAGGGCGCTGATAGTCCGCAAAGTATAGTTGGTCCACAGGCTGCACGTGTAAAACACTTGACAATACGCTTTAAAAAGCGTTACCTTAACTTGTTTGCTACAACGTGCAAACCTGCGTGCCAACATGTTACATCGAACTGCCAGCGCCCTACGTTCCCGCTCAATATCAACATGATCCTTAAGGTCGTCAGTCAAGTAATGTCCCAGATATTTGAACTGGTAAACACGATTTAGTTCATTACCGTTAAGCCTAATTGCAGGTACAGAATCTGGACATTTACCACTCACCGCCTTAAAGACCATGAATTCGCTCTTAGCAACATTGTACAGTAGGCCATGTGCCTGAACATAGGACTCACAACACGCAAGTAGCTCCCTGAGCGACCTGACCGTTGGGCTCAGCAGCACCATGTCGTCAGCATAACTAATGTTGTTGATACTGCAGTCATCGATACGACAGCCGATTTTCTTACTACTGAGCTCAACGATCAAGTCGTTAATATAGAGGTTAAAGAGCTTTGGTGAGGTCATTCCTCCCTGTCTTACACCACATTTTATTGTGCAAATTAAAATTTCATACTTACACAATTTTTTTTTTAAACGTTGGACACACTGGGAATTTCTCCTGTATCGTGTGGAGGCGTTTACAAACATACAAAGTCACATACACAAACAGCCAGACCCGGAACAACTATCTTATCACTTGACTGCTGAACATAGGCCTCTCTTTTCTTGTGCCAATCCCCATGTTCCTGTGCCAGCCTTATCCAGGTTCTACCCGCGATGGCAAGAATGTCGTCCGCCCATCTCGCCACCGGCCAGCACTTCAACACTTCTTCTTCCAGTCCTCGGTTGACAACTATCTACAAGCCATGCAAATATTTGTTCTGTGCAGGAATCGAACCCACGCCTCGTAGCGCAGCAGTCAATCGCTCAACCACTGCGCCAACAGTTCCGTCAAAATTAAAATATGTTAATGAATGAAAGAACTTGAACATGTTTTTTATAATGAAGTGCCGGCTTGAAGCCCACTTATCCTGTTAGCTAATTTAAACGGTTCAGTACCTCAAATGGAAAAAACGGAACTCTTATAGGATCACTTCGATGTCTGTCTGTCGGCTCTGTCTGACAACTCTGACACGACCCTTTTTATCAGGAACTCGTGGTATCATGTGGAAATTATTATCAAACACGTAGGTCGATGGTACCTTGGAGCTCTAAAAATATCAAGCTTCTAAGCCAAATCAAATAAAAAGATACGGCTATTTTCATCATTTTTGAGACATATTTTGGTACTCACAAGTAAATCAAAACGTATGGGGTATTTCCCGTTGATTTAGAATTATGAAAATTGGCATGAAGCAAGGTTTTACCACCACAAATAATGGAAAAAGTCTAAGCGCGTTCAACAAACAAACTTAACAGGTTTATAGTCCAGTCAAGTTAGCTATTTGTAAGAATGTTTGGAACACTATTTTAAATCAGGTGTGAAAAGTACCCTTCGATCCGACATTTGCAAAAAAATATACAAGGTCAAAGTTCGCAAATATAGGGTTTTTGCGTATTTTAGCCAAACAGTAAGTTTTCCATTTCATTTATGATGGTGTTCCGAAAATCCTTACGAATTTTCAGCTTTATGCGAATTATTGTAACCTTGCATGTCTAACTTGACCGTTTTATTATATTATGTATAGATTCTTATAGCCTATAAAATAGAATGAAGTATAAAAGATGAATTTCAAAATAATGCTGAAATGGGTGTTTGATTTTTACATTAAGGAGCATGTGGACAGATTATGTGGAAAGTTGATCCTACCCAAGTTTCAAGGAACAAACAAAATATTTCACATACAAACTTTCCCCCCTGTTCAAAATACCGGTGTTTAAGGTAAATTTTGAAGTAAGTCTGATCATTAAAAAATGTTCCATACGAACTTTACCACCCCTTTTTTTCATTCCTTATTCCTTCGTCACCAAGGAAATCTCTGGGCATGATTTCTACTTTCTAAGGTCAAGGGTGGTGATGTCAGGGCAGTAAACTAGTGAATCAGGTTTTTAGGTACTTGCCAGCGGTGTGACGTAACGAAACGGGGACAAAGCGACAAGGGGCAACATATCCTGTCGAAGTGGAGAGGTATAGTCAGGGTAGTCCTTCTAGCCAAAGCCCTGATCAGTCAAATCCATAACAGCATTCTGGAGTGCTTCTTTCCTCGAAGCATATGACTACCTTTACCTAAACTGAAACACGTTGAACTTCTTTACTTCCTACTTTCCCAATACCAATTCGTGTACTACTAACAAAAAATAATACCACAGGAAAAAATATTATAGTATACTAGCTGACTCACGCAACTTCGTCTGCGTCACATTTTTCATGAATGCTCGGCTCCTATTGGCCGTAGGGTGATGTTATATAGCCTAAAGCCTCCCTCAATAAATAGGCTTCCCAACACTAAAATATTTTTTCAATTCTATTTAAATGTTTAATAAATAGTCAAGAATCACTCACCGAGTTATTGATCGAGTGGTAAATGATCAATTATCGACCGCCGAGACTAGAAAATAATTAAAGTACTAATATCGCTATAAAAATAAGGGTTGGTGGCAGACGGGTGAAAATTTAGGATTGTGTGCATTTTTTTTTGTGCCACATGATAAAAAAATAAAAATGTTGTCCAAAAAATAAAAATAAAAGTTAGGGGTGGACAAAACCCTTATCACTTAGGGGTATGAAAAATAGATAGTAGCCGATTCTCAGACCTACTGAATATGCATATAAAATTTCATAAAAATCGGTCAAGCCGTTTCGGAGGAGTATGGTAGGTAACTAACATTGTGGCACGAGAATTTTATATATACGATGTAGGCATGCAACAGAATAATGGTGCGTGACGGTTCCACGTCTCGCGGTATAATAACGCGGTATTTTATCGTTAAGACCTACCGCTTGTCAATAGACACGGCGTATGTGACTTATTTGCTCGTATTATGTGTCTCGGTTACAAAATATTCTCGTGTCGACTCAAAGCATCTACGTTATTAAGTTTGAAATTGTGGAAAATTGGTGTAAAAATCTTGCTGACGCCGGTAGCACTGGGTCGCATCCATAATCATCTCGTTATTACGAATTGAGAACTTAATCTAAGCCATCGAGTTAGTATGAAGGCAAGCTTCGATGGAATATTTTAACGACTTTATTATGCTTTATAAGCTGTTCGGCGTGAAGTGAATGTGAAAACTACGCGAGCATTTTTTGTGAGCACCAGAAAGGACAATCGTTCTCAATCTCTTAAATTTGTGATATTCTTTGTGAAAAATTAAATACAACACTTAATAATGTGTTACCATAAGTTTAAATTATTTGTTTTTATATTGGTAACTTTTGGTTATTGTTTCGGGAAATGTAATTGAACAAAAACGATTGTGTATTATTGTCAGAAATGTACAGCCATGGCCAAAAGTATTAAGTAACCTACCCCACGTACACGGTAATAGTACAAAAAAGAAAATCGAATGTTTTGCGTAAAGGCACCTACCTCAACCAACCTCAACCTCAACCTCATTATGACCACTGGCCGCCAGTATCGTCGATTATTTATTGAGAGTGGTTAAAAATATCTTCACAGCTCGCTGCTCAGTTATTAGTAGAGATAAAGGGAACAATTCCTGCTCGAACAGCTCGTAGAAGACTTCAGGAAGCTAATCTGATAGACTGTAATGCCATGAAGAAGGCTCTCCCACGATAGAAAGAAAGTTTCACTGTTGAAGATTGAAATCAAATATTGAGGTGAGTAAGAAAATTTAAAGCCCTTATAACATTTAAAACAATGGTTTAAAAAATAAACGCCTAGATATAGTTATTAAAATTTTCCGGAACTCCATATTTCTCTCATTATTGCAGATTTTTGGTACACCTGGTTTGACCTTTGTGCATCGCCGGCAGGCAAAAAAATTAAGCCAAAATTTGTGATATTAACCTTAAATACGATGTAGCGGCAGCATAATGGTGTGGGGCTACATCGATTCTGGAGTTGGCGAATAGTTAGAAACATGGACACTATGAAATGCAAAAATTTACAAGAAACTGCGTGTACTACAGACAGCGACAAAATTCGATTAGCATCTAAAAGTTCCAAAAGTCGTAAACACTTTAAAACAACAAAAGTCATTGAATAGCTTAAGCCACAAAATGCGATAAACAAATCAATATTGCAAAATTCGGTTGTTAACAATTATTTTTCAATTCACTTCTGCAATCGAAAAGTACGTACATTTTCTCGAAATAAAATTGTTCTGTACTCCTTTCTATTAGCAAATAATTCTGGATGACAGTTAATGCCAAATTAAAAACAGAATTCTCTTACTTATCAACTATTTCTTCCAAACGAATTATTGGCTGAATGGCTCATGAATCATGATTAAATTAGTAGTAGATACTGTAAGTATCTATGGCTCAATTTTTTTATTAAAGCTTACAACAGCTGTAGTTAGACAATATACAACATAAAAAACCGGCCAAGTGCGTGGCACACCGTAGGGATCCCTAATTACCCGTCTCCTAATCCATGCCAGAAAAATAGTAAAATATAATTACATTACAAAGTTGCAAATGCACTTGGTTTTTAAGTAATTTTCTATGGAATTATTAGGATTTTTTTACTAACCCAGTTCCATTTTATAAGTTGGTCGACTATTACTCATTAACTTGTAAAGCCTACTTAGCTGTGATAGTTTTCGTTTTAAATTCGTTACGTAATTATGCTACTATTATGATTTTTTTCACGTCTCCAAAAACGATTGTTAAGCTGACACTTGACTCTAAGAAAAATTTGCAGCTTACAGCTTAATATTTCGCAAACGGATCCGTAGATGGAAAAATGGTTATCCCACACCAAGGGGTACACGATAAAATAAAAAAAAATCATCGCTACTTAACATGTAGATGATGATGATCTTCTACCGTAAAAAAAAATATTTTGAAAAGAAAAGAAAGATAGAACCCATACCAAATTTCAACTTTCTAGCGCTAAGCGTCTCTGGGCTAACCCATTGATGGACAGACAGACAGACATGGGGAAACCATAAGGGTTCCTTGTTGACTACGTAAAAGGAATCCTCTCTTCAAAGCTCGATCCCTTATTTTTATTTCCTACATGACCGTATCACAAAAAAAAGAACGTTTAAGTAAATACTTAAAATCAGCTGATATCTTATTATTGTTTTTCAAAATGAATACGCTTATGTCACTTAAAATGTGCAGACGAATCTAATTTACCTCGTATTTCGAAATCCATCAAGTCATTTAGGCTACAGTGTGTGACAAAGAAATAGACACACGTACATGTATATTTATTCTCGAAACTCATTACCGTCCTTCTAAGGCAGTCGGATAAAACGATGCATGAATCCTATAAATCTTAACATGGTGGCTCATGATATGATGGCTCATGACATGGTGGCTGATGACAAGGTTTCGGGAAAATAACATTGGACTTCTCGACGGGCCTGCCAAGTGTGTGGACCTAAACCCTATAGAACATGTGGTTTATTAAAGCGCAGACTCAGGCCCTACACAATCAATAACAAATAAGAGCTAAAACACTGCCTGCGCCTAGAATAGACTGCAATTACTACTGATTTCTCTAACAAACTCCTTTTACAAACAGTTTTTTTACAAAAATTGTTTCTGTTAAGGGCAAAGATGGACCCACATAATATATTTTTTAATTCATAAATATTAATTCTCTATAAATCCTATATAAATTGTTTTATTTCATTTCGATTTGGTGCTCCTCAAAAAACTTAAAGATATCATGGGTTTTCAATACTTTTGGCCGGCTGTATAATCTTTGGGCAAACTTCTTGAGTTAAAGAAAGAACATAATCATAGGCGTATATAGGGGGTGAGGGCATGCTCACCCCAAAATGGTCTGAGGCCCACCCCAAATGCCCATTTGGAGACCGGATCGAAATTCTAGGTTGGACACTTAACTCCACACAAAATCAATCATACAAACAATCTGTTACCGAGAAACCTACGAACTTATTATTAGGTGCCCACATAATACATAAGCCAGTCATTTAAAATGGCTTAGGTTGCAATCAATTGCGCTGTCCTGATTTTTTGCTTGGTGCTCGGAAAACATTTCAGATTGTCACTTATAACTTCAAATTAACTTTTATTGGTTGTGTTTTCGTATTTTGACACCGTTGTCCGAAATTAGAGTTATTTTATACTATTTAGTGTTTCTTTTTTGGAAGACGGTTGTATTTTTTTGTAAAAAGTTTTACTTTTTAGTGGTACCCCACACCGAACAACACCACTGAAAAGTCACAGGAAAGCAAAATACGCAATTTCGTTTACTTGGATGACATCGTTTTTTTAAAAACCAAACTAATGAACGGATTATGATGAAATTTTTAAGGGACCAATTGACCATCATTGGAAATGAAATGACGGAGTAATGAGGTTAATCTCCACCTTTTTTTGAAATCGTTTAAAAACGACGCATTTTTGGTAAAAAGTCAATTCATACACTTTTAAACCTGACAAAGCTTGCTTCAGTTTAACCATAAATCGTATCTCTGTAGGTTAAAGAGGTGTCGAGATACGTACTTCAAACATCGGACTTTTTTCCCAAAAAGTTCTAAATCTTAGAATTTCTTCGTCTTCTTCGTCCTGGCTTGTAGGGTATGCTGCGAGCCACACACAGACGTTAGGTAAGGTAAGAAGCCCGCGCAGTCTAAGTCCGGCTCATACCAAAGACTCTTACTTGGGTACAACCTACATAATGTATAGGTGCAAAAATGTTTTAGCGCGCTTTGCTCGCTTTTGCAATCTACACTCTATTGAGCTTTTGTGCATTTGTCAAAAAACTTTATTTTATTTAAGTATAAAAATCAAACCCCAACGAGGTGGAGTGCAACCATTTTAGAATTATACAATGTCTCAGTTCTTGGCTTTCTTGTATGAGTCAAAAAGTTACGTCGATTTGGATATTAATGGCAAGAGCTCGCATCATTCGCTCTTGCACTCTACACTGAGTATTTGAGCTTTCCTGCATCAGTCAGCAAAGGTAGTTATATAGTCCTGGGCCCCGGGATTTTGGGGAGCCCTCTGACCATAACTGGCTTAAAATTCCACTTTGATCGTGCACACCGCAACGAGACTGTACCTTAATTGGGCGTCGTATCTCAGGTTGGGGCCAGGCGCCAATGAACATAATCGTACACTGTTATGACATGATTCGAAAAACAAAGAGTATCCATTGTTACTAATTTATATAAAAATATGTTTTTACGGAACAGCTCTACTGTTACCGGTCCCGAAGCGTACCCTGGTTAATATTAAAATAAATGTGATATAATAATTATACTGAAATGACACGGCAAATTTAATAATTATTGCGGCGACAGTTAAACTGCCGTTTGGAACGATAAATGCCTGAACAATTAAGTTTTTCCATGTTAGTTATTTTTTTTATACGTACTTCATAAATATTATGCAGTGCATACATACATACTTACATAACATGAATTTATTAAACTTATATAACGTACAAACCGTACAAACGTGCAAATAGTATAGGCAGTTATCTTATTTTATTTTAAATTCCAAGAATTCACTGTGTTAAAAAGTTATTTATGCGGCTCGCCTAGTTCAATCATCGATTGTTAATATTAATGTGACAGGCGTTTGTTTGCGCTGATTTCGACTGCAGTTATAATATTGTAAATTTTCTTTCTTTTTTGTACGCTGTCAATTATATTCATAGATTGAGTTGATTTGCAAATGTCCTGTCTCCTATCCCACTTCTGCACATGGTCTGTCGTTTGCGTTTAAGAAGGATCGCTATCATTTAGCTCAACCAATCAAGCTTCCATCGTTGTTAGAAGACTTCAAGATAGCGTTCCTTCTGAATTTGGATCGCGTCGCGCGCGCATTTCTGTGTTCAAAAATCGAGGAACCGGAGAAAACCCGTGAAATCGCATACGTATCGTCGCTCTAGACTTCGCTCGCATCAAGTTTAGCTCCATTTCCTACGTAGGTACATACTGTCATCTTATTGTCTAATCTCTGTCCAAAGCAGTATTGTACTCCATCCACGTCTTTTTGCAACTCACTGAAATCGATCGTTTTCGATATCGCTTTTATTCGCGTAAACAGATGTTTTCATAGTAACCGCTCGTCAAAATGTACCAGAAATATACAACTAGTAATCCTATACTGATAAGAAACGTCGCAGGTTGTAAACGGTATTTTGTTACACATTCTATATCTGCCCTGTGGGACAGATCCTACGTAACAGCAAAGAGGGTTTCAGACTCTGTGAGTGGATAGGATTATCGGGGCAGCACGAGATCTTAATAGCCACCAGCCATGTAATAGGGGTCGATCCTTACTAATACATAAGAGAAACATTTTTCGTGCCTGTTTGTCGGCAAATCACTTCCAAATGCTTCCACTGCATTGTACTCAACTGTATCGGGATCGAAACACTTTGATGGAATTGACTTCATTGTTGATGACTTTGTTGATGACTTCATTGATGATATAATTATTTTTGTCTCTGAAAAACATGCAATTCAGTAACATATGGTTCTACATTACATAGTTAAATTAAGTCAATTTGTCGAATGGCAATGAACATTATTGTTTTTAGGAAATATCTAAACTTATAAATTGAGTATGGAATATTTAATAACAAGAAATACGTATTTACACAAATTAATATTATTTTGTGTTTTTAATACAAAAAAAAAACCAATTGTATAGTCGGGGTACTTTGATCCACAAAGAAAACACCAACTATCGCGTGTAAAACTGTGTTTAATAGTGCGCTAACAGAATACAGAGAGGATTACATTACAATATCAAAGATTTTGCCAAAGAAAATCTGCAAGACAACAATTTTCACAAATATTTATCAATTTACAATATATTGCGTTTAATGAGATATTATTCTTCAGGAGTATAGCTCGTGATATTGCGATCCTTACCAGTATGTGTCCATCAGAAGGTGGCGGTGAGCGGGGTTCTGCCTAGGATCCGACAAAAGTACATTAAACCTTCATTCATTGAGACTAAATTAATTACAGTACTTACATAATGAAAAAAACAGGTAGTAGATGCCTTCTTAGTAGAATTTAGTAATATAACAGCGACGCTTTCAGTATTCAGCTGAATCCGGTTTGACTGGAAGCCAACCACAATATTTTGGGGAAAAGGCTAGACAGATATACCTATAGGTACAACACAACCTGATGCTATATGGAGTATTGTGTCGTTTACGAAGACTTTTCTTTTAACGACGTCACGGCAATTGAAGCCCAAATTCTTCCGTGTCTCTCTTTCTAATAGATGAACAATATCCACCGTATTATTGATAATTCCGTGAATATTTTGTTATATACAATGAACATTCTTCCATACATTTTTGGGACAGCAATTTTCATAGCGGTCCTCCGCTTTGATTAAAATAAGAGAATGTCACAGTTTTATAATTCCTAATTTTAAAACATTGTTTCCAAACCTGATTGCAGCATATGTATATTTGAAGCCTATATAGGTAAATAATATTTTTGTAGTGTTGATATCAAAACTATAGATTTTGCACTCGTATTATTACCAGAGATCGGAATAGGTAGACCATATTGACCTAATGTTTTCCTGTAAATCCTGGAATCATAAATGGAATCATGACAGTTAAAACCCGGGATTATAAAATAATGAACTGGACTTTGAGTATAGTTACAATTTTTTTATTTGAAGAATCAAAAGAAGAAAGAGTTGTGCGAAAACAAAGCCATTCAATTTAAGAGTTTTAGTAGGTACGGAACTCTAAAAACATAATAAGATTCTTCAATTTAACAATTTTGTTCAAATGTATTTAAAGCGCAATAAGTAATTTGCAATTTCTTAAATCCCGGGATACAATCGTCATGTTTATGATTCCTGGATTTTAGAGGAGGTATATTAGCAACTCTATGTTACTTTCTTCCACGAACATTTTGTAAATATAGTCTTCCTATTACGATCTCTGATTATTACAGACGGGGTTAAAACGATATTGATTTAATTTGAACAGGCTCTCTTTATTAATTACGGGTATACTTATGGAGCATAAAATAAAAAAGTAAGCTTAAAGTTAATGTAGTCTGCTGGCATAATCTTGTTATCGTAATGAAACTACGTCATCGGTTAAAGTAAGAAAGTATACCCACATTTCAAATATAAATGACCCCTTAAAAGTTTTAAAACAAGATTTACTTACCTCTTACTTTCAGTTTAGCCGTATCGATCTTTTGCATGGATATTCTGAGGTCATAAACGGGTAATATTGTTTGTTTGTTAACATTGTAAAGGAAAGAAGGTATTTTCTTATTATTGGTAGGCTCATGCATGATTGACCACAATCTCAGATGGTGGAAAGCAATGAAGTAGCTGAAGAGGGAGTATGCTTGTCTAGAAGAAACCTACCTAATCTTGACTTAACGATACCAGGTTGTTGCTATCAGGAAACACAAATTCCGTGGGTAGGTATTCTGGAAAATGTATAGTTATTGTTCTATTCCTTCTTTGACATGAAAGAAGTCTTTCTTACCCAAAACAGGATGCTTTTTGAGATGTAGTAAAAGACCGTCAACACGAACTCAATATTACTATCTTTGTGACTACTGCAAACTGTTTGATCACTCATGCGAATTTCTAGAGTTTGTTGGAAGCGTGTTTAAACACTGAGGGCGGGGATGATATACTGTCGGATTTTGAAGTGGTTGAAATACAAATAGGTATTTATTTTCGTTTTGCAGCTGTACCAAGGGTAATCAGACTTGTGGTGCCAGTCAAATATTTAGTCATCAAGAGATTGAAGAGACATTCAATCTTCAACTATGAAAATCACAAACCTCAAAAAAAAAAGAACTAAAATTATTTATTTCAATTACACCATTTACAGGTACTTTTGAATTATCAAGGTCGGTCAGTCAAATATAAAGCTATTTGCACGTTCCAAAGCGTAGATCTCTTTAGAGAAACGCGCAATAAACTCCACGGGCACTCTTTTAAATCATTTTTTTACAATGTTATGGTTAATTACATCATTCCAGTTGAAATTAAACACAAATTTATGTGAGATCGATGTAGAAATAAATGCACTGTAAAGCATCCGGAGTAAAAAAAAACAGCAACTTAAATAACAAATCATTAAAATAAACCACAGCAGTTGAGAGATGACCAGTCCCAACTGTCAGCGTCCGTTCACGAACATGAAAAACGCGCCAGCACCATACGGCTCAACCATATTGAATAGAGTCAAGATCCAACACATGCGGCACCATCAGCTAGACTTTTGAGTGATCATGATGCTCCCATCCGCCAGGGCACATTCAAATCAAAGAAAAAATAAATAAAAGTAGTTGAAGGTACCCAGTAATAATAATAATCTTATTTACACCTACCACAGTATAGTCTTTATAACCCAAAGGTTGACTGGTAGAGAATGCCTTGATGCATTAAGTCCGCCCACTATTGTACGTAAATGTACTCGATACTCTTGTTAAATCGTCAACTCTCCATGATCTTTCTACTCTTCCTTTGCCTAAAAATACTTCTTTCTCTTTTCACCCAATTTCTGAACTGGATATTAGGAAATGTATCCTATCCATCTCCACTAAAGCGGTAGGTGGTGATGGCCTTCAACTGCAAATGTTCCTTCCCATTATAAGTGAAATTGTTCCCGTCATAACTCATATAATAAATTTTTCTCTCTACACTAACTCCTTTCCCTTCAGCATGGAAGAGGGCTCATGTCCTACCGCTTCCCAAAGTTTCAAATCCCTCCTCACCATCCCAGTTCCGTCCGATATCCATCCTCCCAGTCCTCTCCAAAGTCCTCGAGAGTGTTGTACAAAAGCAACTGTCTTATTATCTTTCCTCTAATAGCCTGTTGAGTCCTTATCAATCTGGCTTCAGACCTGGTCATAGCACTGTGACAACTCTGGTCAAAATAACTGACGACATAAGGCTGGCTATGGAGAACAAATGTCTAACAGTATTGGTTCGACTGGACTTCAGCAGTGCTTTTAATTCAGTTGATTTTGACATTCTCCTAGGAATCCTTTCCTCTCTTAATGTCTCTGCAACGGTAATTGAGTGGTTCAAATCCTATCTTCAGGGCCGCTCGCAGTCTGTTCGATCTGATGAGGTTTCCTCTGAATGGTGTGATTTGGCTGCGGGTGTTCCACAAGGTGGCGTCCTCTCACCTCTTCTCTTCTCAATTTTTATAAACGTTATCGCAAAGGTCCTAACTTCAAACTATCATCTCTATGCAGACGACTTGCAGCTATATCGTCATTTTAAAATGGATGAACTGACTGGAGCGGTAGCTGCCATCAATGATGACCTTGCAAGTATCAACACGTGGGCTGAATCCTTTGGACTTTTGCTGAACCCATCTAAATCTCAAGCACTCATTATTGGTGGCAGATACATGCTCAGCCAATTAGATCACCGGGCTCTGCCGCCAGTAGTTTATGACTCAGTGCCTATAGCATACTCTAAAAGCGCTAAGAACCTCGGCATATATACGGACACTAACCTCTCTTGGGAGGTTCATGTTGCTCATGTTAGTAAGAGGGTATTCTACACTTTTCAGTCTCTCAAACGTCTCCAAAAATTCTTACCATTTCGCACTAAGGTCAGTCTTGCTCAATCTCTTCTTCTTCCACTTATAGACTATTCGGATGTCTGTTTTCTAGATGCAACGGAGGTGCTCCTAGATGAACTTGAACGACTGCAGAACTTGTGCATTCGCTTTATTTTTGGCCTCCGGAAATATGACCACGTGTCGGAGTTCCGGACCAAATTGGAGTGGCTGCCGATTCGGCGTCACTATCCCTTCTCTTTACTATCCTGCACACTCCTAATTCTCCTCAATACCTTTGTGAACGCTTTGAGTACCTCGTCCCGAGAGGTAAACCATGTCGTACTGCCACTTCTCTTCTCCTTCGTACTCCGCGTCACACTTCCAGCCGCTATGGTGGATCTTTCTCTGTAACTGCAGTGCGTCTCTGGAACTCTCTCCCACACTTCTTACGCGACAGCCCTTCTCTTGACGTCTTCAAGAGGAAAGTTAAAGAGCATTTCCTTTCGCAATGACATAATATTGTTAGATATGTATGTTTATATTTATTTGTTTACGTATATTTATAAATGTAGCATTGTAAAATTTGTGCACTGGATCCTACCCTCTATTGTGATCTCTCTCTATCACTCAAAGGTTTGCTGGTAGAAAACTCATTTTTGAGTTAAGCTCGCCTTTGTACATGAACTATTTTTAAATGTGAATTAATATAAGCTGTTATGGTGTACAATAAAGAATTAAAGAATTAAAATTTACGAAATTAAATTGGGTTTAATTTAATATTTTTTTTATTTAAGGCTAATTTTAATTAAGGCCATTTCAGAATAATTATAAAAAAGTAAACACTTCCAATATTTTTCTTTTAAATTTCATATTTATTTTTTAACGACAATTTTCAGGACAAAATTGTTAACAAACTTGTTACAAACTAAATTAGTTTCACCTATTCTTCGTATATTGTAAAAAGAAAAAAATACAACCGACTTCCAAATAAAAAACACTACGAAGTATAAAATAACTTTAAATTTCGGAAGTCGGCTTTTTTCGTTGTTTTTTCGTATTTTGGCACATACTTCTTGTTTTTTATTTATAAGTCGGTTGTATTTTTTTGTAATAAAGTTTTTTATTTTCCACTTTTTAGTGGTGATACCCCATAACTACGTGACATTATTCCCATAATGAGTGGTTGTACTATTTGCCGTTAAGGAGTTACTTTGTGTGCCTTTGCAGTCCAAGTCCAGACCAGCTCATAGTTAAATATTTACTTTGCTTTGGTACTAAATTTGATTGATTTTAAGTTGAGGAACTTCAAAGATAAACCAGTGGTTTATCTTTGAAGTTCACCGTCCAATGTAAATGCAATATAGCTGTAACTAAACCAAAGGCAAAAAAACTCATCAAGATCGGTTAATTAAAAATAAAGTTATGCCCGAATAGATAACCCCAAAAACATGGTAATTCAGGTTGACTTGTTAGCATCAGCGTACCCCTTCACAGCGTGAAATCAATAAACAGACATGCAATTTCAGCAATCCCGGGAGATTAGCTATCATTTATTGAAGAGTCCCGTTGCCTTCCTCCAAAATCCTTCATCAGATCATCACCAAATTGAAATGAATTGAAAAGAAATAATAATATTCTTCTATACAAAAAATGATCATCCAAATCGGTTGACAATTGGCGAAAATATCGCTGAACAAACATTTTTCCTGGGATTCCAGAATCAGATCCTGACTTATACCTTCCATCATCAGTTCAGCAAGATGAGATGTTGATCACCAGGCACAATTATCTGAATTGCGTTAGAAAGAATATGAAAAACATTGTATGTGCCTTTAAAATTTGAGGGTCGCCCTCGACTTCCCTAGGATCCCAACATCAGATTCTCAATTGGTGCCAATGGACCACGTCAGGAGTATAGGCTTTCGAATAAAAAATAATCATCAAAATAATTCATTATTGACGGTATGGTCGCATAACAAACAAATCAAAAAAAAAAAACAAGTAGTCGAATTGAGAGCCTCCTCCTGAAGTCGGTTAAAAATGAAAGATAACGTGATTTTCCTAGGTTTTATTGAAATAAACGCGTTTTTGTTTTTTTACAATGATATGGCCAAGGAAAATGTTTAATTTTTTGATAATATTAGAAGAGCTAAGATCAAATACCTGCACGATTCAAGAAAAAAATCTTAGTTAGGAATCTTTGCAAGGATCAGATCTAATTTGACTGGCTTACTAGCTGTTCAAAACTTTTCCTAGTAACACCTATTACTAATGTTCGATTTTTGTCGGCCGATGTATAGATGTGAAAACGCTATCACGCGATTGTAGGTTTGACAGTTAGAAGCTCTAAAAAACTGAACCTGACCATATTACGGCGCCCAATGTAGGGCCAGATTTAATTTCAGTGTTTTATCACTCAGACATAGTCGAATTCAACAGCAAGTCCAGTGTAACAGTATTTATTTTTTAGACAATATCCGCCCGCCCGTTTGTAAGGCCGGAAGTGTTCATGTGTAAAATTGTAAAACAATTTGTTAATAGAATTATTAACAAATTGTTTTACAATCATAATGATATTATATCATAACTACCAAATAATATTATATTATCTGAACTGCATCCTTATCTACATATACACATGACTATGATTATTTTGTTGGAATTGGATATAAGTACGTCAAAAAAGTTTAACGTTATTTTTCATGTTTGGAAATAATAAAAAAGAGGAGCGGATTACGGCCAACACCGCTTTAACTTATAGAGTGATTTTGTGGGAGCTTTTGTTGGTTGACCAGTTTACCTACTACAATAGCCCAGAGGATCCGTATAATAAAATATTATAAAATATAACTTTGGCTAAGGTTAACCGTATTCTGCACTAACCCCGACGCATATAAGCAGAGTCCACGAACTGAGTTTTGAATGTGGCTTCTGATTAGTCGTTAAACTCTCATAATAGACTTTGTCTACAAACTACCAATTGAGTTTGAAACAACCTCTGATTGATTGTTAAACTCTCATAGTATCCACTATGAGAGCACCAAAATTGCTACTCTGATGGTGGAATTTTGGACCCGGTCGACGGAGCCCCAACACGCGGTGCTCATATTTCAGAATGGTTTAAAAAAAACAACCACGAAGGGGTCCCCTTCTAACCTAACCTGTCCGAGTCGGGGTGTCCCAAGTCCCGAGCTCGCTTCGCTGGCTCCTACACCCATAGTAAAATATCGTGCGCACTGATTGGTTTATGGATTTAGTTAACGTCTACTATGGGAGTTTAACGAACAGTCAGAAGCCACATTCAAGACTCACTTGGTAGACTCTGCTCATATGCCCCGTCAAGGTGACAAAATTACTCACATTTTGTACCTACTAATTCTATTTCGAATAACAAGTCACTGTAAAATCTTATTATTCGAAGAAACGTTTCTAATTACGACAACAATTTTAAGTTTTGCTCGAAAGAATACAATTTTCATTAAAAAGCAGCTGAATGTAAATAAAATAAAAAAGGTCAAACGCGTGAATTAACAACTCGCCGAAGGGTCAAGCTTTGAATTAATTATAATCCTTATCAACGAGATAATATTTTTCTGGGCCTTTGCTTTACTCGGGAAGCGTAGTAAACTAATTTAAAATATGTAATCTTTATTCATATTTCCACTGAAATTGAAGGCAACAGACTCTGATTACGTCAATCAATTCGATTTTCTTTTTATTTTGTCACTGAAACGAGGCTGCTAAGTGGTTTTCAGAAAGTTTATTTGAGCTCTATAGAAATCGCTTTGATGGAATGAAATTTATCAATATCGAATGTTTTTCAGATTCAGCATAAATGTTCATACTAGCTGTTAGTGTTGCATGTATACAGGGTGACTGGTAATTGAGTCCGTTCCTTGAAATGGGCTGAAGGTACTAGAGATGATTTACAAAGATTTTGACCCCGAAAACTTGGGTTCCAAATTAGATTGTTTATGAAGAGTTTTTAAGATTCCTGAGAAAGCGTCTCTAATCTGGATAGTAAACTTTTCTGATCGTCTGTTAAGGATATATTTGTGGATTGCCGTAGTATTATTACAAGCAGTGGCTTCTAAAATCTTAGTGAAACGTATAATTTTTCACCAACTTCCAAAAGGTGGAGGTTGTCAATTTGTCTGTATGTTTTTTTTGTATGTTTTTTATGCGAATATTCCGTTAATTATGAATTGATTTTGATGATTCTGTTTTCACTCGAAAGCCTATACTCCTGAGGTGGTCTCATTGGCACGTAGTCAAAATCTGATAATAGGATCCTAGGGAAATCGAGGGAAACCCTCAAATGTTAAAGGCACATACAATGTTTTTCATATACATACTTTCTAAAGCAAATCAGGTAATTGTGCCTGGTAATCAACATCTCATCTTGCTGAGCTGATGATGGAAGGTATAAGTCAGGATCTGATGCTGGGATTTCAGTAAAAGTGTTTGTTCAGCGATATTTTCGCCAATTGTCAAATAATTTGGATGATTTTTTTGTTTGGAAGAGTATTTTTCCAATCTGGGCCAGATTGGAAAAATACTCTCTATCTGATGAAGGATTTCGGAGGTAAGCAATGGAGTACCGTTGCCTACCTCCGAAATCCTTCATCAGATCCTTCATGCAAACTGCAAACAAATCAACCTGAATTAACATATTTTTGGGGTTTTCGAATAGATAACCCATAACTTTATTGTTTATTAACCGATCTTGATTATTCTTTTTGCATTGGCTTTAGTTATAGCTATATTGCATTTGCACTGTACGGTGAACTTCGAAGATAAACCAGTGACCTCCTCAACTTAAAATCAATAAAATCTGGAAAAGTGGCATATTGTTAGGTTTATGTCAATCCCAAAGCAAAGTAGATAATTAATTATGAGCTGGTCTAGACTTGGACTGAACGATGAAATCACACTCCTTAATGGCTAATAGCGAAACTTTTTTTTGCGAAAAAGTACAACTGACTTCCAAATAAAAAACACTACAAAGTATTAAATAACAAAAACGAAAAACAGCCCAAAAACATCGACTGCTGAAATTAAAATTATTTTATACTTTGTAGAGTTTTTTATTTGGAAGTCGGTTATATTTTTGATGAAAATGTTCACAACAACCCGCTAAGCAAGTACCAACTTTTAGTGCAAAAATATTATACTGATAAGCCGAGAAATAAACGAAGACCGAACTTATTCGGCATCATTAATCTTTCGCCACTCATTAATCGGTTGCACGTGTTGTAGTTAGTAAAAATCCTGTACGGCAAGCGAACCAGCTGATTACAACGCCTGTCAAAACCTTATCATACTTTCTTAGAAATAAATCTTTGGCGTTGGGCTCGCTGAAATGTTTATTTGTACCTAACTTTTGTTCAGTTGATGATATTGAAAATAGATCTATGTACATTATGATATTTATATGATATACGTCGTTTTGAGACTATAAAAATTTCACCCGCCATTAATACAGTTAATGCTAGTTTTCTTCTCGAAGAAGAACAACTTTACCACCATTTAAAGTTGTAAAATACCAGGATTTCGTTTAACAGTACATGCCGGACCTGGCACCAGCCAGGTTAGGCATGTTAAACCCTGTTAGGATTTTAGCTCGTATAGAATTTTAATTTCGTGTTAAAACTTGCAGGAGAAATCGGAGTGTCGGTTAATATAGTAGCGCGATCGTAAGCCGTTACAGTAGCACATCTGCAAACTTATGTTACCTTAAAGAACTTACATGGACTGCAAAATAAACAATTTTCAGATCACTCCAACTGGACCTATTGAGCCTGCCTCTCCTAAAAAAAAATACCAATGAAAAGTGGTAGTCATTATGCGTCATTAGTTTTATGGTCCCATAAAACTCGTTTTGATTAATGATTTTGTTATCAGTAATATTATATGGGTTAAAGTAAATATAAGGGTGAATTAAAGTAATAAAAGGGTATAAAATATAATTCCGACATACGAAGACACTAATACACCATCCACAACCCTGTCGTTGCTGTAGTGAGTAAAAATCGTAAAAACTTATTCTCGAAAACATGTCTTAAAGTGAACGTGCAGGAACTATTAAGGTGCAAATCGATACGAGAGCCACAGTGTGGTTAAAAAAAGAAACTTTTCAGTCCTGTCATCGTGTTGCCGTCAATGTTTACATTATATATAAATCGTTTTTAGTATGTTTAAAATGTGAATTCCAGCCGATTAATAATGATCGCCAGCGTGACCAGAATATGTCAAAAGCCCAAAAACTCTACCGAGTTCGGGCAACGGGCATGTCTTAGAAGTAGAAGAAACCGTTAGGAATCATGAACATGCAGTAATAACTGGCCAAATTAAATTATAGCTCAAACGAAGATTTCTAACGATTATGATGTCAAAATAACTATAAAGAATTTTCTGAACTCGTTTTTCACGAAAATATTTTGTTATTTATGTTAACTGAAACCAAATTATTTGAGGTTATATTTACTTACATATTAATCGTTTGTATTGAATAGTACTACTACATACAAAACACAGCTATTTAGCTTTATGGAAAAACGGAACCCTTATTAGGATCATTCGGTTGTCTGTCTGTCAGTCTGTCACAGCCGATTTTCTCGGAATCTCCAGTACTGATTCAGTTGACATTTGGATGGAGATTATATGTCTTTACCTTTAAGAAGTCTAAGATTACAAAAAAACATTCGTACCGAATCAATTGCACGCGAGTTCGACTTGCACTTGGCCGGTTTTTACAAATAACATTATTAGTCATTTTTAAATGTTTTTGAAACTCAGACACACACAATACAAATTGTTTTTACTGCATCTATCCACTTTTGTCGTTTATCACATAACCGTGGAAAGTAAGTTCTATTTGTGTGAAAGTAATAGAATTTAACACCATTGGACTTATTTTATTTTTCTTTGATGTATTCGAGCATTCGGAAATGCAACAATACATTTTCACTTATGTAGTTATTGTGATTATTTTATAACGTGAAGCGTTAATGTCAAGTATTGTCTGTACCAGGTGGCAGAGCTTTCGTCGTGCACGTTCCCTTTAGGTGAAATTTTATTCCTGTCGGTTTTATGTCTGAAAGTAGCCGAACGTGTGTAAGCTTTCATTTAACTGCACTCACATCAATGAGTAGGTATGTAAAGTATTTTCAACTAAAACACAAACTTTGCATTTTACACATCGTTCTGCATCTAAGAAACTAGAAGGGTGACTTGCGCTAAAATAGACAAACTAACTTGCTTGGGACAACTAAACTTAACTATTTAGTTAGTCCTAGAGACGCGCCAAAAACATAACAGTCTATGATTTTTCTAACATTGTGCTATTTTATTTATTAACATCAAAATTAGTGTTCAGAACACATTTTCATTTATGTATATCCGCAATTTATAAAATCGCTAAAAGACCTGGTTAGTTCCGCACTATTGCTATCATATTTTTTGTCCCGGTTTGTAATATGACAGGCTGTTGACTCTTGAACACCAATAACATCTCCACAACTAATAAGTTAACTGCGCGTTGCATAGAATGAGAGTAGGGACTATTTAGCATTTCGTCTACGTATTTGTCATACTAACACTACTATATACCAGACATTTTGTTACCGAGAAAATAAGTTAGGACTGGGGGCTCGGATCTTACACCATAAGAAGTTATGACAGTTTATTTAAGTTAGCAAGTAATTAATTAACATGCGATACTAATGTAAATTGAATAAGGAGTAAGAAAAGCACTCCCTTTGATAAAATTGCAACCTGAAGAACATTCGTTCTTTACTAACTAAAGTTACTGTCGAACGAGTAACTTTTTTTTTTATTAACCCGTAAAAAGAAACTGTAAAACTTTTTAGAGTTTTTTCGTCGGTTTGTGTCGACTATTTCATTAGCAGATGGGTGGACTTTTTAATAAAAAAGCGTATCGTTGACTCATTCTAATAATAATACTGTATTAAACATGATGCAATTTGTGACGTTTGAAATTGCACCCAACGTGCCAAGGTGCAATATGTTTTAACTTAAAGCGCTAATCAACTTTCCTCTAGCCGACTTATTTCAGACATACCATAAGGTGTGCTGACTTTAATTCCATTTACGCATAATTGAACCATTCCATGATGACAATATGGTTTACGGAAGTGTTGTTTGTTCTGTTTTGTAACCAAAAAGATATTTAGGGAAGAAATTAATACTGGATTTTATTACCCCTTAAAAGTCTAATTGTTACACAAGACGTAACTAAATTATGTAATATTATGGTTGCCTTAAAGCGGTTGTCTTATTTTTAAAATTTAGTAAGTATTCTGTAACTATCAGACTTGGTAAATAAGTAACGTAGGTATGCTAGAACAATTTGATTTAACTAGTTCAAATATCATGAACAGAACCCCAAAAAATAAATGTGCGTACTCTTTATTTTTCCCAAGAATAGTCCAGAGCGCCTGACAAAGCATTTGAGTTAACAAATGAGATAAGATGGGCTTATAAGATTCCAGAATAATCGAACCCGAGAAATTCAATCACTTCGAAATTTAGAACTAGGTTTGGAATTTCCCTTGAGTGTTGGGTATTTTTGCCGTTTATTTAGCCTTCCCATAACGTAACGCGTTATGGGAAGGCAAATTGCAGCGCTGCGATGTTAGCCAGCAAGGAGTAGCCTATCTCCTCATCTTTTACGCGTCGTAAGAGGCGAATAAGACATTATATCGAAAATATGGTGTAGGTGTATTCCGTATGTACTAATAATGGCACGCTTCGGCCATTTGTTTTCAAGCCTCAAGATATTTTCAATAATCTTTAGTTTATTTATTATCAAACGTAAAACATAAGATGTAACAGTCATATGTTATATGACTGTTACATCTTTCTTTCGACTTTTTTAGGGGTGTACGGAACTCTAAACAAGACGTTACAAAGGATAAAAACGGGACCCTAACTAAGGCTCCACTGTCCGTCTGTCACCAGGCTGTATCTCATGAACCGTGATAGCTAGACAGTTGCAAATTTCACAGATGATGTATTTCTGTTGCCGCTATAACAACAAATAATAAAAATTAAATAAAATAATAATAAAATGGGGGCCCCCATACAAGAAACATGTTTTTTTGGCTTATGGTAGGGAGCCTTTCATGTGCAAGTCTGACTTGCGCTTGGCCAGTATTTTTTTATTAATATCTAAATGGATATAATGGATAGATATTATACACCGTAATATCGTACTAAAAATCCTGAATTTATTCAGTCTTTACGTGACCTAGTAAAAATAGGAAGGTACAAATTATTTATGAATACGGCGAGGCGAGTCGTAAAAAGTTACAAACCCTATTTAAGCCTCTTCTCTTTGCAACTTATTTATATTGCTTTGAAAATAAGCAGTTTTCGTAATAGGTAACTAATTTCTTTTACAACAAAATAAACGCCCTTGAAATTATTGAAATCGAAAATATTTGTATACAGAATGAATTATTAAAGTGTGCGTGGATAGCCAAATCCGTAACTATGAAGATAAGATATAAGATATAAGAGATAAAAATACTAAAATCCAATGATGCAGTTTTAGTTTTCATAAAAATCTGGCTCGAGACTCCTTTTAGTGTTTTTCGATATTAATCATAGTTTCGGATTTGGCCCTGCACGCACACTTTATAAATTCACCCTGTATTGGTTTTCGAGATTAAAAGAATGAATACCGTGGAAGTACTTTACTTTTAGACTCTTGAAGTTTCCTGTAGCGAACATTCTAAACTAACATCCTAACCTTCTACTACTAGTGCCCCAGCAATGTAATAGGAAGTATCCGTTCATTTAAATCTTATTAGTACCTATGTTTCCATCCACAGATTCTATCCAAATATTATATCACCCTGTGTAAAGTTTCTTCATCTATCTTTTCTGTAACTTATATGGTGGATTTCTATTCCACCTTTGTTTACGACATTTCCGTTTGTATTCTAAGACAAATAGGAATAATTAGTTATTCAGTAAGTAACACGTTGCAAACTTTACCTGAAACAGCGATTGGTTGGGCAATAGTCACATTATGAAATTACCTACAAGTTTAGATAATGTTGCAAAAGCTTTTTATCTACCCGCGCCACGGATGGACAAAGGCCGGACAAAGTGCATGAGCTTTTATGTTCTTTTAACAGTTGTAGGCGTGTGTAGTGTACCTATTTCATTATTTACATAACATAAACTTTGAGTGTCGATAGCTATGCAATGATAAGCTCCGTTTTTTAATTATTTTAAATATGTACACAAAATCATAGAATGGGTCAGACCATTTTAATATTTGATCAAAAACAGAGAGAAGTAAATTTTTCCAGCTACTTATAGCTGGAAAGAGGAAAAGAAAAGTTCATAGTATTTAGGATACTGCTACATCTTAACCAATTACAATACATGATGTTAAAATATTGCAGCACAGAAACACTAATTCTAGGAATTTAATTGTCTTCCGATTTGAAACCTATTGACGTACCTACCAAACAAAAATGCACTTCGATTCCGAGGAAGTTTTGAAGATACCTTAATATAATCTTATAATATGTAAAAAAACATAAAATTTAATAAGTTTCAAAGACTTACCAATTGGGATTTTATCAAGAAGCGGCACTTGGCTGCTCAACACGTTTATATTATAGTACATAATCAAAAATGTCAGTAGAACCGACTTGCATAGTTTGAAAAAAACTTTAAACGCCATGGCTTTTTTTTAATTTTACGTTTCTTTTTTTAATTCGGAATCATATTTTCACGCGCGCACTTAGTTTGAAGGTTCGCGCGGCCTGATGGAACTAGAGTTCGGTTGGGTAAAGTTCTGAGAGCGCCGACTAGTACGGGAGCAGCGTCACAACGCGAGCGTCGTCGACTAGCGACTGGCTGGGCGGACGGCTGGCTGCCCGCCCTTCCCTACCCTCCCTCCAGAGCGGCCTCTATATCCTCTTTTCTACACGATACGCATGACTTGTTTTATTACTTTTATTTTTCTTTAATAATCTTGCTTAATGGTCTATTTCTTTGCTCGATGAAACTTCTTAAATTTCCTTTTCGAATGATACTCGCGTTTACAATAAGTTTCTCAGTGTCGTCACGTAGGCGTCCCATCTCGGTCAATGTTTGGTTTGCGTTGTCACTGCGGGGTGCTCTTTTACACGTCTAATAGATACTGGTATTCGTTTCCAAATGATGACTTATTCAACGAATCTTAATTAAGTACTGCATACATATTTTATAACATTATTTATGGTGATGAAAAACAAAAAAAAATCTGGTATGAGACGCAACCCCACATGTGACGAAAACGAAAATAATTTTCAATATAATTTTTTCTTTTAAAACTGTCGTTTGTTCATTTGACGCTTTTATAAATATATATATTATATAGGTTAGAAAACAGTAACCATTCACAGGTCTGCATGAAAAAGTTTGTTGAGTAATTTTATATGAAACTGGTACTATATATTGCACATATGAACTTTATTTTAATGGTCTACGTCACATTTTTTTATTAGCATGTATTATTATTTAAATAAAGATTCCATAGTCTACCTATTAAAAAAAAAAACTGTATTGGTAAATTCGCTGTATTTTTTCATTTTTATTCATTAGTTTAGTATTCCATAGTCTATTTTACTATTATATACTTCAACTAAAGATCAAGGTCGTTGGAACGTTAATATGGAATGACAAACTACTGCTGGATGATATGTAGAGATGAAATAAAAATTCATAAACGAAAACCAAGACGACGCAGTAATTTTTTAAAGAAAAAACGTTGTTATAGATTGTTTTCTTGGTTTTGTAACTTTATTTTCCACTTTTGTATGTTATATAAATTGCTCCATTCTCATAAAATTAAGAAAACATTTAGTTTTGTGGTTATTTCTCTTCAAACACTATACCATGAAATTCGGGCAACTGTGACGACATCATATCATTGACATTTTATATTACTGTTAAGACAAACACAACGAATATTAATAGTATAAGAAAAAAACTTTTCAAATTTTATTTTTCGCAGGATTAAGAATTATTTACTTTAGCTGTTATTACTTTATAAAGTCCTTTACGCCCAAAAAAATCCCGCAAGGTTTGTTTTGTTCTAAGAAAGTGTATTATAAGAAAGAAAATATCTTCCGGATTTCATGTTTATATTTTCAGATGATGTCTGCAGGGAATGATGTTACGTTTCCAGGTACATTTACTCCTCCGTGGTTGTTTTTTGGAAATTGCAAATTCTAAGAAATACTCACCATTTAAAGGAGAGTCATGACAGTAACTTTATGAACGTTTGACGTATCCGCTAAAAGTGATTAACAAACGTATTATTATCTTTTATTGTTATTTTATTACTGTCATGCAACCCACTCCTGATACACACAGATGATTGTGATATCTTTATGTAGGTACTTTTAAATAAATAATCGGAGGGTTCAGTTTGGCTATGTTTTTATTAAACCACGTAGTGCTATGATTGGTTCCGTTACTAGGTACCTACCTGTTGCAATTATTAAAATAATTTTGCGTAGTATTGTATCTTGTTTTACCATCTTGTAATTGGTTCAAGTACATATCCACAATATATTATTCAAAGCTCACTGCCGCATATATCCACATGAATTAATAATTATTTAAAAGATGTTTCTAAAATTACTGAAAAATCACTACTATATATATATATACACATATATATTTTATATATTATACATTTATATATAATATTATAAATGCGAAAGTAACTGTCTGTCTGTCCGTCTGTCGCGCTTTCACTTTACACACTTTCGCTTTCAAAGTAGTTGAATTATTCCAAGGGAACATACTCCCAGGATGAAAATCCTTTGTTCTATTCCAAGACATAGTCGTCCCCTGTGTCGATTTTCATCCCAATTTGTACAGCCATTAGTACGCGAAGAGGTAAGAAACACACAGACAGAGTTACTTTCGAATTTATAATTTTAGTGTGGATTGTAGGTACGCAAAACGTCATCTGTACGGAATTTCATAAATTCGTTGTGATATGACTTGCGAGTGAAGTCACATGCAGTAGCAAAACTGCGTTGTTTTTTTAGATTTTAAAACTTTTTAGAATTTCGAACGTCTGTATAAAAATCGGAACTACAAAGCCTAAAGTTCCAAATAAAGTACAGCTAAATAATAAATAGATCTTTACATTTGGACAACAGGACATGGACAACCGATAAGAACTTTATGATTAAAAATATTTATTTTGTAAACTACACTTTAACATGTCCATCTTATTTGGTCATTTTTAAACTAGGTGAGGCCGGTGTTTCCTTGACTCTATGCTTTGTCAATCAGCATTGTCCCAGTCCGTGGATTGGGGACCATTCATAACACACCGAATCGTCTCCATGCTTCGGAAAGTACGTTAAACGGTTGGATCTGGCTGTCATTTGAACATCTTTGACTGTCGCTACAGCAGCCAGAATTTCGTACACTAGCACTTCGCCCCCGATTTCGTACGCGCGGATTTAGTAGATACTCCACAAAATTCAACGCCCCCTAACCCCCTTTAAAGGTTAGTTTTGGAAAATTAAGCACAATGATAATGTCCTCCCCTAAAAACTTCATCACCTCTTTTCGCCCCTTTAGGGATCTATTTTCGAAAAATCCAAACATTTGTTAATCTTATGTTTTTAAGATTCTCCTCAGTTTTCTCAAACCACAACATTTTTCTTACTTAGAGCATTTTTAAACTCGGCGTAACTTTAAAACGAAAGGTCCGATTTGGACAATTTAAAGTGTAATTTACATGTACATAATCAATCATTTAAATGGATTTATATCATGATACCAAAACCTCACCCTCACCATCACCACTGATCCATTCACACCGAGTTTTGATTAAAAAAATCGAACAAAAAGCGGTCATTGTGACTGAACCATAATAGTAAGACATAGGTAGGTACTATACCCTCGCTTACTTTTTACTCGAACATTTTTATGTATCACCAATAGTTATCTCAACGCACGCCAAGTAATCAATTGATTAGGCAAAATTTTGCTACTTTGGGTGTCATTTTTGCAAATTTCGTAGGGATCTCTATTTTTTCGAAATTAAAATAAAACCTATGTTTTAGTCTAATGATGTAGCTTTCCACTAGCGAAAGAATTTTAAAATCGGTTGAGCAGTTTTTGAGCCAAATCGTAACAAATAAACAAATAAATCTTTGCTCTTTATAATATTAGTTTAAATCAGTGTTGCCACATAGGTAATCGCTCCATATAAAATACTGGTATTTAACTACATCGAGTTTGAGTTTAAGCCGATCCCAACGTTGTTCAGAAAAGGCTACACAGGTGATATACAAATACGAGTATATTCTTGGTTTGGTAAAAGTTATCAAGACTATTAAATAATAGCACTTTTTTCCATACAAATGTTTTTTGTATATTTAAAAAAAAAGTTATGTAAAGTGAATTGGAGTTTATTTTTGATTGTTTTTTGCATTATGTTGTTTAAGTTTTTTGTAGACAGAAGTAGAAGACACCGGCCTCCTTCTTCTGTCTGCAGGGATTTAAAAAAAACCTTACACGAGGGCGTTGATGAGGGCTGGTAAGCGAGAACAGCGAACAAACAGCCTGGCCTGCGTCATTCCACTTGTTTCCAGAATAAAAAGTATTATATTTACTTCTCAAAGTTCCAAGCTATTTCCACACTTTTTTAATATTTTAAAAAATGCTTCGGCCAGAAAACTTAACAAAAAACAGCAGAGGTACTTTCCCCATTATTTTTAGTAAGTATTAATTAATCACACTACTTTACGGGCCAGGTTAAATTTCAACAAATAGCATGAGATGAAAAATTAAAGTACGGAAATATGCTTTGCATTAGATGAATTTCGTGTGAAAATAATTTCCGTTCGTATGCTTTAAGTACAAGTACATAAGTGGGATACGTCGAGCCAAATGTCACCGTGGTAACGATTTACCAACGTCATGTGGCCACAGTAATAATTGAATGATTCGCATTCAATCATAATATGGCTACATCAATTTATTTTAACAATAATTTACATGCTTTCTATATCGTGTTAAGGTCACCATGTTAACTCAATTACTTTATTAAAATTTTATGAAATAGGTAAACAATATTAGTAATAATATATAATACTTGCTGACCCACGTAACTTCGTCTGTGTCACACTTTTCATGAATGCTCGGCTCTTATTAGTCGTAGCGTGATATAGCCTTCCTCAATGAATAACTAACCAATCGAGTGGTAAATGATCAATTATCGACCGCCGAGAGTAGAAAATAATTAAAGTCCCAATATCGCTATTAAAAAATTTAGGGTTGTATGTTTTTTTAAATGCCACATTATAAAAAAAAAATCTAAAAAATAAAAAAAAATGTTAGGGGTGGACAACCCTTCAATTAGGGGTATGAAAAATAGATAGTAGCTGATTCGCAGACCTACTGAATACGCATATAAAATTTCATAAAATCGGTCAAGCCGTAACTAACATTGTGACACGAGAATTTTATATATAAGATTAATAATCAAGTCAATTCGCAATGGTTCAAATCCGTGGAGTTTTTAGGGACAATTTAATATACGTAACTAAGTTCAACGAAACAGTAATGTTGAATAAATAATTATTTGTTACGCTGACAGCATGTTGCATTTATTTTAGGAAAAACCTGTTTTTTTTTCAAAACTATTTTGACAAAAAGATTTTACTAGGAAGATTGAATAATATAATTATGATCATTGGAAAACCGTGAAGAAAAAACAATAGAATAATATGAAAATACATCGTGCTCGGTATCGGTAAGTATTACTTACTTAGTTCGCATTTGTGTGTATGCATTAAGTACTTTACATTTTAGTCGTTGTACCCGACGGAAAAGGGTTATTTTAGTTCGAATACTCGTAGCGAGTGTTTCAACAATGCTATTGACTGGCGATCGATAGTTGGTGAAGTTCAAATAGTACCTCGGTATTGCGGTAAAGCCACTTGACTCATATATGCTTTCGTTTATTTAGCATAGTTGGGGATTTAAAGAGGATATTTGGTATGTGAATGACTTGGTGCGATATCCCTAGCCTCGTTTACGGAGACGCGGGGCGTCGCGCGTCGTGTGCGGCATGGCATCTCGCGGCGCGTCGGGCGATTTTTCCTTTTACAGACAGGCGGCGCGTGCAGCGGCCCGCATCATCACACGCGCAAACACAAACATATTATTATGGCAATGTACGATGTTGTTTCTTAAGGCGCGGAAGGTTGCTGTAAGCACTGGGCCACTTTATAAATTAAATTATTAACTTTTTTCCAAACAAGACTGGCAGAAGGATCCGCCGCTGGCACCGCTTCGTCTACGGTGGCGGATATTGCCGTATGTTTGTATTGGCGCGGACGACGCCTCGGGCGACGCCGCGCTTGTCGCTACTTTTTACCGTGAACGGAGAGCCTGGTCGCAACGCTGCGTGCGCCGCTGTGATAAACGCCGAGTGGGACGCGGCAGTGCCATCCGCGGGTTCCGCCTGCATTTCAAGCAAACGCGTGTAAAATCGCTTTTCCGTAAGCACTCTCAAACAACGCCATTTGTTTGAATTTAGTGCGCGCCGCGCCGCCGCACGTGACGCGCGACGCCCCACGGCTCCGTAAACGAGCACTTAAGAACTATAAATTCTCTCCAATAAACATTTACGCAAGGATTGTCCTGAAATCAAAGACATTTTTTTTTATTTAGTAATAATAATTAAATTGAAATGGTCAAAATTAATCATGACGTGTCATTAGACGATCAGGGGCTATTCTTGTATTGTAAAGGTACCTTAACATTTGCATCGCAACCCTATAATTTGATAGATTGGTACCATATCAGTATTTTTAATGTTGGTTACAAATATTACGAAATAAAGTGGTCTATCAAAAAATATGTCACGATTGCAATGAAACATGCGTCGGCCGCCTTAAAACGGTGCACCCACTCACTATAAAATTATCACGCTTTTCCGGAACGTGAGGCTTGCCAAATACTTCCCCATAAATTATTGCTGTTTGACGCATTACGGCAAAATCTATTACAACGCGTTATTTAGGTACATTAAGTGTTAAGTTATACTGGAAGTTGTTTATGAGGGGTGATATTTCGCACTTCCATCTTCTTTGAGGCATGTCTGAGAGTGGATACAGGTGTATCGAGTTTGTAAGTTTTATACACACGAATTTCATTCGATATATTGCTATCCTCCTTTTCTTTTCACATTTTCCGGCCTATACGGCTTACCGATTTTCCACCGCTTTCTATTTTGTTCGGTGACATTTTACGGATCGATAGACAACAGTACCTAACTACGAGTAACAGAGAGGAGACAAAGAGAGGACACATAATAATATATTCTAAACAGTAGTTACCTTACCCAAAGTTTACTGTTATGTTAGTTTAGTTTAGTGAAAGTGCTCGTGTTTTAAGACGATTTGTATATCATCAGGGCAATGTTTAAAATATTGGAAATATTCAAAAGTTATGACATATTCTGTACGAATATTATGTAAATTAATATATTATGTGTTAAAGAGTGGACAGTGTTTTGAAATACTCGTTAACATCGCACTTTTACTTTGATTAACTTCAATGGGATATTATTAAAGAACTTTAATTCCGTGTCCAATTTCCGTAATTTTGTTCTATGTTCCGAGTTACGTCTATTTAGGCACAATCTCTATGCCTCCCATTGACCTAAATCTGAGTGCGAGCTGTAGGGTGCCTCTCAACCAGAGATATTCGAGGATGCCAAGCGAGGGTATGTGTAATGCCCACCAATAGAATTCTTCATTTATGATGCGTCGCATAACGCAGTACCTACTGGTAAAAACAAACTTGAGTCGAGAAAAGTGCGCGGGAAATGTATTGTGGCGTTGCAAATATCGCTTTTGCTATCCGGCGGCCGGACCCATGAGACTCGGCTCGGTTCACTTTTCTCTCAAAGTTGGGGTAACGGATTCCGATTTTTTGACTAGCAGGCCGGTCGGCCGCGCTCCACTCGTGAAATGTGAAGGCACGTGACCCGGTGCTACAGTTGTTTTGCTGTGAATTCTTTGCTCGGTAGCCGGCGCAGACCGATATTATCTATCTCAGGGCATTTTTAGCTGGCCAGAGATGGGACGCTGAAGGCGAGACGTCTTGGTGAGCCACCTTCGGCTTTGTTCCTGAATTATGTAGAGGTCTAGCTTTTTTGGCTAGCCTGAAGAGGGACGCTGATAGACGTGGTGACGTTTTGGTGTGTGCTGCGGTTGACTCGACGAGTATGCTGGCAGTATGAAAACCAAGTCACCTAGTTTAGGAGTCAGGTTTTACCTTACCCGTATGGCCTTCAGTTAACCAAGTTATATGTATCCTAGTCTTAAGCAATGTCAAAGGTATTTGTGTCAATAAAAATTTACATTTTATTTTTATTACTTCGTTTATTTATTAAAAAATACATACAATTACATTTTAAATATTTCAATATAAATTATAAAAAAAACATTTATAAATATAAAAATAGAAGCCTACCGGTATCGGGAACAGGGTCAAAGCTACTGGTGGTCAGGGCTCCAGAGAGAGAAACCTCCTAACAATGCGAGCCGTACTCAGAAGTACCGCTTTCTGAATCAGGCTCTTGATCCAGCTGCCTAACAAGAGCCTCCTTAGATGTTGATCAATGCTCGTGGCTACAAGCCATTGGCTGAAACGACTATCGGTACAATGATTGCTGAGTCCACATCTTACATTTTGACAACCTCGCGTGCCAAGTCAATATATTTGATTTGCTAATCTTTCTCGGCTTTCACGAGGTTTTCGTCATGCAGAATAGTTATGTCTACAGTCATTGCATGCACCCTGATTCGGTCCACCACCACTATATCAGGCTTATTGGCAACAATAATCCTGATGTACCGATCACAGTACATTGTGATATTGCCAGTATCGAGAACTGGGTCGGGCGCATACCTGTAGTACGGCACCTCCGATTCTACAAGAGCGTATTTCAGAGCAAGTTGCTGAAGGATAATCCCGGCTAGGAGGTTGTGCCTATACTCTCCGTTAGCTAGACGAAAACAACCCATGCCCGACATAGGTATGTCGACCGTCCCGTGCGCTTCACAATAAATCTCTGGTAGTTTTTCGTCTTGAAAACTCGTCCATAATTGCACCGGCAAAACATTCGGTTTCTCCTAAGACATCACCAAAGCGCAGCCAGGCTACGGACGATAATCGATCTACATCGGACTATAGCGCCCTGCGATCGTTAGTGTTAAGAACCGCAGCAAAAGAGAAGTGGCGCAAGCCACTTACCAATACCAATATTCTCTGAGACTGCATATCTCGCGATTGTGGAGAGTTTTAGCATATCAGAAGCTTCGACCTCCACACTTTCGCGGTATATACAGTCTCATTACCGACAGCCATGGGTGATGCATTCGATATGCAGTAAGAAAAAAAAAAGTTTGGGACTCGCACAAAACAAAGAGAAAAGTTTTTTCTCCTGTACCGTGGTTGCGTTTCTAAACATACAAACTCACAAACATAAACAGCCAGACCGGGAACAACTATCTGTAGGCCATGCAAATATACTTCTGGACACATCTATTGGCCCACCTTGTATTTTCAGTTTCGTTTGGTCCTAGCTAAAATTTTATATTAGGTCGAGCAAAAAGTTTTTATGCAGTTTTGAACCTGGCACATTCACAATTTCATTCAATAGTCTTTTTTTGAATTTCGAACACAGAATTTAAAGAAACAAAAGACAATTTGGAGCCTGTTTGTTGATATCAAACAATCGAATACTAATGATATGATATCTTTGGTTTTGCAACAAACATTACTTATTCTTAACATTAAGGTGAGGTTCTATCAATAATCTATGGATACTTCAACTGAAGTCGCCGCCCAAGCTGTGGCACTTTTCAGGCCGGACACAGCCAAAGAAACGTGAGTGCTCAACTTAATTTAAGTCGATCTGCGGTCCGAAATGTTTATCGGAGGTACCTAGAGACTGGCGGCTTTGTTCGTCGCCAAGGAAGGCCACGATCTCGGGTCACAACTGAAAGGCAGGATCGATTCATCGTGACGACCAGCTTGAGAAATCGTCACCTTACCTCCATTGAGATACAAAACCAACTTCGTGACTTCCACGGAGTATCTGTGAGCGCTCGAACTGTTCGGAGAAGGTTAAAAGAACGCGATATGGTACCACACAAGCCAGCTAATGGGCCCAAACTAACGCGAGCCCACCGAACAGCGCGCCTTCATTTCGCACGCAGTCATTTAAATTGAACACAGCAAGATTGGAGCCGTGTACTCTTTTCTGATGAGTCTAAAATTGTGTTACATGGCAATGATGGAAGGAAGAAGGTCTACCGACGTAAGGGAGAGCGTTTCGCACAATGCTGCTTTGAAGAGAGGGTTGCTTATGGCGGTGGCTCATGGACTGTCTGGGGCGGTATATCCGCGAGCGGCAAAACTCAACTTGAGGTTGTTACAGGACCACGGCTGCCAACATTAAATGCTGAAAGGTACACTCGTGAGTGCTTAGAACCTCACGTGATACCACACGCGGACTATGTGGGCCCAAATTTCCTTTTTATGCATGATAATGCAAGAGCCCATGCAGCCGGCATCGTCAGGGAATATCTTCGGGATGTGAACATCACAGTTATGGACTGGCCAGCCAGAAGCCCAGACATGAACCCCATTGAGCACATGTGGGACGAGCTAAAAAGACGTGTTAGGGCTCGTCAACCAGTTGCCCAGACGATGCAGGAGTTGAAAACTGCCATAGAAGAGGAATGGGAGATGATCCCTCAAAATTGCATAGAGCGGTTGATAAACTCTATGCCTAATCGTATGAGAGCTGTGGTAGATGCCCATGGAGGCAACACGCGTTATTAAATTAAACCTTTATTTGATAAAACATGTTTTTTATTCAAAAATCAATTGCCTTTAACAAGGCGCATATCCGACTTGTTAGGCGTAGCTCCATGTCGTATGGTATTCTGAATTCAAATTTAAAACAATACGATCGAAAAAGATGGTAAAATGTATCAGGTTTAAAACTGCATCAACAGTTTTTGTTCAATCTAGCAATCATATGTCGGTAGGGGCCATCGAAACCTAAACTCTAAGGTGGGTCAATAGATGTGTCCAGAAGTGTATTTGTTCCGTGCGGGAATCGAACTCTCGACACGCAGCGCAGCAGCCAATTGCTCGTCACGTCAAAAGTAAAATAAATTAAAACTAACGGTCATAAAAATAAATTAACAAAAGCTAACAGCATGAATTGAATATGTGTGAGGCCAAAAAGAATCCTATCTCAGCAATACAGAGTAATTAAAAAAAAACTTGATACACTCACGGAACACATACTAAAATGAGACATTTAATACAAATCAAAAAATGAATTTAAAATTTTGTGAATTATAAAACAGTAAAATGTGAAATTCGTACATATATTAAATCATTTAAAATCGACCAGAGCCCAATAGCCCAGTGCTCCAGTACCATTTATTAGTAAACAGTGAACGGACCTCTAAAATTCATATACGAGTATGTAAGATGTACTCAAATGGACTTTCGAGTCTGTTTGAGTATGCCGAAAGAGTACATCAATACCGATATGAGCCAACCCTTGAACGCGTGCATCTTATTTCCGCCCGATAGAAAGCTATTGAATACCTTCTTCAGGCGGCCAAAGAAGCGCTCCCTCAACGATTGCTTCATGCCAGTTACATTGACACTTAAACTTTTCCGACATACCCAAATACTTGTAAGTTTCAGTTGAAGAGAGAGATCTGAGGTTTATGGAATCTCCCCACGCTTTACATGCATGACCGCACATTTGTCCACCCCAAACTCCGTCCTGATGGCGCTACTGAAAGTTTCAGTTACCTTCAGTAGCTCCATTATTTGCAAGTTGTTGGGAGCAAAGAATTTCAAGTCATCCATGTAAAGGAGGTTAGATATGACCTGACTACCTCTTCTCAACCAGTAGCCTTGGCCCGAACCCTCCAGCAGTGTACTGAGAGAGTTTAGGGCCAAGCAAAACACGGCGGACTCAGACTGTCACCATCATATATACCACGCTCGGGTCACTGTTCGCCTGGATCTGTTGACATCTAGGATAGCGAAGGACCGTATTCCACTGCCTCATACACGATATCAGGAAGGTCTGTAGAACTGCATCAACTTTATACAGCTCCATCACCCTCATGTGCCATGTATGTGGCACTGAGTAACATGCCTTCTTGTAGTCTGTCTTTTCGGGAACGACGAACCTGTTAGTGACTGGCAACATCGATTAGGAGCAGCTCCTTAGTACCGCGGGACCCGTTCCTACATTTATTCTGAGAGGCAGACATTATTGCATTAGTTTCAATGTGATCGTTAATCTTAGCTCTCAAAATGGATGTAAGAACTTTATAGACCGTCGATAAACACGTGATTGGTCTATAATTTATAGGCTCCGAGGTACTACCTGATTTATGGAACAGATGGGTTATTCCTGTAGTTAGGAACTGGTATAGCAACCCTGACTCTAAGGCAGACTGGAATTGAGATGCCAAGCGAGCGTGCGATCTCCAGTTAGGATCCAGGTTTCCAGTTAGGCAACAGACAGACTGCACGAGCTACATCTTGGGAGCTGATGGTAATTGCCCCCATTTCTGGTATCGGATCACACGCGCGCTCGACCTCCCGAGTCTAAACACCCTCGGTATAGCTGACAGGCACCGACCAGATGCTGGGCCAAAATGAACACATCGCGTCACCATTCGGCAGGCGCTTATCAATCATACCTTGATCCAGTCGCTCCCAAGCTCTATAAACCCACCTCTTATTGTTTTGGAATGTGCGATTCTGAGTATATCGCTCCACTCGCCGCTTGTATACGGTTTGCTCATGCATAGATTTTCTGCTTCAGGAAGTCGATACGCTCTGTGACACGGGTCAGATAATCCCGACGACTAGTATCAGTCCCTGAGAGCACTCTCCTCACAAAGCGCATCACTCTACGGCGAGTGTTGCCCTCTCTGAAGCAGGTAACTTTGCCGATGTGTGCTCTAGCCTCACCGATATGACGCTCGATCCTTCACTTCCAAGCTGGTACAACTGGTCGTGTAGCTCTGTCACTGTTGGGAAATTTGACATGAGCTACACGACATGCTGCTGCAGCCGCACAGTACAAGATACACAACAAGCATTACTAATTATTACAATTTAAAACAATTTAGGACTAAAAATAAATCCACACTAGAAATGAAATTATTAACGACGGGTCAGTATTATCAAATTCAGAATGCATGACGGAATTCGCAAAATATTTCTGTCCTCATTGTAGACGAGCCAGCTCGGCTTGACATGAACGAAGCGGTGCTCAAGCCCAAACGCTTAGCAGGCCCGGACGAAATCCCTGCATTTGTAATGCGTGATCGTCGATTGGTATTAGCGGAGCCACTCGTTCACATTTTTAACATGTGCCTGAATACTTCCTACTTTCCGGAACGTTGGAAGGTCACTTAGACCAGTAGCGATTCTGTCAGCACCAGCGAAGGTATTTGAATCTACCATTCATCGGGATGTTCAGGAACGGCTTCGCAACTATCAGACGCACAACATGGTTTCCGACCTGCGCGTCGTACAACCAATAATCTTTTAAACGCCATGACGAACCCGGTTCCTTATATCGATGCAGGGGTGCAGGTGGACGCCGTACTTTGATTTTAGGAAAGCATTTGACCTGGTGGATATATCTTACTATCTAAGTTGGCGAGAGTTTGCTGCACACCAAAATTGCCCCACTTCTTTGCGAGCTATATAAGGGATAGACAACAATACGTTGAGTTCAGTGGTTGTCGGTCTGAACCTTATTATAGTAGGTCGGGCAGGAGTCAAGGCAGCAACGTAGGGCCGTTACAATTGATGAGTGATGCCAGGTATCTGGTATTTGCGGACGACATCAAGTTGCTCCTGGCCATCAAAAACGAGGAAGACTGTCATCGCCTTTAGCAGGACATTGATCGTGTAGTTGAATGGAGCCGAGAAAACAAGCTGCAGTTCAATGTTACAGTTACAAATTGGAAGACACGCCTATGTAAAGAGAGGAAGCAGTGCGAGACCTAAGCGTTTCTTATGGATGCGCAGCTGAGATTCCGGGACCATACCGTGAACGTTTTCGAACGATTCGTACTTCGCAGAGCAGCAACGTTCACGAATGTTCTCAGAATCTCAGCATTGTACGACGCGTTAATTAGAAGCCAGTTGGAGGTAATGCAGATGTATGGGCCCCACATGAAGCGAAATATACTCTCATGTTGGAGCACAATACAAAATAGATATACGCGTTACATTTACCTTAGGCTGTGTGTATGTATGTATATGTATGGGGTATACCCCTGTATCCCTTGATATATCCAACCTTGTTTGTTTTAGGCATGGTGGGATACAACAGGTTGGAGACGAGAAGGGATCTAGCGTTCCGGGGTAATACAAACAATCCGGGTGTCTTACTGGAGATAGGTTAGTGCGTGCCCGATGGGTATGTGCAGCGTCGTAGACGGCCTGATTTGTTCGCACGGCCGCGAGGTCGCACAAGGTCCCGCTTTGGCGGACATTGTGCACACTAAACCTGGTTGCCGATAAGATAGATGTACTCTCTTGTTCACAGAGTGAGTTCGCAAAAGACACGTTACACATTCTATGTTACTGAAGTTAGTTAAATTAAGATTGATTGAAATAATTGTATTAAATTGATTAATTTATTGTATTGTATTGTTTTTATATTATTAATGTTAATTGAATTGAATTGTATTAATGAACTGAAATGTATTTTTATTGTAATTATTATTTTATTTTCTGCACTATCACATTGGGTTATTGTAATGATAGCTGTATTTATGTCTGTAATAAATAATAATAAAAAACAAAAATTTGCTAGCTGCAAATCTAGAGCACACACCAGCACCCCATTATTATTATTCATGGGCAAACGAGGTGGACGAGGTCTGAGCTCACGGCGGTGTGAAGCAATACTTGCGGAAAGCATCCTCCAAACCGCTCCTCAATCGCTTATTGCACTGGGTACTTACGGATAGCCTCGCCGTCACCATCATCACCAACGAGGTCGGGTCGCCATGAAAAACTGGGTTGTATTTGCACCGAGGCCGGTGGCGAAGTACGCAGTCAGGTTTGTTCCCCCTCTGTTACCCCAAAGTATGAGTGCATAACATTTTCGTTTATGGATTGCATCCATCGCATGCACTGCACACTTCCACCGATAGCAGGGACCCTGTCAGAGGCCGTTGGGCCTCGAGGTCCCTAGCTGGTTGGAGGTCGTCCTCGGCGGCGCTGACGCGCAGGTGGTGGTGTTATCGGCGGCGAGAAATATTAATCGCTCGAGCTCGATGTGACTGCAGCTACCGGAATATCTGGATTCATGGCTGGCGCAGGTCCCAGCAGCTGCGAGGCGAAGCAGAGCGACGAACCCGAAGATATTGGTTGTGCGGTTTGTGCTCGTGTCCAGCCGTTCGATTCTGTAAACATGTCGAAGTGAATTCTTGGCTAAATTAAGAAAACGAGGTGAGCTGTCAATCCACATAATCAAGAAGGAATGACAGCTCAATTTGTGATCACGTGACATCTTGGTTATATGGATTGACAGCTCACCTCGTGATCACTTCACCAAAGCCTTCACTTCGACATGTTTACAGAATCCACCGGCTGCTTCTTTTCAGAATTTCACAAAGGGTATGTCAGCATTTAATTGTTTTTCAATTCCAATTGATGTGCTACATGGTTGTATTTTTTTTTCTTGATGTATCCAGCAGTTTGGGTATTTTTAACTTGGTTTTTATTTAAATTTATATTACCTTGACAGCCGAACAACAGATTATTATTAAAATCGGTCTATATCAGGCTTCAACCACCATGTCAGGCTTATTGGCAACAATAGTCCTATCAGTGATGATAATCCCAGTAAAACGTGACATGGTCATTTTCGAGAACTGGGTCGGGCACATGTAATACGGTACTTCACAATCCACAAGTTTGTAATTCAAAACAAGTTGTTTTTGGATAATCCTGGCCACTTGGTTATGCCTGTGCAAGTAATTTTCATGTAAATAAAGTGCTTACGTCCTCTATAAAATGTTTAACAATTACGAAATTATTTCTGGAAATTACATCATCATTACTGTAAATTGGTTCATAGAATATTTCATATTAAATTACTTTTTTGCTTAAGTTCCTAACATATGGCGTTTTACTCACCCCTTGATTATAGTTTTACGTAAACAAAGTTGTTAAACTTTGAAATTAAAATTATGATGACGGTCTGAGGTGGCGGTGTTATCGCCTCACTGTAACTTCTAATTCTATAACTTTAATATTTGCTTTACAGAAACTGTTTTATTTTAGGTGTAAAGTCATTTTTGTGGTGGTAGGTAATTAGTAAATTATAAAGTGTTTTTTTTTTCTATATTTTACATTTTTGTGATGTGACTAGCGCTACTTCAAAAATTTAAGATGATTGTATAACTCTGCGTATGTCAATGACTTGCCAAATACAAAATGAGAAGACTGGTCGTCTTTTTTCAGGAAAATGAAATATACACTTCTCATCAAAAAAATCGAAACACTTTCGTTTTTATTGTTTTTGTCCTAATTTTTTACAAAAGAGAATTAATTCCATGAAAAAAAAAACATTATTGTGTAGCTGTCAGTTTGGTCATTACAGTAAGAAGAAAAAAATCAAAATTCGAAATTAGAATTTCATTTGTTTATCCTATAAATGAAATTAATGACTGTTTTGAGACAAATGTGTATTTAGGGTTGGAGTACGTTTCTCGTTTAAAAACTAAAATTAGCGCTTGTCTTTAAACTTTTTGTTTCTTATTTCATTTACTGTGACTTTGGGACGTCTGAAAAAACTTTTTTTTCTAAAACATATGGATACTTCGCCCGCAGAAGCCGCCCAAGTGGTGGCATTGCTGGATTCTGGACTTAGTCAGCGTGTTGTGGCTGCAAGATTGCATCTAAGCTTATCATCTGTTCATAGAGTCTACAAACGCTATCGGGAGACTGGTTCGTTCACGCGCCGTTCAGGATCTGGCAGGAATCGGGTCACTTCTGAGCGAGATGATCGATTTATTGTAACAACCTCTTTACGAAATCGACGCCTTAACGCTTTTCAACTGCAGCAGCAGCTTCGCGTTGTACGAAGAGTAGCTGTAAGTGACTCTACAATAAGAAGAAGGTTGAAGGAACGCGGATTGGCACCGCATAAGCCAGCGAATGGGCCGAAATTAACTGCAGACCATCGAAGAGCGCGCCTTAACTTTGCACGCGAGCACCTAACTTGGTCATACCTTCAGTGGAGCAAAGTACTGTTTTCTGATGAGTGTAAAATTATGCTGTATGGTAACGACGGAAGGAACAAGGTCTACAGAAGAGATGGAGAACGCTTTGCACAATGCTGCATTGAAGAAAAGGTCAGCTATGGTGGCGGTTCGTGGACGGTTTGGGGAGGAATCAGCGCCGACGGTAAGACAGAATTTGCCTTTGTATCTGGGCCACGGCTGCCTGCACTAAACTCTCATCGGTACATCGAACAGTGTCTTGAACCTCATGTGATGCCCTATGCACATTTTATTGGCAACGACTTCATATTCATGCACGACAATGCTAGAGCTCACACCGCGGGCGTCGTACGAGATTATCTTATCGAAGTCGGTATCTCCATTATGGTATGGCTAGCAAGAAGCCCGGACATGAATCCCATTGAACATCTATGGGATGAATTAAAGAGACGAATTCGAGCAAGAGATCCAGCCCCAGAAACACTTAGCCAGCTGCAAAATGCAATCCAAGAGGAATGGGATAATATACCACAACATGTGATCGTGACTCTCATCCGATCGATGAAGAACCGTATGGAAGCAGTAATAAGAGCTCGCGGAGGGAATACAAGTTATTAAATAAACGTTTCTTACATTTTTTTTCATTTACGCGTGTTGTTTTACCCATTTCCTTCATATTCCATACAGGGTAAAAATTACTCATTATACAAAATACGAAACCTATGAAGACTTAATTTGAATTTAAAACATTAACATTAGGATTTAAAAACCTCATACTACTCACTATTAAATGACATTTTACATTTATTCCTAAATATACACATTTTTCTGATAATCCTTATCAAATCATAAACTGCGAGGTGTTTCGATTTTTTTGATGAGAAGTGTATATGTTTATTAGTGTTTAAGAAGACTCTAGACTGAACTGAATAGGGATACATTCGCGTATCTCGAAACCTATTAATACTAGGAATTAATGCCATAACAACTATATCAGAGCAAATAAAATATATTCACAACATACCATTTAAAACTGCATTGTGAGTTTATACTGTATCTAAAGTCACAATATAAGTAATATGTCTGTGACACTCCAAGGTTTGCCAGTTTATAAAACATGCAGGGTGCTTCAAACGCTTCAGGCTAATATAGTGCTCTTAACGTTCTCTAATACGATCAACCGACCACAAAACAGTTATGCGGGCCTTAGGCGTATTGAGAGATCGTACTATAATCCAGTCAGTTTCATTGATATACACAATTAGAACCGCGTCACAAGTTCCAACTGAAAATTAAAAGGAAAAATAAGCTGCATTTGAAAAAGAAAAACATGAAAGCATTGAAAATAAGTAGCTTAGCTTTGCGGCCGCAGGAATCCTTACGAACTCACACTATACAAGAAAGAAGCTCATGTTCCCTTTTAAAGTGATGTTTTTGTTTATTTGCGTATCAAAAGAAGATGCTTATTTTTAACGATTAGAGCACCGTTAGCCATTTGTAAAGTTTTGCCACAGTCACTGTTGTTATTGACTCTTAATTGACAGATGGTTAACGTAGTGTTTGCATGTATGTGTCTATTTTCAAATTCAAACCATATATTTTAATTAAACTATTTACAATAATTTTTGATTAGTCAAAAGATCGGTTACTCAGAAAGATGATACACGCTGAAGAGCGTCAGAGACACTGATATATCCACCTTATATGTAATCAAGGTATAACAATAAACGCAATAGGTAACTGAAAAGGGGTCATCGTACTCATCATTATTATGAATAAGTTTTACTATGGGAGCAACCCCGAAATAGCGAAAAACTACAGGTACATTTTGTCGAGGTAAGCGCACATAAATGTATGAGGCAGCCGATTTTTTTTTGTGATATCAGTAACTAGCACTTCGCCCGCGACTTCCTCCGCGCGGATTTAGTAAGTATTCCACAAATTCAACGCCCGCTCTACCCCCTTTAGTTTTGGAAAATTAAGCAAAACGATTTTCATTAATTACCCAGTCATTTCTGCTGCTGGTTCTGTGGTCTCTGGATCAGCTCAACTATCCATCCCGTTCACCTCATGAGGGGTTGATTTTGCAAAAATTGTTAGATCTGTTTCAATCATCCCACTTTTAATTTGTTCATACCTACCAATTTCCACGTAAATTGAAGTAAGCAATAATGTCCTCCTCTAAAATCTTCATCATCCTTTTTCGCCCCTTAAAGGGTTTATTTTTGAAAAATTCAAACGTTTATTTTACTTATTTTTTATCCAAATCTAAAGTAATATTATAAAGAGAAAAGATTTTTATGATATTCTCCTCCTTTTCCAATGGGTTTCATCCTACTTTTATTGTTTTTGGTTTCAAAAATTATCGACCCTGGTCTATATTTGCAGCGCATGCGATGAAAGACATTTAATGACAATTTTTTTTACACCTTGGGTAACATTATTCAAGTTTTAGTACGGATCCCTAATTATTTCTGTAATTCAATATAGCCCATGTTACTTGGTGAATATGTAGATGTCTAACGGTAAAAGAATTTTTAAAATCGGTTAAGTAGTTTTTCAGCCAAATCGTAACGAATTCTGAGGTGTGCTTTCAGTGTTCATACATCACTTACACACTCAGATACTTATTTATTTATTTAGTTATTACTAAGCTTTATAACGTGTATCACCGCATGCTGGACGCGTTTTCATCCATTTTACAGCTGTGTGGTAATCAGTCTGTTATTCTTACAAGATTGTTTACGTAAGCTTTTATGTTCAATCATCTATGAAATACTCTCACTATCAACCGCAAAACAACTTTTTACCGTAACTTTATTTTATTTCAAAGAATTATGACTAAATTATCATAAAGCTATGTAAATTTAAGAAAAAAACTAATTTTGAATAAAGTTTTGGATCCAATGTAGCAGCTGCGTCATTTCTGAAATTTGATTTCAATTAAGGAAACAAAAGCCAAAAGTTTTATTAAAACGGTTTTGTGGTTCGTCCGCACATAGTTCAATATTAAATACATTCGTCAGAAATAATTTGAATCTCTCTTTTCTTAAGTTACAAGCAGTTAGAATGCAAGTTATAATAGGAACCGAATTTTACTAACGATGGAAAATAAACCACCTCAACCAGCTAAGACTAATAAACAATTTTCTCATCATTTTAATAGGACGCAGTCGCGCTTCTTAAACTTTATATTTTTAAAAGTTATATTAGTGAGAGATTAACACCTACTTGATGACAAAGTTTAAAAATTGCATATTTTTAAACGTTGTCATCAAGTAGGTGTTAATCCTGTAAATCAAACAAGATGAATTAGTTTTTAAAGTGAACTGATTTTTTGTGAAATATCTTGGTATTGATTTCACTTTAAAGATAGAAATGTTAAATCTAAATATGTATATAAATCAACGTTAAAAGATAGAAATGTTAAATCTAAATATGTATATAAATCAACATTAAAAGATAGAAATGTTGAATCCAAATATGTGTATAAACAGCCGTGCGTTAGTCATGTAAAAACTCGTTTTCGTAATGTTCTCCTCAATACTTAGAATAGATTTCATAAAACAAGAGTTTCTATTTACTCCATTTTAAGTTAAGCGACGTTCACTAGGCCATGTAATAAAATCATGTAAAACCAATTTGTTAATGGCGTAGTCGTCGTTTGTCAAGGTTTACACATGCTATAAAAAAATCGTATTCTCTTCATATCCAAATGGTTCTAGGCAGCATCTCATGAAATCATTGAATGTGTTTCTGGTTTTATGCGTATATTTACATTTAACTGCACGGTTTGACACTGAATACGGTAGAAAACATCTATAAGTCAATACATTCAGAACGCAGCAAGGATTATCGCGGTGCTGCAGTGCGTCTGGATTGTCCACGGATGCGCACACTAACGATTTTCACGTTCATGTCATTTCTTTGACATCGCCTCGCGACTCCAGAGGGTTTCGGAGGGTGTAAAGTGTCACTAGAATCATACAAAGGATTTGTAACACTATTGTAATACATTTAACAAATAATAATCCTTTTTCTCTTTATTTACACACAGCTTATCATAGTAAAAAAAATGTATTAAATAAAACAAAAAAGAATTGCAAATGAATAGCTTTTCTTTAATAAAAGCGCATCATTAACAAACGAACAAAGTGTGACGTTGCGAATCAGGATGTACTACAAATGTACGAGTATGCAGCTGCGTAGACTCAGAATAAAAAATTGTAACAAAATAAATAAGGAAACAATTATTTTTGAACATAACGTACGTTAATATAAAGTTCCGTGTACTTGATGTATGTTTTGTGTTCATTTTAGCATGATCCATAGCCTCGAACATAAAAACTCAGTTAGGATCTCTGAGTTTTTATGTTCGAGGTTTTTGGCGTAATAATTATGTGGGCATGGACTTGATATTTTATATCCGGGATGCCTTTGAACGCATTTTCACTTTAGGCTACGCTTACAGTTTCAGTCACTGAAACTTTTGACATAATCAGATGCAGAATTTGAGTGAGAGCTTAGTATCTACTCAATACTGTTCAGATGCGATTGCAAAACTGTTTGGATGCGATTGAGATAAGGTTTTCTGCAACTAGTAAGAATAAAATGCAAGAAATTGAATGTAACATGATTGATTATTATTTTTGTGACGCGGTAAATACTATAAAAGCTTGGCTAGCACATTTTAGGGAAATATAATAATGGACGTATAAATAGTAATGGACTTTTACAACGTTTAGCCGATTAGCAAATACAGCGCTGTAGTTCTCGTATTATAATTACGGAAGTACGATCGAACTGTTTTACTTTGAAGTTTGTCGTAATAATCATATTATTTTGGTTTGGACTGATAGGTCAGTCATTTAAAACATCTTGGGTTGCATTAAATTGCACTGTCCTGATTTTTTGGGAGGTTATTAAGATAGATGCCAGTAGTGTACAACTAACTTTTCAACTTCGGTCATTTTTCAGACTATGGCTTATGTCTTCTAAACTGTGAATTCCACATTAAAAATCAATCAGACCTACAGTTTTAAAGCAGATTAAATTTTGCTACAATTAAAGTGCATGTGCAGCTTAATTGGGTTAAAATGTATTGAGTGTTACTCAACATCATTCATCGTGTTTGAAGTGCATTATCTTTCCCAAAAAATCGTAATTATAGTAACTGGAGTCATGCGAATTGCAGGACTTTCGAAAAGTATAAGAAAGAGCTCAGTGGGAAATGGTTCTTATCAAATGAAATCGAGTATAATTCATAAAAACGTATAAATTTATCAATCTTAAATCTTAAAAATGTTTTTCTAGTGTTCAAGTTTGGGTTTAAGGGGAGTGAACGTTACGTTATGACAAAACTTTAGCTGACTTTTGCGACAGAAACACACGTCACAATGTAAATTAGTATTTTAAATAATCAAAGAGAATGGTCATCCATCATCATTTTGGCACATGTGGTGCTTACCTGTAAAAAAATGTGACACTACACCATAGTTTTAATCTAAGTATGTTGTAATATTACATTTGGTGTTAGCAATTGTTGGTGAGCCTAATATATAAAAAAATAAACAATGGGAAGATACCACAATGCTCAATATCCATAAGATATATACCGTTGGAAAGATATTTTCTAGAAGAACGCTATATATTCGACTTTTGTCAATTATTAGTTTGTTCAGAGTTAATTACCTAAATCTGACCTGAAGGTAAATAATGTTGAGTACTGGAGTTAAGAGCCATTTCTCGTTTTGATGCAAATAATTTCTAAGATTTAGGTCGCCTAATTTAACATCTTAGGTAATACTCTGAAGTAATTAAATAGTTGTTAAAAATAGACCAGTTTTAAATTTTGATCTTTTATTGTAATGTATCACATTTTTAAGAAACAGCTTGTTAGCTTTGTGGTGATCATTCTGCCACAACTAGTTTACTAAAAATTAATCACAGAATCAATTACAGATTCCAATATCTATCATTAATATACACAATTTTGGATGAAAAAAAATACGGAAGCATCAGACATATAATTTAATTGTATAATAATGGATTCTTGATTATTGATGACATTAGTGAGAAAAAAAATAAAACTTAAGGTAAATTTTTACGTTTTATATCGCAATTTTGTCGCGACTTTTTGCATTGAATAATGCGTAATTTCAACAAAGAAAAGACGTCAAAATAAAATATGTTCTTTGAAGAATCAGATTCTAGATTCCGTTTAATTTAAAATTCATTAGTTTAATAAGACATACTAATAATTTGAATATCACTCTGAATCACAATAAATTACGATGCACAAGCAGGCACCGATTACCCTGGCTGGGGGCCTTAAATTCATTTGAGGCCACCACAGGATGGTCCGGTTAGGCAGTAACCAGCCTAAGAGTGCTGAACTGCGAGTGGTCATCGCTCAAAACAAAAAAAAAGTGCACCGATTAGTACGGCGCGAGCGCCCGTTGACCTGTGTCATTTTTTCCCGCGCCCCGATTATCGAGCGGTCGTATTGTGAACGCAGTATTGTACTACGACTACAACGTTTTGATTCTCGGTATTTAAGTTTTCATAAGATAAGAGTTTTGTTTAGTATCAAGTAAACTATTATTTTAGTAGTTTTAGAATAATTATGTAATTTCGTTTGATTAGTTTTAGCAATGGGGCGCAAGACATATGTATACCATTATGGCAAAAAAGGAAACGGAATAATTCTGTTGTTTTGAAGAAAGCAACAGAAGCGAGGTAGATATTTTGTTTTGACACAAGACTTGACAAAACAATTTGGGTTTTGAACCGAATTACCATAGTCAGCCATAGACATTTTTGTTTCTCTTCAAAGTGATGGCGCACAATAAAACTGATTAATTAAGTTTATGGGTTGAGGAAACATAAACAAACTTAGGTCAGTGGATACGAAACGGGGCACTATGAAAAAAATACTAATAAGACCATAATCCATCGCCTTATCAAGCCTTCGGGACCCGGTGGGATGTGAGAGTAGTAAGGTAGGGGAAAACCATGGGACACCTCAAGGGCATTGACCTTGACCTCATCAGGGTCATTGACCTTAAATTCAAGGTCATAATTCCGAAACTCAAAATCCGTGACTCTCCAAAGTTCACTGACCATGACTTCATGGTCACTGACGTTGAGGTCAAAGACAAGATTCCAAAAGACAAGATCTACAATTCTCCTAAGTTCACTGACCTCATAGTTATTGAACTTAAGGTCAAGGTCAAAATTCCGAAAGTCAAGATCCGTTGTTCTCAGAAGCAGTAACAGGTCAATATTGATGGTAAGTGATTTTGAGGTCAAGGTCTAGTGACCTTAGGGTCAAGAACAAGTAACCTTAGGGTCAAGGACAAGTGACTTTGAGGTCAAGGTCAAGTGATCCTGGAGATCATATAGACGGAAGTTAAAACCCACGAAGGTGACAGCGGGGGGTGGACAGTTGAGATCTGCGATTCTCCTAAGTTCAGTGACCTCGACCTCATGGTTATTGAACGTAAGGTCAAGATCAAAATTCCGAAAGTCAAGATCCGCGGTTCTCAGGAGCAGTAACAGGTCAATGTCCCCCGACCCGTCACCTTCTTTTTTTTTTTTTTTTTGATCTCGGGGGGAAATCCTCATGGAAATCCTCCACCCTGGGGCGGGTGGAGGGGTCTGTCAGACTCTTACTGACTAAAACCACCCCGGTGTTCCATCTTCCACCTACGCCGGGGATCGCGGGAACGTATGCGACTTCCGCAATCCCCGGCTGGTGCCGGCCCGCCTCTGCGGGCCACCTCGCGTCGGCGAGGGGAGTGAGGTGTTTAACTCCCCTCGCTACGTCAAAGAGGGGCGCACGGGAACACCACGCTCCACCACCTCGGGTCCAGGATGAATGGGGGGCGACGGACATCCCCAAATCCGCCGCCCCTGGACCCAGTTAGGGGGGCCGGAAGAGGGCAACGTAAGCCCTCCTCCGACGCCCGATGCGCCTGCTGCGGGCAGGGAGAGCGGTCGAGATCTCCCTCACCCTTTCTGCAGCCTCCTTCTGCGCGATAACTGTCTCGCAGAAGGAGACCACCGCGTCCCAGGACTCCTCACCGCCGACCATAGCATGAACTACGGCCGGCAGCGAGAGGGTTCTGCCTACAACAGAGATGAGGGCACGGCGCGGCTCCTCCCAAGCTGCACACTCTGCCAGCGTATGCCGTGCCGTGTCCTCCCGACAGTCGACGCAGTGGTGGCATCGAGCGTCCGGCTCCCTGCCTATGCGACACAAGAACCTCCCGAAGCAGCCATGCCCCGAGAGGACCTGCGTCGCACGACCCGTCCCCTTCTAACCTAACCTATCCGCGTCGGGTGCCCCAAGTCCCGAGCTCGCTTCGCTAGCTCTTGTATCCTCAATTTAACTTTGAGAGTGTCTTTGGAATTCCAATGCCCTGACACTACCGACACCTTGACTTGGAGTGCAAAAACAGTATTTCTTTTTTCTTCTAAAGATTGTATCTCAAAAACGGTGTGTCTTATCGCAAAAATAATGAAAAATTTGTCCCCCTTTTTGTAACTCGCAGCTGCGTAATTCTCAACATGTAGGTAATATTCAATTATGAAAAACTTCAAATTTTAATATCCATACATTAAAAAAATCACAATACGTCGTCCATAATTCGGCTAAGTTAAAGCTTGCGAGCGGCTCCCAATAAGGTAAAGTTTTTTTCTAAGTTCCTGACGACTTTATAAAAGGATTCCTTCGACATCGTTTTACGACAAACGGTTGGTCGGAGACAAGAATCACGAAGATGCTTTTTGCCTTATTTTTAGGTGTTATAATTATTATATATACGATAGAATCGAGAAAATAAACGATTTACGAAAATAAATTTTTTGACTAAAATTCTCTTTTTTCCCCAGTGCACCGTTACGTAGGTACACTCCAACCCCAACTTATATAATTCATCAGTAAATAATATTACTTCTTAAATTTTACCGGACTCCGTCAAATTTTAATTTAACTTTTTTTTTATTATATGCTATAAGAATACAAAGACTAATGAAAAACACAAATATTTAAAAACCCTAATTCTATAGCACAAATGAAGTCATTTTTGTCATGAAGATGCATTAGGAATATAACGGCTCAAGATTGTTTAATCGTCTCGACGCTCGTGCTACACTGCTTGCATTTTGTATGTGTAGATAGCTACGCACACATACACAATGCTGCCGTCTTTTACCTAAACTCGACCTTTCAAATTTTGTGAAAGCTTTTAAGAATATTTTAGCGCCCTATAGCTATTAGAAATTGGAAACCAAAGTTAAGGTTTTGTTCAGTTCACGAAAACCATTACTTGAACTAGTAAAAAGAGCTTGCCAAGAAGGCCCTTTGCTAGTAACATGGCTTTAGCTAATTATCAGTATGAGATCGACATTTAGTGAAAAAAGAACAATAAGTGCGCCAAAATTTGATTGTTCTAAGATTTTCATTGAAAAGCCACAGTTCACACAGTTCACAGTGATTACAATATTAAATAACAACAGCTCAAAGTTTATATAAATAAGTAAGCACCCTTACAAAATTTACTTGTTTCAATATTTTTATGTATCGATATAGGACTATGAAATCGATTTTTAGTCTAGTGTCGAGTTTTAGTTAGTTAACGTTTTTAATACACTTAAATCCAAAAACACAGGTGATTACTGGGGCATTTCCATTAAACTTTTGAGTAATATAATAGATATAATGGCGCCCTATCTTGATGTTACGTTTAATAAATGCGTGGATTTAGGAACTTTTCCTGATCTTGTGTAGAGTAGTAAAGTCATACCTTTATTTAAATCAACTAATAAAAATTACATAGGCAACTTCCGGCCTATCTCCATTTTACCTGCATTTAGCAAAATATTTGAAAAGTTAATTCTCAAGCAGTTGTTAAAACATTTTAATTTAAATAGACTACTCCATAATGAACAGTTGGCTTTACAAAAGGACGTTCGACTACAGATGCAGGTGTTGCTCTCTAAAACACATATTTAACGCATGGGAGAACTCGCAAAATGTAATTGGAGTTTTCTGTGATCTCTCCAAAGCCTTTGATTGCGTACACCATGACACGCTTTTGCGTAAACTACGTCATTACGGTCTCCAAAGCAAAGCTCTTTTGAATTAATTCATTCTTATGTAATGGTTCCAATGTGTTGATGTTAATGGTGTAAAGTCTTCCAGGCTACCAGTTCATTTAGGTGTGCCTCAAGGCTCAATACTGGGTCCATTCTTATTTCTGGTGTACATAAACGATTTACCATTTTTCTTAAAGGGTATCTGTGACATAGTATTGTTTGTGGATGATACCTCTCTTATCTTTAAAGTAGATAGGAATAGACAAGATTTCGATAACGTAAATAACGCTCTCTCAATGGTTACGGATTGGTTTACGATTTAATAATCTTCTAAATGCCAAGAAAACAAAATGTATAAAGTTTGCTTTGCAAATGTTAGACATTTAGGACCCAATATCATCTTAAGTGACGAGGTGCTTAAAACTGTGGACTCAGCAGTATTTTTGGGCATAACTGTTGATTCCAAACTACAATGGGGCGTTCATATATCCAGCTTATTGGGTAGGCTCAGCTCTGCCGCTTACGTTGTCAGAAAAGTAAGACAATATACAGACGTTGACACAGCCCGGTTAGTCTATTTTAGTTATTTCCATAGCGTTATGTCTTATGGTATTCTATTGTGGGGTAAAACTGCTGATATACAAAATATACATATTTGTCTTACAAAAACGTGCTGTGCGAGCAATATATCAGTTTGGGTCAAGAATATCATTAAAAGAACTTTTTAAAGAGATTGGAATTCTCACGGTAGCATCTCAATTCATTTTTGCCAACATTTTATATAATAGGCAAAACATACACTAAAACGAGCAACATCCACAACTTTAACCTCAGAAACAAGCACAAGTTACATGCTCCTTCCCACCGACTTCGTAAGGTCCACGACTCATTTGTGGGGCTCGGTATCCGCTTTTACAATAAACTTCCACTTTATTTTCTTGACCTGCCTTTTAACTCATTTAAAGCTAAAGTTAAATCTTACCTTATTCGAAGGCATACTATTATATTAATGACTATTTTGACGATAAGAATAGTTGGTCGCTGTTTTGAACGCAAGACAATGTCATAATTTTATCATGTTTTTTCTCTGTAAGTTAGCTTATGACAAGTTATATGAGTTCATATAATAAATATATATATAGATTATATTTTGTCCGGCCGTATTGCTCAGTGATCTTTTACAATATATTTTTTATTTTTTTGACATAATCTACTCATTACAATTGTTTTTTTTTAATGAGTTGTATTGCAACATATGATGAACTAGTATTGTCCAATAGCTGTTTTATATTATTCTTGCCTGAACAACCGGCAGCAAGTTCGTCATGATCCCTTAGATGTCACTGCTTGCGGTAGCGTCGGAGATCGCGTTACCTCCTTCCCTCAAACATGGCGAGGGGGGTAATGGCTGATCTTTGCGTTATGCTCATGAACGGGTGCTGCTTGTGGTGGCTGGTCGCCTTGCTGGTCATGGTTTTTTTTATTTTTTTAGTTATTACGATAAACCTACAGTTTATAATAATAACTACGTTGGCTCTAGTTCATCACTTGTGGTTCCAGTCACAATTCTGTTGTTAGATTATACCATTGCACGTGTAAGCGGGCACACCATTTATGCCTGGAGGCTTAATTAGTTTGATTTAGTTGTTAATGCTTGAGTTTGTTTGTTTTTTTGATGGCACAATGGAGTGTGCTAGCTAACAAGTGTCAATTAATTTCATAAAATTAGATTTACATATTAGACATATAATTTTCTGTGTCATGTCTTATAAACTTTGCATACTGCTGTATAAATTCAAGTTTTTTATAACTTAATAGACAGATGTGTTGCTGGGGAGTTTGTTGTGCCACTTCTTCTTCCCAGCTAAAACACTAGGAATTGGTGACGTGCGGGCGTTTTGGGGGACTGTCTTTATGTAGAACTTTGACGTTCAAAAAGTGCTGGCACTCAGCCTAATTGGAATAAATGACTTTTGGTTTTGATTTTGATAGTGAATCACTTCAGTCAGCTGCTTTACGACTTCATCTCTTATGACTTTCTTAGTAGAGTAAGTATTTTAACATGAAAACGATTTTAAAAAGGTATAAATACTAAGGTAATAAACCGCTTTTGACGTCACCAAAAAAATTATCAGCAGCCGAATGACGTCCACTGCTGAACATAGGCCTCTCCCAAAGGGGGGGTTTGCCATAATCGCCACGCTTGGCAGGCGAGTTGGCGATCGTAGTCTGGCTGTAGCAGTGAATAAAGAATGCTGCTGCCCAGTCTCTGGTGAATCCCTTAGTCGCCTCTTACGACACCCACAGTAAGTGATGGGATGGTGCTATTCTTTTTTATATTATAAATCTCATGATTCAAGAGCTGCATCGCTAAGTGTGGTACATATATTCAGAAAATATATTGATTCTCCTTGCCCGTGAATGCACTTACACTGTTGTGTGACCAAAGAATTGTCCATAATTACACAACGGTAAAGTTTACATGAGTTATTTATGCGTCGTCATGTAGACATTAAAGTGTTCTTAGACGATTTATGCAAAAAAGTAGGGTTACTTAGTGCATACCCCAACTAAAAAGCTAAAACTACAATTCTCGGTTTTTTTTAGAAGTTTTCCGAGCACACGCAGTTCACAACGCAAGTTTGTATTTTTGTTTATTATTTTTCACTTTTTAGTGGTACAGCTAAAACGCCACTGGAAAGTCACAAGAAAGCAAAATACGCAATTTCGTTTAATTGCATGACATATTTTTTTCCAGTTATTTTGATTTCAAAACCAAACTACATAACTGATAATTATGAAACCTTTTAGCCTTACCTTTGAGCTAAGGAACTTTAGAATAGCAGTTGGACTAACTTATTATTTTCAATATTAGTTGCTTACATAGTTTATTAACATTGATACAATAGCGTTTCAGGTATAAAAACACTTAAAACCTAAAATGTTTATTACATTGTAGGTTTTAAGTGTTTTTTTCACAAAATGTACCTATGTGTGGCAACTGTTTCCATTGGACTTTACCTCCATTATTTAGCCGGAAATCGTCTTCCTCCGTGTTGGATGTCAATATTTTCTAATGCTTGTCAACCAAAGAGTGACAAGCATGCCTGTCCGTTTGTATTAAGGCCGCGGCGCATTTTAGCTACGTGGATTACGTTTCCACTGCAGTACACACTACACTACACACCCAAAACAGCACAGGTGCTGCGATACAGGTGTACGTAGTCGTGGGTTAATCCTGTATAGTGTGTACAGCATGCACAGCGTGCATGGCGTAGACAGCGTTGAGCTATGTGAGCGCCATATTCGAGCAAGCCACGCATGTACCAATGATGTCAATTGATGCGTAGCGTGTCCGTTGGTTGCAGTGGACACAATTACATACATTTTCTTACAAATCGAAGCTTAACACACGTGCGTTACCTCTCTGTGCGTCGCGATGGGTTCGCGCCTTTATTGTAACGTAGCATGTGGCCTGTCTAGCCGATCGATTCTGCCGGTCGATTCGTTAACATGTCGAAGTGAAGGCTTGGGTGAAGTGATCACGAGGTGAGCTGTCAGTTCATATAATCAAGATGGAATGACGGCTCACTTCGTAATCACGGGACATCTTGATAATATGGATCTTGTTTACAGAATCGACCACCAGCTCTATTTAAGTTGGTTTTAATGAGTGAGATATTTGGTAGTGTTAGTTCTTAGAACTTTTCTTGTATGTATAATAAAGCAGTTTATTATGGCGGCTGTAAGTTAACGACAGCGTTTAAGCAGGTATAAAATGAAACCTATTTCAGAAATGAAAAATCATTTCAAATGCAGAATTTGTTTTCGAAATTGTAGTTTGTTTTGCCTGGGACAGACATACTCAAAATGGCAACACAGCGTCAAGTGTAAGCACTCAATGTGAAAAGGCAATTAATACCGCGGCCGCGCATTCTGTTGCTGAATTGTTCAAATCCTTTACTTGAGCTGGGACATATATGGCTCAAATCTGGGTATTTAAATGTGATAATTAAGTGGCGAAAGGCAACAGACGAGCGTAGCTTGCAGACATCGCGCATGACGTTGAATAAGTAATTAATCTTCTTACAGAAACCGCGGCTGTGGCTGAATTATAAGAAAACAAACTACCCGGTATTTTGATTGCAATGTGACAACACATGGTAACGCTAACCGAAATTAGGTTTGCTTCGCAACTTCTACATATGTACTGTTTTACACTAGACGATCTCGGATAAGATAATTATGCACAATGATCCTTCTTATGAATACCCATTCAATTTGTTGCCTTGGTACTCGTAATGTCTCAATAAATGCTTCAACAAAAAAAGTAGCTTTGTTCACGAATTAATATTTGTTTTTCGCCTAAGAATTTGTGTATCTTGCTAAATAAAATAAAAACTTCACAAGACAAATATAAGATGCCCGCGACTTAGTCCGCGTAAATGGCGTTTATCGCGGGAGCAGACGAGTTTTTTCATCAAAAGATCCGCTACTATTTCTAATTTCTGAAAATCTTTTCATAGCGGATGCTTACGTTGTAAAATAAACTTATATTCCAAACAGCTTTCTTGGCTTGGTAGTCTTGGTTGTGCGTTGATTGTACAAACAAATTTATAAGTATAGATAATATAAAAAGTGATAATACGAGTATTAGTTAAAATAATCCTAACTATAATATTATCAATGTGAAAGTGAGTGTGTTTGTTACCTCATCAAGTCTTAACGGTTGAACGGATTTTGATGAAACATGTCACAGGGGTAGACTACGTCTTGGATACATAAAAATTCAATCAATAAGTGTTTTATGTCCTACATAAGCATCCTATATCCTACGTAGGATACTTTTGACCTGGGAGTATGTTCCCTTGAGATAATTTCCGACTTACACGTTAGCGAAACCGCGGGCGGCAACTAGTAAAGAATATATTTCGATTCACGTCGCATAATAACTTTTTGTTGGTTTAGAGGTGGTTTTTGGTTCTGAACCAAAACAAATCTTTTACTTACGAAAATGTTTACATTTTCTATAATAAATTAACAGATACCGTTACTCTGGAAGTTACTCCCAAGACAAGCGTACAAAACAAACTAATAAAAAATTGCAGTAGCATTAAAAAAATGTTAAATATACTTATCGGAAAAGACATTTACGATCGAAAAGTACCACGAAAAATAAGTACGTCAGTTAGATTTCCAAAAAACGTTGGAAACGTATTTTTTTTCATTTTTCACGTAAACAAAACATGAAGACAATACAGTAATTGAAAACACACGTGACGTGACGCATGTAGTGACGTCACGCGTGTTAAAAAATGAGCTCTTTTCTTTACTTTTGCCATGTGTGTGCTTTTGCTTCCCAGAACTTGATCCTTATTAGCGACATTTTCGGATGGTGTAAACCTACAGAGTCAAAATCAAATAGTTCTATTCCTGGCTAGGCATACCGATTTTTTTTAAATCCAATGATGCAGTTTTAGTTTTCATCAAAGTTGGGCTCGAGACTCCTTTCGGTGTTTTCGATATTCCTCTTAGTTTCGGATTTGGGCATCCACGCACACTTTACAAATTCACCCTGTCTGTATACTGTAATTGTTTGTCCTGACTGATTCATCAACGCAGAGCCTCAACAACAGGAGCTACAATTCAGGCAATTGATGCATTTTATGCTGTAAAAATCCACTAACAAACGAATGTTGGAAACTCCATCCTTAAGAGAGTAAAATAAGAGATGAACGTTATTAGCCCGGTCAATTTAGACATTCGAAGGTGCATAAAGTCCCAACAAGCTGAAAATCTCTAAAATTGTTCAGAACATAATTTTATTATAAAAAAGATTTAAAAGTTCCCCATCATTCCCATGAATGGAAAAAAAAATATTCGAGGTCAAAGGTCAAAAAAATGAGTTTTTCGCGATTTTCAGCAAAACGGTAAGTTTTATCATAAAAGTACGCTAAATAAAAATTGTAGATCTTAAAATTATCTATGAAAAATGCGTGAATACTTTTTTCCTACGAGCCACCGTTTTTGAGAAATAACGATTCAAAAAGTTGTTATCGTCATAATATGCACACGTTTCCACGCCACCTATGAGGTAGTGTACTTAGCGCGTATTTTTAACGTGGTTTTCCCAGTACGCCTACTTCACGGGTCACTTGTGATCCTGTTTAATTTTAAATTATTGCAAATACACGGTAATTTTCAAAGATTGGAAAAGATAAAAGCGATGTAAATTTAAAAAAAAGTGGTAAAGTTCATTCGCCTGATTCGTAACTTTCAAATTCTTGTTCTTCTTCTTGATCTTCTTGTTCTTCTACTGCTTCTTGTTAATAGGGATGTATCGCATGACACTTCGTTGGAATCAAAGAAATCCTCCACTGTTGGTGATTCAACATTAGAGCACGATCGGCCTTAACAATTTGTGCATGCCAGAGAACAAAACAGTCTGACTTTTTTGCAACCACATTTAGCACTGCATCCCTTTTTTCAGTTGCAAAAAATTGTGTTCAACAGTTTTTCCGGCGCAGGTGGGAGTAAAGTTTGAACTGGCTATTGTTGATCAACTTCCAACCCCAGTCTGTAGGGTCTAGGTGATAACCAATCCTCACTTGAACTTGGTAATATACCCGTAAAAGATGTTGATGAGCATCAACTGAGGTTGGAGGAAGACAAACTAATTGAACTTGTTTTTTATTTTTAGTATTTTTATCGAATCATGCATATCGATGTTTATCTAAACAGGTAGTTTTTTTTGGAGCTCCGTACATAGAAAGAAGAAAGCGGATGCCGTTGGTGATAACTTCTTGTTGAGTTGAATTACTCTTTTTAAAGACTTCATCACATTGAACTAAACATTTTGAAAACTGCCGTTTTATCCCTCCTGTAAAATACAGATGTATATATATTGAAAAGTATTGACGCATTTTTTATAGATAATTTTAAAATCTACAATTTTTGTCTATTGTACTTTTATGATTTTCAAAATCGCGAAATACTAATTTTTTTGACCTTTTACCTCGAATAAATATTTTTCCATACACGGGAATAACGGGGAACTTTTAAATTTTACTTATAATTATGTTCTGAACAATTTTACTGATTTTCAGCTTGTTGGGACTTCATACACCTTCACTCTCATTTTTTGGTCTAAATTGACCGGGCTATATATGGAAACCCGTCATTTTCAAAGTTATGATCATGTAATTTCATATACCTACAAGCTTATGCATAGAAATAAATAATTCGTATTTCAAAGTTTTAGAAAATCTACCCCTAATAGGGTAAAATAGGGGTTTAAAGTTTATGTGGGGAATCCGTAATTTTTGCAGTTAGAAGAATCAAGTTTATTAAACTTGATCCTTCTAACTGCTTCTGACCAAAGATAAATTAATACGTATTTTGTCGTTTTGGAAATTCAACCCCAAACCGGAGAAACGGGATGGAAACATTGGTCATCATCTACCTAGCCTTTTCCCAACTATATCGGGATCAGCTTCCAGTCAAACCAGAATCAGCTGAATACCAGCATTTTACGTAGTTTTTAGAGCGGCTGCCTACCAGACCTCTACAACCCATTAGGTAACTGGGGAACACGGTAGTTCTTGGCAAGACTGGAGTCAGATTTACTGACTTCTGACAATCCGTAACGACTGCCAAAGATCTACAAATGACAGCCGTGACAGGGGGGGAAACATTAGTAAAAATGGAAAAAAATACTCAAAAACTGCTTGACCAATGAAGATTTAATCTGGCGCGGACGTAGATATGAGTAGGAAAGGTCAGTTAAGTAAGGATGTTAGGTAACTTCCCCCAGAAAGGGCTTATATATAAAGGTGATCATCGTTTACACTAGTTTACAATAGTTTTACACGTACCCCCAAAAGCCTATTTATGGGGTGTTAAAGTTTGTAAGGAAAAATCTTATTCCTTGAGTTTATAAACTAGAAATTTGGTAAGAATAAAAAATGACTATATAAAATATCGTCATAATTAGTTAATTAGTGTTAAAGTTTGAATGGAACAATCTCACTGCTTGGTCCGATGGAATTGAAACAACAACATCAAATAACGTTGATTATGAAAAAAAAAATAAGACTAACATGAACACAAAAGGATTGATTAAGTTTTTAGGTTATTTGCTTGGAAATTGGTATGAACAATCTAAAAGTGGGATAATTGATACGGATCTAAAGAGTTTTTCACAATAAACCCCCAACGGGGTGAAGAACCCAACAGTTGCGCTGATCTTGATGTCTCAGCAAAAATGGTTGGGCAATTAATGAAATTGTTGTGATGAAAAATTGTGAAGTACCAATTTAATTGAAGATTTAATCGAAGTGCTAGTTCTTTAATAATATTGTAATTTACTTTTTACTTTTTTTGACAGTTGTGTTTGTCACCACCACTACCACCACCACCACCAAGTAGCCACCTTTCCACCTTATCACGTAATGATAGAGTACTAATTTTTGTGACAACAGAAGTGATTCACCTTTCTAAGATACCTTTCTATCTGAAATCATTTACCTTTATCAGTATCCGGCTACATAAAACTTTACCTTGGCAGTACTTCACGGCGAATTTTCTGCTTTCTAGAAAAGTTACCGCTGTCGGCCCTCGGGACTACATATCGCGCCCGTGCCTCCCCCGACCTAACTTCACCCCTCCGACTTAATAACGACCGACTTTATAACCGAGTGGGCTTAAATCTCACAACACTTTCCCATATCTTCTTTCTCGTCGGTAGCACCGTCGCCGGAATGAAATCTAAGCTTACGATTACAATTGGTCCCGCCGGAGTCCGTAACTTATCCAAAAATCCGAGGTGATTTAATGTCTTCCAAGAAGTGAAGGATTTAAAATGATCTCAGCCTGCACTGAGCTCCGTCCCGCCGCGGCGGCTTCGAGATTTTTCTCGTTATGTTCCTTTGACCACGCATAAGTTTCGGGACAGAAATATAAAAATATCATGGAACACTTCTTTAATATTGCAAATCTTTATTTGAAATATTCTACATTTACTTTAAATTTACTAATGTAAGTATAGAAAGACAGTCAATCAATTTCGAAATAATTACGGCAAAAGTTCAATTCCCTAGTTTTACAAGTTTTTATTTTTTAATCTAACAACAATTTTTTAAAATAACATTTATAAACTTACGCAGTGTAACAAACACACGAACAAAATTAATTATGTCAGTTAAGAATTACAACTTAAGTATATAAGCAAACTTAATATTCAATCGCTGCTAGATATTCAAAGCATACTTTATTTGATATTTACATGACAATTCAAACCTATACAATAAATCAGACTGTTTGTCTTCATGTTCATGTTCAGGATTTTACGTTTTAACTTATTAAGAGTATCCAAATCAAAAGACATTTATTCAGACTAAGCGTACTTATCAGCAGTTTTTGAATGCCAAAGATTTATATGAAGCACAGTACCACTTCACAGACCACCAATATCAATAAGAAATTGAACTAATCATAACCGGAACCATTAAAGTATTTATTTATTTATACTTTGTTGTACACCAAAAGTAAAACAAAAAGAAGACTTTAAATTAAAACACATAGAATGGGAATTCCGCGATCTCTTCCAGAAAACCTGCTAAGTTTTTTTTTAAGGCGTAAAATTTTTTCTCGGAATCGTGAGGTTTATATTTTACATTATCGTATAATCTGAACTGTCTATTCTCTAATAGAGAGATCAGTTATATGATAATGATCTGAAAAAACGTGTGAATCCTCGAACATCCGCTTTGTTTACCGAGGTAATACGCGCTCATCCTTTACAATTCCTCTAAAGGAAATCTACGCTGACCCCTACATGCTCTAAAGAGAGGTTTCATTTTACACCGCACGACATATAAAACTTACCCTGATTCGGGCAGTATCGCCCACAGTCACGCCACAGTTGACGAGGTATTCAACACCTACCACTTCACTCGTCAAAATGTTAGATGGCTTCATTTTCAACCACTTCTGACATAATTTAACCTACTTTCCCATTAAACGTACTCAGATATAAAACGAATTATATTCTATTGATTTTATACACCTTAAAAGAATACTCTCAAAATTCACACACACGCGTTTAAACTCTTGATAGATTTGTTTTCATTTTTTCATGTCAAAGTGATCGTTACAAAAGCACCCTTTTTATTTTAAGATGCACCATTTTGAAAAATGTGCGAATATCACACATTTAACTGATATAAAAAGATATGTACATATATGTATTGATATTGTTTACATGATATAGATAGATATTATGTATACAAATAGTAAATACCCTCGATAGTGGACAAAAATGCCTGTCAATTTTCCTTGATCTCACCAAAGCATTTGACACTGTCTCTGTTCCTCATCTCCTACTGAAGATGGAAAGAATGGGCATCCGCGGATATGCACTTCGAATTTTTAAGGATTACCTTTCTAATAGGACTCAGTGTGTAAAGATAGATAACTTTGTTAGTGACAACGCTCCCCTTTCTTTTGGCGTCCCTCAGGGATCGATCCTTGGGCCAACCCTTTTCCTACTCTATATAAACTCCCTGTGCACCCTATCCCTTCCATCTTCCTCTATCTTTACCTATGCAGACGATACTGCAATACTTGTCAGTGGCAATATAATCTCCTAACTCTGAACCTCAACAAAACTACTTACATCACGTTTTCAAAGACGGCTGTAACTCAACCAACCTTAGAAACCTTTAATATAAGAGCGCACACTTGTACGACCTTCGCTTCTACCCACACCTGTGTCTGCCCATCTATACTAAGATCAGACCACACAAAATATCTGGGAGTATTTATTGATAGTTTTATGTCATGGAAACACCAAGTGAATAATATTACATCCCGTGTCCGCAAGATGATATATATTTTTAAAAAATTGCGTAATTCAGCTGACTTTGACACCCTAAAACTAGTATATTATTCACTATGTCAATCTATTTTGACATACTGTATATCAGTCTGGGGTGGAGCTGTGAAATCATGTTTTCTGCCCTTGGAGCGAGCACAGAGGGCAGTCCTTAAGGTTATGACATTTAAGCCTTTCAGATACTCGACTGCCCAGTTATATCACGAGTGTAAACTGCTTACTGTCAGACAGCTCTTTGTGCTTGCAACTATCTGCAGAAGGCATGCTAGTCTGAAATATACCATTCCAGTCACAAACAGGCGCCGTCCACCTAGGATCTGCCAAGCCCAAAGATTTAGAAGTGCATTAGCAGCGCGCAACTACACTGTTATAGGCTGTCATCTGTATAACACTGCTAACGAACAATGCAACATCTACTCAGTAACTAGATCGAAATGCAAGAAAAAAGTTACTCTTTGGCTTTTGTCTAAATCTTATGAGGAAACAGAAAAACTGATTAAACTTAGTTAAGTTTGCTATAACTTAAATTAATCACACACACACACACACAAACACACACCACACACACACCCACACACACAATTACATACACATACATACATGCACACACACACTCACATACACAATACCTTGTTATATATATGTATATATATACATATATACAAACAGTTATAATATCTAAGATTTTCTTACCGTAATGCAACATATACGATACACTACACTCTAACGTCACCTATTTGCTGTTTTTAAGTACGAGAACCCTAGTACCCATACCACAAGTTAAATCTTACTTTGGGTACTAGCGGTCAACAAAATTATTGTACATGTTAAGTTTGTTACAACTCATGTGTTTTATTACCATTGTATGTATCTTCTTGAGACAATAAAGTTTTATTATTATTATTTATTATTCTCTTTATTCATTTCACTTACATACTAATTTATATTTTTAAATATTTCTCAAAAAAACACACACACACACACATTAAAAAAAAACATTTAAAAATATAAAAAGCAGTAGTCCGCCGGTGTCGGGAGCAAGGTCCAAGCTACCGGTGGTTAGGGCTCCAGAGAAAGGAACCTCCTCACAATACGAGCCGTATCGAGGAGTACTGCCTTCTGTATCAGGCCCTTTATCCAACCGCGTAACGCCAGCTTCGACAGATGGTCGTCGAAGCTTTTGGCCATCAGGCCATTGGCCGTAATGAAAATCGGCACAATGACAGCCGAGTCCACATTCCACATGTCGACAACCTCGTGTGCTAAGTCGAGATACTTGATTTGCTTCTCTTTCTCAGCCTTCACGAGGTTCTCGTCATGCGGGATGGTAACATCGATTATCATTGTGCGGCGCGCTAATCGGTCTATCACCACTATGTCAGGCTTATTGGCAACAATAGTCCTATCAGTGATGATAGACCGATCCCAGTACAACGTGACATGGTCATTTTCGAGAACTGGGTCGGGCACATACTTGTAATACGGTACTTCGGAATCTACAAGTTTGTATTTTAAAGCAAGTTGCTGGTGGATAATCCTGGCCACTTGGTTATGCCTGTGCAAGTACTCGCCGTTAGCAAGACGAGAACAACCAGAGATAATATGTCTGATGGACTCACCCGGACGGTGGCATGCCCGACACACGTCAACCGTCCCGTCCTTCATAATATGCTTCCGGTAGTTGTTCGTCAAGATAACTTCGTCCATAATCGCACAGACAAAACCTTCGGTTTCCCCGAAGAGATCACCGAAACGTAGCCAGGCCACGGACGCTGAGAAATCTACATCGGACCCATGAAGAGCCCGATAGAAGCGCCCGTGAAGCTCCTTGCCTTTCCATACCTCCTTGCGGTCATCTGTAGTAAGTATCACAGGTTTGCGCCAGTTCTCTTTAGCCATGGACAACGGAGTGAGTCCCTTGTCCACTGCGACCACATCTCGGTGCATACCCACATCGGCTTTGAGAAAATATTCTCTGAGACTGCACATCTCACGGTTGTGGAGAGTCTTAGCATTTAAAAAGCCTCGACCTCCACACTTCCGTGGGATGTACAGTCTCATCACCGACGATCGTGGGTGATGCATACGGTTTGCGGTCAGCAGTGTGCGGACCCTCCTATCCAGGGCATCGAGTTCGGTTTGAGTCCATTTGAGTATGCCGAAAGTGTACATTAATACCGGCATGACCCAACCGTTGAAGGCGCGCACCTTATTTCCACCCGACAAAAGGCTGTTTAAAACATTTTTCAGGCGGCCAAAGAAGCGCTCCCTCAGCGATTGCTTCATGTCAGTACCGTTAATGCCCAACGCCTCCGACATACCCAAATACTTGTAGGATTCGGTTGAGCTGAGGGATCTAACCTGTATGGAATCCGAGAGTTGAATTCCCTCAGATTCCATAATCTCCCCTTTCTTTACATGCATGACTGCACATTTGTCCACACCAAATTCCATCCTGATGGCACTACTGAAGGTTTCAGTTACCTTTAGTAGCTCCATCAGTCGCAAATTGTTGGGGGCAAAGAGTTTCAGATCATCCATGTAAAGAAGGTGAGATATGGCCTGACCACCTCTTCTCAACCGATAGCCTAGGCCTGAATCCTCCAGCAGTGTGCTTAGAGGATTCAGAGCTAAGCAAAACCAAAGTGGACTCAAACTGTCGCCCTGAAATATTCCCCGTTTAATCCAAACAGGCTCATCACTCCCTTGGATCGGTTGACATCCTGGATAGCGAAGGACTGTTTTCCATTGCCTCATACATGACTCAAGGAAGGTGCGTAGGGTTGCATCTATTTTGTACAACTCCAACACCTTCATGAGCCATGTATGTGGCACAGAATCATAGGCCTTCTTGTAATCTATCCAACATGTCGACAGATCCTTGCGGGATCGACGAACCTGTTGGCTTATGGCCATGTCTATGAGGAGTAGCTCCTTAGTACCGCGGGACCCCTTCCTACATCCATTCTGAGAGGCGGACATAATTGAGTTACTCTCAATGTGCTCATTAATTTTCGCTCTCAGGATAGATGTAAGAAGTTTATAGACCGTCGACAAACAAGTAATCGGTCTATAATTCTTGGGTTCCGCGGGACTACCTGTCTTATGGAGCAGGTGGGTAATGCCAGTTGTTAGAAACTGTGGTAGCGACCCGGACTCTAAGGATGACTGGAATTGAGATGCCAGGAGCGCGTGTGAGCTGCTATACCACTTCAGCCAGAAGTTGTGCAGTCCGTCCGGTCCAGGAGATTTCCAATTCGGTAACGGACGGACTGCTTTGGCTATATCCAGTGTGGTTATAGTAATTTTTTCCATTTGTGGTATAGCTTCGCACACGCGCTCGACATCGCGCATCCAGCCACCCTCAGCGTGACAGATGGGCACCGACCAGATGCTGCGCCAGAATGTACTCGTGGCGACATCATTCTTGCGGTAAACGTCTGTCACACTTTGTTCAGGTCGCTCCCAAGCTCTGTATACCCACCTCTCATCGCTCTGGAACATGCGGTTTAGCGAGTATCGGTTTGCCCATGCACAAACTTTCTGCTTCAGGAAGTCGATGCGCTCTGTGACACGGAACGTGTATTCTCGGGGACTGATTCCAGTCCCCGAAAACGCCCGCCTCACAAAGCGCATCACACGTGGTCGTGTGTTGCCCTCCCTGAAGCAGTATAGTTTGCCGATGAGTGCCCTAGCCTCATCGATACGCCGCTCGATCCTGCACTGCCAGGCTGGTGCAGCAGGCTTCGGTCGTATAGCTTCGTCACAACTAGGAAACTTTACGTTTGCTATACGACATGCCGCAACAGCCCCACAAAACAGGATTGAGTGCGTATCAACGAGGCTCTCGCTGCTTTCAAAGATGTTCTGCAGCAGCGAGTCCAAAGCACACACCAACGCCCTATTCTTTTTGTGCATAGGTAAACGTGGTAGTCGGGGCCTAAGTTCGGTCGGTGTCAATCTATACTCGCGAAGCGCATCCTCCAGTGCGCTCCTCAGTCTATCGTTGCACTGGCTACTTACCGTGACAACCCTATCATCTACCTCATCACTACCGTTGTTGGGCCGCGGTGTGATTGCGCCACTGGCTGGCGCCTGTACCACGGTCTGTGTTGGGGTCGATATGATAAGGTTGCTCAGTACCTCTGAGCGCAGCCTTTCAAGTGCGGCATCGTCCAACCTGCAATTATGTTGGATGACCCGCACCTGATCCGACAATCGTTGGGCCGAGACGTTCACAGTTGGTTCCAGGTCCTGAAACAGAGACAGCATCCTGACACGATACGCAGTGAGGTTTTTATTACTATTATTATTATTATTATTATTTTTATTTTTATTATTTATTTTTTATTTATTATTATTATTACTGTATTTCAAAATAAAAGACCAAAAAGATCATGTCTACAAAATGAAAGCCACAACTCATAAAAAGGTAAGTCTTCGCTGTATCGAGTGTAGTGGATCGACTTCGAAAAGTTTATGAAGGTGCAGCATCTGAAAGCGACATGTTACTTTTTGCGATCAACCTTTACAATGAACAAAACATATAACATATGTGTTATTGAATGATATGATCAGATTTTGGGCAATCGGAGGCGAGTCGCTAGATAGGCCAGTCATTTAAAACCTTAAGTCGCAATAAATTGCACTGTCCTGATTTTTTGACTTTGACTTATATCTTTCTTCTTAGAAATTCTACATAGAAAGTAAAGCAGTATACTTTTAAAGTAGATATTTTTTTTACAACTTGAGTGCAACCATAGCTCTGTAGGTTTAAAAGGCCCAAAAAATACGAAATTGTAGTGTAAACAATGGAGCCTTGCGAATTGTACGACTTTTGAAAAAAATATAAAGGATAGCTAAATGGAATACGATTGTTTTCATGTAAAATAAATCACATTATAATTAAAAAAAAATATAAATTGATCAATCGTAAATATAGCACATATATTTTGGTAATATGAATGTATGGCGGATCGTTAAGGGACGTGATTAACGTCACGTCATGGCGGGACCTCAACTGACTTCTGCGACGAGATACATAACACTATGCTAATAAGTATTAATAATAATAAAAGGTAATTGTAATCCAACTATGGGAAGATACGCTAATGCTAAATACTCATATAATATAGTACCTACTCTGTCAAGAAAGTACCGGGAAAAGGTCGATTATACACAAAATGTTAGTTATTCTTCTAAATTTATTTTACTGTCTTCAAAGTATGTTCCTTCCGGAATGATACGTTTGCGCCGGCGAATAATCAAGTGATCTAAACATTTTTAAACACATTTTCCGAAATAGAGTTCAGTTCTCGCTGCGAACTCTCTTTTATCTCTTCTACCGATTGAAAACGGGTGCCACAAAGTGGTAATTTGAGTAATGGAAAAATAAAAAAGTTGGCTGTAGCCATATCTGGTAAATAAGGTGGTTGCTGGACGGTATTTGTTGAGTTTTTGGTCAAAAATTCTTTTTCACTGATGGCCTTGTGCGAAGGCGCTTTATCGAGGTGCAAAATCCAAGAATTTGCTTTCCACAAATCTGGCCTTTTTCGTCGACTTTGCTTCTTAAACTCCGCATAATGATCAAGTAATATTCTTTATTTACCGTTTGATCTTCCGGCAAGAATTCGGAGTGCACAACACCGCGATAGTCAAAGAAAAAAGTCAACCTGACTTTGACTTACGGTCCATTTTGGCGTGGTTTTTTCGGTATCGGTGCTACTCTGAAGCTTGTTGATTGGTTTGCATGTCAAACTTGTAAATACAAGTCTCGTCACCAGTAACAATGAGTTTCATGAATGTGGGGTCGGAATCAACTCATTCTAGCATTTCCTCAGCTGTTTATGCGGTTGTGTTTTTGGAGAAAATTTAGGTATTTTGGGACTAGTCGAGGGGCAACATGTTTCATACACAAATGATAATTTAAAATGGCACGGCTCGACTCGTGAGACACAGAAAGTTCAACAGCTATCTCTCAAACTTGAATGAGGATTTTCAGTCACTATTTCCTTCACTTTTGCGATGTTACCTTCAGTTGAAAATGTTGATGGCCTACCAGAGCGAGGCAAATCTTTCATTACATCTCGAACGCATTTGAACGCATTGTACCACTCATAAATACATGTTTTTGATAAAGACAATTCACCGTTAAGCTTCTGTAACATTTTCAGCCACTCCGAACACAAAGATTTGCGATGCAAATTTTAAGACAAACTCTTTGTTCGATGTTTTTGTCCATTATGAAATTTGCAACACACACTATAGATGATCCAACAAAAAACGGCACTGTATTTAATCTAAATGACAGATGCAACTCAAACTCCGTGCCAAAATGGAAAACAGTTCTGCCAAACTAGCTACAAATATTCAAATAATAGGTAAATTGAATTTGGCCATATCATGATATGGTCTGGCCAGATCAATGATACCTCAGCGTTTAATCATATCAACAGCTACACACGGCTACTTTAGGATATGGTCAATCTTTAGTAATCAAATCGTTACATTATTGGTGGCCAATACTATGGTTGCAAGAGCGAACGAAGCGAGCTCGAGACTTGGGGCAATCCGACACGAACTGGTTAGATTTTTTTTTTAATCTTCCCAGAATTAGTAGCCCCGCGAAGCGCTATTACTTATGCTAATTTAAGTTTAAAATATCATCTTCCGATTCTGACACATCGCTGCCGCTGTTATCTCTTAAATTTATAACCAGTCTCTCTTATATCAGTGTACAAGGTTTTACCCCTCTCATGGTATTTTTTTTCAATCTTCATAATATGTCTACAAGAATTCCTCCAATCTACAACAGAAGTACTTTGAAATGCTTGTTCAGCTGCTGCCTGCAACAAAACAATAATTTTGGATAACAAATAAAACCATTTTTGATACCTATAGAAAAAGTACACACATCTCGGTCGGTACCCTTATATCAGTGGATTCTACATTGTTTGCGGCTATTTTATGCTTTGCAATGCTCCAAATCAATTCGATGGAGTTCAGGTCACAGGTCACAGTCGGTGGTAGCCGTACCACTGTATGACCATATTCCCCCAAAATCTGGTCAATTGCATAATTAAGCTCTGCTTTATGACGTTTTACAAGTGTCAATAGTTCAGGCTTGCGAAAAGAGTTCAAAAGGTATTTTATTTTGAAATAGTCACGGTTTAATATCAGCGATCTTTGTTGCTCTGGTTGGTGCCTTGTTCAAAATCACAGAATGATAAGGCGCATTGTCCATCACTATAATAGTAGCCTCTCTTAGGTTTGGAATTCATTTTTGATTCACCTATTTTGTAAACTTTGATTTGTTCATCTCCGATTGGCAATCTTCGTCTTTATTTGTACCACTGAAAATTAGCAGTGTGGGATTTGGTACAAAGCCTTTCTTAGAACCAGTATGTATGAGGTTGCGGAATTTGTTCGAAAGAGTCACTGCGGCCCTGGAACGCAAAGGGCTTCAGAAGGAACACGGATGGGTTTTAGTCAGTAAGAGTCTAACACGTTCTTCCACTCCACCCAAAGCAGAAGAAGTCATTTGATGATTTCCCATCACTAAAAAAAAAACATGTATGATAATGTATCTCTTGCCTTTAGATATATTGTGTTTGACACCGCAAATTTTAATCGATTGTCAACACTTTTTCAGCTTGTAAGAAGAATGAGATATATAAGATCTCTAATTATTTCTGGTTATTAATATAGCCTATGTTACTTGGTGAAGATGTAGCTTTCTAACGGTGATTTTTTTTTTAAATCGGTCGAGTTGAGCCAAATCGTAACAAACAAACAAACAAATATTTTTAATTATTTTTCTCTTAAATTAATAATTATTTTTATTATTATTATTATTATTAATCAGAATCACCAAATTGATTCAAGCATATAATAGTTCGGCGACAACATTATTATAATTGTGCCTGCGAAAAGTTTTAATACTTTATGAACGTATATTTTAAAATAAAAGCACAGCGCAGTTTATAAACTATTTTCATTCGTATCACCCCACATCGTTTTGTATACATAGCTCATGTATACAAAACTATGTGGGTCTAACTTTAATACTAACTTTTTTTGCCATTGACAATTCTAACAGTTGGGGAACGTGGCAAAGCTGTAAAGTTTCCAACTAGTCTCTTTACGACGGCTCTCGTCGTAACAGAATGATTGCACACTGAGCTTCCCACAGTAAAAAGCAATAAGTTAAAAAGAAATTGTCGTGACATGAATGTATTATAAGTTGGAATAAATTAACAAATTGCCAAAGTTTGTTAATGATATTCCAACTGCCATAGGAAATCTTACGAATTATACTCAGTAAACTAATTTTAAGGCACAAGTGACAAATAAACATATTTCCAAAAATCTACTGTTACTTCTTTAATTTATCTTTATGTGGTTGTGAAACTAGACACATTCCTTTAAATGCTTCAGATGACGGGGTTGTACTGATGTCATAACTCACAAGCTAGATAGCCGCGTGGGTTCATTTACTGGCAGCACGCCAGTGTGATGTGTAGAACAAAATGTTAAGAATTTGAATACGGAGTTATTCAAATTAACGTTAGGTTTGTTCTTAATTACCCTAGGGCAACTGCTCTAGGAATTTTGCGACTGTAACATAACCTAGGAACGTAAGAACATAACATAAGAACCTACACTTTATAAAAATGCAAGCAATGCAAGTAATGAATGCGTTTCAAAGTCTGTAATGAATGCGTAAGTTTTTACGAAGCGGTTGTTTCGTTCGAGTCTCAATGGTTTCAACGTAGAATTATTAGATATTTTCTCAGGGTTAATTATAAACCTGTCATGTTTGTAGGGGCCACGTGCAGTAACAAGAGTACCAGTACTTATTTCAGCCCACTGACCCTTCGTGCGCAAAAAGGAGAACAAACAAAAGCCTTTTCCTCAATTAAGCAATTTGTGTGGACACAAATTTAGTGAGTGTATGGCGCTCACCGGTTGCCGGGATGTTTCAGTTCTGTTAGTCGAGCGCCCGTTCATTATGAACGAAATACACAGGCGTGGAGGTACACTAAAACCTCTTTTGTTGGGCGTCTCGAAAAATTAAGTTATCAATTCTCAAAAGCGCTGTGCACTATAATTTATGCAGTAGACCATTTCTATCTAATTTAAATGCTTACCTGCTTCATTAGAAATCTTAAGAGAAGTTGAAAATATTAAAATAATACTTCACTGCAAAAAATAATATCATCAATACCATACATGATGCCGAACATTCATGGAGGTAATGATTATTGTATTTTGTTAATCTTAGTTCTTCTTTCGTTCTACTACCAATAAAAATTGTTCATGGCTATTTCCATTAAAATTAGTTTCGGGTTTAGGGTTTTTTGCACGCGAGTCTATACAATTATTTTCATAATTAAATTATCTTTCTTTCTATACCATTTTTATTGGTTAACAGATCGATGTAGTTACCTATATTTATTTACCTGTCCATACCTGCTTGCCAGGTAGTCATGAACAGAAATAAGTAGACAAACCTACCAAGGAATATCCATGTTAAAAACTATCAGTTGAAACTAAATTGGATCAGTTAGCAAAAAAGTGAAGGTTAGAAAAAAAAAACATTAAAAATAGCCAATATGAATCAAAAGATTCGTAAAACTACTCCGGATGACATAGGCTGTGTCAATTTTCACTAAATTTAAAATGCGAGAATTTACCATAGTAATCATGACATCTTTGCCTTTGGTATCAATAGAAAGGTCTTAACGAGCACGTTACATATATATGCATATCTCGTAATGTCTAAGTAAAATTAAGCTGCTGTCAAGAGCGTTCAACATGGCCGTTTTATTATAAAGTAAAATTCAACCAAGTATACCACAATTGCCCACCCAAATCTTAACAACTTATTACATTACTGTTCTGTTTTTATTTTCTACATAAGCCTTGAATATATGGCGGTTCGGTTCGTGTCCATGTGTTAAAATTCGAAAAACTAACTGAAATGTGTTAAAGTGTATGTATGTATATCGTTGATTCAGGGCAACAACGCAATTCTTAAGAGACATTACATTCGCTTTTAAAGAAGCAACGTGTTGTTGGAAAAGGAAAATTATATATTTGAAATTTGTATATTTTGAATCAAGTTTTACGGAGCGTCGTTTGCAGCCCTACTAGACTGGCTGGGAAGACAGTCTTACGTGTGCGGGGAGCCGCAAGCCCCGAAGTTGACTGCGCCAAAGTAGTCGAGTATATTGACAGCTTCATTTTTGATTTTTGTTGTATGGTGGAAATTTATTTATGTTATTGTTAATTTTATATTAAAAGTGAAAAGAGTGTACACTGTGTAGTATAACGAAGTGATAATTGAAAATTCAGTGTTTTGACGTCCGAAATAAAATATGTGACCATTTTCTGAGTGTGCCGAGAACGAATATGGTTAGTGAATCAACGCTTGTATTTTTTGAATCCACTCGAAATAATGGTTCCACCTTTAGCTTATGACCTACAATTAGCAAAGAAAACGCGAAAACACTGAGAACCATTAAATCGAATGCTGAAGGCTGCGATGGCATGTCCATTAATCTGATATTTCTGACACTAGGGCCGCATTGCAGCTTGATCACACTCAGGTTCCCTAGGGAACGTTCGTCTCAAACTTCCACTCAAATGATGCATACATTGCGTCGTCGTCTTTTTAACCGACTTCCAAAAGGAGGAGGTTCTCAATTGTATCTCTGTCTGTTTATTTTTTATTTTGATGATTATTTTTTATTCGAAAGCCTATGCTCCTGAGGTGGTCCCATTGGCACCAAGTCAGAATCTGATGATGGAATCCTAGGGAAATCGAGGGCAACCCTCAAATTTTAAAGGCACACACAATGTTTTTCATATACTTTCTAACGCAATTCAGATAACTGTGCCTGGAGTACCAGACACAATTATCTGAATTGCGTAATCAACATCTCATCTTGCTGAGCTGATGATGGAAGGGAAGGTATAAGGTAGGATCTGATGCTGGGATCCCAGGAAAAGTGTTTGTTCATCGATATTTTCGCCAATTGTCAAACAATTTGGATGTTTTTTTTTTTGTTTGGAAGAGTATTTTTCCAAACTGGCCCCATTTCAATTTGGTGATGATCTGATGAAGGATTTCGGAGGTAGGCAACGGAACTTTTCAATAAATGATAGCAAATCTCCCGGGATTGCTGAAATTGCATGTCAGTTTATTGATTACACCAGTTCATAACATAACATCACGCCGGTACACTGTGACGGGGTACGCAGATGCAAACAAGTCAACCTAAATTAACATGTTTTAGGGTTATCCATTCGGGCATAACTTTATTGTTTATTAACCGATCTTGATAATTCTTCTTGCATTGGCTTTAATTATAGCTATATTGTATTTGCACTGTACGGTGAACTTCAAAGATAAACCAGTGACCTCCTCAACTTAAAATCAATAAAATCTAGTAAAGTGACATACTGTTAGGTTTATGGCAATCCCAAAGCAAAGTAGGTAGATATTTAACTATGAGCTGGTCTGGACTTGGACTGAACGATGAAGTCACACAAAGTAACCCCTTAACGGCAAATATCACTACCACTCATTACGGGAATAATGTCAATTTAGTTGTAGAGTATCACCACTAAAAAGTAGAAAATAAAAATACAACCGATGTCTAAATGAAAACACTGCAAAGTATAAAATAACCTTAATTTTGGAAGTCGGTGTTAAAAAACGAAAAATCAACCCAAAAACACCGACTGCCGAAATTAAAGTTATTTTATGCTTTGTAGTGTTTTTATTTGGAAGTCGGTTGTATTTTTTTGGAAAAAAGTTTCTTAGAAACAGTGGTTTTCTTAGCTCAGATTAATTTAATGAAATCAAAAACTGGAATTTACAAAACGCGACCTCAAATGGCGGTCACCAGCTACCCAGCTACAGTAACAGAAGCACTTGCTATGCGGATTATGACTCCACCTAATTAGTCAGTCGAAGTGGATCAAGGGATCTTGTGGATCAGCAAAGACTGTTGTTCACTCCAACAGTGTTTTTTTTAGGAAATCTCATTTCGATCACCGCAATGGGATTTGTTACACAACAATATTTTGTTGAAAAAAATGAGGTCGTTTTTAAACTACTTTTGAATTCCTCTTTATGTCGAGTAGGTAATAATGGCGAGTATTCGACTATTCGCCATAACAACTATTCGCGGCATCTCTAGTATACACGCTTTTAAGATCACTTTTATTCAAACGCAGCGCGCGTTTAAATTTAGAACAATCGTCTGGTGCGTCAAATTATCGATTTACATAATGTGTTTTAAAAAGTTTCGCCTATTATAACATGCATTTTTCCGTCTATCCAAATAATATTTGATATTGCAGTTATTATTTCCATTTTAATTTCTTTAGTTTTATATCATTTTTAAGGGTCTGTAGCACCCTATTTTTAAGTCTCCGCGGATCATTTATTTGTCACGAGGTTTTGATCTTTAGATGTTGGAACAAGTAAACACTATAACGAAGCTTTCTATATTCGTCCGACCATCCGCCTGTCACAGGGATGTAGTTTTGGTACCCGAAGAGGTTGATTAACACTAGCATCCTATTATTAAGCCTCCGCTGTTTGTCTATTTGTCACGGGGTTTTTTCTTTGGATATTGGAACAAGTATGCACTTTAACGAAGCTTTCGATGTCCGTACGACCATCGGCCTGTCACAGGGAGGTAGTTTTGGTACATTACCTAATAGATAGACCCATGAAATTTTCACTGAAGTTGTGTTACCGCGGTCGCTATAACAACAAATAAAATAAAAAAAACTGAAAAATAAAGGAGTCTTACAAGACGCTGTATGTTTATATTATAGATGTGTAAATTTCTAAATAAAGTAATTAGTAATGCAGTGAAAATATCGATTGTTGCTTTCGCCAAGCCATTGCCACGGCTGTGTTGCTTTTAATAATTTTATTGAGAAGTAAAGAATTTATTTAATCATTTCATCTAATTATTAAAATTGTTTGTTTATACAAGATTTTTACAGAGGTTGACTGTATGAGATTTGCATGTGTGTTTTTTTTCATAAATAAACTAGCTACCCGCCCCGGTTTCGCACGGGTCCAAATATTTATTCCGCTCAAACCAATGGTCCACACGATAGAGACTTCAATAAACTTTTTTAGAATTTTGTCTGTGCAACAAAGCAATGCAGACAAATGTCGGTGTAATAGATTTTTATTGAGAGTTCAAAGTCTATATCGTGTTTACCCAATAAATTAAAGTAAATAACATCTAAGTTACAAAACCTTAAATTGAAATTTATAAAAATGTGGTTCAGACCGAACTAAAAATTGACATTTGGAAACAACCGTCAACGACTGCCTTCACGTTGTCTCCCGGCATCGCCTGCCATGGCCGCGCCGCTCACGCTGGTGTCATGAAACATAATTATTTGGTTTTTTTTTTAAGGCTGGGAAATCATCAAATGACTTCTTTCGCTCTGGGTGGAGCGGAAGGGCGTGTCAGACTCTTACTGACTAAAACCCATCCGAGTTCCTTCTAAAGCCCTTTGCGTTCCAGGGCCGCGGTGACTTTTTCGAATAAATTCCGCAACCCTGGCAATCATTATTTGGTTGCACGAGTTATTTTGATTTTCAGATATCTCCTAAGATCTTCATCCAAATTAAATGGTGTAAGCAAAATGGTGTACTTAGACAATTTAAGCTACATATTATGTAGTCTGTAGTCTATATTGTCTAGTAAAGAAAAAAAATACTCCATATTGTGGCATTTATAATTTTGGAACATATTAATTTATCATCATTAATTTTATTTTTTTGTATTTTAGATAATTAATTAATTTTGACATCCCTTGCATTTTTTTAATTTAATTAAGTTTGGCATTTATTTAATTTTATAAATTTTGACATACATACCTACCAAATAATTTGTGTTTACCTCTCGCATGATTAATTCGCATGCAAACCATGTTTGTACGCTTCTTGGCATAACATAGCGACCTAATAACTTAAATTTAAGAACTGTATTCACTACCTATGTTACACAAATGAAAATGATTATTATTATTATTATTAAAGCATGCTGTATGGAAAGTTCATTGAGAACCAATGCGCAAAAATATATTGACTGTCAAATGTCCCAAATATTAGATTTTATGTATTTCTTTTATTTTTTAAAACGTTTATATTTATTTACTAAATCTATGGTACTTAATAGAACTTTATTCCTAACTTATAAAACAAAAAATACGGACGGTGGTGTGCCATCTATCGTAAAAAACACAATTTTATAGTGACAGTCGGGCAGTTTGATAACTGTTTTAGGGTTCCGTAGTCAACAAGGAACCCTTATAGTTTCACCATGTCTCTCGGTTTGTCTGTCCGTCTATCTGTCTATCCGCGGTTTAGCTCAGAGACGCTTAGCACTAAAAGTTGGAATTTGGTATGGGTACCTATACATATTAATCACGGCAACACAGTGGTGAAACTAAATAATGAAATATGTTTTTTTAGGTTACACCTAAGTGGCGATGAATTTTTTTATCGTCTATCCCATCGTGTGGGATAGGTCGTTTATGTTTCCATCCAAGGATGCATTTGCTAATTTTTGTTAGAGTCCAGCCAAAAACAACCGTTTAGATGGCAGCGAGGAGGGCTCTCTGTTAGCTAAACGGTGTGTATTTGTAATTTTGTAATGTCATAGTAAAATTTTCCATTTTTTGTCATGGCTTACGGGATGGGTAACTACGGAACCCCGTTCCCGACACTTGACCGGTTTTTAGAAAATATGTTATTCAACCTAATTTATTCTGCAGTTAAAATATCTGTTTATTGAAAAAGCTTGAATTAGTTGGATGAGCCAGGAACCAGTGACTCCTATTTCTCAAAGGTTAGTGGCGGTGACATCCCGGTCGCCTGCCATTTGATTCTTCGAAGATGTTCTATTTTAAGGCTTATGCAGACGGACACAAGTGCGCGACAATGCGACAGCATGTTTTCTTAATCTTTTGAACGCCAGAGCAGAAACGCATCGGCGTGCCCCCAAAGCCAAGCCACAAATTCACCGTACTTTTTGTCACATATTTGTGACGTTTGGCGTACAGGGCACGCGCTTGTTTGTCATGTATACGTGACAACGTTGTTCAAAAGGTTAAAAACATTCTAAAAGTGATCTAGCATTTCAATAAAAAGGTTTGTTACTCAAATTCGTGCTGGCTTACTTCCGAGACAGAGCGTCCGTTAATAGAACATATTCAAGTATCCATATAATATAAGTGTAGTAAAAATATTAATTATTGTTATGTTTTTGTTCAAAATATGGTAAAACAAATAATACGTGACTATTTATTTTTGATGTTATTGCTATACGTACAATTTGCGTAATGTCTCTGAAATAACCCGGTCAAGTAGTTGAACATGTTATTTAAATCTTATCCATTTTTAAAACCTGAATATGGATTTTTCGTTGGCCTTATTCATTCACTCCAATATTTTATTCAAACACAAAATTACAGGAGAACAGTTGGAAGATTGTCGCTAAAATCAAACTAAAACTGTAACTTTTCCTTGTGGAGGCAGTCGGTGGCACACAAATAATGGGTCTCTGAATATCTTATTAACTTCTTCACCTCAACAGCTACTAACTTCTTTGACTCAAATAATAATTTGAGTGCGCCTAAGTCCGCGACGACAGTGACTTCTCCTGTGCAATTAAGTGTTTCGGCTTTCATTGTGAGAAACTTGAAATCACTTCTTTGAATAAGCTTCAAATTCGCATGTCAGTAAACGGTGTCCCCGGAAACTTGGCATTCACACTTTTACTATGATATGAAGACTTTCTCTAAGATTAGCTCATTAATGTCATGCTTGCACGTCTTTGTTGTATATCCTAAGATAATTAAGATTATTTTGGTGATAATAATGCTTGACTTTATAATTATATAAATTAAAGTTAGACCCGAACATACTGACGATTTTGTATGTCGGACCAACATTTTTTTGTGTTATAGTATTTTCATTACGACGTACTACTAGTAAAGTAGATACACTATACTTACTATACTACTACGTATTCGTAAATTTATTTAAATAGATCATACATACTTATTATGTGGATGAAGAATGAAATTCTATTAATGTAAGTGAATCGCATAACACTCTTCTAGGTATTTGTAATTTCAATATTAAGTTAAAATTACTTACTTTCAAATTTTAACCTTTAACCTTTCCTCTATTTCTCAAGAAATAGAGGAAAGGTGGTGCCTTAGGTCTATTTTATGTTGCTATACATTTTGTAGTATCTTTTTATTTTGCTGTAATAATACATGGACATAACAGTCCTAAACGATCGAATATCTTAAATTCATCTGTCTGTTGTCATGATTGTGATATGTGCAGGAAAATTTAAATTTTCAGTGTTTGGCTCCTTAGTTTTGTATTTATGTAAATTATAACAAGCTGACTTCAGAGCGGAGGATATGGAATTTTGAATGTAAGTTAATTACTTTTTATCATCACAACCAGTGATTAAGTTGTCGGCATAAAAGTCGTGTTGTATTACGTTTTTTATAGTTTCATCCCCACACTCCTTGCCCAGCAGCCACAGACAGCAAGTGCTTAAATAGCTCGCACTTGTGGTGCCATAAGTCAGAGTATTCTTTTCCATCATTCTGATTAGCAAAGACGCATCCTCTCTTTATATAATTAATTGCAAGTTTCTACGGGATTCATCTACTTTCACTTGTCTGTACATTTTTTCAATGTCCCCAGTAATTGAATATTTATATTGACGTGCTCTAATGAGTATGCAGAAAAGATAATCCTGTATATTTGGGCCCACCATAAGGATGCCGTTGACAGATATACCCGAGGAAGCGGGGACGGAACCGTAAAAAATGCCACGGACCTTGGTTGATTCGCTATTGTCTTTAAATACAGCATGGTGGCTTAAGAAGTATGAGGAAAATGGTTAACTTTCAGGTGCTACAGACAGAATTTTGCTCTCCTCTACCCTATTAGACAACTGGTTTCTGATGCATATTATATTAATACTAGTTATTGGAATAGAATCAAGTGACATTTTATCTTTGATGATTTTGTAATAAAACTGCCTTTTATTCATTTATTTAAACTTTATGTACAATAGTGGTACATGGGCGGACTTAATGCATCAAGGCATTCTCTACCAGTCAACCTTTGGGTTATAAAGACCATACTGTGGTATGTGTCCATTAAATAAAAATAAAGTTTAAGATTGAATTTTAAAGTTTCGGAAAGAAGATACGGATAATTTTTATACAATACTAATAAAATACATATAGGTATGTGCTAAAATAATAAACTAATAAATATGATATATAATAACCATGCCGAACGAATGAATGATTATGAACTTCAATCAAAGCAGTGGATAAGAGAACATGATTGAATTGATATTCCGATGAGTTAACGTTTATAGATTCCGATTATGAATGTGTATTATCTATAGCAAAAACACGGGCAGAGTAAATCTAGAAAGAGTTGGTCCAAGCTTGGCCATTAAAAGAGGAGTGAGACCAGGCGACCCGACCTAACCGAAGCTCTTCATTGCTATCCTATGTCGATAATAAGGAAATTGAATTGGGAAACGAGAGGCCTCTATATAAACGGTAAATACCTGAGCCACCTCCGATTTGCTGACGACTTAGTGCTTTTATCGGAATCAAGTTCGCAATTACAACACATCCTAAAATCAGTAAATGTGGCCAGTAAAGTGGTAGGACTTGACATGAACCCTGAACAGTGCAGAAAATACAATATTTGGTGAGAGCGATAAATTTAAATGTACCTACGAACAAATGTGTACTTAGGGTTGATTTTTCAATAGTCAGATAACTTTTATCTGAGGAATAAAAATGAGGTTTGACAGTTTTTGTACGGGAAAAATGTCAAACGGCCATATTTATTCTTCAGTTAAAAGTCATCCCATAGGTAAACTTATATCAGCTTCGACAAGGACTCTAACTGTTCAGAAAACGTAAAGCGAATTTAACATGGAACAAGTACTGAAGCCTAATGGATTTTTTTAAAAGCAATATGTGCTTATTATCGTGTCTTACTTATGCTTGCCAGTCTTGGAAATACTCAGACAAAATAAAGAGAAAAATTACCACTTGTCAGCAGGGCCTAGAATGAAGCATGCTCAAAATCAGGAGAATTCAAAAACAAGACATACAAAAATAAAAACCATATCTAAAGCTACCGATGCCCAAAACTATGATCAAAAACTGAAATGGAAATGGGCAATTGAGGGCATGAGGCAAGACTGTCAGATGAACGGTGGACCATAAGTGTGACCCAGTGGAGATGCCCAAGTAGGAAACGCACACACAGACCACAGACCACAGAGGAAAACCGCGTACGAAATGGGCGGACAACATCAGTAAAACGGATGGCTTAAGCTGGACGTAAACCGCCCAAGATTGAGAAAGCTGGAATTCTTTGGAGGGGGCCTCCACCTTTTTTTTTTAAGGATGGGAAATCATCAAATGACTTCTTCCGCTCTGGGTAGAGCGGAAGGGCGTGTCAGACTCTTACTGACTAAAACCCCTCCTCCGCAGGTGGGGGGCCTCCACCTGCGGAGGGGTTCTTGCTAATTAATAACATATATTGTATTAGATTAAAATTAGTTAACTTATTTAGTGAAATATAAGGCTTTTTTTATTTTTATAATGTATTTTATAAGTAGTTAATAATTTAGTAGTAGGAAATTAAAAATCATCTTGATTTGAGGTACTTACGTGGTACCTCACCAGGACTGGTCGGCATAGAAAACGGAAGAGGTGATACAGTCAGTGCCTTGCATAACCTTTTTTATTTTCTTAATTCTAAGAGGGGTCAGGGTATTGAGTTACGTACATCTTATCTATGCGACACATTTTTCGCCTACATCGACGCGAAAAAAGCGCAGGTTCAGCTAGTTGTACAATAAGAAGCATGATTAAATTGATAGCAACATGCAGTTAATCAAATCTTAGTACCGATTAGTAGTAACTATATTTAAAACGGAAAAGTATAAAATAAAATAAAGATTAAAAACTGAAACTCATCTATAGAAAAATAAAAGTGATCCAAAAAGTATGAAATAAGAAAATATTTTAGATATAATTTTTTTTACTTTATTATTTTGATTCAGAAGATGATGAAGATTTCAGAAAGGGGTAAGGGGGAAAGTGACAATAACACCTGGTCAGCCCCAAATGTCAACCTCACCTGCACGACCTCAGGTACAACGGCTCTCCAACTGTCGTGGTGCCCCTTGCTAGATAACCGACGAGGCGATGGCGACCGAGCTGTGGCGGGATAACTACTCACCTGCTCGGGCCATCGGGCAGAAGAGGCTCCAGTAGCCTTGGGATCTATATAATCTCTAAAATATCTGGCGCAGAAGGCAAAGAGAAACCACTGCGGCTATATTCCCAAGAAAGTCACATGAGAGCACGAATAGATAAGTCACGATCGCCCTGCGAACCGATTTGCGACCGGCGCCGCGCTGCGTCCGGGGCGCACGGTGTTAAGTTGGCTACCGGCCATGGTGTGGTAGGCGACCAGGCCCTCCATGGAAATTCTACTACTGGCAACTCCATGAAGCTTCGACGCCTCCAGACGATAGGAACATGGAATGTGCGCGGCTTGAACCAACCTGGAAAACTTACCCTATTGGAACGAGAAGTAGATAGAGTCGGTGTGAACATACGTGGTCTAAGTGAATCACACTGGAAAGGCAGCAGACATTTATTGACAGACCACCATGTCGTTTACTTTTCTGGCAACGACATCAGCAGCAGCAATGGTGTGGCCTTTTTAATACCCGTACATCAGAAGTATTGCGTGATGGGGTACGAGCCGGTAAGCGATCGGATTATCAGCATAAAGATAAAAGCTTCACCGATGAATCTTAACATCATTCAAGTGTATGCACCCACCTCTACCGCAAGAGACGAGGCAGTCGAGAAGTTTTACTCCAAATTGGAATCTACAATAGCGAAGGTACCCAATAGAGAGTTACTGGTTATCCTAGGAGATTGGAACGCTAAGATTGGAGAAAGCGCTCACCAGCTGAGCAAATGCTCGGGGAGATTTGGGCTCGGGAAACGGAATGAACGAGGTAAACGTTTAATAATATTCGCTTCAGAAAGCGACCTGCTAATTATAAATAGCCTCTTTAAACACCACCCTCGAAGGCTGCACACTTGGGTATCGCCCGATGGTAAAACCCGCAACCAAATCGCTTACATTAAGATTCGGTCGCGATGGAGATCATCAGTTAAAATGCCCATACGTTACCTGGAACTGATTGCGGATCTGACCACCAACTACTGATCTCTAAACTAAAGCTCAAGTTGACGGCAGCCAGAGTCACTAAAAAGACGAGAAAGCTGGAGGTGAAAGACGTTTTGTGATTCCGTTCGAATATTGAGCAGAATTGGTCACAGTGATCTGAAGCAGACCTGGCTAGCGAAACACCCGATGCACTATGGAACCGAACTAAATCACTCATCACTACAGCTATCTTGAAAACCGAACCACCAACTACAACCCACAAAAAACAGCTCTGGATGACTGATAGCACCTTCGAGCTTGTCGAAAAATGCCGGAAGATGCAAGCTGCGGGAGCCGATATTAAGGCTCTCAATAAAAGTCGGCACAGATTCAATTCAAATGCAGACAAGATCATAATGCCTACCTGCTCAATATGTGTAGGGATATCGAGGTTCATGCAGACAGATATGAGTCAAGAGACTTGTATCACAAGATCCGCCTCATCACAGAAACGCTGTCGAACAAAACTGGGCCATCAAAGATCAGAATGGTCATTTAGTCACTGAACTGGACACAATTTCTTTGGTTTGGAGGGATTATTGTCAGTCGTTGTTCCAAGATCCTCAGTCGCAAACTTTCACACCCACGGAGCCTGCGAGTAATATGCTCGAGCCGGATATTCTGGAGTCAGAAGTAAGAGCCGCTATTAAAAATCTTAAAATGGGAAAGCCACAGGTAAAGATGAGATCCCAATTGAAACTATACGAGCATTGGGAGAGCGTGGCGTTCACATCTTCCTCACCATGTGCAATAAGATATGGCTCACAGGCAAATGACCCTCGGAATGGGCTCACACAGTCTTTAGTCCTCTTCATAAAAAGGGTTCCACGAAGAAGTGTAGCAACTTTAGACTTATTGCCCTGATAGCCCACGCTAGCAAAATTATGCTACACATCATAAACGAGCGACTGAAAACATATGTATCCAGAAAAAATGCACCAGAGTAAGCCGGATTTGTGAAAGGAAAAGAAACCCGTGAACAAATTCTCATCGTTCGGCAAATCATTGAGAAGGCTCGAGAGTTCAACAAGCAAACATATATATGCTTTGTTGACTTCTCCAAAGCGTTCAACTCGGTGAAATGGTCAACGTTGTGGAAAACACGACTAGACATGGACACACCACAATATTTCGTGCACCTGCTCAGGGAGCTCTACGAAGCGGTAACGGCTTCAGTGCGGACAGATGATTTCGTCTCAGATAGTTTTCATCCAAGTGCGATGCGACAGGGATGCATAATATCACCTTTACTATTTAAGATCTACACCGAGCTTGTAATGCGAAATACTCTCGAAGACTGGACCGATGGAGTTGCGATTGGTGGATATAAACTTGCGAATTTGCGGTACGCAGATGACACCACTTTATTTGCGAGTAACGCTGGCCTTATGGAGGAATTACTTCCTAGAATAGAGCGCGTGAGTCTTGCGTTTGGGTTGAAGATAAACCGAGTTAAGAACAAGATGATGATCGTTGATCGCGTCAACGACAACTCGCCTGAAGTAACACAGATTGCTAAATGCGACGTGGTTCAGAGCTACGTATACCTTGGGGCTTCAATTACAAACAACGGTGGCTGCATAGATGAGGTGAAATGGCGTATGGCCATAACCAGAACTGCGATGGAGAAGTTAAGGAAAGTGTGCGGGAATCGCAACATTACCAAAGTCACTAAAGTCAGACGTGGACAGTGCGCGAGTTTGAAAAGGGGAAGATAGATGCCCTGGAAATGTGGTGCTGAAGAAAAATGCTCGGGATATCGTGGACGCAGTTCCGCACAAATGTTTCCATCCTCCAGGAGCACACGCACATCACGCAGCGTCTGCCGGCCGTAGTACAGTCGCGTGTCTCTAGGCGGGGTAACGACTCCATGGAGCGACTGGTCGTGCAGGGAAGAGTAGAGGGAACTAGATCGCGCGGCAGGTCACCTATGCGTTGGACTGATCAAATTAAATCCGCACTAGGAAGGCGCGTATCTGATTGCGTCAGACAGTCTGCCAACAGGGAGAGATGGCGAAAGATCGTGTGGAGAGCTGTGTCCGCCTCCACCACCGACGTGGACGCCTCGACGTGACCACGACCGCTCTGTCAAGAGTGAAACGACAGAGAAGAAGATTTTGATTCAAATTTGTATCGCAAGTTTTCCAGACAGAATCCATCAAATAACATGCTAAATTATATCGTCAAATTACGAATAAATCATCTTCCTTCAATATAAATACAGAATAAAATCTAAAGGGCCCGTTTTTTTATCAAAAGATTTTATTTATTTTATAGTAATCAAAGACTATTTTCATTTACTTGGGTTCGTTTATCACAGTGACCAAATTAATTTGGTGCTCAACGGTACGTGCGGAACAGTTTATGCATCGAAAACACACATTACCACACCACACTACATGCTAATTGCTGTTTACAACTGTTCCTAATACAACTGCCAAATACATTACTACCATAATGGTACTACGTGGCTTTCTTTCTCGCTGATCTAAGGTAATGGAAAACATGAAATAAAGCAACTGCTCTCTTTAATTGTGCTTAATTTGAGTCGTCTGTTGTGAATGAACAGTTGGTTTTTATTGAATTTCAAAAAGCTCATGTCATGTCATATTTGTGGCTGTGCAATATCGTTCAATGTTTAAAAAATGTAAATGTTATCCTAAATGAGTTACTTTTTGCTTTTGAGGTCGGCCCCCATCTAGATTATCTACAGTAACTGTGGGAGTAATAATTTACCTGTTAACGTAAACAAAAAAACCACGTGTTCAAAAGTTAATTCAAGAGCGCACCATTTGCCGCCGTCTCGGGCATCGTTTTCGATGAAATCTGGCTTTACACCTTTCTGGGTTAAATGTTTCCTTGAAAATGCCATTCTCACTTAATCCTTTAAATAAACGCAGCAATATAGAAATATCTAACAATTTCCTTCAATCTAAAACAAACTCCTGTCATTATTTTGATGACTTGACATATGTCCGTCTACCAAAGTCGGTAGGGATGAGCTTGATTACTGAGCTTGATAAACCCAATAAACCACCTAATGAAGTTGCGTACCGACCTATAAGTCTTCAACCTTTACTAAGTAAACTTCTCGAGAAGATCATAATGAATAGGATGAAGGTACACCTATATTATATTATTCCAAATCACCAATTTGGCTTCCGGGAGAAACATGAAACAATCGAGCTAGTTCACCGCGTTGTCGACGTTATAAGCAGATCACTGGAGGAAAAGAAATACTGTTCAGCAGTCTTTTTGGATACTAGCCAGGCCTTTGACAAAGTATGGCATGAGGGTCTGTTATACAAAGTCAAGAAAATGCTCCATCACTCATTTTTCCACATCATTAAGTCCTATCTCAGCAAACGATGTTTTGAAGTAAAGCAGCATGATGAACTTTCAGATTTGTATGACATTAAATCAGGAGTACCACAGGGAAGTATACTGGGCCCAATTATCTACATCATAATTATATACTGCTGACTTACCAACAATAGACAAGACTACGGTCGCAACATATGTAGACGATACAGCTTTGCTATCTACACACACGAATCCAATGATTGCATCAGAACACCTACAACATCACATTAACAAAATAAAGGAATGGATTAAAATTTAGAGAATTCACGCAAATCAAAGTAAATCAACACACGTAACTTTCACTCTCAGAAAAGACACTACACTACAGGACCGATTTATCAGGATGGAATGAGACATTCATCTGAGGAGTGTCTCTCCAAGCTAAAAAAAAGCCTTAAAGGGATATAAATATCAGACAAAAACAGTGGCTTATTGTTGTTTACAACAGATTGCCGTGGAGCAGAGTTAGACATTAAAAAAAAATTAAACTTAAACTAAAACGTATAAAATATAGGACATAATCGTAGTACACCAGTTTTTTATGTTTTTGGTTAAATAAAAATATACAATAATAAGTAGTTACTTAAAAGTATGAGATATGATTATTTACTGTCGTACTTACTTTTCTTCAATTAATTCAAGTAAGTACCTATGAGCGCACAGCTGGCGCTGATACGTCTCCGTTTTCTACTGACACGTATGTGCTTAATAACATGTTGTTTTTATCTTAAACATGATACGGTTTGGTTCTGTTTTTGTGTATAATGTCGGGTTTTTTCTTATAATCAACCTCAACATTTGGTGACAAATCTCTAATCACATTGTCAGGTCCAGAATATAATTGTTAAAGCTTATTATCGGTTTCATTTTTAATTAAGACTTGATCATTCGGCTAATAGCGTATTGGGTTTACATGTAGATCGTATCGTCTTTTTGTACCTATTTTATTGGCTATCAAATTGTTCCGAGCTTTGGTTTGAGAGACCTGTAGGCGGTACTTAAGTTCAAGGGGGTAACTGTCGTAATTATATAGAGACTCTACACACTTTGTCAAGTTATTGGGCAAGTTACACTTACTACCGTATACGAGTTCGAGTGGTGTAAATTTTGTTGACGTGTGAACTGTCGTATTATAAGCAAAGCACTAGAACGGTTACCAAGTACTCCACACTTCGGGTTTTTCTTCTGCCTGGATTCGTAGATACGCGCCTAGATTTTATGCGAGTTCTCTGGCGCTCCGATGCTTTGGTGATGATACGCAGTTGAGTTTAACTTCTGAATATGAAGTAATTCAACAATACTGTACATCACACATCACATCCGCACTACACCAGGGCCACCAGTATCGTGTTCTCCTCGCAGATTGGCCTCTGACAAATTAAAAATAACCCCCTTCCAAATACCGTCAAGGGCGAAAATAGTCGGGAAACCTAACGCGACGTTCTGGCCGCATCGTCTTGATGACGTCATCGTCAGCCGAAGGCAAGTCTTGGTTATTCGCGTGGGTGTTTACAGCCTCGCGTAGTTCACACATCAACCGGACTTGCGCGAGCGCAACGCAATGTTAGTACCATCTCGCTCACGCAACCGATTTGTGTGACGCAACAGGCCCGCTGGCCGCTTGAACAAAAGACTCGTCATAGCTACGCCGCGGCGTAGCTATGACGAGTCTTATCAGCTAACCGGCGCGCCGGTTAGCTGATAAGAAATTATCTACTAATGTAAAATATGTTTGTATGTTGAATGTTAGTAACATTAAATTATTTTGATTCGATTTTTGAATTTATATAAATACTAGCTGTTAGGTTACTTTGTAAATGTGTATATAAATTGTTTTTGATTTTAATTTGAAACAATTGCACAATTTATATTTAATACTTTATATTAGAGTCGGTCACAACAGTACTTAATTGGATAAGGATTAATAATAATAATAAAAAGTATACTATGATCGCACCATATATAACAACAGACCAGATATCACAGTTGTTGATAAAGAAAACAAACACACGTACATTATAGATATAGCAGTCCCAAACACTCATACTATACAAAAAACCATCACAGAAAAAATCAAGAAGTACACAGAGTTACAAGAGGAAATTACCAGAGTTTGGAAAATGAATAGTCACAATAGTCCCAATAGTAGTATCAACAACAGGTGTTATTCCAAAACAAATATTCAACAGTTTTATTGCACTCAATCTATCTAAATATACATACCTAACTTTGCAAAAAGCTGCCATATTAAAAAATACTTGCCGAATAGTTAGAAAATATTTACAACTTGATTTGGAAAACAATTTTACCGCAGTGCAGAGTAATCTGCCATCGAATAGTAATAGTAACTAGGATCTTTACCTTGGTTCACACCCGTGAGATTCTAGCAAATACCAGGTACTGATGAAAATGGTACTGAGAAAAAAATAAATAGGTTGGTTTTCTTTAACCAAAATAATAATAATAATAATAATAATAATCTGTGGCCCGGCTGTCAAGAAGACAGTCAAGAAATTTTTTCTCGCCGATTTTTATTGTAAATTATTTAAAACAAACCATCTTAAACCAACAAAATAAACCAGCAAAATGAACTTTAACCCGAAAACCATTAAAAAAAAAACATCAACACTACAATAGAACCGAAAAACATTGAAGATATGGCGAAGAAATTTTGAAATTGATGACATGCTGACGAGAAGCCGGGCACGTCACCTAGCCACACACCCATCACCTTCGGCCTCGTCGCTCAGCTCCGCCTCGCCGCCGCCGGAACCCAGCCCCACTGTGAGTGCTGTGACACCGGCCGTGGCAGTTGCGTCGAGCTCGAGCGACGAGTACTTCTCACCGCCCACGACGCCACCACCTGCACGTCGGCGAAGAGGACGCCGGCCGCCGGACGGCTTAGGACCTCGAGGCCCACCGGCCTCTGATAGGGTCCCAGCTCCCGGCGGAAGTGTGCAGCGCATGCGATGGACACAATCCATCAATGAAAATGTCATGCGCTCATACTTTGGGGCTACAGAGGGGGGAACTAACCTGACTGCGTACCGTGGTCGGATGCTCTCTCTGTTTCAGGTACTTGAACCAGCTGTCAACGTTTCGGCCCAACGACTGTCGGATCAGGTGCGCGTCATCCAACGTTACCGTATGTTGGATGACAGTGTGCTTGATCGCCTCCGAATGGAAATGTGTGGCCATGTCATTACTCCTCCGTCGCAGACTGTGGCACCACCACAGTCGCAAATATCCAGCCACGCCGACGAGGAGAGTAATGACAGGGTTACTAACGTAAGTACCCAGTGCAATGAGGAATTGAGGAGTGCTTTAGAGTGTGCTATTCGGGAATATCGCTACATACCGCCTGAACTAAGACCACGCTTACCTCGTTTGCCCATGCATAACAAAAATAGGGCGCTGGTAGCTGCTCTGGATTCGCAGTTGTCAAATTATTTTGATGACTGCGAAGACCTCACTGACACACACTCGATTATGTACTGCGCGGCTGTAGCGGCATGTCGTGTAGCTCATGTCAAAATGACTAATGACAGAGTTACACGACCAAAACCAGCCGTACCGGCTTGGCAGTGCAGGATCGAGCGTCGTATCGGTGGGGCCAGAGCGCTAATCGGCAAACTAATCTGCTTCAGGGAGGGCAACACTCGCCCTAGAGTGATGCGTTTTGTGAGACGGGCGTTTTCGGGGACTGATATCAGCCCCCGAGATTATATGTCACGTATCACAGAGCGCATCGACTTCCTGAAGCAGAAAGTGTATGCATGGGCAAACCGTATTCGTAGGTATAGGCGGCGAGTGGAGCGATACACCCAGAATCGCACATTCCGAAGTAATGAAAGGTGGGTATATAGGGTTTGGGAGCAACTGGACCAGGGTGTGACTGACACGCACCTGCCGGATGATGACGCCATGTGTTCGTTCTGGCGCAACATCTGGTCGGTGCCTGTCAGTCACACCGAGGGTGATTGGATTCGAGAGGTCGAACGAGCGTGCGATCCATTTCCAGAAATGGGGGCAATCACAATCAGCCCCCAAGATGTAGCCCGTGCAGTCCGTCCGTTGCCTAATTGGAAATCTCCAGGGCCGGACGGACTGCACAATTTTTGGATTAAGTGGCTACAAAGGTCGCACGCTCGTTTGGCATCTCAGTACCAAACTGCCTTAGAGTCCGGCTCGCTACCCGAATTTCTTACGACAGGAGTTACCCACCTGCTCCACAAATCGGGTAGTACCGCGGAACCCAAAAATTATAGACCGATCACGTGTCTACCGACGGTCTATAAGGTTCTTACATCTATTTTGAGAGCTAAAATTAATAATCATATTAACAGCAGCAACATCATGTCTGTCTCTCAAAATGGATGTAGGAATGGGTCCCGCGGTACTAAGGAGCTACTCCTTATTGATATGGCCATTAGCCAACAGGTTCGGCGTTCCCGAAAGGATCTGTCGACATGTTGGATAGACTATAAGAAGGCCTATGACTCGGTGCCTCATACATGGCTCAGGAGGGTGCTAGAATTGTATAAAATTGATACAATGCTACGCACCTTCCTGATGTCGTGTATGGGGCAATGGAGGACAGTTCTTCGCTATCCAGGATGTCGAAATATCCAGAGGAACAGCGAACCGGTAAGGATCGAGCGGGGTATATTTCAGGGCGATAGTTTGAGTCCACTTTGGTTTTGCCTAGCCTTGAACCCTCTAAGCACACTGTTGGAGAATTCAGGGCTGGGCTATCGGTTAAAGAGAGGTGGTCAGGTTATATCTCACCTCCTTTACATGGATGATTTGAAACTCTTTGCCCCCAGTAATCTGCAACTGATGGAGCTACTGAAGGTAACTGAAACTTTCAGTAGTGCCATCAGGATGGAGTTTGGTGTGGACAAATGTGCGGTCATGCATGTAAAGCGTGGGGAGATTATGGAATCCGTGGGAATTCAACTCTCGGATTCCATAAACCTCAGATCCCTCTCTTCAACTGAAACTTACAAGTATTTGGGTATGTCGGAAGCGTTAGGTATCAATGTTACTGACATGAAGCAATCGTTGAAGGAGCGCTTCTTTGGCCGCCTGAAGAAGGTATTCAATAGCCTTCTATCAGGCGGAAACAAGGTACGCGCTTTCAACGGTTGGGTCATGCCGGTATTGATGTACTCTTTCGGCGTACTCAAATGGACTCAAACGGAACTTGACGCCCTGGATAGGCGGGTCCGTACACTGCTTACTGCATATCGAATGCATCACCCACGGTCGTCGGTAATGAGACTGTATATCCCGCGAAAGTGTGGAGGTCGAGGCTTCTTAAATGCTAAGACTCTCCACAATCGCGAGATATGCAGTCTCAGGGAATATTTCCTAGCTGTCGACGTGGGTATGCATCGAGATGTAGTGGCGGTGGACAAGGGACTCACTCCGCTCTCTTTGGCAAATGAGAACTGGCGCAAACCTGCGGTGCTAGACACTGACGATCGCAGGGCGGTATGGCAAAGTAAGGAACTTCACGGACGCTATTTCCGGGCCCTACATCGGCCCGACGTAGATCAATTAGCGTCCGTAGCCTGGTTGCGTTTCGGTGATCTCTTTGGAGAAACCGAAGGTTTTGTCTGTGCAATTATGGACGAAGTTATCATGACGAATAACTACCGAAGATTTATTGTGAAGGACGGCACGGTTGACATATGTCGGGCATGTCACCGTCCGGGAGAATCGATTCGCCACATTGTCTCTGGTTGTTCTCGTCTAGCTAACGGAGAATACTTGCATAGGCACAACCTTGTAGCCAGGATTATCCATCAGCAACTTGCTCTGAAATACTCTCTTGTGGAATCGGAGGTGGCGTACTACAGGTATGCGCCCGACCCAGTTCTCGATAATGGCAATATCACATTGTACTGGGATCGGTCCATCATCACTGACAGGACTATTGTTGCTAATAAGCCTGATATAGTGGTGGTGGACCGAATCGAGAGGCGTGCAATGATTGTAGACATAACCGTTCCGCATGACGAGAACCTCGTGAAAGCCGAGAAAGATAAGCAAATCAAATATATTGACTTGGCTCGCGAGGTTGTCGACATGTGGGATGTGGACTCAGCAATCATTGTACCGATAGTTGTGTCAGCCAATGGCTTAATAGCCACGAGCCTCGACCAGCACCTCAGGAGGCTCTCGTTAGGCAGCTGGATCAAGGGCCTGATTCAGAAAGCGGTACTTCTGGACACGGCTCGTATTGTTAGGAGGTTCCTCTCTCTTGAGCCCTGACCGCCGGTAGCTTGGACCCTGTTCCCGATACCGGTGGGCTACTATTTTTATATTTTTAAATGTTTTTTTTTTATTTTTATAGTTTTTAAGAAATATTTAAAAATGTAAGCAATAAGTGTAAAAAAAATGAATAAACGGAATAATAATAATATCGGTGGTCCGGCTGTCAAGTTGACTGACACAATAAAATTCATATTCATATTTTTTACATTAATTTAAATATAAAAACAGCTCAAAATGTTCATATTACTGGACACAACAAGGAAAAAAAAATACAAACATTGGCACATAAATTACAATATGCACAATACTGGAAAAACAATGAATCTGTCATATCCTTACTTGTGAAATGTTGACAAGAAGCCGGGCACGAGCACAAACCGCACAACCAACATCTTCGGGTTCGTCGCTCAGCACCGCCTCGCAGCCGCCGAGACCTCCGCCAGCCGTGAGTCCAGAGATTCCGGTCGCTGCAGTTGCGTCGAGCTCGAGCGACGAATATTTCTCGCCGCCGACGACACCACCAACTGCGCGTCGGCGCGGACGAGGCCGACCTCCGACCAGCTTAGGACCTCGAGGCCCACCGGCCTCTGACAGGGTCCCCGCTATCGGTGGAAGTGTGCAGCGCATGCGATGGACGCAAACGATCAATGAAAATGTCATGCGCTCATACTATGGGGCTACAGAGGGGGGAACTAACTTGACTGCGTACCGTGGTCGGATGCTCTCTCTGTTTCAGGTGCTTGAGCCAGCTGTCAACGTATCAACCCAACGGCTATCGGATCAGGTGCGGTTCATCCTGCATAACCATATGTTGGATGACGCCGTACTTGATAGACTGCGTCTGGAGTCACGGAGTGGTTGCGTCTCACCTGCTTCGCCACCGGCCGCGGTGCAAATACAATCTAGTGTTTCACCGCGACCCAACAACGTCGGTGAAGATGATGGTGATGGGGCTATATCCGTGAGTACCCAATGCAATGAGCGATTGAGGAGCGCTTTGGAGGATGCTTTCCTAGAGTATCGCTCCACACCGCCTGAGCTTAGGCCCCGTCTACCTCGTTTGCCCATGCATAATAAAAATAGGGCGCTGGTGTGTGCTCTAGATTCGCAGCTAACAAATTATTTTGATAGCAGCGAAGACCTCGCCGATACCCACTCGATCTTGTACTGTGCGGCTGCAGCGGCATGTCGTGTAGCTCATGTCAAATTTCCCAGCAGTGACAGAGCTACACGACCAGCTGTACCAGCTTGGCAATGCAGGATCGAGCGTCGTATCGGTGAGACTAGAGCACTCATCGGCAAACTTATCTGCTTCAGGGAGGGCAACACTCGCCGTAGAGTGATGCGCTTTGTGAGGCGGGCGTTCTCAGGGACTGATACTAGTCCTCGGGATTATCTGACCCGCGTCACAGAGCGGAAAATCTATGCATGGGCAAACCGTATACGTCGGTACAAGCGGCGAGTGGAGCGATACACTCAGAATCGCACATTCCAAAGCAATGAGAGGTGGGTTTATAGGGCTTGGGAGCGACCGGACCAAGGGGTGACTGATACGCGCCTACCGGATGATGACGTCATGTGTTCATTCTGGCGTAACATCTGGTCGGTGCCTGTCAGTCACACCGAGGGTGATTGGACTCGGGAGGTCGAGCGCGCGTGCGATCCGATACCAGAAATGGGGGCAATTACCATCAGCCCCCAAGATGTAGCTCGTGCAGTCCGTCCGTTGCCTAACTGAAAATCCCCAGGACCGGACGGGCTGCACAACTTTTGGATCAAATGGTTCAAAAGATCGCACGCTCGCTTGGCATCTCAATTCCAGTCTGCCTTAGAGTCAGGCTCGCTACCCCAGTTCCTAACTACAGGAATAACCCACCTGCTCCATAAATCAGGTAGTACCGCGGAGCCTAAGAATTATAGACCAATCACGTGTTTACCGACGGTCTATAAAGTTCTTACATCCATTTTGAGAGCAAAGTTTAACCATCACATTGAAACTAATTCAATAATGTCTGCCTCTCAGAATGGATGTAGGAACGGGTCCCGCGGTACTAAGGAGCTGCTCCTCATCGATGTTGCCATTAGCCAACAGGTTCGTCGCTCCCGAAGGGATCTGTCGACATGCTGGATAGATTACAAGAAGGCCTATGACTCGGTGCCACATACATGGCTCATGAGGGTGCTGGAGCTGTATAAAGTAGATGCAGTTCTACGCACCTTCCTGATGTCGTGTATGGGGCAGTGGAGGACAGTACTTTGCCATCCAGGATGTCGACAGATCCAGGCGAACAGCGACCCGATAAGGATTGAGCGTGATATATTTCAGGGCGACAGCCTGAGTCCACTGTGGTTTTGTCTGGCCCTAAACCCTCTCAGTACACTGCTGGAAGGTTCGGGCCAAGGCTACCGGTTGAAAAGAGGTGGTCAGGTCATATCTCACCTCCTTTACATGGATGACTTGAAGCTCTTTGCCCCCAACAACTTGCAACTGATGAAGCTACTGAAGGTAACAGAAACCTTCAGTAGCGCCATCAGTATGGAATTTGGTGTGGACAAATGTGCGGACATGCATGTGAAGCGAGGGGAGATTGTGGAATCCGTGGGAACCCAACTCTCGGATTCCATAAACCTGAGATCCCTCAGCTCAACCGAAACTTACAAATATTTGGGTATGTCGGAAGCGTTGGGCATCAATGCTGCTGACGTGAAACAATCGTTGAAGGAGCGCTTCTTTGGTCGCCTGAATAAAGTACTCAACAGTCTTTTATCAGGCGGAAACAAGGTGTGCGCCTTTAACGGTTGGGTCATGCCGGTATTGATGTACTCTTTCGGTATACTCAAATGGACTCAGACGGAACTTGACGCCCTGGATAGGAGGGTACGCTCACTGCTTACCGCAAATCGGATGCATCACCCACGGTCATCGGTGATGAGGCTGTATATCCCGCGGAAGTGCGGAGGTCGTGGCTTCCTCAATGCTAAGACCCTGCACAACCGCGAGATATGCAGCCTTAGGGAGTTCTTCCTAGAGGCCGACGTGGGTATGCATCGGGATGTGGTAGCAGTGGACAAAGGCCTTACTGCGCTCTCCTTGGCTAACGAGATCTGGCGCAAACCTGTGGTATTAGATACCAATGACCGCAGGGAGGTATGGCAGAGCAAGGAGCTTCACGGACGCTTTTACCGGGTCCTACATGGACCTGATGTAAACTTTTTAGCGTCCGTAGCCTGGCTGCGTTTTGATGACCTCTTCGGGGAAACCGAAGGTTTTGTCTGTGCGATTATGGATGAAGTTATGATGACGAACAACTACCGGAAATACATTGTGAAGGACGGTACGGTTGACATATGTCGGGCATGTCACCGGCCCGGAGAATCCATCCGCCACATTATTTCTGGTTGTTCTAGTCTGGCTAACGGAGACTATTTGCACAGACACAACCTTGTAGCCAGGATTAACCACCAGCAACTTGCTCTTAAATACAATCTTGTGAAATCGGAAGTACCGTACTATAGGTATGTGCCCGACCCAGTTCTCGAAAATGGCAACTGCACGTTGTATTGGGTTCGGTCTATCATCACTGACAGGACTATTGTTGCCAATAAGCCTGACATAGTGGTGATAGATCGACTAGAGCGTCGCGCAATGATTGTTGATATAGCAGTCCCTCATGACGAGAACCTCGTGAAGACTGAGAAAGATAAACAAACGAAGTATCTTGACTTGGCTCGCGAGGTTGTCGACATGTGGGATGTGAACACAGTAGTCATTGTGCCGATAGTCGTGACGGCCAATGGCATAATTGCCAAGAGCCTCGACCAACATCTAAAGAGGCTCTCGTTGGGCAGCTGGATCAAGGGCTTGATCCAGAAAGCAGTACTCCTGGACACTGCGCGCATAGTGAGGAGGTTTCTCTCTCAGGGGCCCTGACCACCGGTACCTTGGGCCCTGTTCCCGATACCGGTGGGCTACTATTTTTTATATTGTTAAATGTTTTTTTTTAATTATACAGAAATATTTAAAAATTTAACTAATATGTAATATACAATAAATAAATGGAATAATAATAATAAGTTTATTACCAATAATATGTTAACAAAGGTTACAGGTACAGTAATAACATCAAAAGTGCAAAAAGGTATTATCTTCTGGCTCCCAAACTAGGTTAATAGCCTGTGACTTGGGGACCAGTGATTCCATAGTTGAACATTCAAATCTATGTACTCCAGTAACATGGACAATATAACTAAAAATTATTATATAAGTATATTATAAAAAGAAGAAAAAAAAAAAACTAAAAATTGTAGGTGTTGGAGTGGGAGTAAGTGGTGGTATGTGTGTGTAATTGTGAAGGTGGTGAGTGTGTATGAATGTATGGGTGTGATATACTTGAATTGAGGGGACAACTGTCTTAGGAAAGTGGGAGGAGCAGGTTTTCGGCTTTTAATGTGTATTGTTAATGCTGTATTGCTTCACATCGCTTCGTAAATAAGCCATTATTTCTCGTAAAAAGTAAAGGATAAAAAATGCTTAGTGTGGGTTATCCCTAACAGATAGACATATACTATTGCGGACTTTTTTTAGATCTTTTAAGGTGTACAATACTGTAGTACATTATTTTGATCTATCTCCTAGGGTTCAGCCAGCATTTGCAATGTAAGCGCAAAGAAATGAGTTTATTTACGACATCAGATTAGAAACCTCTAAAATTATCAGTGTTTTCTACTATATTATGCATGTTTATATACATGTAACCACTCTATCTTCTCTTGAATCACTCTATCTATTTATTTAAAATCAAAATCCGTTGCGTCGTTTTAAAGATCTAAGCATACATAGGGACAGACAGACAGCGGGAAGCGACTTTGTTTCATACTATGTAGTGATTATTAAAAGTATAGATTCTAGCTACACCCATATTATATGCCCGGTTTCCGAAGTATTCGTATATATGAGTATATATCGTGTATTGTCGCAGCTCACCGTGTAGGTTGCGTCAAGTTGCTAATATGTTAGAGCAACAATGCTGCCGTAGTGGCTAACCAGTGCAGGATCGACCATCTGACGGGGTCGAAGCACTTATCGGCAAATTAATCTGCTCCAGGAAGAGGCAGGAATTGAGGAAGAGCAATACTCCGCTCCTTACTGATGCGCTTAGAAAGGGTAGGTGTTCCCAGAGGCTGATGTAACTGACGGAACTATCATCCTAGAACTCTACGTGATTTTTTTACAATGTATAACCAAGTGCATCGAATTCTTACCGCTCAAAGGCTCCTTTCAGTAAAAGATGCCACTGTGGTCCAGACATAAGTCTAAGTGGCAAGAGGAAAGGTTTACATAAAATGGCGTTTTCAAGATTTGCCGAACCATAATACTGGTTGGTGGCCATGGTGATAAAAACAATATGGTGCTATGTTCTGCGTTATAGTATCAAATTTAGTTATACGCTGCTTCATATAAGCTTTTTTACGTAGAAGAAATAATATTCCAAAAGGCAATTATAATCAGCCCCCAAGTTTTAGCTGATGCAACTCATCCGTTACCTAATTGGAATACTTCAGTTTGGAAAGGATATAACTAACATAACTTTTAATGAAAATGGATACCTAGTTTCGAACCTCGTCTAGCGTCCGATTCTAGCTATATTCCATGGAGTTACCTAATTTTCGTAAGCTATCTCACCTTTCACCGGAACTGATCGACGAAATAAGCTTTGTACGCATGTTTTTATACGTTGGTCAGTTTTCGTTGGTTTTTCTGGGTAGTTTCATACTTACCACAGTGATTTTCCAGTTATACACAGGTTATTCAAATAGTATTATACCGTTTCATACGGTATTATACTATTTGAAAACTTTGTCCTACAATAAAACAAGAGATCTGTTTGAAAGACCTTGTTCCTGCGTTCACTTGGAGTTTCCCAAAAAATTACAATTTTGAACCCGATATACGACACGATCCTGCTGTTGGCGCCTTTTTACTTACAATGTGTAGAAAAAAACGGTACGATATTTCTTCAATTTATACAAGGAATGTTTTCAAAAGTCTGAGATTAGGACTTTACCCGACTTTGTTTCTTTCTCAACGGCTTTCTCCCGAAGTAGTGATCAAAATCAAACTTGTTCAAATTTGCAATGGAAATATCTTTTTATTTTCCCTTTGAGCTTGCAAGGTTTAAAGGGACCCGGGTCGTCAACTGCTTAAGGATATTAAACTTCCTAGTCGTTGCCTTAAAGTTATTTGAAGGGAGATTTTATCTATGTTTTCTTACTCTATTACCTCTATAGGTATCTATCTTTTAGTATAGCTTTGAATCAGTTGTCTCCGTAAATGTATTGAATTATTTTTATAGTTTATTTATCATTATCTTTTTTATAAGTTAATTGACAAAAGAAGCCAAGTTATTTTGTACTAGCTTTTATTTAGTTTCACCTGTCTCGATGTTTGTCTGTCATCAATACTTAAATTATATCATTTTTTAAATAAATCCGTGTTACATTTTGACGGCAAGAGAAATAAAAAGGTGTAACGCGCTTATATTTAAAAAAATGGGTAATAATGTACCTATAAAATGGTACATTTTTTGTCAGAATTAAATTATTTTTAACTTTTTAGTTATATTTTAACAAGTAATAAAAGCTTGTTTAAAAAAAACTTTATTTTTTTATTTTTTACACTACAAAAATTGGTTTCCTCTTCAAAAAAGGCCGTTAATTTTACAAAATTTTGCTGATTTATATCTTAAAGAGTTCCTGCAACGATATTCAACGAAAAAAAAAATCTACTCTCAAATGTTTTTCTTTTAACATTTAAAAACAAATCGCATATGTACCTACGTCATAAGGTCACTGACTACCCAAGGAAGAAAGCTTAAATCAAATAAATAACATTCGTTCGCTTTTATAAAGCAGAAATAAATTATTTTTCCCATAGGGTGAATCTCGTTACACAGCTACGCAATCCTTGGATATTGATTCACTTTTACAATCTGCATGTAATCCGAAAATGTCCTTTCATTGCATGGCTCCCAAGTGTTTGAATAATTCAGTAAACTGTAATATAAACTATTTTCTGGATACATATTTTTCAGAGCAATGACGCGTAGTTGCAGTATCCTAGAGGCAGGCGGATGGCTCGCGGTATTTGAGCTCCCAAAGTGTTGTGGAACCGCCCTGCGCAACCCGAGCTGAGTCAACTTGACCTGGGGCGGAAATAAGGTAGGGGGTGAAAAAACAAATGGTCGCGAGGCAGCCGCTTGAAACAGCGGTTGCCTGAAAGCGTGTACGCCGTTTAAATAATGAAATTTTAATGCCATCCCTCCTGGTGCGATTGGCGCCCTGTACCTATGCTAGCGAAGAAAAAAAAAATGACAGGCAGACGCTTGAAAATTGCCATGTTTGCTCTTCGTCACATACCTACAGATTCACACTACAGACCTTCTATACTGGAAACAAATTGCCATCCATCCCGGCCGGTCGGTTATCGATCCGTCGGAGCTTGAAGCCGGAAAAAAAAAATCCGAGCGGTGGATGAGAACTTAGGAAAAATGCACTTAAAATCATTGAAATCGGATGGCATTTATTTGTTAAGTCTTGTATGATGTAAAAAACGATATGCACGAATGCCATCCCTCTCCCATGAAATTTAATCTCCCTGTGGCCGCGCAATAAATGGTTTGCAATCAATTGCCATTGACAATTGCCATGACATGATGTGCCTTTTATCTAAAGCTGTGGTAATAGGGATCGTTCGAAAACCTTTCGAAAACATTTTGTTGCGAGTATTCCAATTTGACAAATTTGCGTTTGTAGGATAGCATTAAAATTTCATTATATAAACAGCGTACGCACTTTCAGGCAACCGATGTTTCAATCGGCTGCCTAGCGGCAATATTTTTTTCACATCCCTCCCTAATTCCACCCCAGGTCAAGTTGACTCAGTTCGGGTTACACAGGGCGGTTCCACAACACTTCGGGAGCTCAAATACTGCGAGCCATCCGGCTGCCTCTAGGATATTGCAACTACGCGTCATTGCTTTAACTGTATTTTGCCGTTTATGTAAAAATGATAGGTGTTTCTCCAGATGAAATGATTTTTGAACAGGTTCGTCATGGTTTAGTTTTATTACAACTTTATTGATAAATTTTATAAAAAACCAACCAGGTGCGAGTCGGACTCGCGTACAAAGGGTTCAGAACGAATATTTTTTTAACACTTTACTTTAAAATCATAGACTTGTTATAGGTTTTCCTGTAATCTATAAATAAATTTTAAATATCTGTATTTTTTTCAAAATTTTAGACTCAGGAGCGAAAAAAAAAATTTTGAGCCCCTTAAATGTGCCCTTTTATTAGATAATAGGTATGTTACACGGTACATTACGTAAAACATTTTTTAAAATTTTCTTTTCTCAATAAGTGACCCCATTTTCAAAATTTAATTATATTATTTTCTGTACGCGTCCGTGTTTGGGTCACAGGAGGATATACATATGTATATCCTCCTGTGATGTGTGTGTAACACGTTTCAACTGAATCGGTCCAGTAGATTCGGAGAAAATCGGCTGTGTCGGACGGACAAACAGACAGACATACAACCTAACCTACTACTAATAAATAAAAAAAAAATCTGATTTCGTTTTACATACCATAGAGGTGTAAGGATTAAACTATTATACTTTGTACATATATACCAATACGAAGGTCAAAACATGCTTGGGAAATGTGGTATATTATTCTTTAATAACTTATTTCAAAACACTTACGTGTAGCATTTAGCTTGTATTTTGTGTTGTATCTAGATTTTATATCACTTCCAATGTATCTTTACAGTAGCTGTAATTTAGGATAAGGTTCTAAAGATACATTGAAGGGTTTTTTAAATAAGGTATTAAAGAATTATACCACATTTTCCCGACAACCCCCGAAAATTTTCAACGCCATTTGAAATTTTGACTGTTTAAATAAATCCTTGATCTAACACACAACATCTTTCATGCTTCATTTAACACTCTCATCTAATCACACATAGGGGGAGATGGTTCACATTCAATGAAGCATAGGTACTCCACAAGGAAATATTCAGATATAATTCATTAATAACCTAGCTTATTTTTTTAAATACATGTTGTAATCCGCACCTGTTTGAAATCACATTCAGAACTTATTTACAATATATAGAATGCATTCGAGTATTTTTCGAGTTGTAGAATCGAATAGAGAAGAGTTAAAACCCAAGCATAAGTGGCTTTTTTTAACGCGTTTAAGAAAAACTAAGCTTTAGTGGCTTTTTCCTAACGAGTAGTAGGTGCATGACCGCACTGCTTAGCCTGCTTCATATTGTCGATGTTTTTAAACCTATGGGCGACGCGTGGTGTAATGGTTATGTTGAAAATTGTGGCTAATGCGAAAGGGAGAAGATCACGCTCCAAGGAAGAGGGTAGGAGGCGGAGGGGTGCGACCCTTATCTCTGTGGAGAACGACGCGCGCACCATCTATAAAACAAATATTCTCAAGTTTTAGAACAAAGAACACAAAATAAATAATAGCACTTTAAATATTTATAAGTAATGGATACATTGTTGCAATAGCGATACTTACACCAATGCGTAAATTTGTAACTTTTACATTCTAGATATCAGGTAGCCACCACCCTGCATAACACTTATTTTAGGATACTTGACTACTACTAACTTTGTTGCATTATAAGTAAAGAAATATAAGAATATTCGCAAATAATCCAATTTTTATCGGGATACGCGTTAAGTGAGTAAGTGAGAGCGCGCTCGGCGGAGTGGGAGGGGCCCCCGCGTCCCATGCCACACTCGTTCGCCATCAGTCGCCCCTAAGTCTCAGGTTTGCACACAGCATCCCGACACTTTATCGCCTAATATTTCGCACAATATAATAACTAAAGCCTTTTAAATCACGTAAATGTTGTCATGTTTTTGATCAAATAACGGATCTGCTGATCGAAGACAGTTCACATCCAAAAATGGTGTTTAATAGTTACTACGCTACCCGATATACCGGCTTGTTGTTGTTAAACGCAGTGATATTATCAGCGCAACCCTTCACAGTAGAGAAAATAGCCGTCGGTAAGTTTTAATAAAGCACGTGCATAGTTCAATCAAGTTTCACAATATTTGCTTTATGCTTTACGTACAATATTATCGCAGCATTAACAATTTTCGCGTGAATGTATATTTTTGTTTTGCGTAATCAAGTACTGTGCGAACAGGCATCGTGTTAGTATTTATTTATAATTTATTACTTGTAGTAGTAGTCAAATGTGTTTTGCTCTCGTCTCACTTCGCGTAGTGTTTTCCATATAATCACCATGTACGTGAATCGATTTTCTCTTTCTAATTCGTCGCTATGCTCTCGCTCGCACGGAGTAGATGCGGGGTTTGGTAGGGGTGAACAATTTTCAGGCGCGTTTTTAAAATAACTTCGTTTTGTTTCTATATAACATCAGTTAGTGACACATCGAAGCCTTCGCTTCATAATTTAATGGGAAAAGAACACCTTTATGTTCTCTTGGACCTTCATTCAATATACGCGAGTCACTTTATTTGTAGATGAGTAATAGGAGAGGAATTTTAGAACCACGTTGTTTGATCAGACATGATGCTATTGTCTGTCTTGTAACTTGTTGTTTTATATAATAAAATAAGCTAAAACATTCTTTCCATAGTAACTAGATTTAGAAAAAAAACGGATAGATGCGAGTCGAACTCGCGTGCACTGCGTTCCGAACTGAAATGAAATGTTTACAAATTTCAACTGAAAGGGTCCACCAGATTCGGCGAAAGTCGGCTGTGACAGAGGGACAGGACCGACAGGCAAGACAGGCCGAGTGATCCTTTCAGGGTTCCGTTTTTCCATACAAAGATTCGGAACCCTTAAAATCTAGATAAGTATATGAAATTAACATTTAGGTACATTAGGTACATAACGGAGTCTCTTCATACACGTGGTGCTATTATCGTACTATAGTTTTGAGCTAAATGTATCTTGATCGGATTTTATAAATTGTGTATGTGTATTTTTTATGGTTTTTTAGGATTATGAAATTGGCTTATGTTTATACTATGCATTACTATAACAGGTTTTGGTGAAAATACAGCAAAAAGAAATGAGCTAGCAAGAAGTAGACAAAACAAATATGTAAAATCCGAAATCACCAAAATTTTCTTTTAGAATTTATGGAACTTGTAAAATAAAATGGAACGACTATTTCGACAAAGTTAAACTGACGCAATATTTGGAGAGGAACTGAGGGCCTAGCATGAATGTTTTTGACGTATAGTAACTTAACGTTACATTTTACCATAACTATAATAGGTACTCGTTTCACACATAATATTTATTTGAATTGGATACTATATTCCTATTTTTGTATGAAACAAATTGTGTATGTCACATAAAATAAAACCAAAATTCTATGGGGTTATCGTTTATATATTGAAAATTCACTAACTTCAACGATACTGTGACGTTGCTTTACCTACGTCAAAACGTTCGAGCTAGGCCCTCTGGCCGTAATTACCAGACTGGAATAGTTCGTTTCATGCTCCCGCAGACTGGGCTGTACCCGCGTTGTTGAAGTCATCGCTTTGTACGCAGATAGTAGGGATAGTAATCAAGCATTTTCCACAGCGCGGCGCCGAAAAACCAACGTTGCTCTGCTGTTGTTTCTAAATACCATAGAGTAAAGATTTATGCCAGCGTCGCACGGGACACAATAACATAATCTTCCTTTGTGACAAGTATATAATTTTGTACTGCAAAATTGTAAAGTTCAGACTATCCTTTATTATGATTCAGTTTTTTTTAAACAAGTCAAGCAAGGATTTTTTTTATCTGTTTTAACAGACTCTTACACACAGTCATCATCTGTCTAGCCTTTTCCAAACTATATTGGGGTCGGCTTCCAGTCAAACCGGATTCAGCTGAATATCAGTATTTTACGTGGAGCGGCTGCCTACCAGACCTCCACAACCCATTAACTGGGTAACACGGTACTCCTTGGCAAGACTGGTGTCAGATTATCTGGCTTCTGACTATCCTCCTCTTCTGTTTAGTTACTCTTACACACAGTATAACATATAATACTGCTCATATTACTTCCATAGTCATATTTCTTACGTTGATATTTAGTACTGGTCTCACACTGAAAGTTTTTAGAATAGGCCAGTAAAGAAAATCAGCCGATGAAAAATGTATTTAACTCTTGGGAAATGCGTAGATGTGTTATGAATTCATATATCATTTGTTTTTACAAATTGGCGGCCATTTAAAAAGTGTGGTTCGTGCGTCGGTTAATTAAACTAAAGTTTGCTGCAGCGTTAAATCTTCGCATATATCGTCTAACTAAAATATTAAACAGGCAGCGTAAGTACGCGCTTACGTTGCGGTTACGGTAACGTGTGACGACTTCAAGTCTCCATAGATTTTTCGAGGCAACTAGGACCGTTGTCCCAGTTGCCGGATCCATTTTTTATAAATAATTTTAAAGTAGTCGCCGCTAAGCCTACAGTTTTCATTTCGTCCCTTAATAATAATCTTAAATCGATCCAGCCTACCCGTCCTACCCCTAGCAACGTTCTAAGACGAGGTCCATACACCACGGGTGTCCTTTGAGTGTAGTCGCTTAGTTTGTAATTTTTTTATAAGCCCTGGCAGCTTTAGTATTTATATTAAGGTCGCCACGGACAAGTCCAGTTAAGCAGTCGGTTGAACTGCGAGAGGCAACGCATATTTTTTTAAAATTTTGAGTGACTGAAACTGGACCGGCGAAGCATTTTCGGTTGACTGTACTGTTTCTGGCTTGAACAATAGAATTTTTTATTCATTTATGGGTGGTCCTAGTCGCCGGAAGCCTCGATTTTCCAAACCAGAAGAGACTGGTTTTTACCTACAATTACTTCATTAGACTTCATACTCTTTCTCGAAATTTATCAGAATAGAAATAAATAAATAAAATTATAAGAAAATTTAATGAATTGATATCCGTTTAACTGATACCTCATGATGCTGTCATTTCTTGATGTATTTTTGCAGTGTTGAAATAAATACGCAGTCATATTTTCAGAACATTGACAACTAGATTATAATAAATTAATTAAAAGAAAGAACATAAAATAAATACTGATAAATAGCACAATAAAATAAATTAAAAACCCTTGATAAATCATCACGTAAAAATCTGTGTTTAGTCACAAATTTTTGCCTACAACCGGTTTCGTAATGGAACATCTGAATGTTTTTATCTATAATTGTAAAACGCGTTGTAATAAATGAATTTTTTTTTTCTGTTGCGGTATTATATTATAACACATTTATTCATTTGATTAACAAATAATTTTATTTAACTACTGAATCAGTATTTATGTCCAGGTTCACGCTTTGATCCGAATTATCGCTTTATTAGCGCCGCTTTACACTGCATAAATGTCAAAGCGACACTAAAGTTAGTATCTCTACTGGAATATTTTGTTGCTACACATTGATACAATAACAGTGACGGTACCTACATGGATCAAATATTGTTGTAGAGACTTTTAATAAAAGTTTTTTTTTTTCAATTGATTAATTTTCGTTCCGGCTGAACATATGTGACTATTTTTTTACTTTCGAACAATGTATGCAGGCTTCGTAAATGCATTTTTTGAGCGAATGTGTTGAAAAAAATAAAAATTAACTGTTGACACGATTCTGAGTAATCACTTAGCCAACAAGTAAACTTGGTTTGCTTTAGACTAAAGAAACCATTAATTTCGCGTCCGATCACGTTATAACGATCTATCTGTTTTGATTGTCTTTTTCCATGACGGAAATCGTTTAATTTTCTTTATCTTGGGGCCCGGTAGTGTTCCCGCCAAGACAGGAAAAAGGAAGCTGGGCTCACTTTATCTCGGAACGTCTCGTCGTGTTTTAGAACCCTTCTATTTTGGGTCTGGAAAACTCAAAAGTGCTCCAATGCGAAGGATAAGATGTTGTTGATGGTAAGCTCAGTAGCTTACCATCACGACATACTATACGGATATAATAATTCCATGAATAAGAATATTTAACGGCTAAGCCATAACTTTTTAACAAGATGTAGGGTTTATAGAGCTAAGCAAAATAGAGTTATAAGACTTGGCTCGAGTTGTGATTTAATAACTCTTACCGTAAGAACCTGTGTGTGTTTCTTGGCAATCAATATACCATATTTTTTTAAAGGAATAGATAAAACTTTACATAGGGTGACATAATGGGCAGCCTTTTTGTTAAACCCTATGGTCGATTTCTCAAACGTCAGATAACTTTCGCGTCAAGAATAAAATTGTTATTTGAATGCTATTGTTTGTGGTTTGGACATAATTATGTCGAACTATTAAATTTAAACGCAAGTAAGCAATACGGACTGATACAGCTGCGATTTAGCGAAAAAAGCGTTTGAAGATTTCTAACTCTTAGGTTCATGGAACATTAACAGGCCAAAATTTATTTGTAGAACCATAATGCAAATAGCTGAACGTTATGTTATAAAAAAAACAGTCAATTGAATACTTTCGAAAACAACAAGCAATGCGTCAATATTTGTAGGTTTCTAAATAAATTGTGGGAAATTCATTAATGACATAGGTACTTTACTGGACTAATTCTAATTTCATACAGTAAGAGAACTGAAAAATACTAAATATGCACTGCGCAGATAACTTTATTTCGTACCGCATTTAACTTAATACAATCTTATAAGCTGACTAATGAATTAAACAAATACTTAGGGCATACTGAAAGTTTGTGGATTCTGATAAATAAGACTAGATATAAGACTTACGATACATTTATTGTTTTTCAAAGTATATTCCCTCGCAATTAATCTGAAGCCAGTGTACAAAGCAGCTGGACCAGTCTGTCTTGACCTCTTCAATGGCTTCATGGAATGCATTCACCTCCGACTCAGAGCTCGTAAAACATGTGCTTCTAAGTGTGTTTTTAATTATTGGGTTAAAAAAAGAACTCGCAGGGTGCGAGTTCCGGGCTGTTAGATGGATGCGTCATCAGTTCCACATTTAAAACCAAATACACTTCCACAACCTTAGCGGAATGTGGACGACATGGAAGATGGAAGGAGGACATTGCTCGCGAACATTTCAAGACTCTGACTAGCAGGTATTGACGTACCAACCTGCAGTCACTGTCCTTTGATCTTCAAGCGATACTGTAGTGTAATGTCCTGATTTGCCGAAAAAGAAGCAACGATTTTTCTACCAATGTTCGACTTTTCTTAACTTTCGTCGGAAAATTTTCAAAAGAAAAGACCGGCTCTGGCGACTAGCTTTTTCTGACGGGTTTAAATCAGTAAAACCTCTTTCGTCACCTGTTACGATATTATAGACAACCAACGACTCCTCCGTTTAACTTTTTTATCGGTTTACGGAACCACTGGACACGGAGTCGTATCTGGTTCTCCGTTAAGGCATGTAGTAGAGTGTAAAGCTTCCGAACCTTCAGATACACATCTAAAATATTATGCACTTAGCTCATTTCAATGCCTAACAAAGTATTAAAGCCTAACAAAGTAAGCTGACAAGTAATGTTTTTGTCAGTTTCAATAAGTTGTCATACGGTATCAATATAAGATTCTGTGACCGCAGTCGCTGGCCGACCTTCACGTACCTCGTCATAGAGATGATCACGTCCTCATCTTAATTTTCCAAACCACGAATACACGGAGCTGCAACACAGCGTGCTTCATCACCGAATGCCAATTGGAGTCTCTTGCAACTCTCTTGTTGACTTAAGCCACATCAAAAATCATAAAAAATCATTAAACGAAAATGTTCACGAGTTCAATTCATTTTGGTAGCGACACACAATTTTCGAAAGGAAATGAAAAAAATAATGACAGTGTCGCAAATTCAAAAGTAACATGTTCCTAAAGAGTTCCATTTTCGAATTACATACTTGTTTTTTGTTTAATATCTCATCGAAATTTTTTCTAAGCATGTAATATCAATTTTTAGTATCTCATTTTAGACCGTACATTTAATGTATACTTCAGTTATAGAAGGAAACCTATTACTAGCTATAGAAAAACTATAATACTCGTGCACATATTCTGTAACATATGTTACATATCGCTATTGGTTACCTAAATAAATAATTTATAATAAAAAGAAAATAAAATAAATAATACATTTAGTAACTTGTATATTTCAAATATTGTGAGAACAAAAATTTACAACAACATAATTGAATACAGCATATGATCATAATATCTTAAGCTTAGCTTAGTTGTAGCGAGTGAAAATAGGCTTTAAAGTAGAAGGTGGTGCTGATTTATAATGCTGAATACTAGCTGAATAGTACCTACCCGTGCGTTACTTCGGTCATATAAGCAAAGACACGCTGACAGTTTGGTTTTTAGACTGGGCCTAACTTCCAGTCGTTGCGGCTATTTGACAGGGAGGGACGAAAATGAGCCAATGCAACATTTTAGTTGATGCCACATCAGCCATCAACGAGATGAGTCGCAATCTTTTGATGTAGTAAAATAGAAGATCATAATCCTGTGCCTGCCAGGAGGATCTTATGAAAGGCTCGGCATAAAATCGAATGCTTCCATTACACTAATTTTGATGGGGTGTCACTCTGTATAATTTTTTTTTTAACTTTCATGTTTATTAATTTAAGGAATTCATTCAAACAAATCCCGCGTTCTCACCCTTTTATGGGATGAAAAGTCCCAGTAACTTCGGATGTGCGATGATATGTCAGTCAAACACTTTCTACGTTTATGTTTATAGGGAATATACACTATACACACAAAGTTATAAGATGCCAGGCATGTTTTCTAAATAGTGCAAACAAAATTATTAGTTGAAGAAGAATGAAGAATCTTTATTTCTTATAATAAAATTGACACAGTTAACTAAAATGAGATAAATTCCTTTGCAATTGCCGGAAAAAACACGCCTTATTACAACTTTACGTTCTGTTATCAATTAATATAAAACTCTTATTCAATTAATGAACGCATTATGATAAAGTTAATATTGAAAAAAGCACAGTGTATATTTCTTTCCCCATAACAAAACGTAGGTAAATATAAAATGGGTCATTTCACTACGCTCATGTACGTTCGACTGGTTTATTGACCATATGCGTGTCACATACCTTGCTAAGAAGCCGTGTGTAACTCTGCAATACTCTAAAAGTCTCTTGTTTGCAGCAGACATAGCAACATAAGTTGTACGCGGAGTTGCATCCTACTTATTTGTATCAGCAAAATGTAGGTAGAGAAAACTGGCTCAAATAGCGCCAACACATTAACAGATCTGCAAAAAATACGAATTCGTAACGCATGTCAAACCTTTTTAAGGATTGTTTGACATAAACGTACATTGATCATACAAAGAAAACTGAACATCATCGTAGCAATGCGCTGTCTGTCACAGGCTGACTAGCAATCGTACTTTTATTTTCACTATCTGCTATAAAAAAAAACAGTGCGAGACAGCACACAGCCTAAATCGCTGGGAACTTGTAATTTTCACATCAGTTTTACGAAATTAAAAAAATTAAAAACCCCTACTAAAGTAGATTTTAAAAGTAAAAAATAAAACGTATTGATCCTTTTAGTTTAATATAAGTAGGTACGATTCTTTGAGCCCAGCGTTTTCGCCTCGGGAGACCGTAAATTTTTGTAATTACATACTTAGTATAGTTGTGGGGGACCACAATGGTGCCAGAGAGGGGGGGCTTTTTAACTTAATATACCTGTAATGTACTAAAAGCTTAATAAAAAATAATTCGTTAGGTCCTAGGTAACAGTCATCACTTTACATTCCTCATCAATCTAGGGCATTGATCAGACAAATAATATTAGTATAGACATAACATACATACTTACATACAAATCTTTATATTTTCATTTCGTTAAATTCCTCATTCCCTTTCAATATAGTGTACATTATTCTACTAGTCAAGCCTTTTCAATTGATACCCATATTGAGGCAGTTGTAAAAAACATAGGAAGGTAATTCGCCATTTTCGACACAAATGTAAATTTGTTGAAGAAGAAGAAATAAATAAATAAAAATACCTTATTTTGTGGTGGCGGCCATCTTGGATTTGAAATTTATCAAAGTGTATAGAATTCTACTAGTAAAGCCCTTTCATTTGATACCCATATTGAGGGAGTTGTGCAAAAAAAAATGTAATCGGCCATTTCGTGGAATGGAAATAGTCATTTGATGATTTCACATCCAAAAAACATAGATACGGAAAACTTTTGTCTAAAACTGTAATGTGACGTACTTTCATGCAAAATTTCATCCGAAATTTCACCACCTTAGTTCGGTAATTCCATTACAATAGAACCATGTTTTAATTTTATGTTAGTTTAAGGCTTCTGTAGATAAATCACTAAAGACAGTCGTAATTTTATAAAACCGAATGATTTTGAAGCAATTAAAAGCAAATACACATGAAAATCTAACCGAATGGGGACCTGAATACACTTGTTCGGAAAAGCTACCAATACGTGGACTTGTCTACACACTGCATATTAAAATATAAATTGACGTCACACACGATCGGGGTGTAAGCATGAATTTTCGCTACCAAACCGAGGTCCACCAAGGTCGACTTCAAGTTTTCTTTATTAATTATACAGAAAAGGTTCAAAATCGAATGGAGAATACGATTGATTGGTCAGGTCAATCCGAGGACGTACGGAAAAGTCCTCGGATTGAAAGTGTCCTCGGATGTGCCTTATGTATTCAAGTGCATGTCCTCGCATGGTACTTTACACAAACACACACACACACACACAGACGTGTCAAACTTATAACACCCCCGGCGTTTTAAAAACAAACGGTCGGGGGTTCAAAACAAAGGTAACTAAGGAAGGCTATTTAAAAATGTATTCCCTATAGTTGTTAGTTAAATAGGGATAGGATGGGCTTGTGTGATAGGATAGGCTTGAATGAAGATTTTGTGTGGTGAATGTATATAATATTCACCACACAACCTCGGAAAGATTTTGTTTGTCACTTGGAATCTGGGTGCAAAAGTGAATTTTGTCCGCTAGCGTGGAAAGATTTCTTTAATTACGAATCTTTCTACTCAGTCATTTTCTATATCGCTAGTCCACTGAAAATGCATTAATTATTATTTCATTTCAGTGCGCCAACCTCATTTTTAGAATAATCGTGCCAATAGCATTAATAATAAACGCGATGAGATCGCAATATTCCTCCGCGATCATCTCAGACAGACGTCTTCCTCATACAGGAATCTTTTAAAAACTTCACGGCAACTACCCTAAAACTGCCAACTACCATATAGATCGCAACGATAGGTCTTGTTGTCACGGAGGTGATCTCTTATTTATTACAAAAAGGCGCTGTACTGCATCTTTTTGATTCCTCCCGCACCCCGCTCTCTACTCGAGTACTCAGCCTGTCGGCTAGGTATGGCTGGTCATCAACCGATCACCATCAGCACCTCCGCCTACTACCCGCCGCCCTCGACCTCGTTTTCCACGCCTGACAACCCCATCGCTCTCACTAGCGACTGCACCATCCTCTTTGGCATGAGTGACTCCCATATATTAGCGGGTTATCTCAATGCTAACAAAAGAGCGGAAGGGAGTGTCAGTTTGTGTCAGTTTTTTGTGGAGAGTCATTTGATGATTTCCCATCCAAAATATAAAAAGGTAACTCTGAAATCAGCGCTCCGATGACTCCCAATCACTTCCCTCACGATCCGACCCATGTTCTCGATTAAATTTTTTCAAACCTCCGTTTGCAATCTATAGAAACGAGCTCAATAATACTGCCGGCACGGTCCAGAGCTTTTGCATCTAGGGGAGCTCGGGCCACCTCGATCCCGACCTGCCTCCCCCGCCTTAAGTAAACACCGACTGGAGGAAAGTAAGCGAAAGGCACCACGTCGCCTCACCTTGATACCTACCCCGGCCATAATCATCCTCTCAGCTGCGGACACGACGGCGGCAAAACTTTAACGAATGTTCAAGGTAAGTTCCAGTGGCGGAAGCCTACCGCTGGAAACTCCTGGAAGATATACAGAATCTGATACCCGAAAAAAACGCAGCCATCTGTGCGTACAACGCTTTTCCCTAAGACGCGTATAAAGCTTACATGTGCAACTTGCAGCGTGTGGTAAAAGAACGCACTGCTAAGCAGCGTACCGCGCGCGCAGGGCGTTTAGCAAATCAAGGCCACCTCACCTTTTGGCACCTTCAGAGGAAGTTACGATCAAACGAATAAAATACCATGCCCCCTCTCATTTGCCCCGATAAAAGTTTGAAGCGGAATGTCTAGCCGGTACTTCACATATAATTTAGTAGGTACTCCACAAACTCCATATCCCCTTCTACCAAGGGGGTTTAAGGTTAGTTATGGAAAATGAAGCCCAAAGATTTTCATTGATCACCCAGCAATTTTTGCTGTTGATTCTGTGGACTCGTGATGCAACTGCACCCCGAAAAATTCAACAAAAATGTTTTTTTTTTTTTATAGAAATCATTTATTGATTCAACTTCGGACCAAGCATTAATATTCTCCCCAGTTCGCTCGAATCGCAACATTTTTTTTACTTAGAGCATTTTAAGCCATCGTTACTTTTAAACGAAAGGTCCGATTAGAATATTTTAAGGTGTAATTTACATGTACTTAATCAATCTTAAATATCAAGCCATTTATATGAATAAGGATTAATATTTTGTTACCAAAAATATCATCATTATATCATTCCACGCGGGTTTTGATTGAATCATTTGAAAAAAAAAGGTCATTGAGACTTATCTATAAAAGCTAAACATATTCCTTCGTGGACTTTTTTATAGGTAAAAATGAGTACTTCACTCATTACATAATTTTTATGTATCGTTTATAGTTTTCTCAGTGCACGCTAAATAATGATTTGATTAAGCAAAATGTTACTACTTTATATATATTTATTTTATTATAGATATTTTTCTAAAATAAAATATAGCCTTCGTTTTAAGTAATATATAGATTTCTAATGGTGAAGGAATTTTTAAAATCGATTAAATAGTTTTTGAGCCAAAACAAAGAAACAAACTAATCAATATTCTAATATAAGTTTAGATAAAGATTCGGCGTGCCAGACTGTTCCGTGCTCATCTTGCGACTTTTATTTGAACTACGCCTTTCGCTATCACATAGAGGGTGCAGTCTCGTCCACTTACCTTAGCTGGAGTCCCCCAGGGTTCATTACTATACCCCTTGTCTTTACACTGTTCAACAACGATATCTCAAAAAAAGGCCCAGTTTGCCCTATTTGCTGACGACACGACCGTTTACTATACCGGTCGCGATGCAGACTCTACCGCTCGCGTTGTCCAAACTTCCGCAAACATTTTGGGAAGATGGTTCAGAAAATGGTGAATCGATATAAACTCCGATAAGAGCTAGGCTGTTCTCTTTTTAAAACCGCGGCATAAACTCCCTCCCCCCGTCCAACCACCATGTATGGCAAGCCGATCGTACCACAAAAGGCAGGCCCATTCTCACGCCGCCCTCACTTAGAGAAAGCTCCACTTCATCACGACTGCCCGTAGCGAGTTGTCTTCAGGTGCAAAAAGCGACTTCTCACTGCGGTCATCCGTCCCATCGTGACGCACGCAACGTCTCTTCACCTCCATAGGATGCAGACATTCCAAAACTGTTTCCTTCAAAAAATCACGGATGCCTCGATGTAAACCTCAAATTGCCCACCATCCAGCAGTTCATGAAACGCATTATCAACGCAATATGGACTCCAAGTTTATTGCAAATTTACCTATTTTAAGGAACACACTCTCTTACAATGGTAAGAGAGTGCGTTCCTTAAACAGTTATACTTACATACAAAGTGAATGCACCTTGTATGTAAGAATAACTTAACGACAAATATTATGTAGTTTAGTCCGTTGCACAGTTTAAAAGAAACTACACTGAGCGACACAAAAGCATTTCGGCAACTTAATTGCTAACATACAAATTATAATAGGGAAAACTGACCTTTAGCGTCTCTTCGTGTATGGATAACTTGAGTTAAAGCTGTACATTTTATCTTTTCATGCTAAACCATGAGACAATTTAGGCAAGCGACTAAATATATTAAGTGAATGAGAAGTTTGAGGGCTAGCGGCGAAATAACTAATGTGACGAATTAGCATCACAACCCACAAGTCAATAACCGTTTACAGACCAAGTTATTTATCTGTAAACTATTTGAAAACAATAAACCTTATTTAATAAAAGATAGTTACGGAAGGATCCAAACAGTTTATAAGAAAACCAAAATAGCTTTATCTTTCTTTGTTAACGGAGAAAGAACCTCCGTAGTGTTTTTAAAAAGTGCTGATGCCACAAATGTCATCATAATCACTCATTTTCAACCGACTTCCAAAATAAAGAGGTTATCAATTCGACTGTATGTTTTTTTTTGTGTGTTGTTATGCGATCATTCCGTCAATTACATATTGATTTTGATGATTATGTTTTAGTCGAAAGTCTATACTCCTGAGGTAGCCCCATTGGCACCAAGTCAGAATCTGATGATGGGATCCCTGGGGAATTGAGGGCAACCCTCAAACTTTAAAGGCACATGTGTTTTTCATATACTTTCTAACGCAATTCAGATCGTTGTGCCTGGTAATCAACATCTCATCTTGCTGAGCTGATGGTGGAAGGTATAAGTTAGGATCTGATACTGGGATCCCAGGACAAATGTTTGATCAGTGATATTTTCTCCCATTGTCAAACGATTTGGATGATTCTTTTTTTTTTTGGAATATATTTTTCCAAACTGGCTCCATTTCAATTTGGTGAAGATCTGATCTCCCAGGATTGCTGAAATTACATGTCTGTTTATTGATTACACCAGTTCATAACATAACATCACGCCGGTACGCTGTGAAGGGGTACGCAGATGCAAACAAGTCAACCTGAATTAACATGTTTTTGAGGTTATCTATTCGGGCATGCCTTTATTGTTTATTAACCGATCTTGATGAATCTTTTTGCATTGGGTTTAGATAAAGCTATATTGCATTTGCACTGTACGGTGAAATTCAAAGATAAACCAGTGACCTCCTCACCTTAAAATCAGTAAAAACTAGTAAAAAAGCAAAGTAGATATATTTAACTATGAGCTGGTCTGGACTTGGACTGCGCAGCCACACAGAAACTCCTTAACGGCAAATAGTACAACCACTCATCATGGGAATGATGACACTTATTTGTGGGGTATCACCACTAAAAAATGGAAACTAAAAAAAACTTTTTTACAAAAAAAACCGACTAAAGTATAAAATAACTTTAACTTTGGAAGTCTGTGTTAAAAAACGAAAAAACATCCAATCTCGGGGCATATTATAGTGCAAAAGTGTGTGCGCTAACACAGGTGCACTCTCTCTTTCATCACTCTCATATTCCGATGAGGCGGCAACCCGACACGACCGGAGAGAGATCTGGCGCAGGACCAACGGCTTAACCTGCTTTCCGAGGCACAGGGGTTTCACACCACCAACTTCAAAACTCCGGGCTGTCACTGGGAAATTCCTAATGGTAAAACCCAATAACACTTTTTGCCCAACCTGGGAATCGAACCTTTTATTATATGCCGTGCTAAGTAAATGCGCTTGCTCACCTAAAACTCATCTCTCAAGTAAGAAAACGTCAATTAGACATGCTTTCCCTGACGTGCTCATGCTCATGTTGGAATTGGAGTTAGTTTTTACAAGAATGTGGGCCTTAGTTTCTTTCTAGAAACGATCTATTGCACTTGTTAATTCCATAGATTTTGATGAAAGTTCCTTAAATATAATTATACATACTTAATAATAAAATATAAAACATTCATTCATTTCGTGTTTTTAATGTATACTTTTTTTTCTTTCTTTTTTTTCTTAGTTCTTTTTAAATGTTATGGTTTTGTTAGATTCGATATCAAGATGAAGTTTTTGTCACAATTTTTAAAAGTTAAAAGTCTTGGTTAAAAGTTACCTGCGCTGGAAACTGATTTTATCATTTTGCTTCAAGTTTTAGAATGTTAGACCTACTTAACGCATAAAACTTATTTAATTAATAAATCACTCTAGCAAAGCCAGTATTTTTGAATGGCTAACAATGAGTCTCTATTGAAACAAAATTATTTGGACGGTCTACTCGCACCACAAATATCTGCAAACTGTCAATTGTGATACAGTCTACAAAAATCGCAACTGGAACATTGAGTTAGTGCGCCTAGAATGCAGAGTGCAATATAATGTAAGTGGGAACAGCTGATACGACGTCAAACGTGCATCTATCAATACTTCACACTTCAGAGCACAGCTGTGGTAAGCTTCCAGTTAACACAGATAAAATGTTTAAAGTGGGTCTATCATACCGCATGAACAGCTAGGAAACCACATTACATTGTATCAGGTACTTGAAATATGTTTTAGCTTTTATAAAACTTAGAAAAACTCGTTTTCATATATCTTCTGATTTAGCATAAAACATTGCTTTGTAAGATTTCCTTCCAGCAAACATTACAAATCTGTATTACATCCATAAAAAATCGTTTTCGATCCGCAGCTAAAATAGCTATTTTTAGCATATAAATTTAGATTCTATTGTGTAGATTCAACTTGGCAGATATTTTATATTGCTTAGATAGATTCTGTTTTGTGAACTGTCACATTCGTATTCTGTAGTTTAAATGACGAATGTTTTTGCATTAGTTTTCACTTTGGTTACATGAAACGTTAGCCTTTTCTTGCGGTACCAGGAATAACCCTTCTGCTATGGCTTCTTCCCGTTCTAATAAGGCTTCATGGGGCCTCGTTTGCAACTTAAACCGACCATATGAGCGTTAAACACTCGCTATATGTACGAATAGGTACATATCCCTGGATGGAGGTGAAAAGGCTTGAAGAAAATAAATACCTACCCTCAGTGAAAAAAACCCTAATGAATACAAGAAAGACTTTTTTTTTTTAAACATAATACTTATTAACTGCTTTGGACACAATCGGTTCAGGCGTTTGATATAAGAACGAAGATTAAGTTATGGATATCAAGAAAATGATAGTGTCTTGCCATGGTTTTTATGAAACTGCTCAAAATGAATAGTGTAGCACTTGATAAAAAACCGACCAAGTGCAAGTCAGACTCATGCGCATAGGGTACCAAACAAATAATATTCTTTTATCTCGTTACTTTTAAATGAAATACTTCTTATAGGTTTTCCTGTTACCTATCATCTGTATTTTTCCAAATTTTAGGCTCAGTAGTTTCTTTGCATGCTTCGTAACGGAATATTTAAAAATATATAAAAAAAATTACACCCTTACACCCTTACAATGAGCTCTTTGATTTTATATATCACAAGGTATATTTAGTTATTTTTTTATGTTTCTAGTTTTCTCGCCAAAAAGTGACCCTATTTTCAAAATTTATTTATTTTCGTAACGCATCCGTGTTTGAGTCGTTGATTCTGAGAAAATCAACTGTGACAGACCGACAGACAGACAACTGAGTGATTCTATAAGAGATCTCTGTAATAAATACTTATAAAAATGATGAAAACGAAGACATCATTTGAGAACAAAATATGAACACATATTTTTTTATGGGTTTCGGAACGCCGCCGCGCCGCCGCCGCTGCTCGCAAATAATATGGATGGCGTTTTCCAAACCGCCGTTTACCAAACGCGAACTATTTGGTATAACTTATTGACAAGTGCGGTTACGAAGAGTTTTCAATCGACCCCGAAATGATGCAGACGGACCACGTATCAAACGTCCTGTCGAAGAGGATGATTTAAGCAACTGGAAACCATTTTTTTAAAAATGTGGCAGGCACCTAGACTAAACATAGTCCAAGATTAGCTTTACTCTGTGTAGTGAATGACATAATCCACGTGAATGCCACGCGCTATTTTATACCATGTCAAAAGAAGACTAAACCCTGTTTCTGAGGTATCATCTAACGCTATTTGTCATAACGCCATTGGTTGGTTGGTGGTTTACGGACAGACAGACGACAAATAAAATACCTCAGAAACCGGGCATCAGACGGACTAATTTTATTTCTGCCGATTGAAGTTAAACACCGATACTTTGACATCGAATAATAAACAAAAGTTTTTGGACACACTTATGCGCAAAAACCCTTTATTGGTTTAATTTTTATCTTACTTCTACCGAGACTACTTTGAGTCTTTTTCCCTATCCTTCCTAATTTTGAATTTGATCGTCCACGCCAACTTGAAAAATTCACCCTAGTACAGAATTTCCCTTAAGATTTTTAAGATAGATAGTTTGCTTTTAATCACCATATTGCACCTACCACCATTCTCTGCTTCACCCAAAGGTTGACTGGTAGAGAATGCCTATGGCATTAAGTCCGCCTCTGTACATTTGTGTGCGTAAAGTGGTATAAATAAATAAATCTAAAAAATAAGAGATTAAACCAAATTACGTACTTCTAAATACTCTATTTGAAATTTTTAAAAGAAAAGAGACTCATGAAGTGAGTGTATGAAACAATTGAAATCAATAATAATCCTTATTCAATAGTCAGCTGGATCTTGCCAAATATACTTATGTTGCCCTTTCTCAATTCAACGTTCGAAATATCGTTTAGAAGTAACATCATTACTCCGATCCCCCATTAATTTAAGAGCATAGAAGAGTGAAAGAGATTGCTGACCTGGCACCCGCAACATTGGGAACATACTTGTACTTTGTGACTACAATCAACATGAAAGCCTTCAACTTCACTATGATTTACGAGTCCAATGTATCATGCCATATATTAACGTAGTTCATTCGAACCCATCGCATTGATGAACTATCATTAATCTTAAAATGTCTGTGATTAAGCCTCACTAGCTGACCATGGAAACAAATTGACATTATTTTTCTATCATGTGTTTCATGAGAGGAGCTACTGGCTAAATAATAACAGCTGCACGGGTCGAACTTTAAGTTTAAGCAACCTTTCCGAGGTCGGTCTGTGGATGGGTGACATCTTAACATACCGTGACTCCTCCGTGCCTCAGAAATCACGTTGAGACGGTGGTCCCGGCTGTCATTCGTAGATTTTTGGCTGTCGATATAGATTGTCGGAAGCCAGGAAATCTTACACCAGTCTTGCAAGAAGCACCGTGTAACCCATTTACTGAGTTGTGAGGTCTGATAAGCAGTCGTTGCACGTAAACTACTGGTATTCAGTTGAATCCAATTTGACTGGAAGCCGACCCCAATATAGTTGGGCAAACACTAGGCTACTAAAGACTAGGTGATGATGTTTTTGATGAGATTCAATCATAAAAAATCTTCTTTATTTGCAACCTTATTCGATAGGATTACAAATAATATAATTTTAATATAATTAGAAAAATAAGTTTATTCTTAATCCGCTCGGATGCAAACGACGACGCGCTTTGATCCAGTAACGGCCACTTCTAAACCAAAGATATTTTTGAAGTTTACTCCATAAGAAACGATTTTCATATTTAGCCCGCGGTATGAAAATTGTACGAGGAGTAAAATCGAGCGCTAACTATTGGTGTGACGTTACGTTCCTTTGCGCAACGTACTTTGCGCACCTTTCACTTCGAGTTTATGTATGTGTGTATACTGTATAATACAAAGTATACTCAGCTTGTTTTAGATGCTTTCATTTACCCTCTTTTAACATAATCTACACAATAATAGTTCTTAAGGAGTAAACTCCAGTCGTGCGTCGGAGCTGACACACACTTTTTTTAACCCCCGACGCAAAAACGACCACGATGTTATAAGTTTGGCGTGTCTGTGTGTGTGTCTCTCTGTGGCATCGTAGCTCCCGAACGGATGAACCGATTTTGATTTTGGTTTATGACGAATTATTATTTTTTTCACTTCTCCCGCAATATGGATTTCAAATGAAAGGGCTTGACTAGTAGAATACTATGCATTATATTGAAAGGGAATAAGAAATATTAACAAACGAAAACAAAAATAAAAACTTGAAAATATTTTTTTTTGTCTGATCAATGCCCTAGATTGATGAGTAAAGTGGAGTGATGACTGGTACCTAGAACCTATCGAATTATTTTGGTGAGTGTGTGAGATCTTAGGGTTTCTAGTGGTACCTATTAAGTAATTTAAGTTTAAAAAGCATGAAATAAAAATATTAAATTTAAAAATTTAAAAACCCTCGCCAAAAAAATCTTTGCGGTCCCCCGACGCGATGACGCTTGGCCCAAAGAATCGTACCTATATTAAACTGAAAGAATCAATACATTTTTTTTTTTAAAGTGAACCTTTTATTACAGCGTCTCAAATTTTTTGGTTTGTGTGTATCGCATGTCGCGTGACGGTCGGCCGCGGAGGGATAAAATGAAAGGCGCTCGTCAGAGCAGCCGAGGCCAATATGGCGGCGTCTATAGTTCCATCAGCTGACCGTGTAGTGTATAGACTATTACTCATTTGTGCCAGTGCTCCACGCTAATTTGTTTGTTTTTGTCAGTGTTTTTTTATCTTTCTATCTATTTTTATTTTTTCTATCTTATTTTAATGTTATTATATTCTTGTTTATTGTATTCTTTCTATATTTATTTAATGAAATATTATTCCGAAAATTTTTAGTTTTTACTTTTTAAAGTTTCTTTGTCGGGGTTTTTTAAATTTTCATTTTTTTATTTTATTTCGTGTTTTGCAAGCGGGCCTTATTGACGGAAAAAGAACCTAATGTAGTGGTTGTTTTATCATTTTCTCTATAATATATCGAGAGTACATTCATCGTAATAGCTGTTGTCGAATTGGGTTAGAGAAACAGATATGAAATAGTTTAAAAAAGGGAATTAAGCTAAAGTTTGCGATTCATTGAATACATACCTTTGGTGACGAGTATACCACTATCCGACTGACTGTTTGAATTCCGTTTTTTCACTTGAATACCAAACATATTATAAAGTACAAGATTACTGAGTAATATAACTGCGTATATGAATCCAACAAAGTTATACAACAGTCATTCAACAGCGGTTCCAAAAAAGACGCTAAAACTGTAATATACCATAGTTATGCAACGAACAAAAAGCTGGCGAAAGCGCTAAACATCGCATAGCTACATCAAATATACAATGTGTAACAGAATAAACGCAATACCTGAAAAGGGGCATTATACTCATCATGCTGAACAAGTTTTATTATGGGACCAACCCCGAAATCAGGAAAAAATAATCGGCTGTTCAGTACAGTTTGTCAAGTTTTCTGAATATAAATGTATGGGGCAGGCGATTTTTTTTTGCGATATCGGGTTTGGTCCCTTATTAAAACCTGTTTTTAATGATGAGTACAACGACCCCTTTTCAGATATTGCGTTTATTCTGTTACACGTTGTATATACGTGTATGTCTATGAAACACACTATGTAGTGACAGTACTGAGCAAGGGAAAGCTTTTATGACTCCAAATGCCGATAATACTGGACTAACATTTATGCACTTCTAGTAAGTTCGTTTCTTTAGGAACTTGTTAGGTTTAGATCATTTACAAGTTCCAAAAACCTCTTTCAATTGAAATCAAAACAGGTTTCTTATTGCCAGCGAGTAAAATACCTACTATAGTAAAAACCAAAGAACGTTTTATAAAAAGTCAATAGTTAAAAATCTACTACAGGCCACCACGGTGCATTCACTAAAGGTTTTAACCGCATATATAATAAAAATATTACTATGCTGGTAATATTGCACCTAGCTATTATCGTTTCATAAAATCTCCGACACTGGAGCCTGCCCGTGCTATAGAATACCTTTGCAGCGGTGAAAAGTTTCTTTTAATCTTCTTTTAATGAAGTTATAGTCTCACAACCAGGTAAGAAGACACTTTCAAGTACAAACAAATCCTATCGTATAACAATGGAGCAAAAAGTTCTTGGAAAAATAATTACAGTTTTTTTATTTTATGTGTAAGTAGGTACTATTTAAATATAGTACCTATATATCGGCGCAATTACAATAGTTTGTCATTACAAGTATTCAAATAATTAAGATTCATAATTTGTTTGTACAAAAATTAGTTAGTTGATTGACTTTAAGTTTATTACGATGTAAAATTAACGTTGAAACAGCGTTTTACTATTCATGTTATTGTAATTTAAATTTTTCAATACTTAACCAAAAAATTACACGTGCACGTGGGAGGGGCAAACCCTTTAAATACGGCCGCACTGTCGGCGCTAGAGCATCCAGTTCGATCCAGCCCGTCCCTAGCTGTCCTCCCCCCAGCGACGCCCTAAGCCGAGGCCCGTACCCCACAGGTGCCCTTAGCGTGTAGTCGCTTAGTTTGTAAGTTTTTTTATAAGCCCTTGCTGGAGACTTTAATATTATATTAAGGCCACCACAGGCAAGCCCGGTTAAGCAGTCGACAACCTTGGTTGAACTGCGAGAAGCCACTCATAAAAAAAAGGCGCTAGAGCATTAACGCTTGAGCCACTGGACAGTACGGACCTCTCTGTGACGTAGTTACGGTGTTCGTTGAATAAACGAATTTTGAAACAAGTTGTGAAGTTTTCTTTTGATAAACCAAAAATGAGTGATCATGATGACATTTGTGACGTCAGTTATGATGACGTCACACTTTTTAAAAAACACCATGGAGTTGAATTTACAAAATATGCTTTAATATTCCGTGTACACATTATTAAGGAATCTTCTTTGTAAAATTGTTGCTATCTAAACTAAGATGCCAATTTTCATGTATATCATAATACCCAAGAAATACGAATCTTAGATACTAATTTTAAAATATCAAAATCGTGTTTTGGAGATTTTTGTTAAAATTACTAATGACAGCCTTGATTATTTACTTCAGTCAATACTCGAACTAAGTTTCACGTACATTGGCCCAAGGAATAAGATTCTTTCATACAAAGTTTAACACTCCTTAATTCACCTATTGAGAGGAGTTGAGAAAAACTAATATTGTCAATTTTTATTATTTACTTTGGTCAAGATTTGCACCAAATTTCAACAAAATTTGGTCAAGGAATAAGATTTACAAACTTCCAACCCCTATTTCACTCCCTTAGGGGATGAATTATCAAAAATCCTTTCTTATCGGATACTTACGTCATACAAAGAACACACCCTCCAAGTTTCAGGTCTCTACAGTCAGCGGTTCAGGCTGTGCTTTGATCCGTCAGTCAGTCATTCAGGACAAAGCATTCTATATGTATAGATTATATGCAATATGGTATATTCGCACACTTTTGAGAATCAATTAATAAAAACATAGAATGTGAATTTTATTTTCAGACCAGGTTTAGTAGTTTATGAATGTGAACTATGAAAGTTACAAATTCATAAACTAAACCAACATAATTTTTTTTACAATGTAATAAAAATTGTGACAGTACGCGTGTCACACTGAAAGTTGAAATAAAATAAAAAGCAGAACCGTGGAGAAGTCTGTTGTTATTGCTTTTCGAAGTAGTTGTAGTCTAAAATAGTGGATCCAATCTTCTTTAGGGATCTCTTCCACGATTTTTTCAAACGCTTCAGGGTTCATAAAACGAATTCTTCTAAGTATATCTTTTATTTTCGGAAATAAATAAAAGTCACAAGTTGCCAAGTCGGGACTGTAAAGAAGATGACTCACTAACGCCACATCTTCGATAGACAAATATTCGATAGTCCATCTGGCGGTGTGAGCTGGAGTGTTGTTGTGGTGGAGGAGGATCCTGCTTCTTGGACGCTGCTGTCTAAGATTTTCCAAGACAACTAGTAAATAATGACTGACATACCAATCTGCAGTAACAGTCCTTTTATCATCTAGGACAGTTGTTGCGAAATGACCCGTTCGTGCGAAGAATGAGGCGGTCACCTTTTTCTCTTGACTTGCGCTTCTTTACTTTTGTCAGCAAATCTTCGAATGGAAACATCCATTGCGCAGATTGTCTTTTGATACTATTAAAACGTTAGCGCGAGGGGCAATCCGGCGGCCACATCTGTTTCACACACACGCACAGTTGGATGCTCGGATATGTCTGCCCCGTGTCCGATCTTTTGGTTTTGAGCACAGACAGCAGGCAAGCATCAGGCAGGTATTTCTGTGGCTGTTCTTGCCATAAATTAGGTGTATTGCCCACCAGGCATGACTGTCAGACAGATCTGTTGGGTAAATCCGGGCATATATAGCATATACGCTGATGTCATATACAGCGTTCGAGTCACCAAGCATTGAGCGGCAACAATCCAAACGACGGCTTATCTCGGACATATCTAGTACAAAGCTTTCTGTTGTCAAAATGTGTTCATGTAAGACTTTTTTTAACTTCGTCCCTCACTAGAATTGTACCTACTTGACTAATACCAATGCCTAAAGCTGCCCAAATCTGTAAATATGTCGCCCTTCTATCAGCTTCCATCGTTAGTCGCACAAAACTCATGTTATCTTCAGTAGTCGCTGTAGAAGGGCGTCCTTCTCGTAAGTCATCAGTGAGTTGGCTTCGACCACGTTTAAACTCATTAAATCAATTGTAAACAGTTGCACGGGATGGGGCTTCGTCATGAATGCTAATCGAAGTCTGTCGTGACAGTGTTATTAAGTAAGATCGCAACGAAAGTCGTAATAAATAATTGAACGAAAATTTTCTCAAGTCAAACATATTTGGACGCACTACAGACACTTTTTAAATTACCGGTAAATTGTTAAAACAATTGATAGACATATGAATTCACAAAGATACAGATTCCCAAAGATTTCCTAATTCGAAATTTAAATAAATTTTTCATCGACTGCTTTTTTCAGTATGACCCCCGTAGGTACTATATTCCTGCGGATGAAGTCACGGACAACGCGCTAGTAATCGCAAAAATTTAATACGTTCACATATACTGCTAAGCATGCTCACCTGTTAAGTAAACTACACTCGCGAGCATTAAACTGGAATCACTTCATCATGTGTTGCACAAAAGTAATTTTTACAATTTCTATGCAATTTACTGTGGATTGTAGTATATCATTTGAAAGGATAGCTTCCTACCTCTATCAATATCATAACCAAAGATTATTCACCTTATGTCATGGAATATAAAAACAAAAAAATTTTTTTTTTGTTGTCTTAAAACCCCATAAAAAGAGGCCGTTTATGAAAATTTGTCATCAGTCCAAAGCCGCTCCAGTCGCATCCTAATTAAACAAGGGTTGTCTCAGCGCGACAGTTTTATCAGAGCCAGTCTTGTATCTCGAAGGTAAAGAGATAAAAGGAGACTTAAAACTTAGTTTGGAGACCAGGATCTGGACGACTGCGATGCATTTCGGTGAGAATAACCAATAGGACCTATTTTTCAAAATCGACACCCGACCTGCTTGAACGTCTAGTAGCAGCTCAGCGAAGTTTGAGGGAGGGCTGTCAGCGAATGGACAGTTAGCCATAGACTCTAAGAAGCGAAATTTATCCCAAAAAGGCCAGAATCATATCAATGAGTAAAGCTTGCTCATAATAACTTATAAAAGGTCACTTGTAAGTCATTAACCATTTGCGGAATTTGTTCGAAAGAGTCAACGCGGCCCTAGAACGCATAGGCCATTAGGAGGAACATAGATGGGTTTTAGACAGTAAGAGTCTAACACTCCCTTCCGGTCCGCCCAGAGCGAAAGAAGTCATTTGATGATTTCCCATCCATCAAACAAAAAATGAAGCCATTAACCGGTCATTACGGAGTCACAGCTGATATCAAAGAGCAAATATACTTGGAATCGCGATAGTTATAAATCGCTTGCCAATGAAAATCTCCACAAACAAGAGGCGGAACACTTCATTGGACATCTTTATCGGTCGTACAGTGACAAAGCGAGAACACCGTATTCTCAAAGCGTCATCCGTTTGATTTATAGTTGCTGACCAAAACGTTTATGTGAATCACTAAAGCCACAGCTCGCTAGCTCCTTTAATACTGCTGGAACACGCAAACCCGCCTTGCTTTACGGGCCCGCTACTACTATCACTACGACTTTTTTCGCTTCCAGTGGTTCTTGAGAGCCAGTTTTCTCTAGAAATATTTCATCCATTTCCAACTTCATTTCAACCTATATTAAGTTAAAATGTTTCAAGAGAGAGCTTATGGAGCTACAGTCCACAGCCAAAGTTATCTAGTGTTTTCGCTGGCCAAACAATCTTTTTAAGAAGGTAGGGTATAGTAAATACAATGGTCTAACCTTCATTTACTTTTTTTTTCCATTTACTTTCAAAAAAAATTGTAAAAACGTTTATTAAATAAATAAAAGTCACCACCAGGTGCCAGGTCGGGACTTATTATATATATTCTTGGGCGCTGCTGTCTAACATTTTCCAAGACAACTGGTAAACAATGACTGACATACCAATTAACAGTGTCAGTCCTTTTATCATCTGAAAAGTTCAGGAGCTAGGAGGTTAAATAAAACGCAGTATACTTTCCAATGCTTCGTTATATCAATTTCATAATACTCAATTTAATAAAATTATTAATCAAAACATGTTGAACATTTCATGGCGGCAGAATAATCGCGAATGGCACAGATTAAAAATCACCACCACATAAAACTAATGCTCATTCACTTTAAGTACTTTAAATAAAATGGAACTTCCGAAATTACTACTTAATGCTTGTAGTAGTAGTTTGATGTTCAGATTTAAACACAGAATATCAGCAAAATGATAAAAGATAACACATCTAGGTCGGAGAATTGTTGCTGAATGACCCGTCCGTCCTAAGAATGAGGCAATCATCTTTTTCTCTTGACTTGTGCCCTTCTTTATTTTTGTCGGCAAATCTTCGAAAGGAAAAAACCATTGCGCATATTCTCTTTTGTTTTTGGGTTCGTATTAATAAATCAAGCTTTTATCACATTTTTTTTTTTTTTTTTTTTTTTTTTTTTTCGGGGGAAGCATCAATATATAGCATTCGAGTCGCCTCCGTAATACTTCTCAAGCATTGAGGGGCGCCAATCCAAACGTATCTACATGGTCAGGGTATAAATATCTAGTACAAAGCTTTCTGATGCCTAAATGTTCATGTAAGACTTTTGTACTTGACTCATACCAATGCCTAAAGTTGCCCAAATCGGTTGAAATATTTCTATCAGTTTCTATCATTAGCCGCACAGCACTCACGTTATCTTCAGCACTCACGTAAACAGTGGCACGGCATGGGGCTTTGTCATGAAATGCTAATAGAAGTTTATCGTAACAATGTTGTTGAGTAAGACCGCCACGAAAATCGTAGTAAATTATATGAGCGAAAGTTTTCTCTAATCAAAAGCATATTGACGCTAGACAGACATTTTTAAATTACCGCCAATTTTTTAAAACAAATTTGTAATTAATTCATACTCATTGCACATCTACAGATTCCTTATTTGAAATTTAAATAATTTTCAACAAAACTTTGTTGAATTGAAAATTTGACGAATTGAGAACCTCCTCCATTTGGATGTCGGTTAAAAATGATTGTCCAGCACACTTATGCCCTTGCAAGTGGCGCCGTCGTCATAAACAACCCGAATAATTGAGACTGGGTGATTATTTCATTTCGCTTACCTAATCTGCTCTAGTTGAGTGTGTGACTGTTCCTAAATAACCCTAGGCTGATAAAATTTTCGTTTCTCCTAATTTATCCTAGATTGAGTGTCGAAATGAATTCCCAAAACTACTGCCTTGTCCGACCTTAAAGGCTAGGGACAAGGAGAGGATACAAGGTGAAGTTAATATTGGGAATTCACGGTTAGTAAAACATAAGTTAAACAATAACATAAATTATGAAGCTAATGAGACAAAAGGGCTGCAAAGTATATTATATAACGTGAAGGTGGTGACAGGAGCGTCACGCTTGCGCTTAATTACTCATGATTTACTTCTACGTTAATTTATATTTTCAATAAAACAGCTATAAAACCCCATTTTGTGACATGGAACAATTGCTCCGTCATACGTGTACTGTTAGACCTGATCGCACAGTACCACTATTTGAATATTGTAACGAATCTAACAGAACACGTTCCCTAAACACTAAATCTTACACAATCCAAAGACAGAGTACTACGAAATCCAGTTACCATTGAGGAAGACAAGTCTAGTTTATGTAGCTCTAATCGCGTACTAGTGTGGATACCTTTTATAGCGGCCAACCCCGTTTCACTATTTAATATAAAATAAGATCAACTAGCACAAGCGCTCCGTGGACTCAGTCTGTAGCAGAATTCATTGCGTTCGTTCTCGGTGCACGCCGAAGTGGCTTTAATCGTCCCTTCTCACTTACTTAATCTGCCTATTTCTCGGATATGCGGTGCGGCTGTGAGCGGCTACCATCCAAATCTCGTGTCTCGCTAAATAGTGACGATTCAGTAATAGGCCTACCAGCGGCTGGGGTTAGTTTTAACGAGACACGGCCCCTAGCGTCCTTAGGACGTACCCTTTGGGGTGCTTTGTGAAGCCTACCGTGTGAAGCCTACCCCTCTCCCGGAAATGTGCGTCCAACAAGCCCTACGCAAAGTATTCTGAGCTAGACCTTATATAGGAAGCAATAATCATCAGCGGCGCTTGGTTGTCCTACAACCCAATTATGGGTCGACCATGAAGCCTGGATTATATGAACTGAGAATATTAACGGTTCTGCCTTTCATGAATGTGGTGCGTCAAGTCAATATTCGTCAATAGTCGGATGTGTTGGTGTACAGTGTATAAAGCATGTATGAGAGAATGCTTAGTGTTACAGAGGCCTTCGCCGTTTTTCTATAACCAAGTGCTAGTGACAAATAACTGCCAGGGTGCGGATTAGGAAATGGATATAAAGTTACGCCAAGCTGGAATAAATGATTATTAAATGATCCTCTTCGACACATCAACCAGCCACCTATGAATACTTATAGTTAGAATTCACCCAGTCATACCAACACTCACACACACATTAAATATTAATTTAGTCTAAATTATATTTAGCTTAACAAATAACACTTGATCTCCTACGAGTTACAACAGAACAACACTCACGCTGGTCTCCTAACTTAAATATCACTAGCCTTGACTAAAGGGTCTGCAAGCCAACTGGCCACTACCGTGGTTACAAGCTAAGTGTGTGTCCGGGCCCTGCTAACCCGTCTCCAGAAACCCTAAAAAATCCTACCCCGGTCTGAAGTTCTCGTACTTTCGCAGAAAGGTTTTCATTGAATTTTTTGTAAAATTTCTTAATTGTTTTAAGGGTGCGTTGGGTTTGCCCAATCGTGAGTTACGATTACCAGATGTAGCATAAGTATTGTGAGTGTTCTTTAGAATTTGCCGAAATATTACTTTGGGCTGACGGCTGGTCTAGTTTTTTGATCCTTTACCATTAAAAGGACAATTTATGATTTTCTAAATGGTTTGGCACCATGTGCAGTGTTTAGGAATAAATATAATATTTTGTTATTAAATAGGAGTAGGTGACAGACAGTCACAAGTGCATAACGTAACTTGACATTAGTAAGCTCGTGATCGGTAAAAAAAGTGCTCGTTATAACAATAAGAGTAAATTAGATGGATATGATTATTGTTTTTTTAAATTCTAAATTAGTCTTTGACTAATGGTTCTTTTCATGATTTGTTTTGCTTTATTGTGTACTAGAACCTAATTATAAATTGTAGGTTACCTAATTACTGGTTACAATTACCTTATTTTTCATATTTTCTGTAATGGGAAGCCTAGTTTAAGAGCTATAATATTTGCACGACTGCAACGTTGTATGTGGTGTGAGGTTAAAGAAATTCATACCGCCATGTAACAACCTATATTCTAGTAAATAAGCGAATTGTTTTTCGAATAGAAACTCAGATTTCTCTTCAAACTTGTATTCGTCTATAAATACAATCCAGGGACTTGCAACCACGCACTTGGAACTAGGGAACAGTATGTAATCTAAAGTAGCTGGAATAAAAAATAATAAGAAACAAAAGTTATATCTTTAAAAAGATGTATATTATATAAAATATATAAATAATGTTTAATACTTTTGCCATATGTTTTTTGCAATTCGACATATCAGTTTTTGAAATATGCGCGGACAAACACACAAACATACATACATATACTTATGAAATTTGGCACACACGTTTAGGAGCTGGTATAGACAGAACAAATACAAAAACGGGCAATCCAACAATATTACATGCATACGGGCCGAACCTCCTTTTTATTGAAGTCGGTCAAAATGATACAATTTTTATTTTCAGGTGCGATATTCGACCAGAACACTGAAGAAATCCAGAATGTGTTCAAGTATGCGATGACAATCCACAACCAGAACATAAGCAGCCGTCGCTTGGAACTGCAGGCATACGTCGATGTCATAAACACTGCAGATGCTTTCAAGCTTTCGCGACTCAGTGAGTATCTTCTTTACTCCGACTTCAGAAATGACGAAAGGCTATTACACTTTCTTATCCAGAAAAAATATTTTAAAAGAGTTCTTGGTTATGTTTGGCTCGTTCCGCCATCTCATAAGAGGTCCGCCAAGATGTCTTTGATTTTAAATGGTTAATTAAATAAGTATGTATATTCTTATTTATTTTATTACTCCTTATGAGCCCTTGACCCCGATCTTGCCTCACGGTGACTGATAGATGAAGTCTACGATGAAACTTTGAAGTCTGACGGGTTGTTGGGAACTTATACTTGCAAAGAGTTCCACACTGAGCGCATAATAAATGTGGAGGAGAGGCGCTTAGTGCGGCTAGTTGGTTTATCAACCTTAGTCTGGTAGTGATAGAAAGATGGTGGAATCAGGTAGAAGAGCACCAGCGCACACTCTTGGAAGTACAATCTGTAGAAAGGCAATAGGGAATAGATGTTTTGCCGACAAGTCTGTTAAGCCCAGCAAGCAGCGCTTCGACACCAACACTGCGCATCTCTAGACAAGTGCAGTAAGTTGGTATTCTGTAGAGCAAATCTATAAGTGACTGTAACGAACGGACCTGCGTTCAAAATAAATTGAGGTGCTTTTACGTCCAGGTGTGTATCGCCGGGCATTCACCAGGAATTCCTAGAAGGATTTTTTTGTTCGCAGCTGCTATGCTTTTGACAAAATTGCGCCAAATTTAACGTATGGAGTAAACTCCTTGCTGGAAAGCTCCTGATAGTGATGAAATACCTTCACATCAGTTGTCAGTTCAAAATTCCCTAATGTTGCAATTTTACTTAATGCTGATTTAAGGAATAATGGTTTTAATAGGAATTACACTGTTGTAACTGTCTTAATATTCAGAGTAGAACAATAACTGCAATTAATATCAACATTAATACTAGGCATAGCTGTTTTATACTCTATAACAGAACCTACCTAAATTTATGGAAGTAAACCAAATTCTCATAAACTATGATAGTGCACATTCGTGCAAGCATTGACCCCGTTTTTTTTTGGATGGAAATCATCAAATGACTTCTTCCGCTTTTGGCATAGCGCCAAAGAGTGTGAGACCTTACTGAGTAAAAGCCAAATGCCCTTTGCATTCCAGGGCCGTGGTAACTCTTTCGAATAAATTCCACAACTGGCCCTGGCGGGCCCCGTCACTTATGATGACATCTCTTTGAGACGCGTGTGGAACACAACACGCTTTCGACCTGAGCCGAGTCCTTATTGGACGCCGAGCTACCCATCGCTTGCCATGCACAGGCCCTCGCCTTCGGTGGCCAAGAATGGCCCTGTGACTCCTAACGTCCGGGGCGTCTTCGTCTGTTGCGGCGGCTGGGGTGATATTTGCTTTTCCCTCACGTGTCGCGCCTCCTCCTTCGCTTGCATTACTGCTTCGCAGAAGGAGGTGATTGCTTCCCATGCCCCCTCGCCCCGGACCATGGATTGAACCAAGGCCGGAAGCGAGAAGTCACCGCCGCCGTTCGCCGCCACGAAGACACAGTGGTGCTGGAACCAAGCAGATCAGACCCCCATCGTATGCTCCACCATATCCTCCGGGCGATCCACACAGTGGTTACATCCGGGCGTATCTCCCCGAAGCACTGTCCCTACTGCTTGCAGTTATTTTCTCTCTAAAAACACATTATTTATTGGTATTGATGCCGACGCCGACCGACATTGCTTGAAGCTTACCGTTTTTGAGACGGCAACGAGTAGAACCAATTCTTGTGAATCAAATAAACATTTGGTCCCTTTGTTTTATGCGAACACTTGAACACAAAATGCATCATGTTTCATATGGAGAATACTCTCTCTTTTCAACTTGCCCATGTTTATCATGAGGTTCATTAATCAACCGGCTCATGAAGTTAAAAATCAGTAAAAAATCTCTATGATGCCTAAACTTTATAACCGTCGCTATGAGCTGTTTTTGACCTTATTAATAAGGTACTAGTACTTAATCATTATCGTTGTATAAGTCTGAAAATTTCAAAAAGATTTAAATAAAAAAATCTTTGAAACATTTCTTGAAAGTTCTAATAAGCCACTTGCCTAAACCTACTTAAAATATCAAATTTCTTTTTGATTTTCACTCTATTATTCCTTTCTGGCAGGTCGTAGGAGTATTCACAGCAACGTGATACGAATGTAATTTTCCAGCATTAAAATATTGCCCGTGTCTTTAAAATTATCGTTGCAAGCCTGTGAGCCATTTTTTCAGGCTCGGGAGAGTCTTTAAGAGAAGTGCCATCAGCACGTCACGTGATCGTGAGAATTCTGCAAACAGCGTCGCCATTAGCTCGTGAAAGACTATCGATAGTCTTCCCCTAGGAGATTTGTATTATGCTTTGTCCTATAAGATAGATAAACAGATAAAAGTTCGTTCTGAGTTACTTTGCGGAAACATAAATGTGTTTGATAGGTACATTATTGACATTTATTTTTCTACAGATACAAATATCACATTATTAATGTCGTTCGTATTTGGAAGTGGTTCAGCAATGATATAACGTTACAATGGTGTTTGATTCTGTGTGTACCTGTAGATTGATCGGTTGCATAAGTTTTTAAGCACTGATGAAAATAAAAATACATAAATCAATGTTACAGTTTTATTTTTATTAAGAACGCACTTTAAAACGTTAGCATTTTTTTTGTAATTTGTTCTTAAGTACCTTTTGATTATACAGTCCTCGCTTTAAACCAGTATCTTGAATGACTCAAAATAAAAACGAAATAAGACTAAGAACAACACAAAAAAAAATAACAAAGGCTCTAGACATCAAAGTTGTAAAGAGACGGCTTAACTTGATTAAGATATATTCCCGAAAGTCAAGAAGTAATGACTTTTGTCGCTATCATGTCGCCTGAACAACAATCAAGTGGCCCTAAAATCACGTGATTGTCACTTGTGGACAGCCAAAAATTACAATAGATAACAATAACAACACATTTTTGTGGTTCTCTAAAAAAGGGAACAATATAAAAATACTGACGCGGAAATTAAAAAAGAGAAACAAAGCCAAATTACCCGTGAAAGGGAATGAGCGGCCGCAGACACCCCCAGCCTATTTGCTCTAACGACAAACACTTCCGTACCGGCGAGGCTCCAGTCTGATGCGACTCTGTACATTTTGATATCAAACGAAATGAACAATGCTTGGAATGTGGAAACATCCAGCTCTTCAATCATGGCAAATTCAAAGTATTTGCCATGATTAAAAGGAAAAGTACTGGACAAACTTAATTATTAATTTTTTACACCTCCTGGCCAGCTCATCGACCACGTCATTTTCTAGTGATCCGCTGTGTCCTTTTATCCATTACAGCGTCACAGTGTTGCGTTTGATCACCGTGACGCGTTAGAGTGCATTGTGGCAGTATTGTAATTTTTCTCTAGGTATTGGAAGACTGAAGCGCTGTTGGACAGTATACGAATAGTATTATTCGGGGCTCTCCTGGCTTCTTATGGCATGGACTGCTTGGACGGGCTTGATATATGGTGCTGAGCTTTCCTAGTTGTCTGGATATTTTGGTATTGAGATCGTTGGAGTAAAGTCCAACTCCAGTTCTGTCACTTGTTTGTATCCGTTAGTGTAGATTCTCGGCTCTTTGGGACCTGAGTAGACATCCAATTCTTGTGTTAGCACTATATTATAGTACTTTTGGAAATGGTGCATCTTTTGAGCTTCGTCAATGAGTGATATTATCATGGATTGTCGTTTGACGGCGATCTTGCATGATGCGTGTGTCCTTGATTCTAGAGTCTGTTTTTAAAGTGCCAGATATGCCGAGCCTGAAAGCTGCTAGGGCCACTTCCTCCCCCCGCACTGTAAGATGTAGTGGTGGTAGTCCCAGCATAGCCTGCAGGGCCGCGGTGGGTGCAGTTCCCTTACTGATAGTGATTGCCACACAGGCAAGTCATTGCAGATTTTCAAGGTCATTCTATGCCGTTCTCAAGTCGGTCTTGAGCCACCAGATTAGAGAGCCATATGTGATTATTGGTCTTATAACTGTAGTGTATAGCCAGTAGGTTGTATTGGGACTAATGACTCAGTCCCTACCTAGCATGCTTTCGCATTTCCACATGTATATGCTGGCTTTTGTGGTGGTGTATTCAGGGTACTTTGCCCAGTTCAGGCTACTTGTCCAGAAAGATGCCCAGGTATTTGGTTCCAGTGAAAGGCTTAGGGTGGTTCCGAGGAACCGTGGTAATTAGAGTGTTGGCAACTTCTTGTCGTGAAGAGGACCAGTTTAGTTTTGGTAGGGTTTACTGCTAGCTGATATTCTTTGCACCAGTCTTCTTCTATTTTCTAGACTTGACGCATGAGGTTGCACAGTGTGTTTTCGTGTTTACCGTTTATAATTATGGTTATGTCATATCAGTGAAGACAAAGTATTCTTTATCGTTGAGTCTCTTAGCTAGGTTATCTGCGACGAGGTTCCATAGGAGTGGCAAAAGGACGCCCTTTCTCCTCCTCCCCCCGCCCTCCAGAGACCTGACACATACTGAGGCGACACATTCGGACTGAACTTGAGAGACTAGTCATGGAGACCAACCCGACCAAATCACTCCCGACCTTCCGCAGTTACCCTAGGGTAGTGGATGGTACCGTGCAGATGTGGTGCAAGCACGATAACGCCCTGGTCTGGCTGACCCTGAATGTTTCCAAAATAAAACTTCCAGAAACTGACCTGACTCTGACCGACAAGCGACCGATATACCAATCTGTGTTCGAGCCACGCTCTTCGTTCCCAGATATAATGGGGAAATAGCGCGGCTCCAGATCATTCTGAACCGACAAAATACTTGGTACGACATCGCGAGGTGGTTACTGTACAGGGCAACTTCTTTCGGTGTGGATAACCACGGGACATATTTGACCCAGCCTATAAAGTTGAGAAGGTCTTGGGGCGGGAGCGGCATATATTGTACCTACTTGAGTCTATAAACGTCCGTTTCTACCCCAAGTTTCTACGCCCTCTTACGTCAGGACTGACACAAAGACTGACCACGGAACCAACCCAGACTGATGATCAGGACATGACACGACTGGAGGATGAAATGGCGAGGCGGCGATGGCCGATGCAGACACAGTCTCTGCACCACCCACATGACCCGTGTGGACGACGCAGTTGCTTGCATCCTCGCCGACTCGCGATATCGGGCTCGGAATGGAGGAGACAGACAGACTATCCGATGGATCCGTTACCACCTAAGTCCACTTCACAAACAACGTCGCCCATACCAAACACCATCTAGATCATCCAAACAAATTTCCAGCATAGCCAAATTGCCACGGCTAGCTTACGCAGGGCGCTGGAGTTGAAATCACGAACAATTGCACTTATGCAAGAGCTTTGGATAAGAATTGATGGGATATGCGGCCTTGGAAACATCGGAGGTAAATTAACACTCAACACAAACAATACGGATAAACCACGGACCTGCATATACAAACCTAAAGACGTACCCATTATGCCACTAATTTAATTGTTCCAGAGACCTGACAGCGATCAGGCTCCATCATCAGCACCGACTCAAACGCTCATCACCCACTCTGGGGCAGTGAAGTATCGAACACCAGAGCTGAGGCACTATCCTAATATTTAGTTATCCTAGTATTTATCTAATATTTAATCTCGATGAAAACTCGTTGAAAATTCGCAACAATTCTCGCTCCCATTGAGAGAATTCTTGTTGCGAATTTTCAATAACATTTTCCTAGTTGAAATAAATGAATTGACTTATTTGAAAGCTTTTTCGCGCTTATGCATGCGTATGTTGCCTCTCGCGGTCAGGCTAGAACCACCTGCAGCCTTTCCCATGTCTCTCTGGTCACAGTTGGGGTTTTCCTAAAACTGTTCCAGACGATGCTCTGTTGCCAGGTGCTCGTGGAAAGTTTGGTTTGTGTCAATTGTGACGCTTGAGTAGCACCCGAATTAGTGCTTGCTGGCTCGTGTACAGCAGCCAAGTCAATTCTTATTTTTTGTGGCGCTGTGATAGCAGCCTGTCGCGCTGAAGGCGCGGTTTTATTAGGCAGGTTGGTTGCCCCCTCGCAGAATACGATAGGGGTTGACCGACGAGTCAGTATGGGATTCCCCGGCTTGGCCGTGACCCACCTGGGTTATTCCTTTGACTTTCTGCTTCATGCCGGTTAACCCTAGGCCTAGGATTTAGCTTTCGGGAAACTTCTCTCGTCGGGAGTCTCGTTCGAGTGTATGAGTTTTAGATGCCTTTAGCGCTCAAGACACGTTACTAGCTCAAAACAAAATGGTAAAAGCATAACGATGAGAGAAAGAGATCTCTCTAACAATGAAAAATATTTAAATTATTTACGCCTACCTTTTGACAAGACTTTATCTGTGAAGAAATAATAAACTAGAATTATGGGAAATATTATACAGTCAGTTTAATATCGTCGAATTTTTTGTTTATTTATTTTTGTGAGTTATTCTTTTTCTTCAAATATAGCCCAAAAAGCAGGTTTTACTTCTTAGAAACCTAAAAATTCAGTCGATGGTTTTTTGAATCGTTTCGTTCTGTGGCAAGAAAAGCAAATTTGTTTCATCTGTTGTAATTACGAGTATGTACATTAAAGAAGTCATGAGACTGCAGACAGTTCATCTAAAAAATATTTTCTGCATTCTACAATCACACAAACGATGAGATTTCTGTCAACAAAAAATACTACGGTTTCTAGAGCAAGACATAGGTTAAAACATTTAATTAAATAATGATAGCTTTAGCTTTAGCGTTATCCAACTGATTTACGCATTCTACAGAGATCATAAGATATCTTGATTCCACTAAGTCTCCCGTCCATCTGTGTGTGCATGTGATTGGTTGGCCAGACATGAATTAAATCCAGACTCCATCATAATATAACAAATTGCCTACATAAGTTATGTGGAATGCTGTTTGAATAATATTAGTTTATCTATACATATTGTAGTTGGTTCAAAAAACAACCATTCTTAAAATAATGCCAGTAATTTTCTTGTTAAGATCGATCATCTGTATACTCAAACCTAACAGGTTGGACACTCTTTGCCAAAGATCATCTCCAACATATTTGTTTTTTGAGAATGTGAGGATAGGTTTTGTTATTGTATTTAGCATCCAATTTAAAATTCAGCATACCATTAAAGATTAATGTTAGATTATTCATTCTACAAAGAGGTAAAATAGAGCATGATTATTTGTAATTTTCGCCGATGATATGTCTCATCGGGCACGAAGCCTATTGTTTTATAATTTTCCAGTATCTATAATTGAAAGCGTACACGGGCTAATACACGTGTACGTTTTTTTTGTTTTGTTAATTTTCACCAAGAAAAGATTTGGCCTACCGCCAGAAGGGTACCTATTTCCATGTAGCTTCCCAGATTCATTGGGTTTAGGTACTTAAAGAGCTTAATAAAACACATTGCAAATAGTAAAAGTATGTTTAAAATATCGACCCAGTCATTATTTATTGTAAGTTTTTAACGTCAAAATAATAAGGCTTTATTTTTTAAGGACGGGTAATCATCAAATGACTTCTTCCGCTCTGGGTGTAGCGGAAGGGCGTGTCAGACTCTTACTGACTAAAACCCATCCGTGATCCTTCTAAAGCCCTTTGAGTGCCAGGGCCGCAGTGACTCTTTCGAACAAAGTCCGCAACCCTGGCAGGCTCTGGCCTTAACGGGCCCCGTCTTCTATGCTGACATCTCTTTGAGGTGCGCGTGAAACACAACGCGCAATCGACCAGGGCCTGGTGATCGACCCAACGCTCGCCGTCCGCAGGCACGGGCCTGCGGTGGCCGGGGATTGCCCTGTGACTCCCGACGCCTGGGGCGTCTTCTCCTGTAGCGGTGGTTGGGGCGAAGGCCTTGCCTTTCCCTTGCGCGGCCCGCCTCCTCCTTCGCTAGCATTCCTGCTTCGCAGAAGGAGGTGACCGCTTCCCAAGCCTCCTCGCTCCGGACCATGGATTTAAACAGGGCCGGATGCGAGAGGTCGCTGCTGCTGATCGCCTCGACGCGGACACGGCGGTGCTCAGCCCAAGCAGGACAGACCTCCACCATATGCTCCACCATGTCCTCCGGGCGCTCCTCACAGTGCTGACACCCGAGCGTGTCCCCTCGCTTAATTAACCGAAACCTCCCGAGGCGGAAGGTGAGGACGCCGTGGCACCTCTCAGCCACTGCCCAAAGAGGGGCCTTACCGCCGCAATTGTGGCGTAATGTGGGCCAAAAATATTAAGGCTGGGTCGTAAACAACGTATTATAAGGTTATTTACCAAAAGCTCGAAATTATTTATCTCATTATCATGAAGTGAAAGTACATTTTAATGAAACGTTATCTGGGATGAATACTATTTCCGTAAAAAAATACGTAAAGCAGAGTAACCACAACAATTCAGAAGTCTCGTTTAGACAACGTCCATAAAAATCGAACACGGTCGTTAGTTTACGTGATACATCGGCAGCAAGTTGCTTTATTAGATTGCAATGAATACTGTGTAGTTAGATATGTGTAGATTTGGTTGCCATTCCCATTCACATTTTTGCTTTGTGCAAGGTACATTATAAACAGCCTGACATACAAGCAGAATTGTATTGTCTTTTCGACATGGTAAATACGTTGGATTATCATTGTATAAATTATGCATCTTAGCGAACTGGGTACCTATCGATGTTATAGCTAACAAACATTTCGTGTAAATGTAGGGTGAAATTTGGAGATCAATTTATTGATTTAATGCATTCTTGAATTTTATTTGAAATTCTTGAATTGGTGAAAAAGACTGTGCTACAATAGGTGCAGTCATTCTACATGTATGAATATAGATTGTGTTATGAATGTTAGGACGAAATTTAAACGGACCTATTAAAGTATTATTTGAGAATGTGATCATAAACATTTTCATGAATTAAAACTAAAGTTTTCAACGTAGTTACTAGAGGTCACATTACTAATGATGCAAACGAGCTCATTTCGTCTAACCCATTATTCCTGGGCATATCGTTAGTGTAACCATAAAGTTAGTTAACTTTCGAGGGATTTCAGGGACGATCAATATTTTAGTGGAGCTCTGCTAACGATCTGAAAATGGTTTCTGAAAAGATGCATTGCAGCATAAAATTATAGTACCTGGATGACCGGTTTTTTTTTTTGGTTAACGAGATCTAAAAATGAAACCTAGCTAGATCGTTTTATCGCCCCCGAAACCCCCTGCATAATCAATTTCATTAAAATCGTTGGAGCCGTTTCCGAGATTCAGATTAAATATATATATACAAAAATTTCTCGTTTAAAGGTATTAGATAGATTAATTGTTATTGTATCAATATGGCGCTCTCTCTGCACCATTCATTGGGGATGATCATAAGTGGGCTGTGCAGCCATTCGTCATAAATTCTACCTGACCGGGGTTTGTGCATGACGGTACAGACCCTTGCAATTAGTTTTGTACAAATTGGAGGCCGATAACCACACAATTTGTGTTCTGAAGGAGCATAATACTAGTTGAATAATAATTGGTTGAAGTATTGCGTGCTGCACCTTCGAGTAATAGTACTACTTCTTATGGTTTGCAATTACTTTGCACTGCTGAAGACATAAGCCCTGTATATCAACGACTTTTATTTTGACCAGTGTTGATTGCATCTTTATTTACTTTACGAGTATATGTAGAATCTCTATATGTACCGAATTAACTTTTAAATAATGTGACAAATATTCGCATATCTAAGTAGTATATACAATTTTACAACACTAACCGAAACACGTAATTCGTATGAACGAATGAACATCTTATTACAAAAAGTAAAATAAATAAAAGTTTCAAGAAATATCTCACAATTGTTTTATGTAAAAATCGCAGAAGCTTGTAAATTTACAGATTTGAAGAAGCTCTCTGTCATAATACTGTAATAATGTTTTACGTCGTCATCTGAATGTTAGTATTATTAACATAAAACCATAATCCTATAATCCAATATGAGAAGTGGTAAGTAAACCATAAGGTGGAAGCTCAAAACGGGATATCTTGAACAGTACCGAAACCGGTTTACCAGCTCGGCTCTGAAATATGTAGCCTAATTTTATTTATCAATGTAGGTATACATAGTAGAGAACTGTCTGAGCAATTTTAGTCTGGTTTGCCTAAGCTACATAGGTACTCATGTCCCGCAATTCAATTTATAATATATATATATAATTGACCAAGTGAAGCTACAAATCCAGTCAGATCCAATTATTGAAGGGTTTAATTGAGTTTCCTCAAAACATTGATCAATAACAAAATAACCGTTTCACGAAATCCTTTCACGTGTGTTGTAGAAATAAGTCTTGTGTCTAGTCAAAACTACAGGTTCCGTCACACAGTAAATAAATCATCAGTAAACAAATCCATGTACTTCTGGACACGTCTATTGGCCCACCTTAGAGTTTAGGTTTCGATGGCCCCTACCGAAATATGATTGCTAGATTGAACAAAAACTGTTGATGCAGTTTTAAACCTGATACATTTTACCATCTTTTTCGATCGTATTGTTTTAAATTTGAATTCAGAATACCATACGACATGGAGCTACGCCTAACAAGTCGGATATGCGCCTTGTTAAAGGCAATTGATTTTTGAATAAAAAACATGTTTTATCAAATAAAGGTTTAATTTAATAACGCGTGTTGCCTCCATGGGCATCTACCACAGCTCTCATACGATTAGGCATAGAGTTTATCAACCGCTCTATGCAATTTTGAGGGATCATCTCCCATTCCTCTTCTATGGCAGTTTTCAACTCCTGCATCGTCTGGGCAACTGGCTGACGAGCCCTAACACGTCTTTTTAGCTCGTCCCACATGTGCTCAATGGGGTTCATGTCTGGGCTTCTGGCTGGCCAGTCCATAACTGTGATGTTCACATCCCGAAGATATTCCCTGACGATGCCGGCCGCATGGGCTCTTGCATTATCATGCATAAAAAGGAAATTTGGGCCCACATAGTCCGCGTATGGTATCACGTGAGGTTCTAAGCACTCACGAATGTACCTTTCAGCATTTAATGTTGTCAGCCGTGGTCCTGTAACAACCTCAAGTTGAGTTTTGCCGCTCGCGGATATACCGCCCCACACAGTCCATGAGCCACCGCCATAAAGCAACCCTCTCTTCAAAGCAGCATTGTGCGAAACGCTCTCCCTTACGTCGGTAGACCTTCTTCCTTCCATCATTGCCATGTAACACAATTTTAGACTCATCAGAAAAGAGTACACGGCTCCAATCTTGCTGTGTCCAATTTAAATGACTGCGTGCGAAATGAAGGCGCGCTGTTCGGTGGGCTCGCGTTAGTTTGGGCCCATTAGCTGGCTTGTGTGGTAACATATCGCGTTCTTTTAACCTTCTCCGAACAGTTCGAGCGCTCACAGATACTCCGTGGCAGTCGCGAAGTTGGTTTTGTATCTCAATGGAGGTAAGGTGACGATTTCTCAAGCTGGTCGTCACGATGAATCGATCCTGCCTTTCAGTTGTGACCCGAGATCGTGGCCTTCCTTGGCGACGAACAAAGCCGCCAGTCTCTAGGTACCTCCGATAAACATTTCGGACCGCAGATCGACTTAAATTAAGTTGAGCACTCACGTTTCTTTGGCTGTGTCCGGCCTGAATAAGTGCCACAGCTTGGGCGGCGACTTCAGGTGAAGTATCCATAGATTATTGATAGAACCTCACCTTAATGTTAAGAATAAGTAATGTTTGTTGCAAAACCAAAGATATCAATCACTTTTTCAAGAATTAAATCCAAGTAAACCAATAAAACCAAGTTTTCTTAGTATTCGATTATTTGATATCAACAATCAGGCTCCAAATTGTCTTTTGTTTCTTTAAATTCTGTGTTCGAAATTCAAAAAAAGACTATTGAATGAAATTGTGAATGTGCCAGGTTCAAAACTGCATAAAAACTTTTTGCTCGACCTAATATAAAATTTTAGCTAGGACCAAACGAAACTGAAAATACAAGGTGGGCCAATAGGTGTGTCCAGAGGTGTATAAACTTTTGATTATAGAGATAATCATAGTGTATAACAATATACTAAAATCGCATAAATGTAATATTTTATATAACTACCTAAGGAGGGCTTTAATCTACCATGATAAAATATTATTCAAATAATTCTTAAGGGTTTTACTCAGACGTCTTTGTGGCGAAAGATATTATATGCAATCAATGTCTTTACCTTAATGGACAGTGACGCGATAAAATTTAACTGAAAATATGAAACAACGGAGACGCGCCATGTTTTAATAAAGTTACCGCCAATAAACTGTGGGTTACAAACGTATTAAATTTCAATGAAAAGGTGACGTTGTGATATTCAACAAATGAGTTGAGTCTTATAAGTAGATAATAATATTGTTAAGGTTGCTAAGGTCTAGTTGGGTTGTATCCAACTGTAAATTAAATTATGCTAATCAGCTTTTATTTATTTATTGGTTCACCAACAATTGTTTACACTGGTATTATGCTAAAAGTAACATGCAATAAAATAGAGTACAATAGTGTAACAATCACTTATAGGTAAACTCCGCATGCTTTAAGGATAAGTTGCATATGAGAAAAAAAAATAATAGAAAAAAGCAGACTTAACTAAACTAATCTAAAATCATTATTGAAAACACGCGACTTCATAAATGTCTAATCCAGATCGAGATGATATTTATAAATATTGGTTTTTAATTGACTAAAAGAGTTAAAGTGCAGATCAATTATGTCGCTACAATCATTAACAACCTTGCAAAATCTCGCGTAAGGAGAATTGGAGCCTAAAACTGTTCTTCTTTGCGGTGGACGCAGTGGTGTTATTTGGCTGCGAGGAATTCTTGAAGGTGCACGGAAATTGAAAGTGCTCAGTATTTGTGGACAGTCAATCTTGTGAGCCATAACTTTGCACACAAACGTTGCGTCATTTAGACGCCGGCGCTTCTCTAGAGAAATTATTTTGAAATGTCTCAATCTAATGTTATAAGAACGTATTTTTTTAGCTATGCCCCTAGAAAACGCCAGATGCCACAGAAAACGCTTTTGAACACGTTCTAGACGCAACGAATGTGCAGCATAATGCGGTCGCCAAACCACGCTACAATATTCCAACACGCTTCGAACCAAGCAATTATAAAGCATGATTTTTGTCTTACAACTTCTAAACTGTTTCGTATCTCTTAAGACAAAACCCAGCATTTTAGAAGACTTTTTTATAATACTGTCTACGTGTGGAATAAAAGTTAATTTCCTGTCAAATGAAACGCCAAGGTCCCTTATTGTGTCCAGTTCACCAACTTTATCACCTTTAATATAATAGCTATGTTCTACTAAAGTATGCTTTCTGGAGAATTTTACATGGTAGCATTTTCGTGCATTAAGGTGCATTGCATTGTTATCGCACCATTGAACAAGCCTGTCTAGATCCCTCTGTAATTCATAGGCATCGTCTTTATTTTCAACAATTTTATCGAATTTTAAATCATCGGCGTACATAAAGATATTTGAATGTAGAAAACAGTAAGGAATATCATTGATGAAATAATTAAATAGAACTGGACCCAAATGAGATCCTTGTGGCACGCCAGATGAGATATAACGCGAAGTTGATTGAAATCCGTTCACCACTACAAAGAAAGACCGATCCACAAGATACGAACTCAACCATGAAAGCAATGATCCAGTGATACCGTACGCTTGTAATTTTTTAATCAGTATGTTATGTGAGACCTTATCGAATGCCTTACTGAAATCTGTATATATTACATTAGCTTGATAACCTGCATCTATTGCTTCTGCCAACAGCTCTGTAAACAGTACAAGATTTGTGCCTGTAGATCTCGATTCAACAAAACCATGTTGTGCTTCACTTAAGTACAGCTTTGGATGGTTTTGAATGTGCGGGCAGATGAGAGACTCGAAAACTTTAGCAAGAGTCGAGAGAATTGATATAGGTCTATAATTAAACACCACATCATCATCATCTGATTTATGGATAGGCACAACCTTTGCCACTTTCCATTTTGAAGGAAAAATCCCAGATGCTAAGGACTTGTTGAAAATAAGCGATAGTGGAGCGAACAACTCGGCTGCACACTCATAAATAAAAATAGGTGGAATACCGTCTGGCCCAGCGCCTTTACTACAATCTAGATTTTTTAACTTTTTATAGATGGTTTCACGGTCTATAGTAGGATTAGACAAGCACAAGCTATAGTTTTGAAGGTTGCAGTTAGTAGCGGTTTGTAAGTTATAATCGCCCTGAACCGGGCTATAAACAGATGAAAAGTAAGAAGCAAAAAATTCGCAAATTTCTGTGCCATCTGTTGATGCCCTTATACCATCCGTCATAGACATAGGATAAGCGCTAGAGCCACCTCGTTTGGATTTAACGTAAGTCCAAAATAATTTAGGGTTCTTTGAAAGGTCATCTTCTAATTTCTTTAAATAGTTATTGTAGCAGACAGTTGCAATGCCATCGCATCGTTTACTAATTATTTTTAATTCGATTTTATCCATAGGGTTTTTGTAAGTATTGTAACGTTTTCTGATTTTATTTTTTAAGTTTAGCATTTTTATAAGATTTCGGTTAAACCATGGCGGGTATTTCCTATTCCTCGGCACGCGAGTGGATATAAAGTTTTGTATAGCTGTGATAATAATGTCATAAAAAACTTGTACCATCTCATCAACTCCGTGCTGTCCCTCAAATAATTCCTCCCAGTCGAGTTCACTTAGATATTTACGGATCGGGATGTAACTCGTTTTACGAAAGTTAGGCCTTCCACTCTCAACAATGTTATATGGGAGTTTGGATTCCTTATTGAGGGATAATACAATATCTAGAGGTGGGTGGTGCTGATCAATATTACAAATCGCATCAATACATTGGCTCACATTACATAACGAATGGCTACACAATACAAGATCCAGTATGTGACCAGAGGCATTACTAGTATTGTTAAATTGAGTCAGCTTATTGACGTTCGTAAAGTCTAACAAAGCTTCACTATTACTGGGCAGTTTTAAGTTATCATTAGAATTACCGGTTATTTTCCAGTCAATGTTACCCAAGTTGAAGTCGCCCGTAATACAAACGTGTGAATCATTAAGCTGTTCCAATGCTGCGTTACAATTGTCCAAGAAATGTTCCAAATAAGAAGTCCGTACAGGAGGAGGCAGGTAAACTGCACAGAGAGCTATTCGGCGTGCAGGTCCAGCGATAGATAGATCCAGATCCAAGATAACCCAAAGGTCTTCACAATTACTTTCGAATTGAATGGCGCGTTTAGAGTTTATACGTTTTGTAACAGCTATTAAAACTCCCCCGCCCTCTTTACCACTTTGTAGACTTGAGTTTTCTCTATCCCTTCTGTAAACCACGTACCTGTCATCGAATAGCTCACTGCTTTTTACGGAACTATTAAGCCAAGTCTCTGAAATAATAATTACGTCGTAGTTATTACAACAAACATTTCGATAAACCATATGCGTTTTTGATTTTAAACCTCTACAGTTTTGGTAAAATATTTGTAATTTAAAACTTTGTATAACATTATAGTTGAAATTAAAATGTGTTATTAGTGAACAAAAATTTCGTTAATTATTAACTAGGCAAATCATATGAGTTTGTTTAAAGACTCTGGGGTCTTCCTAGCAAAAAATCTTCCATTTCTTACCCAGACGAATTTGTATCCTTTGTCCTTTGCTTTCAGTCTAGTAGCAGCATGCAGCGCTTTATTAGAAGGAGACAAGTGTTCGAGCACAAATACCGGTTTCCTGTCTCCTGCCAGTCCAAGATCTGCGCTGTTCAGTTTGTCGGCATTATTCTTTCCCTTGTTGTATTCCATAACAGATGCCAAAAGCGTGTCGCGAACCATCGGTGAGGCAAGTTGCACAACTACGGAGCGCGGACGGGTACTAGAAGCCTGTAGTTTGGCCACGCGGGTGCAGTGATGAACATCACTGTCGTTCAGCACGCAGCCGACCGCTGATCCCAGCTGCTTAACGACTGTGTAGAGGTTCTCTTGTTTATTTTCTGGTAAGCATTGGATTTCAAGGTTGCTTGATCGACTTTGCTGTTCTAAGTAATTTATTCGGTGACTGAGGTCCGCAACGGAGTTTTTGAGTTCATTATTTTCATCCTTTAAATCTTTCACAACATTTTTTAACGCGGTATGCTCAGCTTGGTACTCTTCAAACTCCTTAGTATGAAAGTTCAGTGACTCCGTCAGCTCCCTGATGTCTTTCTTTATCGGTTCCAGCTCCTTATTGATGACGTTGAGTATAGTCTTGTTTATTTTCTGGAGCATAGAAGCAAGCTCGGTCTTTATTACTTCTTGGATAATAGTACGCACATCTTGGGTGGTCACAGCTGTTTCTTGGGGTGGCGAGTTCAAGGCCAGCCTCTTGTTTCCTCTTGTAGTGGAAACGTTTCGAATAGGGGTATCCTCTTTTTTTGAAAATTTTGGAATTAGAGTAATACAATCCGTACATCTCCAACTACGATAGTCGTCAGAATCAGCAGACATTTCCGGAATAGACAGACATGTTAAGTGATATGATTTATTGCATGTAACGCAATTAATAAATCGTTTGTCATCTTCGGCTTTATCGTCGGCGCAGCAACCCCACGTAAGCGTTGGCGAATTCATGTTATAAAAATTTCGCGCAACCAACTCAGCAATCGGACAGGGTATTTTTTTTCTATGTAAATTTTAATAGGATCCAAAGAGCACACTATAAAAGGCCCTCCCAGTGCCGAAATGAATCGAGCGGCAAAAGTGCACACTAAAAAAGGCCCCTGCGGTGCGATCTCGCGAGAAAAACGTCGCAAGCGCCTGTATGCTTGTCGCTTACGCGTTCAACCGCGATGCTCTGTTGACTCACAACCGGCGGTAGATGGTATTTATATTCAATTTTAAATTGGTCTAGATTTCTTTATACTCAAACTAGAACACTGGATTTTTTGTTACACTCTGTATTGGCAATGTTTGTCCACACAATGATAACTTTTAATGGCACTTTCACACTGTTTTCGCACGGATTTTCAATAATATTTGCGGAGCAAAAACAAACGCTGACCCTCGCAACAAATTCTACGACAACACAGCTTTGGAGCTGAGATCTCTGAATTGACTTCTGTAATAAGAAAATTATCTCGAAAGAGAGTAATAGTCGACCAACCTATAAAATGTAGTTGGAGAAGGAAAATTTCGTACAATTTCCTCTTCAGTTACCATTGTCCTATGTGGGCCCATTTTTAGACGTTTCTAACCATTAAACCGTGAACTCAATTAATATATTCATAAATTCAAACAAAACGCACCATTCAAAGTCGGCGATTGTGACATGCAACACGGAACCCTACACTGCGCGTGGCCCGATACGCAGTTAGCCGGTTTTTTTTTTGCATTTTCTTCACATATAGAAGCAACTAGTATTATTTATCCAAGATTTTTGTAATACATAACATGATTTAAAACAGTGTCCGCGGAGTTTCTTGCACTTACTTTTCCGTAGAGATTTACGCTTTTAAACGTGCTTCATGTTTTTGGCTGACCGACCTTGAAAATTCATAAGTGACTGTAAATGGTTTATTTGAAATATATGCTTTGAATCTTGAAAAAATCTTGAAACTGTTCTATTGGGTAGGTACTATATGTTTCGACCTTGATCTTTACAAAATAGATTTCGATTCAGCACAGCGGGGTTTTATGTTACAGTAAATGTAATTTTCCTTGAATTATTGTGATATCTTTAGTAACGTTATGCCCAGATATGGTTATTTTTATTTAATTTACGATGCTGTTTTCATAACATGGTATTTACAAAAAATAACCAGCAATACTGCAATCTGTATAATATAGAAAAATTACATAAAGGATAGGTCTTGAAACATATTGTTAAGCCTCCTCGTCTCTACCCGAATGTGTTGGTGCGCATTCTTTTGGTTAAAGCAATGCTCAAAGTAATGTCTCGAGTTCTGGCTAAAATGATACTTATGTTTGTATTTTCTAAGTCTGGTCTATAGTTGTGATTTCGAATGTATAATTGCATTTAACCAAAAAATACTTGCTCTCTAGCGTTGTGCTGGGAAAATAAATTTCACTTCCCAAGGGTATTTTATTGAATAAAACACGAACATCGTTGAAAACATGAGTTATTATTGGCACTGGAAATTCATCTCCGTAAGGTATATTTAGTTTCCCTTCGAGGTTGAGATTGATCTTCGTAATATTTCAATACTCTTGCTTCAAGTACGCTGTTGATCTTCGAGATAATGCGATTCTGTTGTATGATGCTCATCCAAGCTATACATAGTACCACGAGTATGATGTTATTGTTATCGACAACATTGAAATATTTTTTATTAAAGCAAAGCTAGTAAGACGACTAGACTCTTGACTCTTGCCAATTCATTTATGCAAATATTATGTATGTGCGGAAAAATCGACATCTTTTTAGTAAAATTAGTGATAGACATAATTTTAATACTAAAAATAAAGACAAATTAGATCAACCATTTCTTAGATTAGCTAAAGTCTACACATCTTTCATGGGGTACTGTGTTAAATGTTACAACAAAATACCTTGTGACATATTAGAACTAAATGAAGGAAAATTTATAAGTTATGTTGTAAGCACACTTTGTAAAGAAGCATATTACAAATTCGAAGATTACATTCAGGATAAGAATGCTTGAAAACATGCTGGTCCTATTCCATAGGACAATCAAGAGTGTAGACAAAATCAAACTGGTTGATTTATTTATTAACTTTATAGATATACTGTTTTGTTTTTGTGTTTTTATTTTTCTGTTAACTCACACACTATTTAATTAATGGTTCCAATATTTGTAAATATGTGAGTACCATTTACCTAAATTTATTTAGAAAATGAATATGTTTACCTCTGCTGGTGATACTTCGTTCCTATAAGTACCATACTCTGGGTGCATCGTCCTCACATAATAATAAATTAATTTTTGCATGCCAAATTTTGTAGAACCATTATTTAAAAAGAGTAACTATGGAGTTTCTTTTCCGTTCTTCTCCATAAGAATCTACCTTTCCGAATGGACAGTAGAGTAACTTTATTAATGTAATATTATTATTTTACTGAACTGTAAATGATGACGTTCAAAAGTACCGTTTAATGGCCTAATTGAAATAAACGTTTTGACTTTGACTTTGACTTAGAGAAATTAAAGCTCACAGTGATCATTTATATTAAAAGGGTAAATGTTATTTTATTATAATAGACTGTTACTATCCGGTTACTAAATATCTAGAAACACAAACGTTGCTGTGCACCTGACTAAAATAAAAATACTTATCATAGTAGGTACCAGCTTTATACGCTACCAAAATTTTGTCATAGGTACCCTTTTTATGAGTTTAGTCTATCTGGTGGATTGACAAGAAGAAAGACAAAAATCTGGAAGATGAATGTTATTATTATGAAAGTCATCTCAAAGGAATCAGGATATTTTTACTTAGGTAATTTTTTTTGAGAAATTATAAGTAAACTTATATAACAGTGTGCTGTAACGCTACTTTAGCGTGTTTTTGTCGAGTGAATCATACGTTATCTTAATATGTATTCCAGAATTCTCTTTATTTTCTTTGGTGTTCCGTTTCTCTTGGTTTTCACTGACTCCATTTGTGAAGTTATGATTAAATACTCGTATATTGTCTGTATAAACCGATTTCCGGTTTTACGGGAAGGTCATTGAACTACTTCGGAGTCCAGGGATGCAATTTACGGTAGTGAGGCGAGGCCTCTGATATCGTGAGCTGAGTTTGAGAGTCGCTACGCTCTGGGTCTACGGATATCCCATTTCCCGCAGTTCAATATGGAAGTTTGTGGTATTACGGAAGGAGGACTCTTCCTTCCTGATGCAGATTGTCGAACAATAGCTCAAGTGCCCTTACCCTTTAATAGAGTTGTGATTTTTTTTTTAATAAAAAAATTCACGGACGGAACCTTTACGTTATTAAATGTTTTAACCGAAAGCTTAGTTAAAACTGGTTGCAACTGTATTGGAGACAGGTGTTTCTATTCGATATCATACTTAAAAAAAAAAGGAAAATTTAATGTCTAATTTTTTTGTGCCGTAACAAACTTTGTCAATCGTTAAGGCGCAACCCCACCGCAGTGCATGCTGTGCAGGAGCACACGGCGCATTTTTAAACGATTACAAAAAAGAGGAGGTTCTCAATTCGATTGTCTTTTTTTGTTTGTCTGTTCAGCTATATTTTCACCAATTGTGCACCGATTGGGATGATTATTTTATTGCTTGGAAGAATATTTTATTGGACTGGTCCTATTTCAATTTGGTGAAGATCTGATGAGGAACTTCGGAGATAGGCAACGGCACTCTTCAATAAATGATAGCAAATCTTCCAGAACTACTGAAATCAATCGCATGTCTGTTTATTGTTGACACCAGTTTACAACATAACACCACGCGAAAACGCTGTGAAGGGGTACGCAGATGTGTAAAAGTCTACCATGTTTTTGGGGTTATTTATTCGGGCATAACTTTATTGTTTATGAACCGGTCTTGATGACTGTTCTTGCGTTAGGTTTAGATATATATTGAATTTGCATTGGACGTTCAATTTCAAAGATAAACTAGTGACGCTCTCAACTTAATATATATGAAATCTGGTAAAGATATTTCAATAGTATAGATGTCACGTGGTCACGAAGTGAGCTGTCATTCCATCTTGATTATATGAATTAACAGCTCACCTCGTGATCACGAGGTGATCACGAAGTGATCACTTCACCCAAGCCTTCACTTCGGCATGTTTACAGAATCGACCGGCAGTTTTACATAGTCGTCGGTAAATATTCGTGTATAGTGTGTACTGCATGCAGAGCGTGCATAGCATTGACCTATGTAAGCGCCATATTCGAGAAAGCCACGCATGTACCAATGACGTCAATTGATGCATAGCGTGTCCGTGGGTTGCAGTGGACACAATCTCTTACATTTTCTTACAAAGCGAAGCTTAATACACGTGCGAAACCTCTCCATGCGCCGCGATGAGTTTGCGCCTGTAAACAAAATAATATAATCAAACTATATTCATCTTTTATTATTATTTCTTCTCACAGCAAACAAAACTTATATATCAAAAGGGCACAAAAGAAAAACAAATTATCTACCTCTAGAGTTACCAGATTATTATTATTAATAGGCACTCAGCAGGCTGGCGCACCTTCTGCCATTGTAATTGCACCCTAACTCAATTACTTTAAAAGCCTGTCAGAGAAGCTAAATTTAATGAACTTGAAAATAAAGTGAATTGTCTTATTTAATCCGTTTTCGCCTTCTTTAATTTTTATTCGCCCGTAGACGGCGTATTTGAAAGACGTACTTTGTACTGGAATTATAGGGACCCGTTTTGAAATACAAAAGGAGTTCTGTTGTGAAACTTTGTAAAATTTGGAATAAATTATGTACGTATTTTTGTTTTATTCCAAACCCAATGCATGACAATAATAATAACTATACCTGATACTTAGCTAAAAACGCAACGTCTTCTTGTCGGTCTGCCCAATAGTGCCCTAATAAATCCGATCCATTAAACACAGCAATAAAAAAATTGTGTCGGTCATGTCATTCATTTAAACTAGCTTGTTTATATAAATTAATGCATAATTACGTTAATAATTAATTAAGTTTAATTACATGAAAGTACAGGTTGTGCAATTGAATTGGATCATTATTTTGATTTTATAAAACGTAGGATGAGGATAGAGATATCAAGACTATGTATTGTTACAATCTCAAATTCAATTATTAATTTTAAAAAACCCTTTTTAAGAAACAAGCTTTTATGGAAATGCACAAATGAAAAAGTATTTATTTGCCACAACACGACATACCTACATACATAAGTAAACCCTAAACGATAGTGTTAGTAGTTCTTAAATTGTATTAGTAAAGACACGTTAAAAGCTAAACAAGAAAAAAAAAGAGTAAACAAAACAAAAGTATAAAGTGGGTGCTTGTCGTGGTTGTGGCAAAAGGGCTTCCACTCTCATAATGCTGTGCCGTGGAGGACCCATAGCACGGCGCTCATTTTTAATTCCAAACCAAACCTGAAACCAAGTCTGTTGTGCATCTGAAAATAGATACTAAAAATATAATAGATAAGTGTCTTGACAAAAACATAAAAGTAATATCCGCAAAACGCCGCTTATAACGTCATTAATTATGCAATTTATATGATCTAAAAGCTTATCGCGAGATTTAAGTACTCGTATTTACTTAGTTCGAAAATTTTAATAGTTAAAATCAATCACATCAAGTTATTTAATTTACTTGTTTATCTACAGAAGTAAATCTCGCGACAAACTTTTATGTCATATAAATTGTGTTCTGACGTTATAAGTTGATAGTAAAAGTGTTAAAGCAAAAGTTTCTTTTTTTCTTTTTAGTACATTTAAATAGAAGCTTGTTTTTTTTAAAGATTTTTTACTGTTAATTCATATTTTACTTTTTAGTTACCCGCTGAATAAGTTTCTCACGAATTCCAGACAGATTGGAGCAACGGAGTTTAGATTCAGCATCTTATTTTTTTCGAACTCGCATTCGTATTCTTAGTAAGTTCTTTCATTTGATACCGATATTGTAGGCAATCATTGAAAACTTAGTCCGCCACATTGGATTTGGAATGACGCCATTTTATTTTTCGACTTGCTCCCTTTCATTTGATACACATATTGTAGGAATGCTTTAAAAATAATTAGTCCGCCATCTTGGGTGTTCCACCATGTTGGATTTAGATTAACGTCACATAGCTAACCATGTATTGTCATCCAAACTGAATGTGTACACAAAATTTCAGCTCAATCGGTTAAAGATATCTGCTTCAAAATTGAATTTCAGGCTTTAGAAGTCCGCCATATTAGATTTAGAGTACTGTCACTTTATTTTTCGAGTTATTCTTAGCAAGCCCTTTCATTTGTTGAAAAAAACTAGTCCGCCATCTTGGGTGTGCCGCCATGTTGGATTTATAATAACGTCATACAGTTAACCATGCATTGTCTACCAAACCAAACGTGTATACAAAATTTCAGCTCAATCGGTTAAAGATATCTGCTTCAAAATTGAGTTGCAAGAGTCCACCCGTTTGCGGAATTTGTTCGAAAGAGTCACCGAAGCCCTGGAACGCAAAGGGCTTTAGAAGGAACACGGATAGGTTTTAGTCAGTAAGATTCTGACACGCCCTTCCACTCCACCCAGAGCGGAAGAATTCATTTGATGATTTCCTATCCTTAAAAAAAAAAAAGAGTCCACCCGAACAAACATAGTTACATATATAGTATACAATATTTCAAGTTAAATAACAGCTTGTAAAAAATAAAAGCTGCTCTCATTTTTATCGGATGGTTCTGCCATATTAATCCAATCAAATTACGTCAAAAATTAGGCTAGCTTTGTAAAAATTCTAAACTCCCTTAACTTGTAGACTATAAGGCAGGAAAGTGTGTTAAAATGGATCCCGCAAAAAGTTTACTCCCGTATGTTCGTTTTTTTTAATTAAACCTCTAATTTCAATAAAACACTTCATGAGAAAAAATATTAACTGGCATGTTTGTTTGGAACATGAGTTTTGCAAGTAGATCAGAAAATTAAACACTTTTAATCCGTGCAACTATCTTATTTTATTAAAGAATTTAGTTTTTTTATTTTGTATTTCATGCTAAAAATTGTCTAGGTACTTTCTTTTCATTAAAAACTGGTGTAATCAATAAACAGACATGCAATTTCAGCAATCCTTGAAGATTTGCTATAATTCATTGAAGATTCCGTTGCCTACCTCCGAAATCCTTCATCAGATCATCACCAAATTGAAATGGGGCCACTTTGGAAAACTACTCCTCCAAAATAATCATTCAAATCGGTTGACAATTTGCGAAAATATAGCTGAACAAATATTTGTCCTGGAATTCCAGCATCAGATCCTGCCTTATACCTTCCATCATCAGCTCAGCAAGATGAGATGGTGATTATCAGGCTTGCTTTAGATTCTCTATATGAAAAACATGCCTTTAAAGTTTGAGGGTTGGCCTCGATTTCCCTGTCATCCCATCATCAGATTCTGACTTGGTATCAATCGGACCACCTCAGGAGTATAGGCTTTCGAATAAAAAAAGAATCATCAAAATAAATTTATTATTGACGGAATGATTGCATAAAAAACACAAAAACAAAAAAAAAACATACAGATGAATTGAAAACCGCCCCATTTTGGTAGCCGGTTAAAAACAAATAGTTTTCATTAAAATATAATAAAAACAAATTTTCACTGAAAAATCAAAATTGACAATGTCAAATCGTGACGACGACGACGGCGTGCCCGCGGGGCCAGCAGCGGCGCCCCGAGGCCAAAGGGCTGTCGTCCCGACCGTTGGTTTTAATTAAGCTGCAGGCGTTTGCTCTATCAGTAAGATTTTTCTAATACTTAAAATTTTTCAAACTCAAGTCGCAATATGTAGGTATACATATTTATCGAACACAATACTTATAGTTTAGTATTATAACATAGCACCCGGATGACGTTTTTTTGGTTTACGTTTTCTTAAAATGAAACCTAGCTAGATCTATTGATCGCCCCCAAAACTACCTGCATACTAAATTTCATGAAAATCGTTGGAGCCGTTTCCAAGATTCAGATTATATAATAATATATACATATGTATATAAAAGAATTGCTCATTTAAAGGTATTAGATATATGGAAATTTATTCGTTTGAATGCTGATTTGAATCCACAAAATGTATCAATAATTATATTATTTTCGATTATTTTAATCCATTCTTGACATTTCATTTGGTGACGTTCAATATATCTAAACTAACGTTCTAAAGAGGAAATATTTGTTTGTTACGATTTGGCTCAAAAACTGTTGAACCGATTTAAAAAAATCTTTTACTGTTTAACATAGGTTATAATTAACTCCAGAAATAATTAGGGATCCCTAATAAAACTTGAATAATGTGGTTCCATTATTCAAGTTTGAAAGTTTAAAAGGAGGCGTAATAAATTTAGATAAAATGTCTTTCATTGTCGAAAACAATTGATGATACATAAATATAATGTACTACATATTTAAAATGCTCATTATTACCTAGAAAAAAGTCCTGAAGCTATATGTCTAATTTTTATGGTTAAGTCACAGTGACCGCTTTTTGTTAAAATTTTTCAATCAAGGAAAGAAAAAGTGATGATTTAGATATCAAAATATTAATCCTTATCTATTTAAATGGTTTGATAATTAAGATTGACATGTAAATTACACTATAAATTATTCATATCGGACCTTTCGTTTCAAATTTACGACAGGTATAAAATACTATAAGTAAGAAAAATCCGATGAAGTTGAAACACGGAACTAATGATTTGAATACAAAAATAAGAAGAACAAATTTTTGGATTTTTCAAAAATAAACCCCTTAAGAGGCAAAGAGGGGCGATGAAGTTTATAGAGGAGGACATTATTGCTTACTTCAATTTACGTGGGAATTGATATGAACACACTAAAGCTTCATTTTCCAAAAACTAAAGGGGGTAGAGCCGGCGTTGAAGTTTGTGGAGTAGCTAGTAGATCTGCGCGGACGAAGTTGCGGGCGAAGTGCTAGTATATATATGAATGGCTGACAGTCAGTCATGACTGATCGATCAACGCACAGCTGAAACCGGTGGGTCTACAAGCATGAAATTTTGCACAATTTTTCCTTAAATGACATAAGTGTGCAATAAAAGAAATTTTTCGAAATTGCATCGCGACAGACAGAGCTCCGGCAGGATACCATGGCGATATGGAAACGGTGACTTTTGCAACTCAGCGCTGGGCACGCCACAATTGCGGCGATAAGACCCCTCTTTGAGGAGTGGCTGGAGAGGCGCTACGGCGTCCTCACCTTCCGCCTGACGCAGGTACTCACCGGATACGGCTGTTTCGGGAAGTACCTGTTTCGGATTAAGCGGGAGGACACGCCCGGGTGTCAGCACTGTGAGGATCGCCCGGAGGACACGGTGGAGATCTGCCCTGCTTGGGCTGAGCACCGCCGTGTCCTCGTCGAGGCTATCGGCGGCGGCAACCTCTCGCGTCCGGCCCTGGTTGAATCCATGGTGCGGAGCGAGGAGGCTTGGGAAGCGGTCACCTCCTTCTGCGAAGCAGTAATGCTAGCGAAGGAGGAGGCGGGCCGCGCGAGGGAAAAGCCAAGGCCTTCGCCCCAACCGCAGCAACAGGAGAAGACGCCCCGGGCGTTGGGAGTCGCAGGGCGATCCCCGGCCACCGTAGGCGCGGGCCTGCAGACGGCGAGCATTGGGTGGCTCGCTGTCCGATCAGCACCAGGCCCGGGTCGATGGCGCGTTGTGTTTCACGCGCGCCTCAAAGAGATGTCAGCATAGACGACGGGGCCCGCTAGGGCCAAAGCCTGGCAGGGTTGCGGAATTCGTTCGAAAGAGTCACCGCGGCCCTGGAACGCAAAGGGCTTTAGAAGGAACACGGATGGGTTTTAGTCAGTTAGAGTCTGACACGCCCTTCCGCTCCACCCAGAGCGGAAGAAGTCATTTGATGATTTCCCATCCTTAAAAAAAAGGGGTTAAAGTGAGGGTTGAAAGTTTGTATGATAATCTTATTCCTTGGTCCAATATTCTTGAAACTTGCCACAAAAACTGATCTAAGTAAATGATTACGATTGACACCATAATTTTTCCACAACTACTCCCAAAAGCCGATTTAAGGGATGTTAAAATTTGTATGGATCCTATTCCTTGCGCCGATGTGCTTCAAACTTGGTATAAGTACTGGCTGAAGTGCATAATAAAGGTTGTCATTATTTGTTTGTTACAACTACCCCCAAAAGACGATTTAGGCGGTGTTAACTCGACATTATCAATGTTGATAAAAATCAGAAATACATGTTTTTTAAACTAATCCTTGTAGGAGTGCTTGCTTTTGGTAATTTTGATCTAACTTGAAAATTGGAATTATTTTTCCAAATTTCAAGGTATGATAATGTAACAGTGGAATAATAGAACTGGATCACGCGATTTTCAAAAGTCAACTCCCAGCGGGGCAAAAAGCACAACAGTTGCGCTGATGCTGTGGTCTCAACAACTGTATGAGAAATAAAGAAAGTAAAATATAATTTTACTAAACTCCCCATTTAAGGGCGTTGAATTTCATGCAATATCTACTAAATCTGCGGGCAAAGTACTAGTCCCGTATAAATTCGGTATTCCACCGAATAATAATCAAGGTTATGATTTTAAACCCAACTTTATTTCAAATCCAAATATAAGCACCATTAAAGTTGCAAATTAACCGCAAGGACCTAAACCAAATATCAGTATTAATCAAAAAAGCTCTAACTCACCTACCAAAACAGATACCACGTACATTAAATCATTATAAGCAATCAGGTTTTAAAGCCAATCCATACTCAAATCCGATTTGGCATCATCAATCAGCAGCTTAAGCAAAAGACCGACATGTCTTGACTCTGACTCCAACTGTTCGCAGTTAGAGTCAGAGTCAAGTTCAAGTGGCTATTCAATCATGTTACTTCGAACTGTCCGCATCGACACGTCGGTGTTTTGCCAGATATTCTTGATAGACGACAAGATCAAATTAATTACGTGCAAGAAGAAAACAAACCAGCAAATTTACAGATAGAAGCCTCGACAACAGACAAACCAGACCAGAAACATAAGTAATAAACTTGAATTATAGTGGTCTTAGGCTACTACACATCTAATTACCAGAAATGAAAGCAATTTTTCTAATAGACACAGGTAGTACACGATCTTTTATTAACGCCGAACTAGCTGACCAGTACTTCAAGTATTGCAAGAGTGAGGAACCATTTGAAGTACACATGGACATTGCAAACATAGCGATTCCGCATATATTCCCCTAACGGATACTTTTAACACCGATTTTCATGATAAGTTTTATATTTATAACGTAGACTAAGCATAAAACGACCTTATCGGATCCGATTTATTAAGAGAACTAGAAGCTATTATAGACATGAAAAATCCAGTCTTAAGAACAAATTAAACAGAAATGTCGGACAATGAAAATGCATTTTTTAATCATATAGAATTTTGCCCGGGAGTTCGTATGCCTGACGTTTTAGTCAAACTGTCATCCAGAAATATATAATAGCGACATATCAATAGCTTTCGCGAGTAGATTTCTCAACGACGCCGAAACGCATTACAGTGCTATAGAGAAGGAACTATTAGCAATTTTTTAGGCATGCAAACATTTCACACTAAGTTCACAATACTAAGTGATCATAGACCAATGATATGGTTAAATTTATTTTAAAGAGCCAGGAAATAGATTTACGAGATGGAGATTTAGACTCTTGTCCCTCCTAGAAAGCTAGGGACAAGGAGGGGGTAAAACAAACAGTAAAACAAAATAAGGTTGGGAATTAATAGGTATAGAAAGTAAGGAAACGAAATCTACATTTTGTTTTGAATGGAGAAAGTTATAAGGCTAAGAGGAATACAAAAGGGTAATTGACGTGTAACGCTTGCATTGGGAAATACATTGTTTTGAGTTACGTTAGTAAATTTCTTTACAATAATCTAGAGGCCCTCCCCAGTGACGTGAGGCCGCATTACAGCGACTGGCACGTCGTTCGTGTACCGCCGTTTCTAGGGTGCGTAGGACTAAAAAGAACCTGCCGCAGTCACAGCAGTACACGTTCCCTACGCTCAAGCATGTTTTACTCAATCCTAAGGCAGAGGACTGCGAAGTACCTCAGTCATTGAGCGAGACATGTTTCCAGAAATACTGGACGCGCAATAAAGAAATAAGCCCCTTATATCGGCCTATCAACCCGTTACTGTGACAACACAAAACTTAGCTCTTTACAATTGCCTTGCTATACGCCGAAGTGGTTTTGGAACTCGTCACCTCTCACTTCCTTAATCTATCCATTAAGAGGATGCACACAGATTACTCTGCAACCGTACCACGTCTAGCAGCGGAGTGTTCCATCTGGGCTTCCTAAAATACGTGTCTCGCTAATTTTTTTTTTTTTGCATCAGTGAGTGGCCCACGGCAGCCGGTGTGCTAAAATTTGTACGAGATACTATCCCTACTAGCGTCCTTTAGAGCGACTATCAATTCAGTTTAGGGTACTTGGTGAAGCCTACCCCTCTCCCGGGAAGTGTACGTACATCAAGAGCAAAGCAAAGTATCCTGCAGTCATTCAGTCCATAGGGTCGGGTAATCACTACTAACGTTTGGTTGGCTTGACGTGTTATTAAACAATGACAAGGTAGCATTATAGCTCAAAGTAGCCCTAGCTTGTTGCGAGTAATATTCGGTTCAGCCTTTCGTAGGCAGTGCTTTGGTTGTCAATAGTCAGGTTAAAGTCATTGATATATGCAATCTTCGTCATTGGTAAGTGTGAAGCACTTCCCGTAGAAAGGTTTTCTCCGAGTCCCAAAAACCCAACGCAGGAGTAGGTTACCTCGCTCAAGTCATAGAAGGGAATCAGGAAGGATAGAACAGTCACCCATTCGTTCACCAACACAGATCCACGTACGTGCCTTACGCTCTATTTACATGAATACTAGACTAATATAACCTAGTCTCAAACTACACTTATCTTGTTAAAGTATGAATTAATACTCTCGCCTTAATGATGACAGAGACATAGCCTCAGTCCTAATAATCAGGTCCTTACTCAGTTATTCTAACTAATCAACCGCTCCCTATCGTGGTTCCAAGCTAAGTCCCTTCTCGCCCTCGTCCTTTGGTCGAGCGCACCTCTCACCAGACATCCTTAAAAAAATACCTCATTCCACGATTACAAAATTAAGTACAAACCCGGTAAACAAAACAGCAAGCCTTAGACGATGTCGTGTAGAAATCTAAAATGTGATATGTACAAGTAACAACTAAATTCTTAAACAATTAGACTAATAATCGTGAAATGTACAAATGCGTATAAAAACATAATAAATCATTGGCCATCACAAGATTCATCCACATCGCTGTCAATGGCAAAAGTGCCCAGAACACTGGCAGCATTGCTGCATTGAATGGAAATGCTGATTCTATGGCCAAAGAAAAACCCAGCCCTCTGGTCACGTGAACAGTCGACAAGTTGTTTGCTGTTGTCCCAAAAGACTCGGTGAGTACTCGGACCCCATGGGCCTAATGTTTCAACCCCAAAACTGCTCAAATATATAACTCCCAATGAGATTGTTATATTCGCGCAGTTTGAGGATTTTCTGCACCTGCATTATTGTCATCCCATCTGGCCTCTTCCCATCGTCACGTGCCAAGCCATTTGTTTCTAAAACAGCTGGCACCCAGCCGGTGACAAGAGCCCGACGGATGACTTAATTAATGCTGGCGTGCTGTGCTAACCGACTATCGCTCCTACTACAGGACATGCCATGGTGTCCGAGGCGGTCCATTGCTTCACCGCATTGACACCGATGTAGAACTCCGGTAGGAGCACCCAAACGAAGACACGTAGCGATCCGGAAAGTACTATCACTGAGAATAAAAAGGGAACTCATCAATCCTGTTGGATCTATAATTAAAGCTAAAATGATCTTAGAAAATGATCATCACAACTACGTCCATAATCGCACAGAAAAACCCTTCGGTTTCCCCGAAGAGGTCACCAAAAAGTAGCCAGGCTACGGACGCTAAGGAGTCTAAATTGGGACCCGATAAAAGCGAAGCTCCTTGCTCTGCCATACTTCCTGCGGTAATTAATATTTAATAGCACAGGTTTGCACCAGTTCTCTTTAACAAAGAAGAGCGCGGTACGGCCTTTGCCCACCGCTACCACACCACCTCGATGCATACCCACGTCTGCCTCTAAGTAGTAATTCCTAACGCTGCATACCGTGTGGTTGTGCAGGGTATTAGTATTTAAGAAGCCACGACACCCGCACTTCCGCCAACCTCATCACCGCTGTCCGTGGGTGATGCATCCGATTTGCGATAAGCAGTGAGCGTACCCTCCTATCCAGGGCGTCAATTTCCGTCTGAGTCCATTTGAGTATGCTGAAAGAGTACATACCGGCATGACCCAACCGTTGAAGGCGCGCACCTTGATTTCTCCTGATAAAAGACTTAAGTATCTTATTTAGGCGGCCAAAGAGCTCTTTCAACGATTGTTTCATGGCGAATGCCTAACGCTTCCGACATATCCAAATACCAGTTAGTTTCGGTTAAGAGGGGCCTAAGGTGTATGGAATCCGAGAGTTAAGTTCGCACGGATTTTATAATCTCTCTCTCGCTTTTCATGCATGACCGCACATTTGACCACACCAAATTCTATCCTGATGGCGCTACTGAAGGTTTATGGTACCTTCAGTAGCTTCATCAGTTGTAGGGTGTTGGGAGCAAAGAGTTTCATATCATGTAAAGTAGGTGCGATATGATCTGACCACCTCTTCTCAACTGTTAGCCTTGGCCCGAACCTTCCAGCAATGTACTGAGAGGGTTGAGGGTCAAAACCCTCAACCCCCTTGCCGGGTCGTTGTTCACCTGCATCTGTCGCCATCCTGGATAGCGAAGGACCGTCCTCCACTGTCCCATACACGACATCAGGAAGGTTCGTAGAACTGCATCAACTTTATACAGCTCCAGCACCCTCATGAACCATGTATGTGGCACTATATCATAGGCATTCATATAATCTATCCAACATGTTCGACAGATCTCTTCGGGAATGACGAACCTGTTTGCTAATCGAAATTATTATTAAACAATGTAACTAATATTATTTTAAAAAATAAAACATTTAATAAATTTTTCAAAACTTCGTATTTATTTTTAACTTCTTCCTTAGGGCGAAAATGTTGAATTCTGACAAAATAAATTAGAATTATCCATTCCTTCTATCTATCTATATATATAAAAATCAATTGCTGTACGTTAGTCTCGCTAAAACTCGAGAACGGCTTGACCGATTTGGCTAATTCTTTTTTTTTTCGGTCGCCAGATTACAGGGAAGGTTTTAAAACAAAACAAAGGGAAGTAGGGTAGGTATGTAGGGTAGGTATGTAGGGACCTACCCTACATACCTACCCCACTCTACCTACCCTACATACCTTGTAGGGTAGGTAGAGTAGGGTAGGTAACGGTTGACGGTTGTTGGTGAAGGGAGCGAAGCCGCGGGCACAGCTTGTATTGGAATATAATATGGAGACAAACTTGATTTTCCTAGCTTTTATTGAAATAAACGCGTTTTTTATTTTTTTCAAATGGTAAAGAGAGAGAGCTAAGATTATATACATGATTCAACAAAAAAAACAGTTAGGATTTTTTTCAACATTTAGCTAATTTGACTAGCCTAAATACCAGCTTGAAACGCTTGAGACAATTTATTGCAGAACCGGTCAAGAAGCTCATCGACAATGATGCGCAAGTCAAAGCTCCTGAGCCCTGAACATCGACGCCGAGTGGCCAGCCTTGGGATTGTGTTTTGGAATTTAATTCAGCCAAGTCCAGTTTATCATGGGACTAGACGTACGGCGATACTCCATTGAGGTCACTTGGTGGATATCCCAACCATATGCAAAACACGATTTGGGAATACCTTTATTATACGTAAACGAAAAGAAAACTAAGGAGTGAAATTCCCTCCTGATCAATGGATGGTGACCAAATTTTCTTAAACATGTCAATGACACAGCCTTGTAATTAAAACCCGTTTGACTAAAAACACCATTGAAATCAGACTGAACGGTCTGATTGAAATGCGGTTAGTTTATATGGCGATTGGGCTAAGATTCAGACGGACAAAATATACAAACAACATAAAAAAACGATATACCGTCAAACTCATAACACCCTAGATTTTCCATTTTGAATTGATTGGCTGTCAAGTATGTAGATCTCAATTTGATCTGATTAAATAAACATCATTAAAATAGTCTCAATTTCCATATATTTTTGACCGATTGCGAGTAGAAGAAAAAATAGATAGGCCCTCTAGTCGCTACCACTGACTCTGATAGCACACAGAAAATCGAGATTTTGTTCAAACGGTAACCAAACCCGAAAACGGACGTGCGAACCAATAAACCTGAAGATGAAGAACTCGAACTCGTCCGTAGCATGATTGGCTATTTCCAGGAGCAGAACTGTATATCTTTGGTAGAAACTTCAACGACGAAGCGCCTAGGCGCAAGTCTTTAAAGTCGGCAGTTTCTATCGCACTTAAGCCGATAATAACTCGATTGCTATTCGGCTCGATAAAAGTACCTACAATAAGTAAATGAATTATACATTTATGTTTTGTTACTCTTACTATATATTGTATAGTACTGAAAACTTTACCCAGGTATTTAAATTATTTGCCAACAGTATGCAACCAGTTCGCGCGGGGCGTGTTTGCCATGCTTGGTGCGGTGACACCGGAATCCTTCGACACTCTACACTCGTACACGAACACGTTCCAAATGCCTTTTGTCACTCCGTGGTTCCCTGAAAAGGTATGAAATATGTTTTATTATTAGGTTTTAAATTTCATTTGTTTTAAACTCCTCACCCGCGAACTCACGCAATATGGCCGTTTCAGATAAAGACACCGTAATATCTTTAAATATGCCTACTTAATAAAGAGTTAACAGTGTTTCTTTACATTATGTTTATAATGAGTGATCCTTGGAAACACTGATCTAAAATTTTCTCAGCAACAGAAAGGTACATACACTATCGCAGAGTTTAATAGACCTGGCGCTAGGGTCAGATTTCTTTAAAAAAAAAGATAAGTTTCTGCGGGATAGTCCACGGTATCGAAACCGTGGAAAATAACTCGTTTATATATGTCACCGGATAATTGCTAACACGCCGTAAGATTTCCTCAATAAGACACGGATATATTGGAAACTATTGAAATTGGATGGGATTCATTGTATTAAAATGTTTTTTTCACAATTCGAGAAATTATAATCTAATAATATTTATTAAAATCTTACGAAATCTGCAATTTTCCGGTGTCATATATAATAATTCTCCTTCAAATTCTTACAACTAATTATTTAGCGAATGATATTTCGCTAAATAATTGTTAGAGGAAAGGTTTCACGGTATAGCTTCACACGAGCCTACGTGCAGTATGAAGATTAATTGTCATTATTTTTAACGCACTCATGTACATATGTAATTTGACATTTCTATCGCCAGCGCAGAATTAGAAACCCAATTTGCGTTCGTTCATAAAAAACCTGAATTTGCCGGTAAAAGTTGCCGTGAGATGAGTTCAAATAAATGTTAAGTGTGTTTAAGAGTTCCCTAATGAAGGTAATTTGTGACAAACATTGTGAATTATATTACCTACTTAAAAATCAGAATTTGTGCCATGTGTTTATTATTGCGTACATTTATTTGCACAATACGCAGGTTTCAAAATAATTTCTCGCCATCGGTTCATAATATGATAAGTGTATAAAAACATATAAGTGCAAAAATCTTAATTTATATACATATATTTCTTGTGTACGTGTGTATGTCACTGAACTCCTCCTAAACGGCTGGACCGATGTTGATGAAATTTTTTGTGTGTTTTCAAGGGGATTCGAAAATGGTTTAGATTCACAATTGGACCCGATAGGTAACGCTGCAATCGATTTCTATATTTTTTCGTCATACACAAAGCAAACGTTCGGACAGGACGTCTGTCGGGACCGCTAGTAAAATTATAAAAATAACACTCATTTCAATTGCAAGTCAAATTTTTTTTTAAGAGTACCTACATTGAGTTTCTTTACCATACTTATACATAGACATCTACGCTTTGGAATATGCAACTACATAATATTTACATTCGACAATTTAGGAATGACCAAATCCTTGACAAATAAAAATAAATGTAATTTAGGACAACAACTTCAAGTTTCTAGTTTATGTTGTGTTATTTCGTAAATGGTTTTGTAACATCAAGATAATAGATACATTTATTACATAAACAGTATTAAGTGTTTGAACACTTAACGATATTATTTACGAAACACGTTTTTTAACGAAGTATGCTTTACATTATATCCCACTAACATATTATTTACAGCAAGAACATAATTTAAGAGAGGAAAAGATAACTGCTGGCGCTTAGTGAAGCTGAGAATGTCAAACTTTTTTCATTTGGTCTCACTAAAACTGACTGACTCAATCCACTGCTAGCTTTGATGAATATAAATTGGTCTGAGTATGGCAAACTCGGCTGTTTCCAACGAGTGCCTGAAGGATTTTGCCGACAAACCCACTTTGATTCAATTCTTATCTTTAATACTGACAGAAACCGCACGTATTCGCTTGATAAATGGATTATATTAGGTCCTTACATATGAGGCGTTTTATGTGAGAGGAACATAAAGTCGTTTTTTTTTTTAAATATAATATATTTAATTAATCAAAGTACCTATGTACCATCACTGCCTATGCACTTTTGCCATGTCACAGGTAGTTTATTGATTCCTTCACTAAAAAAACCATTCGGACGGGAATCAATAAAATCTTTGACGGTGGTTTGGACTGCCCCATTCAGAGTTGAATTTTTTCCCTTGCAAGAAGTTATTCAAATTTCGAAAAAGAATGGTAATCTGTTGGAGCAAGGTCCGGAGAGTACGGTGGATGTCTAAGACATTCCAATTGAAGCTCCTCTAATTTGGTAGCCGTCTATTGTGCAGTGTGTGGTCTAGCGTTGTCCTGAAGCTGCAGTGGACTAGAGCGATGGACCAGCTTCGGTTTTTAGCACCTAGCTTTTCCATCATGGTTTGCAGTTGCTGACTATAAACATCTGCCGTAATCGTCTGGCCAGATTTAAGCCACAATAGCCCTCAATTCTTCATGATCAACTTTGGTCTCCGGCCGTCCACGGGGCTTGTTCTGCAGGTCGAAATTTCCAGAACGAAAACGTTGGAACCAAAAACGCACTGTGTTTTCTTTTAAAACACCGCCGCCATATACATCATTAATCCTTCGAGCCGTTTCTGCAGCACTAGTGCCACGGTGGAACTCATACTCGTAAATAACGCGTTATTTCAAGTTTTCCATTTTGTAAACAGAGTGACGCAAAGAAATATACAAAGAGGAAAAAAAATGCTTGAATAAATAGCTGTATAAACTTGAATTTGGAATTTCTAACCAGAGAGGAGTTATTTGAGATCAAAGTGGTCAGTGCTACAAAACGCCAATTTCATATGTAAGGACCTAATATTAATACGAGTAAATGATTTAGTTTGAGCATTGATTTATTCAACCTATACTTTTTTATTTCTCTGTAGGTGTGGAAGTGTGATTTTTGTACCTTCGAATAATTTGCCTTATTTGTCAAAATTAAAAGGGTCTTAAAAAACCGTACAAGTGCGAATCAGACTCGCGCACCGAGAGTTCCGATCGAGTCTCGATTTTTTTTTGATCATTTTTAGAAATTCCCATACGTAATGAATATAACCTATTACCTATGGAAGTTTATAAAAAGGGTTTTACCAGACGAACAGACAGACGGACTGACAGACTGACAAGAAATTGATCCTATAAGGGTTCCGTTTTTGCCGACTGAGGTACGGAACCCTAACAATGTTGTTGTTGTCTTTATTTGGTTTGTTAGCTTTAACAATCCGATTGAGGATACAAAAACAAGGACCGAGACTAGAAAAATCATCATACAGAAGAACTTTACTCACTGTATATAATATCTACTTAAATTATTCTATTTCGCAGGTCATCCCGCCGTCGTCCGGTCTAATCGACCATGCCGTGAGCATGCGACCGGATTACCATAAAGCTATCGTGGACACAATCTTGTATTATGGATGGAAGGAAATCATTTACATGTACGACTCGCATGATGGTAAGTATCTGTCACTGCATTTCGTGTTATATAACTTCTAGACTGCAGGTATTCCAGGATATGCTTATGCTGATACTGTCGAGAGTAGCTTTCATGCAAAGGAAAAACAAGTTATTTATTTAATGGTTGTCTTCTTTGCACGATGGGTCGTACAAGTGTGCTGGATTGGAGGGTTGAAAGGCGACAAGATACTGTCACCGTGAAGAAGATAATAATAATGCTTTATTAGTCACAATAAAAACCAGTTATCGGATTACAAAAACGTCTTAGGCACAATCACATTGGTTTCGAAGTCACGGAACGTATCACAACTGGCATCTTAGCTAGGTTACATGGTAACCTGTGTTAAAGACACCAGTTCCACAAGACAAGATGCTACCACGTTGGAAGTATTTAAATGAAAATACTATTTCCACTATCTATGGAAGCAAGTACTGTCTCTGCTCTCGTTGTTAAACCTAGGAGGTTGTCGGCTGCTTAACTAAGCTTGAATGTGGTGACCTTAATATAATATTAAAGCCTTCAGTCAGGGCTTATTAAATTTACAAACTAAGCGACTAACTCCAAAGACGGCGCAAGCGTACGTCATGATGGGAGGGATGACCGCGGTGAAAAGTCGCAATTTGCACCTGAGTGACAATTTGCTACGGACGGTCGTGATAAAGCGTTCCTTGAGCGAAGGCGGCGCGAGAACGGACATGCCTTATGTGCTCAGCGAAGGTAAAGTGGCAGTCCAGGATGACCCCCAGGTATTTGGCTGGCTTTTCCCAGGGGATCGACTTGCCATACATGATGATCGGACGAGGGGGAGGGGGTTTATGCCGCGGTTTCGTAAAGAGAACCACCTGGCTCATATCGGGGTTTACCTCGATTCTCTATTTCCTGAACCATCTGCCTAAGATGTTTGCGAATGTTTGGAGAGTGCAAGTGATAGAGTCATGGTCGCGACCAGTATAGTAAATAGCCGTGTCGTCGGGACTATTTCCCGACGACGACTGCGCCTTTTTACTTTTAGGAATATCGCTGGTTAACAGCGTAAAGACTAGGGGCGTAATAGCACTGAGCCCTTTTTTCTTTTTTTAAGGATGGGAATTCATCAAATGACTTCTTCCGCTCTGGTTGGAGTGGAAAGGCGTGTCAGACTCTTACTGACTAAAACCCATCCGTGTTCCTTCTTAAGCCCTTTGCGTTCCAGGGCCACGGTGACTCTTTCGAACAAATTCCGCAACCCTGGAGCGCTGAGCCCTTGGGGACTCCGGATGGGGTGAGGGAACGATAGTGCACCCTCGATGCGATAGCGAAAGGTACGGTTCGACAAAAAAGTCTCGCAAGGTGAACACGAGACGGTCTGGCACGCCGAGTTGGTAAAGCTTGTAAATTAAGCCATTGTACCAGACTTTGTCGAATGCTTTCGCTATGTCAAAGAACAAGGCGTCCATCATCAAGCCACGCTGGAAACCAGCGCTTAGATGATCGAAGATGTTGTGGGCTTTTTGGATGCACGAGTGTTCAGTTCGAAAACCAAATTGCTTGTCGGGGATAAGGCTCTTTACTTCGGCATAATCTTTGAGCCGCTTGTAAATAAGCCTCTCGAAGATTTTACCGAGACCGTTGAGTAGACTGATGGGACGGTAACTGGCGGGATCAGACTTGGTCTTGTCTGGTTTGGGGATACCGGTAACGGTGGCCTGTTTCTATGCTTGAGGGAACATGTTGTTGCCTAATGCGCCATTGAAGATGGCGGTCATAAGCACTATAAGTTGGTCGGGGAAGAGTTTGAAACTTTACGTTACGCTCCCGCAAGCCTCTTTTATATGAGTCTTTGTCGTCAATTTCACCCCGCTTAGTGGGGGTAGAACGGTACTCGCTACGGTTGTTTAATTAAGAAATATTTGATACAAATACACAATTCCGTTAATGGGCACACAGACATAAAACTTTCACAAAAATTATACAAAACAAGGGACCTTCACTACGGAGCTCGGCCTTTATCTAAACAATAACAATATTGACAATCCAACCCGATAGTTCATGAGCGTCGAAGAGTCCCTAATATCTACTTCATTTTTCATGGCTACTTTCTAAATTATGTATCTAACAAAACAGTATTCGTTTCCTAAAAATAACACGTACCTCACTATTTACTATAAACCTAAGGCTATGAATGCGGCTATCCTGCACATCTTCCGCATGGCACCATTAAATAACTAACTTATTTTTTATAAAGAAGGTGGACCAAAATATTAGTATATAATTTTTTTAAATGTTTTTTAGCCATTTCAACCCGTAATTAACTTTGGCACACACATTTCACACACAACTTTAAAACAAGAGTATAGAATCATTTCGCATTGTATGAATGACTACTAATGGAGGTAACATAGTGGAGCCATTGTGAATCTTACAGTCAATAGATGAGCTGTCATCCGCACTGAATTATATAGAAAACTATGTTTAAGTCGACTTGCGTATACGTTTATTTGACCGTGGTAATCACAGTTCTCGCTGGGGCATACCTATCAAATGAAGAATCGTTATTTTTTAAAAGGTTTTTTTTTATTTCGTTGTAAAAGCTTTTTATGGAAAATAGCCAATATCGTCGTTTTTTCCTGGTTCGAAAGGCAACAACAACCTAAATGAAAACAAATACCTACTGAAATATAATAACGGGTTTAATACGGACTTTGGTTAAAACCAACTTTTGTAAAAAGTCCCTACCATCAATCCGACATTTGCAAAATAATATTCAAGGTCGAAATTCATCCAAGCGGCCGGCCCGCTTTCCCTTTCGGGGAGGCCTATATCCAGCAGTAGACGTCTTTCGGTTCTTTCGATGATGATCCAATTTTAGGCATGGAACGAGACTGTTCTCAATTGAGACTCGTGCATCTATGTAGCTGCTCGTTCAGGTATGATTAAATTTTACATTTATAATTTAATGTTAAAATCGATGTCTCCGGGCAAAGGTGCCGCTAATTGCGATAGGTCCACTTGTGTCCCAATCTGGGGGACCCGAGAACCGCTTGCAGGCGGTTGTACTTGGGGATCGTGCGATCGATGGCCCTGTATCGCCCCGATCTGGGTGGCGGCGAGGAGTCCTGGGACGCGGTGGTCTTCTTCTGCAAAGCAGTTTTCGCGCAAAAGGAGGCTGTGGAAATGGAGAGTGAAATCTCGACCGCTCTCCCGGCCTGCAGCAGGCGCATCGGGCGTCGGAGGAGGGCATACGCTGACCTCTTCTGGCCCCCCTAACTGGGTCCAGGGGCGGCGGACTTGGAGTCGTCGCCCCCTATTCATCCGGACCCGAGGTGGTGGCGCGTGGTGTTTTTGTGCGCCCCTCTTTGACTCTTTGGTGGGAGTCAAACACCACACTCACTCCCCCCGCTGACACGAGGTGACCCGCAGAGGCGGGCCCGGCACCAGCAGGGGATTACGGTACTCGCATCCGTTCCCGCGATCCCCGGCGTAGATGGAAGATGGAACACCGGGGTGGTTTTAATCAGTAGGAGTCTGTCAGACCCCTCCGCCCGCCCCAGTGCGAAGGAAATCCATGAGGATTTCCCCCCGATATCACAAAAAAGGTCCGCTTGTGTAGGTAAGTTTATCAGGTTTTGGGAAGCAGGCATTAAGGGTAATGAAAGTATTTTCTACTCTGGCTACTGAAAGTATTTTCCATTACCTCTCTTATTTTCTGGACTAACGCTTTTGGTCCCATATTGTACTGTTTTTATCTTCTGCTCACTAATTTTAAATCTGTAAGTATATGACTTTAGAATAAACTCACATGAAGTCTTTTTTAGCTTCATAAGAACACGAACAAGGTTTACCTCGAGCTATTCATAATATATCAACTGGGAACTAATAAAGGAATAGTTTCTAAATACTTATGAAACTTGGCTATTAATATTTCCATTTAATTTTAGACTTTGGATGCCGCCGACATGAATGAGTATAGTCGAGTAATTAATGTGCTTCGCCGTATTAACTGTGAATAGGAAGTTTGTCAGGAATATGCTTTGAAACTCATATTACACAAATAGGTTCTACTTATAAGTAAAGTAAGTTTTTATAAGTTATTTTCAGTCGGTTGGTACTACACAAAACACTATTTATTAAAATTCCTATAATATAATTCGAAAATTTGAGATTGCTTTGATTACTGACTAAAAAATATTTTTATATAGTACCTACTTATAAAATGGTTCTACTAACGATCACTAGCAAAGAAAATACAAACTTACGCAAAAAATAAATAGAAAATGCTATGTTCGCAACACCATATTATTTATATTAAGAGAAAATCCCTTGTAAATTGTAAGCCTATTCCTCATGCCTTTTCCTTCTCGTATGTACGACAGTAACGGTTAACCTCTCACTGTAAAAGATCAGCTTATAACGGAAATGTATAGTTTGATGTCTAGTCATCGTTTGTCCAACGAAATCTTTAAAATTTGCTGGTTTTAAACTTTTTGCCTAAGTAAAAGTTTAGAACCAGCGAAAGTTTTCCTATATATCACACATTAACGCAGGTTATTGCTTGATTGGAATATCAAAAATGATAAGTTTAAAATATGTTAAGGGGCTACTACCATAAAAACAATAGTTACTATGGTAGTTCAGCTCTAAAGATGAATGTTCTGTCTATAAATGAATACATATTTTTAAAATACCACTACACTTTTTTAACCGAACTGAACTCAACCCTAGCTTAAAATCCATTTATTAAAAAAGAAATGCCTTTTAAACACGGGTCAATAATGAAAACTTGATTCCAATTTTTTTATCTTTGATTAGTAACTTAGAAGAAAATCGTTTTAAACAGACAGACTACTACCGGATACGTTAGTGATCGTAAGTTACGGTTCTGCTTTTTTTATGACGATCGTACCTCTACAAATCTCTATTTCATCGTATAAAATTTAACCCTGTAATATTAAATGGTTAGAAAATTCAGTGCTACCAACACAAATTCAATGCTTAAAACGTCTGTATCCGTGCTATCATTTCGGATTACCTTTTTAATATCAGTGAATATTAAGATAAAAAAGGGTGACGAAGAACGAGGTGGGCATCGCCAAGTCGAGCCTTACTATTCTCTTAATCGTTTTGCTTTACAACAGAAAATGGCGGTTTTATAAATCGTAAATTGTACCGCTTGCCGGGGATTACAACAGAGCTGACTCTACCGATAATAAAATGTCGACACGAAAGAGATTGCGGGGAAAACGTTGGTCGGGACTCGGGGCTAATAGTCGCTGCAGTCTCTTTAATGGGTTGCCTATCACACGTTTAGAAGAACAATTGACTAATACGGCTTTAATAATACAAAAGCCGATCTAGAATATAGTAAAATAAAAAGCTGTGTAACTTTGATTTCCTAGTCATACCAGTGCGAGTCGTACTCAAACTTGGCATGATTTCTTTAATTACGATTTCAACGTTTCAGAATCGTGGTACCTACTGTTCCAATCTATATTCGCATAAATAAATAAATTAGCCAGATGTGTTGGCAATTTAATACGTTACTTATCGCTATGAAGTAGGGATACCCTTTTATATTTTTTTATGTTACAAGCGAGGCGGTCAAAGTTGTGTCACAAGGTGATATTCACATCGTACAAATAGTAGACCACAAAGTGGCAGTTTAGCGCCATTTTGTGGTCTACTATTTGTCACATATTACATCCAAAGAGATTTGAATGGTTCCAGTTTCGGCCCCTATTATTCCAAATGTGATCTGTATTCACTGAAAAAAAATGCTCGTTAGGTACCCTGGATTAGACCAAAATAAAAGAGTTAACAACAAAATAGTTGCACACCGTGAAGCGTGTAGCTATTTGTTACGACTGAATATACTAGAATGTTACTACATATGTACGTTTAAAGAAGCAATAGTAAATAACTTGATGCATTTATAAGTTGTTCTGGTTCTTACAACTTCTAAGCTGCTTCAATTAACATGAATATAGATGAAACGTTATCTCTTAGAATATTTTCGTCGTATTTCGAATTCCCAGAGCTTTCGTAGAAGGCAATAAATAATATTTATAGTAGGTGCGGGAAGCCTTACACCTCATTCGGGGCCGCCCTACCGTCGAGTTATGAAACTTTTCCGCTTTTATAAGCAAAGAGTTAGCTAACAACTAAACATGTATCACGAAACGATCAACTTTTGCGCAGGTTGTATACTTCCGAGAAATTTTAATCTTGAAGAATTTTCATTTTATCGACACCGAAACTGCGGTATTATAGCAGTTTTGCCGTAATACTGCACATAACGTAACAGATTACAAACCCGTTACAGTATCCGTTTGACGATGGGAGAACATACGAGTACCTACTCATCATTATAATTATGTACATTGGAGGAAAGGCTGCCTCTTTTTAATAACAATAAAAAATAAAAAGTAACATGCTTTTGGGATTATCTAAAAAAAACAACTACGTCCAAATAAAAAAATTGTTTTGTGAACTGGACCAAACTAAAAATGTAGGTACATTAGTATATAAGCTTGATTAACAAAAATCTGACACCAAAACGATTTAAATTGGAACCGAAAACTGTCATTTACGTAGCCCATTTGAAAATATTCGTCATGACACTTTATGGTAGCCGCCATCCATTCGAGTACATACGGCAGAATTTCTTTCAATTATCACAGCGCGTTTGACAGGGTTGACCGTAAAGTTTTACGTCCTCTCGTAGGATGGCGGAACCACTGTAGTAGAGCTGCACCTAATGATATTACTGAGTATTTCTTTCTCATTGCACCGGTTTGCTTTGCTCGTTAACCGTTAACTGGAATCATAAAGGAAATTGCTACACGTTAATCAAAATTGATAATAGTTCGCACTGGACCGTTAAAATCGTTTACCGAAACTTTAACTTGATTTATACAGTATTAAAGTTGTTTAAAACTTCAAGGTCGTTATTTAGAATAAAGTTCATAACTTCGGCTTTCACAGGGATTAGCCGTGCTTGAATTTTGGTTTACAGTGAAATAAATGTAAACTTGCGGAATAGCTGTAGATAAATCTTGAATTATAATTCACGGTAATATTGTGATCAGTACATTCATCAGGGTGCCTATACAAACTATAAACAAGAACTGTAAATAAAATTAACTTTTCTGCTTACTTTGTATGCTGTGGTCGTCGCTTGTGTTAACAATTTATCTTAGAAAAGTAAGGAACAAGGTTTTATCAATATCCAAAATATGAGTCGCAACGTGAAGAAAAGGAAAGAAAATTCGTGTAAATAGTGATAGTTTCGTTATTTTTAACTAGATATTTTAAACTTACATAATATGTTGTCCACATAACCCAAAATTCCCTTCATGTGTCCTTTTTTGGTCTTTGATAGACCTTGTTTTGTATTTTCTAGGCATCGCATTAAATAGATGTTATACTAAAATCGAAATTCGAAGCATGATAATGTGTACACATGAAATATTTCATTTTGTCGGCAAACGTATTACTCTCACTTAAATTAATCTTAAAAAAACACTACCTACTAATTTACTTATTTATTCACCTAAAAGGATCTTGAAAACTAAGCGTATTTTTCGTAATGTGTACTTTTGTCTGTCACGTTTTTCTCAGTAAAATCTGAATGATTAAGGCTATTTGATGATAATCATGATAAAATTATTCTCTCAAGAAAAGTGCTGAGATTTTTACGTTGACTCTCAGAGTGTAACGTTGCTGTCTATTTAAAAAAATATAGGTAGTGGTAATGGTATGTATAAATAATGAAAACACGCATACAAAAGTTAGTATTAGGTCGGTAATTCGCATTACTTATATTAAAACTTTATGCGCGAGTAAAAACATCGTACAAAGGCGTACCTAATGCCTCAGGCACTTTCTACCAGTCGACCTTAGTGATGTAGAGACAATAAGGCAGGTGCAACTTAAAGGTAAGACAAACAACGATAAATATGTATATAGGTACCTACATTCAATACTCAATTTAAAAAAAATGTTTTGTTCCTGACAATATGTAGACATCTTTTCTAAAATAACAGTTCAGCGATAACATTTACCTTAACCAAAAATTGTGTTTCATCAATTTTGTAAATGTAAAATTACAAATGTATCGCAAAAGTTCCTTTAGATAGGGTAGCCCATTTACGCTTGATAATTTTAAAGCCGGTGTAAAATTAATGTTGTAATTTTATTGTAATTTCCAAGAAAAAATAGGACTTGTAGATGAGAAAATTTTATTTTGAATGACAAAAAACCGAACGTCATAACTTAAATCAATAATCTTCATGATCTCTTGAAACAGTTTACATTACAACATCCTCCCTCAATTAGAACTGGCATACGAATAAAAAAACACATTCACATAAACTAGCTAACTCTAAACTAGCCACACATCTTTTATATGCGGTACTGTGGTTGGTAAACAAACAGATCAAACGAGATGGTTTTGTGAACAAATCAGCAAAATTCAAATCTGACCTAACGAATTTAATATCTATAATTCAAATGATATCTAGTATCTATATGCTTCTGCCAGGGTTGCGGAATTTGTTCGAAAGAGTCACCGCGGCCCTGGAACGCAAAGGGCTTTAAAAGGAACACGGATGGATTTTAGTCAGTAAGAGTCTGACACGCTCTTCCGCTCCACCCAGAGCGGAAGAAGTCATTTGATGACTTCCCATTCTTAAAAAAAAAAGTATCTTTGTGCTTCGTACGTTCGTTCGTGATGGACAGGGTTGTGCACTAAACTATGTTAAACGAAGTAACAGTATCGGACTTACCGATTATTTCAGAAATGAATCGTTTTAAGTAGCACGCCACCTTAGCCGCAGCTGTTAAATCCATGTACTCCGCCTTAGTAGATAATTGAGCTACCGTTTGCTGCTTTTTAACTTGCCACGTTGCAGGACCTCCAGCCAACGTAAAATAGTAGCCAGTATATGACTTTCTATCTATGCTACGGTTAGCCCAATCTGCATCCGTGTATCCCTTAGGAACTCTCCAGTCCTTTTGTAAGTAAGAGTATAATCAATAGTGATTCTCAAATATTGTAACACTCTTTTTGCTGCAAGCCAGTGTTTTTTATTGAATTTTGTGTTGAACTGACTGAGACAGTTCGTCAAAAAAGTTATATCAGGGCAAGTGTTTACTGCCAGGAACATAAGGGCTCCAATTAGGCTTTGAAATGGATACTCGTTTTCTCCATTTCCTGTACTTTTTCTTAAGGCTTGATGGTGTCTCAACCGTCTTATACATATCCGTATGGAATTCTCTTAGCAAACTTAAAATAAATGTTCTCTGAGTTACGTTTACTTCACCATCGTCTATGGATATTTAACCAAATAATATTTAATTCTCCCAAATCTTTTATTGGAAAATAATTTGCCAAATCATGTTTGACAATGTCATATATCATTTCATTTTTGTAATAGACAATAATAATATATTAATCTACATATACTGCCATTATGACCAGCTCTTTACCAAAAAACTTCGTATACACGCGTGGTTCCGAAGGAGTTTGTTCAACCTAATTTCAACAGTGTGTTATTCAAAATCATGTTCCATGCCCGTGGTGCTTGTTTTAGCCCATATAACGATTTCTTCAGAATACAAACTTGAGATGCTTGTTCTTTCTTCACGAAACCTTGAAGTTGTAGCATCTAAACTTCGTTTTCAAGATCTCCATTTAGAAAAGCTATGCTATTCAACCAAGCCGACGTCAACGCAGGCGTGATTATAGATCTCGAAACTGTAGAAAGCCACGTGTTACGATCGAAACATACAGCCAATCTGCGAACATCCGATCCTTGCATGTATATAGTAAAGTAGTAAAGGCCTAAAGGACCACGGCTTCTTGGTCGCCTTTCTCCCGAATTGAGTTTACTTTTCGAGTATCTAAAGATCGCGACGCGGCCGGCGAATATTGCGTAAAATCAATCACAACACGGAACCCGCCCTTGTTTCGGCGGTTTGGCGAAAAATATTTCTTCGCCATCGTGTATAAAATGGACTCTTAGATTGCCTTTTAAATGTAAACAAAACCTTTAACTTTTACAAGGTAAATCATTGTTTATTTTTCGTGTCATTTTTGTGTATTTAGGCACGCTGCCATTTTTTTGTCGAACGTTTAATGTATTTTGAAGTTATGTAATTAGTGGAATTTTCTCTTGTTCTTTTTTTCTGCTTCTAAAAATTATCGAGATCGCAGTACTTGGAATTGCATGATTGTGAATACAAACAAAATTATCAAACAAAAAAGCTCAACATTTCATATTCAAAATGTCAAAGATCAAAATCTATACCTACGAATCGAATAAACCGACATCGAGATTAAATCAGTATTCAATTTATTTAGGCTGTCCGTAGACTACCACAAGTCACTAACAAATATTTACCATGTTCTGAACACGAACATTCAGGAACTGTAGAATAACTATAGCATAAGTAGTCCTCTCCTACTCTACCTTCATATTGTTATTTGGAGCTAAAAAAGGAAGAACGAATAACCTTACAAACAGCTAAGGCTTCCGGTATAACGAATGGAGTTAGTGGGTTTTTTAATTTTTGACGTGCAAATAGTTTGGTGTCGAGACATCAGATTACATCGAAACCTTATGGAAACAGATTTGTATGATACATAGTGACAGGGCTATTGTTTTTTTGTCTTAATATATTTGACAGTTTTTTATTACCACGCTCGGCAGTTCAAAATTTTAATCATCTGTACATATTATAATAAAACAGTAGGAACCGTTGTGTCAGTACATTAAAAAAAATACTAAAAATGGATTAAGAGCGACAAAAAAGGAACATACAACAAACAAAAAAAGATTTTTTGGATTTGTTTGGCTGTCTGTCTGTTTACGCCATAGATATAATAAATATTTCTATGGTTTACGCAAATCTCCGAAGATACTGCAGAGATTTACTTGGTCTTCACAGTTACATGCGGGTTTGTTCTGAGCAAAATTTAGTTTTTGTTTCAATTAAATTGGTGGCCAGAAAATAGAAGTTAGGGTCATTTATAGATTTTAGAATTTTTAGTAGGCGCGGGCCTGCGGACGGCAAGCGTTGGGTGTCTCGATGTTCGATCACCACCACGCCCGGGTCGTTGTGTTTCACGCGCGCCTCAAAGAGATGTCAGCATAGAAGATGGGACCCGCTAGAGCCTGCCAGGGTTGCGGAATTTGTTCGAAAGAGTCACCGCGGCTCTGGAACGCAAAGGGCTTTAGAAGGAACACGGATGGGTTTTAGTCAGTAAGAGTCTGACACGCCGAAGAAGTCACTCGATGATTTCCCATCCTTAAAAAAAAAGGGTTATTAACACACGATTGAGCTACATAAAGTTTGCCATGGGATAAGCAACCAGAAGAGAAGTATACCCCCGCATAGAATAATGTCTGGCCATAGACTGGTCATGACGTATCATAGGCTCACTGGCAATTGAAAAGGTTTGAAACTAAACAGAAAATTCACGAACGTAATTGTAAAACTTACTAAATGAAATTTAAACTGTAGATACGTTGCCTGCCCAGTGAAATGGCAATATAAAAAGAAGGCAACTACCGCAACCCTATACCACGCGCGAGACAGCTACGTATCGTAGCTGTCTTGCTACCGATTACTTCCATAGTGCTTACACTATTCTTTTGAGCTGCTGTGATATGGGTGCATGACGCGTTTTTATACTACGTGTAACAGAATTGACCCAATATCTAAAAAACACTCTCATCATTATGAACAATGTTTACACATCAAAATCGGGACACACATCGAAATCACGAAAATTTTTTTTAGGCATCACGGTCATTCTGTTACATGTTGTATAATGTGACATTAGAGCTATTTTGCTTGAACTAGACAGAAAGAAAGAAAGAAAATGTATTTAGATGCCATAAAACAACATACCACATACCTAAACCACATACATAGTGTGGTGCTCAGTGCAAAACACCCCCATATCGCTGCCTGCGTGATTGTAATGCCGCTTCGAACCGCTTGAATACGATGCCAATGGATTATGAACTTGAACCAAGTAACTTTAAAGTTTAAAAGAACAGAAGGTAGAACATCGTAAGTTTTATAAATAAAACCTATTTATAAAACTTACGATGTTCTACCTTCTGTTCTTCTAACATAATTCTTTTAAAGTGATATTTCTAATATATACATATATAACTAATACTTTGGCAGTTCAATTTTATGTTCGGGTTGTGCGTTTGATCTTAGACTTCGGTGCCATAAAATCGTATCAATCGATGTGCTTTGCTGGTTCAAAATAAATTATGAATCAACTTGATTCATCAAGTAGTTTCTTTACTTAGTCATTTCAAGAATAGCAGAAATCGTTAGAAATTTCTCGCGGCAACCAAAATATTAACAAATGTTTTTAGGAAAGTAGGGAATATATTTCCATAAACACGGCCATGGTAGGAAATAATGAACTTTACAAAGCAAGCTGCGGCTGTAAGTCACAAACCTGCAACAAAATGTCATCCAAGCCAAAATACTAACAGGTTGCCCTTATGATTTTTTATTTAATGAAATACTACATAATATTTTTGACGTCGGCTTATTATTTCGAATGAGACGGATCTTGGGAATGCCAAAGATCCGTCTCATTCTGTAAGTATTGTATGTTTGTATGTGCGCGATCCTTTGGCTGTTTAATTTTAAACGTTTTCAATTCCCAGTGAGCCTAAGATACGTCATGATCAGCCCAGGGCTAGACATCATCCGTTGTGGGGTTAGACTTCTCTTCTGGTTGCTTTTCCAATGGCCAACTTTATGTAGCTCTATTACTTTTAAGAGTTCTGTAGTCAACAAGGAACCTTTATAGATTCGCCATGTTCATCTGTCTGTTTGTCCGCGGTTTAGCTCAAAGACGCTCAGCACTAGAAAGTTGGAATTTGGTAAGGGTATACAAATTAATCACGCCGACACACACTGGGACGAAAATGGTATCTCCATAGACATTGAGGATTTAAAAAAATAATTATTGTTTTCTTATTGGAAACGTCATGTGACCATTGTATGACCCTTTTATACCCTTTTCGGGCAATTTCGACACAGAAACATCACTTTCAAAAAATTATATATGGATTGCGCGCGCGAGTCGGGCATAGGAGGAAAAAAAAATTTTTTTGTTTGATTTTTTTATTTGTTTCAATTTGTATACTGATGCTGGCAGACATTCAAAACGAATTACATATATTCACCTGTTACATTATAATACCCGCGCGTGGAAGTCAATAGAGTAGGTGAATATACTTCCTTTGAGTGGTATTTTTAACGATTTTACATTCAATATATGTTATGCTTATTAAAATTACTTATTTTAAAATTATGTCAATCGTTTATGAAATTAACTGATCATTAAATCAAATAAAATTATAGATTCAGTAGTTATATTTAATAAATATTAGAGATTTTGTAATTATATCATATATATTACTCACCCCAATTGCCAATTACATTTTTTAGGTTGGTCGACTATAACTCGTTAACTTATGAAATCCTTGGATGAGAACATGGTTTTAGTACACTCTCAATATTTTTATTTAGTACCTGTTAATGTTTTATTTGAAATAAATGCTTTGGCTTCGACTTCGGAACCCTTAAAAGAAAAAAAAATGTTGCGTCGAGCGGTGCACTCATCCACCCAATAGCCTATAATATCAAAATGTGAATTTATTGTAAGTAACAGGCAAATTGATATTTATGCACCGTCGTAAATTGTACCAAGGAAAAGAAACCTTCACCCGAGTTCCCAACGTTCCCTTAAATAAATAAGAGGGCGGGGTTTTAGTCTACTTAACTGACTTAACAGGCCACCTCTTGATCATGACTTGCCTGCTACACTTGCGGATGGACACGGTCTTGTAGTGTTTTAATTAAATTTATTTTAAAACTCGCAAAATTACAGGTTGGTGGTCAAAACCAAGATAGTTCTGTAGACAAAAGTGTCGTACTCTACAAAGACTTATATAGGAACTCTTCTTCGAGGGTATTGTTTTATGTTACAGTTACTTATAATAAAATAAGACTGCTTTATCGATAAGAAGTAAAATCAAAAGTTTTACTGATACTGTTTCTACCAACATAAAGTATCTCCAAGCTTTAGGAAAGCATTTAATGTAGTTGAAGGCGTACAATCGACTGGGCAGTTTCCGAGATCAAATGAGCTTCGTTCAATCCCCGCTGGGACATAGAACCCTAATTATATAATAGGATACTCCATTAGAAGCTATCAGTCCAATGCCATTGTTTATATATGTCATCAGGATTCGTAATTAATTCCAGAAATCATGGACATTATTTACTTTGCGATATTAAGGTCTCAACCAGTAGCCCCGAGGCGTTTTAAGGATTTGCCTACGCTGAAGGGCTATCGAAGTAGTTGTATTAATTTTAACTCAAAACAATAATTAATATTAATGGCGTTTACCGCCTGAAAATGAACTTAAACTTAATTCTTAACACTGAACTTTTTAAACAAGCATCCCTTTTTAAACGTCAAGTGATGAACGTCTGTGGACAAGCGTTCCCTGTTAATTGATTCATTAAACTTCACATTTGTGCCATTCCATTATGAATGTTTAAAATAAATAATTATAACAAACATTGACACGCGTATAAAATATAAATCGCATTGTTGAATGACACAACGATTCGTCTGAAAGGCTACATACGTAGCTTTTGGAATTACAAATATCGGAATATTCGTAAACTGTATGTTGTAGTTGATTTAAAAATGGTTATTAGTTTTACATTTAACTATATAACGAAAACCTTGGGACTGGTAGAGAATACATTAAGACCGCCTATGTACCAGTATCGTATAATATAACGTTGAAGTTTAACTGCACGCAAAAGACGCGCTTAGTCGTTGAGTTGCGGAAACCAGCTCGAATTACATACATACATGCATAAAGTATGTTTATGTAAACAACAAAAAGCGAATTACATTATATAGAATTCCTTTCCTATAAAATGTAATTTTTCATTAACATGGATTTCTGTAGATAAAGATTAAATACTGGGTGCTTCTACAGAGCCACAGTAGGTAAAAACTTAATTAAGTCTGTCTCACTTAATATCAATGCCATTGTAGTCATATTACATACGGAGATATGATATTGTGTCGAAGTGTCAATCAAAAGGCCACTAAGCTCGAGGATGCTACACTCTAGTACGACGGAAAAGGAAAATATACGTAAAATGGCCGGCTGAAGCGTTTTTGTTCACCCATCGAATCCTTTGATCCCGCAGTTAGAAAGCTTTGTTCTTGTTGTCTTATCACACTATCAGGTTTCAAACAATTCGTGTACCAACATACGCGTTTATCACTGATTATCAACTTTCGTAATGACACGACGGTTAAAATGCGTGATACCAACTTTTTGCATCATTGGATTTTTAAAAATCGGTTTTCCCAGTCAGGAATCAAACCCATTAAATTTGAAAAATACACACCCTGTATTATTACACCATTTGAAAGCGTCGCTAATAGTGATCAAATTCTGGGAAATAATAACGCATGGCAAACTAAAGGAAAGCGTTCATTTTTATTCATAAAATTCGGTTGGGCGATTTAGGCGTGTAAGTGTAACAAAGAGACTCACTTTCGCATTTATCAGCTTCACTCACGTAAATGACGGAAATAGTCTCAAGGGAATGTTCCCTTGAGACAATTAGGTTAGGTTAGGTACTTTTTAACCTAGGAGTATGTACTCCTAGGTGAGAAAGTACCTAACCCACGTGGTATTCCAGACTAACAAACATCCTATCAAACTTTCGCATTCATAATAGTAGTAGGGCTGATGATGTTAGGCGAGTGCCCATAACCATTTATTTTCGCTTTGTTCTTACAGATATGACAATGTTAGTTTTTAACTATTAACAACCGAGGTTAACTAAAACTATCGAAGCAACATGTGAAGTAGGTAGGTTGCACGGTAGGGATTAACCCCAAGTGATCATTAAAACGAAAAAATCTTCATAAAAAACCTCGCCCTTTTGATCCTCTCTAAACTAAGTGATTTTCTAATGATGATCACATTTTTTTTCTATAGACTTTCTGACCTTCAAATGATGATAACGTTACACTGAGCTTGGGCCCTCGCCTGTGCTGGAAGAATATTCAAGACCAAAAAACATCCAGTCACCTATTGATAAACGTTGATGTATAAACGCATAATAGTTATTTTCAACACATTTGCTCAAAAAATGAATTTACTGAATCTTGATTAGATTATAATTTCTCGATATATTATGAAAACATAGTTTTGTATACAATAAATCCCAGCTAAATACAACAGTTTTCAATATATCTGTGTCTTATGTAGACAACATAGTTTACAATTTTACGCTATATTTTACAATCTTACGGCGTTTGCCATTTTCCGGTGACGTATACATTGTTCGAAAGTTAAAAATTACGCACCATACTATGGAACGTGCGGTAAAATAGGTACTGTCATCTAAGTACAACGAGGAGTGCGGTAAAATAGATACTAAGATATGAGTATGCTTCGTAAACGCATTTTTTGAGCAAATGTGTTGAAAAAAAAATAACAATTCCACCAAGCAGTTTCACATTACTAGAATAAATAAAATTAATGATCGAACTTCCTTGGAATTTTCGAACACTGTATACAGACTTTGTTTATGCACTTTTTGAACAAATTTATTGAAAATGTTATTGTTTTTTTTTACAACATTTATCATCATCATCATCATGTCACTCAAAAGATGCCCACTGCCCCCAAAGGGGAGAGGGGAGTTGCCATAATCGCCACGCTTGTCAGGCGGGTTGGCGATCGCAGTGTAGCTGTTGCTTATGAGGGAATGGTGCTATCCTTTTACGTTCGACACCATACAAAACAATATTTGTACTTTATCCAAACGTGCTCAGTTTTAAAGGTAAGTTTAATAGGTAAAATAATTTCCCTAGCAATACACTTAACAACATTTAGTTGCAAATTTAATAAATAATTTAGAAGCAATATCACATTCACATTAAATAAATACGGCTAAAACTTTGTATTGCTTGTGCTCCTGCGAAAAATGTGAAGAGACCGCAGCCGGGTTCTAATGTGTAGAAATGATGAAATATATTGGGTTTGCGGACCGTAAACGTGCATAGTAATTTTAAGTGATATTGAAATGTCTATGTAACTACGACTCACGATGTACCCCTCGGGTCACGAGTAGAGTGACTAACTGTTTTCCGATTTCCCATAACACTCGATGAGCACTCTGATATTATTGACCTAGTGTTTCAAGGCCAGTCAGCTCAAAAATATGTATCGAAACTAATATTATAAATGCAATAAATAGTTGGCATGTTCGGTTGGATGGATCGATGGATGGATGTTTGTAACTCAATCACGACAGAATGGATATTGATGAAATTTAGCACGGAGGTAGATTAAAGTCTGGAATAACACAAAGGATACTTTTAATCCCATAATATTTTCCCTTGGGATAATTTCCGACATTCAAGCGGGCGGCAGTTAGTAACCAATAAGGTTTAATCTCTCCATCTGTTGAGGTTTTTGGCGCCTGCAGTAAACCACCCCAGCACATCTCACTATGTTGGATGGAATGGCGTAACGGTTTCGATGTCGACGCATCCAATTTCCAAGGCATTGTGGTAATTCTGTCATTCATTGTGATAAGTCTGAACTTACCAGCTTTATGCCCTTGAGTCAATTGAGAAACAAGCCAAGAGGATCATCGGCAATGATAGGCTCTTCGAGTCGAAGCTCCAAATTCTTGAGCATCGACACCGAGTTGCTAGCCTGTCGGTTTTTTATTGGTTGTATTTTGGGAGGTGCGTAAAATACTGGTATTCAGCTGAATCCGGTTTGTTCCAGTCAAACCGGATTCAGCTGAATACCAGTATTTGCCGACCCCAATATAGTTGTGAAAAGGTTAGGCAGATGATGATTTTGGAAAGTGCGTGACGGAATTGCATAGTTTAATTCGGCCAAGCCGGTTCCATCATCGGACCACAAGACGTACGGCGATACGCCACCGGTCCATGGTGGACATCTCACCCACACGCACAAAACGTTTTGGGAACACATTCGTTGTGCATACAGCTAAGGAGTGGAATTCCCTGCCAGAGTATGTGTATCCTGATAACTACAACCTGGGAGAACTTAAGTCAAGAGTGAATAGATTACTTCTAGGCAAGCGTGCTCCATCTTCGACCACATCATCGCTTACCATCAGGTGAGATATTGGTCGCACGCGTGCCTGTCAATAGTAACAGTAAAAAAAAATTTCGCTGTTGGTGTTGTTTGCGCAAGCACAACCGCCGAGCAAGGTTAGGATAAGAAGACATGTTTTTGGGTTTTGTGGAAACTCGCAGTTAGGGAGTTGTTCGTGTGGCAACCGCGTACCTCGCATGAAAAGCGGTCCGGCGTCTGATCCCTTCTCGGTCTTTTCGGATATCCATCAATTCAAACTATGAGAGAAAAGGAATACACAGTGTACCTGTGTTTGCGCACAAACTTATGCACTATAATATCTCCTACGTACTTGGCTAATTTCCGTTTTGATTTTCAAACGTGACCAAATTTCGATTAGTCTAATCTTGACAGTCTAACCTAGTTACCTACTTTATAAAATCTGTAATCTTTAATAATTGCACTAGTTTTGACAATTCATTCCCATAAAAGGAAAAAAATATATTTTGCATAAAAGTACGTTCTTCTTTCCAATGAAAAACCCCATTAGTAGTCCATTGCAATTACGTTTATACCTACAACAAATCGAGTTATATGTATAATGGATGGGTTTCAATTGTTCCTGGTTTTTTGAGCTATTTATGCTTAAAAAGTTTCCCTTTTGAAAGCTTTATTTTATGTTCATGGGAAGTTTTATGAATATGTCGTTATTTTTTCGTGTAGTGTACTATTTTTACAGCTTTATTTTTGCCTCTTGGGATTTTTCTGAAGGTGAGATAGTCGCAAGATAGCCCCAAGACGAGTCAAAGGAAACGAGCACTACCTACCTTTTCTCGTTGTATTTTCGAGTCGAAACCGTACTAGTTTTGGTCTGGATAACACTAGAGTCCAAGTTCTTTGTTGATATCAAGACTCATAAGCTCTAACTTCTATAGTAAATGCAAAAGTTTGAATGGATAGATGGATGTTTATGACTCAATCACGCCGAAATTGGTGAACGGACCTTTCTATTTTTTATGTGCTGATTTTCAAAATTGCGAATATTTTTAGTGGGTAAACTTTTTGTTACACCAGAAACCCCAAAAAAAAAACATTAAAATTCATTCATCAGGTATAACTAAAACTCGTTATTTTTCTTTAATAATGGTAATTCCACTGGACTTGCAGACGATTTGTGCGACTATGAAATAGATTAATAAGGATTACGCTTGGGTAGCCTACCGCGCCAATAAAACAAACCTATGCATCAACACACCCACTGTAACCTTAATGTGCAAATAATAAGGATAGGTAAATAATAATAAATCAAACAAAAATGTTTTTACTGCTTTAGAACTAGAACATAAAATAAGTGTAGGTCAGTTCTAAAAGATCCTTATCATTTAGAACTGAGAATAGACCCTACTGACAATGTTTAAAACCATTAACTATGTCGACTTCAAAGATGTTTTAATGTTGTACTTGGCAAGTAATTTGACATTAAACTTCTATAGAAGTAGTCGCGACGAGTTTATACTATCAACCTCATTAGCAAAGCGCGTGCACGGATGAATCAATTTTCACCTTTTCTGTAGCTCACAAATAGGTCAAAGAAGTAGGTCGTGGTACCGAGCGTATATAATGTTTTACATAACCTCTAAATTATTAACCTATTCACTGGACTTTAGCACTTGTGGAAAACTCGTAAAGTTAGTCACAATATATTATAAGAAATGTATTAATATCGCAGGTAACTGTAAGAAACCACAGTGCCACGACAAGTGCAGAATAAATACAATAATCCCTATTTGTTGCAAGCGCTGCAATCTAATGTTTGTAGTCAAGATACTTGTAGTGGATGAGGGCACATAATGGAGTAAGTTAATTTTTAATTGGAACTCTCCAAGTTGCCACGATGACTTTTAAGCGGGCTCGCTGTTACAAACTGGGAAAGTGCGCCACCCCACGAGCAATTCCTTTGCCTTTTGATGTCTTTATTAAGTGAATCATGAACTTTAGTTGATTAAATTATAACAGAATTCGTATTACTCCTCGCTTCGCCATCGATCTTCACCCAACGTTTATATAAGATATTATTCAAAGTTTTTACTAGATCACCCCTTTTTATTACATTAACACCCGGTTTCAAATGCAACTTTTGAATTTGAGAAAGTGTCAAACTCTACTTTAATGCTCAATTTTGACAGGTTTTAACGCTAAAATGGAGTTTGACCAATTTCAAACTTCAAGATCTTAATTTAGAAACTGGTGATTAATTAATTGACCTCCTAATTGCCTAATACCTGTCTGGCAGATATTACAATTTATTTTTTCTAATCAAACAGTAATAATTAGCTAATCAATGTAAATTAGTATTTTATTCTCAAGATTTGCTATAATTTCCATGTTCTGCAATAATCCAGCAGGTACGGGAGTTAGTTTTCCTCCACTTATCAGTGTACATGGAATATCGTCTGATTAGAATTAAAATATACAATAAGACATATTCAAGTTTCTAACGGATCTCTATCAGATGACATAACGGCCTCTTAATCCGCTTAAAGGACTGGGACCTCGGAGGTCCATAGATATGAAAATGACATATTTCATCATCATCATATCAGCCAAAAGATGTCCACTGCTGGACATAGGCCTTCCCCAGAGGGGAGAGAGGCGCGTTGGCGACCGCAGTGTGGCTGTTGCAATTCACAGAGAATACTGTTGCCCATACTCTGGTGAGTTCCTTAGTCGCGTCTTACGACACCCACGGTAAAGATATATTATAATCTTAATTATCGTCTTGCATCAATCGGGGTACACTTCCTTGAGTACACATACAAGACTAATTGTCGATTGGTGCCTCTTAACATTGAAAGCGTCAAACGGGGCCTCTGTGAGTTGGTTTCTCCATCGTACGCTTTCTGGGTTAAGGGACATCTCACCCACGCAAAAACTGGCCAGTGGGCCAGATGTCAACTTTTTCAAATGTGCACGAGTAGATTCTCCCGGACCAGTTTAGTAGGACGGGCCAGATGTCTCCTATTCGGGATTATAGTTGCAAAACTTCTAAAAAATTCTGGAATACTTCTGGGAAAGTTTATTTCAATCAGAATTATTCAAAATGAATTTAATTAGGATTTTTATTTTTTTTGCTGAAAAATCGTATTTTGCATCGATCGTCGATCGTCGATCGCCGCCGCCACTGCCCCTCTATGCGCCGGCCGCCCTGGCGCCGCGACGCGCGCGTCCGTTTGCCACGAGTCGTGCGTGCAGGCGATGGCGGTGCAGAGTGCGGTAAGAGGGGAGATGCTCCCCGGAGAAGTTTTCCCCCCCGCGAGAAAGATTCGTACCCCGCAATCGAATGTTTCCGCCGAATAAACGAAATAAATTCAATGGGAATAAACGTGTTTGTTTGAGATGTGGTGGGTGATTTAATTATTGTTCAGTGGCACACACGTAAATGAAATATACTTAAATGTTTATTTTATTATAAATGGGATTGATTAAGTATATGTTGATATTTTTATAGTTAGATATGTAAGCCTGCGATTAACAGGACTTTTATTCTTTTGTTTTAGGTAGATACCTACTTATTTCGAAATCGAATGCTATTTTTATAAATGTCAGTTGTGGAATAAAAAACCAGGCCTAGCATACTTATTTGATTTGTTTTTTGAAAAGGGTTACCTATGTTTTTGGTTCGTTTGTATGTAACTCTGTACGCATCGCGAGTATTCGCGAGGCGCATAGGTAGGTATTAATCATTACCTACCTACTTAACGCGTATAATAGCCCAGTCAATAAAAACAAATAAAGGCAAACCTTGCAAGCAAACACGTTTTGATGCGGTTTTCAGAAAAGTATTTGTTATATTTTCGATATACAAATCATGAATACAACACTGCTGGAGATTCAACAATCCAATATAAATGTAGAAAGCTCAATTACTTTTCTTACTGCACAAAACGAGGAGTTACGAGAGAAAATTGCCCAGCTTGATAGACAGACTAGAGAAGATAAAACATATATTACTATCCTAGCAAATAAAATTGAAGACCTACAATCGGGAAGCCGAAAAAGTAATCTAGTGATTAAAAACGTACCTAGAAAAAAAGACGAGACCAAAGAAGACATCTATAGAGTACGTGGAAAATTAGCAGATAAACAAAATTCACCTATCGTCGTAGAAACGGGCTCCACTATCCTGAAGACTGAGATTCTGAAAATGGCAAAGGCATTTAACTTAAAGCATAAAAACAAATTATCCTGCAAACATATGGGTTTTAAAACTCAAGTAGACACTCCAGTATCAGAACATCTGACCGCCAAAGGCTCCCGTCTCCACTTCCTGGCACGTGAACTAACCAAGTCTGGAACCTAAAAGTTTTGCTGGACAGCCTACGGCAAAGTTTACACCAAGAAGGATGAAAATTCCCCAACTATAGTTTTTAGAAGTGAAGACCATGTATACTAATTTTTGCTACAAAAATGAATACTATATTGTAACTCTATAGTTAACTTTCATGTTACTGTTAAATTAGTAATATTATTGCATATACTAGAGGTGCCTGTTAACCTACATTTGGTATTGTTCTGCCAAATTTCCGACAATGGTTTGCCCGATCCTTTAAACTTTTTATTAATGTTATTAATACACATATTCACGCAGTACACAACCTAACAATATCCATCCACACAAACACACTCACTCAAAGCACATACCTGCAATATATACACCGCTTCGTTTACTCAAACACAACTTTCACAACAAATACATACTCCTCACGCATAACTCATATTACAATAATTATTACAGAAAGTAGTATTATACTATCTAATTATATGGAAATATACTCTTCCTTGATACAAATGTTTATTCTGGATTCACTCTATTTTAATGGATAATATTCTACAAACTGTATCTGAGTTAGACAACATTGAAATTGCTCGTTCTATCACTTGCGATTACTCAAACTTCCAAGGTCACGTTGTAATAAATAAAAAGGACCTTACAGTCATATCCCAAAACATAAGAAGCATATACCATAACTTTGACGATTTTATGATCAATTTTTCTACACTTAATCTCGAATTAGATATCATTATCCTGACGGAATGCAGATTAAGCTCTAATAAACCTATTCCGCAAATAAACAATTACCATTCTTATATGACAACTCGACAACTTAACCAGAACGATGGGGTGGTTGTATATGTAAAATGTTCCATAAAGCACAAAGTTGAGGAAATACAGCTCGACCAGGCGTTGTGTCTACTTCTGGATGTTCTGGGTTTTGATGTGTATTGTATATACCGCTCAACTTCCAATTCAAACATTGATAGATTCACGGACTCTCTTAGCACACACCTTAACAAGATATCGTCACATAAAAACACGATTATAGCTGGAGATATAAACATCAACATCAAGGCTAGAGAGACTGAATCATCCCATGATCGCAAGAATAGAGTTAGTTACCTAAATATGCTATCTCATTTCGGGATACTGCCTGGGCATACCCTTGCCACCAGGGAACAAAACTGCCTAGACCACTTCATGTTAAACATAAATAAAAAGAAGTTCTCTGCCTCTATTGCTATTTTACACTCAACTATCTCTGACCATCACACCACATTACTATCTCTCGCAAAATTAAAAAATACTTATACGTCAAACAAAACTACGGCTACACTAAATTACGAACAAGCTCTGAAAGATCTTCAGAAGAAGAATTTATCTGATCTACTATTTTGTGATGACCCAAATTTATTAATTATTGGCTTAATAAATACCTTAACTTTTATTATAAGTGACAACAAGATCACGAATAAAATTCCAAATAGTAAACGGATCATAAAACCACGGATCACTATGGGTATATTACGCTGTATTAAGAACCGAAATTGCCTACAAAAACAGACTCGCAAAGACCCCTACAATGAAATACTAAAAATAACTTACACAAGATACAGGAATAATTGCAATAATCTAATCAAAAAATTAAAAAGGAAACATGAACGAGACTTACTTACAAAATCCATTACGAATAATAAAATATTATGGAAAAACATAAAAAATGTCACATACTCAAAAACAATAAAAAGTCAAAACTTAGAACTATTAAATATAAAACCTACCTCTCATGACTCGATAAATTATATTAATGATTACTTCGCTAACATCGGAAAACAGCTAGCTGATCAAATTCACCCAACATTAAATAATGTCCATATCCCTGTTCACCCAGAAATACTCCACTAAACACCTTCGTACTAATTGACACTGACGAAACTGAAGTGAACGGTACATTAACGAATTTAAAATCTGATAGTGCCCCGGGTTGGGACAACATTTCAACAAAATTCTTAAAGTTTGTAAGAAAGGAAGTCGTTCCCGTGATAACGCACCTTGCAAATCTCTGTCTCCAGCAAGGCGTCTTCCCGGCTCCCCTAAAGCAGTCTATTATAACCCCAGTACATAAGGGAGGGGACAGAGACGATGTCAACAATTATAGACCTATCTCGGTCTTACCAGCCATATAAAAAAATGTCGAAAAGATTATTAATTCTAGACTCACTAAATTCCTAAACAAATTCAATTTACTATCCCCTTCACAATTTGTTTTCAGACAGGCTGTAAGTACCGATGATGCTGTAACTGCATTAACTTCACATATTATCGAGCATCTTGACAAGGGAAACAAGTGCCTATCCATTTTCCTAGACCTAAAAAAAGCTTTTGACACCGTTTCTGTCCCTATCCTTGTGAACAAATTACAAAAAGCCGGAATAAGAGGTACTGCACTCAGCTTGCTCAAGGATTACCTCTCTAATAGAAAGCAAAGAGTTAAAATAGAACAATACATGAGCGATGAAGCAGAAGTAACATACGGTGTACCGCAGGGTAGTGTTTTGGGTCCTACCCTGTTTTTGTAATATATTAATGATTTGGTCAATATTAAATTAACAAATGCCAGAGTATTTGCATACGCCGACGATACTGCTGTTGTATTTTCTGGTAATTCTTGGAAAGATGTTAAATTGAGTGCAGATTTAGGGATTTCCCACATAGCTGAATGGCTGAAAAACAACTTATTAACATTAAACACCACCAAGAATAACTACTTATGTTTTAGTGTTAGTTTCCGGACACAGCCCAATGAAGATCTCAACTTGAGGGTTCATACATGCGGAGAAAGCTTATTTGGATCTTCAAAACCCTAAGACACGTGGCCCCTACTAAGATGTTGAGGAGTGATAAGCGACCTAGAAACCTCCTTAATGAAATCTATTTTGCTCTTGCACAGTCCGTCCTTCTGTATTGTATTCCCATTTGGGGTGGCGCAGCTAAAACTAGATTTATGGACGTGGAAAGTGCACAACGAGCACTTATAAAGGTTATGTATTTTAAAAATAAAAGATTCTCTACTAAAAACCTATACGAAATCAGTAATCTACTCTCAGTCAGGAAAGTGTACTAACCCAAACGGTTCTAAAAAAACATAAAGCCCTCCCTTATCATGCGAATAAGAAACATAAAAGAAGAAGAGATATAATTGCAGTAGTTCCCAAATGTAAAACCAGATTTAGTAGCAGACAATTTTACCATCTCTCAGCTCAAATATACAACAGGATTAATAAAAACATATAATATGTACACAATAAAAACAATTACGACTGTAAAAAAAATTAACAAACTGGATTAAATCTCTTACTTATGAGGATACGGAAGCCATCCTGGTTTATCATGAGTAATATACTCACACACCATAACGATACACACCACACCCTACACTTCTCTGCACCACACCACACACAGTTACATCACACCACACAACACACCACAACACATATCACATCACATCACACCACACCACAACACACCACACCACACCACACACCGCACCACTCCACCACACCACACACCAAACCTAAATAAAGGACACTATGCTTCTTACCACATGATATATACATAATAATCAGATGTTTCAATTAACAGTAGCATTATGCTGTAATATATTGTTATGTACATAACATACATATATCTAAGATATGGAAAAGCGGAGTCTCCTAACACAGGCATTGTTTGTCTAAAATGAGGCTCCAAACACAATTCATTGTTTATGAAGCTTTTTGTTTAAATTTTTTTTTTTCATTTTCATACTTAGGAGCAGGTTTTGGTATATTAACCGACTTCAAAAAAAAAGGAGGTTATGAGTTTGAACCGTATGTGTGTATGTTTGTCCGCGATCATCTCGCGTTTGGCTTGTGTTGGCAGTGTGTGCTTGATGCGACGTGCACTCACAACCATAAACTTTAAATACCTACAACACAACTAAAGATAATATAATTTACAACCTCCAAGCGCGAAATAGGTATTAAGGTCGATTTTCCTGGTTTTTTTGACAGTTGAAATATTCCCAAAGTTTCGGAATATTTCGGAATACTTCCGAAGTATTCGACGGGAATGATTCGGATTTTTTCCCGCCAACATCTATATTCGGGATATTTGGCAAAATCGTATATTTTTTGTTAAATATCAGATAAATCTGTAAATCATAGTATTAAACGGCAATTATTTTAACAAAATAGAATACAGAGATTATTGATTTTGCCGAAATATCCCTTTACTTTTGAATAGGAGACGTCTGGCCGTCTTACTAAACTGGTCCGGGCGAATCTATCCATGCACATTTTAAAAAGTTGACATCAGGCCCGCAGCCAGTTTTTGCGTGGGCGAGATACCCCTTAACCCCGCTTTCTAAAGATCGGGATCCCGACAAATGTGAAATATCTTCAAATTTAATATTGTTCTGTAGGTGTACCAAAGAAAGCGACAAAGCTTTATTTAAGTCGTACTTAATTAATTTATGAATTTTCGCAATTGTTATTCCGTTTAATTTGTTTTCAAGAATACATAACGTTCTAATTTATGTTTTTGCTTGACCAAAGATAACGTCGTAAGATTTTCGTAAGTAAAAATTACCGAACACAGTTTTACAGTGTAAAGTAATGTTAAAAGGCCGAAGGCTTGTATTTTCTTCCGAATTTAATGATTGATGAATTGTCAACATAAAAGACCAAAAAAATCAAGTGCTGAAAAATATTACCCAAAAAAGTATGCAATTTTCCGCTTAACCTAAACATGTTGCCACTGCAGTCGGCGTGAAATTGAATTGACACCAATCAACGCGTCATAGAACTTTCGAATTGGTACGTGCCGTTATATACCTCTAATGGCGGTAGGTACCTACGTTTACGTGCCTGTTGCACATCTTGATCATGACAACTACTTCAACGTTTAATACATTTACAATTAATGATTAAACCGGGAAACTAGTAAACTGCACGGAGTCAACTCAACTTAGAAACCTACTTGTTTTTCAATGTCGATGCGCTGACATTTTCATAAATATCCCTTAAAATAGGTTTGTATTGTTCATTAGTTAAAATGCCCATAAGCACTAATAAACGTATTATAAAGTTATTTTATAACTAAGTGGATGTTTATGAGATATTTTAGCTTTATTATGTTGTTGTTCGACGATTTCATAGAAAATTACGCACTTTAAAAAAAGTTTGACACCAAAACAAACTTTTTTAAAGTGATGGTTTAATTAGGGGTGCGTAATGTTCATCAATGAATATGTAATGGAGATATTTATATTTGATGTGCCGTGCTTCACCGAGGCTGTAGAGGCTTCGAGATTCGCTTGCCTCAATTCAAATCCGCCCGACTACCCATCATCCCAGAGACAGTGGGATGAGCCGCTCTGAAGGCAAGTTCAGGATAACCTTATTGCCACATCAATTACTACTGCAGAGCGTGCGCGCCTGCTGGCTGTGGGTGAGTCGGAGTCGGGTCTCTGGCTTCACGCAAAACCGTCGTCGAACATTGGCACCATGTTCGACGATACTACTTTCCGCCTCGCTGCCTGCCTGCGTCTTAGCGCTACTTGTTGTTCTCCTCATCGCTACCAGTGTGGCGAAGTTGTCAACAGCCTCGGACACCACGGCCTGTCATGCAGCCGTAATGCAGGTCACATAGCGCGGCACGCGAATATTAACGACATCATCCGACGAGCTCTTGTCTTCATCGGCGTTTCGGCTGTATTAGAACCCAATGGCCTGGCACGCGATGATGGCAAGAGACCAGACGGCATGTCGTTATTTTCATGGGAGATGGGTAGGCCATTAGTGTGGGATGCTACTTATGTCGATACTCTGTCGCCATCCCATCTTCCTAGCTCTTCGTGCTGTGCTGGCGCTGCCGCTGCGGCTGCAAACAACCACTGCGTAAATATTATAAACTTGTTGGTAGTTATATTTCGAGCCGTTTGGGGTTGAAACTCTCGGGTCTTGGGGTCCGAATGCACATAACTTGTTTAAAGATCTCTCAAGACGCTTAGTTGACACTTCGCGTGACCTAAGGGCTAGCTTTTACCTTGGTCAAAGAATAATCATTGCCATACAACGTGGCAATGCCGCCAGTCTTTTGGGTACACTTCCAGTCGACAGCGATTCGGATGATTTTTTGACGCTATACGTCAAAAAATCATCCGCATCGCTGTCTGTGTTTTAGGGTTAATTTAGTTAGTAGTTTTTATTTGTAGTGTATCTAGTTAGTTAAGTATTTATTAAAACAGTTGTAATTATCTTTGTAAATAAAATAATACATGGAGATTCAAGCGATTAAACTAATTGAAAATGAGCAATTAAGCGAAAATTTATTGGAACTGGAAGACAAGTTTAGTACAAAGTGTAGTGCAATTCATGATCTTTCTACGTACACAGTATTTGTATGAAAATAGTAAATATTCGTACTCAAAAGTTGTTACAGCAATTCTTTTGTTGTGTTTTAATACATATGTATGTCGTGTTTATTTCTGTTCTCATAGCATCTTTTGATGGATTTGGTAAGGAAGATAGTTTCGATACTAGCAAATATTTGCGGAAACCAATACCAATTACAAAAAACCAAGTCAGTCAAGTGCCAACCCTAAACTGTGCGGACCACGCACAGTTTAGGGTTCCGTAGCTACCCGTCTCCTAAACCATGCCAGAAAAATAGTAAAAAGTACTTAACTATTATTCTTTACAAAGTTACAAATGCACTTGGTTTTAAGTAATTTTCTATGGAATGATCAGGTTTTTTTTAACTTACCCAGTTCCATTTAATTAGTTGGTTGACTATTACTTACTCATGAACGCGTTAAGCCTAGGTAGTGGTGATAGTTTTCCTTTTAAATTCGTTTTATAATTATGCTACTACTATGACTTTTTTTACGTCTTCTCGTCGTCTTCCTTGTTGACTACGGAACCCTAAAAAAACTAAGCAAGCATCTTTTTGCATTAGTCTACTTTGTCCCACTGTGCACTCGCACGCTTGACTCTGCTCTGTCTTCAATTTTCTTTGAGTAATTTTAACGCAAGCATAATTATTATTTGAGGATGATATAGCTTCTTGACTACCAAACGAATTTTTCGGAACATTTCGTATCTTCAAAATGAACTGAATGATGCTGATACACGCGTCATGTTCGTGAACAGACGTCGTCCGTGGGAACTGGTAATTTCTTAACTGCAACTGGTTGATTTTTTTTCTTATTCTTGTTTTTGATTGTACACACAAAAACAAAGACGGCAAATCTTGCATGACTTTTCTGTGTACGAAAGTTACGAACACCACAAAAAACTCACTTTTTCAAAAAAAGATTTTTTTAACAAAAGAATTTGTTTTTTTAGGGTTGCGAACATCCGTAAGAAACGGAACGCTTATAGGATCACTCGGGTGTCTGTGTGTCTGTCCGTCTGTCTGTCACAGCCAATTTTCTCCAAATCTACTGGACTGATTATGTTGAAATTTGGTACACATAATATGAACTTCTGTGGCCCAAACACGGACGGACTTTACGTAAATAAATATTTTTTGAGTACGTGGGTCACTATTGGGGGCAAACGAGAAAATATTATTGTGACGAACAACAGAGGGGCAAAGTTGTTAGACGCGTACTGTACTTAAAGCACGTTTTCGTGCTATTGGACGTTTATGAATAATGATTTTGAAGATTTTCCACCTCACACATACACAAGCTCATGAGTTTTTCTTCTAAGTTTTTATGAATAAGTCTGTGAGTATGTGACACCTTCAGAACCAAAGATTAAGCCGACCAATATAATTGACTATGGATCAAGAACGGTTTCGATTTGTTCTATTTCTGGGTAAAGAATGTTATTTGAAGGCCAGATTTTTTTTTCCGCTTTCTACTTAAGCAATGGGTTTCTAAATAATGAAAGAGGGTTCAATATTAAGTACTACTTTTGACTGTACTTGTGATTGAAGTGAAAGTAAAGGTTGGAATAAAAAAATAAAGTGTGGATTTTGTAGGATTCAATCATTGGTTACAGAAAGTAGCAAAAGTACCTACTCCCGGTTTTTATTGAATTTTATTTAATTTGGCTGTCGTCTTTGATACTCCTGATTATCGTAACTGGCATATTAAGGGAACCTGTTTAAAGATAATTTCTACCTATGTATCATGGGACAAAGATGTCTGTTTCTGAAGTTGTGTTTTACTACCCTTCGTTTCATTAGCCGGCTATGTACACGTTTCTTCGCGGCAATATTGAATAATTTTAATTCCGATTCGTCGGTGTCTTGAGAAGCTTGCATGATACCAATTTAAAAACGTACTTTATTTATAATGGTACGTTCAGTCTTTTTCAAATATAAATTAAAAAAATATTTCAGCACAGTCACAACGATTGGTTTTTTGGTCCAAATGCAGTGTATTTTACACGCGTACTTTTTACTTTTAATATGTACACTTGTGCTCAAAAATGCGTTACAGATTATGAATTATGGTTTTGTGATGAGGCCTAAAAGTTTTGAAAATATGTATTACAAGCACTTCGCCGCTTAGTCCGCGCGGATTTAGTATGGCGATCCCGCCACTTGACCGTCCAGCGGCTTTCAGTACCTTCTTGATTGGCTAATAAGTGACCCGTGACTAAGCGACGCGAATTCATTCTTCCTAGTTTCCGAGATAACGCGATTTGTTCGTCTCACAGACGAATGTTTGGTGACAAACCTTTGAGCACAGAAGTTTTATTGAAAAAATGGCCAATGGTCTTATTGAGCCAACTTTCAGGAAAAATATCAAAGATTACAAAAGAGATATCATAAAAATTGATAGTGTTCCCTCGAGTTCGACTCAAGAACAGACAAATAAAAGAAAAATTTGTGGATTTTGTCCATACAAAAAACGTAGAATGACCAAATATTTGTGTCACTTGTGCAAAAAAGCCATTTGTGGCAAACACACGGTTCCGATGTGTAATAACTGCACGAACTGAAAAAAGAGACTTTGTATGTCATAGATATAATCTCTAAGAATAACTTTAAATATATAAATTAGTTTTTTCAGTAAATATAATAAATACATTAATTGTTTAGTGCTGTAACTAAACATTCAACTAACAGAATAACAAATTAAAACTCATCTTACTTAACCAAAGGGTTAAGTGGGATTTACCAAAAATCCTAAAATGTCCCTTACGTTAATTAATACTTCTGGCATCGATGTTCTCAACGAATTTCAACGCCCCTTCTACACACCCTAAGACATACAAGAGTTATTTAATTATACATTTTCCAAAGCGTAGTTTTGAAAAAATTATTACATTTTTACTAATAAAATAACTCAGCCTTTTTTTCTGCTGAGACCACAGAATCAGCACAACTGTTACGCCTCGTTGGGTCTTGGTTCAATTTAACTACTTATTCCACTTCCAGGTTGTGTATACCAATTCCTTAAAAACTTCATCACCCCTTATGACCCCTTCAGGGGTTTGGATTTTATAAAGATCCAAACTCACATACCTATTTGTTACTTTATATTACCAAGACTGTTAATGCACATCAAATGTCCCACTTTTAGTTTGTTCATTCCAATTTCCACGTAAATTGAAGTACGCAATGTCAATGTCTTCCCCTAAAAACTTCATCACCCCTTTTCGCCCCTTAAGGGGTTTATTTTCGAAAAATTCAAATATTTGTTCTTCTTATTTTGTTATCTAAATCCATAATGCCGTGTTTCAACTTCATCGGACCAAGTATGAATAATCTCCCCAGTTCATTCAAACCAACATATTTCTTACTTAGAGCATTTTTATACTCGTCGTAAGTTTTAAACGAAAGGTCCGATTTGAATAATTTAAAGTGTTATATGTCCATAATCAACCTTAAAATATTAATCCATCCATAAATCCATAAATATTAAATGGTTTAATAACCATTTAAATGGATAAGGATTACCTAATATCTTGATATCAAAATCATCACTTTTTCTTTCCAACTGGGCTTTGATTGAATAATTTTAACAAAAAGTGGTCACTGTGACTTAATCATAATAGTTAAACATATAGCTTCAGGACTTTTTTCCAGGTAATAATGAGCACTTTTATTATTTAGTACATTATTTTTATGTATCATCAATAGTTTTCGACAATGAAAGATATTTTATGACAATTTTTTACACTTTGGGTTACATTATTCAAGTTTTAGTAGGGATCCATATGATATCAATGTAATTTCTGGTAATAAATATCTACATCCTCTATCTAATTTTTTGAAATCGTTACAGTAGTTTTTGAGTTAAATCGTAAGAAACAATTAAACAAATCTTTCTTCTTCACAATATAGTTTCGAAAAATCTTTCCTATTAATTATAATTCTAGTTTAGATTAGATAAAGTAACAAAAACATGTCTCTTACAATGTACTTCTGTAATCATCTTCTGTAATTAAACTCAATCAACTGCACTACTACAAAGTTATTTAATTTGTCTGATTACGAGTGTCATCTTCAAGTTGATTGGCCATATCGCCCACGCACTCAGGGTACTTACGCAATTTTTCATGACACACGTACTAAACGCGTCCACCTGCTATTGGCTCCACTTTGTATCTATCGTTGTCATAAACCTCTATTATCTTACGGAGTTTTGAAAACTTTCACTTATTTGGTTATTATCCTAGGGTTATTTTCGACAAAAACAATGTCACCGGTTTTAAAAGGACGAGTTTTGGCTTTGTTCTTATCATAACGCACCTTATCAGCACGAGTTTGCTCATCCATCCTGTATTTTGCCTCACGTCTAAGTTCATAAAGATCAAATGAATCGTATTTTTGTACGAAGTCATTAATTTTAGGGGGACTTGTATATACAACCCATCAATAATTGAAGCGGACTCCTAACTGTACTTTTAACTACGGTACAATTTAGAGCGAGTTAGATTTCACTTATTGCGTCTTGGCACGATTTGCTATCGTTAACGCAATTATTTATCGTTACGGCAATTGTCTACAAACTTTTATTTAACACACTGAGCTATTCCATATCTTCACTTTACTAGTGTCGCTCAGTCAGTAGGGCTTTGATCGTTCAAAAGTGGCTGTTAATGGCCCAATTGAAACAAATATACTGCTACGGTAGCCTAGTACACTCGCCGACCTATATGCTAATTTGTCATCTAATTTGCCTCGGGCATCTTCCGATCAACGAGATGTTTAAACGTACCGACCGGTAAGCTATGCACATCAGGGCTTACGAAAACGTTTACGTGAAGAAGCTACATTAACAAATTACACTGTACGGTTTGAATCAATCAATTTTATTTAAATCCCACTCGTATTAACTCACATATCTAGTAAGCAACCCGGTAGTGAAAAATGGAAAACTGTTTAGAAATAATAATAGCTCAGAATTCTTTGTACCCTAAAAGATTAAATACATGTCATTAAAATCAAGTTCCTGTTCATGATCGTTTCCTTTCGAATTTACTAACTGCTATTGTAAGGAAAACTGTCGCCAACACGTCAATACAAAAACTTAGATATAATTTTTCACCAAAAACGTCTAAGTCAGAACATGACCTTGTGGCAACCTTGCCATGCAATATCTCACCTTAAAGTTCACATTGAATAAAATGTTAAAACTACCTATCACCGCTAATGGAAAACTCTTTAAGTACCTACTTGCTTTGTGTTAAGTTTGTCAAAATTATCTAGCACTATCAATCCAACCACTGAATTGATTTGAACCACTTTAAAGCTTCGAAAGTCACAATCGAAATAATAGTCATAATCGGAACCCTAAACTGTGCGTGGCCCGACTTGGCCGGTTTTGAGTATGCTCCAGGTTATTCTGCCGCTAACATCGTGTACCTATAAAGAAGCGTTATCATTAAAAAGTTTTTAATTTCCAATAAATACCAGGACTGGACGGCATTTTAAATGGAAGAGGTAATACAGTCAGTGTCCTGCATAACTCTTCCAAATTCCCAATTCTAAGAGGGGTCTGGTAATGCAGGATGTTGACTGTTAGTTTCTTATCTTAGCGACAGTTTTTTTATTTTTTAACATACACGCGAACGAAGTCGCGGGCATCAGCTAGTTAATGTATATTTTCATAGAAATTACCTACTTTACAGTTTTCACACAAATGTGTTGAAAAAAGGCGTTTGATACGTAGAAATACATTGCACTTTCGGCTATATAAGACTAACGTTATCGACTCGGCCTGCAATTTCGCTTCAAATGCAATGTTTCATCGCCTAACATTTACTTCAAAATGTTGTACATTAGGTTCTATTCGGTACCTATTATTGTGTACCATACAGAACCCCCCTTAGGGGAGACCTATGTCCAGCAGTGGACGTCTTCCGGCTGGTATGATGATGATGATGATGAATGAGTGTAATGTATGTACTTAGCGTGAGTATGGAACGGATGGTTAGTTGACACGTACTGTTCGACACACACGTTACTAAAGGTCAGATTTTCAATTCAAAATAACTATTAACTGGAGTAGAATTCTACATTGCGAGGTGTAGTCAATAACAAATACTATATCTTAGTTTCGTCAAGATAAAATGCTTTTCGTAAAATCAATTTCGGTGAAACACCAGACCGGGTCTTCCTAATCCAATTTGTAACCTATAAGCAAGGTTATTGGAATATAGGGTTGAAATAGAAAGAAAAGAACAAAAAGATCCTATCAAATAAAATTGGTGTCGCAATAAGGGCGACGAAACGCAAACCGCGGATACCCGTACTGAGCTCTGTTCGAGCCTACAACAAATATCGTCAGTAGGTACCTACATGATTATTATTATCTATTACTCTGTGTGTACATGTTTTTTTTTTCATATAAAATAACGTATACCTCACACACACACACCGAAAAAGAATATTGCCATATTACCTAAATACTTATCGTCTATTAAGTCTATTGCTGAAAGTACATACTAAGATAATTATGCCGATAATAAAGCGAAATTTGCAGCAACCGATCGTGTCCAGTACCTGAGTAGTAAAGTGGAAAGTTTCAGATGAAGTTAAGAAGTTCGGCGAACTATTAACATTGCTCATAATCGTCGCCTTCGAGGACTCGAGTTTTGTAACAATGCTCGCAAAAGGTTAACAAAGCCACAGAACCGTTGTCGGGGTGACAATCGGGGAGTTTTAATTCTACCATTTCAAACTGGAATTATTACTTGAACTTTGGGAGTGAGAAAATAGCAGTTGTAATCAATCAGATAAGTCAGAAGAAACTTGCGAAACGATGAATAGCGCGGAGCAACGATAGTCTTAAATCTGTATAGATGTTTGACTAGTGTAATATTCAGTTGTACACCTTGGGATATATGCAAAAGTGCTCGGGGTAGCAGAACTGGCTCATATCGCGTTCGACAAGTTTATAATAGATTTCGTGGTGCATACGGCGCGGCGGTTCAAGCGGTTGACGTCATAAGCCATTAGTCGACCGACGACAGTAGAAAACCTCAAGGGTCACGAGTTCAGACGCGACATATGGTGAGAATAGTCCGGGTGCGGACGAAACTTTCACCACATCTCTGCCCGCACATTTATCTCTTAACAGTGAAACTGTTTTGGATATCCTTTTGCGCTTTAGCCGCGGAACGGCCTAAATAGGTCGCAATTTACTGCACGTGGTGATTTTTTTCGTCACTTGTTTAGTCTAACTAGTTTAAAATTAAAGCAAATTAATTATTAAAACTACTACTACTTACTTTATTGTAGTTGTGGATAAGTCAAATTAATAAGAGGTATAAGTTACTAAGCTCTTTAAGGTATTTATACTGAATGATAGCTTATTCTCGGAAGTGAATTTTTTTGATAAGTCTTTATACAAGTAATTTATTTGTGATGTTAAAAACATCAGTAACTTTTTTTTTCATTTGGATCGCAATTGATCATTTCTTTGTGGCTAAAAATACGCAACACTTATGCAAGTATTTAAAAGTATCATATACCTACAACTCATTCTCAGCTGAACTACTGCACTGAAAACACATTTTATAACAGCCGAGTTGTTTCTCGAGTGACTATGACTATTAGTTGTTCGTTTGGAAAAACAAAATCAGGTTTGGGAAATATTTAAAAATTATAAGAAGAGTATATCTGAAATTCCTTATTGCATTTGATATAGTAACACGGTTTACGTGCGTTGTCGCATTTTTTATTTTCGTTGGCCAAGATGTCAATGCTATTGGAACGTGTATGGAGCTCATTGTACGTCAACCTGTTCATTGGTGTCAAATGTCTGAGGTTAGTTCTTATTGGGCATGGAGTGACCACGTCTAAGATGCGTTCAGATCTGGGTGAAGCTGGCGAAGGACAGATATATTTATTTCGATGAGAAGCTTAGGAACTTGTATAGATCCATTAATGATTTTGTGAAGCAGGTCAGGTCGTCGTTGTTGTAAAGTTATAATTCTGAACTGACTTAGTGTTTGCGAATAATCAGCGTCCAGAGGACAGCTATCAGATTTGTACCGCAGATAGCATGTACACTTTTTTGGACCCGTTCTATGCGATTTACATGTGTACCATAAATTGGATTCCAATCAGGTGACGCGTATTCCAAAACAGTATTAAATGTAACATTCATTCACAAGAGAATTAGAGAACTGGTTAAGGTTTGGACAGTGGTATTTACGTAGGTAAGTACCCTTTACTGTGAAATAAGTTACCTATTAAAGTACAGAAATATTGTATTGATCCAATTGTAATTTAATTTTCCAGTTAACTAAGCAGCATAGCTCGAACGCATTGTATGGTATTGGTATATATGGTATGACCTTTGTTATGGTATTATTGGTATGACTTTAGTTACCTGGACGATATGGAACCATAACAAAGAAGAATTTTATTAAGGACTGATTTTTCATTAGTCATTTTTTTAAATGAAGAATAAATAATGTCTGTTTGACATACATAGGTATACAAAAGCGTCTAAGCCGTTTTTTCTTCAGATAAACCTTATCTGACTAGGGAAACTGAAAAATCAGCCCTGTCGATATTTGGCGAGATATTGTGCTCTTTTTTTTATTTATTTTTTATTATTATTGATAGACTCGAGTTTGCCAACTGTAATGTCCGAACTTAGTCGATGCGAATATACTTACCTAATTCAATGTGACAACCCCTTCAACAACTTTTTTTTCTCATAGTATCTTCCTCTGCGTAATACCTACACACTTTTTAGGGTTCGGTAAAAAAAACGTACCCTTATATATGATCACAACGAAGTGATCATTATAAGGGTTCACTTTTTTCTTTTTGATAATCGGTTCAGTGGTATGGTTTTTAAATCAAAATAGCTGGAAAAAAAAGTCATCCAAGTAAACGGAATTGTGTTCTTTGCTTTTCGGTGACTTTACAGTCACCGAAAAGCAAAGAACACAATTACCTGTTATTTTAAAATATAACGCTTACATAGCGGTGTCTTTTTATTCTACTATATTCACAATAATTGACATGGTTGGCGCAGTGGTTTAGCGATTGGCTGCAGCGCTGCATGTCGCGGTTTCGATTCCCGCACGGATCAAATATTTATAATGGTCTAGCTGGTAGTTGGGGTCTGGCTGTTTGTGTATGTGACTTTGTATGTTTGTAAACGAACCCACGATACAGGAGAAATTCTTAGTGTAAGGTAAGATTCAAAAAAAGAAAATCTTCTTAATCACTGCGATACTTCCTCAAAGCATTATTATTTCATACATTTATGTCATTTTTGTTATTGACACTCAACAAGTACAGGTGGAGATATTGTGTATGGTATCACAGAAATTTTGGCTTTTACAGGTATTTATAAGTTTCGTTTACTAAAATTAGTAGATATTTAATGTTCAACACACTTTTCTCCTTATATATAACATTTAACAAATCTGTAGAAAAACGTTTTTGTACATAAAAATATTTAGAAAAAAAATAGCAACTCCCTGATATCAAATGAAAGGGCTTGACTAGTAGACTACTATACACTTTGACAAATTTCAAATCCAAGATGGCCGCCACCACAAAATGGGGAATTGCACTTTTTTCACAACTCCCTCAGAGTATCAAATGAAAGGGCTTGACTCATAAAATAATGTACACTATATTGAAAGGGAATGAGGAATAACGAAATGAAAATTAAAACATGAAAAATATTTTTTTGTCTGATCAATGCCCTAGATTGATGAGGAAAGTGGACTGATCTAATAGCTATGAAATACTTGTACGAAAGTTGAATAATTGAAAGAAGAATTAGAAAAAGGATATAATAAAACAAATAAATCTGTTTAGTCTTAAAAAAATATATTCTTTAAATATGCTAAAAGGCTCATTGGCGACGTAAAACTGGTGGATGCCAAGCTTCACAGCTTGGCTCATCGCCGTAAGGTTGCCTGGTTTTCGGTCTTCCACAGATTGTACTTCGAGGAGAGTGTCCAGGAACTCCACGACCTCATCCCACCGGCCCCTTCCACCATCGGACATCTAGACGCACTGCAAGTTACCATCTCTACCTTGTTGCTATTCCACCAATTCGCACAAAACGTTTCCTTCCTCTTCAAAATTAGAGTGAATAGGCTTCTTCTGGGTAAGCTCTGGGTTTGCTCTTGACTCTAGTCTGAGTCAAGAGCAAACCCATATTAAATAAAAAAATAATTAGTAATTCATATTTTTTGACGGTTAAAAAACCTGATTAAACAACAAGCTACCTGAATTTTAGAGAGAAAGAAAATAAAAGAAATGTAATAAAAAAATAAGGACTCCCTACAAAAAACATGATATAAAAAATTAAAAAATCCCCGACACAAAATAATAAAAATAATATGAAAGCGTAAAACAAGTTTAGAAAACTATGAAAAAATAGCCACAAATAGGTAAACAAAAAAGGTGTAAACGTGAAACCCTATAAAAAGAAAAAAAAAACCTTTGAAATTCTGACCCTACGTAAGTACCTACGTATGAATTTTTTGATTATATGTTTCCGCGTCGGGGGACCGCTCTAATTATATTATTAGCCTAACGTTTTGTTATAGTTCATACTTAACAAATGAAGTTTTTTTGTAAGCCCCCGTGACTATTATTTTTTATTATTTTGTGTCAGGGGTTTTTAAAATTTAATTATTTATCTTTTTAATTCGGAGCCGTCGCGCATGAACCTTGTGTTTAACGTACTTACACAATAAAATTCATTTATCATTATCATTGATTGCACTATTTTCACTCAATTTACTTGATGTTATTGCACAATCTGACCTTATATCTACGTTCTCGACAAGTCCAATTGTAATGTTTTATTTAATCAAATTTAAATTTGGAATTTTTCCAGTTTAATGCGTATTCACAAATATGAGACAAGTGCTCGACAAGGACGGTGCAGCGACTGGACCCTCCAGCCAACCATCATCGAACCTTCTGACTTGAGTGGTTCAAATCTTAGAGGCATCCTTCATCTAGGTCAGGCAGTCAAGCCAAGCCCCCGACAGTGGCGTTAAATATGCTTGTGTTCACTGACTGGCCATCTCGAATCAGCGTTTCCGTCGATAGTCCTCTCCTGTAAAGGTTCCCTGTAAGGAAAGACACACCGAGCTATGGTCACATCCTTCGATTAATCAGGAGTAAAGGAGCGCAAGCCCCCCCACGTCGACAGTGTGAAGTCGTCCTGAAATGGAAATATACCTAAGGCTCCATTATCATTTTCCCATAAAAATCTTCTCATGAAAATCCTATCTTACCTACAGAATAATCTGTCATGGCTATGTCTACACAATTAAAGCACTTAATGTTGTCTAAACAATTAGATCTCTTGCTCTAAACCAGCAGAAACTATTTCCAGCATTTTTCGAATTTATATCTGTTTGGATGTGCATGCGTCACGTAAAATGTAGATAACTTTTATACATAAAAAATGTGCGTAACTTGACGTATTATTTAATTTTTGTATCATCACAATTGGTTCACTCCATCAGAAGCAATATCACGTCACACGCAATTTGCTTACTCGCAACGCCATCTGAAGACTAAAAATAGAACCACTGTTGATAGTTAAACTCCATGTTCGATAGATGGCGATGTGCATTTGACGTCATTTTCTGAATGGCGGTTTTAAGATTCTCCGCAACAGCATGACTCTCGCCCATGTTCCCAATACGGGTCGCGCCCCGCCCTCAGCTCCCTTTGACGTGGTAGAGCTGAGGGCCCCGATGCTCAAGGAGCCGTACCCAACTCTCCTTGCCGGCGACCTGAATTGTAAGCACCCAGCGTGCAATTCCCGGACGACGTCACCCGGGGTAGACGTCTTTTCGCTGACGCGGAGGCTCACGAGTACGGGGTGTCCGGCCCAGAAACTCCGACGTACTACCCGGACCAGTCAAGATGTACGCCGGACGTGCTGGACGTCGTAGTCCATCGAGGTACCAGATTGCTCAGGAGGTACTGGATGACGAGATAGTCTAGAGGTCGCCAGAACTAGGCCTACGCAGACAGTGGCTCGTCACGAAATGCCCTACGATGAAATTCGAAATAAACCGTCTCGCAGAGAAGACGAGGGCCAAGTTCCAGGATCACAACGCTGAGAGCTGGGAGACGTACATGGAGTCGACGGAAGGTGACTGGCCAGCAGTACATAGACTGTGCCGGCAAGTTCCCAGCTCCAGTGCGCTCGCTCCTACACAGCGATGGGGCGCCTAAATATGCCCATCAGTCTGTGCGGAGATCTTAGCCGACCATCTGGAGCGTCAATTCCAGCCGAGAAGCACCTTAGTACTTCGCGTCGCCGATAGCGACCGATGAAGACCCAGTATTCTTTTCGCCTGGTGCAGTAAGACGCGCCATTCTCAGGACCAAGCCCAGAAGGCCCCTGGGGCAGACGGTATCACCAATACAGCACTGCGCCACCTGCCATTCCGTATGGTAGCGGCCTTGGCAGGCTGTCGGAAAGAGAGGCGCGTCATAATGCTGCCCAAGGCGAACAAGAACGTGTTGAAGCCGGAAAGCTATCGGCCCATGACTCTTGCTGCGGCACGCGCCTCACGTGACTCCGCGTCCGAAACAGTTTGGGTTCCGCTCGGAAGACAGTTCGACGGTCCAGTTGTCGAGGGTACTGCACCTACTTACAGCGTCGCTAAACAAGAAAGAGCACGCAGTCGCAGTACTCCTCGACATGGAAAAGGCATTTGATCGAGTCTGACACGCCGGTCTGATCTTCAAAATGTCGCACATCGACGCGCCCCGTCGCGTCATCAAGGTGGTCTCCTCCTTCCTCACGGACAGGACATTTAAGGTGGTGGTGGACGGTGCTCTATCGAGCGCCCAACCGATAGCAGCTGGTGTGCCGCAGGACAGCTGTGTCTCGCCGCTCTGCTACTCATGTTACACCGACACAGAATGATGATTGGATTGTATTGTATTGTATTGTATTGTATTGATGACACACCCAATTCTGCGCCCGCCTCACGTTGACAATGTTCGCGCGTGCCGACGCATCTGCTTGGCTTCACGTCAAGCACATAGCGCCCTGACACGTCCACCTGATGCGAGGCGCCTCTCACGCGACCTTATCCCGGACGCTGACGACCCCATATCCACCGGACTTGATGCTGATTGCGTCGCAGATACCGACACGTGACTCTCTCATAAAAAGTGACTGTAAAACAGTACATACTCTCGGCGTGCGCTGTGTTCTAAGTTAATATAGGCATAGCGCGCCTTGAACCCAGACACACATGATTCTACATTCGCATAAACTCACGCGGTGACCGCACGGCGCGGACGTGCGCGTCATCCGCTGACATGAACGGTGTTCCACAACACAATACCGTTCAAACACACAAAACGGCCCCTTAGTTCGGAGCGTGGCCGGCTCGATCTGGAAGCGTGACAGACGGGGGTCAGCATCCTCAGCAGGCGCGCCTCAAAGTCGTCGCCTACGTCGCTAGTCGTTTCTCGCCGGGCCTCCTCCGGGCAACTGGAGGTCTCACCTGGCGGAGACAGACCACCGTAGGGTCGTGAAGATACTAGATATAGACTTCCACGACGGGACAAGGGTGTCTGAAAATTCTAATTTGTGTCGTAAAATAAGTCTTGATTGTTTGATTGATTCTGTAGTTCTAAATTGGTCGTAAAGAGTTGGTTTGTTTGGGTAAATGGTGTTGGTTCGGTCTTTGATTTGAAGTACGAAAAGTAGTTTGAATAGTGTCGACAGTTTGTCTTTAGTTTGAAATACGAAGTACAGATTCATGAGGAAGGCTATAGGGAACGGAACAAAAATACGGGAACGTATAAAAGCTATCCATACTAATTTATGGGAATAAATATTATGACCACCAGAAAATACTTCGATACCTTAAGCTCTTTTACCAAAAATATATACTTAACAACAAAAAAATTAAGCCTAAAAAAATAATAGTTCTAGCTGTTTTATTCACGACTGTAGTTCAAATTGTCACCAAATTTTTGCGAGGAAATTTCTTCTTTAAACAAAATGTGTAGGTTAGGTTAAAACTGTGACCACCACCAGAAACGACTTGCATTAATAGAAAAAAGAGATTGTTTTTAGTAGGTTACCCGGATACTAAACATTTGGCTTATTTGATAGGGTAGCAAGATGTATAAACTTTGGTTATAGTTTTAAATTAAGATGCGGTTTTATATTTTGGTGATCATTAACTATTTTTGCCTGTGATATTTTACTAAATCGGGTGATCAGTTGAACATAAGCCCTAATTTATTAAAGCTGAAGAGTTTGTTAGTTTGTTTGAACGCGCTAATCTCTGATCTGTTATAGCCACATTAATGAGAAAGTCTGTAGCCTATACGGGAACGGGAAAAAACGGGATATGCGCGTACGAAGTCGCGGGCAAAAGCTAGTAGTATATAATAAGACTGCTGTCGATAAGTGATCTTTTGCGGTAGGTAAGTGAAAATGTCATGTTGCGGAATTCGTGTTGCGGAATTTGTTCGAAAGAGTCACTGCGGCCCTGGAACGCAAAGGGTTTTAGTCAGTAAGAGTCTGACACGCCCTTCCGCTCCAACCAGAGCGGAAGAAGTCATTTGATGATTTCCCATCCAAGTGAAAATGTCATATAAACAAAGACTCATTTATTTACTACACATTTAAAACCTACCTACCGTACCATTTCATTAGATATGTATATTATTGTTAGTATACCTTTCTGGGCCACCCAATCTCACAGAGGAAAATAATTTTTATTTTTTGCCTCTTCGGCGCACGCTTTGTCCCTTTTTCGTTCCGCTTGTTTTATATGGGGCGTTTAATTCGATAAAATTCGTGTGGACTCGAATTGGTTTAGGAGAGCTGGGAAATAGACTGGGATATAAATATTCCTGCCGATGTCAAAGCGGGCATAATTATTTTCTTTGCTTTCTTTGTGACCTAACTACTTGTCTTATTAGTTTTAACAGTATAATATAACTGACATAAAGAGCATCATCAGGCAAGAAAAGGTAAAAACAGGCTTCTATGATTAAATTACAAAGACACCACTGTAAAATTCTGAAATCACTTTGTATCAAATGAACCTAATGCATTAGGTTTTAACCAACTGGAACAGATGTTATGATTAGACCTCCTCAATATTTACCTATATAATACATATTTATGTGATGCCTTAGGCACTTTCTGAAAATTTTATACGGTTAACTATGATTTATTTATTTTGTCTTCTTGCATATAGGTTCAAAAGCGCACTTAATTCCCTAGGAATCATCATCTGCCTAGCCTTTTCCCAATTATATTGGGGTCGGCTTCCAGTCAAACCGGATTCAGCTGAATACCAGTATTTTACGTGGAGCGGCTGCCTACCAGACCTCCACAACCCATTAACTGGGTAACACGGTACTCATTGGTAAGACTGGTGTCAGATTTTCTGGCTTCTGACTATCCGTAACGACTGCCAAATATCTACAAATGACAGCCGGGACCAACGGCTTAACGTGCTTTCCGAGGTACGGAGGAGTCTCGGTATGTTAAGATGGTCACCCATCCACAGACCAACCTCGACAAGCGTTGCTTAACTTTGAAGATCGACCCGTGCGGCTGTTATTATTTCCTTAATTCCCTAGGAATGATATGATAATTTACAAGTTTGTAAAACAATAGGTCCGTTTTGTTTTTGGTTCTCATATTTATCGTTTTTAAAAGCGTCGGTGAAGGGCAAAGTTGTGAGGGAGATTTGTTCAAAATGCAACGCGAAACATTAATTAAACTCAGTCATTAATTCCTCCGCAACATATTAATCGTCCACGTCAATGACACTCCTAAGATTCTGTTAAACCATTTACCAACAGGATTACTGAGACTTCAGCAACTATACCAGACCATGCAGCCGGGCCGGACCGCGTTCCGCATCGCACTCGTGAAGAGAATTAATAATGCTTCTGACGCCATGGAATTCTTGTTGGCTTTAGAACAATATGACCGTTGGGGAAACAAGCGGATAGTTCTAGATTGCAATGCGAAAAACGCCAAAAGCATATTGGTCGAACATGTTCGGAAAGTGCAATTGGGACGCAGGACCTATCACTACATGCTCAGCGGACTGGTGAGTATTGCTTGTTCTGGCGTCTGGCCTAGATTACAAATCCAATTTGAATTTTTATGTTGCTCTAAAAAGTATCTACATTGAAGCAACAATCTTCGCAAAGCGAATACTGACACTAGTAAAAAGTAAATAGTTAGAGAATAAATTTTATATTTCGATGCTCAAAAATACATTATGTGTAAAAAAACAGCGTTCATAAATGAATAAATGAAGTCGTTTAACGTACGATTGTATGTTCGCAAAATGTTAACGCACTAATTGACGTGTATTGGTACAATGAAGATTGTGTTGGGTTTTATTATTCGCACCGGAACCACGCAATTACTTGAAACAAGAACTTAAATTGGCCCATTAACAGGTTATGGACGATCATTGGGAGAACGAAGTAATAGAATACGGCGCAGTCAATATAACTGGATTTCGCATCGTCGACCACTCGCGCAAGATTGTGCGCGATTTCATGGACGGTTTGCGGCGAATGGACCCACGGTTCAAGGGTACCATATCAGTAAGTGCTTTCATTATCTCACACCACTTAGTATTCGGGTATTTGTAGGATTTTCAAAATTTGACCAACAACTGTTGATGATGCCAGCTTTAACTGATTTACCACAGGTCGAAAGATACCTGAAAAATTTATCTCCGAATCTCGAACAATACAAAAAGATTTTGTGTTTAGTTTTACTGATTTAGAATGATCAATTGGATCAATTGGAAACAAAAGATTATAAAAATTTTTCGATTCAGATGAATCGAATCATTATTTTAATCTTTTGTTTTGACAGGTGTCTAAACACCGTGTGGTACCAGGTGGTAATGCCAAAAAGATACGATCCAAGATTGAACATATTTGGAAATACAGCAAAAGAAAACTGTTACTGTTATTGTCTCGTTTGTAACTTGTTTTCAGTAAGCGAAAGGAAACGAAATCAAAATTATGGTCTACATTTGAGTATTCCGATCTTGCTTAGATTTGCCAAAACAATTTCTTTATTAAATTTAATAACAGTTTAAGAGCTTTTAGGATAGACTTGTGAACTATTTAATTGGCATGCCTGACCATGCGACCATGATATTCTTTCAGAATACGTGACATAAAACAGGTTTCAAACTGGCTCGACATATGCGTTGCTCACACAAGAACATAAACCACAGAAATACGTTTAAAATCCAATCCAAATATGTCTGAAAGCGCTACATATAGTTAATCGTCGAAATGAACTAACAAATGGAAACTTAAACCTGTTGCGACTGCATATTAATGAGCATCAAAAGCATAATTTGAATTTCTCTGTCCTTAGACCGTATACAGAGAACAAGTAAAAAGAAAATCTGCACTTTTATTGCTTACTAAATCTTTCTGCTTAACTGAAAATGAATCTCATAATATCAGATATTATGAGGTTCATTTTCAGTGCGTATCGGATTTTTATGAACATGTATCCACATCGTCCACACTTCATAATAAGGATTAAAAGATTAAAAACCTCGCGGTACGACATTTTAGACATTATTAAAACTTGAATGTAAATTATGAAGGAAATTTTGCGATATCCAGATGTAGAACATAAAGAACCCGGGGTGTAACTGGCATATCACGAAGAAAATTTTGGCGTGAAGTAATAACGCGTTTATGTAGATTTCACTAACTTACGTACACCCTAATGAAACAGCGAGTGGGGCGCGCCTGCATAAATTATTATTCCATATGATCTCCCTTTTCTGTGTAAATATACTTAGGCCTTTTTCGCCTCGGCAGCGTATACTCAGGAGGATTCCTCTGGAGTAAAGTTAACTCATCACAGTTGCTAACACGTTTTCTACTTTACGTGTACCTTTGCTGAAAGTTGTGAAATTATCTAGATAATTTTTAACGGTTATGCTAGACGTAAGTAGATGTTGTGGACACAGCGGTACAGCGGTTAAATTTATTAATTGACATAAATTGTGTAAAACTTTTTCAATTTTCAAAAAGCAAATCTAGAAAAAAATGTGATTGAATATATATATAAGTTTGATGAGATTGACTTTTAAAAACTTTTCTACATGTTCAAATAGGCGGAGACTGCACTTATGTATGACGGTGTGCAAGTACTGATGGATGCATTAGGAAGACTCTGGAGGAAGAAGCCGGATGCGTTCAGGAGTGCCTTACGACGCGCTGCGGGACAAGCAAACTCTACTAAAGTAATTGATTGTAACCCTGGTAAAAGCTGGGTGGTCCCGTTTGAACATGGTGACAAAATCTCTAGATTAATTAAAAAGGTACATGCTTACTCAACAGCTTTTCTTAGAATAGCCATTACAAAGGTGTTTGTTTTCTGGCCGAGGCCATAAATGTTTACCAGTTTGATACTGGTAAACATTTATAAGGGTCGAAGATACAGACAAAAACAGACAAATACTGTCATGAAATATAGTGCCCGAAAGTTTACCATTTCCGCCGTTGCCTTCGGCAACTTAACATTGTTGAGTCTGTACCAGTGGTCGGAATAGGTAGAGCTGTTAGGGGTCAATGGCTTCAAATGTATACAATTAATATGGATATGACACTGGGATCCCGAGATTTTAAATTAATCCGCTGACTGAAAATTAATAAGTTAAATTGATTTCTATTTTACTTTACCTAATCTTAGCTATGTAAAAACCGGTCACGTGCAAGTCGGACTCGCGTACGAAGGGTTCCGTACCATTATCTATAAAAACGGCAAAAAAATCACGTTTGTTGTAGTTGAATACTAATTTTATTATTTATTTTAAAAGTGAATATATAACTAAATATTCCGTGAATAGTTATATATTCACCTGTAACCGTTATCAATATTGAGCAAAAATTAGCAAAATCACGTTCGTTGTAAGGGCCTTAAATATTTATTTTCTTCTATTTTTTAGTACTTAGTACTTAATAGAAATACACCATCTGTGAAAATGTCAATTGTCTAACTATCACGGTTCATGAGATACAGCCTGGTGACAGACCACAGACAGACAGACGGACGGACAGCGGAGGCTTAGTTATAGAGTCCCATTTTACCCTTTGGGTACGGAACCCTAACCTAAACATGATCTAACTTAAGTACCACCGCGATATGTTTCACGTAAGTTTAGGAATAATCTAATTTTATGTGGGTAATTCTAGTTTTATTTAAGTTCAGATATAACCCGTGGCATATTTACACACGAGTATCTACCTCTAAAATCATCACCAACCTTAACAAGTAATTTTTTAAATTCCAGTGTAAGAGAATCCCGGTATCTCTGGCATATCCATACTATGAAACCTTGTCGCATGTGCCTACTCCGGCCACTAGTTATAACATTTTTTTGTTTCAAGTGTTTTCTTCTTATATTTCACCATGTCACCCTTGTTAAACAAATTAATCCGTGCCGGTGAAACTGGTAAATGTGGTTACGAAGCACAATAAAACTTCCAAGTGTGGAATGAAGTCACTGGAACAATCCAGTGCTGCGACTTAATATCCCAATAGTGCCTCTTTGCTAGATATTTGGATGAAAGGTTTTTATAATTTATTACATCTTTGCTCCAAATATCTTGGCAAGGCGACACTTGACATATTTTTTTAAACATGATCTGTTTGTTTACGTGTCTTCATCCCAAACTTATTAGTATTTTATCAGTGTTAATCAAAATTTCGATGGTTATCTCAGCTAATTACGATCAAAGGCTTTTATTTATTAAAAGCGACCACCGGTGCAATTAAATTTCCGGTGGATTTTCTAGAAAATAAAGTGTCATACTAACCCCGTCCAAATAATTACAAACTAAAAAAAGTGAGCCAGACTAAATATGAGCGATTCTCTGCAATTGATTTTTAATATTCCGAAAGAAAAAACGGAACTCTTATAGGATCGCTGCGTGCCTGTATAGCTTATTTTCTCCGAAAACACTGGACCGACTCAGTTTAAGTTTGGTGAACATGTGACTTTTTGTGAACCAAATTCGTAAATGTAACGTAAATAAATAAATTTTGAAATCAAAGTTTTTTACGATGGGTTTACGACAGTACAGTACAAGAAGCAAAAATCTAAGAATCGTCTTGTGGGAAATTAGGGTACAGTTGTAGTCGCATCTGAAGAAAAGTTTAGAGCTACCGATAGACTAGTACCGATGCTTATTACGAACTTAGATAAGAGCGCCGTTGAATCGGATATAGTTAATTAGATTACCAATAAAACTGGAGAAACTGTTAGGTTGGAAAAAATATCTATTAGGAGACAATGTGAACGTGAGTTCTTTGTCTCACAATTAAAATTACCCATGTTTCTCGACGACAAATTATGGCCGCAAGGAGTTATCTTTCGTTGTTATGTGCATTTTAAGCCTAAGCGTGTTATCGACGTCACCGGCGACGGAACGGGCACAGCAACTCAATGTTAATGGATGCACACGTACATAAGTTGGTTTCTTTCAATTACAAGAATGTGAAGAGATCCTTGCATTGTTTACGTAGTTTATGTCAATTGTCAGACATAATAGAGCTACAAGAAACATGGCTATTACCGGAGGAAATCTCGTTGCTAAGCACAATTAGTGACGAGTTTAACTGTACCGGAGTTTCTGCAGTAGACACATCGACGGGTATCCTACGTGGAAGGCCACACGGAGGAGTGGCCCTATTGTGGAGACGGAGCTTATTTCACGATGTGAGTGTTATACAGTGTGACAACTCGCGGCTCTGTGCAATTAAAATAGTGCTTAATAATAAATTGCTACTTATGTTTAGTGTTTATATGCCAACGGATTCAAGTGCTAACTTACCGCATTTTACGGACATTCTTAGTTCGGTAAATGCGATAATTATGAACGCTGATGTAAATTACGTTTATATTCTTGATGATTACAATGCGCATCCCTCGGAGTTGTTTTTCGATGATTTATTAGAATTTTGTAAGGATCAAGAATGGAGCTGTATTGATGCTAAGATCTTAGGGTTATGTTCAGATACACATATATTTCTCAGTGAGTCGCATGGCTGCAAGCGCTGGCTTGATCATTGTACAGTGACTAAGTCAGCGTTACAGTCTGTTAATAGTGCTTATGTTTTATATGATGTGTTATGGACGGATCATTTTCTTCTTGTAATATAATGTTATCTAAACGTGATAACGCCAATGCGTTCCAACATTAATGTAACACAAAACAAAGTTGTATAGGGTGAGAGGAATTTCGAACAAATAAGCGTGTACATGAAATGTCATGATGGACTGAAATTAATTGATTTTTCTTCAGAATTACGTAGTTATTGTAATAACACCTGTAATATTGATAGCCATAGTAAAGTTATAGATAAGTTATACGGTGATATTGTTCAAGCCTTATGTGAGGCTGCGGTTGTTGGCAGAAAAATAAGTAGTACATCTGAAGACTGTTATGAGTTACATTTTTTTTGCGAAAGTCTCACACGAATACACACGAGACTAGCCGCAGGCAGAAGCTACTCCGTTTATAAAACCTTCTTCTACAAGAAGGTTTTATAAACGGAGTGGCTTCGGACTTTATCTACTAAAAGTCCGATAAAGTTGCTTTTGTATGATACTCTTTAATAATAGCAAGAACAGCTTGATCGAATTCTCATTTTTTTGAATGATCATGTTTAACTTTCTGAACGCCAGAGCATATCTAATCGCAACGGCATGCCCCCGACGCCAAGCCACAAATTCACCGTGCTTTTTGTCACATATTTGTTACGTTTGGCGTACAGGGCACGCGCTTACTTGTCATGTATACGTGACAATGGCGTTCAAAAGGTTAACAGTATTAATATCATCAGAATAGTTGCCGGAAATTTTCGGGCAGAACACCATTATACTCTTGTACATATATTATGTCATGTACGATCATGCTCAAGAAAATCCATATATTTATTAATTCTGTATGTTTTAGACGGATATTGAAGGTCTCACTGGAAATATTTCATTCAATGATGAGGGTCATCGCCACAATTTTACTCTGCATGTGGTCGAGATGACTGTTCAGAGTGCAATGCTAAAGGTATGTAGTTAGAAAAAATAGTTTTAATATGAACTTATACAATGTGTTGCAGAATAAACACCTGAAATGGGGTCATAGTACTCATCATTATGAACAACTTTAACTACGGGACCAACCCCGAAATCAACAGTACGAATTCGTTTATTCTGTATGTTATTCCATAACACGTTTTATATAAGCAAGTATTGCCTACGTCTTTCGGCTGGTATGATGATGATGATGAAGTATTGCCTGTATGCATTATGAATTCGACCCAATTATTATTCAAACAGCCGGTATGAACATGAACAAGGTAGATCCATTTTATGAGCGTTATTACATTTACGATAAAATTTGCACATCCGTTAGCAGCTACTCTCACCAGAGGTTAATTTTAACTTTATTTCACCCTACTTCTGATCCGCAGCTCGCTAATGATTTCTCGGCGTCCATAAATCAATGCGTACAAAGTTTCGAAGCAATTCTTTCAGTTGCCACTTGAAACTTTCAAAATTTGTTTTTGCCTGGACCCCTATTTTATGTGGTCCATTGGTTTCTGTAGACAACTGTTTTACTTTCAACGATTTGCGGAAAACCATTTATTAAAATTTTAAGTAGATTGCTTATTGAAAAGGGTAACTTGGATTAAAAAGTACCAGTTTTAAATACTAAGTACTATTAGTTCGTTATCGTAATAATACTTATTTGTGCTAGGTTGCCACATGGAGTGATGCTCATGGACTACAAGTAGCTTCTCCGAGATATGTTCAGCTTCATTCACCCGCCACTTACGATACCAATAAAACCTACTCCGTGACATCGATTCTTGAAGAACCTTACCTGATGCAGAAACCAACAGAGTTCGACCAGAAAGAAGAATTATTCGGATTTTGTAAAGATTTGATGGAGCTCATTGCGAAACAAATGGGAATCAAATGTATGTATTTTTTTTTCTCATTCGTCTTCTCGGTAATCTCCTTGTTTATCTGCCATTGTTAAACCTGAATAAATACCTCAATCCCTAACCGTTACCTCCCTTATTCGTCTCGCAGCATACGGGTTTTCCGTTCTTTAATAGACTATCAACAATCAATCAACATAACTGTATGTACTTTTACAATCATTTTGGAAAAAAACAAAATCTGTAGGTGGCTTTAATTTTTTTTTATCTCATTTGAAAGATAATTTTGTTAGCTTTCAACCTCTTTCAATAATGATATTAATGGTTATGAAGTCAAAGATATTCACCTTATGTCATGGAACTTAAAACTACGAAAGACATCAATTTTGCAGACAAAACACCATATTGTTTGGTAGTCCTGAAACCCTATAAAAAGTGGACTTTTATAAAAATTGGTAATCAGTCCAATGTTTCATGTCACTCGGAACACTGAAGCTAAAATAAAATGGAAACCACACCTAAAGAAGCCGTTCAAGATGTCATCCTAATCCAGCAAAGGTTATCTCAGCGTACTATCGCTCAACAGCTTCATCTGAGCAAGTCTTGAGTCTCGAAGGTATAGAGATTCAGGGGAACTTGAAACTTAGTTTGGAGACCAGGATTTGCACGACAGCGATGCATTTCGGTGAGAATAACCGATTTGTTGTCCCGTCTTTTACCCAAAATCAACACCTATTCGGCGTGGACGGCCAACAGCAGCTCAAAGAAGTTTGAGGGAGGGCTGTCAGCAAATGGACAGTTAGGCTTAGACACTAAGAAGCAAAATGGATCCCAAAAAGGCCAGCTATGGGAACCAAATTGTCTCCAGCCCACCGACAAGCCCGGCTTCAGTTTGCTCGCGATAATTTAGATTGGGATATGTAACAATAGAGCCGAGTCTTGTTCCCAGCCGAAATCAGGACGTACCTGCATGGTAGCACCGTCGACGGAGAGTATAGGTGACCGGGCGAGGGATTCGTATAAAGCTGTTTTGCGGAAACCGTGGCATAAGGGGGTGGATCCTGTATGATGTGGGTGGGGATTTCTATTGAAGCAAAAATGGAGCTGATATTTTTATCCGTTGGAAGTTGGGAGGGATGCTAACTGCAAAAAGATACATCAACGACATTCTGCTAGGCCTAAGGCTTTCGATTTTATGCTAATGCACGATAACGCCCGCTGCCACATCGCTGCAGTGACCAGACAGTACCTGGAAGAAGTCGGGGTTCCCACACTAGACTGGCCAGCAGCCCTCAGTCCTGACTTGAATCCAATTGAACATATGTGGGATGAGCTGAAAAGGTGGGTACGAAGATTATGTCCAGCTCCGGTGTCGAAAAAAGACCTGAAAACTGCTTTTGTCGAAAAGTGGCAGGAAATACCGCAAAATTCCATCAGGAAACTCGTTCGATCAATGAGAAACCGTTTACAAGCAGTCATTAGGGCCAGGCGATTCTCACAAAATATTGAGGAATAAATAACATAAATTGTAAATAAAAAAATCTTTTCATATTACTTCCTATTCATTTAAATGTCCACAACTTCGACCTCTTGCAATAATTACCTTAATTAAGTTATAAAATTAAATTAATTTGAAATATTTTTGAAAGCTAATAAAATTACCTTTCAAATGTTATCCATAGTTCATTGCATAGAAATATTAAAAGATTGTTTTGAACAACGCGCGATGAAGTGATTCCAGTTTATTGTTCGCGAGTGTAGATGCGGCTGAATATTCAATAATTGAGGTAAATGGAACGATTGAGCTTTGAACTCCACACAGCTCAATTACTGAGCAATGCCGAGTAATTCTGAGACCTGATCAGTTTTGGGCAAACTGTTGACTTTCAGGCACTACACTCTGAACCAATTTTCATAGATAACCTGAGAGATAGTAAATTATGTGAGTAGTTCTGATGGCTTAAAATGCTTTGCTTTAGACGGATGGATCTCCATGGCCTGGAGAAAGGTGTTATCATACACTTACAGATGTTTGTATAATGAGCTAACGTTATTTTTTTATGAAGATAATTAAATTAAAAGTAGATGTATCATCAATCTGCCTAGCCTTTTCCCAAATATTTTGGTCTTGGCTTCCAGTCTAACCGGATTCAGTGAAATACCAGTATTTAAAACTACTAGGTGTAACATTACGGCTCACCCAACCTGGCAATGTCAGCATGAACAGCAATGCACAAATTATGGAGGAATTCCTCATATCCTCCTATCTGGATATCCAGACATACAGACAGTATCCTGGGATACTAGTATTTTGAAGAACTTCTTCACCATAGAGCAGGCAGCAGCCCAAAGTTCCCGTTCAAGGCCACAATATCATGCAGTAGATGTTTGGGTAGGTTGGCTTGAAGCAGGAGTTCAAAAACGAGAGTCGGCCTTGCGCTGGATGACAGCAAAGGATCTCCACCTCATGAGTCAGCAATCGGTTCAACAGTGACGACAGCATTCAGTCGCTGTCATTCAGGATAAGGGAAAGGCACCATTTGAGCTGAATGGACCTTGGAGCGAAGAATTGCCCCGGAGTGCGACTAGTTATGAGCGCGGCTTCCGAACATGTTTGAGTCTTTAAATGTGAAGATTTTACTCACCAGAGGTTACTGTTAGATAGCCCTAAAGTCCTAAGGTCGCAGGCTTACACCGCTGACCGAAGGCCGTGTCTGTCTGACGGAGCACCGCTCCTCTGGGATTTATTTTAAAAATGAAACTGTAAATAGTAGCTTGTATGTCGGCGGCCGCGCAAAATCTTTGCAACAGTCATAACACACAACATTCACTGACTGGATAAATGACCGAGCGAACGATTTAGTAAGGAGCGCATCACGGCATCAGTGATTGTCGAGTGAGCGGTGATGAACTAGGTCGATCAGCTCCGCGCTCCCGCTCACTCAATAAGGTCGGTCATATCGAACGAACTAACGAGCTAAAGAGCGGTAGATCTGGGACCTACTTAGCGTAGGTCGCATGTGGGAGCGCTCTAACGAATTAGTTCGTTCGCGAACTACACAAGACTACCACTCACTCGACTACGATGAGTAGTCCATCGTAGTCGAGTGACTGGCTCTTTAAACTAAATAACTCTGATGTAATCGACGTAAGTCAAAGCTTATATACTAAATTCCAACTTAGTCCGAGAACATACTCTAAATAGAGTAATTATTCACAAAAGGTGGAATTTATCTTTGTACCATAAATCATTGCTGAAAATCTGTGAGCTTTTTGACGACATTTTGAAGTTTTACCTACTTTGTTCACCATGGATACGTCAAAAATAAATGTGTCAAAATATCTCTTCATGTGATATTTTGCAATGTATTTCCATTATTAACGTACTAATAGGATAAATACCGATAATATAAGTCATCCAGGGTTAAAAACAGTAATAACAAAAAAAAAAATGTAAAATAGTGCAAAACAGATTAAATGAATCCTTATACTGGAAAGATACATTGGAAGCGATATATAATCAAGATCCATGCAAAATACTAGTATGTAAATCTGATCCCACAACCCTATAATTGAGTAACACTTGTAACATCCTTGGCAAGACTGGTGAAATCTTAGTATATTCAGATAGTCACCAATCCACAGACCGACATCGGTGAGCGTTGCTTAAATTTTAGTATGGGACCAAACCCCGAAATCGCGAAAAATAACAAGAAAGGACTGCAGCAGTCATGCAGTATACTTAGGGCATACTGAAAGTTGCCCATCACTTCCCGTAGGGTGTCGTAAGAGGCGACTAAGGTACTCACCAGAGAATGGCCAGCAGCATTCTCTATGCATTGGGACCTCTTCAATGGCTTCATGGAACGCATTTACCGCCGATTTAAGGCTCGTCAAACGTGTGCCTCTAAGACTGTCTTTAATTTTTGGAAACAAAAAGAAGCCGCAGGGTGCGAGGTCCGGGCTGTAAGGCGGAAGTCTTGAAATACGAGTCCGTTACCATAGCAGAATGTGAGAATTTGTTATCGTGGTGAAGGAGGACATTGCTTCGAAGACGTTTTTCGTGAACTTTTGCTAAGACTCTGGGCAAGCAAGTGTTCACGTACTATTTGCAGTCACTGGTCCTTTGATCTTCATGCGATATGGCAAAAAAAAGCAATCATTTTCAAAAGAAAGACCCACTCTGTCGACTGGCTTTTTCTTTCGAGTGCAAAGTAGTACACCCAGGTTTTGTCACCTGTCACGATATTATAGACAGCTAATGACTGTCCTCCGTTAAACTTTTATAATTTTATGGCACCACTGGACACGCAGTCGTTTCTGGTCCTCCGTTAAGTCATGCAGTATCCATCGAGTGCAAAGCTTCCGAACCTTCAGATGCACACGTAAAATGTCATTATAATATCGTGACAGGTGACAAAACCTGGGTGTACTACTTTGCACTCGAAAGAAAAAGCCAGTCGACAGAGTGGGTCTTTCTTTTGAAAATGATTGCTTTTTTTTGCCATATCGCATGAAGATCAAAGGACCAGTGACTAATGACTGTCCTCCGTTAAACTTTTATAATTTTATGGCACCACTGGACACGCAGTCGTTTCTGGTCCTCCGTTAAGTCATGCAGTATCCACCGAGTGCAAAGCTTCCGAACCTTCAGATGCACACGTAAAATGTTTTGCACTTGGCTCATTTGAATGCCTTACAAGTAGCGACACATAGTTTTCGAAAGGACGCCAAAATGAAAAAACAAATGACGGTCTCGTAAATTTAAAAGTAACATATTCCTAAAGAGTTCCATTTTCGATTTCCATTATTGTTTTTTTTCATTATTTCATTGTTAGTGGCCAGATCCAGAAACTTTCAATATACCCCACGTAATTAATGTAAAATACTTTTTAAGATTCTGTAATACTGCGACAAATTTTAACTGTAATCAATGCGAAATGAAAAATGGAAACATTAAAGTGAATTCCGATTTAACGAACGGTCTGATTTTTAGCCTGACTCTGTGTGGTGGCCGATTTAACAATGCAAATCATTTTAATGTTAAACGATGCTGGTAAGGAGTTCCATACAGTTTATATGTATATTTACGTACCAGGCCGCTTTACAATAATAGATGCAAAATATAGGTAAAACTTATTAATAGATACGGATAAAACACAAAACAATAACAAATATTTATTTTGGTGTTTTAACTTGAGCTTTTGTTCTAGATAAAATAAAGCTGTTGAAGAATGCTAAGTACACGAGTGATGCTACACCAGATATGTACTCAGGCGTAGTTGGTGATATTATGAGAAAGGTACGTATTTAAAAATGACAAAACAACTTAGAAAAAAGATTGTTAGGGCAATTAAATATTGTTAAAATCATTCATTGATATTAAAAAGTAAGCACAAATAGTAAATTATACGTATAGTTTTCCTTTGTACTGTATTATATATGCTATAAGGCTAGCAAGTTTTCGACTAACTTATAAAATGTACATTAAAACTTAAAAAAAAAATATTTAAAAAAATCTAAAATAACACGCTTTTATAGAAAAATCCAACTAAAAAACAGAAAATAAAAGTTAATAAATTTGATTAAGAATAGTGTGCAAAAGAAATGAATGTACATTATTGTTAAAAAGCGTGGGGTGCATAGTATACTAACTCCCTGTATAATACCAATCAACTTCTGCTGGTGTTTGTATAACGTCTAGCCATTCGGTTACCTGCGCGAATACGCTTCCTGGGAAGTGAGTTTCTATTAGGACACGCTTCGCTTCTTTACGTGACGTGGTCAGCGTGTTATCGGGTTTCCGGGGCGTGGCGACCTCAGGTGTGTTCTGTTGCGCCAGTATTTTCCTTACCCTGTTTGCTTGTTGGCACGATTCAATGTTACCACAGAATTTTCTCCATTCAGTAGTACTTCTGGATCTGATGCATTTCTTATAGCTGGATTTGGCCGCGTAGTAAGCGTCCCAGTCCTCATCTCTATATGTATTCTTGGCTCTGTCAAGAGCCTTTCTTACCTTTCCGCGTTTGCGCTCAAGTTCCGCGCCCCACCAGGGTTGTTTTCCCGGTGTTTCGCGCGGAATCGTTTCCGGGCTCGCGGTCTGGTAGCTGTTTATCAGTGATTCGGTGAGCTGTGTTACTCTCGCGTCGATCTGTGTCGTGTCCACAAGAGTCATCGAATCGCTTAGTGGCGCAAGTTTTGAATCAAGGCCGCGTTTGTATGCCGCTAAATCCGTGTTGCGCGGATTCCGCCAAGGTTGTTTAGGTGGTATACTGACCTGGATGTCGAAGCGGATCCACCTGTGGTCTGAGCAGGAAGTCTCATCAGAGACCTGCCACCCAGTGATAAGTTCTGATGCGCCTTCCGTTGCGAGAGTGAGGTCAATAATAGTACGACTGCGTCTCGTTACGAAAGTTGGTTCAGAGCCTGTATTTAGTAGGGATAGGTTAGTTGTGAATAGGAATTCAACTAATGCCCTTTCATTTTGCGTGTCCATCCCCCACAGCGGGTGGTGTGCATTGGCGTCGGTCCCGATGACAACCTCATCTCCGCTGCTTTCACACTGGGTGACGAGACGGACAAGGTCGTGAGGGGGCGGTTCCTCCGCCTCAGGCATATAGACCGAGGCGAAGACGATCGCCATGACTTTGTCGCCACGCTGTATATTCAGCCTAGCTGCAGAGCCATCTCTGCAACCGAAATCGTTTAAGAGCTGTACTTTAAGGTTACCTGTGACATTGATACACGATCTAGGGTGATCCTGGTCCGTAGTAACAAGGAGCTCACCGTTAAGGTTGGATAGTCCTCGTATTTGGCCACCCCTAATCCACGGCTCTTGGATGAGGGCAATGGCCGTGTGTTGCACCTCCAGCCACTTCCTCAATTGAGCCGTCGCAGTCTGGCTGTGGTGGAGGTTTGCCTGCACGACTCTGCAGGCCGACGAAAGGGACGCCATCGCAGGCGAGGCCCTCCTCGTCAACCTCAAGTCGCAGCCCGGTAAACAAGTCGCCTTCGTCGAAGCCATCCCCTTCCGGGCCAGAAGCCGGGGACAACGTAACGTCGTCCAGCTCCCCACCCGATGAAGGGACGGCACCCTCGGCGGCGGCAGAGGCAGCCGACACTGCTATTTCAGCAGGGTCAGCCACTGTTGCTTCCGGGTTGTTTGGTTGGAGGATGGTCTCCCCTGCTTCCTGCAGCTGTCCCGTAGTCAGATCCCAACCCCGAGGGACGTCGACGAACCTGCCATTCGGACCCTGGAACTTCACGTACACCGATCCCAGACCAATAGAGAGTCGGCGTTCGGAGCTCAACAGGGTCGGAACCTGGTCCTCGGGGATACCCAGCACCACGAACCAGCATGCTCTCTGCTTCTCGGCGTGCAGTACCACCCACCTTTTAACATCGATCCATGGGTTCTGGTAACAGAGGGCTCGTCCAATAACGGTCGAGTCCTCGTAGACTCCTTGGTTGTCGGGGATAGCGGTGCCGCAACGCACCCGCTTCTGAATCTCCGACTGACTCTTGACGACTAACGAGGTGTTAGCCGGGAGAGCCAGGCTAGAGACTGTTTTCTTCAGCCACTCTAGCGTGTGGTCGTTTCCGCACCACAGTTTGAGGACACCTCCAGCGAACAGCGGCTTCGCATTGAGGCCCTGATGTGTCCTGCATAGTGGAGCGGGCCTCCGTAATGATCTGCCTCTGTATGGCAGCCACGACCTGGTCCGATACTCCCTGGCTGATGATGCCCCTCCGGTCGCAGGTTATCGCGACGTTCAGGGACGCACTCGCAGCTTGGGCGTAGCTTTTGTTGGCAACCCGCTGGTCAAGCCGCGGCCCCTTGTGCTCTCCACGAGGTGATAAAGTCTCGTTGAGAGCCCGCTTGGCCGCAGCCTGATCGTTCCCGTCGGGTTGCTGTGTCGTGGTTGCCACCTCGGCCGGAATTCCTGCGGATTTGGTTGGCGGTTGACAGGGCGTTGGTCGGCTAGTGCCGGCTTCAGCCTGCGACCGCTTCCCTTCTGAGAAGCTCAGATTACCTTGCTTGGTCGTGTTGACCTTGCTAGTGGCGGTACCCTGCTTGCGTTGGGAGGCTTTCCCTTTGCCTCCCCGTCTGCGTTAATGACGCCGCTCCTTGCGCGTCTGCCTTTCCCTCCTTTTACCCTGGCTTGTAGGAGCGTTTTGACCTGACGGGTCAGAACAAGAGCAATGGGCTTGTGGAGTTAGGTTTTTACCCTTCCCTTTTTTTCCTTTACGGATTGGCACCTGCCAGGCGCTTGCAAAAACGTCCTCGGTGCTGCAGACCGTTCCCGTTTGCCCGGTTGCGGTTGCCTCGTGGGATGTGGCTTGAGGAGCCACAGGAGGAGGAGGAGGGTGCTTGGGAAGGCTTCTTCCGGCAGTGGTGTTAGCCGTCGCCGTTTTCGCCTTGTGTTTGAAGGAATCGGTACTGGTCCCAGGCAGCGCCGATACCCTTTGTGTGTTTCGGGACTTTTTGGTCTAAGCTGCGGTTTTCGCCACAGATGGACCGGCGCCCGCGCTGGAGCCTGCGGTGTTAGCTGCAGGACCTCCAGGGGCGAGCGAAGTGCCAGGGGCACCTCGCTTGGGAGTTTTGCCAGCTTTCGCCGACTCCACTCCTGCGGTTGAATTAGTAGGCCTCAATTTGTCCATACTAGTTTGAGTCTTTTCTTCATCTCTCTGGCTCCCACCTTCCATGGTTGGCGCGGAAGGTCGAAAGGCCTACCCCCACGAACTGATCAACCCTCACTTACACCTTCACCATGGCCTTTACCTACCGCTTCGGCCTCCCGAGGGTGACCTCAGTGGACCCCACGCACCTCGCCTGATGGGACACTGTGGCCATTTCCCTACCCCTGGCTAGAGGGTAAGGCCACCGTTTCGCTTGAAATCCAGACCAAAGGGGGCGTGTTGCCTCACGGACACATTAACGCCAGTGCCGATTGGCTCAATCCCCCAGGACTCCTTCATCCCCGCTTACGGCGCTCGACTGCGCAGGTCTTAGCGCAGGTGACTATTCTCAATTCTCTCTATTCTAAATTAAAAAAATAAAATAACTAAAAAAGATTTAGTGACGGCTGAGTCCGCAACCCCCTCGTCACAGAGGGGTCACGGTTCGGAGAGGAAAACCGCACGGTGGTTTCAGTTACATCTATTTCATATGGAATTAGACCAATAACGGGGTGGCAACCTTGGAAAGGTGTATCCACCGGACTTGCCTTGAGGATCTACACGGAGGTTGCGCTCTCCCTCAAGACCACGCCTCCTTCTCATCTCTGAAGGAGACGGGAAGGTAGGCCTGCATCCCCCCCCCTTGAAAACCCTTAGGTACATAACTTAAACGTGTGACATGTCAAATGAACACTTTCATTCATTTGACATGTCGCACGGTTTCAAGGCCACAACATCAAGCAGTAAGCAAATAAAACTAGAATCACAAATCAGTTTGGGTTTTTGTGTGACCTACATATTTAATAAATCAAACGGTTACAAAAATTCATTCATGCGGGAGAGTTTTAAGATCGTATTTATTAACTCAGCAAACAAAAGACCTTTGATGTCTCGCTACTAGAAATATTACACATACATACATACCCCCGGTAAAATAATAACGCAAGGAAGTCACAAACTTCACGACTGTCGTTGGCATATACTACATTTTGACCAATGCTTCAGCTGTAAACAAAAAAATATGCACATAAATACCTTCTACGTCGAAGTAATACGGGATTATTTTAGAATGGAAACACCTACGAAAAAAGTAAATCTCAATTTAGTAACCAGTGCACTACAAGGACTCAGGTTTGTTTAAGAAATTTATTCGCCAAGATAACTAAGGCAGTTTATCGATTATTCGATATTTTACGAAGCAACGTCTTCCGTCAGCAAAAGCTGTATACTTTTTTGCAGTTTTAATCTCAGTGAAGTATGGATATCCCTCACCGCGACCATGGGGACGAGTCTGTTATCCCACAGTAGACTAGTAAAAAAATATTCGCATATTTTTTGCTGTCGTGGTGCAGAGAAAATGGACATCCGCGGCGGAAAACACACAGTGGCAGTGTTGCACATTTATCCAAATTCACGATTTTGGCGCACAAGAGTCATGACTTTTTACTTTCCAAAGTGAATAACGGCGTGAACGCATTGGGAGAGCTAGCGGTAATTAAAAAGCGCATTGCGCGCCACAATCACACTTAGAGATACATTTCACACTGACTGATAAACTACCTATTTATTTGTAAAATAAAAACTGTATACTCACACGCAACGAATTAAATTAAGGTAGTACTTTTTTATCCAAAAATAAACCACAATATCCAGATTTTTTTTCTCTAAATCTTTTTCTCATTTTATCTTTATATCTAAATCTATATACAACGTGTAACAGAATAAACGCAATACCTCTTAAGGGGTCATTGTACTCATCATTATGAACAACTTCCCCGAAATAGTTGTTCAGGACATTTTGTCGAGTTATGCGCACATAAATATACTGATCAGCTGATACTTTCAAATTCCTGCTAAGCAAACCCCGACCTTATCCTAAACGACACTGAGTTAGTAAAACAAACTAGGTGATTTATTAAATTCGAGGTACTTATTGCAGTTATGGAGGTTTCTCTTTACTTTTCCTTTCTCGTTTCGGTCTTCTTAAGTTAATGAAGAAATTTGACGGCAAATCTAATGTCAACTGAAATGTTCGCCCTTACAGCTCTTTGTCTCCATATGACTTGGTCGTGCGTATTCTTTATGTTATTTCGTAGCTTGTCTCAAGGTCTAATGAAATATTTGCGGGGGTTAGTTTCCCTTATCTCGGGTGTTACTTCATGTACTTTGAGGGAAACGTAAACTCATGAGTAAAACAGACTGCACAGGAATGACCTCTCCACGAATATTTACAAGGTAATGGCGCATTATAGAACAAACTATTATATATTCAGAATAGACAAAAATGGTAGACTCACTTTTTTTAAATATAGTAAATTTAAATAATATTTCTATCAGCATAAAGGCCCCCCTTATGCTGATACAATACTATTTCAATGTAAGAGTGGTTAACTCCGTATTAATATCATAACTGATATTTTATTAAAGAGAATCTAGCCTTCCTATTGTCTAGCCAAAACATGGAATAAAGTCGATTTTGGGTATCAAAGTCAAAGTCAAAGCATTTATTTCAAGTAAACCATTTACAGGCACTTTGGAATCGTCGAGGTCGGTCAGTCTAAAACATAAAGCTAGTTACACATTCCAATGCGTAGATCTCTATGGAGAAGAACGAGCAAGAAACACCATGGACTCTTTTAAATCTGTAAATAGTTACAAAAAATGATTACATGTGGTCATTTGAAGAAAGAGCCACACAGATTTGAGTGGACCTGTCCAAACAGTGCAAGCATTTATCAGTTATCGTGCAGCTCAACTCTGATCTACTTAAGAGCTCAAGCACTGAAATAGGTTTTAGTGGGGTCTGATATGCTACCCGGTTTAAACAACGGTATTATTTCACTTATTTCATTAGATCAGGAAACTCACAATGGTGAATACAATTATTAAAAACTAGCACTTCGCCCGCGACTTCGTCCGCGTAGATTTAGTAGGTACTCCACAAATCTACGCCCCCTCTAACCCTTAAAGGTAAGTTTTGGAAAATTAACCACTACGATATCCATTCAACGGTCTCGGGATCAGCATACTACTCACCCCGTTCACCCCGTCAGGGGTTGATTACGTAAAAATTGTTCGATCTGTTTCAAAAATCCTACTTTTAGTTCGTTAATTCCAATTTCCACGTAAATTTGGAAAAACAATAATGTCCTCCCCTAAAACTTCATCACCACTTTTCGCCCCTTAACGGGTTTATTTTCGAAAAATCCAAATATTTGTTATCCTTATTTTTATCCAAATCGGTAATAGTTCAACTTCATTGGACCAAGCATTAAGATTCTCCCCAGTTCGCTCAAACCACAACATTTTTCTTACTTAGAGCATTTTTATATCCGTCGTAACTTTTAAACGAAAGGCCCGATTTGATTGACTAAAAGTGTAATTTACATGTACATAATCAACCTTAATTATCAATTTAAATAAATTGATAATTAAGGTTGATATTAAAATATATATAGTAATAATATATCAAAATCATCACTTTTTATTTCCAACTGAGCTTTGATTGAATGGTTTTAACAAAAAGCGGTCATTATGACTTAACCATAATAGTTATACATATAGCCTCTAATAATGAGTACTTTATTTAAATCGTACATTATTTTATATCTGATCAAAAGATTTCGCAGCGCTTGAGATGAAAGACATTTTATGATATTTTTTTATACCTTGGGATACATTATTCAAGTTTTAGTAGGGATCCCTTATTATTTCTGGAAATAAATATAGCTTGTCACTCGGTGAAGATGTAGCTTTCTAACGGTGAAAGATTTTTTAAAATCGGTTCATTAGTTTTTAAGTTTATTCGTTACATACAAAAATTAAAAAAAAATCCTCTTTATAATAATAATATAATATTATATTAGTGTAGATGTTGACAACAGCTAGAGTAGGTGCTACAATGGGTATTGTCTTGTTTTCCATAATATAATTTTTACTCTTATTGTTTTCCATAATCGTGTCCCGTCATAATAATTATTTACTTGCAATATTATCATTTATACCAATAACGCCTGTCATATCACCTTATTAGTCATAACTTTTATTTGAAATAAAATTAGTTTCCATTGATAGGTGTTATAATCATTAGTTTCTATAAGTAATACATTACATAATCGATACTTGACATAAGCAACATTTAATATAATTTAGAAACGTTTGATGTTTTGTACAAAAAAATAATGTCATTTAGGCACTTGGTCTGTAATCAAATTATTTAACAAACAAACAAATTACAGCAAACAATTTTGAGACACTAAATAGTTTCTCAAATTCGAAACGGCTAGGTTAGGTTAGATTAGGACTGTGACCACACAACGCCAGATTTCCTCTTTTGAAAAGCAAGCATGCGTGGTAGATTAAGTTTATTTTTAGTAATTATGGTGTGAATTGAACTTCAAATGAATATTATGGTGATTAAATGTCATGGGAAACGACATTATTCAAAATGAAAAATATAGCAAATAAATTTATGGATTAAATTAAATTATTATGACACTTGAAATTAGTGAAAATGATTTTATGTAATTTCACGATTGTGGCAACTGAAGCGTTATTCCTAATGAAATTATGGCAAATACAAGTATGGCATATAAAATTATTTCATTTCATATTATGGAAAACATTAGTAAACCCTTACAATGTTTATAACGGACTTAGCAACGTCAACAGAAATTCCCCAAAGATCTGCAGTCTTTTTAACATTTAACGTATTAATTTTGTCATTACAAGTGACATATTGGAAATGAAATATTGAAAAACAAAAGTCATAAATGTCAATAATTGTAGGTGGGTCAATGACCGTTATTCCACGATTATCTGGCGCCTACTATAGGTGATGAATTTAGAGATTTAGTAGTAAAAATGGGATAATTAGCAAATAAATTTTCAAATGCGGAGGTGACTTGAGAATCCGATTTAACTACATAAATATATATTGCCATCAATAGTAAGGCTGTAGTCATTTTGATTACCGCGCTACTTGAGTTCAAAAATTAAATACAGTAGTAATGCTAAGTATTTAATTATACTGTATTTAATTTTTGAACTCAAGTAGTGTGGCTTGGTAATGAATATAATGAAATAATTGCCTTTTTAGGAAGCCGACATAGCGGTCGCCCTTTTAGCCGTAACACCTGAACGTGAGCGATTAGTGGACTTCAGCGAGCCATTTCTCTCAATGGATACTCCGATCACTTACACAAGGACGCCAAAGCAGTTATCGGACACATTCAGTTTCCTTCGACCATTATCAAAAGAAATATGGGTGAGTCGCCATTTTTTTTCCGTTTCATTAGATAAATAAGTACATATCAGTTTTATTTCTGCGAGTTTGGGATTTGGAATTTTTAATGGATTGTGTAATTATATAAGAAAAGTTTGAAATAATTTAAAGTCATACTTCTGGAATGAAGAGGAAAATTTTCTCAATCATAGAGAAATCTAGCATTTAAACTCATAAATATTCTGTTAACGCACAATTTTTCCAAGATGACACATAAAATGCATTTTACTTTCACGCGATATTTTTTCTATATTTCTGAAGCATGACTGTTTCTCCGTTGTGTTTTGCATGACATAAATATTTGAGTTATATCATAGTATGATTTAACACCATAATGACGATTGTTGCGATGCCATAGCGTCCCAGTACTTATCATCATTAGGGAGATATAATCCACACAAAACAGTAAAGATTATAAAATATACAGGATTATTTAAAGGCTCAAGTAGAGAACGGCGGCGAGCAAAAGTTAGCTGCTCCATCTACATAGCAACTGACTTCACATGCCGCCCGCCCCAAGTGTATCCAAACATTTCGCCGATAAAACCATGTTCATTTCGTACCTACATGAATGTATGACAGTTCTTGGGTCAAATAAACTCAATACGACACTAAATATTTATGATGTAAAGTTTAAATACATATTATATACTACTTGTAATCGGGTGCCGCTCATTTAGTATACGAACATTTGCTAACACATTTCACACGAACATTTTCAAAAGCTATAACGCTCAAATGACATAACGTTTACACCATCTAACAGCACTTAACATAATTTTAATTTAATATAACCTTCAGTTTGTATAATAACATAATTATGCTATAACAGCATTTTAACGTTCATTCAGTATATTTTTATTTAGTACGGTCCCGGCAAACTTCGCACCGCCTCAGAATATTTTTTCCCATGATTTACTTTTGTCATGTATCAGAAATGAAGTTGTTTTCGAAAATTATTTTTGTACATATTTTTATTTTCTTATTTTTTTCCTGTGTTAATAGTTATTCTGCTATTCAGGGCAAAGGCAAATCCAACAAACCAACGAGTTTCAAAATCGGTCCAGCCGTTTTAGAGCTGGTGGTGTTTAATTAAGATTCGTTCTAACCGCTGAACAAAGAGCGAGCAGAGCCAGCTCGGGAACTTAGGGCACCCCAACATGGATAGGGTAGGTATCGAATGGGTTTATGGGAGCTAGGGTGAGCGAGCAAAGCGAGCGAACATAGCCCCCGTGATCCCATTCGTGTTAGGTTGATCAGACAGTAATAGGAGCCCTTTATCTCTGTTTCCTTAGTCACGATCGTAATTTAAGCCGAGTTTATATTCGATAAAATAATATAAAATGATCATGATCTCGCTAGATCAAAGAAACCATATAGGTACGAACCTAATATGATAATTATAAAACTTTTCATCATTACTTTATTATTAGGTGGATGTCATACCTACTGAACGTTATATGAAGTGAAATTATATCTTATGATGATGATTAAAACAAATAAATCAATAGTATATCATTCGTTGTTATATTAAAAATACTAAGGCCAAAGATTACACACCTCTTGTAATCATTTAAGATGTATCTTCTTCACGGCCACCGGTCGCGATATGAATTTGAATTAAAAAAAATGACATACTGAATTAATAATACAGTCCAAGACACGCATGGAAAAACTTCTTCAAAATGTTATTAAAATCTTGTTCAGTAAATTAATATCTTACAGGAAGGTGCATGCAGTTCATGTTATAATACACATACAAACTACGTTGCTTAGAATTTAGAACGTGAATTCATGAGACCACACAAACAGCGACCTTTTGTAAACATTATGAGACCGACACTAAACGTGGGTGCACGTTGTATCTATTATTTTCAATTCCACTATGCAGCGATAGTGTTTATTCTAGTAATTATGTTTGTTTGCAGCTCTGTGTATTGTTCAGTTTCTTCGCTGTCAGCATTGTACTTTTCTTAGTATCAAGATTCTCTCCTCACGAATGGAAATCTGTCTCCATATCTGATACACAATTGGACCACGCAATGAGCAGCACCAGTGAGGTAAGATATGTTTTAAATGGATGAAAACAACTTAAATCAAACCTCACTTAACTGTATTTTTAATTCTTTTAGATAATCTTACATAACGAGTTCAGCATTTGGAATTCATTCTGGTTTTCGCTCGGATCTTTTATGCAACAAGGCAGCGATGTGGTGCCGAGGTATGTTAGAAAGTCCTACTTCACATAACGGTTCAGGAATATTCAACATGAATAAACTAAATGGTAGATAACGGCGGCGTTTGCCAATATTCAAGCATTTTAAGTAATGCGGTCAATATAAAGAGTCGAGGAAACTTATGGAATTCTAGATTAAATTCCATGTCATGTGATAAATTGCGCATACTTTGTATATAAGATAGTAGGTATATTGTGTACAAGCATACAATGCTTAAAAGGAAGTTCAATACAATCCACTCGTAATTTCAATATTAAAGTACATGCGGTACATATAAGGGTACGTAATATTATAGGTACCTATTTCCCTATCATGTTAGCCACTAGATAGAGCAATAGTGATCGTGTGTATGAAAGAGTCTGTTTTAAAAGGTGTTAATAAAACTGCTTTTTTTAAATAGTCAATGTTTTTTTTCATTATTAATTTCCAAATACAAATAAAATAAAAAAAACAAAAAAATGTAAGTACTCTGAAATATAGCTACATAAAAACCGGCCAAGTGCGGGTCGGACCACGCACAGTGTCGTATAGTTCTTAAACCATGCATTTTTATTAGATTACAAAGTTGTAAATACATACTTGGTTTTTAGTAATTTCAATCATCAATACTTTTTACTTACCGAGTTCCATTTTTTAAGTTGGTCGACTATTACTCGTTAACTTGTAAAGCTTACTTAGCTGTGATATTTTTCCTTTAAAACTTGTTATAGGTATGTGTAATAAAACGACCGCGTTGTGATTCAAAAGAGAACTGAACTTTATTTTTTCTAATAGACATATCACAGATAATGTAGCAAAAGAGTTCACAAACTATGACAACAGAGGTCACTACTTTGTTTATGGATGATTATTTTTGATACCGCTTAACAATATATTATGCAACTACCATGAATTTTTCACGTCACGTCACGTCTCCAAAAACAACCGTTTAGCTGACAGAGGGTGAGGACACTTGACTCTTACAAAAATTAGCACTTTAAAGCTTAATATTTCGCAAACGAATCCATGGCTGGAAATAATGGTTTGTGCAAACCCTCAATGTTTTTAACGACCTATCCGGCGACACCCCACACCATGGGGTAGACGATAAAAAAAATGAATCGCCACTTTACATGTAGGGTGGCCACCCTAAAAAAATGTATTCAAGAGTTTATTTTACAACTTTGTCATCGTGATTAATATGCATACCCATACCAAATTTCAACTTTCTAGTGCTTTTTTTTTTAAGGATGGGAAATCATCAAAAGACTTCTTCCGCTCTGGGTGGAGCGGAAGGTCGTGTCAGACTCTTACTGACTAAAACCCATCCGTGTTTCTTTTCAAGCCCTTTGCGTTCCAGGGCCGCGGTGACTCTTTCGAACAAATTCCGCAACCCTGGCAGGCTCTGTCCCTAGCCTGCCCCGTCTTCTATGCTGACATCTCTTTGAGGCGCGCGTGAAACACAACGTGCCATCGACCCGGGCCTTGTGGTGATCGGACAGCGAGCCACCCAACGCTCGCCGTCCGCAGGCCCGCGCCTACGGTGGCCGGGGATCGCCCTGCGACTCCCGACGACCGGGGCGTCTTCTTCTGTTGCGGCGGTTGGGGCGAAGGCCTTGTCTTTCCCTCGCGCGGCCCGCTTCCTCCTTTGCTAGCATTACTGCATTGCAGAAGGAGGTGACCGCTTCCCAAGCCTCCTCGCTCCGGACCATGGATTCAACCAGAGTCGGACGCGAAAGGTCGCCGCCACCGATCGCCTCGACGAGGACACGGCGGTGCTCCGCCCAAGTAGGGCAGACTTCCACCGTATGCTCCACCGTGTCCTCCGGGCGATCCTCACAGTGCTGACACCCGGGCGTGTCCTCCCGCTTAATCCGAAACAGGTACCTCCCGAAACAGCCGTTACCGGTGAGTACCTGCGTCAGGCGGAAGTTGAGGACGCCGTGGCGCCTCCCCAGCCACTCCTCATAGAGGGGCCTTACCGCCGCAATAGTGGCATGCCCAGCGCTGGGTCGCGATAGTCACTGTCTCCATACTGCCATGGTATCCTGCCGGAGGCGGAGTCTCACCCCGGCAAAGCGCCTCCACGCGCCACGCGTAGACGTGCGCGAGGGCTCTCGCCTGCAGATCCCATGGCGGTAATCCGGCAAGGAGGCTCGCCGCCTCGCCGGAGACCGTGCGGTATCCCCGGGCCAGCCGGATGGCCATGACCCTTTGGGACGAATTGAGTTGACGGGCTGGTCGCCCCTTCAGTATGAGTGCCCACACTGGGGCCCCATAAAGGGCCATGGACTAATATTAATCATTAATCATGCTTTTATAAAATCATACTTAAATAATGTTGAAACGCTAATAAAACAATTATATTAAAAACAATGTTACAAAATAAATTAATCGCTTCTTTGTTACCATAAGACTCATGTGTCCATCCTCTATATAATTTGCACTAGTACCTACCATTCTTCTTTGCTCTTTCTTCGGCTCTTTAAACATTTTTTGTATTGAAAAATATAACCTCTAACTACTGCTAATTTGCCTTCACATCGTATACTAACAGAAGACTAACAGAACACTAACAAAAATTGACAGTTTATGGTAAGGTAGTTCTGGTTCAATAGGATTGTGTCACTCTCACTCCAGGCCTTGTGTGTCAGTAGCAGCTTCGAATTAAGAGAATGGGCTACTGCAACCTTGAACTAGACTTCGCAGCTACTACCAGCTCGATTGATACTTTTTATGTACAGTGTACGTAATGCTGCTCACACTAATAGCAAGTCCCATAATATAAAGATTATAATTACCAATTTATTGATTGTCTACTAACATCTTACATACGCCATAAATAAACTTTTAACAAAGGATATGGCGTTGCTTACTTTCGTCATATATACCTATACGTTTAAATGTATACTTAATCAAACTTTACCAACCTACATTATTCAATATTAATTAAGTGAGGTCACTATATTGATATTTAATATTTGAAATAATATAATATTTATTACTCGCTATTTAATTCGCTAATGAATCATAATTGTCCATCGAATGTTGATATTATTTATTGCTTACTGTTATCATTGTTTTAATGTCTGAAAGAATTTAAAACCTTCCGTCATCTGAATTAACTTAAAATTTTCCTCAGGTCTCTATCAGGAAGAATAGTTGGAACGGTGTGGTGGTTTTTTGCGCTCATCCTAGTTTGCTCTTACACGGCAAATCTCGCAGCATATCTCATAGTGGAGCGAATAGCAGAACCTACCAATGCAGCTGTCAGCTTTGGACCAAACGTTGCTCAATCCGAAGTAAGAACCACATGATCTAGTACAAGATACAGGTAACAAACAGAAATTGGTAAGGTGTTACATTTGCCGGGGCGAAAAATGCGAATGCGAATTGGACATCTTCAATAGTTTGTACTTTGAGGTACAGTTTTAGAGATTAAAAAACAATGGAACCTTATTTTGATTCGAAACAATACCTTCTCAAGGTTACAAGTTTAATTTAAAATAGAAAGTTAAATATATAGCAGGTTCACATATTCAGGGAGGTACGTTTAAGAGGGCTCGGGAGGCGGAATACCCTAAATATTGAAACTACGAATTTCTAACTAATGGAAATATTCGTTTTTTTTAAAGAAACAGGAACTTACTACTTTGATGATACCTAAAATACAGGATGAAATTTTTGCATTTAAGTTTCCTCGATACCCAGTTCAGGCGGGCAACTTTTAGCTAAAAAGTTAAAGTTGGTTGACTCAACATTTTAAATATTTTGTAATACCAGCTCGATGTGCTTGAGACGATTGGGAAATGAGCAAACAAACTCATTGGCAATGATGCACTGGTCGAGATTTTAAACATCGACGACGAGTTGCCAACCTTTTTATTGGTTATACTTCGGGCATTTTACGTCAGAATTGCACAATTTAATACCGCCTAGCCCGTTTTTTCATCGTACTTCAAGACGTACGTCGATGCGCCACCTGTACATGATGGACAACACCCATGCACACAATACGTTTTGGGAATACTTTAACTGTGCAAACAGCTAAGAAGTGGAATTTCCTACCGGGGTCCTGTTTTTCAAGTCAATACGTTAAATTCTAGGTAAGCGTGTTCCATCGTTGACTACATTATCGCTTTCCTTCAGATGAGATTATGGTCATACGCTGGCCTGACAAAAAAAAATTCCCTGCGGACCCGTCTGCATTTTGTATATAATAGGCAGATTTCCTAAGAAGTTTACTTATACAAAGCATTTCTCCTCAAAATATCTTATCTTCCTACTGTTATAAATGTGAAAGTTGTATCTCAATCACGTCAGAACAGCTGAACTATCTGAATGAAATTTGGTACAGTGAGAGATAGGATAGGATAGCACATAGGAATGGTACTTTAAATCATCCCGGGAGCATGTTCTCTTGGAATAATTTCCGAAAATCATGGGAGCGAATAGTAAATAACAAATGTTTTAAAAACAGAAAATAGCGTAAGTGTTGATGAACAAATGTTGTTTAGATCGTTATTTAATGCAAAATTGTATTAATAATAAAACACTAAACACAATAAAGGTTATGAAGTGAGGTACCTTAAGAAGGAATATTAGGTATTTTCAATTAATTTTCTTGTTAAATATTATTGACTCGCGGTCATTATTAATGGCTACTTTCTACTTTGAGAAGTCATAGTAATCAGTTAATTTAAATCGTTTCACACCTACTTTATTTTCTGCTTTGTTTCCTACAAGATCTCTTTGATTCCAATGTTATTGTAGCACTTGACGCTGTATTATCTAAGTGTTGTTTTTTCAGAGTAGTTATTTGAATTTACGGAATAATTTTATGAAGGATCCTATTTTAAATGAAGCAACTATGTCAGCAAATTCTGATGATAACGAAGCATGTGGCCCGTCGCGTGTTTGCCGATATAAGCACGTTAATTTTGCCATCGCCACGGCGAAAGGATCGCCTCTCAGGTAACATATATTCGCAGCAATTTTCTTTACCTGATCTAGTTTAACATGGTATCCGATTGCAATTTAGTTGTAAAAAAAAATCTTTAACTGATCTAGTTTATAATGGAAGCCAATTACAATTTAGTGTCTCAATCTTGTGAGATTTTCGACTTGTTCCCAAATATCAAATAGTTCAATTGAGTGATTATTTGCATCCAATTAGATTCCACATTCAATAACCATGATTGGTTTCCAGGTGTTTGATAACCATATAACTATGTAATAGGGTTTAGAGATAAGCTTGGTCAGGTCTCGGTTGACTGCATTTCGATTAATAATGGAAGTTATTGCATTATTACAGGAACATTGCTTAGTAGGAAACCGATTTGAAAAACAGAGAGTAAATCATCGGTTTTCTGAAATCGTATAGTCAACTGTGGTAATGAAATCTGTTGCTATTTAAATTAAAACGTTTAGTTTTTCATTGGCATTCAAATGCGTTGTTGTTTGTAGTATTTTCAGCCCCGCCTCTAATGAGGTTGTGGAAATTCAAATGTATTTTCTGAGTTAATCTTAGACATCATTACATCCGAGAGGGAAAAACTCGTAAGTAAACCTGGACTTAGCCCCCGTAGAGCCCAAATGAATTTAAGGCCCCTAGGCAGGGCTTACAAACTAAATTAAAAACTACATGACCGCTCGCCAGGAGCATCCCCTGTGGGATACGTACCTCGGCTTAGCGGCGTCATTTTGGGAGGACAGCAAAAGACAGGCTGGGTTATAACATTATTATTTAGGGAATTTGAAACTTTAAGTGACGTGTAAATTTCTACGAGGCACACTACGTCGCCAAATTCGGCAAAGACAGAGGCATGGATGCCACTGCAGGCCTCGAGAGCCCGAGCCATTGCTGGGACTCTGGGGGCTTAGAAAGCATTGAACGGGACCAGAATGATGTTCTTGGACACGTCCTCTCCTGCCATGGCTAACTTGGAAGGAGGGGGTGGGGTGCATGAAGCACAGGGCCTTGGATGCGCGAGTCGTGTTTGGCAGGCAGAAAGGGGGACTAGGCTACGTCCAAGTTCATGAGGTCCCGGGAGGATTCCCTGACAGAATGGGGCACTCCCTTTGCTGACGAGGCTTTTCTATTAAATACAGTTGAGAATTCATTGATGCAACTATCACACTCGTCGCGTTTATACAGTCATTCCTAACCCTAATAGTACAAAGTGACAAAATTTCACGCTTGCCCCGTCATCTTCTTCGAATCTAACCTTAAGTTTAGCCTAAACTCCGTTCCAAGGTGCGCGTTCTAGAGTTCCCAGGCTCGCTTCACTCACTCTAGGATCGAAGGTCTAGAATGTGTAGATTTTACAAAATAAATAAAAATTAGTAACGAGCAGTAAATTTTAGTCCCATAAAGTTTTATAAACTAGTTCTAACTTGTGAAAACGCGTTCTAACTAAATGCAGTTTTTGCTGTGTATTTACATTTACTAACAATAAATACAACAGAGATACCCCTACTATGAACACTATGTGGTCGGAAATTCGGCTTTTAACTTAGTCGAATGTTCGTTTACAGGTAAGTCTATCCATTTTAGGTTTAAACATGAATGTTGAAAAAAATTATGTATGTAAATGCTAATTACTATGCTAGATTATTAAAATTTCAACGTTTGCAACTTAGTCTATGTTTAATGATCATAGTAAGCTCGTTTTTCTCATTATGCCAATGGTTAGATATAGATAGATTAGAGAGGCTCATAAACTTCATGTTGTTGATGTTCGTGAGAATATTCTCAAACCGAATGACTTATAAGTGATGAATGATCTAGCTCATACTTAATAATTAGCTACATGCTCCATCCATCAAGGGAAGCGAGAGAAGAGATTGTCAAAACCTGAACACAAAACTGTTGAACTGTCGAGGTTAAAGTACTTTTTTTTTTCAAAATAAGACGTCATCGTGTCACTATACGATTGTTCGCATGTTTGCTCTAACAAAGGGTGCTTTGGCAATCCAATCAGGCATATTTATGTTGCCGCCGATTCACTACGACGAATAGTGGTTTATAGCTGCAGCTGACCTAAAACAAAAATTGACACATCTTTAATAAATATGTGCAATATTTGAAGTGAAAATAATATAAAAATATTTTAATAAAATATTAAAATGGTTAAATAATAAAACAGCTAAAAAAATACCGTAGGTAAACCAATTTTCCTTTTTAGATAGTTCCACAAACTCATAGGTGTCTCTATAGCCGACTTTTTTGGTCAGGGATTAAATTGCCTATCTACTACATTTAAATATTCACCGGAAAATTGCGAACGCCTTAAGATCGTAAAATATCGCGTGAAATTGTGAACTATTTTTGCTTTATAAGACATGGATATATTAGAAACTATTGAATTCGGATGGGATTTATTATAAACAAAACGATTTTTACATTATATTTATCGGGAAATTATAATCTAATAAAGTTTTATTATAATGTTACGAAGTCTGCAATTTGCCGGTGACATAATATACAAGTTGGGCATCTAAATGCAATATTTGTTTTATTTGCACTTTTGTTACCATAATAATTCTTAAGTCAATACAATGCCAAAAGTTTAACGTTTCCCAACATACCTAGATATTGGAAAAGTGTGAACGTAATGTTACGTTAATAATTATAAACTTTGTCATTTGACGTGTATGAGTAAAAACATCAACTTTTTTGCTCATAATCAATCAATCAATCTGTATTGTAAATCTGTATTATCTGTAACAAGAGTAATTTTGGCTAATCAAATACTAATGCTCACTAAATAAAAACAATGTTGTTGTTGACAAAATGTTATGAAATACACTTGAATTGAGTATGAAGAAGTAATAAATCAAGTTTATGAACAGGGACGCTTATACGATTCCTTTATAAATGTCAATATAAATAAACGTTAAGTTCGTGAGCGTGCACTTCCAACGTCTGGATGGCAAAATACATAAATATAAACGACACTATAATACGTACGCCAGGGGATGAGCACAAACTCTGTGTAAATTTCCGTACAGACAAGAGCTCCTACTATCTATCTGAAATCTCGGCTCTATACGGTAATTCCCGGCGGAATACTGAAAAGTCGTAAATTTACATGGTACCCCGTCAGTTGGGATGGCGGTGCACTCCGCTTTTCGAATTTATACTACCCATTTTTATGGTACGCGATTTGGCGGACGTGATTTTTGACAACAAGTTAAAATTTACATTTTATATGATACGTCGGGTTTATGACGCGCTGCTTAGAGGGAAAAGTTTATTGTTAGTGCTCTTTTAGAAATCAAGAAATAATAATGTTATATCGCTCGTGATTGTAATAACCTAGACTGCCCTTTAGTTTGGTCTTGTCTAGACGATTTACGATTATTCGCTTGAATTTTTTGACATTGCCGACTGCTATGATCAATTTCCAGCCTTAAAGTAGTCAGTTCCACGAAATCATGTTTGTTTAACTTCGGTTAATGGGTACTGTCAAGTAATAAAAAATATCGAAAAAGGAAAACCTTACTCATTTTCTTTTATCGTCGGTTTTATTTTCTTATTTGATTGAATTGCTAGTCAATATCGTTAAGTCGGTTTAGATTTGGGAGTGGGTAAACGTACGGTTATTATAGCATATTTTATACTAAAGTTTGGACTACTTTTCAGAGAAGCCATAAATTTGGCGATAGTGAATTTGAAAAAGGATGACGTAATATCTAAGCTCTGGCGCAAATGGAATACTTATAACAAGAAGCCCGATTGTGAAGTGATCAAAGACGAGGTGAGATTTAATATTTAAAGTAAACGCAATTTTAACCTTTGTTTGATCTATTGAGAACAGGTACTAGCAATTTTATGATAAATAAGTAAAGTAATCTTCTACGGGCCGTTTCCCGGGCCGGGAATGGCTATTGTTCAAATTGTACCCAAATAAAAGTAGAAGAGAAATAAAAGTAGTATGTTATAATTTTCATTGGTAGCTTTATTTGCAAACGGTGGCAAACGGGGTTCATAAAATCTTAATTAAAAATATTTTTTTGAGACATTTGTTGTATGTAATTGACTTCCAGTTATGGTCGTCAATATTGGAAAATACAAATTTGAAACGCTGTGTCGGGGGACCGCTACTATTCCTACTAAGTTTGTAATTACAAAAAATTGTGGTCTCCCGAGGCGAAGACGCGTGGCCCAAAGAATCGTACCTATATTAAACTAAAAGGATCAATACATTTTAATTTTTAAAGTTTTTGTCAAGGATTAAAAAAAATATCATGTTTTTAAACTTAATTTACTATAGAATGTACTAAAAGCTAAATAATTCGCTAGGTCCTAGGTACCAGTCATCACTCCACTTTCCTCATCAATCTAGGGCATTGTTCAGACAAATAATATTAGTATAACATTTCATTCATTGTTATAACATTATACATATAAATATTTTTATTTTCTGTTAGTTAGTTAATATTCCTCATTCGCTTTCAATACAGTGTACATTATTCTACTAGTCAAGCCCTATTATTTGATACCCATATTGAGGCAGTTGTGAGAACAAAAAAAAAGGTAATTGGCCGTGGCGGCCATCTTGGATTTGAAATTTGTCATAATTTTAGTATTTTACTAGTCAAGTCATTTGATACCTATATTTAGGGAGTTGTGATAAAATATGCAATCCGCTATTTCGTGGCGGCCGCGGCGGCCATCTTGGACCAATTTTGATCAAACATAGCTTAGAGCACTCCCGACTAATTCGCCTTTCAAAAAAAAGAAACTAAATCAAAATCGGTTCATCCGTTCGATAGCTACGATGCCACAGACAGACACACACACATACAAACACGTCCAAATTATAACACCCCGTCGTTTTTGCGTCGGTGGTTAAAAATCTTGCATAGTTTTTATGTCTTTTTTCCTGAACTCTTTGTGATGTAGGTTTTTATTTCAAGGAGACGACCATAACCGAGATGACGCTGAGCCAAGTGGCGGGTATATTCTACGTGTTAGTGGGAGGTCTGGTGCTGGCCCTGGGGGTGGCACTGGTTGAGTTTTGCCAGCACGGTCGCGCAGAGGCGGCTCGGGCCAACGTGCCGCTGCGGGCCGCGCTGCGGGCCAAAGCTCGCCTTGCTTCCCGTTCTGAGCGCAAGACCCCACCGCAACGCACGCAAAGTGATCACGAACGCCTTGGGTGGAATGGAGCTGCTTTTGCAGGGGTTAGTATTTGATAAATCGCTCTCTATAAATATACTGCAGATAATTTTGAATATAGATTACCTTGCAAACGAGTCAGTTTATCGAAGTAAAAGAAAAAATGAGCGTCGTGGTGTGTTATAGGTAGCCTCAGTAATAAGTGACGGGGCTTCACGTAGAGTCACTTAACTTAATGATTAACCAATTAAATATTGATCTATCCTATTTAGTTGGTACCGTTAGTGCGTTTGAATGATAAATTAATCGACAAAATAACCAAATTGGAAATGAAAAATTATTATTTGCATGAAAGGATATTGAAGTTGATATTAATTAATCATAAATGATCGCAGTCGGAGAAATTTGCGGAGCCGAATTTTGTCAAAAACTTTTTTGATTTTGCTCATAAATGTTTAATAACCTTCATACGATTATTATGTTTAAATTTTCATATGTTTTCATTTTATGTTTAGTGCAATGACTTTCTACTAGGAAGGGAAATGTTGGGAAATATTCATCGCAAGATCTATTAAACAGTATTATGTACGTAAGTTATAATTTGTAACCGCTACGTTTTTCGTGATTCATTTGTGATCCAATTGCCCGATACCTACAAAACATAACAGTAACCTTGATTAAAATTGTGAATTATGTCCCTCCCGCAACGTGTTACGTCATTTATTTGAAAGGAATAATTTATATCCCTACATGCCTGTAAATATCATCAATTAACTGAATTGTATTTGCACTGCAAATACAATTCTTAGATTAGATTTGCACTACGATTTTGTTATTACTAAAAGATTAACAATGTCATACAGACCTGTTTACTGATTAACATTTTATGAAAATAATTATTAAAGTACCAAACACATTAAGATTGTCGTTTTAAATTAGTGTTGTAATATATTCGTGACTTTCTATTTCGAATCGAAGTGCAAATAGTCTTTTCTCCTCCGCTTTCAATCTCAAAGCTTACAAAACTCAAAATAGGTTAATGAGGTGCACGCCGACTGTGGCTTATTACTTATACATGATGGTGATCTTTAGAGAAACACATCACTGTTATGATGTGCCTGTTGAAATACGTACAGGTTTTGTATAACGGCACCAAAAGACAGCCAATAATACACAATAGCTGATTGTTTTTAGCGTAATTTAAATTCAGATGTCAGGAATTTGTTTTGCTGATCTGCCTCTTATGCGTAAATAATAAAGTAACAAATAGTTTATTTTGTTTTATGGTAAAGTGAAATTGGGCCATCACTGACATCGGTAAAAGAGAAACTTTGTAAGCAAACCTGAAGTTATATTTGCAAGCTTGGTGATTAATTGCTTTCTTTGCATGGAAAGACAACTCAATGCTCACGGAGTAATTTCGGGCTCCGGGCCGGGCGGTAACTGCTGATATCGGCAGCCAAGAACCTCCACCTGACCGCCCATAAGTTTTCTTCTACTCGTCCTTCTTTTTTAGGTCCACATGAGACGCTTAACGATTTCTTAACGACTGACGTACCAAAAACCGTCGTCTTGTAGTTCTGTGCATCGTTTTCTTCCAGAAGCTGGTCTTTTTTTGAACGAACCGGTTTCTTGGTACCGTTGCCAAGTCCTCTAGACTAATGAATGACTCACATTTAGCCGCTGAGACACGTAAGTTTGCGAACAATGTTCTTAACCAACGTTCGTAGCGCTATAATTTTGCCGGCCCACATTGCTTTATCAACCATATCAAAAAGTGTTAATGGATGTAAAAATAACAATAAATTCATTAGCATAAATCAACCAATACGTTTTTTTTTTGTAACAAACAAATAACAGTTTCAATAATTCGCGCCATGTATTAAGATTTGTTCCGGATTCGCCCACAAAGTTCGCCAAATTTTTATTTTTCCGTGTTCACCCCACTTTTTGTTCCTTTTTCGCCGTGTTTATCATTTGTTTCACTCATATGATTATTTAAGTACTGTTTCGACCCACTTTTTGTTCCATTTTCGCCTAATTTTATTTTGTATGAAGATCTATGCTTATAAAGTACAGTCAATTCGAAAAATATATTTGATTATCCGACTGCAAACAGGATTTATTATTTTTGTCTAGCGTATCTACATTATGTTATGTTGTGTACATATACGTTATGTTGATACGTGAATTTTGTTTATTACTTTGTTGCATTTCAACGGTCGGACATTTCATCATATTATTCTCATAATCATGGAATTCCGGTTGGGTTTAGCCTAGTTTACGTTAGGATCTTAGCATTCTCTTATTGTTTCGTCAGAAGTCTTGTTCAACATCTCCAGCTTGCTTCTAATGGCCAGCCGAAGTGAACACTTACGATAAACAAGGCCCCAACCTCTCTCTTTCCAATTTGAACATATACAACAGTCCAAATATCAACCATCAGGCCATTTGACCACCAGAGACAATATCTGTCTGGTTCTGTTCTGCTCTGGATTCTTCCTTTTCAATGCAGATTTGCCGGAATTTACACCCTGTTCCACATATCTCTATAAGCCGTGATATACCTATCCACTCCTCTAGCACTACAGGACATTTTGCCATCTTGGCGCAATTGCGCGCTTCTGCGCTCTATTGTACTAGTGGCCGATATCTAGGCCCCATATTTGAGTGTGCAAGTCACCCGCTGCCATTTTTATATGTATCTTAATCAGAACAGAACAGGAGGTTCAGGCAGGAGAAATAGCCCTTCCATAGGTCTAGATAATTTTTTCATTTAGCTACCTCAACTCGTAGCGCAACACCTTTTCTTTTCATGGGCGCCCGTCCAAAGTACATACGGGTTGATCGTCCATTGATGCCTCATTTTATTAATAGCATCTCAATGAATTTCTGTCAATTGACTTCAGCCACTCCTAGTCCTCCTAGTAGGATATTCACAGAAAAATACTTAAAATATATTTCATCATCATCTGCCTTTTTCGGAATAATTGATACAATAAATGAATAAATAATATGAAAATAAATCTGATTATTTATTTCATTTGTAAACCATGATTTGAATGCGAGTCCATAACATATTTTTGCATTCAGAAAACCACGAAAATAACAAAAAGTTAGCATATTTCGTGAGCACCATCTTGAATTTTGATTTAGAGGCAATATTAATATTATTGAACAACCCTGAAAATTACACCCATGTGAGTGACCCACAAAAAATCTGAATATTTCGTCTGCGTATTCCAGGATTTCGATTGTCGGTTGCAAGCTCGTTACAAACTCTCATTTTCTAACATTATGTTAAGAAATTAGATATGGTATGGTGAAAGAAACTCATTCACTATAAATTAAAACGACCCTAATAACATAACACTCTTTTTTGGCAGTCGTGCAATAACTAGAGACGTGATAAGTTTCAAAACATACATAATATGTATAATTGACTGACTGTACTTTGAAAACCAAATGAAATATAGGCGAAAAAGGAACATTGTTCAGAATGCGGCGAAAAAGGAAATTTCCTTTTTTTTCCAAAAGTGGGCGAATAAATTAGGCGAAAACGGAATAAATCTTTATAAAGCAATTTGATACTTCTAAAAACTTCTTTTTTGTAATATTCATTTAAGTTACAGAACAAAATCTGATGTGCCAGATTTTTCATTAGTATTTGTTTTCTTTTTAAATAGACTTCAAAATAATATTGATTAGTAGCTTTTCGATACCGCTTGGCTCTCAATTCCGTTAGCATTGAGTTTTACTACCATGATGCGTGGTATACCTACACTTGGTTACGGATTACTCGAGAGTTTTCGTACAGGTACAGGTGTGTGCCTGTGCGTTATTATAACTATCAGACAACTCTATCTGAAAATTATCCAAAATTTCATATCCCATACCAAATACACTTTTATATTGTGTGTGCATGAACCTTAACCCACTCACTAAGTTAAACCAAATTTTAGGGAATTCATTCTTTTAATGTGAAATAGAAGGACCATGTAGTGACGAAGTTGGTTAAAGTGAATAATTTTGCAATTGTTTAGCTATTTCGCGATTTCTTCAAGACAACCTTTCGATATCCAGATTCGAGATTTTAAAGAAAAAGGAAAGGCAGTAGATAAGGTAATAATTATGGATCAAAAAGCATAGTACAAAAATAGTGGTGATTTTTGACAATTGTTTTAAAAGTGGACAAAGCCGTGCCTTACCAACACGGGCAAGGCATAACCGCACCGCTTGAACCGTTATACCCGGATTGAACAGAATACTGTAGAGCAGAAATAAAAGATGACGTATGGGAAGTGACTTGAGCTTAGTGCGAAATTCAAAAATGTAATCATATTTGCGCAGGCCAAATATAAATATTGTGCAAAGTTTATGTAGTTGTGCCTGGGTGAGACCGAGATAACTGACATCAGCATAGTCAAGGATGGGAAGCAAAAGGAACTGTGCAAGTACAGTTTTAGTGGCAGTGGGGAGAAACTTCCGCAATTCTCTAAGGAACTTGGCAGATGCAAATTTAGTTGCTTACGTCCTCGAGCTGCGGACTGGGGTCCAGATATTTGTCGATCTAGACCCCAGGCTTTTTAACCTTCTCATATATTGGAACAGTAGTAGTTCCCTTAATTTTTACCTAGGAAAGCTGTCAATAATTTACTTATGGAATCATCTTAGAGCTGCCAACAACAATGACCTGGGTCTTATTTGCCTCATTCTACTCAGAAATTGTAGCCAAATCCTTGTTTATTGTATTAATTGCTTTAGCCAAATCTACAAAAGCAGTTTGTTTGTAGATTTCGTTACGAATTTAAATTGACAGGACTTTTTTGTTTTTTTTTAAGATCTTAATTACATATATTATTTTATATTATCTTATATATTATCACGATCAGTGTACAAACTTATTACACTTTGTACTATTTTCTAGGATACCTATAATTTAGCGTTACTTTTTGCATTTTATTACGTGACGTAGACATATTGTCATCACATCTTCTGTAAAAAAAAATATATCTTTTGAATTTATAAAGAGATAAAATTATTATATATTTTCTTTATAGTTCCGAAACCCAGAAAAAAAGGTAACGGAAACCGGTTCCTTAAAAAAAATACGACGCAACGTATTTAATTCATACGATATTAATCAATGACCTCCGAGCTTGTTGCTACAAAAATTGAAAACGACGAAACGATTGGTACTTACCACGTCTATTAAAAAAAACTTTCTTTGACACTTAGTTGTGGGGTATCACCACTAAAACGTGGAAAATAAAAAACATTTTTTTATAAAAAAAACCGACTTCCAAATAAAAGACACTACAAAGTATAAAATTACTTTAATTTCGGAAGTCGGTGTCAAAAAAACGAAAAAATAACCAAAAACACACACTTTGCTTTCGTACTAGTTTTTAATGATTTTAAGGTGAGGAGGTCACTGGTTTATCTTTGAAGTTCACAGTACAGTGCAAATGCAATATAGCTATAACTAAACCCAACGCAAAAATAATCATCAAGATCAGTTAATGAACAATAAAGTTATGCCCGAAAAGATAACCCCAAAAACATGTTAATTCAGGTTGACTTGTTTGCATCTGCGTACCCTTTCACAGCGTAACGGCGTGATGTTATGTTATGAACTGGTGTAATCAATAAACAGACATGTAATTTCAGCAATCCCGGGAGATTTGCTACATTTTACTGAAGAGTTCCGTTGCCTACCTCCGAAATTCTTCATCAAATTTTCACCAAATTAAAATGGAGCCAGGTTGGAAAGATACTATTCCAAACAAAAAAAGAATCATCCAAATCGGTTGACAATTGGAGAAAATATCGCTGATCAAATATACATATGTCCTGAGATCCCAGCATCAGATCCTAACTTATACCTTCCATCATCAGCTCAGCAAGATGAGATGTTGATTACCAGGCACAATTATCTGAATTGCGTTAGAAAGTATATGAAAAACATTGTATATGCCTTTAAAATTTGAAGGTCGCCCTCGATTTCCCTAGGATCCCATCATCAGATTCTGACTTAGTGCCAATGGGACCACGTCAGAAGTATAGGCTTTCAAATAAAAAAATAATTATCAAAATTCATTCATAATTGACGGAATGATCGCATAACCATCATACAAAAAAAAAGAACATTCGAATTAGTAACCTCCTTCTTTTGGAAGTCGGTTGAAAAATTAGAAAAGGCAAATATCTTATGTTCCACACTAAATTCTTCATTCAATGACAATTTCAAGTAGGCTCAATCGAAGAATAGCGCTATGTGGTTGTTGCTTCTGAGATTGAAACATGATCGAAATGAAAAGAAAGATTAAAGCTTGAAAGTAAAACAAACGTTTTATTGAATTTCCTGGGGAACTGTAAAAACAGCTATGCTAAGTCAGTTTTAGACCATACATAGTAGAGAAGCTACTTGTTAACTAATCTCATTAAAAATCGTTCTGAGTGGTTTCATATTCTTTACGAATTTGCGTTTAGGACTTAGACCACATTTACTGTCGGTGAGTGTATTATTTTTAGATATTGACCACAGCCTAATGCTTGAGATTGTTTAGCCCTTTCAATATTCGTTACCCATATGTTATGTGGCCTCCAAACTCTTTCCGAAGACTCATGAGAAACGAGAATGTAAATAGTTTCCACCGGCTTTGTTATTTTTTCTTTTTGGGACACCTAATACCTACAGCACTTGTTCTAACGCGGCGTTAGAAATTACTCTAAATTTTTAACTTTTAGTATTGGGAATTCAACTGAGTGTGCCGATGAGCTGTGCCTGTTTAAAAGTGCACCTATGAATTTTCAACTACTGCTTAGTGTATTTCAACTAGGTACTTTTTAAAAAAATCATTGAATTTTGAGTCTTAAAATACTCGCGTTGAACATTTATACTAATGCCTACCTGTATTTTCTACGTTTCAGTACTTCACCTCCGGTACCCAGATCTCCCAAGAAGATGCGGTCCACGCCAGTTTCACGCACGTGTGATCCGCGGAGAAGACCGGCGTCAACGTGCGTCAGTCTTCAACAACCACCAAAATATCTAATAACGGCGTCGACCTTTACCAACTTTAAAGCATCAATATTTATGTGGCCCTATTCCTCTGTTGTCCAAATACCTCGATAACGCTTAAACATCTAGCCCCTTAAGGGACTTGATATACAATGCGGACAGGGCGCGCGGCTAGGGCGCTCACAAGATAAAATGTATGGCGTTAAAGTAGCAAAACATACTTGACGTCGCGGACGCCATACATTTTCGTTACGGCGCCCCGGCCGCGTGCCTGGAGCGCATTGGATAACAAGTCACTAAGAAAAATACAAAATTTTAGGTAGTATAAGCTACTGGCATTGATAGTGTTACTAAAATCGGCATCTTGTAAAAATGCACAACGGTTGCATGCTTGACCATAATGGGCAAAGATATATTTTTTAAATTAACAATGGCAAAATATTGTTATTCTGTTTAGTTTAATGGAAAATTCACAGAATGTGCCATAAAAGCGTGTGCAATACCGTGTATTGAATAAAAATGTTAAATTTTGCATTAGTACGGTTCTGTAGTTGTTAATCTTCTATGAATTTTGTAGGAAAACCGTTCCTTCTTTCTCAGTCTTTTAGGCATAAACGTATATAAGGGGCAAAAAATCGCGCAATATTAATGAGTGGAATTAGACCGCCTTCCTGACGGGAGATACTTTGCGGCGGATTTCAAACGCCTTAAGGCTTAAATTCTTTTCGTATATGACAGCCAAATTCATGAGAAATGCTATAATAGGCTACACGGGAACGGGATAAAACGGGATATGCTCTTACAAAGTCGTGGTAAAAGACAGAAAAAATTATAATAAATATAGATTATGTTTTATTAACAGCTTTTTAAGAATAGAATACACAAAATCACACCATTTTTCGATGTAGGAACAGAAATGTGTAATTGAATTAAATATTTAAAACATTTTCAGGAACTTTGAAAAATTTTTTTAGTAGCAAATGTAGTCCATCGAATCGTGACAAGGCTTAGTTATTCGTAGCTGTTGTGTTTTTTAAAAGCAATCATTATCATTTCAGCCGACATGACATAGACATATTTCTCGTACCGTCGCTAAACACAGCTGTTGTGCTTTTCGTATCTTGAGGTCTCGTTACAATACAATTCCTATGCTAGTCATATCGTCCAAGGTCCAAGATGAGATTCTAAAACAGCTAGCCAGACAGACAACCTATGGTTATCTGTCTGGCTAGCAAATTGAGGTTGGCAATTTATTACTATATATACTTGAGCTTGGCTTTCTGATGTGGATCTGATTATTCCTGTTTGGATAACGCCCAATATAACTCCGAATATAGTCATTTGGGTGACTTTGTGCTTTGTGCCCATTATCATTATTTCAGTGCCGAACTCGCAACTTGCACTGGTCAAACAGATTCGTCATTGAGGTACAGCGATAGCTCGGACAATATTCTAATTCTAAGTTAATCTCAGGTTTTTTCTGTTGTCAATGTCACGTCAATATATGAAACCAGCAGTACGAGCACGAAAGTTTCTGTACAATTTGCAACGACAAACTTTTTCGAAGTATTGATGATGAAATAAAAATCGTATAAAATTTGGCGAATGGCAAAATTTTTGCAAGAAAGTAATAAATACTTTCACTGTTATATTTATATCCACCAAATTTAAAGTGACGATTAACATCCTTCATAATTCAAAGAACTCATTTTCGCCGACATTTAATACATTAATGCCAACACTTTTAAATTTTCTTTCAATTATGATTGAAACAATATACTAATGGGTACTACTACTTACTATAATAGGTTATAAGCTCACTTAAATTCTAGAACTTTTATTTCTAAAAACCAATATGGCTTCTGACAGAAATCAATCGTCTATTGAACTTATTACTAACTGAAAAAGTAACATTAATAAAACAAATAGCTCTTGGGGTCTTCATTGATTAAAACAAGAAAATTGACATTGTAAGTCACAAACTTCTTCTTAAAAACTGGAAAGTATCGGTATTATAACTGGCTTTGCATTAAAAATATTAAATTATTTCTATACCAGAGAATTATTGGTTCTATACCAGAGCCTCTATAATTCCTTATCTATGTACATCAACAATATAAATGAAATCGGACTTAAGGGACTTATTTCATTGTATGCCGGAGATACTAGTATTTTTGACTTTGGCAGTAATATATAAGGAATTGTTAAAGAAGCACAAAGTGACCTCTATAGACCAGCCATCTGGTTCCAGTGCAATCTGCTTACTGTAAATGCTTGTAAAACCAAATACTCGTACATGATATTATTTAGTGCAAAAAAAACTGCATACCCGTGTTGAATAGGGGAAACAGTAGTAAAAAAAAAATGAGTCCGTCAGTTTTTTCGGTTTGTTCAGATTATGGGAAAATATTGGATACGTATTTTTTATTTTATCAAATCAATAAACTTTACGAAGATAAAACGCATCAAAAATAAAAAAGAGTGGGGCTTGTATCCTCACTTTCCAGTAAATAGTGTACTGGTTAGTGACGTCACACAAGTTTTCTGTAATAAGTAGAGATAAACATACATTGACGGTTACTGAGGAGATCATTCAAGGTAGGTCAGCAACTTACTGTTGAGTAGATACCCTTTCCATAACCTTGCATAGAATGGAGGTAATGGCGATCGGACGGTAATGATCAGGGTCTGCACGGTCGCTCTTTTTGGGCACAGGTTGTACATTTGCAAGCCTCCAGGATTTTAGCAATTTAATTTTTTTTAAGAGAGAGGCGGTACAAGCATGTAAACACAGGAGACTGTTCAGGCACATACTGTCTCAAAACTCTCGCTGGAATGCCGTCAGGCTCGCTGGCCTTGTTCACGCCTAGACTGCACAATAACTCTTCGGACCTATTTAATAAGAACTGCGATCTCCGACATCAAAGAGTAACATCGAGGTACAGTTGATGGTTGCTTGGAGCCGGCTTCTAGACGTGAATTGCTAGCAAAGAGAGATGCAAACAAATTTGCTTTCTCACTTGCAGGGTGAGCCGGGGAACCATCAGGTTTAAATATTGGTGGCAAAGTGGGACAGAAATTCGTTTCAACCGGTTTCGACAGATACTTTTTATCCTGGGCATATGTTCTATTGGAATCATTTTCGACATTCACGCGGACAGAAGTGAAAACTTGAACAAAAATGCATGGCGATCGATTCGAGATACAAAATATTAAATAAATCGAAAATAGTAAATCCAATCGCAAAAATAACCAAAATTTGGGCTTCGTTTATAAAACCCCGTAGAAAGATCCATAAGAACTAAATTCATAAAAAAAACTTAAATTAACCCACGATTCCCATACCCCCACTACTAGTAGAATACTACGTTATACACAGTGGTGTCGGTTACGGTAACAGTGTCGGGAGTAAGATGGTTTTTTCTCATCTCAAAAATGCCCAACGCGCCTAAAGAAGTTTTCACTTCAATAAAAATAAAAAAACCCTTTTATTTCACGCAATAACAAAGTAAGTAGGTAAACTAATCTTAACTTAATACAATATGAGATAATAATTTGCAAGAACCCCTCCGCAGGTGAAGGCCTCCTCCTAAGATTTCAAACTTTTCCTATCTTGGGCTGTTTGCATCCAGCTTGGGCCTTTTTGGGTTTTACTGATGTCGACGGCCCATGTCGTAAGCGGTCTTCCTCTGTGGTATTTCCCACTTGGGCCTCTCCACCGGGTCACCCTAATAGTCCACCGTTCCGTTTTTGAGCATAGTTTAAGGTATCGGTAGCTTTAGATATGATTCTTGTTGTTGTATGTATTATTTTTAGAATTAACCTAATTAAGAGCATACTTCGTTTTAGGCCCCGCTGACAATTGGTATTTTTTCTCTTTATTTTGTTTATAATTTTCCAAGTCTGGGAAGCATATGTTAGATACGGTAATAAGCAGCTCAACATGGCTTTAGTTTTAAGTTTTACTGGCATATTGCTTTTAGAAATGTTCTTCAGGCTCCTTTACTAGTTCCAATTATGTTGAATTCGCCTTTCGATATCGAAATAATTACTATCATTTTTATCCTAATCGAAACTGATTTGTTTTCCTAAGTAAACATATTTGTTTGCATATTTAAACTTTTCGTTGTCATCAAAAATATTGTCTTTTCTGTACTGTTTGTGAGATGGTTTTTTTGAGGTTCATCTAAAGTCCTACCACTTTACTGGGCACATTTAGTGATTGTATCATGTCTTATAATTGCGAACTTAATTCCGGTAAAAGCAATAAGTTGTCAGCAAATCGGAGGGGGCTCAGGCATTTAACGTCTATGTTTAGGCCGCTCGTTTACCAATCCAATTTCCTTGTTATCGGCTCTAGAATACCAATAAAGAGCTTTGGAGAGGTCGGTTCGCCTTGTCTCACTGCTCTTTTAATGAGGAAGCTTGGGCCGACTCTTTCTAGTTTAATCCTACTCATGTTGTTGCTATAGATTTAAATACCAGTCTATACTGTTTTTCGACTACTTGCTCTTGCTAGCTTGAATGCGAGACGGTACCGAAAGCATTTTTGTAGTCGATGTAGGCGACATACAGAGCTCTCTATCTTTCTTGATATTTTTCAATCAGTAGTTCCAGAGTCTGTATATGGTTTGTATTCGAGAAACTAAACGAGATTGTTCTGCTTCCAATGTGATACTCATCCTTAAGTTTCTGAGTGAGTAAGCTTATTGGCCTATAATTTGCAACATCACATGGGTCACCCTTTTTATAAATAAGTATTTTATCTGACTCCGACCATTGCGTCGGAAATATATTTTTTTCCAAAACGCAGTTAAAATGTGAGTTAGCGATAGAGCCAGTAATTATTGAACCAACTTTAAAGATTCATTTGTGATGTTATCTGAACCAGGACTTAAATTTGTTTTCAGTTTATTTATTGCTTGGAAAACTTCTGACTCAAAGAATGGTGTACCTCTCGTTGAGTTTGGTCCAACTGACAGTTGTTATTGTCTTTGATATATTCATACTCTTGAGAGCTTTACAGTATTTTGTAGAATTCTGTTGAAATTCTTATAACATCATTGCGATTATTCAGATGTTGCTCGAGAGTGTCCGATCTGTACCTTGTGTAGTCACTTCTTATTCGCTCACTTATTAGCTTGTATAACGCTAAGAGTTCATTTCTCATTCACCTAGTTTTGTTCTTGGTATTTTGCAGTAACTTTCTCCTTGTCAGGAGACTGGCTCCTCTTGTACTACCTGATAAAATGTTTTGTCTTGTGTTTATATTTTTACTAGGTATTCGAGCGTCTTAGAGGCTTTCAATGATAGCTTTAGGTAGTTTTTCGTAGTAGGTTTCGACTGTAATATGTTCTTGAGGTTCCAACAGATTTGGTAGGCGGGCTGTGATGCACTATTTACATCTGCTTATTTCTTCTTCACTCTTCAGTGCGGAGTTTTGGCTAATTTTGAAGCCTTCAAAAAGGAAGAGTTTCTATGTTCGACGGGCACCTAAAATGTTTTTCATATACTTTCTAACGCTATTCAGATATTTGTGCCTGGCAATCAACATTTCATTTAGGTTGATTATGTATATGTCAATTACACTTTAAATTATTCAAATCAGACCTATCGTTTAAAGGATACAGTTATGTATATTCACTCACTAATTTTATTCACAAAATCTGCGCGTTTAGAGTATTTTTACAAATCTTTTGATACCCCATTCATTAAAATCGGTTCAATAGTTTAGGCGCTATGGTGGAACATTCATACATAATATATGCATACATACATAGACAGCTAAAATCTTAACCCTGCCTTTTGGTTTTTCTGTAGTCAGGTAACAAAAGTGAAAAGGAAATATAAACGCCCTCGGTTGCAAATACTGCGTAGGTCACAGGCCGATAGGAAAAAAGTATTTATTTCCTCAGCTGGACATAGTTTTAGAGTCGTTATATACACATGACATTTAATATTAGATATTGATGCTATTTATAAGAAGGTTCAGAAGATTTGCATACCTTATATTTATGGATAGGGTCAGCAAAACGAGCTAGATCTTTCAAGTGTAGTTTCTAATTAAAGTAATATGCGATCCGCTTAATTTCAGTTTATTTACTGACAAGCAGAAAAATATATAGAACTAGCACTTCACCCGCGACTTCGTCTGCGCGGATTTCGTGGGTAATCCAGAAACTTCAACGCCCCGTTAAGGGATAGACTTTAACGGGTAGTCAGGATCAGCACAACTGTTGTGCCCTTCACTCCGTTGGGGATTGATTATGAAAAATCGTACAACTTCAATTATACCATTTTAAGATTATTCATACCAATTTCCAAATAAAGAATTGAAGCAAGCAATAATGTCATCCCTTAAAAATTCATCATCTATTAATCATACATTTCAACTTCTTTGGACTTTGAAGCATTAAGATTTTCATACAAACTTCCAACCCCTATTTCACCCCTTTACGGGGAGAAATTCCTAAAATCCTTTGTTAAGTAACGTTTCCTATTTATAATTCACTTCCATGGCAATTTTCACCTTCATAGATTCAGTAGTTTCTCAGATTTCGTAAATAAAATCAGTGAGTGACCTTTCGCTTTAATATACATACCTGTAACCTTTAAACGATAAGTCTGATTTTAATAATTTAAAGTGTAATTTACATGTACATAATCAACCTAAATTATCAAACCATTTAAATGGACAAGGATTAATATCATGATACCAAAATCACCACTTTTCTATTCTACCCTGGTTTTGATTGAGTAATTTGAACAAAAAAGTGGTCATTCTGACTTAACCAATAGTTCAATAAGTTAGACGTATACGCTCGTGGTCTTTTTTATAGGTTATTTTTATGTATCATCAATAGTTTTCTCAGGAAATACCAAATACTGAATTTATTAGGCAAATTTTGCTACTTTGGGTTACATTATTGCAATTTTTGTAAATCGAAAATATATTATAGCCTATGTTTTAAGTAATGTAATGTAGCTTTCTAATGGCGAAAGAATTTTTAACATCGGTTGAGTAGTTTTTGAGCCAAAACGTAATAAACAAACAAAAAATCTTTCCTGTTTATAATATTGGTTGAGATGCAAACTTGTAACCTCATCAAATATATTTTGCAGTTCTTTATTTACGGTAACTTAAAGTAGAAAGTAGGTAGGTACATATAATTTTTACAGTACCTATGTGTATAAATTTATTTAAATTAGTGTTATAATATTTACATTACCTATGAAATTGCCGTTTTTTTTCGGGCCACTCAACGATCATTTCGGTCGAATATGGAATTTAAAATTTAAAAAACTTTAATATTGAAAGCAATAGTAAGTTATTTTTTTCAAAATCAATTAAATGACTTTTTTCTTTTAATTTTTTTTTCTATAAGTTCGCTACATTTATAACACTTGTATGAAATTTAAGAAAATTTGTGTTATTTTTTCAAACGGCATGCAATCTTTATGACTTTCTAAACCGATCATATAGAGTTGATGATCATGAAGATGGCAATAAACCCACAGAGTGGCCCACAAAGTGGCTCGTTTAATAAACTGTAATTTTATATGTAAAGACCTATCTAAGACATTACGCTTACTAGTTAAGTATTATTGCTACATAGCGCCCAGTGATGAATCTGGTAACAATAAAATTAGGAATAAAATGATTATAAGTTGCATAAAAACATTTTATTTAAGACTTATAAGGCCATTAATTTTCAGTCAGTTCCGTCCGTAAAATATCATTTGACAGCCTTAAGAAAATGTAATGAGTTTTTGTAAATCTGAAAGTAGAGAGAAACATATGTGCACAAGTGATCCTTAACGACGTTCCGTTAAGGTCACGACACCAGCATGTGATAATTATAATCTGTCATTCAGACATTATTTTTTACATGAAAAAACTCCGCGTGTTGGTTGCTGCAGACTGTAGAAGTGTGGACCGAAAAGGCATTGTTTTTACAAAACATTTATTCCTTGTTTATTTTTTACCAGACTTTCACGCTGCGCTCGAACATTCAGTAGAATTTTATTATCTCGTGGAAGAGTTGAGTAGAAAACATTATCTGTGTACTAAATGTTTTGATAAGTAGTTTCGTACATCTGTCAAATCTTTGTTACCTATAAGATAAGATAAGGTTGAGATTTCAAAGGACTTTTGCGTGTTTGTTTAGGTGTTAGTATTTAAGGTTTTTAATTATTATTTAAAGGTTTCAGCATTAATTTTATTAGACACTATTCAATTCGTGTCGAGTTTTTTACTTGAGTATAGCAACATTCTGAGTTGTGACTATATTGTGTGTATTAACAAGATGGTACATTTACAGCCTTTGAGAAATTGTCCACATTAATGTATTATTAAGGCGTACTCATAATTTACTTTTTTCAGTAATTTTTTCAGCATTTAATGTTCAAAAGGACTCTGAAGGTGATTCCCTTAAAATATTGATCTAACTATTTTTTAACCACGTTTTTTTTCTCCGCCGGTAGTTTTCTATAGTTATTTATGAGATTAGTGCGGTAAGTTGGTTTTTATAAACGCGTAGACGAATGTAAGCTTACCATAGGCGCAAGTTAGTAAAACCAATTTCCTCACGTGTGTCACACAACGTTTTTCAACACATTTGCGAGAAAACAGTACAATAGGTAATAAACAAACTTATATAGTTATCAGTCGGAAAGTCGCAAAAATCTTTGACGTTTCTTATGGCGCTAATTTACTAATGGCGCCACGTGCGCGTGGTGTAAATTAGAGCTACTTCTTTCGTCTCATTTTCCCGTTAGTATTAATGTGAGACAAACGTATTGAGCAAAAGCGCTTCCAACGAGATTCGATTATTCAGCTTATTTATTATAGTAATGTGAAACTCTTTGGTAGAAATCTTCATTTTTTTTTATGGAAATTAAAAAAAATGCGGTAAAGTATACGCACGGCGCTATACAACGAGGAGTGTGGTAAATAGGTACTTAGGTGAGAGTACCTATTTTACCGCACTTTTTTTTTTATTTTTTATTTAATATGGGTTTGCTCTTGACTCTAGTCTAGGCCATAGATGACAGAGACAAAGTCGACGATGGAGCGATACGCACCATACTTTCCATTGTATGGTGCGTAATTTTTAACTTTCGAACAATGTTTGCAGGCTTCGTAAATGCATTTTTGAGCAAATGTGTTGAAGATATATTAAGGATGTTTTCTCCTCAAGGGCCCGCTTTCCAGCTTGTATAAGAATCTAACACAAATAAGATGTCATGAAAGTAACTTACCTAACAAATCATTATGGCAGAACTTTGAACAAATCTTTTCGTATATTTGTAACTCGTCGGATAAAATACTCATAAAATGCATACATTGTTTTAAGTTTTATTAACTTCTAAATTTTCTTAATGTACCAACTTATGATTTATGAAATATGCACTTTTCATTACAACATTTCGTCTCATATATCTTAATATTCGAGTAGGTAATAATTATAATATGTAATTTAATAAAATTTATTGTGCGATTACTTACGACTTAGTTTTATTTCTGATCTGTGTTCCTATATATGCTCTCTACTTTTATTATCTACAACTACCTTATTGAACAATGGATAACTATTTTTTACAATACCTATACTTGTATAAGTGATGTGTACGGAAGTAGGAGATGGTTAGATCAGTGTGTGGTGTCTGTATCAGCTTGGCATACAATTGCAAATGTTGATGTATAAGAAGATGTTTACGTTTCAGATCATCTATTTATACATCTAGATTGGGAACTAGAAGTTATGAGGCCTAAATTGATGACTGGGGACTAAATGCTTTGAAGGCTCTTCACACTTTTTTGGGAAATTATATATGGTCCTTACTTTATTGAAAACTAAGATATTTGAAACTATAAATTCATTTAAAAAGCGTTTAAAGTGGCAACTTATTTTGTATTTCAAGAAAATACAAAAACAATGATGCAAAATACCAGAGTTAGTTTTTTAAAATATCCAAAGTACATATTAACGCTATCCTATTTGGAAAACTCGGTTAGAAACACTAGAAAATTATTGGACTTCGTATCGCGAAACACATAAAGTCATGGTTTCGGAATTTGATCAAAAGGAATTGGTTTATTCTAGCTATCATACGACTGATGCCATATGCGTAACTGAAGAACTATACACGATTTATAAAACGGAAATCAAGGATTGCTTGCTTAAGTTAAAGATTGATTCTAATACTGTTACATTGGCTAGTTCTAAAGTTAATGAGCCAAACGTCATTCAATCCTTTAGCATTAATTTATCCAAGATAACCATTCCTAGTTTTAGTGGTAATTACACATATGGACAGGTTTTCGTGATTTATTCATGTCGTTAATACATAGCAACAAAGCATTGGACGACGGTCAACGTCAACACTAACTCAAAGGCTACTTAACAGGTGAATCCGAGCAACTTTTGCGGCATATTCCTATTACGGCCAATAATTACAAAGTCTGTTGGGATCAGTTAGAACATCGCTATAATAATAAATTACATCTTGCTATTTGTATTTTAAAACGTTTCATGAATCAAAGGAACATACAGTAAGAATCATCCAGTGCCATTAAAGAGTTGCTTGATAATAAATAAATAAATGTTTATTTAATAGCTGTTTATTTCCATAACTTAAAAAAAATTAACATTCGGTCATTAGGGAATTTCCATTTAAGTAATAAATATACTTGTGTTAGTAAGTTCCGCTCTAGTCACTACTCATAATATAAGCTATTGAATAGACATTCCATTTTAGTAGGTATCAGAAAAAGAGTGATAAAAATCAAAAATATAAAGAAAAACAAAGATACAACAAATGAATATTTAAACGCCCTCAAAAATTTAGATATTGACATTTCTTCTTGGGATATTATTGTTATTTACATTGTTAGTTTAAAACTTGATACTGAATCTAGGAAATTATGGGAAGTTCTAATCTGTAAGTTCAATGACGAACCACCCAAAGCCAGTGATTTGCAAGCATTCTTAGAGCAACGATTCAGGTCTATTGAGTTTTGGATAGTAAAGTCACTTCTAAGTCAAATTATAGTACTCGCGCAACTAAGGTTATGCATGTCACTTCAATTTCAATATGTGCGTTTTGTACCGAAAGCCATAAACTAATTAATTGCAAAAAGTTTGCAACGGAAGATGTTGAAGCACGTCGTAACTTTGTCCAAAGCAATAACTTGTGTTTCAACTGTTTCGGTTTAAATCATTCGGTTTATTCATGTCGTCTTTAAACCAATTGTCGTATTTTTAAGAAGAGACACTACTCTCTTTTGCATCCGAAATCAGTCCCTAAAGGTGATCACGGGTCACGTGATAAAGAGGTCGATGGTACGGATCAATCTTCACCATCAACTTCACAGAGCGAGGCACCAAATAACATTGTAGGTATCTTGTTTCTCCAACGTGAACAGCCAAGTGTTATTGGCCACTGCCTTGGTAAAGGTAGAAGCGAGAACAAGTACTTTCGTTTTAAGATCTCTCTTAGACCAAGGATCTCAAGCATCTAAATGTTTTGTAACAGTAACGCTAGCTTCAGTTACGCCACGATCTCAACTTTATAGTTGTTGTGAAAGCTTATGTTCTTAAGAACATTACATCACTTCTTCCTGAATGGAAGATTATTTTGACCGCGTTTTCACCTAAAATGTTGGATTTAAATACCAAACTTTCCTTACATACATCTTCATGATGCACAGTTCAGGGTTCGCCACCGGACTATCAACTGAAAGTGCTATTTTAAGTCTGAAGCATACTGTTCAATATTATATAGATCGTGAGACGCCAGTATGTACGCTTGTTTCCTTGATCTCTCTAGGTCATTTGATCTTGTCTCATACGATGTGCTCGGCTCGGCAGGAGTGATCAGAGAGCTGCTTAAAAGTTGTGAAGACGCTGCTGCAAATGGATTAAAATATTATGTAAAGAAATGTGAATACATGATCTTTGCGGTCGGCGGCAAACGCCGTGCAATAGGATTTGCTCGTGAACGGGTCACCAATTAATAGGGTGTCCACTTTTAAATACCTAGGGCACTTTTTTGCCGCCTTCAGGGACGGTGCAGACATTGAGAGGGAGCATAGGGCTCTCGCGGTCCGGAGCATTATGTTGTCCCGTATAGGTTTGCGCGGTGTAAAGAGCCAGTAAAAGTAACATTTCCAAGGCTTATTGCCAAAGTCATAAACACGGGCAATCTATGGGTCATTTTACTAAGAGATCACTGGATGCCCTGCGCGTCCAATATAACAATGCTTTCAGGATGTTGTTGAGACTGCCAGGTTACTGTAGCGCGTCGGAGATGTTTGAACAAGCCCGTACCGACGATTGTACTAAAAAAAACAGCGTCACTACTGAGGAGAGTAACAGACAGTCGGACTTCGGCTCGCCGATTGTACAGCAGTTTGTGCGGAGGTTGATTGTTACTAACACAAGGGAATAAGTTTTTAAACGATTTTATTTAGCTTACCCTGTTTATTTCATTGTTTGGGTCAAATCCAGTAATTGAAATTTTACCGCTTTTCTGTTGACAGATTGATCTGAAAATTGGTATGCACCTTTAGCCTGACATAGTGGTGATAGACCGATTAGCGCGCCGCACAATGATAATCGATGTTACCATCCCGCATGACGAGAACCTCGTGAAGGCTGAGAAAGAGAAGCAAATCAAGTATCTCGACTTAGCACACGAGGTTGTCGACATGTGGATTGTGGACTCGGCTGTCATTGTGCCGATTGTCGTTACGGCCCATGGCCTGATGGCCAAAAGCTTCGACGACCATCTGTCGAAGCTGGCGTTACGCGGTTGGATAAAGGGCCTGATACAGAAGGCAGTACTCCTCGATACGGCTCGTATTGTGAGGAGGTTCCTTTCTCCGAAGCCCTAACCACCGGTAGCTTAGACCTTGCTCCCGACACCGGCGGACTACTGCTTTTTATATTTTTAAATGTTTTTTTTTAAAGTGTGTTTTTTTTTTTAAGAAATATTTAAAAATATAAATTAGTATGTTAGTGAAATGAATAAAGAGAAAAATAATAGTAAATTGTTTATTAAACTAGAAGGGTACAGATGGTGAGAAAACAATTAATTACAATCAAGATATTGTATAAGTTATGTAACATTCAAAATTCTATCTTTTTGCTGATGACATGAAAATAATGAAACCAATAGAAACTAAATTTGACTCTGCCTTATTACAGGAGGACCTAAATAGACTGACTAACTGGTGTACAAATAATAATATGCTTCTTAACGTGTCAAAGTGTACTCCATGCAATTCAGCCGTAACAAAATAGTCAAACCTAACCTTTACACGATAGGTCAGCAAAAATTGGAACAAGTAGACCAAATACGTGATCTAGGAGTTATAAACAAGCAATTAAAATTTGACAAACACATCACCCAAGTATCATCGAAGGGTTTTAAAATCCTTGGATTTATTCTACGGAACAGCAAGGATTTTAAAAAAGCCTCCACAAAAATAAAATTGTTTAACTCACTAGTACGTCCGATACTTGAATATAGCAGCCCAGTTTGGAATCCTCACTACGACATTTACAGCAAACACCTGGAAAGTGTTCAAAGGCGTTTTCTATAGCATCTGTGTTACAAGGATCGATTAGCCAAATAATTGTTAGCTACAAGGATAGGTTAAAACACTACAACATGGTCCCTCTCGCTGACAGACGAAAATCGGCAGACCTGGTACTTCTCCATAACATTTTCAGTGGAGACATAGACTGCAGCGAGCTTCTAGATAAACTTAACATAAACGCGCCATCTCGTCTGCCGCGGAAGAGCAACTACAATTTATTTTATGTCCCAGGATCTAAAACTAATCTAGGACATTTCGCCATTCTCCCAAGACTCTGTAGGCAATACAACGAACTGTCCAAACGTTTAAACTTGGACATAACCCTCTCAATTTCAAAGTATTAGAGTAATGTCACCGCTGTAATATAATGAATAATGTACTTTCACCTTTTTGTTTTTTTTTTATTATTTTATTTTATTTTGTACCTTCTTGTAATTTGTAATTTGACTTAATAACCTTCTCAGTTTAAATTTGTATTTGAATTTTAAAATTTACATTTTAACAATGTAATTGTAATCTAATGAAACAGCAAATTTTTATTTTTATTTATTGAACCAATTTAATTTAATTTAATATACTTGAATAATTTTATTGTATTGGAATAATTTTATCTAATTTAATTGAATGTAATTTACTCTAATAATTTTATTCTAATTATTAATTTTAATCTAATTATTATCTAATTCTAATTTTAATTTAATTTTGTGATTATTTTATTTTTATTTTGTAGGTATGTAAACGTAGTTATATGTGCATGCTGTGGTCTCCTATAACTGAAGGAGCACACTTGAGTGAACCATTGTATCACTGTTTTATGTTAGATGTGTGTATCTTTTGTTGGAGATCCAAATAAATAAATAAATAAATAAACATGGTAGAACATGTTGATTTAGGAACATGGTACATCTGTTGACAATTTATATTACCCTGTCTCTCAAACTAGGGTATACCTGTATCGTGAAACGACCATAAGATTATGTTTAAATATTACCTATTTATTAAGTGAAGACCCTGTCGATCTACCCACAATTTAAACAATTTACAGAAAATGGTAATCGTAAGTAAAATCTAATAAAGAAAAATAATAATAAATGAAAGAACTAATTATATTGGGTGTGAATGTGTGTGTGATGGTGTGTGTATGTATGATGGTGTGTGCGCGAATGTGTTGTGTTAGGTTGTGAAGGTTAATATTGATTCTGTGTGATCATAGTTTTGTTGAAGTAGCCACTATGTAAGTTTTTGTTTAATTTCCCATTTTGTCAGATCAGGGGCAACCTCATTGCTCAGATTTATGCGGAAAAGATAGTTGCAAACGTGATCATCCTTTTGAGAAGCCGGCTGGGTGATTTGTTTTGACTAATGTACGTCCACACATTGTTAGAGTCGAAATACGCACTCTTGCCAATGCTCGCAGTTCAACGATCAACGTTCTGCAGTGCCGAGTATGGATGCTGTGCATACCCAACAACAACTTTTTAAATTGTTAAAAATAACGTGGGCGGCTATTCCCCAAAGTGATTTTAATGACCAGTTTTAAGCGTGCCAAATCACTGTGATTGTGTGATTCGTGTCACAGAAAAACAGATCTTTATTTTTTACTCTTTAGAATAAAACACGGGACACCCGGCAAATGTGAAACATCGAAATTTGTACAAGTAATATGCATAAAAAAAACAGATTACGACAGGACCTTAATATGGCATACTGAAAAAAATACATATAGACTGTGTATATATATATATATATATACCATCGTATAGTGTGGCGACGCATCGCCACACCAACAATCGTTTTACCCGCGGCTGTAGATGTTTCACATCAAAAATAAAAGCTCCTCATTTTTGCTATTTAATAGACAAAATTAACTTGGGTTCATTTCTCCAAATTTTGAAAAAAAATGCAATTTTTCTTAATATTTACAAAATTTAGGGATAAGTTGTTAACTTAAACATAGGAATTAAAGTAAGAAGCCAGTCTGGAAAACTAGATTTGGTAATTATTAATTGGATATTTTTTCTAGTTAAAAATGTACTTTATTTCTAGACACTTTTTACGTGTTTATTTTGTGCTTATTAAAGCGATTGTGCTGATTATAGTGAATACCACCGAAATCCTATAACGAATAGTAAATAGCAAATCAAGTTTCAAATCGAACACTGGATACCTTACAGGAACCAAAAAAAAAAGAAAACCCTACTACTTTAAAGCACAAAGACGTCTTGAAAGCACAAAGCCTTCGTAATGTAGTACTTTGCTATCCAATCTTTAGGCTAGGAAAGGTACTATACCCTATTATTTTTCTACTTCAAACGAAACAGATTACTTTTTAAAAGCTTTTATTTAGTTTCACCTGTCCCGATGTTTGTCTGTTATAACAATTGCAAATTAAATTTGACACACTTTACGGTTTCTGATTGAGCTGAAATTTTATACGCATAGGTATATTCGCGAGACAATGAAATATCATGATGACATGGAGCTGATCTGATGATGGAGCTGGAAGGTGGCTAAAGGAAGTCCGTAATAAAACGAAACAATCCTATCGAGTTTGGGCTCGTTTGATTCGTCTTGAAGAGTACTTTGGTACTAAATGGTAACCAGGGTTTGATGATGAAGTTAGAAGGTGGCCATAGGATCTTCGTAATAAAACGACGTAACCGCATCGAGTTTGGCCCTAGATAATATCCATATGCAACCCCATTAGATTTGGGAAAATAAGTTCGTTCTATTTGTTATGAATGTGAATTCTATTAAACGAAATGGATAGAATGAAAAACGTTAAAAATAATTAACCAGTAATTAAGTAGGTACATAACTAATTTGAACATGATTTTATAATAAACTAGAGAACCGCCCCGGGTTCGCCCGGACGTAATTTTTTTTTTCAAAATTTTCTTTCATAAGTACCTTCTCTTGACAATAACAAACACAACAAAAAAAGAATTTGCGAAATTGGCCCAGCCGTTCTCGAGTTTTGCGCTTACCAACACATTTGGCGACTAATTTTTATTTATATAGACTAGGACCGCCCCGGCTTCGCCCGGATATTAATGTTTTTTAAAATTTTCTTTCATAAGAACCTTCTCCTGACAATAACAAACACAACAAAAACATAATTACCGAAATTGGTCCAGCCGTTTTCGAGTTTTGCGCTTAGCAACACATTTTGGATCCTACCGCCTGCGCACTTCGCGGCTGCTGGTCCAGGGCCGGCTGCTGCGGGCTGTACACCGAGTGAAAATATGAGGCGAAACATTCTGCACACTCCTCATCCTTCAGCAATAAGCCGTCCTTCGTGACCTTTGGTGATTGCGCTTAGCTTGTTTACTCCTTATAATGCTCCAGAACGACTTCGGATCAGCTTGAAGTTTTTTCTGAAGTCTGTTTTGGTAGGCGTCATATGTTGAAGCGATCTTAATATTGATGAAAACACTTCATAATTGCTTAAGGAACCAGTTGTTTTAAATAATTTATGATAACGCCACTTAAGTTTGATATCACTTATCAAATCAGGTGTGTACCAATCTGGATATTTAAACCTAAACTTTCGCTTATCAACTTTAAGATTTTTCTTAGGAACACACTCGTCAAGGACCTCGTATACTATTTTATAAAAATAATTTAAGGCCGTCGCAGAGTTCTAAATTTTAAACAACAGTTCCCAAACCAATAACATAAAATAATAGTATTAACTTTGAAAATCTGCTTTTATTAAGCACTGAAACACTATCCCCGTCATTCCCAGAAAGCTCCCTGCTTCCCTCTGGTTCCCAATCAGACAGCTTGGCGCTAATGACCAGGGGCGGGTGTTGAGCATCAATGTTAACCAACGGTTCCTAAGAGAGTTAATAATAATAATAATAATAATAATATATCCTGGGACAACTCACACACGGTCATCAAATCCCAAACTAGGCAGAGCCTGTACTATGGCAACCAGACAACTGATAAACATACTTATATATTTTTAAATACATACATATTATAGACAAATTACACCCAGACACAGAACAAATGATCATGCTCATCACACAAAGATTTGTCCTGGGTGGGAATCGAACCCACGACCTCCGGTTAAGCAGTCAGGGTCACTAACCACTCGACCAACAGGCCAGTCAACCAGTCAGTCAGTTATACCCCTAAGTCACTCAACTCAAACGTTGGCAATACTAAATCTAATGTACGATCATTAATATTAACAAAATTATTTACCTGCCGAAATCCATAGTAAGCAATAAAGTAATCCAGGTAATTTTAAATTTCCACAATCGCAGAAGGCATATTGAAATCACCCAATACTAAAACTTTATCATATCTATCACATACATTCTCGAATATATGAAATAATTGCATATATTCATTGGCATCGCCTTTTGGCGGAATGCAAACAATACAATAACAGAAGAAAAAATTATATCGTCGATGAACTGTCGCACACACGATCACAAATAAGTTATTGTCCACGTTGTCAATAGAAATGCGATTTAAACCAAAACGCGGGGAAGCCGCTAAAAATACTCCTCCTTGATTTCGGCCGTCCGCTCGATCATACTGTAATATGTTGTAATTAGTTCTCCGTCATGAATTTCATTATTGAGACCTGATTCCGTCATTGCAAAAAGTTCATAAGCAGTGATCGGATAATCGGGCGCTTATATACCAAAACGTCTTGGCGTGAAGGAATAATATGGACATTCCTTTCTGAATAAATAATTAGTTCCGGTTCCCGGGATTGAACAATTTTCCAAAAACAACTATAACAAACTTATTTAAATTATAGCAGTAGTTATTTCGATTAAATATCTTTATTTTATTAAAAATAAATAGAATACCTATAAAAATACCAACAAAAGTTGACAACGAATTCTAACTATATTTTGTATGCGGGCTTTTTTAGCAATCTCAGGAATTTCGAATGATTCCATGATCCGGGATTCTGAAAAGCATGTCCGTATTATACTTTCGTGGAGTGAAGTTTAGGCATATTGGCGCCCGATTATCACTGCTCATAATTACGTAATTTATGATCCGATTTGAAATATATTTTTATGTGAAAGGATATATATGCTTTCCGATTGGTCCCAATTGGTTTGAATCAAATGAATCAAAATAGCTGGGAATAATAAACTAAAATAAACAAGTTAACGAAAATGCATATTTTGCATTCTAGTGACTTTCCAGTTGTGTTATCCGACTTCCAAAAACAGACACTATAGTCATGTGTAAAATAACTTAAGTTTCGGAATACAGTGTTAAAATACGAAGAAACAACCAAAAACACACAGGAAGAAGGTTGTATTTTTTTGTAAAAAAGTTTTCTACCCTTAACGACTGTCAAATCTGCTGGGATCAACGGCGGAGTCTCGGTATGTAATGAATGGTCACCCATCCACTGGCCGACCTCATCAAGCGTTGCTTTACGTCTACGAACGACCTGTGTGGCCGTAACTATTTAGCTACGAGCTCCCATTATATCACCGTACTATGCGGTTTCGAAATCACGTCTGCTCTCCTTGTATACTTTCTTCATCAGTTTGAAAGGCTTAATGCTGAGCTAAATTACAAGCGTTTTTTGGATGTCAAATCGCGATAAAGTGATTTTTGGTTTTTATTTTTTTCTGGCTCTGTTTTTTGATTTGAAATCAGCACAAATCAGTTGGTTACTTTTATGCGATAATAACAATAAAAAACGAATTCCTTAATCCGTGGCCACAAGGTGAAAAATGACTGAAAATATCCCGGGATACTGGGATTTTTTCAAAGTTGTTTCAGTCGTTTCCGTTATCATTATCATCATAGTCTGGTTGATGAAAATTTGGTGAATTTTGTAAAAACACTACAATTATGTTGCGGGATATGCGACTTCCCATGACTGTGACATTTCACAAAATTCTCGTACGCCACCTTTATGTTCATATAACTATTGAACTATTATACTACAAATTCGAGGATGGATCCTACAATATTTTTAAACTTACTACTAAATAAGAAGTATATTTATTTAATTAAGATACGAAAAGTGGCTCCTAAATCCTTACAGACATTTTTATCCTACCCCAAAAGAGAATATGAATGTTTTTCGACAGCATGGATGTGTAGCGGTCTACAACCTATTTCGCATCATACATATTTAATGCAAAAACACTTATATATTTCATCACAATAACACTACATTAGACTTTGTTATTTTCCGTTTGACACATTACATTTTGCAATTACGTTCCTTAACTACCTAATTACCATAAACACTAACATGGAACGCATTATCTATGACTAATCATATTAATTAAAGCATCACAAGTCACATGTATTAATTTTAAGGTCAGGACTCTCAGAAAGGACCTATTTTTGATTCAACATTATACAATCAAATATTCTTTGTTTCGATCTGATTAAAGATATGTTGTAGTTTAATAAACATTTTTGGTTATTCTACGGTTCAAAACACGATATTTACAACTTCACTCGATCATAAAAAAATGCGAAAACAGGGAAATTATTGATCGCTTTTCAAGTCGTACTTGAAGCAGATTCAACTTTTACTTCTAAAAATATGCCAAAAAATAGGCAATGAAGTTTAGAAGAATATTCTACGGTTATTTTTCTCAAAACAGTTTATTGTTCTAACAAGATATTATTATGAAACAAAAGTGGCCCGCGCGCTTCGCTTCAGTAGCCCGCCCGGCGACACCGACGTAGGACCTTTGTAGCTTTTGCTGGTCGCTGCGATAGCTAATCAATCGAAATATATGTTATTTTCCGTGTAGGTTGTAATTGAACTGTAGATATAAGCGTATAAGCTGTAATATAGGTATAGTGGTATTTCAATTTAAATTATGGGGAATGAAAACAGAAGAAAGAATAAAATGTCCAGAATTGGAAGTGCGGAAACTTAAAAAAAAAATAAGGCATGTTTAATTATTATTTTTCTACATATTTATATCAACATAACTACCTACAGATAAAACACGACAGAGCAATATTGAAGTTGCATATATAGGTATAATTAGGTAGGTACCTACTTACTTTCGTCACAGTACCAGCAGTAGCAGGTACCGTAAATTAATAATTATAGTAACAACAACGTAAATACAAACTAGTTCATATTTTCATTTTTAATATTACAATATACAGTAGCACAACTACAACAAAAAAGGAATGGCCAAAACAATAGAAAAAAAAATACAGCAAAAATACGAAGAAAAAGAGCAATTGGTCCTATCAAATTCAGGGCCAACTACATGTCACAGGACAGCAGGTATGTCTTCTTGGAATCTGGGCAGGTGAGAATGAGCCTATGTTCACAGAACGTATAGAAAGAGATGACAATTTCTGGCTAACAAATATCGAGCCAAAGCTGGTACAATTTTACTTCAAATGCTTACTGCCAAAAATCTTAGACAGTAGAAATGAACGCGGCATGCCAATAAGAAACCATGCATTGCAAGATAAAGAAAATGAGCAGACTGAAAAGTGAACATCCAGTACACACTCTCTGCCTCAACCAGATTCACAGCAACGAGATCCTCGCACGAGCGTGATTAATATTCGTGTTTTTTTATTATATTTTGTATCCTTTTTTTTATTTTGTTATTTTCTGCCGTGACTGCCGTGAGTAAATGATTATATATTTAATTATATACTGTAGTATTTCTTACAAAGAATTGATTTTCATGTGTCAATACACAGGACAATAATTCTATTTTGCAATTAAATTGGGTCGATGACTAAAAAATCGAATTATTCCGTCAATTAGATTACCAAAATATATTGGACACGTATTTTTTCTTTTGTCACGTAAACAAAACCTGAAGACGATGCGTGCGTTGAAATTTCGCATGACGTTACACTTGAGTTAAATTGTACCACATGTTATTCTAAAGTGACGTTAAACGCCCCCTCCTGAACTTTGATGCGTTTTATCTTTGTAATTTTTAATGATTTGATAAAGCATAAAATTCGTGTCAAAAACTTTTTGATAATCTAACTTTTTTTTTTTTAAGGATGAGAAATCATCAAATGACTTCTTACGCTCTGGGTGGAGCGAAAGGGCGTGTCAGATTCTTACTGACTAAAAACCCGTCCGTGTTCCTTCTAAAGCTCCAGGGCCGCGGTGACTCTTTCAAACAAATTCGCAACCCTGTCAGGCTCTGGCCCTGGCGGGCCCCGTCTTCTATGCTGACATTTCTTTGAGGCGCGTTGAAACACAACGCGCCATCGACCCGGGCCGGCCCTGGGTGTTTTCTCCTGTAGCGACGGTAAGGGCGAAGGCCTCGACTTTCCCTCGCGCGCCCCGACTCCTCCTTCGCTAGCATTCGTTTTGCGCTGGACAAGTATTTCTCTTAAACCGAACTATCATCTGCGTACCCAACAATACCAGGCTGAAGCAGGTCATTGATGTGTAGCAGGAAAAGAGTTGCAGAGAGAACAATCCTCCTTCCCTCAAACATGGCGAGGGCGGTAATGGCTGATCTTTGTGTTATGCTCGTGAACGGGTGCTGCTTGTGGTGGCTGGTCGTCTTGCTGGTCATGCATGGTATCTTTTTAATATTATTGTTGTTAAACGTTAAACTACTGTTTGTTATTAGTATTATGTTGGCTCTAGTTCATCACTTGTTCATCACCAGTCACAATCCTATTGTTAGACTATACTATTGCACGTGTAAGCGGCACACCATTTATGCCCGGAAGCATAATTAGTTTGCTTGTTTTGCTTTAGTTTATCTATTTCTGAGGGCTTAATTAATGGAATGTGCCAGTTTCCAAGTGTCAATTAATTTCATTTAATTTGATTTACAGTTTGACTATTTTATTTTTCTGTGTCATGTTTTGTAAAATACTTTGCATATTACTGTATAAATTCAAGTTTTTAAAACTTAACAGACAGATGTGTTGCTGGGGAGTATGTTTTAACACTTCCTCTTCCCAGCTATAACACTAGGAAGTGGTGACGGGTGGACATTTTGGGGGACTGTCTTTATGTAACTTTGACGTTCAAAAAGTGCTGGCACGCAGCTTAATTTGAACAAATGGCTTTTGATTTTGATTTTTTGATTTTGATTTAAGACCCCTGAGGAACTTTGGCATCAATAGCCATGAGGTCAGAAGAGCACCCATCTACGACTACTCAGATCGACCGTTCATTAAGGATGTCTAATATCCAGCTACAAAAATCATCTGGGATGCCATAAGCAGGAAGCCTAATGAGTAGACTTGCGTGCCAGACCCTGTCAAAGGCCTTCGCGATATTAATTGATAAAGCAAGTTCTTCGCCGTGTTTCTCGATGGCTTCGCCCCAGCAGTGCGTGACATAGCTAAGAAGATGGCCAGTTGACCGTCCCTGGCGATCTTTGGAGGAGATCTTTGTCTTCAAGGTAGGTCAGCAACTTACTGTTCCATAACCTTGCACAGAATGTAGGTAATGGCGATTGGTCGGTAATGAGCAGGGTCTGCACGGTCACCCTTTATCGGCACAGGTTGTACATTCGCAAGCTTCCAGGATTTTTGGCACCGTTCTTTTTTCAAAAGAGAGGCGGAACCAGCTTCTCAACAGGGGAGACAGTTCAGGCGCACACTGTCTCAACACTCTCGCTGGAATGCCGTCAGGATCGCTGGCCTTATTCACGTCTAGACTGCACAATACTCTTCGGACCTCTTTAATGTGAACTGCGGATCCCCGGCATCGAAGAGTCAGAACGGGGAACAGTTGGTGGTTGTTTAGAGCCAGCGTCCAGTCGTGAGTTTCTAGCAAAGAGAAATGCAAATAAATTTGCTTTCTCACTTGCAGAGTGAGCCAGCGACCCATCAGGTTTCAGCATTGGTGGTAAAGTGGGTCGACAAAAATTCGTTTCAACCGCTTTCGAAAGGGACCAGAACTGTTTACTACCCGGACGGTGTGATGCTAGTTTGGTCCAGATACGTCTGACATGGTCAAAATGCGCCCCACGTAGAACTCGCTTGCAGAACTTGGCAGCAGAATTAAAAGCTCTTTTCCTCGCGCGAACCCTGTGTGCTCTAACTTTTCTTACTACAACATCGCAAAACCCCATTCAAAAAAATCACAAAACGACGAAAAGATCTAGTATGCACAGTACCACAAACACGATCATCCTACATTATAAGATTCTGCTACTATCAAAGCCCGAATTTATACAATAAAATTAATTTATACAAACACACTCACACACGCACATAACTTCACTAACGTAGAGAAATTATTTTTATCTAACTTTTTGAAAATGTTTTTTTTTCCTTTTACTTTTTCTAACGTATTTTTATTTTTTATTTTACCTTCAGTTACACTATGTCACTAATAATAATAAAATTGTAGTCGAAAACTAGTGTTGCCACATACTGTGTACAATTTTATTGTAATACCCAATGGGGACTGGCACTGTACTTCCTTATACAGGTTATTCTTTAACCTAGCTGGGAATGCAGCACCTCACCACCATTTCAATTGCAGTTTTAGTACACTTAACAAAATACAATTACAAACTTTTCGGTCGCGGGCCTTGATCCAGGCTTGGTAGGCAGACTCTTTTCGGGCCTCAGCGTGGGCGCATTCTGCATTATACCAAGGCGGCGATTTGGGACCGAGCGGGATGTCGGAGAATGGGATAAAATATTCCGTCCCCTGCCGAATCACGTCCGCAATCACTTCAGCACAACACGACGGGTGACTAGAGGAGAAGCACATTTGCCGCCTTAGATAAGACGCAAAAAAGTGCTGCATCTCATCCCAATGTGCTGACTCGTATCGCCATACTCTCGTGCCTCTCATCTGGAGGTCACGGATTTTACCAGGCAGTGATCAGACGTTCCCAGCGGGGCTAAAACCGATATTGAATGACTGTCCGGATCAGTTATCAGCAGAAGGTCCAAGCAATTAGGTGTATGGCCAAATTCACCAGCTGGGTTAGATCTAGCGTTAAAGCAAACTTGCGCACCTCCAACCCGGCATGGTCAGTTTTCTGGTACCGTAACAACCATTCTCTGTGGTGGGCGTTGAAGTCCCCCAGAAAAATGAGCTTCGCTGTTCGCCGTTGCTACGACAGCCGACTCCACGAGGAAATTGAACAGTGCTGTTGTCTCTTGGTCATCACTGTGCGATCGGTAAACGCCGATGTAAATAAATTTATTCACGCCAGTGTCCACAAGTAGCCATAGGGCAGAAAAACCGATCTCTCAAAGCAACGGAGACGACGACAAAAATGCTATCGCGGACGTACACGCAGACCCCCTGCTTATTGAACTTGTGTTCAAGAGAGTAACCCGGGTAGTTGAGGTACGCCACTCCCGGGGTTGTTATCTGCGTCTCCGTCAGTAAAAACAGGTGCAGTTTCTCGGCCTCAAGGTGATGATGGACCGGATCGAGGTTGGAGTGCAACCCCCTGATGTTAGTGAGATGCAGTTTAAGTGGGAGGAAGTGCAGCCGTTGTTTAATCTTATTCTTCTTTTTTGCTTTGGTCATTTTAGTTATTATGAGTAGTTGGGGGAAAAAAGTCGAGCCGTCGAGGCGCTGTTCAGTGAACAAAGTGGAACACTAGAGCTAATCCAACCTATGGGGAACTCATTTGGAGACCCGAACGGACGCCCGAACCCCCCCGTATATGGCCACCGGGTCCTTCCATCCAGTCGCCGACTGGCACGGTGGAGCATACCGGGATTTTGCGAGTTGGCGGGGCAGCCTATGGCACGTGGCTAGCGTGCTACTTGGGCTACTACTGACTGCGATCGGCCAACGGCTGGCACCGTGCTTCGTATCCCGCTACCCTCCAAAATGAATTACCCAGCAAGACTCACCCAGAGACCAAGACCGGTTCTGAACAGCGCAACTGACAACTTCCTTCTCATCCAAAGGCACTGGCACTCCCACTGAACACAGCAAGCTGCTTGGACTCCGTTGGGATGGTGGTCGCGAGCCAGGTGGCTCCTTGCGGAGCCTACCACCACTTAAGTGGGATCGTTCAGCCGTACCACAGGCAAGCCTGTGGTGCCGTTGCTCGGGGTGGACCACTAGGAGCTAGATCCCAAACCACCCCCAAGTTTGTGGTTTATTTGTTTATATTTACTACGCATAATATTAAATTCACAGAAGATATGCGAGTGACCATTTAATGAGCCATACGGCTCAACGGACACCTCTTTGTGGTTGAGATTAGCATAAAAAAGCTCGATCAATGTTTCACTATGATCTGTGAAAAGGGTAGGCGAACTTACTAGCTGTTTTAAGTTTAGGATTTTCAGAAACTCACTTACTTTCTGAGTTTGCGACTTACTGAATACTACCAAAGTATTCAGTAAGTCGACATTTAAATCACCGAGCAGTATGTAACGGTCACATTTTACTAAGGAGCTAATGGAGTCAGTTATGGCATCGAGAACAAGGTCCAGGTCGAAGCGTGGAGAACGATACGCTGTACCAATGGCAATTTTAATACTATTAAGTGTTAGGCTAATCCGCATTTGTTCAATGGTCTCGTATCTTGGGTCAGTTGGATTAGACCAGTTACCGATACACAGTTAAAGATAGAACCCCACTCCTCCCCCGCGAACCCCGTGCACAGTCAGCGGCCGCGGCGTAGGAGTAGAGGAGAGTAGAGTAGAGTAGGGACTCCATTGTCCGCACTTAGACTCCTATTCGGTCCGTTGTGCGTCCCAGAAGCGCAGAAGTTTCCTGGGAGCTTCACAGGCTTCGCGGAGCGACCTCACCGTTCCGAGGATTTGTTCACGTTGGGTAGCCACGGCCTCGCATTCCAGGATGGCATGGGCGGCTGTTTCTTCGGCATCAAAGCAGCCTCTGCAGAGTGGGCTGTCTGTGGCGCCTATGTTAAAAAGATGTTTGTTGAGGGGGCAATGGCCCGTAATTGTCCCGATTATTGTTCTGAGGTTAATTCTACTTAGGCTGAGTAGTTGTTTTGTTAGTCGTGGATGTAGACTCGGCATCGCCATTTTAGACTGCCTGCAATCTGTAGCCTGTGACCATTTGTTGTTATGCAGTTCAGTGGATCTCTGGCAAATCCATGTACGAAACTGTGAGAAAGGTAGGGGAAGGAGTGGGTACGGGCCTAGCACTGCCATCTTTGCAAGTTCGTCTGCGGCGTCATTGCCTAGGGATCCACTGTGCCCCTTGATCCACTGGAGGGTGATTCTGTTGGACAGCGATAAACCGTCCAGGGCGTGGTGACACTCAGAGATTAATTTGCTGTTAGTTTGTTTGTTTTCTAGGGCTTTGAGCACAGCAAGGCTGTCAGACACGAGTCTAATTGCGTAGTTGTGTATCCCTAGGTGCTTTACGGCTGTTGCGGCTTGTGTTAGGGCGACACACTCGCATTGGAATATCGAGCTGTGTTCGCCCAGTGGTAGGTGGAAGTTAATGTTGAAGTCTAGGGAATGTACGCCAGCCCCTGAACCCTTCGGAGTTTTTGAGCTATCTGTGTAGATTCGTACTTCATCTACTCCTGACTGATCCCTTTCTTCCTCTGTTGTTTGTATGTTGTAGCTTTTGTTGAATATGGGTTTATTTGGTGTTCTGTCACACGGGGCAGCGATGAGAGGTTGGTACTCAATCGCCCGGTCCAGGATGCCTGCGTGCGAGCTAGTATGGTTCCTACCCCATATGCCTAAGTGCATAAGCCTGATGGCTGCTAGTGCTGCCTCCTGCTGTATATACAAGTCAAGGGGAGTTAATTGTAGGGCTATCTCCATTGCTGTAGTCGGGGTTGTCCTCATGCAGACAGTGATAGCGGAACAGGGTAGCCTTTGGAACCGCTGGAGCCTAGAGACGGTGGTCGTGAGCTCAGTCCTCGTCCACCAAACCAAGGCGCCATATGTCAGCATTGGTCTGATCACGGCTGTGTAAAGCCACAGCGTGATTTTTGGAGATAGCCCCCAAGTTTTCCCAGCATTGCGGCCGCGGCGTGTGGCGTAGGCACAGCACAGCAGGCGCGCGCCCTTCCTCGCCGGCTCGTAACCAAGTCTCGTTGACTGCCATCACGTCGAAAGAGTGCCTTTTCATAGCTACTATAAAATCATCGTGATTTGCGCCAAGGAACCCCGCGTTTAAAAAACCTACTTAACCATTGTAAATAATAAAATAAGAAATATGATAAGCAAAATTAATTTTAAATGAATAATTACGAATTATATGTAATAGTTGTATAATATTGAAATAAAAGTAGCGTATAAGTTTTTGTATATAGTAATTTGAAATTCGAATGAAGACAATAAATACGTGCATTACGTATGTTGACATGTAGATATATAAAATCTGTATGTAAATATCTAATGTTTTAAAAATTGGATAATTGGTTATTTTTCGAGAACACAATAAACGGAGTTTGCTCCCACCCGGGAGGAAACACACCACTCTGCGATAGTTATAATATTTTTATAGTTTGACTTAAAGAAAAACATAGAAGATGTGTGATTTTCACGTTATGTGAAAACATTTCTACATAACGTGCTCGGAGACAGTGTAATCCGACCATCAGCCAAAAATTCCACAAATGTCGTTTCACATCGGACTCGTACAGCTTTTTGGCTATCGTCCCTGCGTGCAAAGATTTTTCCATCCCTTGTCCATACGTACTTCCATTTGCGCTGACTCCCTGCTTGACCAGCGCGATAAAATAACTGGGGGTACGTCCGCGTTAGACGCTCATTAACGCAAACAGTCCAGTGCGGCGGCCCAGTCATATCAAGGTCATTTGTACTTAGCCCACATCGCACTCGAGCCGCTCGCAACTGCGTCGCGCGTGGCTCGCCTTGCGAACCGCACGGAAATGCAGCGTGCGCGGCCACTACGCAGCGGGGCTGGCAGTGATGGAGTTGTCGGACATTAGTATTCGATTACGGAGCGTGGATGAGCGATGTTGTTCATGCTTGTGAACGACTGGGCGTTCACAAGCATGAACAACATCCCTTTTTTCGGTGGTGACGCCAAGCTTTATGGAAAGTACCTTAACAAAGTGTATAGTACTCTCGTCCTTGCATTCAGAAATACCGGTAATCTCGATGTCGTTGAGTAGCAATTCCTTATCCCGCTCGTTTCGTTTGGCATCTTACATCACCAATGGTAGCCTCTAGTGGATCAAAGTCGGGTTGAACTTTTTGGTCCAGCTTAAGCCTTCGAGGGCACTGACACGCGCTTCTACGCTGTGCATCTGCTAGTTGGAAGTTTTTATGAAGTCTCTAAGGTGAGTCATTTCCATCCGAAATTGCTGGAATTCCGCATGCATTAGGCGAAACTCTTTGCGCAGCTCTTCTTTGAACAACCGCAGGTCGTTCGCGAAGTCAGGAGGCAAATTAATGTTGGCGTCCTGTAACGTACAGTCCAGATACTAATGTCCATAAGCTCCTCAGAACTTCTGTGCTCCTCTACTTGAGCAGCTCTAGCTCGAACTGGTTTCTCCACCTTGTTGTCCCTGATCCGATTCTTGTTGGTTTAATAAAACCAGTGCCAGGAAGGCAAACACAAGCGCCATGATAAAACCCGGTCCATTGGTTGCATTAAGCGGCATCTATGCCTGTTGATGAAGTGATTAGTGATCCTGACTGCTAAACCGGAGGTCGTGGGTTCGATGCCCACCCTGGACAAATGTTTGTGTGATGAGCATGATCATTTGTTATGTGTCTGGGTGTAAATTGTCTATAATATGTATGTTTTTAGAAATATATAAGTATGTTTATCAGTTGTCTGGTTGCTATAGCACAGGCTCTGCCTAGTTTGGGATCGGATGACCGTGTGTGAGTTGTCCTAAGATATATTATAGTTCGAGGGGGTCTATTGCTTGTTAATACCATACAATGACACTGGGGTAAACAGAGTAAAACGCACACTCTATAGACCAGGGTGCCTTTAAAAATAATGAAAAGTTAAAAAAAATAATAGTAGGATAGAACCCATTAGAAAAGGAGAAGAATATTATAAAAATTAAAAGAAAAATAATTTACGGGCGATCTGAGGTCGGGAAGGGGAAGGGGGTGAGTTTTAAGGGTAAAAAACGGTTTATCTCGATTTCTGGCACAACTAAAAGTCCTATGGAAAAAGTCTAATGACAAAGTTGTAGGTAGTAAAAAGATCTTTTCACATAATCTCAAAATTTATGTGAAAAATTCAAAAAACAAAGTTTTTTATTTTTATCTTTTACAATCAATTTTTTTTTTCACGCAATTTGGTGAAAACTTACCTTTTTATATCCCAAATACGCTGCAATTTATTTGATTAGAAATATTTATTTTTTCACCTTATTTTGAATGAATATCAAAAAATGCACAATGCATAATCGAAAATTCACCCGTCAAAATATCAGCTTTTCTCAAAAAATTGGTATGCTTTCTGTTCGTTGAAATCTCTACTTTCCGATGGTGAAAAAAAATGTATTTTACAACAGTAAATCTTCTCAGAAAATGCAAAAAATCGAAAAAACTCGAATTCGATATTGTTTTGTATTTATTGTCGATTCTTTTCTTGCTGGACACCACTAAACGATCCAAAGCTGCTTTTTTCATTTCATACACTTGCTTATCATCTGCCTTATTGCTAATTTTATTATACAAATATATTCATCCATACTGATAATCTGAAAAGACAAAATCGAATTAATAATGCCTTTACAACTTAATCGAGAGTATAACTAAATTTGTTTGTGCAAAAATAAGGAGATTATTATTTTTTAATCTTGCACTAAAATATCATTCAATTTTAATTTTTTAGGTTATGTTACGTTAAGCATACTATTTTTGAAAGAAAATATTACTATTTTTATGTTTGAGTTGATTGATACAGATTGTTATGTCTATAGTATACAATTTGCAAGGATGTATTAACGTCTGTATGTCCCCACCACCTTTAGTCGCAAATAAACAGTCTTGAAGAAAACACGCATTTTAAAATTACCAAATTCCTGCTAAGCAAATAGCAACCTTATCCTTTCAACGTAGTGGTCAAAATCGAGCAGGATTAATTAATGAAAAAACAAGTTATTGAAGGTAACGGGCGGCCGGCACGAACAATAGTGACCCGCATTCCAGAGGTAATTAGTGAAAACAGTCTTATTACAAAAAGCGGTTTAACTATAAACCCAGGTTTAAACTTCTAATAACAACGGTTTAGACAAAAATGATATTACAAAACGTGGTTTTGCGATAAACCATACACCAAGTCATGGTCTGACGTTAAACCTCGTTGACCCCTAGTTTAACAATGGTTTAAGTCGCATCTGTCAAAGTTTGTCTTTCAGGTTATAGCATCCTTGTTATTGTTTTGTGTTGTTTTTACCCGAAAATGGATTTGAACATTATCGATTTGATGGATATTGAGGATTTTGAAGCCGCTGAGTTGTTGGAAGCGCCACGCCAACCCAACAGAAATCGTATTCGGATCAATTTAATTGAAGTAATATTCTCTTTGAAGTAATATTTAGTTGACTTACTTTTTTCTCGGTACTTCAATTCTCAGACCGTTTTTTTCTTTGTTTGGTCCATCACATAAAATATTAATATTTTGGAAGAAGATTGGTAATATTTTAAACAAGTAAGTATAACACACACACACACAACAAGAGACTATTCAAGACTTCGCTAAATAATTAAAGAACTTTGCTTATCTTGTGATTGCTATAATGAATTCATATTACGCGCGAGGATGGTACGTTTCGTTAGACGTACCTACGTTGGCATTTTATTCGTTATTAAAACGACATTAAAGTGTTACGAAATAACAATCCTAAACTTAATTTAATCATTAGCTTATTATCAAAACGTTGTCTTTTATGCGCATACGGAACGTCGCAATAGAATGATATCATGGTGAACGAATGATATTTCTAGTTATCTGTGGTTCATATTCAGACATTGGTTCAAATGACGGTACTAAAAAGATCAAGGTTCCCCTGTGTGGGCCCTAACGCTGAAGGGGCGACCAGCCCGCCAGCTCAACGTGGCCCAAAGGGTCATGGCCATCCGGCTGGCTCGGGGATACCGCACGGTCTCAGGCGAGGCGGCGAGCCTCCTTGCCGGATTACCGCCATGGGATCTGGAGGCGAGAGCCCTCGCGCACGTTTACGCGTGGCGCGTGGAGGTGCTTCGCCGGGGCGAAACTCCGCTGCCACGGCATATTGCATCGCGGCGGACGGAGCTCCGGCAGGATACTATGGCGGTATGGAGACTGCGACTATCGCGGCCCAGCGCTGGGCACGCCACAATTGCGGCGGTAAGGCCCCTCTTTGAGGAGTGGCTGGAGAGGCGCCACGGCGTCCTCACCTTCCGCCTGACGCAGGTACTTACCGGACACGGCTGTTTCGGGAGGTACCTGTGTCGGATTAAGCGGGAGGACACGCCCGGGTGTCAGCACTGTGAGGATCGCCCGGAGGACACGGTGGAGATCTGCCCTGCTTGGGCTGAGCACCGCCGTGTCCTCGTCGAGGCGATCGGCGGCGGCAACCTCTCGCGTCCGGCCCTGGTTGAATCCATGGTCCGGAGCGAGGAGGATTGGGAAGCGGTCACCTCCTTCTGCGAAGCAGTAATGCTAGCGAAGGAGGAGGCGGGCCGCGCGAGGGAAAGGCAAGGCCTTCGTCCCAACCGCCGCTACAGGAGAAGACGCCCCGGGCGTCGGGAGTCGCAGGGCGATCCCCGGCCACCGTAGGCGCGGGCCTGCGAACGGCGAGCGTTGGGTGGCTCGCTGTCCGATCACCACCAGGCCCGGGTCGATGGCGCGTTGTGTTTCACGCGCGCCTCAAAGAGATGTCAGCATAGAGGACGGGGCCCGCTAGGGCCAGAGCCTGCCAGGGTTGCGGAATTTGTTCGAAAGAGTCACCGCGGCCCTGGAAAGCAAAGGGCTTTAGAAGGAGACGGATGGGTTTTAGTCAGTAAGAGTCTGACACGCTTTTCCGCTCCACCCAGAGCGGAAGAAGTCATTTGATGATTTCCCATCCTTAAAAAAAAAAAGGTCAAGGTTTATTTAAGTGTTTTGTAATACGGACAAATTTAGACCCAAGTTTTGCAGATAAGCCTGGACTTGATAGTACAGGTTTAAACCAAAGTTTATTTAGCTTTTTGTAAGGTGCGATGAGTACTACCGAGGAGTTAATAAACGTTTTAGAAGACACCGCTGCATTATTACAAAAAACACAAGTTAATTTGAAGAAATGTCCTAAAATCAGGTTGACAAAAGGGTACGTTAAGGCAAGAATCAAGTGTATAGAAGAACATTGGTCAACGTTCAGGGAAACACATCAACAATTAGTAAAAACAACACCGAAAGAACAGAAACAAAATTTACATTACATTATTAACGAACATTTCTTTATATACGAAGACTTATATCTTGTGTTATTAGCCGATCTACAAGACCTTTTGCTGACGATAAGTGCAGTGTCCGCACCATCCACGTCATCGAAAAACGACTCGTTTGCATGTACTAATAATGATCAACCAGTTAGGCTGCCGAGGAAACAATTACCGTCTTTTAGTGGGAATTATGAAGACTGGCCTACTTTCCAAGACCTATTTATTTCATTAGTGCATGAAAACACGGCGATCAGTGATGTACAGAAGTTGCATTATTTGAATAGCAGTATCACCGGGGAGGCTGAGACATTATTGAAACCTATTCAAATTACACAAAGTAATTATAAACAAGCATGGAATGTTCTCAAATCAAGGTACGGAAATAAAAGATTGATTATCAACTCAGTGTTAAAGATATTATTTTATCAAAAGAAAATTAATAGTCAATCTGCAAATCAAATTAAAAGTTTATTAGATGTCACAACGGATTGTTTGAACAACTTAAAAAATAATAATATAACAATGAGCTCATGGGATCCTATAATTATTTTTCTTGTGATACAGAAAATGGACCCTGAGTCTCATAAAGAGTGGGAACAATCTGCTAGCACTAATAAAGAAGACCAATTACCTACCTGGAAGGATTTGAAAGATAATGTCAACATCGGGTACCCGTGAAAAACCAATAAAAGAACGTTCACACCTTGTTACTGCTACAGCCACAACGTCACCATCGTCGGCAGATAGAAAATGCGTGCTATGTAAAGAAAAACACACTTTATGCCATTGTAAAGATTTCACCAAACTGCAACCTACTGAGAGATCCGAATATGTTAAGTCAAACAAACTTTGCTTTAATTGTTTGATACCAGGCCATTCCGCATATCAATGTAAATTGCAAATGACCTGTCGCATATGCAGTCGACGTCATCATACTCTACTACACCGAAATAAGGATTCTGCTTCGGGACAAACTGAGGACTCCATACAACCGAAAGCATCACAACACAGTGTAGAAGAGAATGAGGAAATAGTCAACACTACGATCGCGTCGCATCACAGTGCCAAACAAAGCACAAGTCTAGCACTACTGGCCACGGCAACAATTTTAGCAAGGAACGAGCTTAATCACACTGTTGTTCTACGTGCGTTAGTGGACCAAGGTTCGCAGGTGTCATTCATCAGTGAGAAGACGACACAATTGCTTAAACTAACCAGACACTCAGCGAGAGGAAATATCATTGGAGTGGGATCTATAAGAACTAACGTCGATCACGTGGTGCAACTAAGGGTTGGTTCTCGGTGGGATTCAAGCTTCGAGATCAACATACAAGCATATGTCAAGAGTAAAAAGTTGACCACGAGAATTCCCTCCATAGCTGTGACTGTCACACATTGGCCACACCTAAAAGGACTCAACTTGGCTGACCCAGACTATCACAAACCGGGTCACATTGACTTGCTTCTAGGTGTTAAAGAGCATACTCTTGTAAAAAGGTTCTCCCGGTTCTCCGTGTGCCCAAGAAACAAACCTGGGATGGATCTTGTTAGGAGAAATTAACACCAACTTACAAGAAGAATCTTTTCTGGTCCTTCATCAGCAAATAGAAGTAGAGAACCTATTAAAAACTCTTTGGGAAATTGACACTGAAATGAAAAGAAAGTTAACTAGAGAAGAAAAGCTATGTGAAACAATATATAAAAACACTCATGCAAGAACAAACGAAGGAAGATACATAGTAAAATTGCCTTTTAAAACTGATAGCACCGATCACCTAACGGTAACACAAAAGAAATAGCAAGACATAGATTACTACAGTTAGAAAGAAGATTTAGAAAATCACCTACACTAAAAAAAGACTACCAAAAAGCCATGCAAGATTATATAGAATTAAATTACCTACATGGAAGAGATACTTGAAAAGGAAACTAAGAAAAACAAAGCGATGTACTTACCTCATCAAGCCGTTATCCGTATCGAAAAGGAAACCTCGAAGACACGCGTCGTGTTTGATGCTTCAGCTAAAGGCTCGAATTACGTCTCTCTCAATGATGAACTGCTCGTAGGTCCTCAACTACAAGATGACCTTAGAGATATTGTTATGAGATCGAGATTATATCGCGTCTGCTATGCAAGTGATATACAAAAAATGTACCTGCAAATTTTACTACATGAAAAAGACGCCGATACATATCAACACCTTTTGTGGAGAGAAGAAGAATCAGATCCGATCAAAGAATGTCGTATGCTTCGGGTCACGTTTGAAACAGCGTCAGCACCCCATCTAGCAGTAAGAACTCTTCATCAAGTGGCTGAAGATGAAGGTCAAAACCACCCAAAGGCTGTACGCATTATTAAAGCCGACTTTTACATGGATGACTTAATATCTGGTGATGACGCTGCTAAGAAAGCCATACAAGCAGCTCAAGAAGTTTCTTAAATACTACAAAAGGGTGGCTTCATATCATCAGAATGATCTTCCAATTCTACTGAGTTTATGCAATCTATAGATGCCAGTAAGAGAACAACTCGAGTACACTTAGATTTAAAATTAGACGGAACTGTACAAGCCCTAGGATTGATCTGGAATCTAGGAACAGATCAGTTTCAATATAAAATAAACTAACCGCTGATGACAGATAATGTCACAAAACGAACAATCTTATCGGATATGCAAAAACTATTTGATCCGCTGGGATGGATCGCTTCTTGTTTAATCTTGGCTAAAATGCTCATACAAAAACTATGGCTAGAAAAGGTTGGCTGGGACGAAAAACTAAGCCAACAACTGGTGGACGAGTGGTTAACTCTTCGTGAGGATTTTGAAGAAGTAAAAGAAGTATATATTGATCGTTGGCTTGGCACATTAAGTATTGATGTAGAAAATATTGAAGTTCATGGCTTCAGCGACGCCTCCATGCGAGCATATGCAACAGTGGCTTATATACGAATAAAAATGCGAGATGGCTCGGTATCAACAAAACTGCAAGCGGTGAAGACTAGAGTAGCACCGTTACGAACTGTTTCCTTACCACGTTTGGAGCTGTGTAGGGCGCTGTTGTTGTCGAGGTTACTTAAGCAAATAGAACACGCCATGTGAATACCGACATCAAACATATATGCATGGACAGATTCAACCATTGTCCTTGCATGGTTATCTGGCGATTCCCACAAATGGAAAACATTTGTAGCGAACCGCGTTGTAGAAATTGCTGAAAATGTAAACAGCAACCGGTGGTTTGATGTCTCATCGAAAGATAATCCTGCAGACATTAGTTCCCGGGGCATGTTACTAGTTGATCTGAAAAAATCCGATTTGTGGTTGTAGGGTCCCGCTTGGCTCTCTGAAACAAAACAAGAACAAGAAAAAAATAAAATTATTATTAAAAATATTAAAACAAGAAAATTTATCTACAGAATTAGAAAATAAAAAGGATAAAATACAAGCAAATTTAAAAAAAAAATAGAACATGAAGAAAGTTTAAGGTTATAATTTAAAGAATTCGATAATCTAAGAGAATTAATAAAAGTGATAACCTACTGTCGAAGATTTTTAAATTTTAAAATCACTGGAGAGGTTTTGAAATCACTGGAGAGGTTTTACTACAAAGGGATTAGAAAAGTCCCTAATGAAATGCATAGAATTAGTTCAACAAGGAAAATTTAAAGATGATATAGAAAGACTAAAATTAAATAAAGCTATAAAAAAGAAAGTAAAATTAAAACCTTGAATCCTTAACTTAACGGAGACGGTATCCTCAGGGTGGGCGGTAGACTTCGCAACGCGAACGTGGATAAGCAGGTTAAACATCCTACGAGTATTATATTGGGAAACAAGAACGATTTGGTACCTTTAATTGTCGCTGATGCACATTGCATGGCGGTGTTCAACTTATGTTAAGTTACATAAGCTCAAAGTATTGGGTTGTTCGAGGTAAAACACTTATAAAATCCTGCATTCACAAATGTCTAGTGTGTGCCAGACTCAGAGCAAGATCAAGAACACAGACAATGGGTGACCTGCCTAAAGCGAGAGTAACTCCTGCTCGGGCTTTCATACATACCGGAGTTGATTTTGCAGGCCCATTTCAAATAAGTATGTCCAAAGGCAGAGGCGTCAGAACTCAGAAAGCATACATCTGTGTATTCAAATGTATGTCAACCAAGGCTATGCACCTTGAGCTTGTTAGCGATTTGACGACTGAAGCTTTCATCGTTGCATTTAAGCGTTTTGTTTCCCGAAGAGGAAAAGTAGCGATATATGGAGTGACCAGGGCCGAAATTTCGTTGGGGCAAACAAAGAGCTAATGGCCGCATGGAAAGAAGCAAATCTAGTCTTTAAAGGTAACATATCAAACGCACTGACATTGGAAGGAACACAATGGCATTACATACCAGCATACTCACCGAATTTTGGAGGCTTGTGGGAGGCGGGTGTAAAATCAGTAAAATACCATTTGAAACGCGTGCTCACCACTAATCTCACCTATGAAGAAATGTCTACGGTGCTCTGCCAAATATTGAGGCTTGTCTCAATTCTAGGCCATTGTGTCCCGTCGATGACAAAGACCCATACTGCATAGAAGTACTAACACCCGTCACTTTCTAATTGGCGAAGCTCCTATCGTTGTACCATCACCCGATTTAAAAAAAACAAGCTTGCTTGGCGATCTCAGGCGACGTTGGCAAACAGAATACCTTACACGATTGCAACAACGTCCCATTTAGTTTAAGAAAGCAAAGGAATTCAAGGTTGGCGATGTTGTTTTAATAAAAACCGATGGATTGCCGCCTGGCAAATTTTCTCTGGGACGTGTCGTAGACAAACATCCTGGAGATGATGGCATAACCAGAGTCTACAGCATAAAAAGTGGCAACAACGTCGTGAAGAGATGTTGTTCTAAGTTATGCCCCTTAGCCATTGCTACTGAGTAAAGTGTTAAAGATAATAATAAATATTTAGGTTAGAGTAAAATGTTATGGTTTCATTTATAAATAAAAGAACTACGTCCTTTTGGTGGGCGGCATGTTATGTCTATAGTATACAATTTGCAAGGATGTATTAACGTCTGTATGTACCCACCACCTTTAGTCGCAAATAAATAGTCTTGAAGAAAACATGCATTTTAAAATTACCAAATTCCTGCTAAGCAAATAGCAACCTTATCCTATCAACACAGATAAAAATAGAGATGGTATTTACCTTGCTATGCAGATTCGAAAAGTTTTTTTTTTTTTTAAGTAAATTTTTCACAATTCTCTTAAAGAAACTCAACCTGCACGTGTATTTTTATAAACGATGTTGTACACTGCACTGTATTTCGAATACTGGCTAGGCTAACGGTTTTTACAGCTGCTACGAAATAGCAGGTATGTAGTAAGGCCCAGACCCGCCCAGCCCCTTCCCCACTTCTGTATGAAATACCTTTTGATGGACTAAAATTTTTCGTAGGTCACTCAGGTATATAAGTTATCTTAAAATAGTTATAAATAGGCATCTACGCATATAATTTAAAGAAGATTCTACAACTTTCTCCAAATATTGTAGATGTCTTATTAAATATTAATTTTATTAATTTATTTGTTTGTTAATTATAGTAGTATATTTTGATTTGCGATTTTTTGTTTATCAATGTAACATGAAATCTTACGTTTTTCGAGTACCTAATTAAAGTGTAAATTTTAATAAATAGCTCAAATTTATATGTTATAATAATAAAAAAAAAAATCGAATTCGAGTTTTTTTGATTTTTTGCATTTTCTGAGAAGATTTATTATGGTCAAATACATTTTTTTTTCACCAACGGAAAGTAGAGATTTCAACGAACAAAAAGCTGATATTTTGATGGGTGAATTTTCGATTGTAAATTAGGGTGCATTTTTGATATTCATTCAAAATAAGGTGAAACAATAAATATTTCCAATCAAATATATTACAGCATATTTGGGACATAAAAAGGTAAGTTTTCAAAAAATTTCCTAAAAAAAAAATTGTTTCTAAAAGATAAAAATAAAAAACCAGAAACTTGGTTTTTCGAATTTTTCACATAAATTTTGAGATTACGTGAAAAGTGCAAATACAAAAGTTTAAGATCTTTTTATTACCTACAACTTTGTCATTAGACTTTTTTCCATAGGACTTTTAGTTTTGCCGGAAATCGAGATAAACCGTTTTTTACCCTTAAAACTCACCCCCTTACCCTTCCCGACCTCAGATCGCCCGTAAATAATTTTTCCTTTAATTTTTATAATATTCTCCTCTTTTTCCAATGGGTTTCATCCTACTATTATTTTTTTTGGTTTCAAAAATTATCGACCCTGGTCTACACTAGGGCGACACTTCAGGGCAAACTGATAACTTAGTTCAACTGAAATGTTTTAATAATTGTAATGGTAGAGTAGATTATTTTCACTTTGTCTTTAGTTTTAAGTAAACATTAATACCTTTTAATACACTGCACTTGCACACTGGATAACGTTTCGTGTGGTGAACTAATGTTTGATGTAACTAACTATTACACTTTTTCTTGAAAAATGGATCATATTATTTAAACTACTATTCGCGACAGTCGTCAGTGGTCGGGCAGGGGCCAGTAGTTCACGACAATCAGTCCACTAAACCACCCAAAGCCTCTCATATTTTTTTTTCATATTCTGTAATAGTTCTGCACCGACCGGGGATCGTCCTTGGGTATACTTTCATAGTGCTTACAGGGATGATCGCCGGTTGATGCCCCATTCCATTTGAAATGTCTAACGTGGCCTCTGCGAGTTGGTTTCGGCCCCTCGCACGCGCAAGAAAGGACTAGGACCCCAGGGTCCCGATATTGCCAAAGTTAGAGAAAATAATAATATAATGTATTTAATGTAATCAAAACTAATATAACAAAGAGGACAGATTTGTTTGTTTGAAAAAAGAAAGAAATATATATTTATACGTGAAACGTTTTTCACGTATAAACAGCTGTAAGTAACAAAAATCCGATGAAGTTGAAACACGGCATTAATAATTTTGATAAAATAATAAGAATTACTGCAAGTTACCATTCCTACCTTGTTGCTATTCCACCAATTCGCACTAAACGTTTCCAAACGTCTTTTATAATGCGCACAGCAAAGGAGTGGAACTCTCTGCCTGTGTTTCCGAACGTGATAAAATAGGTTATATTTAAATGTTGCCAACTGTCAACGGAAGCCATAGATGACTGGAAAATTATCGTTAAAATCAATTAAAATACTGTTTCAAGTGTAAATCTAGTCTATAAAAATACTGTTTGATTTTCTACTAACATTTTTAATATTTTTGGTCTACAATTTATAGTTTGTTATTAGTTGATCAATTGAAAAATGTCGGTTAGCTGGCAAGGTATAAAAGCCAAGCACAGTGACTGTCCGGTCAGATCTAGTTTGTAAGCCCTGGCTGCGGGCCTTAAATTCATTTGAGGCCACCACAGGATAGTCCGGTTAAGCAGTAACCAGCCCTAGCGTGCTGAACTGCGAGTGGTCCCCGTCAAAAAAAAAAACACATGCACACAACACAAAAAGGAACACATCTGTACAGAGTTTACCTTTATTGTTTTACAAAATTATTATGTAATTATAAATACCTATGTTGTTTTTTATTGTGAATAATTGTGATTATGAGAATAATGAACTGATTGAATTTGTTTTTGTTTAAATTTTATTTATACCTTGTATTGCTAATAAATATAAAAATACATGAGACTTTGATATATATATATATATACATATATATAATGATATTGGCTTATATTTATATTGAATCTGTTGTGATAAATAAACGGTTAAAATATTCGTAAAAATATTCGTAGTTTCCCTCACTATAACCCAGTATGTTTCAACGATTTCCAGTTGAAGTAAATAAATAGTATATCGTTTAATAGTTTACCATGCCATAAATAACAAACGCATACGAGTCAAGAGCAAACCCATATTATCAAATAAAAAAAAGAATAACAAATATTTGGATTTTTGAAAAGAAACCCCTTAAGGAGGTTTGGGGGACATTATTGCTTACTTCAATTTACGTGGGAATTGGTATGACCAAACTTAAATTGGGTTAATTGAAACAGGTCTAACAGTTTTTGCAAAATCAACCCCTGACGAGGTAAACGGGGTGGTTAGTTGTGCTGATCCAGAGACCGCAGGATCAGCAACAGAAATGGCTGGGTAATGACTGAAAATCGTTTTGCTTAATTTTCCAAAACTAAAGGAAGTAGAGCGGGCGTTGAAGTTTGTGGAGTACCTACTAAATCCGCGCGGACGAAGCCGCGGGCGAAGTGCGCTAGTGTGGAAAATAATGTCATAGTAGTTGTTGGTCGTCTCAAAGCCTTTTTCACCACGGAGGAAAAAGGCATACAAAAATTATCTAAAGTGAATTGCAGTAATTTTGTATCAAAACGCCTTTTTTTAATATAGGAAATCATCAAATGACTTCTTCCGCTCTAGGTGGAGCGGAAGGGCGTGTCAAACTCTTACTGACTTAATCCCATACGTATTCTTTCAAAAGCCCTTTACTTTCCAGGCCCGCGGTGACTCTTTCGAACCAATTCCGCAACCCTGACAGGCTCTGGCCCTAGCGGGCCGCGTCTTCTATGCTGACATCTCTTTGAGGCACGCGTGAAACACAACGCGCCAACGACCCGGGCCTGGTGGTGATCGGACAGCGAGCCACCCAACGCTCGCCGTCCGCAGGCCCGCGCCTACGATGGCCGGGGATCGCCCTGCGACTTCCGACGCCCGGGGCGTCTTCTTCTGTAGTGGAGGATGAAGCAAAGGCCTCGTCTCTCCCTCGCGCGGCCCGCCTCCTCCTTCGTTAGCATTACTGCTTCGCAGAAGGAGATGACCGCTTTCCAAATCTCCTCGCTCCGGACCACGGATTCAACCAGGGCTGGACGCGTGAGGTCGTCGCCGCCAATCACCTCGACGAGGACACGGCGGCACCCAAGCAGGGCAGACCTCCACCAAATGTTCCAATGTGTCCTCCAGGCGATCCTCACAATGCTGACACCCTGGCGTGTCCTCCCGTGGAATCATAAACAGGTACCATCTGAAACAGCCGTGTCCGGTGAGTACCTGTGTCAGGCGAAAGGTAAGGACGCCGTGGCGACTCTCCAGCCACTTCTCAAAGTCAAAGTCAAAACGTTTATTTCAATTAGGCCATTAAACGGCACTTTTGAACGTCATCGTTTACAGTTCAGTAAAAATAATAGAATTACATTAATAAAGTGACTCTACTGTCCATTCGGAAAGGTAGATTCTTATGGAGAAGAACGGACAAGAAACTCCATAGTTACTAATAATAATAATAGTAATAGTGATTTTACAAAATTTGGTTTACAAAAATTAATTTAATATTATGTGAGGACGATGCACCCAGAGTATGCTACTTATAAGAACAAAGTATCACCAGCAGAGGTAAACTTATTAATTTCCTAAAGAAATTTAGGTAAATGGTACTCACAAACATTGGAACCATTAATTAAACAACAGTGTGTGAGTCAACAGAAAAATAAAAACACAAAAAAAGAAACAGTATATCTATAAAGTTAATACATAAATCAACCAGTTTGACCTTCACCCTTGATTGTCCTATGGAGCAGGACCAGCATGTTTCCAAGCATTCTTATCCTGAATGTAATCTTCTAATTTGTAATATGCTTGTTCACAAAGTGTACTTTTAACATGAGTTTTAAAATTTCTTTCATTTAGTTCTAATATGTCAGAAGGTATTTTGTTGTAACATTTAACACAATACCCCATGAAAGAAGTGTGGACTTTAGCTAATCTAAAAAATGGTTGATCTAATTTGTCTTTATTTCTAGTATTAAAATTATGTCTATCACTAATTTTACTAAAAAGATGTCGGGTTTTCCGCACATACATAATATTTTCATAAATGAATTGGCAAGGGACTGTCATAATATTAATCTTTTTAAAAAGTTCCCTAAGAGAATCACGGCGACGCAGATTATAAAGGGCTCTGACAGCTCTCTTTTGTAAAATAAATATGGATTCAATGTCAGCAGCCCGACCCCACAGCAAAATACCGTACGACATAATGCTGTGAAAGTAACTTAAGTAGACCAAACGTGCGGTTTCTACGTCTGTTAACTGTCTTATCTTTCTAACAGCATACACAGCTGAGCTTAGACGACCCGCAAGAGATGTTATATGAGGCCCCCATTGTAATTTTTCGTCCAATGTGATACCTAGGAAAACCGTTTGATTAATTAACTCCAGTTTTTCTCCATTCAGTATGATGTCACATTCGCTACTTTTAACATTTGGTAAAGAAAATCTAATACATTTAGTTTTTTTTTTATTTAAAACCAAGTTGTTTGCCGTAAACCAATTTTGGACCTGATGAATAGAGGTATTGACGTCGTCAAGATTTAGTGAACGTCGGTCTATTTTAAATATTAATGATGTGTCATCCGCAAATAACACCATCTTTGGTTGTAATTGGGGCAAATCATTTATGTAAACTAAAAAAAGGAATGGACCCAATATTGAACCCTGAGGAACGCCCATTGTCGTTTCCGACCCTATTGAGTTTACACCGTTTATCTGAACTTTAACCTGTCTGCCCATCAAGTATGAACTAAGTAAACAAAGGGCTCTATTCCTAATCCCATAGTGCTCAAGTTTCAACAAAAGCGTCTCATGGTTAACGCAGTCGAACGCTTTCGAGAGGTCGCAGAATATTCCAATGGCATCTTGCGACTCTTCCCAGGCGTTAAAAATGTTCTTTATTAGGGTGACACCGGCGTCAGTTGTACAACGCCCTTTGGTGAAACCGTACTGGTGTTCATGAAAGATGGAATTTTTATTAAAGTGACGTAACATCTGACTAAGCTCAAAGAGGTGCATTACCGCAGCAATTGTGGCGTGCCCAGTATCAAGACCTCTAAGCAGCTTATTGGTGCATCCATACGGTGTCAAATAATGGCACAGGTTGAAACTGTTATCATATGTTTTCCCAGCTATGGACAATACATTGATCCTTTTATTACTACCTAGAATACACATTTTATGTTTGGTGACATTGCGATGTGTTAATAGTTTATCAATGCTACAGCCTCCTTCATAGTCCGGTTACTCATTTGAGGTACTTGCTGTTTTAATTTTCGTTACATTGACTTTGATTTCTTTGGCGTAATCATTCAGGGCTTTTGTTGATGTTAGACAACTTGGAACAACACTTCTTTTTTACTGATTTTGGTGTTCGAATGGTATTTTCAGCAGTTACAACTTTTTTTTGTAAATATCAATTACTTGCTTGAATTTATTAAATTCCTGTCTTAATGAAGTATTTTTAAGATAAGTATTTTCTATTTCGTTATTCGCACTCAACAATTGATTTTCTTAAAGACTTTTTGTTCCAGTAATTTCTTATTGTCCTGAGCTTCAGCGATTGAAGAATTTGGTAAGCTTAGCATAGTAACATCATTGTTATATACTAGCTATCGCAAAGCGAGCTTGAACGCTGTGGTTTTCAGAATATTATCAGAATGATCGTTTTCCATCTTGCCATTATATTGTTTATTAAGTGTATATAAGGATTAAAGAAAACAAAACAAATTATTAAAAAAAGTTATTTCGCAAAGATTAATCAGTGCGCTCAGGAATTAAGAGTCGGTATCGTTTGCAAGCCTCCGTTGTTTCTGGCGTCGATGCTGCTAGTTCATGGCCATAAAAAGTGCCGCCGGCGGCACTTGTGTTTCGAACTCACCAGTTCACCACCAATCGCAGCGTAGCTCACTCGGTTACACTGTACGTTTCTTCTTTATGTTTTTGTTTTACAATATGATAATATTTACCAATCTTTGTGTTCTACCTCGTTTCCATTAGCAAGTAACAAATTATTTATTGATTTACTGTCAAAAACACCAAGAAAAACTTTTTTTTTAATTTCATTTACGTAGCGAATACTAAACACATCTTACTACGAGCAAGCGAGCGCGCGTCTCCCCAATTTGGAGGCAAAGAATAGATCTTTGCCTCCAACATGGGGATACGTGCGCTGATTGAAGAAATGAATATAATAATAAATATATTTGTCCACTAATATATTTATTATTATCTTCATTTCTTATAATAATGTGTATCTATGATCCAGTTTCATTGTGCGTGCATAGTAGAAAAAATAAAACAACTGGGCCTACTTCCATAAAAAGTTCAGACCCAAGTTATTCTAAAGTAACGAAATCGATAAATTATAGTTCCAGTAGTACTGCACTATTGAAAATAAAGTGCTGCAGTTCTTTTATTCAAAGCCGTCATTTACACATATTCATGAGCTGGCAAGCACCAAAAACAAAAGATGGACAGCTTCTTCGGTGAATCGTATATATCCGACGACGAGCTAAATATGAGGGGTCACGGCTGGACCCCGAGCTTTCATAGGCCTACAGGCCTCTCCTGCTGAGCCCTTTAGGTAGAGTTGCAAATTAATGAAACATTTTGCTTTGTTTCTAAATCATTGAAATTTTTATTGTAATTGTTTCTATGAATTAGATAGGTACTAAGTTTATATTGTACAATCAGAAGGACAGGAGAATTTTCTTATTAAAAGACTTGTTTAAAAACACATTGAAATTTGTATTATTGGTTAACGAAGATGGGATAAGATACCTAGTGTTAACTAATTATCCCTTGTAAAGCCTTTTACTCGGGATTCTCGAAAATTGTTCAACAATCTAACCATTTATCAGCTCTCAGATCTAGTCACAATTGAAGATACTGTTGTCGTTATTTTAAGGTTAGTAGTGTCCTCTAGTAGCAAATATTAGAAATTTACAACATTACCTAATTTATGGCGCTTAAATAATATAAAGACTAAATAAATAAATAACTTAAAGACTTTCCCCCTTATTCAAACAAAACTTTATAACCATTACTTAGTTAAAATACTGTTTAAGAGATTCTAAATTCAAAATATCATAGGAAATTCTGAAAAAAGAATATGCCTATCAATATTTCAGCAACGTTATGGTTATAAAGTTTTTATGAATAAGGCTGTTAACATCTAAACTATGTAAACTAATATTATAAAGAGATTTTCTAACTAATATTATAAGAAGAAAATTGCAATAATTTAACCTTAGGTAGCAAAATTTTGCCTAGTAAATTCATTACATGGCGTGCGCTGAAAAAACTATTGATGATACATGAAAATATGTTCAGTCAACAAAGCTATTTGATATGCAGACAGCTAACTAACAACTACATTTAAACAATGTTGTGAAAGTGCTGAGTGGACAATTATTGCACACATTAAAAGTAAATATTGGCAGTGCAGTGGAAAAAAATATTTTTGGCCTGTATACCAAATAGCTTTGTTGACTGTACTACAAGATTAAAAACTTATCATTACCTATTTAAAAGTCTGTGAGGGTCTCATTATTATGGTTAAGTCGCAATGACCGCTTTTTGTTCAAATTAATCAATCAAAACCCGGGTGGAATAGAAAAGTGGTGATTTTTTTATTCATTATACAAATTATTATCCATTTTAAAAATTATTTGATAATTTAAATTGATTATGTGCATGTAGAACACTTTTATGTTTTTTAAATTATTCAAATCGAACCTTTCGTTTAAAACATTACGACGGTGTAAAATTACTCAAAGTAAAAAAAGTTGCGGTTTGAGCGAACTGGGGAAAATCTTAACGCTTCGTCCGGCGAAGATGAATGGTTTCGATAAAAAACAAGAATAACAATTGTTTGGAATTAAAAAAAAAAACCCTAAAGGGTTGATGAAGTTTTAGGGGAGTACATTATTGCTTTCTTCAATTTACGTGGAAATTGGTATGAATAAACTAAATGTCGGATAATTGAAACAGATCCAAAATTGTTCACATAATCAACGTCTAACGGGGTGAACGGGGTGAACAGTTGCGCTGATTCTGAGACCACATAATCAGCAGCAGAAATGGCTGAGAAAAAATCGGTAAGCTAAATAATTTTCCGAAACAAACCTTTCAAAGGGGGTAGACGGGGCGTTGAAGTTTGTGGACGACCTACTAAATACACGAGTACGAAGTTGCGGGTGAGGTGCTAGACAATAATAAAAACATGATCTTCCTGCCTTTATCCCATGTTACTTGGGGTCGGCACAACACGTTTTTTTCTTCCATTCTGTCCTGACAGCCGTCACGCTATCACTAACTCCCTTTTCTTTCATTATGACTATTAATACTTTTATATAATAAAATGAGAAACAAATAATTAATTCTTACTTTAATCATCAACTAAATTCAATGTCTATTTTATTCAATTAATTTGTTACTATCTACTTAGGCTGAATGGAAATGTCTTTCCCAGCGGAAACGAAGTGAATTGGCAGACAGAAAGTTGGCTTTTTTTTTTCAATGAGCTGTATTTGGGAACGTCACCAGTAATCTTGATTAAATCAAATAACAGTCTAGTATTCTTGATGAGTCGTTCGCTCAAAGGATCTAGTGTTAAATTAAAGAAAATGTTTTACGTTAGTAAAACAAGGACGCTTTGAGTATAAATTAGTGTTAATTAACGACTTCATGCTTCGTAACCATGTGCATTAAAAATCAAACCACGATATCTTTCTGCGACAGGGTCCTTAAGAGATTTAAACAATTTAACTTAATAAAACAGTCTCCTCAACAACCTAAATCAACTAGTCCATTAAAAGATGCTGGATTAAATACTTTGTAAAACTGATACTAGCGTCAGGTTCCGAATACAAGTTGGGGTCTAATGGGGGCTCCATGGAAGAGCCAATGGGCTGACGGTACTGGCAGTGACAGCATGGTCTTGGATTGTCGTAATTAAGGGTAACTTAGCCCACTCAATGTAAGTGTGCACATGTATCTTTCAACATCAAGATCATAGGAATATCTGTATCTGGCTGTACCTATGTGTATTTACTGAAGTAAATTTTATTGAGAAGATTAATAGAAGTATTTTATTTCAATGAACACTTCATGTGAATTTATCGCTGTTAGTCTCATGCATCAACTGCCGCTGGTTAAGTCGGTGAATAAGGAAAACTATCCCTACAAGTCCAGGACAAGTATCAAGGAGAGCTTTGAATGTACAAAAGTGCTAATAGGATTTAATATTATTAAATCAACTCCCTCGATAATAGTAAAATATCTACATATGTATTATGTAAAAACACATGTATGGGAACTTGGCAACCTGATTCATTATTTAAGTATTTTTTTCTTAGTTAAAGGAGTTATAACTATCTACGGAGAGAATTGAAACTTAGACCAACGTTTTTCTTAACACAATTCCTACGGAATCTGAATTAAAGTTGAAAAAATTATAAGTCGGTAAAATCAAGTGGGATTTATTTTCTGTGGTGTCGCGCGCAGGTTTAAAGTTTTAATGCGAAGGAGTCCGGTCGTGTAGTAATTAGGAGGTGAGTACGCGTCGCATCGGCTGCGGCGGCGCGACGGTCGATAGCTGGAGCGACAGGCGGTGCCGGCCCGGGTCACGCCTGCCGCGATCGATAGCGGCGCGGCGGGCGGGAGCAGTCGAACGCTACGCGCCGCACTACCGGACACGGAGCAGCTCAGCAGCAGTCCGCCGCGCGACACGGCGACGAGCGGCAAGCGAGCGAGCGCGGCCACGCGGACACACGCGCCTGCTCCCATGCAACTATCGGCCGCGTCATGAGCGGCGCCCGCCCCCGCTCCGCGCCGCTTCTGCTGGCGCTCGCGGCCGCCTTTCTACCGCAAGCCAACCATGTCGCGTGAGTACCTCAAGTATCCGCTGCAATCAAACCTCACTATGTACCAACTCAATGTGTTCATCGATATAAAATTAAGTTCACTTCACTTCATCCAAAAGCTGAAACGATCGTTAATTCGGCAGTCATTAAACTGGAATGAATTAGATTTGTGATATTTGTCTACATAAAGTACCTACTTCCTTGCTAAATTATGTATTATTCTTCTACTAGGTGTAATCTGCTCGTAAAAATAATGCGTAATAATACATGGGAAGATTAATTAAATTTAATAATTTGTTACTTTCAATTAAATTTCAGTTTCAGTAGTAAAAATTTTCAATGAGAATATTAACATAACTCAAATGAATTTACTACCTTAAAAGTGCGACAGTACGTTTCAACTATATATGTATCTGACGTATAAGATGAAGCTGATATCTGCAGTGGTAAATGGACAAAATTTTATGAATTTTCACTTACTTCTTTGAACGTTTCATTTTTATATATCAGCAGAGTTCTTGTTTAATGACTTTGAAAAGTACTTGGTTCCTTTATTAAGGGATTTAAAAAAATATTCAGGTACCTTTTATCACAAAATTAAGTATGACAGTTTCACATATTATTATTGATGCAAAGCTGTCCAACTACCAAAAATTCATATATTAATTCAAAGAGTATGTGGGTATGACCCTACCAGACGTGAGCACCTTACGATTTTTCTTCATTGCGTTGGCATAATAATATGTAAATGTGGTGAAAACCTCCACACATTATGCGCCAAATCTTCATACGGTCGTATTTACGTGTAACGCAACTATTTGAGGGGCAAGCCGAGACCCCTCTAGTATAAATTAGTTCTATAACTGTATGTCGGGACTGAATGACGTCAAGGACCACTTGTTCTTTGTAATACGCCTTCATGTGTGGTTAAAAAGCCTTTTGAAACCAGGATTTTTTTGTGCACAGGACATAACATGTTTTTGTAAATTTCATATGAATTTCCTTCTTTCTTCATTCAAAACAATAAATTGGTATCAGTAGAACTAGTTTCTAGCATGCAAATAAGATCCGAATCTGTCCATAACATTTTTTTTTAATTCTTTTATTTGAGATGAGTTTTGACTCTAGTCTAGGTCATAGAAGACAGAGACAAAGTCGACGATGGAGCGAGCTTACCCAGAAGAAGCCTGTTCACTCTAATTTTGAAGACATTGGGGTTGTATGCGTTCGGAATCACAGACACAGGCAGAGAGTTCCACTCCTTTGCTGTGCACATTATAAAAGACGTTTGGAAACGTTTAGTGCGAATTGGTGGAATAGCAACAATGTAGGGATGGTAACTTGCAGGGCGTCTAGATTTCCAATCGTAGAAGGGGGCCGGTGGGATGAGGTCGTGGAGTTCCTGGACACTCTACAATCTGTAGAAGACCGATAAGCAGGCAACCTTGCGGCGATAAGCCAAACTGTGAAGCTTGGCATCCACCATTTTGACGTCGCCAATAAGCCTCTTGGCTCTGCGTTCCACCGAACCAAGCGCGGCAAGTTGGTATTTAGCTGGGTCATCCCAAAGGTGGCTGCAATACTCCATGTAGGATCGGACTTGTGCTTTATAAAGGGTTAAAAGCTGTCCAGGCGTGAAGTATCGCTTTACTCTATTTAGGATGCCCAGCAGTTTGTCCGCAGTTTGGGCTTTGTGCTCAATGGTGGCGCCAAAATTGAGACTGAGTGTCAACTCGCCGCCTAGGAGCTCGAGCCGATCGGTAACAGGAACAGATGTACCCCGAAAAGTAGGAGTTAGGTCGGAATCACCTTTTCCTTTTTTCGGTTAAAAGACACGCTTGTGTTTTGGTGGCCTTAAAAGTGAACAGATTATCATCACCTCACTGGGAGACAGGGCTTAAGGTCAAATTTGTCCGCTCTACCATGGCCTCTCTCAAGGAACGAACCTCTTCCCTGCTGGTTTTTGCGCTGGACAAGTATCTCTCTGAAACCGAACTGTCATCTGCGTACCCAACAATACCAGGCTGGAGCAGGTCATTGATGTGTAGCAGTAAAAGAGTTGCAGAGAGAATAGACCACTGAGGAACTCCGGCATCAATAACCATGAGGCCAGAGGAGCAGCCGTCAACGACTACTCTTTTTTCTTACTACTTTTTCTTAGTACAAGTAAATTTTTAACTTACTAGTAATAATAAATTGAAGAGACAGCTGATGTTCTGCTTGATACTTTTATACCAGACAATTCATCAGTAAATGACAATGAATACCACCAACATATTACAGATTTTCTCGCGCTTCCGCTTCCATGTGGCTGTTCATTAAACGGTTATACGGACGACGGCTTGCTGCTAATTTAGGCAAGTACTCGGGCTGAACTCGAGAACTTGGCTGACACATGCCTACGTTTAATATCTCAGTGGGGCGATCAAAACCGTCTGACCTTTGCACCGCATAAAACCTATCAACTTATTTTAAAAGGGAACCTGAGATTTAACAACGTACCCGTTAAAAGAGAGAATCCGTGTGCTACCTCCGTATGGGTCTGTCATTTCAAACCTTAAAAACTATTTATGGGGCTACTTACTTGGGTTGTATGTGCTACGGGGCATCTGTTTGGGCCGATAAGGCCACCATATCTGCTTCAAAGCCAGCGTTTGGCTTTGATATTCTTATGCAAAGCGGGACGGTTAGTAGTGAAGCCTTACCGGTGCTGGCAGGTTTACTCCCAGTCGATCTAGAGGTGCAGCGACGTGCTACAATGTACTACTACGCTCGAAAGATCACTGACCCAGAATTTTTATCGCAAAGCGACCGCGTTAAGATCTCTAGATAACCTAAACCCCAGACAGACGTCTGGGAGGAACTTTTATACGAATGGCAATGTAGGTGGGAAAGTTCCATCAAAGGCCAATTCACCTTCACCAGTTCTACCCATCCGTTCGTGAGCATCTGGATAGGACATGGCTGAAGGTGGATCACTGTATTGCCTAATTTCTCACAGGTCATGGCAACTTTAATAGTAAATTATTTTCTTTTAAACTTGTGGTTTCGCCTTTTCAACTGACTTCCAAAAGAAGGAGGTTATCAATTCGACTGTGTTTTTTTTCTTTTTTTGTATATTTGTTATGCGATCATTCCGTCAGCTATGAATGGATTTGATGATTCTTTTTTTATTCAATAGCCTATACTTCTGAGGTAGCCCCATTAAGTCAGAATCTTATGATGGGATTCTAGGAAAATCGAGGGAAACCCTCAAATTTTAAAGGCAAATCAGATAATTGTGCCCGGTAATCAACATCTCATCTTGCTGAGCTGATGATGGAACGTATAAGTTAGGATCTGATGATGGGATCCCAGGACATGTTTGATCAGCGATATTTTCTCCAACTGTCAACCGATTTGGATGATTCTTGTTTTGTTTGGAAGATTATTTTCCAAACTGGCTCCTTTTCAATTTGGTGAAGATCTGATGAAGAATTTTGGAGGTAGGCAACGGAACTCTTCAATAAATGATTGCAAATCTCCCGGGATTACTGAAATTGCATGTCTGTTTATTGATTACACCAGTTCATAACATAGGTTTACTAATGATAAGCATATTAAAAATATTGGCACAATTACATCGGCATAACGAAATTCAGCATTATGATCATTACGCATAATATTATTAGGCATAAATGTTTTGCCATAATGCTTGTTGCCATAAATACCGCTAGCATAATAATAATGAAGCATAATTTTATAAAGCACAATGTTATGAACGCAGAATGATATAAACACATAATGTTCTTTGAAATAAAACCAATAAACCCTACGCAGCATGCAGCATGCAAGCAAGCATACAGCATGCATGCAAGCATGCAGCATGCAAGCAAGCATGCAACAGACATGGTTTCCTGCCAGGGTTGCGGAATTTGTTCGAAAGAGTCACCGCGGCCCTGGAACGCAAAGGGCTTTAGAAGGAACACGGATGGGTTTTAGTCAGTAAGAGTCTGACACGCCCTTCCGTTCCATCCAGAGCGGAAGAAGTCATTTGATGAGTTCCCATTTATAAAAAAAAAAAAAAAAGCAGGCATGGTTTCTGTCACGGCTCCGACGCTGCGGGGCTCCGGCGGTCCCACGCGAGTTTATCGTCGCAGATGGGTGTAACGCTCACCAGCTTCAGCCACGGCGGCAAGTGTTACAACCACCTGCTCCTCAACTCGCGGACCGCCTCGCCCCTCCGCGCCTACGCGATTTTAAATTACATTCTAGGGTAGAGCAGACAAGACTGCGTGGCGGCGGATTTACAGCGATTCGTTTCTGTCATGGCTCATAAATATAAGACGAATAAATATTATGCCTTTAAAATTTTTGCAAGTCCAACTTATGCCAAAACAAATTATACTAAATGATAGTTATGCTAAACTATATTGTGCCATAAAATATTTATGCCAAGGGGAGTACTACCCATACAAAAACATCACGCCGGTACGCTGTGAAGGGGTACGCAGATGCAAACAAGTCAACCTGAATTAACATGTTTTTGGGGTTATCGGCATAACTTTATTGTTCATTAACCGATCTTGATGATTCTTGTTCATTGGGTTTAGTTATAGCTATATTGAATTTGCACTGTACCTTGAAGTTCAAAGATAAACCAGTGACCTACTCACCATAAAATCAGAAAAACTAGTACCAAAGCAAAGTAGATATTTAACTATGAGCTGGTGTGGACTTGGACTGCAAAGGCACACAAAGAAACTCCTTAACGGCAAATAGTACAACCACTCACTAAAAAGTTATATATTATACTTTGTAGTGTTTTTTATTTGGAAGTCTGTTTTTTTTTGTCAATGTTCAACATCTGGCATTGAATACGAACAATCCGCTTATCATATCTTATGGGAGTGTATTCTTTTGCAAATTGAACGCAATAATTAGTATTAGTGTTAATATATAATCTGTGGTGCTTGGCAACTTGGCTTAACCCAGTTGTATATGTCCCTTGGTGCCTATTGGCCTAGCTCAATTCTGTCTCCTGCAAAAAAGGAGGGAAGTGGAAATTAAATTTTTACCTACTCCTTCGCTTTGCTTTTCTGATTAATTTCGTTGCGGGATCCATGACAGTTAAACCGTTTCTCCGGGACGCGTCGAGCTTCATTGACTCGGCATTTTTTCTGGTGGTCGCCACTGTTGATGGCTTTCAGGAGTTATAGTGGTTGGGAATGTGTGGCGGGTGTGTCCCAAAAATAATAACTAGTAATAACTACATATTTATAATTCGGGGAACGTAACAGAAAAAATAGCATTATAATAAAATTATATGAAGTTCCACCGATGAATTGTTTTATCATTCATACATAAACATTTTGCTAATTCGCACAAAGTAGTTAATTTAATTACTTATATAATAATCAGTGATATATAATCAGTGGACTTAGGAACTGAAACTTAGATACATACATATATACAGATACATTGTCAAACTTTAACTTGAGTGGAATATTTTTACCTACAGATACTTTGCGTTTTAAAATAATATACCTAAATAAATAAGATATTTTTCATTAGGGAAACATCTAATTAAAATCTTATGAAACGTTTCACCGCACGCGCCTAAACTAAATTAAAAATTGCTCTTAAAGGGGTTCGAACATTTTTCTATGGGAGCTGGCATAGGTCCCAGCCGCCATTATGTTTTTTTGTTTTCTATAACAAATTTCATCAAACAAAAAATGTTCGGAACATGGTGCCCTTAAATGTTAGAGCACTGTGTTCCTAACATGTTTTGTTTGTTGAAGTGTTCTACCCATAAATAAATTATATGCATGTTAGAACGTGCGCCGCAACTTTGAAAAAAAATGGCGGCGAGTGGGCTATACCACAAAGGTTCTATCCCCTTTACTTAACACGATCCAGCGATATTGCGATAGCAATATAAATTAAGTTATGATGAACAGAGCTTTGCCACAATTTTGATAAGCATCTGATTTCATAACTACTTGCCAGTATTGACGCCGTCAATACTGACTGCATCAAGCATACTATCTAACTACCCCCATTATGTATCACTAGCCACAAACGTAGTCAGTGAAATGGAAATTAATTCTGTCTTTAAAATACTTCTGTTTTTTTTACCTTAGGTCATATACCTAAGGTAAAAACAAACTAATAAAGTTAATGCTATTTCATATGAATACAGCAAGTTTTGAAATATGTAACAAATGATGTAAGTCGAGTGGTTCTTATTGCACAGATTTCAGGATTAACAGTCTCTAGTGCCGACGAATTTGAAAAATAGGTATTTGAAGAAACTATTGCCGTCGCGCTGCGCCCGACCAAGCGAGCTATCAATGTGTGAACGAGTAGTGTATTTGTGTGCGTAGGTGCGCGCGCGGCCGCCCGATTCTCGCGCTTTCCAAGCTTGTACCATTCATACTACCTACCGATTCGCTTTTTGTACGCCTCAGTCGGATCGGAGATATACATATTTTTGTTTGCAGCGCGCGTTATTTGTGATACCTATTCTTCCTTACCCACCAGCTCTTATCATTGTGTTTGACTTAGCTATTATTTACGGACTTGATTCTTTGGTTTAAAGAAAGACATAAAAAATGCAGCAAACCACGTATTTGGAGACCATAGTAATTGCTATGCTTACTTTTGCAACCCAGAAAAATACAAAAACCGGCCAAGTGCGAGTCAAACTCGCGCACATAGGCCATTATCTATTAAAACGGCAAAAAAATCACGTTTGCTGTATTTGTTTTATTTTGTTTTTAGTATTTGTTGTTATAGCGGCAACAGAAATACATCATCTGTGAAATTTCAACTGTCTAACTATCACAGTTCATAAGATACAGCCTGGTGACAGACGGACAGACGGACAGCGAAGTCTCAGTAATAGGGTCCCGTTTTACTTTTTGGGTGCGGAACCCTACAAAGAACTCGAATTTGGTTCCAGATCTGCAAAAAAGCAGTTTATGGTCTGACGTCCAGAATCACGCGAAGCATTTAGCGTCAAATGCAGAAAGCCTCATACTGGACGTGACAAATAATACGGTTGAACAATTTAACAATGTTGTTGCAAAATTTTTGGTGGAAACCATTAAATTATACGACCAGAGGGTGAATAACGATGCTTTGGCGCGGTTACATCGTGGAACAGCGACTTGGCTATACATTCGCGCATGTCGAAAAAAGTTCAAGTTTCAGCCCTGGAGAACATACTAAGAAATTTATTGAAAGGAAAAGACGATCGAAAGAGAAAAGAGAAAACTTTCGTTTGGCCAGAATGAAACAAGCAAAAGACGAAAGGTTACTGGACCTGACGACAATAATGGTCGGCTAGAATTGGAGACAGACATGCCTGCAGAAATATTTGAGGGCAAGAAAAATATTTTTCTTTCTGATTTAAAACTTACAGAGGTAAGTGCCAAAGAGGTAAAAAAAAAAAAAATTGGCCAGAGTGAAAATAAGCTGTGGGCGATGGAAAGATGCAAGCGTATCATGGCGTCAAATTTTGGTAAAATATGTAAGCTTTGGAGAAAAACCTCAGTTGCAGGATAATTCAAATTCGCAATTCAAAGGCACTCCTGCACTTATTATGAAAAGAAGAAAGAAGACGAAGCCATTAACCAATTTTCAGAGAAAACAGGCTTGTCTGTTGTCAAGTGCGGGTTGTTCGTTGACAATACTATAAGTTTTCTATCTGCAAGTCCTAATGGACTTGTAAATGAAGATTCCATTACAGAGGTTAAACGATACCCATAAAAGATTGCGGAGATGATTCCACAAGAAGGAATACAAAATAAACTAATCGACAGCTGTATACTTCAGAATAACACATTCAAATTAAAAAGAAATCACAACTATTACTATCAAGTCCAAGGCCAGTTACATGCAACACGTCGAAAGTATTGTTATTTTATTTTGTGGAACCCTAAAGGAATTACTTTACGAAAAAATTTAAAGAGACGACGAATTGTGGAGAAATGTCGAACCAAAATTAGATTTTTTTTCTTTGAATGCCTTCTGCCAGAAATAATTAATGGTCGCATACCACGAAATTTATTATTTATTGGATTGAAATTACGACAGAATCAATGAACATTTTCATTTTTATCAATTCTATGTTTTAATTTAAATACTTACCTACAAACCCCACTTCTCTAAAATACATAAACATTTTTAAAAGTACTCACGTGCTTTGTAAGAAATAAAAATTTAGTTTGCAGGATACTGAGTATATACCAATCGAACGAACGCAAATCAGCAGACAGGACGTAAGGAGAGCGAACGATTCAGTACATCACATCCATCAGCGATTCGCTTTCACTAACGTTCGTTTGTTCGTTCGGTTCCTGGACCTTGGCTTAATTTTGTTGTTTTAACGTTTGATAGTGCAATCGCAACTGCACTTTCCAGTTCTCATCCATGCTTAGAATACTTATTCGTTCGACAAATGCCTTCAACAATAAAAATTAATAATACTCAAACGATTTAAAAAATAAAATTATTGTATACTGAAGAGAAGGAGTGGAACTCTCTGTCTGCGTCTGTGTTTCCGAACGCCTAGGTACAACCCTAATCTCTTTAAAATTACAGGCTTTTTCTGGGTTAGCTCGCTCCATCGTCGACTTTGTCTCTTTCATCTATGACCTAGACTAGAGTCAAGTGCAAACTCATCTCAAATAAATAAAATAAATAAAAAAATCGACATTGGTGTATATCACTAGAGTATCGATAAAAAATATCGACAATTTTTATTTTTTTTTTATTTGAAAAAACGTTGCCCCACACTAGGAATTTCTCCTGTATCGTGGATGCGTTTATAAACATAATTCTGCCCATAGTCTTGCCCTCCGTCACCCGCAACCTCCCCCCGTAAAGTGCGAATGGGACAACTGCAGCTCAGGCTGATTTTACCTACAAAATCTTGACAAAAAGGCGATTCGTATTCCGCTGTTTTCTTCTCCAAACCAGGAGTGATCTAAAAAATTCTTATTTCAAAATTTAGTGGAAAAGTATATCTATGCTTCTATTTTTTTCTTTTTTGATAAAAAGCTACTTATTAAATTTGTCTGATAGTCGTCTGAACATGGCGGAGTTTTTTTTAGATTTTTGAAGGGGCATATTTCTTTTTGTGATTATGTATTGGAAAAAAGAAAAAAATAGGGGTACGTACTAGGTTGACCTAGATTTTTTGAAAAAAATCTGTTGTTCTAGAAGCATTATCCACAAAGAAAACAGGGGAATTCGTTTGTATGGAGAAAGGCCCACTAGAGTCCGCTCTTAACACATATGCTTTTTACTCTGAGATATACCGGTTTTACGGGCTCTACCCGGAGAGGGTCGCATACGGACTTATCCGCATCCCTGTAAAACAATGTTTTAGCGCCTCAAGTGTGTCTCCGTTCCACGAGCCCATACCCGGCGGCCCGTACGGGTCTACCGGGCAGCTGTGAAACCAGCCTAACAACGTGAATGTTTATTCAAACTGTATAGTATATGTGACATCCTTTACGGTTTTGGAAGCCGTTGTTATTACGGTTTATGAAAAAGAAAGAAAACTAGTTTATTTGGCACACACAGATACAATGTAGGCGCAAATAAAAAGAAACTTAATTTTAACCAATAATGTTGAGTGCCCCACGACTGCACCAATTAGGTCCAGTTCAGCAAAATGCCAGACAACTAGTAGTGGCCTGACGCTGGTTTTCAACTGAATCTTACGTGGAAGTGTACGGATCAGCTTTGTAAGGTGATAAATATACAGATAAATAAATATAATAACATTTTAATTTAAAACAGAGAGAAGGTAGAGCCCGTATAACCGGTATATTACTGTATTTTACAAATATCCCGGAAAGCCGTGAAACCAGCCTTAGGCATAATGTAATGAAGACTTTTTGGGTTCTGTACCCGAAGAGTAACGAACGTGTCTCGTTCGTAACTCTTCGGGTACGGAAGCCAAAAAGTTGGCACATGTTAGTTTTCGTGAAAACGTTTCATAAGTTATGTTTAAAAAATTAAAAAAACCCCAACCAAAAAAACTTTAAAAAGTCAAAAATAAAATGTACTGATCATTTTAGTTTAATATAGGTACACTTCTTTGGCCCAAGCGTCGTCGCCTTGGGAGACCGCAAATTTTTGTAATTACATACTTAACGTATAGTAACGGTCCCCCGACACGATGACGCTTGGCCCAAAGAATAGTACCTATATTATACCAAAATAATAATCAATACATTTTATTATTGACTTTTGAAAGGTTTTTTGTCAGGGGTTTTTTTAATAACTATTTAATTTATTTTTTTATACAAACAATTAGTTAATATTATTCATTCCCTTTCACATTATAGTGTACATTATTCTACTAGTCAAGCCCTTTCATTTGATACCCATATTGAGGGAGCTGTGGAAAAATATGTATTACGCCATTTTGTGGCGGCGGCCATCTTGGACCGATTTTCATCAAACATAGCTAAAAGCACTCCCGACTAAATCGCCTTTCAAACAAAAACAAAAACAAAATCAAAATCGATTCATCCATTCGAGAGCTACGATGCCACAGACAACATACACACACATACACAGACACGTCAAACTTATAACACCCCGTCGTTTTTGCGTCGGGGGTTAGTAATATTTATTCTCAAAGAGACACAAAATTACTTACATGATAACAATGTTTACCTTATGCTAAGTATACACCGAGTTCGTCTATAACTTAAAGATTGGGTGTTTCACTGATCGAATGCATTCCCTTTTTTTATAATTGGGTTAATTGCTTCTTAAATGCTTTGAATGAGTGTAATGTGTGTTGTATTTTGTTATACAACTGTGCTCCACCAAATGTTAAAATTTTCTTGTCGAACTTGGTTCTCATCTTTGGTAAGATAAGCAAGCTAGCTCGACGAGTGCTACGTTTGGTTACTTGTTTTACTGTAGTAAGCGATAGGTTTTTCTGTATAGTTTTGTTTAGAGCTTTTCGGATAAAAATATACGTGTCATAAATATATAGCTGCCTAATGTTCATAATTTTTGGTTTCTTCATATATTGTGCTTGTTGGTGTTAAATAATGATAATAAAAAAATCATTTTAAATTAATTTATTTTGTGCAACTTGGAGATTATCTTGCTTCGTTTTCGCCGCACTGCCCCAAATAACAGCAGCAAGAGCCTCGTCGATACGCAATCAATCCTGTTTTGCGGGGCTGTTGCAGCATGTCGTATAGCGTTTTGAGTCAGTGATGGAAAATGTTGTGGCAAAACTTGCTACTGGTAATAAACTTTTGACTATCTGTGGTGATTTTCCGCAAAATTACCAGTATTAGTTTACCGGCTTTTATATCCTCGGTGTACGGCACTGATAAATTAATCAGGAATATTCTAGTTTCTACACTGATTGATTTTGATGTGCCGTACTTCATCGAGGCTGTGGAGGCCTGGAGACTCGCTTGCCCGAATTCAAATCCGCCCGACTACCCTTCATCCCAGAGACGGTGGGACGAGCCGCTCTGCAGGCAAGTTCAGGAAAAACTTATTGCCACATCAACTACTACTGCAGAGCGTGCGCGCCTGCTGGCTGTGGGTGAGTGGGAGTCGGGTCTCTGGCTTCACGCACTACCGTCGCCGAACATTGGCACCATGTTCGACGATACTACTTTCCGCCTCGCTGCCTGCCTGCGTCTTGGCGCTCCTTGTTGTTCTCCTCATCGCTGCCACTGTGGCGAAGTTGTCAACAGCCTCGGACACCACGGCCTGTCATGCAGCCGTAGCGCGGGTCGCATTGCGCGGCACGCGAATCTTAACGACATCATCCGACGAGCTCTTGTCACCGTCGGCGTTCCGGCTGTGTTAGAACCCAATGGCCTAGCACGCGACGATGGCAAGAGACCGGACGGCATGTCGTTATTTCCATGGAAGATGGGTAGGCCATTAGTGTGGGACGCTACTTGTGTCGATACTCTTGCGCCATCCCATCTTCCTAGCTCTTCGTGCTGTGCTGGCGCTGCCGCTGCGGCTGCAGAGAACCTCAAGCGGCGGAAATATAATAAACTTGTTGGTAGTTATATTTTCGAGCCGTTTGGGGTTGAAACTCTCGGGTCTTGGGGTCCGAGTGCACATAACTTATTTAAAGATCTCTCAAGGCGCTTAGTTGACACTTCACGTGACCCAAGGGCTGGCTTTTACCTTGGTCAAAGATTAAGCATTGCCATACAACGTGGCAATGCCGCCAGTCTTTTGGGTACACTTCCAGTCGACAGCGATGCGGATGAATTTTTTGACGCCATATTTTAGGGTTTATTTAGTTAGGAGATTTTATTTTTATTTCTAGTGTATATAGTTAGTTAAGTATTTATGGAATAAAAATTATGTAAAATTCAAAAAAAAAAAAAAAAAAAAAGTCGCTTATTGAATATCTTTAAATCATTTTATTTGTCAAATGTGTTCATAGAACCAACTCGAACAACTACAACAACTGCTACATGTATTGATAAGGTTTTTTGTTGCTGCAACTACTTAGAAAAGCCATTGTAAATTGTCTTCCTTCCGATCACAGTGGGCTAACGGTAATTTTTAAGTCAAACATACCAAGTGTAGATACAATCCAGACCAATAACAGCTGGTAAATTAAATAAATTTTATTTAATAGCACTCTAAGCAGCAAGTTAAGTAATCGGAATCTTACGATAGACAATGGTAATATTTTATATAAAGATTTTTTTTCTGTAGTCAAAACTGAGTTCCACAATACGTTTACAAAGAAAACTAAAACTATCTGCTAAGTTTTTACTGGGCGACTAAAGGACTCAGAAAAAGTAGGGAACGTCTTTACGAGCTGTATGGCCTTAAGCCTTATAATAACACTGAAACTTTGAATAATAATGTAGCAATCTGTTCAAAAATTTATAAAAATACTTGTAAGGTTGCTAAGGCTCTATACACAAGCAATAAGGTTACTCAAATCAGTAGAAAATAAAATAAAGACGGTTTGGAAAATTATAAATAATGAAACAAACAGAACCAAAAGACATAATATTTATTACACATTGGTGACTTGTTATGGTGTTATTAGCGATAACCAAAAAGTTGCTCAAGAATTTGTTAATTTCTTTACCAGTATCCCAATTAAAACTACTGAAGCCTTAAATTCCTCGCCTTCGCTTGCTTTTGATTTATTACAGGCGAACGTTTCAGCCTGCCCGACTGAATTTAATTTCAAGCATATAAACCCCACAGTAGTAATAAAGCTTTCAAATAAATCAAAATTAAATTGATAGAAGATCTGTGGGGGTTGTCTGTCAAAGTTTGTATCTCAATTATTGAGACTATAGCACCGTACTTAGCTTTAATATTTAATTTGTGTGTGGATCAAAGAGTTTTTCCCGACCTAACTAGCGCGTGTCAGACTCTTAGTGACTAAAACCTATCCGTGTTCCTTCTAAAGCCCTTTGCTTTCCAGGGCCACGGTGACTCTTTCGACCAAATTCCGCAACCCTGGCAGGCTCTGGCCCTACCGGGCCCCGTCTCCTATGCTGACATCTCTTTGGGGCACGCGTGAAACACAACGCGCCATCGACTCGGGCCTGTTGGTGATCGGACTGCGAGCCACCCAACGCTCGCCGTCCGTAGGCCCGCGCCTACGGTGGCCGGGGACCAAACTGCGACTCCCGGTGCCCGACGTTTGACTCAGGGCTACAGTGGGATCCTCATTTGTCATCTCTTGCAGGACGGCTAAGCTCAGCAGCATATCATCATCGGCCTAGCCTTTTCGGTCGGGTCGGCTTCGAGTCAAACCGGATTCAGCTGAATACCAGTGTTTTACGTGGAGCGGCTGCCTACCAGACCTCCACAACCCATTAACTGGGTAACACGGTACTCCTTGGCAAGACTGGTGTCAGATTATCTGGCTTCTGACTATCCGTAACGACTGCCAAAGATCTACAAATGACAGCCGGGACCAACGGCTTAACGTGCTTTCCGAGGCACGGAGAAGTCTCGGTATGTTAAGATGGTCACCCATCCACAGACCAACCTCGGCAAGAGTTGCTTAACCTTAAAGATCGACCCGTGCGGCTGTTAATATTTAGCCACGAGCTCAGCAGCATATGCTGTTAGGTAAATCCGCCAATATACAGATGTTGATACCGCGAGACTAGTCTATTTTAGTTACTTTCATAGTATCATGTCTTACGGTATGTCTATGGGGTCTATGGGGACGGGCTGCAAACATTGAGTCAATATTTGTTCTGCAATCTCCGCCGGCGCGATTCTCTAATGGAACCGTTTTAAGAATATTAACATCATGACGGTACCTTGTCAATATATCTATGAAAACTCCATGTACGTAAGAAAGAATCTGCATCTTTTTAATAAACGAGGCGACAGTCATAACTATGTCACTAGAAATAGAAACCAATTAGTTCAACCAGGTTTCAGACTTGCTAAAGTAGCCACACCTTTCATGGGGTACTGTTGAGAATGTAACAACAAAATACCAGCATCCCCTGATGATAAGAAATTAATAAAACAAAATTTAAATCTTGTATTAAACGTATACTACGCAGGCAAGCATACTATGAGTTGGAAGATTACATTGACGATAAAAATGCTTGGCTCAATGCTGGTCCTACTCCACAGCCAGTAAGGCGGACAAACTAATCTTTTAGCAGTTGTAAGATCGCTGAATATTGTAAGACCATAATATAATTTTCATTGTTTAGACTCAATTAATTTAGCATTGTATAATTTCATGCATTAACGGCACAGTGTGAGTACTGTGTACCTTAAATTATTATTTTTCTCTCCAATGTGCCCCGGCGGTTGAGACTGTCATGCTCACTTAAAAGTCTGGCTGATGGTGCTGGATCATTTGGCACTCTTCAAAGTGGTTGAGCCGAATAGTGCTAGCGCAGGCGTCATATTGCTGAGCGAGCGCCTTCAGCTAGGACTAGTCACGTCTCAGCTGCCACGGTTTATTTTAATTAATGTTCCATGAATTGTTGCTTTTTATTTTTTACTTCGGACGCTTGATCGTGCAAGTCCTTCTACATCGTTCTCACATATGTGTATGTTTGTATAATTTTCACACAAATGATGTAACAATATCATTGTAAAAAACATTGATTTAAAAGAGTGTCCGTGGAGTTTCTTGCACGTTCTTCTCCATAGAGATCTACGCTTTGGAATGTGTAATTAGCTGCATCTCTTTGGAAAGACCGACCTTGACTATTCAAAAGTGCCTGTAATGGTTTAATTGAAAAAAATGCTTTGACTTTGAGTTTGAATGCACGTCCCTTGTAACAAAGTGCATCGACTTCCTGAAGCAGAAAGTTTGCGGTTATAAGCGGCGGGTTAACCGATACTCGCAGAATGGCATGTTCCAGAGCGATGATAGGTGGCGAAGCATCTGGTCGGTACCCGTCTGTCACACCGAGGGTGGCTGGATGCGCGGTGTCGAGCGCGTGTGCGATGCTATTGAAAAAGTCAGTCAAGACCAGAAATGGAAAAAGTCAGCATCACTATTCAAGATATAGCCAAATCAGTCCGTTCGTTACCAAATTGGAAGTCTCCGGGACCAGACGGACTGCAAAAATTTTGGCTCAAATGGCTCACACGCGCTACTGGCATCTCAATTCCAGTCATCCGTGGAGTCTGGGTCGCAACTACAGTTTCAAATAACTAGGGTTACACACCTGCTACATAAGACAGATAGTTCCGTGGAACCTAAGAATTTTAGACCGATTACACTACAGCCTATAAACTACTTACATCCATCCTGAGAGCGAAAATTAATGACCATATTGAGAATAATTCGGTTATGTCCGCCTCTCAGAATAGATGTAGGAAGGGGTCCCACGGCACGAAGGAGCTACTCCTCATCGACTTGGCCATAAGTTAACAGGTTCGTCGATCCCGCAAAGATCTGTCAACATGTTGGATAGATTACAAGAAGGCCTATGACTCTGTGCCAGATACATGGCTCATGAGGCTGTTGGAGTTGTGTTTTCTCAGAAGAAAATTATTGCATTAAACTTAGTAATTTCATACAATTTTAACTTTCGACATATTACGGTAAAATAGTTTCTACAAAAACTGCTTGTTACGATAAGTCTATTTTAATAATAACATTAACATTTATCCATAAAGTAGGTTATCGTGCTATATCGCTAAAAAAATATAACGTGCAAAATGTTGACGTAATTAATCTTTAAAACTGTTAAAGTTTTCAAATCCGATTTTTTTGCCTCCACAAGTTACTGTAACGCGCATAATTTGTATTTGCATACACAATCGAGTGCTCACGCGACGGCTTACACCCGAACACGTATTTAACTCGTCAGCCTTACTAACCTTAGGTATTAAACCAATTTTTAAGTCACTCACAAGAAACATGATATGTTTTACAGTTTAGCTGTACGTTATCACGCGCTTTCGTGACGTTTTAAAAGTGGTAACAACACCACTAAAATAATAAAAGGACATTTGGGGTCCTTGACCCGAGTCCCAATGAATTGCGTTCCACTAGCTTGTTTAGCTTATAATATCGGAACATAAGTTTGTTATAGGCGGTATGAAGTTATCTTCATACCGGTAGAATATCCGAAAAACAACGGGCAACCCAAGATCGTTATAATTTTCTCCACCCCTTTGTTCGTGACACAAATCCATTACGGACAACAGGTATCAAATATTGGCCAGTTTTTTTTAATAAGTATATTTTGTTTTGCAATATTACTAGAATGTTATTCATCGTGTTATTAATCGTAAGTGAAGAGCCACTCTAAAAAAGCCAGCTAAAAACAGCGTCTGGTAGGTAAGTATTGATCTTTAGTAGGATATTTGTGATCAGCGATTATATACATCCTATTGTATTACCGGTTCGAACTCTTACTGTTATTAAATAAAAAAAATAAGGAGGTTTCTACGGAGTTTATATACATGCACGGCGGTCATAATTAAAAAAATTAAGACAGGATTTAATAAAATCGAATGATGTCATGTCGTTAGCCGATAAGTGCACTAACTATAAATAGGTCCCGGAAAAGAAATTACTTTCTTTATGTTATGTAACTCGTAAGTTAACACAGTTTATAATATTCCCATCACACGTGCACCTATATCAGTGACTCGTTAAGTGACCGGTCATTAGTGTAGAATTGCTTAGAATTATTTATATATTTGACTGTGGCTATCTAAAAGTGGTTCAGATACAAAAAGACGACGTAGAGTGTTTTAAAAGTTAATAGACATGGTGCCGATAAATGACTTTTTTTTTAGTGGCCTTTCGCAGTTCAACCTATGAGGTTGTCGACTGCTTAACCGGGCTTGCCTTAATGTAAACATTAAAGCCTCCAGCCAGGGCTTAGCAACAGTGCTGTCGTCTGCAAACCCAAAATAACTAGGCTTTAGTAGGTATTAATAAGCAGCTAGAAAACTCTTGCTGAGAGTTCTGACCCTTATGGGTCCAGAGCATTAATATCCAACTGACTGGACGAACACGAACAGCTATCAGTAACCACTTGGGTGGAGCATTCTCTAAAGAAGTCTGCAATCCAATCGCGCAGACTGGCGGGTAGACCAAAGGAACGTAGCTTCACAATAACGCACTCGTGCTGTAAAAAGACTTGAGATGTCGTAGAAGATGGTAAGCACTTTCTTGTACATCTCGAGTTCTCACTCGACACGCGCTTGTCACGTACAATCACTTATTACTAAATACCCCCTATCACAAATATATCACACCTCCACCACAATACAACAGTATATCTATACCATATAATAACACAATTAAACACAACCAATACAACCACAACAATATCAACCTGAGGTTACTGATAATAATTCTTAACTATTCAAACAATTTTTAATCTATCTACTGATTTACGAGTTCGCTTAGGGCAAGGAGTCTCCGGCGGCGGAGATTGTGGTTGTAAATCAATCAGAGACTCTTCAAGAGTATTAATGTCCGGATTTGCACTTCCTTCCTTATTCCTGGTAGTCGCCTCTGGTGAAGCTACCTTTACTACCCGTTCTAACCCCTCGCTAAGTGGCTCGACCACACTCTCTCCCCCATGACCTGTATTGTCCACAGTCTCTGGACAGGTAGCATAAGATAAGCGTGACCTGCGGCGCATTTGATCTACATGTCGTTTTAGTGATTGACCGTTATCCTTTACCACTGAATATCTACGAGCACTGTCTATCCGTTCCATGATACCTTTCACCCACCTATCACTAACACTATATTCACGAGCCCAAACTGAGTCACCCTCCTGGAAATTGCGGTCTGTTCCTCCCGCGAAATCCATTTGTCGTATCTGGGTTTGATGAACTCTGTCTTTGGTGACCAGGTTTGTATGCAGTAAATCAAGCCTGGAGCGTAATGGACAGAAACGTTTTTAGTGCGGTGTCGACATCTACACAATCTCTATGCCCTTTCTTAATAGCCCGCATGCAAAGCTTGGCTGCATTCTCCGCAGCTCCGTTTGATGATGGGTGGTAAGCTGGTGAAAAAAACTGTTTAATGCCGTTATTTTTTAAGAAAGTTTCAACTCTATACTAGTGAATTGTGGGCCTTGGTCAGATTCAAATTCCTCCGGTAACCCAAACCTAGCTAATGTAACCTTTATAACATTTTATGCGTTAGTACGCGTCATCTCAAAAACTTGTAGCCATTTTGAAGAAGAATCAATAATAACTAAGAAGTGAGAAGACCTTTATATGGGGCTTGCTTGTCCAGGGGCGCGCGTGATACTGCCACGGCTGTATCGGAGCTCGCGGCGGCGCGTCCGCCTCCGCTGCACAAGTCTCACATTGTTTACATTAAGTTTCCACGGCGGCGTCAATATTGACGCGGCCATCACCGGAATACCGACTTTATCACCAAAAATATAAGTAAGTGGCTTGTGATTGGTTTTTCATATGATTTACGACCTTAAAGATATTGATGCCTCTCGATCTATTTGTGAGTAGGCCCGCTCGGCTTGCGAGAGCGCGCGCGATGCGTACGCCATGGGACGCTCGCCCCTTGCCCTTATGTGCGATATCACAGCTCCTACGCCTACACTGCTCGCGTCTATTGTTAAAATAATAGGTAACTCCGATGTTAACTCCCCCCGCGACGTCTAAGAGGAGCGCTCGTGTAATAATACGCGCCACTACCCCGGGTCTTATGTGATGGTGGACGTACCCGAGTCCGCTGGTGCTGAACCCATTTAGGGGGGACGGAAAAGGGCTCTAACCCCCCCGGGGCCCGTAGTGCCTGCTCAATGAATCTCCCTCTTCCTTTCCGCTCCTTTCTGCGATAAGAATTTTATCAGATGGAGATCACCGGGTCCCCCGACGGTGCACTGCCGCCCACGAAGTGAATCACAGCCGGCAACGTCAGATCGCTTGCCACTTCCGAAGCGAGCTCGGCTTGATTCCTCACACACACACACTGCAAGCGTATGCAGCGCCGTGTCCTCTCAAAAATGAACGCAGTGATGACAACGTCCCGGAGGACACGGTGGAGCATACAGTGGAGGTCTGCCCTGCTTGGGCTAAGCACCACCGCGTCCTCATCGAGATGTTCGGCGGCGGCAACCTCTCGCGTCCGGGCCTGGTTGAATCCATGGTCCGGAGCGAGGAGGCTTGGGAAGAGGTCACCTCCTTCTGCAAAGCAGTAATGCTAGCGAAGGAGGAGGCGGGCCGCGCGAGGGAAAGGCTAGGTGAAAAAAGTGATGACAACGTGCGTCTGGCTCCTTGCGTATGCGATGCAGGTACTTTCCCAAGTATTCATGCCCCGAGAGAACCTGTTTCACCCTTATGACTGAGAGCCGTGCCTCCTCCCAAGCCAGTTGTCGAGCACCGGGAACTCCATCCCTTGCTGCAACACATTCGTCACGGATTTCGTGTACTACGTAGAATCAACCTAAGAAGATCAAGTACGCTGTCAACAATAATATGCGAATAAAGATCACATCCCATCCCAATTTGCTGACTTGTATCGCCAAACAAAGAACTTTAAAATACGTTTATCAATACTTTTGAGCATTTTAATTAATGAACGTTATAAATATCTTAAGGGATTTTTATGAATAAGACTGTTACCTTACAATAAAACATGAGAGGAATCGATAAGCACGTCTGGTTGATTTCTATATTTCCAATTTGATTCAACGGTAAAATTTTAACTGGCCTCTCATTGGATTTTTAGATACGTGTAGGTACGTCTAGAAAAAAGGTTTGTGTGATTTTTTTTAATGCAAACGTCTGTAGGAAGCGCACATGCGCTTTCTTCTGACGTTTATCCGTCTCCGTCCGTCATCCATTCGTCGCCTGTTTATGTAAACAGGCTTCGAGAACTTCTGCAGTTCTACCTCTATATCATCCTGTCAACACCAAGTTAAGAGTTACAGAATAAAGGCGATCGTTCTCAATTTCGTACCTTATAACCCCAGTATCATAATTTATAGGACAGGCTGGTTAGCCAGCAGAAACAAAATAGATATTTTTTGATCCACAGTATTTTTTAGTAATGCATTAACATAAATCAAGCGCTGTAAAGAAAAATCTAATATTTTAAGTGGTTGTGAATTAATGGATTAAAAAGACTTTACTTTAAAATTCTCTTAGTGAATTTTCAACGAGCTTTCGAGTCAATTGGTTTTCAATGCTTTTAATATGTACTACGAAAAGAAGCTTGCAATGAAAACAGGCAACGAAATCAAGCCATTCATGGCTTATCTTGATGCTTATATAACACCGATATTATTTGCGTTACTCCTTCTTACATCAAAACGGGTCCTAAGGGATGCTTGAAGCTCGATCAATAATTGCGCCTTTTTGTACAATCATAGGTAAGGTACACAGCTATATCTAGGACCAAAAAAAACCTGTTAAATGTAAAGGTTTGAATACATACTGGCTGTGGAATAATATAGACCAAATGTAGGTACTGAATGTTAAAGAAGCGCGGGAAATCGGCAGGCAACGAAATGAAACCCTATTACCGAAAATACAAGAGCAAAGATGTGATGCCGCGTTTACCGCGCAGGGCGGGTTAACCTCGCCCCAAGGTACGGCGGCGTCTATTTTTAGAGAGCTGAAAATGGCGTCAAATCTCTTAAAAATTTAAGTCCAGTGCGTATGTTAGAGGCGGCGTTCTATATGTATAGCGCCGGTTACAGAAAAGTTGGAGACTTTTGGGTAAAAAGGAACCTTAAAATTACCTCAAGTCGTCAATGCCTCATATTCACATTACTTTTAGATATTTACAGATCACCAATTTTGCTCAACAATGATTTGTTAACTCATTAAAAGGAAATGGTTTATAATTAAACCAGCTCCGGCGCAAACGATTTATATTTCAGACTAGCTTTTTCCCGCGACTTCGTTCGAGTGGAATAGTTACTTTCGGCAGCCGTTTTTATTTTTAAGATACATTTTTTTTTAAACGCTGGGTAATAATTTTATTATGTTTATTTATTTTTTATCAAGTGGCTAAATACAAAGGTTCATTCATGGTTTTATCTTCAATAATGACGTGCTCCCAAACAAATTTTCATCCCCTATTTCAACCCCATTAAACCAATTTCTCGCGTCAAAAGGTAGCCTATGTCCTTCTTTGGTTTATTTTATCTCTATACCAAATTTCATCTAAATCGGTTCAGCGGTTATTGATTCCCCATATAAACTTCCACCCCCTTTTCACCCCCTTAAAGGATGATTTCTGGGATAAAAACTCCTTTATCAGGCTCTAGACTATCTCTGTACCAAATTTCATTTAAATCAGTTCAGTAGTTTAAGCGTGATAGAGTAACACACAGACAGACAAGAGTTATTTTCGCATTTATAATTCGCGAGAATATTATTTGCCACCCCTCTTCACGATGCAGTTGAATTCACAAAATATGCTTTATTATTGTACTAACTATAAAGGAGTTCTCTTTGTAAAGATTCGTATTAACCCAAGAAATACGAATCTTTGATACAAATTTTAAAATACCCAAATCGTGTTTTGGTGATACTTTTGAAAACTTATAATGACAGCTTTTATTATTTACTTCGGCCAATATTCGTACCAAGTTTCACGTACATTGGCCCAAGGATTATTCCTTGGGTAATGTTGGGGGTGTCAAACTTTGTATGGAAGAATCTTATGATTCTTCCATATAAAGTTTAATACCCCTTAATTCACCTATTGAGGGGAGATGTCAAAAACTAATAACGGCAATCTTTATAATTTACTTTGGTCAATATTTGTACCAAATTTCAAGAAAATTAGCTCAAGGAATAAGTTTTCATACAAAATTCTAACCCCTATTTCAAACCCTTAGGGGATGAATTTTCAAAAATCCTTTCTTATCGAATGCCTACGTCATATAAGACCGTCCAAGTTTCAGGTATCTACGATCAGCGGTTTAAGCTGTGCGTTGATCCGTCAGTCAGTCATTCAGGACAAAGCATTTTATATGTATAGATTGAAGGCTAAGAACAGTACTAATATAATGTACTACCTATAGCTCTCTTTCGGGTGGGTTACATTGTTTTTGCTCGAAGAGAATGTGTTAAGCATTATTCACAAAAAATAATACCATAAAGCAGTTCAATTAGAAACCTTAATTTTTCTTACAAAATCCGAACAGATTTTCAAACTAAATGTCCCCGTATTCAATTACCGCCCGCATAAATGGCTTTAACAATATTTTTCACCCGGTATTCCAATAGAACATTTTATGTGATAAAAAAAGTAGCAGTGCAAAGTAAAAGTTGGCCGAGAACATCCACATACCGGACTTTGCAGCGTCACACTTTAACACAAAGCCGATATAAAAATATCTCAGAGATATGGTACATTGACCAGATATGCATATTTGTTTGATCCGCCGTAACAAAATTTTAAGCTTGTGGGTTGCAGCTGGACCGGGAGCTCCTCCTGGAAGCTTCGATCGTGCAGGCCTGGGTGTCACTACCGGACAAGCCTGCTGGCACCAACGACGGGGCGGAGTTCCGGGAGACCATGATCGAGATATGTAACGTGACAATGCGCCGGATTCGGGCAGGACGCGCCCGCCGCGAGATGTATTGGTACTCGCAGGAGCTGGCATCGCTGCAAGGCGTGCGTAGCTTCATGGCGCCCGTACACCAGGCACCGCAGGCTCCGCATTCCCACTCCGGATGCGCAGGCCAGAGAGGTGGAGCTGTACGGGGAGTACAGAGTCCCCTTCGCGAGGGGAGCATACTCCTCCGCCTATGGCTTCGCCACCTGCGGTGCCCGATGCGGATCACACAGAAGACGGCGACGACAATGACAATGTTCTCATATATAGAAGCAACAAGGTTAATTTAACCAGGATTTTTGTAAACATAAAATGATTCAAAAGAGTGTCCGTGGAGTTTCTTGCACGTTCTTTTTAATCCCCGACGCAAAAAGAGGGGTGTTATTAGTTTGACGTGTCTGTCTGGGTGTGTGTCTGTCTGTGGCATAATAGCTCCCGAAAGGATGAAGCGATTTCAATTTAGTTTTTTTTTCTGTATTAAAGGTGATTTATGTGCGAGTGTGTGAAATGTTTGACGAAAATCGGTTGAGCCACAAGTTGTGGGGGGTGAAAATGGGGAATACCGAATATCTGAAAATATACTCGAGTAACCGAATATATCGACATAAGATAAAACATATCGACATAACCCAATGTCTGCAAATATAATCGAGTGGGGTCTCAAATGAAAGCGCACTGAAAGAGAATGTTGATGACTTAATCGAGATCTTAGGTTAATCTAATATATATAATATTCTCGTGTTACAATGTTAGTTACCATACTCCTCCGAAACGGCTTGACCGATTTTTATAAAATTTATATGCATATTTAGTAGGTCTGAGAATCGGCTACTGTCTATTTTTCATACACCTAACATTTTATTTTATTATTGTTTTATAATGTGGCATTACAAAATACATACAACCCTAAATTTTCACCCTTCTATCACCAACCCCTATTTTTAATAGCGATATTAATACTTTAATTATTTTCTACTCTCGGCGGTCGATAGTTGATCATTTACCACTCGATCTGTTTGACATTATTTACTATTTGTTTGGTAGAAAGCGCTAATCCTAGGAAGTCTATTTATTGAGGAAGGCTATAGGCTATATAACATTACGCTAAGACCAATGACAGCCGAGCATTCATGAAAATAGTGACGCAGACGAAGTTGCGTGGGTCAGCTAGTAACCTATAAAAAGTATGAAATAAAAAATTAAATTTAAATTTAAAAAACCCCCGACACAAAAACCTAAGTTCCTTTTAAAAAATAAAAAAAACTCAATCTTAAAGTACCTAAGTATTTTTAAATAATTTAAAAAAATACGTCGCATTCGGGGACCAAAATAGGTAGGCATGTGATACTTATAAAAAAAATTGTAGATTATAAATAATTTGGAGCACTCTCCCAACGCGACGTATTTTTTTTTGAATTATTAATACATACTTAGGTACTTTAAGATTGAGTTTTCATGTCTAAACTAAACGTTTAATTATGTCAGTAATTGCACAGATTTACGATCCACTAGGATTATTGGCATCAGCGCAAAGGTCTTATTAAAAAAATATGGCTTGCTAAAATAAGTTGGGATGATGAAGTCCCAGTGAAATTGCATGTGTCTGGTATAACTTTACTTCGTTACAATATTTGCCTGAAATAGTGCCGCGTTGTATCATGTATACTAGATAATGATGTAAATAAAGAGTTACATATTTTTACCGATGCTTTTCATTCCGCATAAAGGAGCATGATACGTTAACATAAAAAATTGATGAGTCGCAAATTACTAGCTGATTATTATATGCTAAAATTAAAGTTCCATTAAGGCTTTAAGTATTCCATGGCTAGAACTATGTGGAGCTTTAGTTGGAGCTAAACGGGTGTGTGTAATATGTGTTTTTTTTTTTGAAATATGACAACGAATGATATAATTTAGTTTGATATAATTTATGTTTGTTATAATCATCAATTATTATAACAAGTATGATATAGGTACATCCAAGAGATATAATTTCATATAATACAACGATCACATAGTCTATTTCAGCAAATATACATAGTGAAGTAAAAACCTTTTAAAAATTAAAAAAAAAATAAACGATTAAATCGCAAAATTATGTATCTTATTGTAAATTGTGTAACTTGCCCTTGTAGTGATACAAGGGTTAAAAAAAAGACCTAGCGACCTAACCTACCCGTGTAGGTACTTAGTTTGTTTACCGTTCAATACTAAATTATTGGCAGTGAACGAATTTTGGATCTACAGCAGATCCAAAATTCGTTCACTGCTTTTTAACCCTTGTATCACTTCAAGGGCAAGTTACACAAATACATTTTATTCTTACTTTTTATCAAAATCATTAATGCCGTGTTTCAACATCATAGGAAAAAGCATTAAGATATTCCATAAAAACTTTAACTCCACCTAATATACACATCACTAACAGCACCTATAAAAATAATAACATAATTACTTTTTCAAAACCAGTGGGGGTTTTGAAAAAGTAATTATGTTATAATTTTTTATTTATTTAGCTCAGTATTTGTACTAAGTTTCCTCCCTGCGTCTTGGAGCTCCTTGTTGTTCTCCTCATCGCTGCCGCAGTGGCGAAGTTATCAACAGCCTCAGACACCACGGCCTATCATGAAGCCGTAGTGCGGGTCGCATAGCGCGGCAAGCGAATATTAACGACATCATCCGACAAGCTCTTATCGGCAAGGCATCGGCGTTCCGGCTGTATCTAATACAGCCGAAACGCCGATGCCATGCCCATGCCACCTTGTGTCCTGGCATGGCATGGTTATTTCCTTGGAAGATGGATAGGCCATTAGTGTGGGATGCTACTCGTGTCGATACTCTTGTACCATCCCATTTTTCTAGCTTATCGTGCTGTGCTGGTGCTGCCGCTGCGGCTGCGGGGAACCTCAAGCGGCGGAAATATAATAACCTCGTTGGTAGTTATACTTTCTAGCCATTTGGGGTTGAAACTCTCGGTCGTGTGGTCCGTGTGCTCATAACTTGAAGATGCTTAACTACAGAAAATAAAACATTAAAATCTTTATACCAGTCCTTATTTACAAGTCCGGGTACCAACTCTAAGAAAAAGAGACAATCTCTAGCAAATCAACACAACATACCTTCTACACCTTCCCTTTTACTGTCATCCAAATTGCAAGTCGATACCAATGACTACATAAGTGGGTTCTCCTTCGATCAAGAAATTGTTACCCTACACCAGCCATTAATGATTGCACAGCTTGAGATAGCGGCCCTCACGGACCGTATTGCAGTGTTAATGCAAAGTAATTGCAATGTCTGTGCACCTGCTATTCGTCATGAACTAAAGCGGGATACTGTGAACGTAGCCAAAGCTCAAATATGTGCTGTCGCAGACGGGCACAATATGGTTGAAGAGTAAGTAGATGAGAGAAGTGGAGAGAAAAAGAAAGTTAGAAATAATTATTATTTTAGGAATGAAAGGATAAGAAGCTTGTGATCCTTAGTAGCAACTCAACCAGCAAAATGCTATCAATTAAAGTACCAGATAATTTGGCGATGCTTTTCAAATATATTATGCCATTACATAAAAAACAAACTGTGGCGTAGAACAATTAATATGCGTATTTTTGATTGGAGGATAAACTAAGAAAATTAACCTATTACTGAGATAACTGTGTCATCCAAATGAGAGGTGAAAATTTTAAGACCTCATACTTTAAATCCATTACTTTTCACTTATTTAACGTTTTTATTAGATGAACGTTTTTAATAGATGACTTAATCGTACCAACAAAATTAATAGTTTTACCCTCTAAGAGGTAATATAGAATTTGAGGTGCCACTTTGACGTGATAGATGATGATGTTGTAATGTAATAAGTTAAAAATACGTGTATCATTTGTTTAGGTGACAAAAGAAAATACCTTAGCTCAAAAAAAATCAATTCACACTATACTTGGAGCTTAGTTTTGGTCGTATTTTCTTGTTACGTTTATTACACAACTACCACCGGTCGATAATCTGTCTTGAGGGATATAAAGAGTATGACTGTAGTCTTCCTGCTCAAGTCAATCTGCAACATCACCTTCCCCACGGATTTGACCTTGGCTCCTCCTGATGATGTAAAGGAAAAGCGATGTCTGTGGTTCCCATCGTGTATAAGAACATGGTAGATAATGCAGCTCAAACATCCTCGCTTGCAGGACTTTGTTTGATGCAGTTGCGTCACGATCGAATCTACTTTCCCTCAACGAGAGCACAGCTGTCGTTGTCTAATTGACTGGTTTTAGGAGCCAGCTTCTCAATAATCGATGCCGCACTAGGAGTGCTTAGCGACGGTGTATATTTGTATTCCAATGCATCCTCGAAGCAGTGTTTGACTGAGAAATTCAGCAGACGCGTAAAGATTTCTTCGTACTTTTCTTGCTGAAGCAAAGGTCTTTTAAATTGTTTTGCACTAATTTAACCATGTACTGCTCGATTAATTAGTTTATTATGTTTGTATTTACATTTTTTTGACGCAAATTCAATCATGAATAACAAGAGCTGTTTAACGTGAGTCATGACATGTCGATATCAATTACATATCGAGCGGTCCCAACCACTCTTTGAATCACGAGTGTAAATGCACAAAATGGCGGATTACATATTTTTTCACAACTTTCTAAATATGGGTGGCGTTTGACAACTGCCTCAATATGGGTATCAAATGAAAGGGCTTGACTAGTAGAATAATGTACATTATATTGAAAGGGAATGAGGAATATTTACTAACGAAATTAAAATAAAAAGATGTAGGGACCTATGTATGTTATGTATGTCTATACTACTATTATTTGTCTGATCAATGCCCTAGATTGATGAGGAAAGTGGAGTGATGACTGATACCAAAGACCTTGTTGTTTTTTGTTAATTAAAAACATGAAATAAAAAATAAATTTAAAAAAACCCCGACAAAAAAACTTTAAAAAGTAAAAAAAATAATTGTATTGATCCTTTTATTTTAATATTGCTACAATTCTTTGGGCCAAGCGTCTTCGCCTGGGGAGACCACAAATTTTTGTAACTACATACTTAGTATAGTAGCGGTCCCCCGAGACGATGACGCTTGGCCCGAAGAATCGTACCTATATTAAACCAAAAGAATTTTTAAAGGACATTTTAGTTTTTGCTTGTTAAAGTTATTTTGTTGGGGGGTTTTTTAAATTTTTAATTTAATGCTAGAGATGACGTAGTGAAAAACTCGCCCGCAAGATTGCGAGAATCAGGTCCCGTAGCTATGAGTATGTCGTGTTGCGCTTTTTTTATAGTTTCTTACACTGCACCATGCGTTACATACGGACCGCGGTGCGGTGTGGTAATTGCCTTAAAAGTTTTCACTTTTGTCGACAGTCCCTATTGAATACGTGTAATTTTAGTCACGTAAAAGCATAGAAGAAAACCTTAAATCCTTTAGACGTCATTGTAGTTATCCTTTCCAGCGTCGAAGTAAGAGTTTTATTAAGTGAATCTTTCAAAATGTTATATCTTTATTATGAACAAAAAAAAACAAAAAATGCTTGGCTGTTTTTCTCTTATATTATGAACACAGCCTTTATTTTCCTTTATGTTACTTTTATGTTACTGTGGCATAAAAATAACATAACTGAAATGGTCCAAAATTTTGGTTTTGACCCATATAATAATAAATCCACTTACTGCGTCCAATCATCGTTATTCATACCAATTATTCGGTTACCGCTGCCAAAATACATACAGTAATGACACTAATTTTTTTTTTTTTTTTCAGGGGTGCCGGTGGGGGAGGAATGTTCGGCGATGTCAATATTTCAGCCATTTTGGATTCGTTTAGTATAAGCTACGACAAAAGAGTAAGACCAAACTATGGAGGTTAGTATAGAATGATAAATTAAAACCTTGCGTAAAATAGGAACATTAATAGAATCGTTACTTTTTAAAACAGGTATGTAGCGTTATTAGGGATAAAATAAATGCAATAATATCACAAGTGCTATTCAAACACTGTAGTCTTAATTAAAAGCGTTTAAAAAAAACCGGTGAAATCAAGTTATAGTGCAGAATAACAAATTAAATGAAATTCCATTTTTGCTTGTAGGTATCTACCTAATGTTTCTCGAAATTCCTTAAATACGGTTGATCGTGTCCGAACGAAAAAAATTTTCTGGCAAAACTAAAACCAAGTATTCGGTCACACTTCTCAATTTGATAAAACCGAAATTTACCCGCTTGGTTACAGAAAACTGGTAAAAATGTTAAGTGTCTAAAATATAGTTAGTCTGATAATATTGAGGCCGCAAACAGAGTGAGGGTCCAGCGCGGTAGCGACAGCAGGGGGTTTATCTGTTCTGTAAGTTCGAAGTCCGTAGTTTTGGGCGTTTTCTACTCCGTATCTACCTACGGACTTACGATTAGCCCGATCTCGAACTAAAAATGAATAACAACACGATTTGACAGTTGTCCCTACAACCGATGTGTTTTTATCCGTCCGAAAAGTTGAATTTGATACTTGTTTTCACGGATCGTTATGTCATTTGATACGACAATAAAATAGTTATCGTGCTGGTGGACGAAAGTTCAAAATCCGAAAATATGGCTGCTATATTAATGCTCAAAGAAGCTCTATAAGAAAAGTGGAGGCAACGTCGGTTATACTTGCGCCAAAACTTTCGGTTGGCGAGTATTCCCGACGTTGAGTTCATAGTTAACTATAGGCTCACATGGGAATGATTCAAGACTTGTGTGAGGATATAATACCTCTTTTGCCTCAACAAATACGATGAAATGGTGTTGACCAAAATGAAACGGAACACTGTGATATAAAAAACCGGCCAAGTGCGTGTGAGACCCCGCAGTGTAGGGTTCCGTAGTTACCCGTCTCCTAAACCATGCCAGAAAAGTACTAAACTTATTATAACACATTACAAAGTTAGAAATGCTCTTGGTTTTTCTATGGAATTATTAGGACTTTTTATTTACCTAGTTCCTAGGTCTACTATTACTCATTTCCTCGTGAAGCCTAGGTAGCGGTAATAGATTTCCTTCTAAATTGGTTATATGCTACTCCTACTACCTACCATGAAAAAAATTTCACGTATCCAAATACCTGTTACCCTCCCTGGCAGGGGGGACACTTGACTCTAACAAAAATATTAAGTATTTTAAATTCCACAATAAAAGCATGGTTTTTATTTAAACTTATTACGTTACTTTTTATGTTTTTTTCTTGTATTTTAAAATACTATCAACACAACACAATAACAATCAAAGCAGTTCTTCTTTTATTTATCTATTGTAGTCTTACATTATTGCTAGTAACTTAGTTTTTCTTACTTCTCTACTTCAGTCTGTAATAAGTTCCTAATAATTTGAATAAAATTGACAATCAGCAATACACTATAACAATAAAAACATAGATTTCCAGTTTTCATTCAGTGATTTATTGAGTTGGAAGAGCAGTCTGCGGCTTCTTGCTAGGTCGTCATCAAAATGTTGCCGAACTCGTGGACCTGCACGACGAGAATTGAAAGCTGTAAACAAATTAAATAAATTATAATTAGATTCAAGTAATTTTCTGAAACATGATTTACGTTATCTCTTTTCTAGATCAATAATACTTACTTTGCTGTTTTTTCTTTGGCAACTCTCGGTCGAGTGCCTCGGTTGACATTGAGGGTTGCTCCTGGGAATGTGAGTTTGCAGGTATAGCAACAGATGTTTTGGTGGGTGTGATGAGAGAGCTGCTGGGTGTATCCTGTACAACAAAAACTGAATATGATTAACGGATACAACAAATTTATTTTAATTATGGCTTCTGTTATTTATATTAATTTAATTTAAAAAGTCACGGCAAAGACTCCATACAAAGTAATTATAAATACATTACTGCTGTTGTTTGTTGTTTATTGGAACAAACTTATCATATAAATTTTAATTATTACCTTTGGAACAGCTGGCACTCTTGCCTCAGTTTGGCTCTTCAAAACCCTCTCCCATATTGATAATATCCACAATTCCGCTTCGGAGAGGGTTCGGGCTACCGATGGGCCTCCACCCATCCAGCACATGCTGTCCGTCAGCTGTCGGCCGTCTGACAGCGCCAGCAGCTTTTTAGCCAAATGTTTTATATCAGCCCATACCTAAAATGATGATAATTTGAATAACTTACATAAAAAGCTAGTATACTCTTAGGTCCTCCTATGTCTAAGTAACATATTTGGGGATGTCTGATTATCATTGTATGCACATTACTGATGACAAGGCCATACAATCATATTAATAGTAATGTATTAAACTCACCCTTTGCCATTACTCCACGGAGTTTGTGCAACCTTCCCATTGAGTTAAGAGAGTTGCACAGGCTTTTCCACAGCCCGGTTTGAACGGATTCTCCGGTCGGTACCCCTCAATAGTCCGTGTGCCAAGTCGTTATTTTCGCTCATAAAATTGAAGAGTCTCAATTTATGCCAGAGTCCTGCTGGAGTGGTTGGAGCTGTTTTTATTTAAATTACCGATTTATCAAGCAAATTGATGCGAATTCAAGCTTTGTTTTGTTTACAGATAATGACATGAAGGACATTTCATTTTAAAATTGTCGTCAAAAAGAGAAAAGGCAAAAGAAAATGGCAAAAATAGTTCAATCCTGTAATTAAAGACTTAATAAAAAGTATAATGTTAAAGATGTGGTCATTTTCTAACGATTAAAATATTATTTTTTGTTTATTAAGCTTTAAAACCACAAAGTATGTAAACAGGTAATCGACCGGGAACATAGCGCAACTGTATCGTCATGTGACATTCGTTCACGAATACTGTCTATGATTCCGTTCGAAACTCATGAATTCGAAATCAATCAGGAGTAGGTTTACTCGTTAGTTTCGGACTAAAAAAAAATAAAAAATAAAAATTCGGATGGGCCCGTATCTTCGTTGACGGACTTAGAGAGGTGCGAAATATCTAATCCGCCCTTGTGGCCATACTACGGAACGCAAAAAGCGGTGACATCTGCGTGTTGCGGCCACAAGTGATCTTTGTAATTTTATTTTTTGCTGGTTAATACGTATTTTGTCATGATACAATCACCGCTTATCGTGACAATTAACTACATTTATATATCTTTTTTCTATTAATGTGTTCATAGCACCGAGTATTAAACACCTAGTAATACATTTAGCTGTCTAAAATCATCAAAAAAATATCTTCCATTGTTTGTAACCTCTGAAAAAACAACTGCCCGCTCCAACAACTGCCGATGTACTGTGTCCAACCAAGCGCGCCCGCTACCGCGCTTTTACACTGGTCGAGCACTCAAAAAATAGGCCAAGTGCGAATCAGTCGGGCGATTCTGTAAACATGTCAAAGTAAAGGCTTGGGTGAAGTGATCACGAGGTGAGCTGTCAATCCAACTTGATATGAATTGACAGCTCACCTCGTGATCACTTCACCCAAGCCTTCACTTCGACATGTTCGCAGAATCGACCATCAGACTCGTGTGTGAGAGAAAGAGTTACTGTTCTGAACGAATATTATATTTTTAACATGCACTTTAAAATCATAAACGCCTTATAGATTTTCCTAGATAGATAGAGATGTACAAGGTATCCTATTATCTGATTTTTTTTAAAGTTTTTTGGCTGTATTGTTTCGGAGATAAGGGTATGCCTGTCAATGTATTTTTTAACTATTAAAAAAATATTTTTGAGACCTTTACGATAAACCCTTTGATTTTATATGTCACACGGTGCAGTTGGAAAAACTTTTTTAAAATTTATTTTCCTACAAAGAAGTAGCCTCATTTTCAAAATGTATTTATTATCGTAACACGTCTGTGTTTGGGTCACAGACAGTTATATGTGTAGCAAATTTCAATTGAATCAAATAGATTCGGAAAAAATCGGTTGTGACGGATGGACAGACAGACAGACAACCGAGTAATCTTGTAAGGGTTCCATTTTTCCATACAGAGTTCCGGAACCCTAATAAAATGACGACGGTTGTACACTGACCGCCCTAAATCTGACTTCTTTCGTTCAGTCCATCCAAAGGTTGTCTGTAAAAGATTTCCCTGTGCGATAACACCGCCCATTGTACACTTGTTTTTATAAACGTTTTTACTGTGTTTGATAAGAGGTGTACAATAAAGTATATAATAAATAAATAAAAGACTAAAATGAATGATAATAATGGAATGCAAAGAATACTAATAAAGATAAATAGTGACCAAAAAGCGACTTCCAAGTCAAAATTAACTTTATTTATTGGACGACTTCACGATGGTTATACTAGTAGCCAACTAAGAGCTCCACTATCCACCTTTCTGGTCTTTATCATCAGATCCTTGTTACTGTCACTGAAATTGCAAAATCCATAAGATTGCAATTTGAGAGATTGTGAACTCTACATAAATTTTCAACTGAATATTTGGAATACTTTTTACGCATCAAAATTTGATAGTCTAGTCTCGAAGTCATACCGAGAAATTAACTGACACAAAATACTGACATAAAATGGCGACCAATCAGAGCACAAGTCTAAAATTTATCTGTTTTCGTGTGATAGTTAACCTGGAAACAAAGCTCTCATTGGTCTCATTCTCAGTCTCATTGGTCAACAAAGATCAATGAAGAGCCAAGTTTCCAATTTAACCATCACGCCAAAACAGATAAATTGTAGACCAGAGTGCTGATTGGTCGTCAGTTTATGTCAGTTCACAATTTCTCGGACCGGCACGGAGATATTATTGAATACAAGATTTTGCTTCGTATAATTGTAGAACAAACATTCATTTGAATATTTATCTAGTTTACAATTTCTCATGATATTTTGTAATCTTACATAGTTTGCAATTATTCGGTGATATTACCAACAACAATGAATAGTGCTCATCAAAACGATTTAAAACATGACGGCTAACGAGAGTGTATGACATAGTAGATTGTTATACAAGGGTCGAAATGAATCAATGGTGAAGGTATTTAGAGCGCAGCGAAGGCGGCTATAGTCCGAGTAGGAATTTATGACTTTCAGCCGTGTTAAATACTCTACTTTTCATTTCGAATAGAAGGAAAGTAAAAACTAGTCTGGTCTGCTCGCCGCATTATTAAATCATTATGTATTTCAGTATCTTTCCTTTGAAATTTCTGATGATTTACAATTACTGTATTTGCCTCTTCTTTAATCAAATCTGGGGTCAAAATTTCAGCCGGTCGATTCTGTAAACAGACGAAGTGAAGGCTTGGGTGAAGTGATCACGAGGTGAGCTGTCAATCCTTATAATCAAGATATCACCTGAGCACGAAGTGTGCTGTCATTCCATCTTGATTATATAGATTGAGAGCTCTCCTCGTGACCACTTCACCCAAGCCTTCACTTCGACATGTTTATAGAATCGACCAGCAGAATCGCTCGAACTCATGTTTAATTAAATATTATAGTCTATAAACCGAGATTTTGAATGTCGGTATACCTTACAAAGTTAGTATCCCGCCAAATTATACAGTATTTTCTAGGGTTCCGTAGTAAACAAAGAACCCCCTAGTTTCGCCAGGTTCGCCTATCCGTCTAGTACTAGAAAGTTGGAATTGGTATGGATGTAAATATTAGGCACGCCGATAAAGTCGTAAAATATACCTTGAAAAAAATAACTTTAGGGTACCTACCTACACGTAAAGTGGCGATGACTTTTTTATCGTCTATTCCATGGTGTAAGGTGTCGCAGGATAGGTTGTTTAAAAATAAGGGTGTGCGAACATCATTTTCCATCCAAAGATCCGTTTGCGAAATATAAAGCTTTAAAGTGCTGATTTTTGTCAGAGTCAAGTGCCCTCTGCCAGCTAAACGATTGTTTAGAGGGTAGTATATATAACAAATTTAAAAAGAAAACTATCACTTCTAAGTAGGCTTTACAAGTTAACGAGTTATAGTCGACAAACCTATAAAGTGTAACTAGATAGCTTAAATGTCATAATTATTTCTTAAAAAAATACTTAAGACTAAGTACGTTTATAACTTTGCAATCTTATAGAAAAATAAGCATATAATATTTATTTTTTGTCATGGTTTACGACACGGGTAACTACGGAACCTTTCACTTTGCATGGACCGAGACGCACTTGGCCGGTTTTAAAATTTTAAATATGGCACACACCGTCCCGCTCAATAGGTATTTTTTTATTTGCACTGGCCGTTTAAACACTCATAAGACCGCTGAATTTTTTTTTTAGCCGTCTAGCAAACTAAATTTAGTTCTATTTTTAAATTCATTCCCGCCCTAGAGAGGGCAGCAATTACTATGAGTCTTCCACCCGCTTCTCGGATCACAAAAACACTACTTTCCGAGTTTGAGAAATGAATAACAGATTTTCTGATTGCGCAGGATGGCGCGCGCACCAGTCTGCGCAATCACCCGAAATTGCCGAATGTTGAAACCGCGGTATACAGCTAAGAAATATTTTAACTTTCACATTTAGAATGTTAGTAAGATTACATATTTTGATGGGATTTGATTATTTCTCTCTGCAGCCAGTTTTATAGTCCACGCAGATGTCACTGGTAGAAAGGTAATTAAAAAAATATACGAGTTCACAGAGAATACAATATTCTGGTATCACAAAGTCAAACCCGATCTAGAGAACATGCCACAAAAGCTGCAAAGTCAGAATCAAAACACTTCTCACGCAACCGAAGCGACGCGACGGCCTTATGCTAATATGTAGATATTAAATGAACAGTGAACAGTAGTGTTTCGTTTAACTCCTGATTGTACTTGCCAAACAAAAGGTTGACCAAACGGAAATGAATACAGGGCTTCTCAAAAGTTGACCAATCGGGAATTAATGTATGAAGTTAGTAATCTTGATGTGACGCCACTTGTGTCGAATCGGGAACGTGACCAGACGGGAAGTAGCCGAATTACGGTTACTTCAAATTTATTACCATGAACTCTAAGAAAATTTGTATTGCTTTTTAAATGAGTTGTAACGTGGAAACTATGCTTCTCAAACAGCACACAATATCAAATACGTATACGGACTTAGTACTGCTATCGCACGAGTTGTTCGTTATTGGTTCAATCGCTTTCTTTTGGAAAAAATTACCCCTTGGTTGATTTGTGATGTAAAATTTCTTAAACCAAAGCGAAAGAATCAATAATGTATAGTTCGTTAGATAGCGATGTTAGGTTCTTCATAACATTCATATTATGGCCGTTTGAACTGCATAGTTTCCACGTTGGCACTCATTTTTGAGAATAGCATGGATTTTCTTGGATTTCATACAAAAATGGTTATAAATATGGCAATGTTACGGAAAAAAAACCCGCATAGACATATAAAAAAATTCTGCAACTTCACAGGAAAAGAGCTAACAAATAAGTGGTCATGAATGCATGAGGAATTTACGTTATTTGTCAAGTTTCAGGAAGGTAAACTATGCTATTATAATCTTTCCAAATAAACAATACCTTAAATTCGATTAAGGCCATTACAACCAAAGATTTTTTTAAAAGTAAAAAAAAAAAAATTCGTACAAACATCAACAGAAATGTTTATATTATGGACAATCATAACTAACAACTAAAAGCGTCACCGTCGCCAAGCTACATATTAAGTTCGTCAAAGTTTCTCGTTGTATGTGGCTTGATACAATGCTTAAAATATATTCTAATTAGCTGGAGAGCTCGTTATAACTACTCAGAAACCAGCTATCACTAAAGATAACTAACACTTGTCATGTGTTGTGTATTGTGTCGTTTTCAGGACCACCCGTGGAAGTGGGGGTTACCATGTACGTGCTCTCCATCAGCTCTCTGTCTGAAGTGAAAATGGTATCTTACTTTCAAAGCAATTTTAAAGACAACGCATACATAGCAAGATTTTATCCCTTAGCCTTATCACCAGCATTAACCGTTCATCGTAAGCACCCGTGTCCACGATTCGATTGCATTTGATCGGTGTAGGCGTGACACACGGCCACAAGGTTGACGAAAGTCGCGTGACGCGTGCAGCTAGCAGGGCTGGGCACGCTACGCCCGCACTGCGCACCAGCAGTGACCACTTGTCACCCGCAGCCATCCCGCGCTTCTCGTGACCCTTTTGATCCGTTCGCCCGGCGATGGGGCACGTCACCGTCCTCTGGTTTGGTTTTCACGGCGCAAGGCGCGCGCGCAACTCACGATTGGGCTTGATTGCAGGTCCGCCAGTGGAGGTGGGCGTCACCATGTATGTGCTCTCTATCAGCTCCGTCTCCGAAGTGCTCATGGTACTCGCCCCTGTCAGCTCACGCTTGTCTCGGTCGCCTCGGCCGCGCGCTGCGCCGCTGCGACCGAGCAGCCCCAGACACGAGGCTGCGAGCATGTCCGCGTTTGGTGGAGCAGATCGCTCTTTGTCCGCCCACTTGCTTTCTTATTATGTTTCCTATTAAAAACGTTAATACTGGAGAAATAAAAGGACCATGCCCATTCCTTCCCTATATATTTTTAGATAGGAAAGTTACAAAATAGATTAGTTAATAATTCATAATAAATCCAAAAAAACGATGGTTACCAAATAGTTGCTCAGTATAATTGTAGCAATAAATTCTAGTTGTATGTTATTTGAGTTTTATTTTTCTTTTACCTTCTCATCCAAAGTGACAATTCTGATTTATTAACTAACATCTTACAGCTAACAGCGTTTCATAATTATCTGAAATAGTCTATTTACAGTGCTATTTATCTTGCTAAATCTCTCAGTTTTTCCGATTGTTGGTATCAAAATGCATATTGCGTATACGTCGTAATAAATCGTCTGGACATATATTCCGTTAATCACGTTTTGTGGTATCGAATCCATGTTAGCATAATTTGAGAATCACAGTGAGGAATCAATCAAATTATATCATGACTAGAGGAATCTAGTCATGATATAATTTCCTCCGGAAACGGACTGTTACTCAGGTGGGCATTGTCCTTTAATAATGAAATCATAATAAGAAAAGCAACTCGTTGAACCTTAAAATACCCAGTATGTGTCCTGCAGTACTCGTAACTCCAAAGTTTCTGCCATAGTTAGTGATGACGTCTGTTTTTTGTTTTTTTATTTGCACAGATTACATTTTTTTTTATTTTCCATTTTAAATTACCTAATTGCATTTATTTCAAATTATTTATATATATCTTTGAAGCGAAAAAGGTACAAGCGATAACTTTAAACTAGCACAGTCTTATTACAAAAAGCTAAATAAACTTTGGTTTAAACCTGTACTATCAAGTCCACGCTTATCTGCAAAACCAGAGTCTAAATTTGTCTGTATTACAAAACATAAATAAACCTTGATCTTCTTAGTAGTCATTTGAACCAATGTCTAAATATGAACCACAGATAACTACAAATATCACTTGTTCACCATGATATTCTATTGCAACGTTCCGTATGCGCATAAAAGACAACGATTTGATTAAATGAAGTTTAGGAGTGTTAAAAATATTGTGAATTAGTTATTTTGCATGGACAATAACATGTCGTCGATTGCAGTTTTTTTTTCGTACCTATTTCTTTAATGTCCTTTTAATAAGGAATAATACGCCAACGTAGGTACGTCTAACAAATCATACCATCCTCGCGCGTAATACGAATCCATCATAGCCATCACAAGATAAACAAAGTTCTGTAATTATTTAGCGAAGTCTTGAATAGCCGCTTGTTGTGCCAATTTTAAACATTTTTTTTTGTTTATAATATTACCTATCTTCTTGCAAAATATTAATATTTTATGTGATGGACCAACAAAAGAATAAACGGTCTGAGAATTGGAGTATCGAGGAAAAAGTAAGTCAACATGAATATTACTTCAATGAAATTGATCCGAATACGATTTCTGGTGGGCGCTTCCAACAACTCAGCGGCTTCAAAATCCTCAATATCCATCAAATCGATCATGTTGTCCTCCATTTTCGGGTAAATATAACACAAAACAATAACAAAGATACTATAACCTGAAAGACAAACTTTGACAGATACGACTTAAACTAGGGGTCGCCGAGGTTTAACGTTAGACCATGATTTGGTCTATGGTTTATCGCAAAACCACGTTTTGTAATATCATTTTTGTGTAAACCGTTGTTTCATAGAAGTTTAAACCTGGGTTTTTAGTTAAACTGCTTTTTGTAATAAGACTGAGTATGTTTACCTAAATTAAAGATGTGACCTTTGAACAAAAGCGAATAATGCTTTGGAAGAACGGCTATATGTAGTTTCATGGTTACGGTTTTGAGGTTTAGAGGTTCAGGTACAAATTTAAACTTTTGGAAAGAACCATGCTCGTTTTATTTTATATTAATTTTAAAGGGATTATAGCAAATATTAAATCTATTAAATTATTTTTTATATCTTTATTTTTATATTTTGGTTTCATTCAATAAATGACCATTTTATTAAACCAACGACTCGGAAATATAATTATACTAGGTAGTGGGTGAGTCTTAAAATTCTCAATGCATAAATTTATTTTTCTTCAAATTAAGCTATTCATTGCACGTAAACACGAGTTTTCTTAGAGTAAGTAAATGAACTGTAAGAAAACGTTTTCTATTGGTTCTTTCATTGAGGTGCATTGCTTCCACTTCGGCACTAATATAAAACAAATGCATAATGTTAAATCTGGTATAAATAGTTGATTTTTGTGTAATAGTAAGTGAAATTTATTTGTTTTTAAAATTAAACAAACTGAGCCCGAACTTTGACAATTTATCAGATTAAAGAGGTCAGTTTAATAAGTTGGTCGGTAAACACCTCATATTTATTTTAAGTTGTATTTAATTCGATACAGATTATCATCACTTTCTTTGCTGAGGTTTGACACAGAAACAAAAAGGCACAGTCATATACTTAAAAAAACAGCATTACATTTCCGTTTTATTTAAAACGGAAATGTAAATGGATAATGGCAATAAAAGCGGTATTTTAAATAAACGCATTTTCCTAAAAATGTATCAATTTATTTGAAACGTTCTGACATGAAATGTGTTCAGGCTCTATGGACTTGCGACGACTGTATATCTATTATCGTGACTCATTTTGTAGTTTGTTGTGAATGTACGTATTATGTGTATTTACTGAAATATATTGGCAATATAATTGTAACTTTCTAATCTCTCCAGTGACTTGGAACAACGATACTCTCTGAACTTTTTGTTAAAATTATGCTTTCGTGAATTAGCAATATTTGATACCGATATCTCTTAAATACATAGGGCATACTGAAAGTTTCTGGATCACCACTATCCACTATATACACACAATAAAAAATTAAAAAAGCAATTATGGAATTCGAAAATGGAAATCTTTGGAAACATGTAACATTTTAATTTGCGAGACTGTCACTTGTTTTTTGTTGTTGTTTATTGTGTGTCGCTATCAAAATGAATTAGACTCGTACATTTTTGTTTATTATTTTTGAAGTAAAATCTTCTTTAGCGGCGTTGTTTACTTTTTGGGATGGGTAAAAAATTTTAAACTCGCGTCAGGACACGTGACCTGATCGAAAATTCGTAAGACGGAGGGAAAGTAGACCGCCGGCGCGTAGCAGAGGAAGTAATATCCCCCTCTCTTTCTACCGCGTGGCGAAAATGTTTGCGCTGCTGCTCCTGCTGTTTTGTTTTAATGTAAAATAATTGTAATAGTTCTGAAGTGTTACATTTTTAATGTTATTTAAATTGTTATATTTTTGTACGATAGCGCAATAAATGATATTGTATTTAACCACACTTTTATACTGATAATTAAAGCAATTCGTGCGAAATTATTCCCTAACCATTCCAAAATATCAAAAATGCAGTGCACCCGTTGTTTATTTATGATTTTAGCTGTGGCTTAAGTCAACAAGCGAGTTGCCAGAGACTTCAATTGGTGATGAAGCACCATGTCGCAGCTCTGTGTATTCGTGGTTTGTAGAATTTAAACGTGGACGTGATCATCTCCATAACGACATACGTGAAGGTCAGCCGGCGACTGCGGTTACAGAATCTAATATTTATACAGTACGACAACTTATTGTTACTGACAAAAAATTACTTGTCAGCAAATTCGTACTTTGTTAGGCATTGGAATGAGCCAAATGCTTCAACATGTGCATGTGCTTTGGACTCGATGGATACCGCATGACTTAACGGTGGACCAGAAACGACTGCGTGTCCAGTGATGCCGTAAAATGATAAAAAAGTTTAACGGAGGACAGTCATTGGCTGTCAATCATATCGTGATAGGTGAAGAAACACGGTTGTACTGCTTTGATCCCGAAAAAAAAGCCAGCCGGCAGAATAGGTCTTTCCTTTTGAAGATCTGCCGACGAAAGTTAAGAAAAGTCGAAGCATTGCTAGAAAAATGGTTGCTTCTTTTTTCGGCAAATCAGGACATTACACTACAATATTGCTTGAAGATCAAAGGACAGAGACTGCAGATTGGTACGTCAACACTTTCTTGTCCAGAGTCTAAGAAAAGGTTCCCAAAAAGCGTCCTCGAAGCAATGTCCCCCTTCACCATGATAACGCATCCTGCGTTAGGACACAAAAACAATAAACGTATCGTAAGTCTTACATCTAGTCTTATTTACCAGGATCCAAAAACTTTCAGTATGCCGTAAGTTTACGAATTAGCATAGTTTGCTGGTCAGAATACAAAACCGAATTCGGTTATCCAATATGTCAAACCATGTAAGCTTCCTAGGCGTATGTTTGGGTGAAGGACCCTGAAGTGGAAACCAAATCAAGGTTGGGAAGGTCACAATGAGACGTGACCCATGGCTCAGGGTGGGGGGGGGGGTTGCCTAATTCACAATCCGCAAACTCTGGAATCGACCTCATTAATGAACGTTAATTTGTTTCACATACCTGGTCCAAACTTTATTGGTGGCAACTTGTGTACGTGCCGGCTTGTTAGCTTGAGTCATAGAGGATTGCCTCTATCGAGCCGTGGGTGTCCGCCTTCGCCGCCACCCACACACCTCGCCCTCTCCTGTCACTTAAAGCACCCAAATCCCTGTTCATTCTTAGCTCTCACCTGTGTTCTTTAGGCTTCTTCATGTCACAATCACACTCTCTGCACAGTTTGCTACTTTTCATAACTGTAATAAGATCATCGCTCAATTTGGTTATTCAATGTAGTGCAGTGTCTATTTTCAAGTGTTGTTTCTGTTCGAAGTCCTGAGAACCAAGCTTCGATTTGTTTTGTTTTAATTTTTATACATTTATTTAGTTAGCCTCTTGAGATCAACTATCGCAGTGTAACTATACTAAGACATTGTTTTAGATGGAATATTTTATGGAAAAACGCATGCAAATGTTAGATGTGAATTTATAGTAACCCAAATATGTAAATGTAATCTTGAACTTATATAGCAACACCGTGATATTGTACAGAGAAACCTGGGAATTTAAACTTTCTTTGTGCCTATATTTTACTACCCTGCCACACTGACAATTAGACTAAAAGAAAACAAAAACCATATTTATGTGGCACCGGTAATAATAATAAAAAGCCTCATTCCATGACTAAATATTCAATGTGATTATTTATAACATCAATAAAAAAACTATTCTCAATCCGATTTTATTAGACTGTTCAAAAAATTATCAACATACGTTTAAGATTTTAACTGTCATGATTTTTTCTCAGGATTTCACGTTGGACTTTTACTTCAGACAATTTTGGACCGATCCCAGATTAGCATACAAAAAAAGAACAGGAGTTGAGACGTTATCTGTGGGCTCAGAATTTATAAAGAACATATGGGTACCTGACACGTTCTTCGTAAACGAAAAACAATCTTATTTCCATATAGCAACAACCAGCAACGAGTTCATACGTATACATTATTCTGGCTCTATCACTAGAAGTATCAGGTAATATCAAACACTGTATTTTTTATTTCGTATTCGGAGTTACGTCACAAGCTAAGAGAAATTATTAGTATAATTTCGAGTTCTAGTAAGAATTTTCATTTATATTTCAGATTGACGATCACAGCTTCATGCCCTATGAACCTTCAATACTTTCCAATGGATCGACAGCTGTGCCATATAGAGATAGAAAGTTGTAAGTATCTGAATTATTTGAAAAAACTTAGTTCGCCAATATGTGTGTGTTGTTTACAAACTTGTACATTAATCACAAAATGCTACCTTTGATAATACAACATTGATAATGTTTTAGCTACTATGAGATGTTGCTGAACAACCGCACGCTTTGTGTGTCAGTTGCAACAAACGTAATTTTGTTTTTAAGAATCTCAAATATGAACGGGAGTCTCTATTAATCTGATCTTGACTTTAAAAAAATAATAAATTAAATGCGTTTCAACGCACTTTTAGTTACATATGACAAAATAAAATAGAAAACAATATTACTTATACATGTGTATTGTTCCCACTTAAGCAATCATTAATTTGATTCTTAACCACGATGCAAATCTATCACTAGGCTTACAAATATTGTGTTGTGATCACTTTCTTGTATCACAGATGCTAGCTAGGGGTAACCCTGTGAGCACAAGCGTACTACATAATCGTCGACACGTGCTGTGATTTCCCTCGTGTTTTCATAAGTTGGATCGTCTCCTTCTCGCATACAGCACCCGCAGAAGGCAGACTCGTAAATAGTAAGCCTTTGTTCTCACGAGCATTTAGCAAATGAAATGATACTGAGACATCGACGCTGCGATATGCTGAGCGGGTCGAAGGAGGCGGGGGACGGTGGCGCCCGCGGGGTCTGCACAACTACCGAGGGCCGTGCCGCAGACGAGGCACCGCACACCCTCACACCCTCGCACCACCGCCGCTTTTGCTCATCCCACGCACACCAACACTTGCATGATCTTACGTTTTCGCTTAAATACAATTATGCCATCTGTTTACTCGTATTCATTATCAATTATTAAACCTAGTTTTTTAATCATATTTTAACTTTTTATGGACCATTATCATCCTCGTAGGTAGGTTTCACTATCATTAACGAATCGAGTATAATATTGCGCCTGCATTCAACAAATTCCTGTATTCAGTTTAGTAATTTTTCACCGCGAGTCCCACTCTCGACAAAGGCTCGGTTACGTGAGGTAAACGCGATCCTTTACAGCGTAAGTGATAGCGTTTTGTGTGTTTGGCATGTCTCCGGAGTCGGGTACACAATGAGAGACATTCGGTACCATTGGAAAGATGGGGTGAACAGCGTCGGTATGAGCAACGAGGTGCAGCTGCCACAGTTCCGGGTGCTCGGCCACCGGCAGCGCGCCACTGTTGTTACACTGACGACAGGTAACCGATCGCAATAGCCGCTCTCCCAGTACAGCACATCCATACCTCCGCCACCGACCCCGTCTCCCTCAGCCCGTGTGCAGTCGATCGAAATCGCGCCACAAGCACACACGCTAACTACATGACACGACAATCGCACGATGAGACGCGTGAAATCGAACTCGCGACTCCCCCGCTCTTACCCCAACCGAAACTCAATTCGTGTTATAAAACCCATTGCGATGGGCCTGGGGTTGTTTCATTTATAATGTCCGCTGCGCACAGTCGGCTACACCATGCGGGACATCAGATACAAATGGAACGAGGGGCCCAACTCTGTGGGTGTTTCCAGCGAGGTGTCACTGCCGCAGTTCAAGGTGCTGGGCCATCGACAACGAGCTATGGAGATCTCACTTACCACAGGTACTTGGGTTCGCGGGGGAATCTAAGAATAGGGATGAAAGAAATGATATGAGACACCACTACGTGGAACACTGGACTGAAACAGCCACGATTCTTATCACGTCCTGCTTTTGTATTATTGCACAAAACACTAAGAGTGGTGTGAAATAGATTTTTTATGTCACGTCGTTTAATTTATATCATAAAGATAATATCATAAGTAAATATTATACATCGAATCTTTATTGTGTCTTTTGTCCTAACAAAATTTTATTATTTTATAAAATTAGACTGTTTCTTTTTATTTTATGAAATAAAGCTCCTAAGCTCCCATTTCATATTGATATTTAAATAAAATCCGCTTAATCTTAATCTAACGTACAAACTGTGTACAATACTTAGACTTACGATTGGATTGTAAACTTTTTTCATGCAAACACTAAAAAACTATTCTCATATTGTTTTTGAACTTTTACAGGAAATTACTCAAGATTGGCATGTGAAATACAATTTGTTCGATCCATGGGATATTACTTAATTCAAATTTACATTCCATCTGGTTTGATTGTCATTATATCATGGGTATCATTTTGGTTGAACCGAAATGCTACACCGGCCCGAGTGGCTCTAGGTGTTACCACTGTATTGACAATGACGACGCTAATGTCATCTACTAATGCTGCTCTGCCCAAGATATCGTACGTCAAGTCCATCGACGTTTATTTGGGAACCTGCTTTGTTATGGTCTTCGCTAGTCTACTAGGTAATATTTTATTATGTTTACATAACCAATCCTGCAAGGCGATTTACTAAACCTAAGTCGAATGTTAAAGTTTATCGAAAGCGAATGAATGTTACAGCAGAGCGATAGTTTCGCAACCAAATAAAAAAACCTCGTTATGAATGCAATTCTCTTGTCTTTACAGAATACGCCACCGTGGGTTATATGGCAAAGAGAATACAGATGAGAAAACAAAGATTTGTAGCCATTCAGAAAATAGCGTCCGAGAAAAAAATACCTGTTGATTGTCCTCCCGTAGGCGACCCACATACATTATCTAAAATGGGCACACTTAGCAGGTGTCCACCTGGAAGACCATCGGTAAGCTAAGCTTCTTGTACTCGTAGTTCCAATAATTCAACTACTTTATGTAGGTTTTTCTTACATTTAAAATGTGATTTTCAGGAGGTTCGGTTCAAAGTACACGATCCTAAAGCTCATTCTAAAGGCGGAACCTTAGAGAATACTATTAATGGAGGTCGCAGTGGAGCAGAAGAAGAAAACCCAGGCCCGCCTCCGCACATTTTGCATCCTGGCAAGGTGAATATCAGCATTATTATCCATATTTGTTTTACTTTATTTATTAAGCGATTCAACTCTAGGTACTAGCGATTTTCATAGCTTTGCGAATACTATGTTTTGAAACATTTTTTAGGTGTGCTGGCGGTTGTTGTTAATTTATAAAAAGACTGAATAGTTATAAGGTTTTATATAGGCTTTAAGAGTAAGCGAAATCCAAAGAAACCATGGATAGATTATAATATGAAAGTTGACATTATGGCACTACTGAGATGGCGACTCCTATACAACGTGTAACAGAATAAACGCAATTCCTCTTAAGGATTCATTGTACTCATCATTATGAACAACTTTTACTATGGGACCAACTCTGAAATCGCGAAAAAATAAATCCACTCCCCCATACCTTTATGTGCGCATAACTCGAAAAAACTTTTTACAAAAAATACAACCGACTTCCAAATAAAAACAAACACTACAAAGTGTAAAATAACTTTAATTTGTCGGTGGAAGTCGGTGTTTTTGGTTGTTTCTTCGTATTTTAATGTTAATTAAAGTTATTTTATACTTTATAGTGTTTTTTTTGTTATTTGGAAGTCGGTGTTTTGTTTCTAAAATGTTTTTTTATTTTACACCTAACAGCACAACTGGAAAGTCAAAGGAAAGCAATTTTGTTTACTTGGATGATATATTTTCTATTTCCTCCAACTATTTTGATTTAAAAACCAAACTACTAAACCTGATAAAATTTGTATGGAACCAATCGGAACGTATATACCTACTCTCACATGAAATAATATTTTTTCAAATCGGGTCATAAATGACAGAGTTATGAGGTAACAAACATAAAAAAAAAAAAACTGAATTGAGAACCACCTCCTTTTTTGTAAATCGGTTAAAAATGTACTGATCAGCTGATTTTTTTTCGCAATTTCTGGTTCTGTCTCATAGTAAAAATTGATCATAATAATGAGTACAATAACCCCTTAAGAGGTATTGCGTTTATTTTGTTACTCGTTTATAACAACGGAAAAAGACACCTAGGCCAGTATTCGTACCTTGTTTCAAGTGTAGTTGCCCAAGGAATAAGTTTTTTTATACAAACTTTCACACCCTATTTCACCCCTTTCTGGGGAGAGTTTCCTAAAATCCTTTGTTAGCTAACGTGTCCTACTTATAATCGACGTCTCCTAATTTCATCTTCATGGATTCAGCAGTTTCTGAGATTTCGTGAATAAAATCAGTGAGTGACCTTTCGCTTTAATATACATAACTGTAACTTTTAAACGAAAGGTTCGATTTGAATAATTTAAAGTGTAATTTTCATGTAGGTACATAATGAACTTTAATTCTCAAACCGCGCGAAACCGAGTGAAATTTATGGCTACCATTCTGGGCAGCGAATACCGCGTAGGTTTGAACCGAACTAAACAATGGTTGAATTTCGACGAATTAACAGTTTACAGTGCTGAGCGCATGCGATTTCTAAATTGTATTTCGTGCCTCTACGTATATACGTAGAGGCACTAAATACAATGTAGTAATGTTGCTTGCAGACATACTTAGAAATGTATTTTAATTTCCAGGACATAAGCAAATTGCTCGGAATGACTCCTTCGGACATCGACAAGTACTCTCGCATAGTGTTTCCAGTCTGCTTCGTATGTTTTAACTTAATGTACTGGATCATTTATCTTCACGTTTCTGACGTCGTGGCTGACGATCTGGTTCTACTGGAAGAGGATAAATAGAGGGCGCTGTACATAATCCACTTATTTTTCCACAAACTTTATTTAAATAATAATTTGAAACAAGAAATAAACTAAATTGTTCCCTCCGTCATAAAGGAAAGGTTTAGGAAACATGTTGACAGATTTTATTTTTAATTGTAGATTTACACAATTCTAAACAAATTTGTAGAAACTAACTAAAAGTAAAGAACTAAACTCCGGTTTCTGGAAAAAATAATAGACAGTGGAAATTAATCGCAAGTTCTTCTTTTTATATTATACGATTGGATGTTTAAATCTCATTCAACTACAGTGCGCGTTTGACAATTTTCGTTCGAAAAACTGGGCCTAAACGTTAATCAATAAATCTTCCTAGCCTTTTGCCAACTATGTTGTGGTTGGCTTCCAATCTAACCGGATGCTAGCTAAAATGCAATATTTTATCTACATGGAGCGACTGCCTGCATAATTTCATATTACCCAGTTACTGACTGGGTCTAGGCTGGTGTCAGATTTTCTGGCTTCTGAGTATCCTTAACGTCTGTCAAAATGTTCAAACGACAGCCGCAACCAATGGCTTTACGTGTTTTTTCGAGGCACGGAGGAAACTCAGTATGTAATGGATGGTCACCAATCTACGGACCGACCTCGGCAAGCGTAGCAACCTCGAAGTAACTTGATAATTTGTAAATTTCTAAAGACTCGAAAGTTACTAATGCGATCGATATGGCGTAAGATCTAAACTTTTTTCAAAAGTCTGAACTAGGAATACAAACACTGAAGTTTTGTTTCATTTAGATTTCAAATAAAACGACTTTTTTGCGATTAAAAAGGGTAAAAAAATAATTTTATAGTTACCGTTTCTATTTTAGCAGCTGCACGCAAAATGATTTATTAAACTATTGCGTGTTTAAATATTATGCACATGCATATTGTTTAATTACAACAAATATATTATTAACGAGTCCAACTTGTTGTCGTTGAAGCGACTAATGCCCGCTTTCTTAGGTTTTTATCGTTCGTATATCTGCCCGTTTACGCTATTTCTAATAACGCTATTGTTTGGTTAGTTAATGGACAGATAAACGACCGATAAAGTACCTCAAAAAGAAGTATCTCACAAAATAAGTAAGCATTTGTCAATCCAGCCACCTGCAATATAAAAGTTTTATACATTTACGGCGGGTCTTAATAACGTATCAATCTTTGACCAACTGTCCAATTAGCTACCATCAGTAGCTGAAACGTCATGTTTGATTTTCAGTAACATATGATAGATAGGAATTTCAATCTTAACTTTTGATCCATTTTTAGGAGGGCTTTGCATTTACAAAAGATAGGTAGAGCCATAGAAAAGAACTCTAGAGCGTTTCAATGACGTTGTGACAGATAACTTTAGATTTTTTTAAATACTGTGTCAAAAATTTGCTATCTCTCGAAATCTGGCGATTATCTCCAATAACAACTTGACAAAAGATTGAGATTAATTACCCAAAAAAAAAAGTTGATTTTGTGATGGAAATAATAATGCGATGTATGAGGCCGTTATTGATTCTGCTGCAACCACAAAATCTGTAGAATGCAGAGGGAAAATTATATATATATAACATATAAAGTCATAGTAGGTGTTGGTTTTGATGTATTTAAGAAGTTGTCATAAAATAATGTAATGTATAATCTGGGTGGTGCTGTCCTCAAAATACCAGAAATTATTGTAGATGGTACTCACGTAATCTGACCACTTTAATAATTATTAATGTATGAACTTTAGTCTGTGATTTTTCTGTTTTTCTTTTCAAAATAGTCGATTAGGAAATACCTACCCTAAACAAAAATATCAACATACAAAGTAAATATTTATTATCTTTTATTATTGTTTTACACTCATTTAACTTTATTAATTTTAAAATAGGTGTTAAGTTACAAACTTTCACATCAGATTTTGAACAACACCAGTGATTATACAAAAAATATGGATAGGTAGGTACTGTCACGATGTGACCTCCTTGGCTCCAGGTCACTGGCAGACCAGTTAGTCGATCTTCTTCTTCTTTTTTTTGAGTCAATGGCTAACTCCTTATATTATATTATTTGGGCCCAGTAGGTGGCTATATTAATTGCAGCATTAGTGGCATGCATTAAATTCCCCAAAGTACCGGTGTACGGGCACTTGGGGCACTCCAAAGTGTGGCTCATGTTCTGAACAGTGGCACCGCACTCACATTTAGTTTCCGACGAGTCTATTAAACCCTATTTCGCCAAGTTGTGTGTGCAGCGGCAAAAAAAAATCTAAATATATTAATTACTTACATCTAACTAATCATATTGACATTTTTTGGTGTCTCGTCAAGTAAATGTGGCGTGGTCGGAGTGAAACAATAATAGCATTGACTTTGTGCAGTCGAAAGGTTAAACCAAGGTTTCAGGCCTCATTCTATGTATACGTAATTTGTATACGTAATTTAAAAACAACATTTTTGGTACTTACAGATTCATAAGAAATTCTATTTTTCTTCAGTGGACTTTTTTATAGGCAGAACTGTTAGTGAAGGTGAAAATTTTGTAAATTGTTTACAATATTTTCATTAATCTAACAAATATCAAATACAATATAATACACAAAACAATGATGACCACAGAACACTAATAATATCCTGACGATAATGACTCCGTCAACGACGTTATTATATTTTTTAAATGTACCTTTTATATATAATTACTAGTGGTCCCGACACACGTTGTCCTGTCCGAACGTTTGCTTTGTATTTGACGAAAAATTATAAAAATCTATTGCAGCGCCACCTACCGGGTCCAATTGTGAATCTAAACTATTCTCGAATCCCTTTGAACACACAATAAATTTCATCAATATTGGTCCAGCCGTTTAGGAGGAGTTCAGTGACATACACACGTACACAAGAAATATTTATATTACGATGAAGGGAAGTATTAAAATTACCATATAATTTAAGCTAACGCCACCGAATGAAAAATAATATTTTATTTGAAAATTTTATACTTAAAGACGTTTCATTAAAATGCAAAACCAGAACGCTTCGGAGGGTAACCGAGGGTTCTAATTTTTGTCTTTGACTAGAGTAAACGTGACGAGAATTTTGTTATTGATGTGACAGTTAAACACTGGTAGGTGATCGGGTCAATATTTTGGTAGGTTATTGAGACCAACCGTTGAAAGTTCCTAGATGATTGTAATCGAAGGAATCGCCTAAACTGTTTTTAGTAGTACAAGTAAGTTACAAATTATTGTTGATGTGGTAAAATGAGTGGAATTATGAAATATCTATAGTACTTAAAACGAATCTGATGCTCAAATTCCTCAGCTTGAATTATTGAATTAGTTATAGTAAAATTTTGTAATTATGTCATAAAAATAGTCATTCGTTTATTCCTTGCTGATATCGTTGTGATCATGTCATTAGTTATTTGTTTTTAACTGTAGTTGCAGACCATTTCAATGTCCTAAAAACAGTTTTTATTTATAGAGTTGTTTTATTTACTAACTTGTAAAAAAATATGTTTTGGGCAATTGATTTTGCTTTACATCCATGGAATGCGTGTTGAGTTTTGAGATAAAAAATCCTCATGCCGTTTTTTCGTTACGGTAATACTTAAATCGATTCGACTATTTATTATGTCAGAAATCAGCAGCATTTCAATTACTCTCAGAACCTATCTATATCGCTTATTGGAGCAGGTTAATATTCACCAATTACCATAAAACTATTCTTACTTCCATCAGTATATCGGAGCAAGTCAGTTCCATTAGAGGCATGCAGTCGACAAATTATTATCAATCTTATAACCCAGCATGTATGTTCCCACTTTCGTCATATTGTACTTTTTCAAAACATCGACTTTGACAGCTGTTAATTGAAGCTTCTTGTTCGTTTCTTTTCGCCTTTTTTGACATTCAGCAAAATCATTGTTAACTAACAAACTTAATAAGATTCAACATTTTTATTAAAAAAAAACTTAAGCTAATTCTAATAAAACATTGATTTGTATTTGGAGTGAAATTTTCATTATTTATTTTCATCGGCAATACTGTAACGCATTTGAAAGAATACAATATTACTTTAATGTTGTAGCATATAATTAAATAATTAATTAAAATAAAACTTGTCAGAAAATTAAGAAATGGTAAGTTCAAAGTGAAGTAGTAAATACTTAAATACCTACTTTTTACTTTGCGTATGTACCACAGACGAGACTTCATAATCCAACAAGTCTCGCTTAAAAAATAATTTAAACGTCGATTTTTATACAGTATATCAGCGGTAGTTCTTTTCATAAAAGTGGATTTGAATTTATAGGTGGTATTCTCTCTATGATGGCAACTTAAATGTAGGTACATTTAAGTTCTAGTAGCTATTTATTTGTCTAATACCTCATTCCTTTAAAAAACAGTCATAGTAAAATACATGTAATTTAACCTACATTGCTAGCCCACCTGTTGATGCCAATCTGTCGCTGGTAACAGTTTTTCATCGTAAACATTTACTAGAAATGAAAAAACATACACAGTTTAGTCATCTGTTTAAATAGTTTTACCTCTGAGAATATTTGCTATTTCTTTACTAGCTGCACAATAGTCCATGCAATGCTTTCCTAAATTAGTACAATTTAGATGAATAAGCTTTTTTTTGCTCGCTAGTACTCTACTAAAGCAGTAGTTGAAGCATAACTTGAGCATTAGAAATCCGTTGTTAATGTGGGAATATGATTGTGGGCTACTTACTCACTAGCAAAGTGATGGTTGCCGAATAAATGTTCCTATCTTCACAACGTTAAATAATTCTCCTACCCTCGAATATCTGACAAGCAGGGCTCCTGTCTTCAGCTACGACTTACATTGAATTATTTGTATGTATATGAATAATTTAAATGCTGGGCATAGCAGTAAGTCAAATGGATCAGTTTACTGCAGGTACAGAACATCAAAAAGGGTAAACAGCATATAAACGAATTGCTATTGTAAACTTACTAAGCATAGGAGAGCTAGGCATTGTGTAGAATTTCTAGAGATCAAATATTCGGATGCATAATTAAGTTTAACTTTACATTTCTTCTGTGAAAATATAGAAACGGCTTTTTTAAATATTTCTTTTAGCAAAATAGTTCCGAGATACTAGGGAACTCGGAAATGCGTGCACTAATTGAATGCATACTAAAAAGGTGACTTTCTCAAGAGATAAACACAAATTAAAAACAATTTCAACATACCTACATGAGTTATTCCATATATAATCTGTTAACTTATCCGGAGATTGTTTGCAGCGCCACTTTCCAACTTTCCAAATTTATATTGATAGAAAGACATGCATCCCATCCTAATAAAAAAAACCAGCCAAGTGTTAATAGCCTCACGCGTAAACGGTTCCGAACAAATCATGTTTTTTAACCATATACTTTATATAGTCATTTCGACTCAGTAGTTTCGGTGATAAAGGGGAATGGTCGATTTGATTTGTTTTCCCATAAAACAATAAACCTATGAAAAACCTTTTAATATTGTGAAAAAAATTTAGACTCCTTAATTTTTCACATGGCACAGTTTGAAAAACTTTTTTATAATTTACAGTTTTTTTCTCCAAAAGGGTCACTCACACTCAATTTTTAATTTACGCGTGCGTGTTTGGTTCATATGTGTACAAACATTCATCAACTCATTCATCATTTCACCGGTTCATTTTTTTCATCGGTTCTGTTGAGTCGAAGCAAATTGGCTATGTAAGGTAACACACGAGTTTTTCGTTTTCCGTTGGCCCCATAGAAATTTCATCAAAATTGGTTCAGTTCTTTGGTTTTTAAATCAAAACAGCTGGAAAAAATATGTCATTCAAGTAAACGAAATTGCGTATTTTGCTTTCCTGTCACTTTAATAAAAATTAAAAGTGAAAAATAAAAACATTTTTATAGAAAATTACAACCGACTTCCAAATAATAAAAACACCACATACAATAACTTTAATTTCAGAAGTCGGTGTTTCTAGCTGTTTCTGAACACCTTTCATACGGACGCGTCCGACGTTCGGAACCCTAAACACGCTATTCGTATATAATCAATTCCAGATTCTCATAATCAATGCAAAAGTGCTTTCTATACCAATTAACATCTAAGAATAAGTAATAACATATCCGAATCTATATAACTACCGATTTATAAGCGGAATACAACAATTTTCGACCCTGGAATTGCGAGACTTTTTCGGTACAAAATGCAGTTCATAATAGCCAACGCCTGTATTTTAAGAAAATATGCATCTGATTATCCGTTCTCTAATAATAACCTAGAAAATACTGCTGAGTATGCCCAAAAAAGAGTGCCATGTACAGTCATCTAAGCTATTTGGTGTGCAGGCAGTGTACTTGCAACTACTTTTAAACAATGTGTGAGTGTGCTGAGTAGATAATTATGTACACCACACTCGTAAGTTTGTCATAAGCTTCAAAAGTTATAATGCATACATTAGAAATAAATATTGGCAGTGCAGTGGAAAAATTAATATTTATGCCTGCATAAATAGCTTTGTTGACTGTACATTAGCACATACCTACAAGGTGTACTGCTGATTTCTTTTATTTTGGAGACACTACCTAAACGTCTCAGGTTGCACCCGACTTACTTTCTTATTTTAGCAGTCACCTTTCCAATCTTATCGAACCCTGTTCATAAAGAATTAAGTATAATTTTCGGCTTACGCGGCATACATAGTTTTCTTGTGGACGTAAAAATCAAGGAAAACTTTCAAGCCAGATTTTTTCATCGAATGTTTTGAAATAACGAATAAAATTGATAATTAATACATCAAAACGCATTTTAGACGTGAAATCACTTTGATGTATCGAAATGTAACTACTCTTATCAAAGATTTATTTTCTTATAATACACTTGTAGATTAGTAAAATTAGACACTGTACATTTTGGAGGTCTCATTTTAGACATAATTTTAATTGTACTTTATACGTACATTTGTAGGTACTTAATTTACATAAATACATTATTTATGAATAAAATCATAATAATATAAACAGCACTCAAAATATAAGGCACCGTGTAATCTGTATTCACTTTTTATTTTATTGCAATTTATTACGATCATAAAAGTTTGTTGTATTAATAAATAAATATTTTAGATTAAGATAAGGCTGCTGGTAGAAAAATACATTTAAATTAGATTCTAAGACGCGACATCAGCCACGTCTCTTCGAAACGAAATTCTAAAATATTTGTCTAGTGACTAGCAATTAAGCAAATAAGTTCAAGACGGGTAGGTCTAAGTTAAATGCATCTTAGATATTATTGTCTAAATTAAAAAATGTATGTGTAGCTATGCACTTTCAAAAGTAAGTCACTCATACTACATAATACCTACACTCGAGATAACAGCAAAACCAGATCTTACCTCAAATTGAAATCAATATTTTTTTTCAGTTGCTTGGATTATATTCATTTTTCTTGTTAGTTTATAAAAGATAATTTTATGGAAACGTATAATTTACTGATGTAATTAATCGTTAGGTAAGAGTAATAACATGTCTTTACTTTAGTAAAATACAATAATGTTAGAATCAGTAGAATTATAAATTAAGTGAATTCCAGCTGTATTTATGTACAAACACATTTTTATTGGTATTTTGTTAATCAAGAAAATATTATTGATAGCATCAATTGGTTCAGATCCAAAAATAAAATAAATTGAAATCGAGTGCCTGATGAAAAAAACTAATTAAAAAATTATGAAGCAACTAATAACCCGTCATACCACAAAATGTAAACATAATATCCCATCCTAAAGTGTTTGCACCATTAATCAAATACCAACTAACATAAACTGTTGTTCGAGTAACTGTACCTATGTCAAGATTGTCAAGTTGTTTCGTTACTCTGGGGTTACCTACCTAAAACCCCAACCTAACAAATTACTCTTATCAGTGACAATTAATAAAAGTCTTTGTGAAATTACTTTTCTCTATGTTAAAGATTATTTTGTGATGATATTATTAATTAAATTCTCCTTCCCAATTGATACCAAAGGTGGATAGACTTAATGTTGTACGTTATATCCACACTCTTTAAAAATGACCCTCTGTGTTCTTTTAATTGCTGTAGAATGAAAAAAAATAATATAGAAAATACAAAGTAGTTGTAGATAATGTATTTTTTATAGTGACCAAAAATAAAAATTGAAATTGTTTGGTTCCCCGATCAATTAAATTAATATTAAATGTTGTACTAGAATGTTATTAACATCAAGCTATGAAAAAGATTATTGGTTTCTTGTCACTGTTCTCTTTATTGCACAACAGTATTTAGTACTAGTAGTATAACTGAATATTAAGTGCTTTCTTTCAAATAGGATGTTCGTATAATATTCAACCTATTTCCTATCGCATAGGTAAAAGTTAACACGAGGCGCTAGATAATGTACCATTCTATGTATTACGGAATGCGATGTTTGAATTGCCAAAATAAAAGGGATCGATTAGGTAAAATTTCGACATTATTTCTCAATCCTATACATTTTTAACATTTTGGCAATCGCCTTCAGCTGTCAGAATGTCACTTATCTAGAGCCTCTTATCATAACAGAGCTAGCCTGATTTGATCGACCAGAACGCATAAGTCAAACAACGATATTTAGAAAATCCGCAACAATATTTAGAATTATTTTCTAAGAATATTTTTGTTTTATATTTTAGTAACAGACTGGTTACGGCGCATTTCTCTGCGAGAAGTATAGAATAACAATGTACTTTATTGTAACGTGGAAAGTCTTTTTATTATTTCAATCATTATTTTTAAGAGTATCAATTATGAATGTAAAAGTTTTGTAATAATATTGCAAAGATATAATATATGTAAAACACCAAGGATGCCTACCAAGCTGTCAATCACAATTTATTCATAAGTTATAACATATTATAATAGCAATCATAAATATGGTACATCAAATTAAGAAGTATAATACATATACATGAAATCAATTTAATTCTGCGTTTTACCCCATATTATGAAATTAATGGCATATAGTATTTAAGCTTACTGGATGACAAAAGCAGGATCTATGGACACAAAAAACTTGCCGTTGCATAATTAAAAGATTGCATTGTATGCCGATTTACGGAGAAATTTATTTATTAAGAAATAAAAACATCGTTTTGCAATCTATCATGGAGTTTTAAGGTTTTATAAAGAACTAAAACATAGTCTAAAACTATAAACTTAATATTTATTGCCAATGTGAATTTAAAGAAAATTTTCAAAGAGTCATCAGTTTTGAGCTGGATATTTTGATCTACAATAAAATGCACTAAAATTCAATAGTTCACAGACATTGAAAAAATCTAATTAGTTGCTCCGAAACAAAACAAAAAACAAGTTCATGACTCCTTAAACCGCCATCTCTTTTATAAATAAATTACTCCGTACAGTTCAATCTCAAATCTTCATTCTATAGGATATAGAAAATTAAATTGTTTTTATAAAATAACAAGACTTTTTTTTATTGTTTTTCTCAGCAAACCCTTTCATTAGAAACCCCACGAAATGGGGGAGCATGAAAAGTATATATATATGTATTTTTCCGACATGTTTACTTTTGGGCCGACTAGCCGACGGGCCATACTAGATTCAGAATAATGTCACTTAGCTAGCCGTGCATTATCATCCAAATCAAACTTGCATGCAGAGTTTCAGTTCAATCGATTGGGGATATCTGTTTTAAATCCACTCGTAAGATGAGACCAATGTATATTATGTAGGTATTGTAAGGGTCATATCTTCCATGGCGGTATGGTATTCCCCTGACAAAGGTACTCACCGGACACGGCTGTTGCGGGAGGTACCTGTTTAGGATTCAGCGGGAGTACACGCCCGGGAGTTAGCACTATGATGATCGCCCGGATACGTTGGAGGTCCGCCCTGCTTGAGCGGAGCACTACTGTGTCCTCGTTGAGGCGATCTGCCGCAGCGACCTCTCGCGTCCGGCCAGGGAGGTGGGCCACGCGAGGGAGAGACAAGGCCTTCGCCCCAACCGCCGCTACAGAAGAAGACGCCCCGGGCGTTGCGAGTCGCAGGGCGATCGCTGGCCACCGTAGGCGCCGACCTGCGGACGGTGAGCGTTGGGTGGCTCGCTGTCCGATCACTACCAGGCCCGGGTCGATAGCGCGGTATGTTTCACGCGCGCCTTAAATAGATGTCAGCATAGAAGACGGGGCACGCTAGGGGCAGAGTCTGCCAGGGTTGCGGAATCTGTTCGAAAAATCACCGCGGCCCTGGAACGCAAAGGGCTTTAGAAGGTACACGGATGGGTTTTTACTCAGTAAGAGACTGACAGGCCCTTCAGCTCCACCCAGAGCGCAAATCCTTAAAAAAAGGGGTCATATCTTGCAATTAAATATGTGAAAGTTTTTATTCAAAGTCAAAGTCAAAACTTTTATTTCAATTAGGCCATTAAACGGCACTTTTGAACGTCATAATTTACAGTTCAGTAAAATAATAATATTACATTAATTGAGTGACTCTACTGTCCATTCGGAAAGGTAGATTCTTATGGAGAAGAACGGACAAGAAACTCCACAGTTACTCTTTTCAAATAATGATTTTACAATAGAAATAGAAATAGAAATCATTAATTTGCCAATAATGTAGGTATACAGATATGATGGTTATTTTGATGATAGTCCCGATACATTTTGCCTCACGGCATGCAAAATTATCTAATAATAAACAGGCAAACATAAAAAAAATCAAGCAACATAATATCATTATTTAAACTACTCATATTATTTAAGAATTATGCACAATGTCAATAATTTAAATTAAAAAGGAGAAAAAAAAATATAAGTAACAAATGTCAATGAATTAAACTACAACTGTTAACAAAACGATAATAATAATAAAAATGTCCGAAAATTCAATTACAAATGTCAAAAACTAAAAAATAAAAATTTCAACAAATTCCATTACAAAATGTCTCAATTCAATCACAAAGAAGCAGCACACATTAACACTAAGTTTTGTCACTAACAAAATCATTAATTGCGTAGTAACACTTGTCCAGTAGCAGTTTTGTTAACTTTTTCTTAAAAACTATGATGGGTAATTCTTTTAAATGAGTCGGTATTTTATTATATATAAGAGGTCCCATGGTAAAAATACTTTTTTAAGTAAAGATGTTTGGTAACCACCTGCATAAAGTAGATTTTTATATTGTGACCTTATTGGCCCTGAGCGTTGCCTTTTATCCACTAGTGATGTGAACAGGTGCTTGTTCGTCCTAACGAATAGGGAAACTTCTAATATATACAATGATGGCAAAGTAAGGATCCTCAGAGATTTAAAAACAGGTTGACAGCTTTCTGTAGTTTTAAGACCTGTCATTGATCGAAGGCAACGTTTTTGGGCCATAAATATTCTATCTCTCTCACTGCAGTTTCCCCAAAATATGACACCAAATTTTTAATGAGGAAAAACACAACAAAATTTGGTATACAGTAATTATGTAATTTAATATTATGTGAGGACGATGCACCCAGAGTATGCTACTTATAAGAACAACTAAACTAACAACTAACTAACTTATGAGGTAAACTTATTCATTTTCTAAAGAAATTTGGGTAAATGGTACTCACATATTTACAAATATTGAAACCATTAATTAAACAGTGTGTGAGTCAACAGAAAAATAAAAACACAAAAAAGAAACAGTATGTCTATAAAGTTAATTCATAAATCAACCAGTTTAATTTTGTCTAATTAATTTCGTCTTTTGTCCCTTGATTGTTCTATGGAGCAGGACCAACATGTTTCCAAGCATTCTTATCCTGAATGTAATCTTCTAATTTGTAATATGCTTGATTACAAAGTGTACTTTTAACATGAGTTTTAAATTTTCCTTCATTTAGTTCTAATATATCAGAAGGTATTTTGTTGTAACATTTAACACAATACCCCATGAAAGAAGTGTAGACTTTAGCTAATCTAAAAAATGGTCGATCTAATTTGTCTTTATTTCTAGTATTAAAATGATGTCTATCACTAATTTTACTAAAAGATGTCGATTTTTCCGCACATACATAATATTTTCATAAATGAATTGGCAAGGGACTGTCATAATATTAATATTTTTATAAAGTTCCCTAATAGAATCACGGCGACATAGATTAGAAAGGGCTCTGACAGTTCTCTTTTGTAAAATAAATATGGATTCAGTGTCAGCAGCCCAACCCCACAACAAAATACCGTATGACATAGTGCTGTGAAAGTAACTAAAGTCGACCAAACGTGCGGTTTCTACGTCTATTAACTGTCTTATCTTTCTAACAGCATTCGCGGCTGAGCTTAAACAATATAGCAAGATATGTTATATGAGGCCACCATTGAAATTTCTCGTCCAATGTGGTACCTAGGAAAACCGTCTGATTAATGAACTCCAGTTTTTCTCCATTGAACATGATGTCACATTCGCTAGTTTTAAAATTTGGTAAGAAAATCTCTAATACATTTAGTTTTTTTTATTTAAAACCTAGTTGTTTGCCGTAAACCAATTTTGGACCTGATGTCAATATGAAAAGAACTATTGACGTCGTCAAGATTTTGTGAACGTTGGTCTATTTTAAATATTAATGATGTGTCATTCGCAAATAATACCATCTTTGCTTGATTTTTGAGTAATTGGGGCAAATCATTTATGTAAACTAAAAAAGGAATGAACCCAATATTGAACCCTGCAGAACGAGGAATTTGGTGAAACCGTACTGGTATCCATTAAAGATGATTTTTTATTAAAAAAAAAATTAACTTCATAATATGTTTGGCATCTGCCTTCAATGAACGTTGGTACCGGAGTCCCATATAAAAACAAAACATATTTTTATATTCCTATTTCAAATTCTCTTTTACTTTTCGCCAGATGCTTTCAAAGGGCTAAAGGCAGACAAGGGTCTGCCAGAGACCTGGAGCCAAGGATATCCTTCTGACAATATATAAATCTTATGTCACCGTATATTCCAAACCAATATACTATCCTCCGAAAAAGTATTATATTTCTTGCAACGAAAGTTGACAAAAATTATCCCTGGTATAAGTTGGGTTATTTTTAAATATTTGGCACATTATATTAGGTCACAAAGTATGTACCATCACTGCTTATGCACTTTTGCCATCTCACAGGTAGTTTATTGATCCCTTTACTAAAAAAACCATTCGGACGGGAATCAATAAAATCTTTGAAGGCGGTTTTGACTGCCCCATCGGAGTTGAGGTTTTTCCCTTGCAAGAAGTTATCCAAATTTAGAAAAAAATGGCATGTTGGAGCAAGGTACGGAGATTACAGTGAATGTCTAAGACATTTCAATTGAAGCTCTTCTAGCCGTCTGTTCTAGCGGCGGTCTAGCGTTGTCCTGAAGTAGCAGTGGCCTAGTGTGATTAACCAGGCTCAGTTGTTTAGCAGCTAGTTTTTCCATCATGGCTTGCAGTTGCTGATAATAGACATCTGCCGTAATCGTCTGGCAAGAATTAAAAAAGCTGTAGTGAACGACACCGGCACTGTTCCACCAAACGCTCGCAAGTAACTTTTTTTGAGACAATATTCGCTTTGGGCACGATTTGGCTGGTTCGCCAGGGTGATGAGCGCTTCCGATTATCGTACAGGATCCACTTTTCATCACAGGTAATGATTTGATTTAAAATCCCTTCATTATTGTGGTCTGCGTGAACTTAGCAAATCATATTCAAGCAGAGATAAAAAAAAGTGAGTTCTATTCGCATGCAACATAGTTCTAGAGTTCCTGACACTTTTCGGAAATAGTTCTGGCGGTTTTCTTGGAAAAAAATCAAATGAAAATATGATCTGCTAACTTCTGGTAGCAGATAATTTTTTCCAAAACCAAAATTTTAAAAGTATTTTAGGTGCATAAAGGTGAGAGCTTACCTGATAAGTTTCGGAAAGAGTTCTGTCTAAACTGGCTTAAAAAAAAAGACAAACATACTTAACCGCCACAAAAATAAAAACGACATTTTTCGTAAAAGTGGCGGTAATTACAAAACATAGAACCAGATATCCATTATTCTTAACAAAATCAGTAGCTAGGAAATCAACTAAATAGAAAAATATAAAATAAAATGACAAACAATTCGCAAGAACTAGCAGTGTCTGAGTGCAAAATTCCAAAAAAATATCTAAAAAATACCCAGGGCCGAGAACTCTTCGATTTCAGATATACCGATATTATCCCTAAATGCTGTACTGCCAAGTAAACCTAGAACTCAGACTCAGATATCAGCAGAGCTTGGTTGAAAACCTAGATTGGCCGAAAATCATGAAAATTTTAAGTGTCTGAGTTAAAAAGTCTAAAAAAATATGTGTAAAATACCCAGGGCCGAGAACTCCTCAATTTAAGATACACTCATAATATTCTTTACGCTGTACTGCAAAGTAAACCTAGAACTCAGACAGAGTGAAAAATTAAAAAAATATCTAGTAAATACCCAATACCGAGAACTCTTCGATTTTAGATACACCAATAATATCCCTTAACGCTGTATTTGAAAGTAATCCTAGAACTCCGACTCAGATATCAGCAGAGCATGGTTGAAAACCTAGATTTGACAAAATCATGAAATTTTAAGTAGCTGAGTGAAAAATTCCAAAAATAATTCTAGAAAATACCCAGGACCGAGAACTCTTCGATTTTAGATACACCAATAACATCTCTTAACGCCGTATTCGAAAGTAAACCTAGAACTCAGACTCAGATATCAGCAGAGCATGGTTGATAACCGAAATTTGACAAAATCATGATATATTAAGTGACTGAGTGAAAAATATCTATTCGGTTTATTTTTCATGTAGTTTATATCGCCATTACGCAACCGCTTTCAGAAACAGGTTGTTTATATATATATTTCATCATTATCAAATCAGCCGAAAGAAATCCACTGCTGGACATAGGCCTCCCCCAAGTGTCGCCACAACAACCGGTCCTATGCGTCCCGCATCCATCGGCTACCCGCGACCCTCACCAGGTCATCGCTCCTCCTTGTGGGAGGCCTTCATTAGCTGCGTCTTCCGGTACTATTTATTTATTGGTTTTATGTATATTAACCCATATAGCGCTTTTTGGTAGCCGTTACGAAATAATTCGACACTATATGTCCACACTTATTAATTCTAGTAACACTTTTTTGGTCGCTGAGTGTACTTAGTTCCGTCGCTACGACTAAAAATGGGGAACAGTCGACACAGTAACATTTGGTTTTATAGTTACATTGCTGTGTGGTAACATTGTTCTAGTCTGCAACCACTTCTCAAAAATCATTCGTTCGTTCATTCGTTTTCGTTCTCCGTCTGTTCTGTTATTGACAAGTTAAAAAATAATAAGAAGAAAACATCAGCCATCACTGTTTATGAAGGATAAATTTTTATTCATATTTTAATTAGCTTATTTAGTTAAAATCTACATGGGAAATGAATTTCATTGTGTTATTTGTTCATATAGTTTGAAATTTTCAATGCGCCACCATAAAATTGTGATTTAACCTGTTAGTATGATATAAACATAATAGTTTTTATAAACTATTAATAGTTTTACTAACCAGTTTTTACATTCCCAGAGCTTGGAAGCTTTTGCTGTAATATATTTAATAGTACCTATAATTATGGAACCAAAAATGAACCACAAAATAGTTAAATAATTAAAAAACCTAATTTTATTTAGAGAAAATATTCTAGTCACAACTGGTCAGGAAGTTACTAGACTATGTCGACATATGTCGACGTGAAACCAGAAGTAGTTACAAAGTTACCGAATTCACAAAATGGTTTATTGCTTCCAGTGATTCTCAAACGTTTGGACAGGCCTTAATAATTTAATTATGTTTAGTATATAGTAGGCGCCAGATAATCGTGGAATATCGGTCATTGACCCACCTACATTTATTGACATTGTTAATTTGAAAAACGGAATTAATGACACAAAACTGTCCCGAATCATCAGCTCTCGTGATCCTTAACATTGTCTAATAATGAAAAACGATTCATATTTAATTGTTCAGGTACCTATGAGCAGTTATTAGGGAAAGGTCAATATACTTTATTCCACATTTATCTGGCGCCTACTATAGTACTAACATTTGATCACTTCTCGAATCAGTTTTAGAAACAGTGACTTTTAATTCACATTTCAGTAATATATTGTTCAGTAATAATGACGTAACATTACGACACTTCGTGTTAATTTAAATTTTAAGTAATTATTCTAGTAGCATGGTGACCACGCCGCTACCACACATTTTTACTCGATTGTACACATGTTACAAACTAAACACGAAGAGTTTAAAAATAAGTCTACACAAATGTTTACGTTACGTGTGAACATAAAGACTACTTCAAGTTACTGAAATATTTTCCGGTCAAATTGTGTACGAACTATTACTACACATAGAGACCAAACCCCACACAGTCACCATGTTTCGTAACAGTTACGAAACTGTTGCGACTTGTTACATCTCTAACATATCTGCGACCAAAAAGCGCTATATGGGAACTTAATACTCTCATAACAATGTTTTTATAATGAGAGAGAAAATTGAGAAGGCCGAAAATTATTGCGACTGATAACGAATGTAATAAAGTAATTTGGAGAGAAAGAAACAGTGAACAGACCAGAAAGTTTTTTGAAAGTTGTCACTCGCAACTGAGAAATATTAATTTTCCTGAAGAATTACACACTGCGCCGATCACTGTTGTTATAATGAGGATCACAAGAGTATTTTAACAAATGTATAGTGATATTGTGCAAATACTTAGTAAGGCGGCGGCAGACAGCTATATTGGTCCTGTGTTCAGGAAACATAGAAATATGCCAGGGTGGAATAAGCACGTCAGTGGTGCTCACAGAGAAGCTCGATTATGTTATCATAACTGGTTATTGAACGGGAAATAAAAAAGCGGGCCTATTTACGATAGCATGTGTCAAACGAGGCAAATTTTTAAATCTCGGGTAAAATTTTGTCAAGATAATGAGAAACAAATCAAGTTAGATATAATTGCTCAACATCATTCTAAGAAACAATTTGGTAAATTCTGGAAAAAGACCAATAAATTCAACCCAAAATCGAGTGTACCTGTGAGCGTTGCGGGCGTGCATGTGCCTCGTGACATAGCCAACCGGTTTCAGCGCCATTTTAGGGTGGAATCTCCGCCTGTAGACTTGACTGACCTGACACGGGGTGCTGAGATCATGGCAGGGGATGTTGTTGTTCGCTTTTGTGCCAAGGAAGTTGCCTCCGTAATTCATAAAATGGTGCGAGGTAGGTCCCCTGGTCATGATAGTCTCAGCATTGAGCATTTGAAATATGCTGGTTTCCATTTGTCTCGAGTACTTGCTATGTTTTTCAGCTTATGTGTGAGTCATTGTTACCTACCGGATGAACTTATACATACCGTGGTTGTTCCGGTTATAAAAAAACAAGACCGGGGATGTCTCAGACCTGGCAAACTACAGACCCATCTCGCTGGCTACTGTGATAGCAAAAGTGCTGGACAGTCTGCTTGACAAATACCTGGATAGGCACATAGAACTTCATGATGCTTAATTTGGTTTTAGACCTGGCCATTCGACTGAGAGTGCCATCCTGTGCCTCAAGCAGACTGTGCAGTATTATACAGCCTGGAAGTATTATGCCTGTTACCTGGACCTGTCCAGGTTATTCGATTTGGTATCATATGATGTGCTGTGGCACAAGATGAAAAATTAAAAAAATGCGCCACGTGATGTTGTTGCAATGTTGAGATATTGGTACTCGAGTCAAAGGAATGTTGTGCGGTGGGCAAGCTCACACTCGGACGTGTATGGGTTGGAGTGCGGGGTGAGGCAGGGGGGGTTAACTTCTCTTCGTCTCTTTAACTTATACATGAACGAGCTGATCGGCGAGCTCAGCAGAACAAGCATAGGGTGCCATATAGATGGACCGTGCGTCAATAATATCAGCTACGCCTACGACATGGTGCTGCTGAGCCCGTCGATCAGTGCCATGCGCAGACTGCTGGATATTTGTGAAAAGTATGCACGAACCCACGGACTCAGATATAATATGAAGAAGTATAGTATATGTATAGAGTGAAGTGATGGTGTTTAAGGCTGGTAACAAATAATTCACTAATGTCCCTCCCTTGTATCTTTGCGGTGCCAGCTTAAACAGAGTGTCTAATTTTAAATATCTGGGTCACTGGGTCTCAGAGGATAATTATGTGTGACAACACTGATTTAGAGAAGGAGCGCAGGGCGCTGTCTGTGCGCTGTAACATGCTGGCCCGCAGGTTTGCACAGTGTACCGAGCAAGTCAAAGTGACATTATTTAAAGCCTTCTGTCAATCTTTTTACACCTGCAGCCTGTGGACTAAGTACACACAACGTACATATAGTGCTCTGCGAGTACAATATAATAACGTGTTCAGGGTGCTGTTCGGCCTGCCGCGCCACTGCAGCGCTTCAGCAATGTTTGCGGTGAAAAGCGTGGATGGTTTTCATGCCATCATGCGGAAGCGCTGTGCATCTGTCACGAAGCGCATGCGGGCCAGCTCGAACAGCCTTCTGAGCGTGTTCGTGGGCCGATGGGACTGGCCGATGTGGCGGCACTGGATGCGACTACACACTGAGGTCGGTCGCGTCCAGGGCTTGGCATGATCTAGTGTTCCTGTGCAGTGCCTCTTTGTGATTATGTTTTTCTTTCTGTGGTTTATGTATGTACTAACAATAGCTTTATAAGGTATTTTGTGTTACTAACAGTATATGGACTATGTCAGAAATAAATGTCTTATTATTATTATTATATATTATGGATGTGTACCCAATTTTTGCAAATGTCGGATGAGCAAAAATTAAAAACTGTCAATAATCTTAACTGTTGCACGAATTGCCTATTCAACCATTTAAATAAAAATTGTTATTCCAATAAAACATGTCTCAAATGCAACGCTAAACATAATTGATTATTGCAGGACGCTATCACAACCAAAACCAGGCCAAACACATCAGCAAAACTAAACCATTAGGCTGCGCACTCACTTGCGACATCATGCGTGACCAATGAATGACAGGCAGCAGCTTCAACCTATGTCACTTGGGATGACGTGTCCGAGACACTGTTAGCTACGGCCTGAGTGGAAGTTTCAGGATACAATGGCACATACCATACCATGAAGGCTTTGATTGACCAGGGCTCTCAAATTTCTTTAATAAGTGAAAAGGCGGCACGAATCTTGAAACTACGAAGATACCCTTGCAAAGGAACCATATTTGGCGTAGGAGAAAAAGAAAACAGCTGCAAGGGAGTAATGACCGTCCGAATTAAATCAATTCATATTGAGTTTGCCTTAGAAGGAGAGGTCCTTATACTGAATAAATTGATCAAAAGTTTACCAAATAAATCATTCATAAAACCATCTTGGCCTCACATACAAAACATTACTTTGGCAGACCCAGAATTTAATACCAGTCGACCAGTGGACCTACTGCTTGGAGCAGATGAATACTGCAAGATAGCTTTAGGTGGTCTTTTGATGAGTAATGCCGAGGATCAACCAATAGCCCAACAAACGCAATTGGGATGGTTGCTTTGTGGGACAATGACACCACGAGACAGGTGTAACGTTATTCTTCACAATACGGACGATTTACGCAGATTTTGGGAAATTGAAGACATCAACCAGCAGATTGAAATGTCCACCGAAGATCAAGAATGTTTGCAATATTTTCTGTCAACAACAAAGAGATTAGAAAATGGGAGATAAATTGGAATGTTTGTTAATATTTTGGCCCGTTGTAAGTAATGTTGTTTTGCGATTTTTTTTTCAGCGATTACACTTTGAGCCAATCTCACTATGGGACAATCTGATGTAATTAGTTCTTCAAATTAAGTTTTATTGACCAATAGCCCGCAGAGCTATTCGAGACCTGAACTTAATGTGACAGACGCGTGCCAACCGGATGATGATGCCACGAGTGCATTCTGCCGAAGCATCTGGTCGGTACCTGTCTGTCACACCGAGAGGGTGGCTGGATGCGCGATGTCGAGCGTGTGTGCGAACCCTATACCAGAAATGGAAAAAATCACCATCTCAGAGTTAGATGTAGCCGAAGTAGTTCGTCCGTTACCAAATTGGAGATCTCCGGGACCGAACGGACTGCACAACTTTTGGCTTAAATGGTATGGCAGCTCACACGCGCTACTGGCATCGCAATTACAGTCTTCCTTAGAGTCTGGGTTCGCTACCACAGTTTCTAACTACTGGCGTTACCCACCTGCTCCATAAGACAGGTAGTCCCGCGGTACCCAAGAATTATAGACCGATTACATGCTTGTCGACGGTCTATAAACTTCTTACATTCATCCTGAGAGCGAAAATTAATGAGCACATAGAGAATAACTCAATTATGTCCGCCTCTCAGAATGGATGCAGGAAGGGGTCCCGCAGCACTAAGGAGCTACTCCTTATAGACATGGCCATTAGCCAACAGGTTCGTCGAACCCGCAAGGATCTGTCGATATGTTGGATAGATTACAAGAAGGCCTATGACTCTGTGCCACATACATGGCTCATGAAGGTGTTTGTACTATTGTTAGCAAAAAGAAGTATCAAATCAGTGTTGCCAATCCATAGAGAAAAAGTTTTATTTTTATTTTCTCTAAAACTGCGATGCCAAATACTAGCGAATTGGGAACTACCAATTATATTTCAGTTCATCATGAAATTAAATTAACATAATCAGACCTCATTTTCTATTGTGTCTCTGACTGAACGGCATGATTCCGTGATAAATTACAAGAACTGAGGCTATCATAGTACCATGTCGTTGGTACCACAGTACACATCTTATGTAGTAGTATGTTTCGATTCCTTGACTTTTAATAAAAAGTTACAAATAATTAGTTTAGATAATGTATTGGTAGAAAGTAAGTATTGGTAACCGTATTGTTAACCGTATAAAACAGGTGCCTTTTTTAAAGAAAAAGTAACCAACAGCTTTAAGGGTTACGTTCGAGGAAGTTCGGGGATAAAAAATATTTTATACTCCTTGTTTGAGGATATCGGTCAAAGTTTAAAACTCACCGGATGAGAGCTACAATAGCAAAATAGTACGCTTGTCGGGATAAATAACTCATGATCAGTCTATAAACTAACAAATAACCAACAATAAATAAGTCAGTGTGCTTAGGTATAAATTTACCTTTTTCAATTCTTTGCCATAATTTGTTCTGTTATTGTCAATTTTTTATTATGTTTTAGTGTAGCCGATTCGTCTATTTTTAATATAAACTCAGTAGCACAAGCCCCCATTTCGTACATTTTTGTTCATTAAATTATTGTAATGTTTGTCCCAAAGATATCTTCATTCAGCTTTATTAGACTGAGCATTTAACTTCTTTTCCTTCGTCATTTCGTCGGTACCTACGCTGCGCACCGTACTCGGAATTCATTTTTTATTCGGGAATACAAAACAAAAGTATACGTCTCATGCACGGAAAGTCACGCACCGATTAAGTCAGGAACTAAAAAAGTCATTTATTCAAATTAGGCAGAGTGCCAGCACTTTTTGAACGTTCTACATACAGACGGTCCTCCAAAACGCCAGCCCGTCACCTCTTCCAAGTGTTTTAGCTGAGAAGAACAGGCGAAACAAACTCTCCAGCAACACATATATGTACGTCTGTTAAATTTTAGAAACTTGAATTTATACAGTAGTATGCAAAGTAGTTTGACACATAAAAATAATATATCCAATATGTAAATCAAATTTTAAATTAAATTAAACTTGTTAGCTAGCACACTCCATCAAGCCATCAAAAACAAACAAACTCAAGCATTAACAAATAAATCAAACTAACTCATTCGCTCGCGCTTGTTCGTAGCATACAGACGTATTAGTTAGCAATTTTTAATTCACACAATAATAAAAGTGACCTAGTTTAGTGCATTCATATTGTAATGGAATTCTAAATTTTAGCCTACAGTTTAGTTTTAATAGTTATAATGGAAATTTAGAAATAGTGAACTTTTGATGATGAAAATATAATGGATAACAGCCCGTGTAATCCATGTGGTCGAGTTCATCCCTCCGCCTCACCGGAGAATACGACGAGGCAAAATCAAGCCCAATCACTTGAAATTGCATCCACGTCCGAGATACAAAAATGGATGTCATCCATTGAGCAGTACCTAAATGAGGTTTGCTCTATTGCCACGGATGGAAAACTGAACTCTGACCAGAAAATGAAGATATCCAACTTATGCCGCAAAATAGGATCTGGCACCTCGCAAATGGCAGTCCTATATCAATCACTGAAACAGAAAGCCGTTCAAGCATACAACATGGTGGATGACTTACAAAAAAAGCGGAACTTGACGGAACACATTGTGGAGCTCAAGCATTCAATGAAGGAGTCTCGCTCTTCTGAAAATGTTTCTTTTGCCGACATGGTGAAGAAGGGAACAAGTGATTTCGTTCGACCGAACAATTTAAGCTCTGTGGCCATTTATCCCAACGATAAATTTAAATCTAGCGATGAAACAAAACACCTCGTGCAAAAAATCATCCGCCCAGAGCAAATGAAGCTGCATGTTCGCAGTGTCCGCAAAACAAAAAATGGTGGCGTTATTATCAGTACCGAGACCAAACACGACGCAGAAAAATTAAAGCAAGCAGTCCAGCTCTCTTCATCTGGTCTTACCGCCGACGAGCCCAGCAAGCGCAAACCCCGGATAGTAGTCGTGGGAGTGCCGACTTCCATGTCTGAAAATGAGGTCTTGAAGTGCATTTTCGAACAAAACATAGCCGACAAGTTTTCTGGCATGTCCTTGGAATCCTTCCTAACCTGTGTAAAATTAAGTCATAAATCTGGGAAGAGAGATGCGTTGACCTGTAACTATGTCATTGAAGTAGCGGCTAATTTACGTAAAGCCCTAATCACTCAATCAAGGCTCTTTATTAATTGGACTTCCTGTCCTGTCAGGGACTTTACTTTGGTAACTCGTTGCTACAAATGCCAACAATATGGCCATGCAGCCAAAACGTGCAGAGAGGTCAACTCTATGTGTGGTCATTGTGGTGAAGTAGGACACTCGATGTCAGAGTGCGTAAAAAAAGATGAGATGCCGAAATGTGCAACTTGTTCACGCTTCAAAAAACCCAGCAATCATAAAACAGGAGATGCTGAGTGCCCTGCAAGGAAGATAGCGGAATTCAGGTACATCAATTCAGTCGATTATGAGGGCGCCTAGTGCCCAGATTTTCGTACTTACACGTGATGCTGATTCAACAAGAACATACCACTGCGATGACCTACTTCCCCTGATTTTGTTGCTGTCTTAGTGAATTCGCCGCTCTGTGCAAAAATCAAATACAATAGAACACATGAGTTGCATCAAACAAATTATGTAACATTGACTTTAACCCAGTTAAAATTTCTGCTGACGCTAACAGTTCACCTTCCAGTCTATGGGTAAATAATTAAGTGTTAGAAACATTTTAACGAAAACTAAACTTAGCTAGAACCATCCATTTATGGTCTTTATTATAAATTATATGTGACATATGTTTAAATAATCAAATTAGATTAATCAAATAAATTAATATTACTCAGTTACTATTTAAATATTAAGTAAATATTATTAACATTTTTTATACGATTCTTAGTACATTGTTGAGCTCTTGCCGCCTGTGATACAGGATCCTCCTAGTACAGGCATCTAACATTGTTCTACCTATATTATTATCTAAGATTTATTATTATTCTATTGTACCAATTTGAATTTTGAATAAAGATTTATTATTACTTTATTACTTTAATTAAACCTTTAAGCATAAGTGGTGTGCCCGCTTAATCTAACAATAGAATTGTGACTGGAACCACAAGTGATGAACTAGAGCCAATATAGTCATTATAATAAACTGTAAGTTTATCGCGATAACAATAAAAAAAACCATGACCAGCAAGACGACCAGTCACCACAAGCACACCCGTTTACGAGCATAACGCAAACATCAGCCATTATGTGAATCAAATTTTAAATGATATGCCAACGTATATCTAATAAGTGTGCATTGGCTTCCGAAATCTATAAAATTTCGCATTTAACTAATGGTTTTGTACATTGTACAACTCTATGGCAAGTTTGTTTACAACTAAAGCACACAGAAGCATAATTGTATTGCCTACATTGGTTTGCAACTTTTTTACAAATATAACAAATAATCGTAGAACTATTCAGCACAGTAAGTCCTTAAAAAGTAAATAATACCTTAAACGGAACGCACTGTGAGATTGACATCGGCTTGTCTCGACTGACACTGACACTTGACAGTGACAGATTGAATTATCAATAAAAATGAGTAAGAAGGTAAACAAAACAAAATAAATACATTAATACCCGGACACTGTTCACAACAGCAGCGGCCACTGGAACAGTCGTTCTTGTATCACCCTCGCTGGGCTCGCTGGGAGTCAGCGGAACTGGCGCTATCTTGTCCAACTCAGCGAGGGACTCAACTCGGTGCACCGCAGCCAGGAACACGTCGTGCCGCCCCTTTGTCAGAAACTCAGACATTGTGACGCCTGATGCCCTTAATTTGGATTTGGAAAACCAAATTTTATCCCTGACTGCAAGACTGCTAACCTTGAACAGGATAGGCCTAGTTTTATTGGGCACTGCCCGCCCCATCCTGTGACAGCGGTTGATGTCAGCATCAGTAAAGTTGCTCAGCTGTAACTTGTTACAGATCACTTCAGAGATTACCGTGGCAGTGTCCTCTTTCTGCTCTTCAGCAACTCCATGCAGCAACAAGATGTTCCTTCGTCCGCATATCTCGATTTGATCAACACTTCGGGCCAACAAACCAACCTGCTGTTGAAGACTGTCGAGAGCCTGAGTGATAAACGTCCGGAACATTGTGAACTCCATTGCAAGACTGGTTGCTGTGATGGGTGATTGAGGAGTCTTCTGTAATTCTTCTTTGAAAACCATCATCCTTGTGTGGAACAAGTCCTTTAGTTCACTTAGAGTGGTTGCTAGTGAATCCATAGTGATTAAAGTGTAGTGATTTTTGTTATAGTGGGAAAAAAGTGGAGATAACGCTACACCAGCAGGCACAAACTTTTAACTTTTAGAATATAGCATTAATAATTATTATAAATACTTTAACTCATTAAATAATATTGATTATTGAAATATGAGCAAATTTTTCTTTGTGCTCCTGTTACAACTACCCGTAATGCTGATGAATGTTTCGTAGTCACCATTCCCTGTATGTTTCAGAAATGTATAAATTCGTTAGAAACCATCTATCACTTTTTGAACAGGATTTAAAAGGAAAATAGTTCAAAAACTGCTCGTAGTACCTCGAAGCAGATTAAAGTTATGTAACAGAAACTGCTACACCATGGCAGTGAAAATCTATAATAAACTACCAGAAAAAATAAGAAAAATGAATACTTAACTTATAATTTAATAGAACTTTAAAAAATTGGCTTTTTGACAGATGTTTTTATTCAATAGATGATTATTTAAATTTTGAACTGATGTGATGTATAAATTTACTAACACTTATTTAAATTATAATTGTTGACATTATTCAGAAGTTGAAGTTTAATCAATAAATTGATGAACTGTCTTTTATGCACATATTAAACAAAAACAAAGTACACTCAGGCGTCGAAAGTATTCCTCCGCATCGCTGTCATCCGGAAACGTGCCCAGAAGACTGGCAGCATTGCCACATTGAATGGCCATGCTTATTCTTTGAGCAAAGAATGAGCCAGCCCTCTGGTCACGCAAAGTGTCGATCAGTCGGCGAGATATGTCCTTGAAAAGGAGGCGTGCACTCTGACCCCATGATCCAAGCGTTTCGACCCCAAACGGCTCAAAACTGTAATTCCCAATAAGGTTACAGTATTTGCGCCGCTCAGCAGCCGCAGCGGCTCTCAGCAGCCGCAGCGGCAGCGCCGGCACAGCCTGCCGTGCTTGGAACATGCGATGGCGCAAGGGTGTCGACACAAGTTGCCTCCCACACCAGAGGCCTCAGACCCACCTTCCACGGCACCAACGTCTTACCATCTGGTCTTTTCCCATCGTCCCGAACCACGTGCCGCTAGGTTCTAATACCGCAGGTACGCCGGCGGTGACAAAAGCCCGACGAATAATATCGTTGATGTTGACATGCCGTACTATGCGGCCTGCGCTCTTGCAGCAGGAAAGACCATGGTGCCCGAGGCTGTCGACAGCTACTCCGCAGTGATATCGATGCTGAGCGTGTTGCTCCGCGCTACGTAGAGTTCTTGCAGGAGTATGAAGCATTAGGAGCGTACATATGAGCGTAGTCATCAAACCTTCTTCATCTCCTTCCTATTTTCTTCCACATCATGGTGTCTTCAGAGAGTCCAGCGACAAAGTTGCGAGTTGTCTTCGACGCACCAGCTGTCACAACTTCTGGTAAGTCGTTTAACGACATTCAAGGCCTAGGCCCTAGGGTTTAGGATGACTTAGTATCCATTTTGTTGAGATTTCGTCAGCACAAATACGTCATATCGTCAGAAAATGAAAAGTTCTTTCGACAGATTAATGTCTACGAATCGCAGCGATCTCTACAATAGATATTATGGCGGTCTGATCCACAATTTCCTCTTAAAGCATATACATTAAACACCGTAACTTACGGAACAGCATCTGCTTTCGTTCATAGTACAAGATGTCTGTTTCAATTGGCAAAGGAGGCGACGCACACACGTATGTACACAACAATCAATACAGCATGATTATTATGTGCATGGTTATCTGTCAGGAAGTGACTATTGAAAGCATTATCGCACTGGGCAAAGACATCATCAGCACACTTAAGACTGCACAACTCAACCTTTGGAAGTGGCCGTCAAACAACAAACAAATACTTCAGGAAATTACTAATAGCACACATGCATCATCCCCTCAAGACACACCTAATACAGTCAGCTTAAGTATTAACGAACCAAGTAAGACCCTAGGTCTTAATTGGCATTGTCATACTGACTCACTTACATTCTCCATTCATATACCTTACCATACAAGCACAACAATTACCAAGCGAATCATTCTTTCCAAAACAGTACAAGTATTCGATCCTTTGGAACTTGTCTCTCCATGTATTGTCGAGGCTAAGATAATACTACAAAAATTATGGATAGATAAGTATTCATGGGACGACGAGGTTAATGTAGACATTAAAAAATATGGATAAAGTTAACGCAAACTTTACCACAGCTTAATCACCTCAGCATACCACGCTGGGTGGTATGTGATTTCCCTTCATGTTGAGGTTCATATTTTCACAGATTCGTCAGAGAAGGCATACGGAGCTTGTATATACATTCGTTCTGTAGCTAGTAGCGGCACCATTCATACATATCTGCTTACATCCAAAAGTAAGGTTGCAACAATTAAATCGACCTCAATTCTGGCTGGAACCTTGTGGTACCTTATTAGGGACTAGGTTGTGTGCAAAAGTGCTGGAGATGTTAACACGTAAACCTGATAAATGCATATTTTGGTGTGATTCTATGATCGTCCTAGGTTGGCTGTCTACTTCACCTGCCACACTTAAGCCGTTCGTTAGGCATCGAGTTCGGCGATACGGGAAGGTTTTGGTGATTACACCTGGCGATAATTATGTGCCCTTAAAGAGCAACCCTGCAGATTTAATCTCCCGCGATCTGAACGCTGACCTCATACGTCAATCTTTCTTGTGGTGGTCAGGGCCTTCATTCTTACTAACAGACCCAGCTCTTTGGCCTTCAATGCTTAACACAGATGTTAAGCGGCACCCACTCCATCCTTTAGGCACGTATCTAAAAGCCAGGCACGCCCTCATTAAAGGCACCAGTCTTGTTGCAACAGAAGTCCCGCCCCACTGCAGTAAGGCAGGAAACACTCCATCAGGACCTGGTGCCTTGAAAGGTTGGAAGCTTCGGATGGCCCACTGGATTTTTTCCAGCGTGATCATCCTCTCTGCATAATACCAATCAACTTCTGCTGGTGCTTGTATAACGTCTAGCCATTCGGTTACCTGCGCGAATACGCTTCCTGGGAAGTGAGTTTCTATTAGGACACGTTTCGCTTCTTCAGGTGACGTGGTCAGCGTGTTATCGGGTTTCCGGAGCGTGGCGACCTCGGGTGTGTTCTGTTGTGCCAGTAATTTCCTTACCCTGTTTGCTTGTTGGCACGATTCAATGTTACCACAGAATTTTCGCCATCCAGTAGTACTTCAGTAAGCGTCCCAGTCCTCATCTCTATATGTATTCATGGCTCTGTTAAGAGCCTTTCTTACCTTACCGCGTTTGCGCTCAAGTTCCGCGCCCCACCAGGGTTGTTTTCCCGGTGTTTCGCGCGGAATCGTTTCCGGGCACGCGGTCTGGTAGCTGTTTATCAGTGATTCGGTGAGCTGTGTAACTCTCGCGTCGATCTGTGTCATGTCCGCAAGAGTCATCGAATCGCTTAGTGGCGCAAGTCTTGAATCAAGGCCGCGTTTGTATGCCGCTAAATCCGTATTGCGCGGATTCCGCCGAGGTTGTTTAGGTGGTATACTGACCTGGATGTCGAAGCGGATCCACCTGTGGTCTGAGCAGGAAGTCTCATCAGAGACCTGCCACCCAGTTATAATTTCTGAAACGCCTTCCGTTGCGAGAGTGAGGTCAATAATAGTACGACTGCGTCTCGTTACAAAAGTTGGTTCAGAGCCTGTATTTAGTAGGGATAAGTTAGTTGTGAATAGGTATTCAACTAATGCCTTACCCCTTTCATTTTGCGTGTCCATCCCCCACAGCGGGTGGTGTGCATTGGCGTCGGTCCCGATGACAACCTCATCTCCGCTGCTTTCACACTGGGTGACGAGACGGACAAGGTCGTGAGGGGGCGGTTCCTCCGTCTCAGGCATATAGACCGAGGCGAAGACGATCGCCATGACTTTGTCGCCACGCTGTATGTTCAGCCTAGCTGCAGAGACATCTCTGCAACAGAAGTCGTTTAAGAGCTGTGCTTTAAGGTTACCTGTGACATAGATACACGATCTAGGGTGATCCTGGTCCGTAGTAACAAGGAGCTTACCGTTAAGGTTGGATAGTCCTCGTATTTGGCCACCCCTAATCCACGGCTCTTGGATGAGGGCAATGGCCGTGTGTTGCACCTCCAGCCACTTCCTCAATTGAGCCGTTGCAGTCTGGCTGTGGTGGAGGTTTGCCTGCACGACTCTACAGGCCGACGAAAGGGACGCCATCGCAGGCGAGGCCCTCCTCGTCACTCTCTAGACGCAGCCCGGCAAACATGTCGCCCTCGTCGAAGCCGGGGACAACGTAACCTCGTCCAGCTCCCCACCCGATGAAGGGACGGCACCCACGGCGGCGGCAGGGGCAGCCGACACTGCTATTTCAGCAGGGTCAGCCACTGTTGCTTCCGGGTTGTTTTGGTTGGGGGATGGTCTCCCCTGCTTCCTGCTGCTGTCCCGTAGTTGGGTCTCAACCCCGAGGGACGTCGACGAACCTGCCATTCGGACCCTGGAACTTCACGTACACCGATCCCAGACCAATTGAGAGTCGGCGTTCGGAGCTCAACAGGGTCGGAACCTGGTCCTCGGGGATACCCAGCACCACGAACCAGCATGCCCTCTGCTTCTCGGCGTGTAGCACCACCCACCTTTTGACGTCGATCCATGGGTTCTGGTAACAGAGGGCTCGTCCAATAAAGGTCGAGTCCTCGTCGACTCCTTGGTCGTCGGGGATGGCGATGCCGCAACGCACCCGCTTCTGAATCTCCGACTGACTCTTGACGACTAACGAGGTGTTAGCCGGGAGAGCCAGGCCGGAGACTGTCTTCTTCAGCCACTCTAGCGTGTGGTCGTTTCCGCACCACAGTTTGAGGACACCTCCAGCGAACAGCGGCTTCGCATTGAAGGTCGGCCCCGGTGTGTCCTGCATAGGGGAGCAGGCCTCCGTGATGATCTGCCTCTGTATGGCAGCCACGACCTGGTCCGATACTCCCTGGCCGATGATGCCCCTCCGGTCGCAGGTTATCGCGACGTTCAGGGACGCACTCGCAGCTTGGGCGTAGCTTTTGTTGGCAACCCGCTGGGACTGGTCAAGCCGCGGCCGCTTGTGCTCTCCACGAGGTGATAAAGTCTCGTTGAGAGCCCGCTTGGCCGCAGCCTGATCGTTCCCGTCGGGTTGCTGTGTCGTGGTAGCCACCTCGGCCGGAACTCCTGCGGATTTGGTTGGCGGTTGACAGGGCGTCGGTCGGCTAGTGCCGGCCTCAGCCTGCGACCGCTTCCCTTCTGAGAAGCTCAACTTACCTTGCTTGGTCGTGTTGACCTTGCTAGTGGCGGTACCCTGCTTGCGTTGGGAGGCCTTCCCTTTGCCTCCTCCCTCCTGCGTTCATGACGCCGCTCCTTGCGCGTCTGCCTTTCCCTCCTTTTACCCTGGCTGGTAGGAGCATTTTGACCTGACGGGTCAGAACAAGAGCAATGGGCTTGTGGAGTTAGATTTTTACCCTTCCCTTTTTTTCCTTTACGGATTGGCACCTGCCAGGCGCTTGCAAAAACGTCCTCGGTGCTGCAGACCGTTCCCGTTTGCCCGGTTGCGGTTGCCTCGTGGGATGTGGCTTGAGGAGCCACAGGAGGAGGAGGAGGGTGCTTGGGAAGGCTTCTTCCGGCAGTGGTGTTAGCCGTCGCCGTTTTCGCCTTGTGTTTGAAGGGATCGGTACTGGTCCCAGGCAGCGCCGATACCCTTTGCATGTTAAGGGACTTTTTGGTCTTAGCTGCGGTTTTCGCCACAGCCGGACCGGCGCCCGCGCTGGAGCCTGCAGCGTTAGCTGCAGGACCTCCAGGGGCGAGCGAAGTGCCAGGGGCACCTCGCTTGGGAGTTTTGCCAGCTTTCGCCGACTCCACTCCTGCAGTTGAAGTAGTAGGCTTCAATTCGTCCATACTTATTTGAATCTTTTATTACATCTCCCTGGCTCCCACCCTCCATGGAGCCCGCACCTGGGAACGTCGCACTACTGTGAGTGCGAACGTTAGGATTATCAGAGAGATATAGGTGCGCAAGGCTGGTTTACAGCGCGACATCCTTGCCTTGAGGATCTGCACGACCGTTGCGCTCTCCCTCAAGACCACGCCACCTTCCCATCTCTGAAGGAGACAGGAAGGTAGGCCTGCATCTATACTACCAAGCAAAGCAAAGCAAAGCATGTCGTTGTACAACCGCAAAAGCATACATACAGACCCCCCCCGACTACGACGACAAGGTTAATGTAGACATTAAAAGAATATGGATAAAGTTAACGCAAACTTTACCACAGCTTAATCACCTCAGCATACCACGCTGGGTGGCATGTGATTACGAAAGAAATCAGAATCAGAAAGCAATCATTTAACGTTTCTTTATTCTGTTTTCTACCTAGTTTTTATCCTTAGTACTTAACTTTAGGCTAAAGGGGAAGGTAGCTCTTTCCCTTTAGCCATGGCTGAGGAAATGAAAATTAAAGAGCTTACAAAGAAACGCGCCTCATTAAAATCGTAGCTTACACAATTCACAACATTTTTAACTACCACTAAGTCTTGCGAATAACTTAGTGAGGAGCAGCTAGTCCAATTAGAGATTAGAATTGAGAAGATGGTTACCGTATATGCCACCTATGATCAGTTTCAGGGTCAATTGGAGTGCCTGTCAGCTAAGCCCGACGAGCAATTCGCTGAGCGTGAACAATTTGAGGGCAGTTACTACAGGCAGCTTGAATCTCCTCGCGCGCTTCCGTCACGACACCGCGCTCAACTAGCATCTAAGGTAAGCTCCAGTGAACAACCATCGGTGGTTATTAGACATAGTAGTGTTAGACTTCCTAAGCTTCATTTACCTACTTTAGCGGCGGTTATAAGGATTGGTTAGAGTTTAAAGATGTTTCACTGATTCATGAACATACAAGTATTGACAAAATTAATAAATTCCACTACGTACGTTCATCACTTAATGGCAACGCAGCACTAGTCATTAAAAATTTAGATTTTAGAGGTGACAACTACGACAATGCGTGGCAATTGTTATGTGAGAGTTCCGACGGCGAACAGTTGTTAGTAAGCAATCACATTCAAGCTTTATTTAATGTGGAAGCTCTTCAAAGGGAGACAGCCAGGGCTTAGTTACCTATGTCAAGTTGTTGATGAAACCAACTAGAATTTACGTTCGTTGGCGACGCTAGGGTTTGTTGTAGGACATTGGTATCCAATGGTGATACATTTGATGTCATCAAAGTTAGACCCAGGTACTAGCAGACAGTGGGAGGAACAAAGGAACTCCCTAAGTGAGTTTCCTTCCTTAGACATTTTTACTAAATTTATTTTTAGCCGTTGCAATCTTTTGGAACCATTTGAGGAGGCAAAGAGTTTAAAATCGAAACCAGAGTCGTCACACAGTAAACCGAAAAGCTTTTCGATATTAACAAGTAAGAGTAAATTTAATATTTCATGTCCCCTATGTAAACAAAATCATTACATATTCAGCTGTGAGCAATTTAAGAAACTTACAGTCACTGCACGCTTATCTAAAGCAAAGGAATTAAAACTTTGTATGAATTCTTTACGCCCAGGTCACTTAAAGGATACATGTCCACTTGGTCACTGCAAATATTGCAAATCTAGGCATAATACAATGTTGCATTCTCATGAGGATGATCCCAGGTCTTGTAAGGAGCACATAACGTTGGCTGGTACTAACCATGATTTTTCATCTCGTCATGTGTTGCTTTCCACAGCGTTGGTAAGAGTCACGGACCAATCCTGCACGCCGTTCAGCGCCAGAGCCTTACTTGACAATGGAAGCACGGCAAATTTCATTACCAAGGACCTTTGTGGTAAGCTACATTTACCTATTCGTAGCGTAACCTCACACGTAGCAGGCATCAACAGTCAGGTATCCAGCGTTACGCAAACTTGTTCGTTACATTTGCAGTCTTGTGATGGCATAATCAATACTAACATTGAATATTTCGTCTTGCCCAATGTAACCACATACATAAATAGACTTAGCTGACTTACAACTACCAGCAGGAATAAGTCTAGCTGATCCATCATTTAATATCCCATCCACTATCGACATACTTGTAGGAGCCGACATCTTCTGAAGTGTGATCGGTCGTAACCGCATACAGCTAGGTAGACATATGCCGGACGTTCTTCGAGACTAAGCTCGGATGGCTCATATCAGGCGCCATTCCGCAGCCTAACTTAGCCCACTCAGTGTGTGTGTTCGTTCACGCATGACAAGCACACCACACACATACGTACACTTCACGTCCGAAGAGCGAGCATGCACGCACAATTATAAAATTTATTTATTATATACTTAATTGTACACCAAGAAATACATAAAAAGAAAATTACAAACTAAAACACATGTACAATGGGCGGCCTTATCGCATTCCGCGATCTCTTCCAGGTAACCTGGAATGGACAGTAATTGTCTGGACATAAAATGGGGCTGTTATCGGCGCAACTTCTTTACTACTTTAATAAGGCACTGATTTAAAGAGGAAGTTGTAAATAGCAGTGTTAACTAGTTCAGCAGTTAAAACTAAGCAGTAAAGTTAACAAAAATGGGTAATAAAAAATAATGAAATGGAGTAGTGAATATATAATTGAGCAGGGAAATAATTAAATGGGCGGTAAAAATTATTGAACGAGCGGTTACGTGTGGGCAGTAATAAATCGGAATTTGTCGGTAAGAAATCTCATTCTGAGCAGTAACCTAGTAAAAACAATATCTTTTTTTCTATTAATGCAAGTCGTGTCTGGCACTCGCCGGACGCTGCCGCGGCACCGCTCGCTTCGCTCGCTCGGCTCGTGCGTAGGAGGTCACAGTTTTAACCTAATCTAACTTAACCAAAAATCTTATTTTTGCCTTAATATTTTTTGGGAACAAATTTTTTGAGCTGTTGTTTAAATGTACATATATAACCGCTATTCAGTTATTGGACTGCTCCATTATTTTTCGAATTGACATAGTATGATAAAATAACCGACTAATTGATTTTTTATTACTGTCCATGTTTTACCGTCGCAATAATTAATCAACTGCCAACTGCTAAATAATAATACATACTATTAACAATAGATACATATATACTAAAAACATTTATTAAATGACGAACATGGATATGAAAGCGACAGGTAATGTTCCTTCACAAGCGTTTTGAACACAGGTAACGATTGAGCGCGTCTTACTGGGACTGGCAATGCATTGCACAAACGAGCGGCTTGAACAGTAAAGGATTTATCCAATAAAGTTGTGGAATGCATTGGCATTTTAAGTCGTAAATTATCTGATGATCTCAGAAGTTTAGTGTGGGAATCACAAAGATACTGAAAACGTCTCTTAAGATAAAGAGGGGTAAAAGGGGAAAAGAGCACATTGTATAAAAGAGAAAGAAGGCGAATTGGCAACCACTTGAGCTTCACACGGAATTCGGAAACATGGTCATATTTACGTAAACCAAATATGAACCTTATACAAAAATTTTGAAGGCGCTCAAGTTTGTCGAGTTGTTCTTGAGTAAGGTCAAGATAGCTGGCGTCAGCATAATCAAGGATGGGAAGAAGAAGTGACTGTGCAAGCGCAATCTTGGTGGCAGTCAGAAGAAAATTACGCAGTCGCCTCAAAGATGCTGGCAGGTTAATGGTGACGACGGCCTCGGTCAGATTTCCAAGAGGAGCACGCGAGTAAATTTGTAGATCGTCTGCATAAAGATGATAGGAAGAAGTTAGTTCATTAGAAATTGATTGTAGAAAAATTGCGACAAAAGTAAAGGGGATAAAACGCCACCCTGTGGTACTCCAGCAGAAGTACGACACCACGAGGACGAAGTCTCTTCGATGCATATACGTAGCCGGCGACCAAACAGGTTACTACGAAACCAGTCAATCACCGATGGAGATACATTAAGAGAGCATAGAATGCCAAGCAAAACATCGAAATCAACAGTATTGAAAGCATTGTTGAAATCAAGCAATGCCAAGACACCGCTAGACGCCGAAAAGTTGAGGATGTGGCAAATGACGGGAAGGATTAGGAGCGGCTGATACAGTCACTTCCTACTGCATTAGAGGTAATTGATAGTATGCTCTTCTTAACATCACATGCGGAGAATTCCCTAAAAACAAATGGAGAATAACTGGGAATCGGAAGAGATGAAAGATGATCCAATGTATTCAATTTTATGGTCCTATCATAATTGAACGAAGCTGTAAAATGGATTTTCATTGCGTCGACGTCTAAATCTTTCGGAATTGACTCTTGTCGTGTTTTACCGACTCCCAGTGATCTTAGAAAACTCCAAACTTTGGATGCGTCCCAATTTTGGACAGAGTTATGAATGTGTTGGCGATTAGTATTCCTACATACTTTATTACAGCGATTGCGGATTGAGGCATATTTGTCCCTATTTGCATCGGTAGGCCGTCGCTTAAATTTAGACTTTGCCGTCAATGTTCAGTTCATACCGCCAAAATTGCGTTGCATAAAAATTTTAGCTTTAGCCTTGGGTGGGCGGATTTTATACGAGAGGAAAATTAAGTCACGGTAGGAAAAGGCATCAGCGGAGCATTGACCATGCTTAGCGACGTGATCAGGTGAGGAAACGAAAATCATGTCACGAAGTGAAGGAGTAGAGTTTGGGAAATGGTGAGTGGCACTTAGAGGAAGAATTGACAGATTACTACAAGCTGTGACATTAGTCAGAGCAGAAGAGCGATGGTCCTTTTTGAGGAGGCAAGCATTAAAATCACCCATGACTATACTGTGACTGTAAGAAGGAATCAAAATTTCTAGGAGTTTATCAAAAGATGAGAAGAAGTTGATACGTAAAGAAGGACAGTAATAGACACCAAGAAGTAATTTCGAATGATGTAGTGTGACTTCAAAAAAGAGGTGTACACCAGCGTTTGATGGAGGTCGCTGCGCTGATATATTCACAATAGAGAAAGGAATATGCGCACGGAGATATATGGCAACACCGCCACCGCCACCAACTGCCTGGTCATTTCTTATAAGTACAAAGCCGGGAAGAGAGTAACTAGTTGAAGGAAGACATGGTTTAAGCCATGACTCGGACACAAGAATAGCCTGAATGTTTTTACAGTCAAAGCTCGCCAGCATATCGTGGCGCTGTAAGACTTTCTGCAAGAGACGGAATGCTAACGAAACTGTCTTCGTTACTTGTCCGAGAAAAAAAACTATTACTATCGCTGCTGATATCGAAAGACATAAAATAATAATAAAATGAATATAAAAAAATCGATCCTGCCAGGTGCGTTTTAAATCATAAAGTAAAATAAAACTACAATACATGCAATCCGAGTGATAAAAAAAAAGAAAAATCACAATAGTTTAAGATATTTTAATAAATCTTCAGGTTCAGCGAAACGAGATGAATATGCACCTGTTCTAATGTTGCGATCCTCAAAACCGTAAATCACACAATCTACAGTTTTTTTTCTGATATATCACATGCATTCAACATCACTTTATCTTAACAATATTCATCGAGTGAATCACCTATTCTATATTTTATTTTTAACCGACTTCAAAAGATGGTAGAAGATGGCTGGACCGATTTTTAGCATTTCAAATAACAAAGCATCATAATTAGTGTCAGTAGGAAACGCTCTTTTAAAAATTATGATGCCATTCTGACCACGAAAACTTAATAGTCTTAAGCTTTTCCTACCATTTTTTAGCATTATCTTCTTATCGAGGCAACGCAAATTGGGTCGTTTTTTGATCAGACTAACATTAAATATGGGCACATTCGTGGACTTTAGTAAGCCAGATATCATCTATTCTTTGATTTTTAATCAATCAATCAAACTTTATTTCGAACAAGAGTCCATACGGGTTTGTAGTGAGTACTTAGGAGCTATCTTAGTACGACTTTACTAGAAAACAGTTCTAATTATAATTGTTAAAAATAATTTTAAAACAATCATTAATTCAGCAGTCCAATTAACAATCCAAAATAATCCAATTTAATTTAATAACATTTAAATAATTTCATCTAATTTAATTTCACTTAGTCTAATTTAATTTACCCAAAAACTTTACTACTACAGAACATATAAAACTAGTTCAAATATCTTTCCTCAGTACCAGGCCCGCAGCTATATCTACGGGACCATTGCATCAGAAGAGGGCAGTCTGGCCTCTCCATAATAACCTTTAGAATGCTGTTGGAGCTTCCACGTATCCAACGCATTAGGGATGCCGTTCTTTTGCGCATGACAGCCTCGAAACTATCTATGCGAGCCTCGGCAAACATGCCCGACGCACTACAAAACCGCGACAGCCCCAGCAGCACCCGAAAAGCATTGTTACTGAGTCGATATCTGACCCACCGGCTCACAGTGTCCGGCGTAGAACAAGCCAAGTGGACAAAAATATTTTTTCATGGTTTTGGAACTATATCTATAAATTAAGTATTTATATACCTATATTAATATTATAAAACTAAAAACTCTGTTTGTTTGTTCGTTTGAACGCACTAATCTCAGGAAGTACTTTGCCGATTTAAAAAAATATTTCAATGTTAGATAGGCTATTTATGGTGGAAGGCTATAGGCTATACGAGTATATCATCACGCTGCGACCCACGAGAGTGGAGCAGTAACCAAAGATGCGGGGGACAGCTAGTAGTACCATAATATTTTATTTAAAGAAAATGCATAGAGATGGTGTATAAATATATTATTTCATGATGACACGATTACAATACAGAAAAAAAATAAGAATAAAATTATCGCAATCGCTGCAAATATCAACGCTAATTCTATATAAATATACAACCTTAGACTAACATATTAAATACAAAAAATCCAAATCAATAAAACTAATTCTCAATATCACATTCATCAGATTCAGAATCCGATGAATCCAATTGAAAATAGTCTTCCTGAGTTTGTGGAGGTCTTGGTTGCAACTGGACTCGAGGCTCTATAGTGGGAGCTACGATGAGCTTTAAGACCTCCGCGCACAATTTATTACTCTTTTTTGTCGGTATTTCCCGAAGGCTATTGATCAGAGGATCAGACGTTAAAATCAACATATTGAGCAAGTCTCTATTCGTGGCGAGACGAGAGCACTTTCTGGTGTTGTGCTCTCTAAACCTCCGGCAATCTTTGTTTCTTGATTCTTGGGCTTCCTCTGAAAGTTGCCCTATTGGAACTATTGCCGTCTTAATCACTTCTGTACTGTGAATAAGCAATGTATGCACAGTAGCAGGCATGTAGTACCACGAGTAAAGGCTTAAATAAAGTCTTTTGGTCTCGTCACAAAGCTTTTTAAATTCAACAAGATTTATCTCGAAGCCACAAGATAATGTCCTTAACAATACATCAAAGTGTTTGATGATTGTAACATCCAATCCTGTGATCTGAGCACTCAGTTCGGGATTCCCGAAAAAACGTCGAGCTGTGTTTCCATCATTTGTGGAACTAAATCCTGGCTTTGGCTTGTCCACAATTAGTCCCATTTCTTGCTTGAATCGTTGTTTGATTTCGTCTGATCTTTGTTTTACACTTGCTTTTTCCTCTGAAGACCAAACCAAAAAAGGCCATTTCTTAATGTCTAACTTATAACTAATGTGTAATAAGCACTCAAACGAACGAATCCAAGCATGTAATGTTGACAAACCAAAGCCAAAATTATCCTGATTGCTATCAAAATGCTGTCCTTCATCATTCATCATTCTGGGAGTAGCCCCACAAATATAGCATTTCTGCGATGAATGTGTCTCAGTCAAAGCGTTGCACACTTTTCCATCAGTCATAGTAAGAAGAAGCTTGTGTTTAATAGAAATTTTAGAACCACCAAGATCACAAGATGTAGCCTCCAAGTTGTGTATTTTTTCCAAAACCTTATTTGTCTCGATTTTCGTCAATTCCGGGGTTTCCTTTGCAAAAATAAATTTAATTGGACGACACGATGATGGACGAGGATTTTGCCAGATAATGTTGTTACCCTCGTCAATTTATCTTAAAGGAACGAACGAATAAACAAAAAGGAACTCATCAGTGTCTTCGCTGTTTTCAAATCTCTGTTTGTAAGCACTATGACCCGAACTTCCGTCACATCCCCATTTACTTATAAGAGTAAACGATGTATTGGGAAGCACACTTGTGATAACTTCTCTCTGAGCTTCGACCAAACGCTCTGCTGTTTTATTCAAAATGGCTTGTAGCTCAATATCTGCTCGAGATTGTGTAACATCAATGTGCTCCTCTAAAGGATAACACAGTTTTTTTGATTTTACAATGCAATCATATGATGGAAAAACGTGATGCCCAACTTTCATAGTCCACTTCCTAGTTTGTTTATATGAGTGGGTTGTTGATTTTGAATCAATATAATACGCTAGTGCCTCGTCACTACTTAGCGGTCTATCAGTTTGCACAGCACTTGGTTGTTGAAGGCATGTACTGGCAGAAGATGGATTTTTGCTAATGTCCTTTATTACTCTGGCAACGTTTTTATATCCAGTGGACCGTGCAGCTACCTCTGCAGCAGTCATTAATTCTCCAACACTCCGCGATTCAACTAGATCAGCAACTTTACGTTTCTTAGTTTTAAAAGACGAATCTTCGAAAACTTTTTTAGGTCTTCCGGGTCGACAAAAATCAGCAGACGAAGTAGAAGGTTGTGGTTGAGTCGTTCGTAAGCAGAATTCTATATTTTCGTCTTTCAGCCACAACTTATTCTTATCCAGGAAACGCTCTTTTGATTTTGCTGAAGACACCCACTTGGTTGCAATTTTCGAAGAAATGCTGGCTAATTTCATCTTAATTTCCCTTTGACATTCTTCAGTGATATCAGAAAAATCACACTTAGACAAAATAAATTGAAATAGACGATCATTTCTTTCGTCTTTTTCGTGCTTAAGCCACTCTTCGAAAAACTCTATTTTACTAATAGAGTAAGTCATTTCTAAAAAAAAAGAAAAAAAAATGTTGTACTCAAGTGTGCTACATAAAATAGGTCACATAATAGTCTATAGGCATGTAGTTAAAACATATCAAAAACTCAGAGTGGATACAAGAGGATACATGGCTTTTCTAAGCCTGATAAGTTCGAAAACAAAGAAAAACATGGTAATTTTTTAAGTATTCAGAGATAGTCTACTTTATGAATGTTTATAACACATTAAAAGATTTGAATAAGAAAATAATATTTATACTACACCTGCTTGGAAAGTACCTTGATACTTTATCAAATTTACGGTAGAAAGTACGTCATTGCATATCGAACAAATATGCGGGGAGAAAACGCATCTGAGCGGGAGAGAAAAGTGTATGAAAATCCATTTCTTACGTGGTTTTTCTTTTTTAATTTTGGGTAAGACTATGCGCCGGTAACCTAAATATCAAAAGCCAAAAAGTTTTTACAGTGAGTTTTTATCTCCAAGTTCGTAAAATGACACTGGCCACTAGCTGTGTGTTGGATGGTGTCGGGCTGGCAGTGCGACCGCAGGCGGCAGGATAAACAATTTGAAAAAAGAACATGTGAAAATTGCAGACGCCATTGGCGCCATTTCCAATTTGTGTGTTGTTTGAGGATTCAGTTTTAACTGCAACAATTTCAATATAAATTTCAATTAGTAAAGATTTCGTTTTTTATTTTCCTTCTAGGTGTAGTATAAAGCACTATGTATCACTCGAGAGAAACTGCGATTCCCGATCTTGGGTGTTTTAAAGCCCTCGCCTACGGCTCGGGCTTCAAACGACACCCTCGACGGTAATCGGTCACTTTCTCCTCTCGGTGAACAATGTACTATTATACTACACCTGCTTGGAAAGTACCTTGATACTTTATCAAATTTACGGTAGAAAGTACGTCATTGCATATCGAACAAATATGCGGGGAGAAAACGCATCTGAGCGGGAGAGAAAAGTGTATGAAAATCCATTTCTTACGTGGTTTTTCTTTTTTAATTTTGGGTAAGACTATGCGCCGGTAACCTAAATATCAAAAGCCAAAAAGTTTTTACAGTGAGTTTTTATCTCCAAGTTCGCAAAATGACACTGGCCACTAGCTGTGTGTTGGATGGTGTCGGGCTGGCAGTGCGACCCTGCGGCGGCAGGATAAACAATTTGAAAAAAGAACATGTGAAAATTGCAGACGCCATTGGCGCCATTTCCAATTTGTGTGTTGTTTGAGGATTCAGTTTTAACTGCAACAATTTCAATATAAATTTCAATTAGTAAAGATTTCGTTTTTTATTTTCCTTCTAGGTGTAGTATAAAGCACTATGTATCACTCGAGAGAAACTGCGATTCCCGATCTTGGGTGTTTTAAAGCCCTCGCCTACGGCTCGGGCTTCAAACGACACCCTCGACGGTAATCGGTCACTTTCTCCTCTCGGTGAACAATGTACTATTAACATACCTTCAGAAGTAAAATCCATCACTAAAACTTTTCACAAAATTAGAACTACCACCATGAGATGTTAGTGTAAGTGCCGCTAAAATGCAACTGACCTATTTATTCAACTGCACTTACCTAATTACCTTACTTTGATAAACGATGACTCACCCATATGGAATGTTAGACGTAAACAATTCTTGGAATCAGAGGTTTAGGGGTGTTGTTTACAGGTAGAAAGTACAAATTTCTGGGAATTTGATAATGACTTTTGTCCACCTGGCTTGTTCTACGCCGGATACTGTGCGGCTTCAGGTGTAAAACGTCTGGCAGTATGGCTTAAAAAGCTTTTTTTTTACGTCTTTAGAACACTTTGCAAACCTGCGGGCCAGCATATTACATCGAACTGACAACGCCCTTCGCTTTCTTTCTATATTCTCGTCATCCGATAGGTTCTCGGTCAAAATTAACATCATCTTTGCCCTAGCGGCCGAACGTCCAAGTTTACGTATGTTTTTGCTCTTTGTAAAATTAAAATAATTTAAATCTGGACTTTTTTCGCAAACAAAAGTGCACTAAGTGATTGACTATCCTAATTACAGGTGTAATTTTGTCTAAAAGTTTGTAATAAGTGTTAATTTGGAAAGATTTTCTCAGTGAACCGTTTGAAATTTTAAATCTGGACTAGTCAAACGGTGAGTGAGTGACAAGACATTTTACGCACAGTGCATGCGACCGTCACGGTTACGCGGACCGCATAAGTGTCATATCTGCGCGCGGCTACGCCCAGTGACGTATGCGAGCTCGCACCAAAGACTAAGTAACGAAGACGGCGCAGTACTTCCTACCTAATTCACACAGCCTCAGAGAGGACGACTTTTTTGTTTTCCTGTATTTATTTTTCGCCTGCTTTTACATTATTAATCTCTTGATCCGTACATTGTATATTGCCCCCGCTCACATGATACACGTGTGACTTCGATATGCCTAAGTTACATCGTACACCGCCTACATTCCCGAAAATGGGGGGACCGGACAATCGCAATCTGTTCCTGACATAGCATCGGCTTCTAGTTGCAAGGAGCCTGATGATAATGTTACATTCAGGGGCAAGCGGCCACGCCTCGACGACTCACCCAACAACCCCGCTATCCACAACTCATGTGTATGTCGTGAATTGAAGACTGAATTGAAGATTCAATGTTGGCTTACTGGAAGGCCAACCTCGATCATAAGTTGTCGGAATGGAAAACTGAGCCGGACAAAATGCTATTCGCCTTGGTTAAGGATGTCTCTGAAATTAAAGGCCAATGTGCGACAATCCAAAAAACCACAACGGAGCTCGAGGCTAAAAGTAGCATAGCTACTCCCCAAGTGAAAACGAGTGGGAAAGATACGATTAAACATATGCAACAAAAATATCCCCGCTCGTACACTGAAGTTACTCAACGTCGTGCTGCTACACCAAAAGTAAGCGGATAGGTCACCGATCCCTTGGAGATCGCGTCTCAAGGAACGGAGGATGTTGATCGGGAAAATCCCGAGACAAGTCTGCGGGATTGTTCGAAACCCCGTGTCGTCGTGCCGGTGGCTGCCGCTGTTGTTGACATCTCGATGGGCGACTCAGGAAAAAAAGGTTGGACGGAAGTTCGACACAGACGTTCCCAACGTTCATTTGGTAATGTGTTGCGTGGAACAGCAGCGCCTGGTACCACCAATCTAGAAGCCTCTGAAAGATGGAGATACCTGCACCTCTTCTACGTTAAGCAAGGCACATCTGATAGTCAGGTATGTGATCACCTAATTACCATTTGCGGAGCAGATGTTTGCACGGTAGAAGTCCTCAAATCCCGTGGTAAATACGCATCCTTCAAGCTGGGCGTGCCCTCAAAATTGGCTGATCAAGTTGTGGCTCCTGAAAATTGGGCAGAGGATATTTGCGTCAAACCATGGCGCCGTAATTTTCGTGCCCGAAGCGATGAGACCCAATAAGCCCTATTGCGTACTTGCCGCTCCCGCCTCTCGTGGTTGTACTGATCGCAACGTCCATCTGCGCTTACTGTACCAGAATGTGCGTGGGCTCAAAACCAAGCTACCCATATGGAGGTCAAGCTTATTACTGTCTGAGCATGATTTGATAGCCGTGACCGAGACAAACCTGGACAATTCAGTGGAGAAAACAGAAATTTCGGCTGGAGATTGGCGTACTCTTCGACGAGATAGAGTGACCACGGGTGGTGGTGTGCTGCTTGCTGCTCGGCCTGGGTTCGCCGTGAATAGGCTACATGAACTTGAGACGACCGGCGGCGAAGATATATGTGTGTGTTGTTTACGTCAAACCTAGTGCAACTGACGATGATTACCTGGCGTGGTTTTGCAAGGTCGAGGATATTATTCACAGTTTGAAGGGAACTATTATTATTTTAGGCTACCATCTAAAAAGTGCGTCAGTAAATGTTAATAACTACTAATGTTATTTTCTAAGCTTTTGTAGTCTGGTAGAGATGAATGAGGTGATGAATATGCGTGGCAGTAAGTTAGATGTAGTGTTGGCTTGGGAGGGCGCTGCTGTAAACTGTGAGTATGTCGAGGGTACGAAACTGGTTCCGATTGATCTGTATCACCCTCCGTTAGATATTGCTGTTACCATCCCAAGGCATAAGGTACATGAAAAACTTGACCCTAGCAATATTGACCGTAGTAAGGATTGGAACTTTTGTAAAGGTTTTACACATTATTGTTCGATCTTGTTCGCTCTGCTCCATGGCAAGACGTTTTTCGCTGCAACGACGCGTCTACCGCTGCTTGTAAGTTTTATAATCTAATGTACGATATATTTGATTCCTCTATTCCAAAGAAGACGAGAAGGACCTTTGGTAATAAGCGGTACCCAGTCTGGTTTACTAGAGATATCGTAAGCGACACTCGACGTAAATCAAAACTCCATAATAAATGGAAACAATCCCGATGTGATGCTACATATGCTCAGTTTAACGCACTGCGGTCGGAATTAAAAGTGAGAACCGAGGGCCTATTTTCCACATTAGAACAATGCAGTCTGCATTGTTCTAATGTGCCTTCAGCCTAGGCCTAAATCCAAAACTGTTCTGGCAGCACATTTCAAGCCTGTGATCTAGGGGTGGGTTTGAGCCAGACGTTGTGCTTGATGGTAAGGTCTATTCAGGTGTCAAAGCTGCTGAGGCATTTGCTGAGTATTTTTCCAGCGTATTTTTGCCGGACACAACAGAATTGGACCCGAAATCAAACACGGTAATTAGTGAGGGAGGTAATTTTCCCCTACCCGTTTTAGTCCCTCCGGACGTGGTTAGGGGTATTTCCAAACTCAAACCTTGCAGTTCGGTAGGCCCAGATAACATCCCTGCATATATCGTTAAGGGATGTAGCAGTATATTAGCAGCCCCTTTATGTCATGTTTTTAATCTAGCTCTTCAGTCAGGCGTGTATCCGAAGCTGTGGAAGACTTCACGTGTTACTCCCATCCCTAAAACCAGTGACAAAACTTCTGTCAGTAGAGGAACACAGACCCATCGCTATTTTATCAACCATTGCAAAGGTCTTTGAACATATACTTCACACTGTTATCTGTAAACAAACCAATATGTCTTTCTGATGCTCAACATGGTTTTCGACCTGGTCGCTCCGTGAACTCAAATCTGCTAATTCATGTTGACTTTATATCCAGTAGCCTGGAATCCGGTAGACAGGTTGACTCTGTATTTTGATATCCGGATGGCGTTCGTGGACAACGATGTGCTTTTGGCAAAGTTAGGGGCTGCGGGTTTCTCATCCAGCCTTCTTAACTTCTTCGCCGACTACCTACGGGATCGCAAACAGTTCGTCCGGCATGACTGCTTTGAGTCGAAGTCTTATTACACTCGCTCGGGCGTGAGTCAGGGATCATTTAAAACGAAACGAAACGAAATTTAGGAGCTAACAGCTGATTTTCAGTGGCTTTATGTCCCCACAAGCTTGAACCCATGGCTTCAAGAGGGGTAGACACGTGTTAAAGAGATCAACTCTTTGGTAGGAACGCCCTCTTTTTTAAAACAAGAGGACTTCGAATGGTTCACCAGGCTCCGTTTGTTAGAGGATTAATCCTCTAATAAATGGAGCGATTTGACCTCAGGTAAGGGTTAACCCTTACCTGAGGTCAAATCGGTCGACGAGAAATAGCTCGAATCGGTATTCATAAGGGCTTTCGTTCGGACTCTGATCGGATAGTCAGAACTCGAGCGAACGATTTCATGACTAAATCAACCTTTTCGAAATAATTATGCCTTTAATAATATATCTTGTAAGATATTTCTTGTAACTAACAATTGTGGACTCTGTCTTAATAAATAAATTTATTATTATAATGATTACGGAGACGCGGTGCGTCGCGTGCGGCTACGCAGCCCGTCCTAAATTCAAACATATGGCGTTGTATGAGAGCGTTTCTGGAAAAGCGATTTTACATGCGTTTGCTTGAAATGCAGGCGGAGCCCGCAGATGGCAACGCCGCGTCACACACGACGTTTATCGCGGCAGCGCACGCAGCGTTGTGACCTATTCCTGCAATTCTCAGTTCACGGTAAAACGTAGTGACATCGTCGCCCGCGGTAATAAGAACATACAGCGGCTGCCACCGTGGATGAAGCGGCGCCTGCGGTAGATCCTTCTGCCAGTCTTGTTTGGAAATCGCACAACGCAGACGTGAACCACCATCAGCAATGGAGTTCTCTGCCAATGCCCGCCTCGTGCTACACCACGCGATGCGCAACGCCCCGCGTCTCCGTAAACGATGCCTTAATGAGTTGACATTCACATATATGAAGAAAATGAAACGTTAAGTAAAGGGAGTCAATTAAATGACAAATCTAAATTATTGCCATCCCTTTATAATAATAATAATAATGATAATAATTTATTCAAATAAAAACGTCTACAAAAATGTACATTTAGTCAGCAGTAATAATATTTTCCATACAATAATAGTGCCTAAAAATAAACTAAACTAAGATATTTTTATTAAACATGCAATTAACGGTGGTTCGGAATTGCATTGTTAAACAGCGATCCGCCCGATCTAGGTTACTTTAAACCTGTGTTTCAGGCCATCACTCTACGATCCAATTACATTGGGACAATACAATTTAAAGTTAAACTATGAATACATAAATAAAAAAAAAAATTATTATAATAGCTAAAACTAAGCCTATGTAATTATACAAAAGTAAACACTTACGAGGGGATTAAATATCATCATGCCAATATTTCTAGAAGTTGTTCTGTGTCCATATAATTGAGTAACATTAAATATTCCGACAACATCTTGCTACATTTTGTAAACCTTACACTATAAAAGTTTAGTACCTTGTTGAGCCTATTATATAGAAAAGGTCCCAAGAATACATAAAAACGATTTGCAAACGCATGTCTAGTTTGAGGCTTTATGCAAACCAAGTCCTTCCTTCTCTTGTCCGAAGGTACAGGGTCAAAAGGAAGTGCAGTGTGCTGGTGTAGCACTATGTTTAAAATAAATAATTGCCGCACTGTAAGCACATTACATGCTATATAGAGCTCGTGCGTAGGAAATCTAAAAAGGCGAAAGGTAGCAACCTTTAGAATTGCTCTTTGAGCGCGCTCTAGCGGGAGTAAAATTGTTTTTGCTGCACCACCCCAAGAAGTTATGCAATATGTAATAATGGATTGACCCAAAGCTAAATAGACCTGTTTAATTAATTTATAGTCGGCTATGTTCCGTAAATTCCTAAAAACATATATTAATTTGCGCACTCTTGTACACAGTAATTCGATATGTTTACGGAAATTTAGATTTGAGTCAATGGTGACACCTAGATATTTTAAATGGTCAGCTTTAGCTAAAGTGGGGCAGGAACATACAGTGTCAGCATACGTGCAACAATTATGTGCGTGAATGTTTAGACTCAGTTTATAGACTCGAAACAGGTGCTGTTATAAGAAGCACCCTATTCTCCTAGAAGCGAGACATTTTTCTTCTAGATTTGTGGCTAGGAGAGGTAATCCCTATGCTATTTATTATGATCATGGTCGATTTTTATTTTGGATGCATACAATGGTCTGGATAGAATGTTGCAGAAGAGCCTAGAATCGGTCTTCAATTACTCGGTGAACGGGGAAATTCGTTTCGTGTTCGGACCTGCATAATCGCCTCATTTTGGGAGAATATGAGAAGCAGGTATAAAATCTTCTAAATACCATCTAAAAAGGTAAATAGATAGATTAATACAATTCAAAATTATTATCAAACACAGTAAATAACAAGATGAAAATTGTGATAAATCTAAGAATCTCTTAATTTTATTGTTGTGCATGTACATGACAGTAAATATATCTTCACGGCTTTCATTGACTTAGTCGGGATTATCGTTGTTGGGCAAAACTGTTGTAGTAACAGCTTCTGATTCAGTAGTCGTAGCAGAATCTTCGTTATTACTTGAAAGCGTGGTATATAGTGTATGTTTCATATTATTCTTGCAATTCGCAGGACATCCACTTTCTCCTATGGTATATAAGCCTTGATGTTTGAAATCTGCTTTATATTGGATTTTGAAAATATGGAAACCTCTTATTTTCAGTGCTATTTTTGGTTGTTTGCTAGTTTTGGAAAATGGTGCAGTTTCTTGTCCGTCTTTGTTGGATTTTTTGGGTTCGGTAGGTTCGGTGGGTTCGGTGGGATTGTCGGGTTTTTCCGGTATGGTGGGTTTGGGGGGTTTGGTTTCCGGTCTCTTTATAGGGGTATATCTTTTGTAAGTAACTTCAGATTGATCTGGACTAGGAGATAGTGAATCAGCTGTATTACAATCAACAATTGTTAGATCGTAATATACACAAACATCTTTGGTACAGTCTATTTTTGGGTTGACGACTTCCTCAATACATGGATTGGTTATTTCAATGAAACCTCTACGAGACGGTGTATCACGGTGGTCTTGTAGATCTCTCGTTGCTTTGTCCTCCTCACAAATGAATTCATTTATGAGCGCTTGATTTGACTTATAAACCAGCATAGCATACGCATCGCGTTTCTCATAGCATGATTGAGTGCTATTTAATTTTAAATAAACTAAACAATACACGAAATAAAAGTATTTGTCTTTTATTGTCTTAGATAAGAAAAATAATTTATCGATTTTGCTTAAATTATTAAATCTTATGGTTTCGCAAAATGTGTGATTTTTAGTAAAGCAGGATTTCAAGATGAGATTTGGGGCAGTTAATTCAGTAATGGAGGAAAATTTAACCGGTAAACAATTGTTGGCGTTGGTACAGTTAAAGAGCAAAGTTGTGTTTTCTGGCTTATAAGTTTCATGAGAAATATTTTTGTTATAAGTGGTTATTATTTGAATTCCTTCCATTATTATGAAGACAGGTTCATGACCCTGAAATAAACATGAATTTATGATTAGTATTAAGTTTAGATATTCTCCAGTTATTTTCAATTCGGAAATCATCATCTTTCCTTGGTAACGTAAACGTGTCGCATAAAATTTAGGAAAACAGTAAAAAAAATACTCTTAAAATAATCTTGATGAATTAAAATCATGCATACAAACATTTTATTTTAAAGAAGTCTACGAAAGTAATGATGTGGCCTATAAGTTCACTCTTATGTGAACACTCATACGCACAGTACGCGCCACTCAAAGCAAATATGTAGATCGTCAACCTTTTTACGTTTTAGTTCAGTTAAAACTAAAATTCTGAAAATGAAATCGTGTGCAGTTTGTAATGTGCAGTTCAACGATGGCGTCCAGTGTGGCAGTTGCAAGAAACACTTGGATTTCGGATGTGCAAACATCTCAGAAACCGGATGGAGACAGCTGCCCCTCTTGCAGAACCTCATCACCAGTTATGCCTGCCCCGGAACCTGCGTCGCTGGATACCATACTAAGCGAGATACGTGACATGAAGCGGCAGCCACTTAACTTGCCGACCTTGGTAGGTGACATTTGTGTGATCAAGGATGAGTTGGCAGAGCTTAAGTTGACATGTGAGGGTACTGCTGGGAGACTTGACAATTTTGACACAAGACGTCTGGAAGTTGAAGCAAAAGTGTCGGAAAGAAGCTTCAGGAATACGTGAATTGTTTACATACTGACTTGGCGAGCACGAAGTATCTACTCTCGACTTATAATCAAAGATCCAGGTTAAACAAAGTTGAAATAAAGGGGGTTCCTATCAAAAAATATGAAAATTTGTACTCAATTATCGACGCTATCAACCGTAAAGTTAACTACAGCTGTTCCAGGGCCCAGGTGAACTATATTTCAAGGGTCCCTATTTTTGGTTCCGATGAAAAGCTCATAATAGTGAGTTTTTTGAACCGTTATGTAAAGGAAGATTTCACAGCGCTGGCACGAGCCAAGAAGGATCTGTCCACTTGTGACATCGGGTTTTAAGGCTCATCTCAGCGCGTGTATGTCAACGATCACCTAAGCATGGCGTACAAAAAGCTTTTAACCAAAGTTGAAATCATTGCCAAGGATAAACATTATGAGTACGTATGGGTTAAACATGGTAAAAGTAAATAAGTGGTACATGGTAAAATACTTAAAAATAATCATTCCAAAGTTTTTATTAAAAGGAAGGAGTCAGATTTAAACAAAATTGTCTAATGTGCCTCTTAATATTTACACATATTTTCCTAATTTGTTGTTATATTCTACTTCAATGGCTCCAAGTGTTTAATACCGTTTACGTTTGTCACAACAACTTTTTGCAAAATGTTTAACACGTCTGCCGTACTTATTATTTCGACACCTCTCTTTTGTTTAGCTACTTGTATGCTTTGTGTTCGTTATCGCGCTGTTTACTTAAAAGTTTTACCGCACTACAATATGTTTTACTCTTTTGAACTTGTACACATCACGCACTATTGCTTGCTTTTTCGCACAGCTGTTTACTACTTAACATCGTCTGATTTTTGCGCTCGCGTAAATCTTATTGACTTCTACACTTCTACCTTCATTATATTTATTTAATTGTATTATACATAACGGAGAAAGAACCTCCGTGGTGTTTTTTTTTAAAGTGATACGTCATCATAGCTGACGTCACAAATGTCATCATGATCACTCTTTTTTGACTTTTCAAAAGAAAACTTCACAACTTGTTTCAAACTTCGTTTATTCAACGAATAGCGTAACGACGTCACAAAAAGATATCCGTACTGTCCGGCGGCTCAAGCGCGATTGCTCGATCACCTTTTTTTTTACTGATTGGCGTCTCGCAGTTCAACGTATAAGGTTGTCGACTGTTTAACCGGGCTTGCGTGTGGTGGCCTTAATATAATATTACAGCCTCCAGCCAGGGCATGCTCGATCGCCTTTTTTTTTTGTGAGTGGCTTCTCGCAGTTCAACCTCTAAGGTTGTCGACTGCTTAACCGGGCTTGCCTGTGGTGGCCTTAATATAATATTAAAGCCTCCAGCCACTACGGGCCTCGGCTTAGGGCGTCGCTGGGGAGAGGACAGCTAGGGACGGGCTGGATCGAACTGGAATTATTATTAAAGGGTGAATTTAAGACTACAGGCTCAGCGGCGGGCCTCGGCGGCGAGGGCGGAAGGACGGCGGTCGTGGTTTGCGAAGAGTGCTGGTCTCTTTGTGACTCTCTTGGAGGAGAGTGGTAGAGTCGTCGGGCGTGACGAGGGTATGCCTCGGTCGGCGTACCTTGGGAATGCGGGAGGGTTCGTATCGGGCGGCTGATGCGATAAGGGGGTTACGGTGATTTACAGCAGTGTCGAAGAAACGTTTGGCTATGCGTTTCATGAACTGCTGTATGGTGGGCAATTTGAGATCTACATGTAGAGTCTCATTTCGGACGTAGAAGGGGGCACCCGTGATTTTGCTATCTACAATCGAGGAGTTCTCGGCCCTGGGTATTTTACATATATTTTTTTGGATTTCTTAACTCAGAAACTTCAAATTTTCATTATTTTCGGCTAATCTAGGTTTTCAACCATGCTCTGCTGATATCTGAATCTGAGTTCTAGGTTAACTTTGCATTACAGCATAAAGGAATAGTATCGGTTTATCTAAAATCGAGGAGTTCTCGGCCCTGGGTACTTTCCAGATATTTTTTTGGATTTTTTAACTCAGAAACTTTATTTTTTTTGTGATTTTCGGCTAATATAGGTTTTCAACCATGCTCTGCTGATATCTGAGTCTAAGTTCTAGCTTAACTATGCAGCACAACGTTAAGGGATATTATTGGTGTATCCCAAATCGATGAGTTCTCGGTCCTGGGTAATTTCTAGATATTTTTTTGGAATTTATCACTCAGAAACTTCAAATTTTCTTGATTTTGTCAAATCTAGATTTTCAACCATGCTCTGCTGATATCTGAGTCTGAGTTCTAGGTTTCGTTTGCAGTACAGCATAAAGGGATAGTATCGGTTTATCTAAAATCGAGAAGTTCTCGGCCCTGGGTATTTTACATATAGTTTTTTAGATTTTTTTACTCAGAATCTTCAAATTTTCATGATTTTCGTCTAATCTAGGTTTTCAACCATGCTCTGCTGATAACTGAGTCGGAGTTCTAGGTTTACTTTCAAATACAGCGTTTAGGAATATTATTGGAGTATCTTAAATCGAAGAGTTGTCGGTCTTGGGTATTTTCTAGATATTTTTTTGGAATTTTTCACTCAGACACTTAAATTTTCATGATTTTCGGCTAATCTAGATTTTCAACCATGCTCTGCTGATATCTGAGTCTGAGTTCTAGATTTCGTTTGCAGTACAGCATTTAGAGACAGTATTGGTGTATCTAAAATCGATGAGTTCTCGGCCCTGGGTATTTTGTTTATATTTTTTTGGAATTTTTCACTCATACACTTAAAATTTCATGATTTTGTCAAATCTAGGGTTTCAACCATGCTCTGCTAGTTCTTGCGAATTGTTTGGTATTTTATTTTATATTTTTCTTTTTAGTTGATTTCTTAGCTACTGATTTTGTTAAGAATAATGGATATCTCGTTATACGTTTAGTAATTACCGCCACTTTTACAAAAAATGTCGTTTTTATTTTTGTGGCGATTACGTTTGTTTGTAATTTTTTTTAAGCCAGTTTAGACAGAACTCTTTCCGAAAAGTATCAGGAACTATAGCTCTCACCTTTATGCACCTAAAATACTTTTAAAATTTTGGTTTTTTAAAAAATGATCCGCTACCGGAAGTTAGCAGATCATATTTTCATTAGATTTTTTTACCGAGAAAAACGCCAGAACTATTTCCGAAAAGTATCAGGAACTCTAGAACTATGCTGCATGCGAATAGAACTCACTTTTTTTGTGCTCTGCTGGAATATGATCTGCCAAGTTCACCGGCATCACGTAGATACAATTACACTTTAAAAACTGACAACATAGTATTTTTACATTAACAACAATATTATTCAATGTCGACTCACTAAAATTAAGCATAGAAAACATATAAAAATTAAATCGATATAAAATGGTTCAATGTCAGCTTAAAAAACACAAAAAAAATAATAATAGTAATACATTTGTCATTTCAAAATAATGTCCAGAACATATATTACACAAACACATTAAACAAAAATTTACAAGTTTACAGGAGAAAAACGCATGGTCCTAATATTACATTTCGTCAACAGAGTACAGACACTTATCTAATAGGAATGTTTGAAGCTTTGTTTTAAATGAAGATGTATAGAACATTTCTTTTAAGTGTAGTGGTAATCTGTTAAATATTTGCACTGCTTGATATTGTGAACTGTGCTTCACAATGTTGAAGTGAGGTTGGATCTTACTTCTCAAATCTTTCCCACGTGTGCTCTCCCTAACCAGTCTTTCCTCATCGGTCTCATATTCATGGATGTATTTCTTAAGATTATTCAGGAGTACTACAACGTAGAGACTGGGTACTGTAAGGATGTTTAAATTTAAGAAATGTGGGCGACAGCTCTCTCGTTGTGAGATACGGACAATAGTACGTATAGCTCTTTTCTGAAGGACAAAAGCTCTTTGGCAATTATAATTATAGCTGTTCCCCCAAAATTGTATACTATATCTTAATTTAGATTCAATTAGTGCCATAGTATACTATTTTTAATTGTTTAATGTCAATTTCGTCTCTTAGTGTTCTTAACGCATAACACGCAGATGATATAGATGCATTTATGGTGGCAAGTTCCTTTTTCTCCCAAGAATTTAGCTTCTCTTACGAGTTCTATTTTGTCATCATTTAGTCTAATTTCCATGGTGACTTTATAACGAGCAGTTGTTTTCAATAACATTATTTGGTCTGAGTACTATTAACTTTTAACTTATTTATAGTAAACCATGAATAAAGGTAACTTAGAGCTGCATTTACTTTTTCCGTAAGTTCTTTTGAGTTATTCGTGTCATCCGCAAATACCACAAGTTGTATGTCAGGTAGAATTTTGTTTATATAATTTATTAAATCATTAGTAAAGAAAATCAACAATGTGGGCTCTAATATCGATACTTGCGGAACACCGGCAGAAATATTTAAAAAGGTGATTTTTAATTTTTTTTTTTTATGTCCATATTGCATCTCACTGATTTCTACGAACATTTTTCTATTTTTTAGATAGGAAGACAAAATTTGGGAGGCCTTGCCTTTCACTCCGTAGCGGTTTAGTTTTGCGATGAGTAGATCGTGATCGACAGTGTCAAATGCTGAGTTCAAATCTAAAAATACACCAGCTACTCTCATTTTATGATTTATTTTATTGTTAACATCATTAACAAGAGTATAAATAGCGTCTCCTGTGGCAAAATTTTTTTGGTATCCAAATTGTCGTCTATGCAAGACTTTATTTAAGTTTACAAGTCGAGATTTAATTATTTTTTCTAATATCTTTGAAAGTGTCGGTAGCAAAGAGATTGGCCTGTAATTTTTAGGATCAGTCTGTGTGCCTTTTTTGTGAATCGGTATGATCCTGGCTATTTTTAGCTGTTCTGGGAATATCCCCTCGTTGATGCACTCAATAAAGAAGCAAGACAGCGGTTCGGCAAGTATATTTAAATGATCTTTAATGACAGAAATAGGAATTTCGTCGTATCCACATGCATGTTTATTGACCATCGTTTTGACTATATTAGAAATTTTAAGAGTAAAAGTTAAAAGTTCGTTTTGACCTGTTGTGTACTTTGCTGTAGTAATAAAGTCACTTCTTCATTTTTATTTTCACTAGTGAGACATTTATTATTGAAATGTTTTGCTAGGATGTATGCCACCTGTTGGCGCATCACATATGCGCGTTACTAACCGCGGGGACTGCGCGGGTGTCGGGGTACCGAACCTGGGACACGACGGCCGCTGCGCGCCCGCCACACCACTCAGCTCACAGACGCGCTCCACTACGGGCATTTCTTTATATCAATTCTCTCATGTAAATTATGGTATTAAACCTATTTTAATACAGTCCACTACTTATTTATCTTTCATTCCGATTGAGCCCAACCACCACATCTTCGTGATCATCAACTATTTTGTCGTCAATTTTAACTCGTAGATGTTTCTTATACATAACTTTAGATCGGTTTGTGCAATTGTTGACAATTTGCCAGATTTCTTTCTAATCTCTTTTCTTTCTAATTTTTTTCCCTTACCGTTATGTTCTTAGCTTTTGTGATAACCCTTCTATAAATTTGGATGTATTTATTTTTGTAATTTAGAACACTAGATTCAAGGTTATTACCATTATTAGCGCATAACATCCGTTTCATTTTGCTAGAGATTTTCACTCCTTCGGTGACCCATTTTATTTTTGTACTCTTAATAAGGTTTATTTTACGTTTCTTGATTTTGTAACTATTTTTAAAGACCTCTGAGAACTTCTTTATATTGCTATATTATATTATATATTGCTCCAGTTATATCTCAATATTCCCTGCTTAAAATATATGGCGTTATTAGAATTGAAAACTCTCTTATTTTATTTTTTTTGTTTTATTTTGGCATCAAACAGTCATATACAAACAATATAATTCTTAAGACGATTGGTTCCTTACAATAAACCTTATAGTGCCGACAATGTGATATAATGGTAAAAATAAGTACAATAAATTCCAAATAAGGAAAGACGCGTTAGAAATACATATTCATTTTTGTATCAGAACATGAGTTCACTGAAACGTATGCCATAATCAATTAAAGGTAAGTTTCAATTAGGTGATATATATCTACTTTTTAGCTTTAGTTTCAGGCTATTGAGAGAAATGTTAAAAAGATCGATTTCTGTAAATTCTCTATTATAATTGATAGTGGAACGGTGTAAAAATGAGTTACGAGTGTATGTTTTCTTTAGTCGAAGAGGAACAAAAAGTGGTTTTGTACGTGAGGGGCGTACGGGTAGGCGAGCGTGTGCTTTTAGTGATATTTTACTAAGTAAAGATGGTGAATCGGTCAACGAGTTTAAAATTTTGAACAATTGAACAATGTCGAACATATTACGTCTATTACGAAGACATAAACTGGTAAGTTTATGCCTACGCAATGCATCTTCATACGCAGCGTCGTAAATATTATTGCGATAGTTAAGTGATTTAAAAACTTTTTTTGCATCCTTTCTAATCTATTTATATGAATGTTAAAACATGGGCTCCATACAGTGCTACAAAAGTCTAGAATAGAGCGGACAAATGAAAAATAAAGAATTTTTAGGGTCGAAGCATTTTTGAAAGGTTTACTGCCTCGTAAAATAAATCCTAGGCTGCGAAATGCGGAGCTGACTATGCGGTATATGTGATGGGTAAATGTTAATTTGGAGTCCATTACCAGACCTAGGTCTCTGATGGTGGAAACTCTTTTAATAATTAGGCCATTTATGGTGTAGTCGAAATTGAATAGGTTAGTTTTCCGCGTATACGACATTATAAAACATTTATCTATGTTGAGATAGAGTTGATTTGTTGTACAGTAATTATGCAAATTTAATAAATCACTTTGTAATTTAGAGCAATCTCCAACAGATTTAACCACTCTGAATATTTTCGTATCATCAGCGTAAAGTAAGTGATTACTGTGGTCAAATATAGATTCTATGTCATTAATGTAAAGGATGAAGAGCAAGGGTACTAAGGGCACTCTGAAGGGAACAGGGAGGAATTGAGATGAGTAACCTTTGACACAGACCGCCTGACTTCGATTTTTATATAAGATTGGATCTATCGTAGTAAGTTGCCGTGCACACCGGCCCTCGCTAGTTTATCAATAAGCTTATCATGATTTATTTTGTCAGACGCCTTCGAAAAGTCGGTGTACACGACATCTACCTGTAGATTCTTGTCCATGGCGTGCACTAGAAATTCCGAAAAAATCCAATTGTGTGCATATCCATCTTGCTTGGGCGCTTAAACCAAATTGACTATCTGATAGTAGTCTGTGATCTTCTAGATATTTTATCAATCTACTGTAAATGATTTTTTCTCAAATTTTTGAGATAGTTAACAGGTAAGACTGAAATGGGGCTGTAGTTATTCACGCAAGTTTTGTCTCCAGATTTGAATACAGGTGTGACCACACCCTTTTTAAGTAATTTTGGGAATATTCCTTTAGATAAGCATAGCTGGAAAATGTGGGTCAGTGAAGAGGCAAGTAGGTATTCAAATATTTTAAGTATATTGCTGTTTGCTGACGACATTGTGCTAGTTGCTGAAAGCGGCCTAGAGGTCCAGAGCAGATTGGAGACGTGGTGGCAAAGACTGGAGAGTGTTGGCCTGAAATTGAGCAGAACAAAAGCAGAATACCTGTTCTGCGATTTCGGCGGTCTCTCCAGTCCTATACCTGTAGCTCTCATCGGAACGCCTATACCGATCTGCTCCGACTTTCGGTACCTCGGGTCGCTTGTCCAGGGGGACGGCGATATAGACCGACCGACCGGATCAACGCAGGATGGATGAAATGGCGACAGGTCACTGGAACAACTTGCGACCCACGGAGGCCCCTCAAGTTAAAGGGGAAAATCTATAAGTCCGTGATAAGACCTGTCGTACTGTGTGGATCAGAATGTTGGGCTGTGAAAAAGACGGATGGGGAAAGATTGCATGTAGCGGAGATGAGAATGTTGAGATGGATGTGTGGAGTATCGAGAATGGATAAAGTGAGGAATGAGTTCATTAGAGGTAGCTTAAAAGTGGCGCCAATAACAGAAAGATTGAAAGGGAACCGCTTATCTTGGTATGGTCATGTGAAGAGGAGGGCTGAAATGCACGTAACTAAAAGAGTTATGAATATAAATGTGGATGGATGGACAGGGAGAGGGAGGCCAAAAAAAAGATGGATGGATTGTATTAGGAGTGATATGAAAGAAAAGGGAGTTCAGGACAGAATGGATGAAAAAAACGTGTTGCTCCGACCCCAAATAACATGGAATAAGGGCAGGAAGATGATGATTAGGTTTGTCATCCCACCCAGTGGCACAAACATCCTTTAACCCGCTTATTATTGTAACTACTTCGTTAACGTTGGAATCTAATAAAACAAAAGAATTTAGTGTTGAGGATATCGTGGTCGAGTTTTGATGGGAAATCATACTTGAGTTAAGTGATTTCTGAGCCAAGTTTTTACTAACTTTAACAAAAAAGTTGTTAGCTTTGTTGATTGCTTCGGATGGGTTTATATCTGTTGATAATATATCAAGCTGAGGTTTGGGAATTTTCGATCTAAACGTATAAGTTTTTACAAACTTCCACCCAAGTTTACTATTTTTATCATACTCATTTTTTAGTTTTTTCAAAAGATTGTTTCAGAAATTCCGATACCTTTTATAAGTTACAGAAAGTACTTCGTTATCAGGAGCGAGTCTCAATTTTAGGTGGAGTTTGTCTCTATGCTTTATACAACGAACGAGACCGGGTGTGATCCAAGGCTTAATACAACTAAATTTTCTAAGTCTTTGTGAACGTGTTTTTCCTTATTGCATATTGTAGCAAATTTATGAAATATTTTAAAGAACTATTTGCATCGTCTGAATTATAAACGGGGTTAAAATCAATACCGCGTATTTCAATTTCAAGATTTGTCATATTGACTTTAGTGTAGCTTGCATGCAGTTTTTTGAGTTCTTTGTTTTTTAAGTTTGTGTCGAATGAGTCTAAAATTCTATCAATAGTTTGAGAAGGAGGCCTATACATAGCCATAACTTCCGTGTTGGGAATTTTTTTAATGATTAAACAATTACTACCCAGGTTATTTTTGATGTAAACTACTAATTCAACGTTTTGGTTTATGTTTCTGTCAGTTCTGTAGGAATAATAACCGTCAAGAGATGGTAAGTTGTAATTTACTGTAGATCGGTTGAGCGCTCCTGTGACTATATCAGAGATTGTTGTAAAGATAACGAAGTCATTGCTTTGCAGGAGCACTGGCTAATACCGGACGATCTGGATTACCTCAGTAACATCCTTCCGGAGTTTGCGTACTATGGCTGGTCAGCAGTTGATGCCCGGCACCCTTAAAGGCCGTCCGTATGACGGAGTGGCTATATTGTGGAGGAAAACAACATTTGCTAATGTGATACCAATCTACACGAGTTCGACGCGCGTTATGGCCGTATGTATCCAACTTGAGGGGGATCGCAGTTTTATTGTGATGTCGGTGTACAATTGTACATGCCCACGGAAGATCCGGATAACCTGGCAGTTTTTACGGAATGCTTGGGTGTTGTTAGTACTGTGATTGAGAATAGTGATGTGGAAAATGTCTTGATAGCTGGTGATTTCAACGCAAGTGGTTCACGGTCTAATAGTTAATTTGATAACGAGTTATTTGTTTATTGCCGCGGTCAAAAATGGATATGTGCGGAAGTTTAAGCACTGCATATGTACTCAAATACATATACTTATATGAGTGATGCACATGGATCGTGCGGCTGGCTAGATCACTGTTTTGTCACACATTCTGCACTTAATATAATAAAAGATATTAAAATATTAAATGAGGTGTCTTGGTCAGATCACTTTCCTATGATGATAAATTGCGGTATTAATATTATCACAGTGTGAGATAAGTTTTTTTTTTTTTTTTTAATTTAGTATGTGTTTGCTCTTGACTCAAGTCTAGGTCATAGATGACAGAGACGATGGAGCGAGCTTACCCAGAAGAAGCCTGTAGCAGTATAAGTATTTTGATAGGTTTGACTGGCAACAGTTTTCGTGCAAGGGCCGTGCATGCGATGGTTCAAACCGACTGCCACACATAGATACTTACTATGAGCAAATTATTGACTGTATCTCAAGCTCATCATCTCAAGCTGCTCTGAAAACTTACATAGGAAAAAGTTGTCATAAAAAGAAAAAGGTGATTAGTCTATTATGTGAGGGGCCTTCATGAAACAGCTTGGGCATGTTTTCAGACGTGGAACTTAAATGGGCGCCCTATGCAGTATAAATTGTATGACGATATGCTATTGACCTATAAAGAATTTAAAATTGAAATGATTTTCTTTCTAGTTCTCTTCAAAATTAGAGTGATCAGGCTTCTTCTGGTTAAGCTCGCCCCATCGTCGATTTTGTTTCTGTTATCTATGACCTAGACGAGAGTAAAGGGCAAACCCAAATAAAAAAAAAACATGAAAAAATGGTGCCAAATTAATGAAACAAAATAAAGATGGTAATTTTAGCCACTATAACAAGGACTTTGTTAAATTCTGGAAAGAAACTAATAAATTAAACCTTAAACCTAGTAAGCCAGTGTCTGTAGAAGGTAGTCAGGACCATAATGAAATTGCTGACTTGTTTATGAATTAGTTCAATCCACCCACACCATGTAATGGGCCAAGCAGGGGCGCGAGTCTCGGGTCACGCTCGAACTGCCAGCCGCGCGACACCAGTCGACTGCATGACTCAGCAGATGATGTTTTCACTTGTGTTAGGCATGAAACGTGGCAAGTCACTGGGCCACGACGGGCTCAGCGTTGAGCACATTTGTTTTTTGATACGACCATTGTTGTTTGATAAGGTTGCAATATTTTTCAACGTTAGTATCGATCACAATTATTTACCGCATAATTTTATGAAGACTACAGTGATACCTATGATACCTATTAGAAGGAATAGAACTGGAGACTCATCTAGTTTGTCGAATTATCGACAAATCTTATTAGTATTTAGTGATTTCTAATATATTTGAACCCCTCATTTCTCAACATTTGAACGAAAATAAAATCCCATTAAGTGATATGCACAGTTCGGTTTTCGACAACGCATGACAACCGACTTGGCTATATTTGCTTTTAAAAATACTGTTCATGAATATATGTATATATACATATATCACGAAAAACCTCAGTGTTTACGTGTTTTTTGGATATAAGTCGAGCCTTCGATTCTATTAATTATAATATTATGAGACAAAATGCGCAATACTAAAGTCCCCGGGCAATAGTAAATGTACTGGAATATTGGAACGACAATCAAGTTACATGGGGCAGTTCTTATTCCTGACCCTATATACTTCCCTTTGTTGTAAAACAGGGGGGGTAACATCTCCAATTTTGTTTAACTTATATGTCAACGAGATCGAGGAGCTGAGCCGCTCCAGAGTCGAATGCAATGTTGGATGCAAAACAAGCGTAAACAACTTGAGCTATGCAGACGACATGGTGCAGCTCAGCCCCTCGGCCAATGGTCATAGACTACTCGTGGGGATTTGTGAGCGATATGCAGCTGCTCACCAGCTGATGTACAATGTTCAGAAAACTGAAATTATGATTTTTAAATACATAAAGGGTCCTGAGACCACATTACCCATCACTTTTAATAATTCTACAAAAATAATTGTTAGCACCTTTAAGTATCTTGGATACGTATTGAATGAAAAAATAACGGGTGGCAATGATTTGGAGCGGCATAGAATGGTGCACTGCTTGTAGAAGCAACATGCTTGCAAGACGATTTGCACATTGTTCCAAGCAAGTGAAAACAACACTTATCGAGGCCAACTGCCGGGCGTTCTACACCAGCCAACTTTGGTTCCATTACTCCAAGAGAGCTTACAACTCACTTCGTGTACAGTACAACAACGCGTTTCAGGCCATGTTTAGCCTGCATTGGTAGTGTAGCGCATCTGGTATGTTCTTTTAAAACCGAATGGATGACTTCTTTTCCGTTCTGAGAAGGACGAGAGCTTAATTTCGAACACGATTGTTAAACTGTAAAAATAATATTGTAACTACTGTATTCCGCACAACTTTCGTGACTTGAACCCAATTGTTCAATCTCAACATTGACTATGATGTAATCAAATAGTAATAATAACAAATTAGTGTAATTAATAATAAATTTGCTAAATTATGTGTACGTATGTCTACTTAGTAGTCTACTTATAAATTACGTATTAATTTAATTGAATTTATATTTATAATTTGTAATAAATAAGTACATTAACACTTAATGCGTATCTATGATGTCATGTAGTCACTATGGGTGAAATATATGACTATGTACAATGCCTGAAATAAAATGAATTATTATTATTATAAGCTAGCTAAATAATAATACTTTAATACCTGTTTTTTTTCCTGAGCCGAAATACACGTAACATTTTTCTTGTAGGCCTAGAAAATCACAACAAAAATATAATAAGATATTTGAAAAAATTATGACAGATATCGGTAAATGGTGCAATTGGGCGTTACTTTGCGGAATTCCAATTCACCCCATTCATTTTTTAAGGATGGAAAATCATCATAATGACTCCTTCCGCTCCGCCCAGAGCGGAAGGAGTCATTGGAGACATCACGTCACAAGCGGATGGATGAATGGGTTTCAGTCAGTAAGTGTCAGACTCTTACTGACTGAAACCCATTCATCCATCGTATGCTATTGACTAACGTTGTCAATTTATCACGTGTTCAATCCCTTATGTATTGAAATTTTGACAATCGCCATCGCTAATAGAATGGCACTTTGTCTAGAGTCTTTAGTCCTTCCTCTCTGGTCGGACTTCTCATTCTAATTGTCATCTTTATCAATTTTAACTTCATCGCTGAAGAAGATATTTTAACCCTTTAACCGCCATCGCCGTAATATTACGGGGTTTAAGAATAATACACTACGCGCCACGAACGTAATATTGCGTAATGCTACTGTTATTTAAAAAAAACAACATGTTGCACTCCGGGAGTACCGCCAGAAGTGAAAACTTGAACATTAAATTTGTGCATTTTTGATATTTTGGAATAGTTAGGGAATAATTTCGAACGAATTGCATATGCATGCATTGAGGTATACATTTTCGTCGCGCGGTAGAAAGAGAGGAGGATATTACTTCCTGTCCTACGCTGCGCCGGCGGTCTACTCTCCCTCCGTCTTACGAATTTTCGATTGGGTCACGTGTCCTGATGCGAGTTTAACATTTTTAACCATCCCAAAAAGTGCACAAAGCCGCTAAAGAAGTTTTCACTTCAAAAAAAAAAGTACGTTTCGTTGACTTTGCTTACTAAATCTTAGTATATTTCTTGTTAATACTTTATTTTTAACAGTACTAGATACATATTTTAGCTAATTGAATGAAATAATAAATGTTTCTCAGTTAGTGATACGTATAAATATCTGCATACTTCGCCGAACCCGTGATTTCACGCAGACTAGTGTCACATTGGAAACTCTTGTTCCTAAATATTAATTTAAAAAAATCCTGTTTTTTATAAAATCATCTAAGTACTAAACATTCATTAAAATTTCATAGTTTTTTAACGATATCATTATTTATTTAAAACCCAATAAGCTTAAGTTAAATAATACGTAGAAATCAACAAAAAAATATAAATTATCGAGTTATAGTAAGTGAGTAAGTATTTATTTCACAAAAACATAGCACTTTGCACTGTATACATTGTTTGAATAAAATAATATTTACAATATGATGCAATAGTAGTCTCTATCTTTTAAACTAGGACTAGCCTGTATCTTAAAAGATAGGGTTCAGCCAAATGGATTCTGTTTATAAAATATTCACAAACTAAACAAGTGAAGACAGTGTCAATGTTTGTACTAATAGCTGTAGAGAACAGAAATGAAAATAAAATAAAACAAAACTAAACTAAATGCTAAGTCACACAAATATGCGTGAAAGACAGAAGACATGCATGTGTGGGTGTGTGTGGGGTGTGTTTTGGGTGTGTGTGGTTGTGTGTGGGATGTGTGTGAGTTGTGTGTGGGATGTGTGTGAGTTGTGTGTGTGGTTGCGTGTGTATGTGGGGGTGGGGCAAGTGATTCCGTGAATTTAAAAATCCTACTAATATGCTAAATGAGAAAATTTGTATGATTGTGCAACAATCACGCAAAAACGGATGAAGGGATTTAGATGAAATTTGGCACACATGTAGTTCATATCCTGGAATACACGTAGGCTACTTTTATCCCAGTAGGGTAGGTAGGGTAGGCAGGATAGGTAGGGGAGATAGGGTAGGTAAGGTAGGTAGTAAATATATAATAATTGGGGTCAGCTAGTAAATATATACAAGTGCGAGATGTAATCTTTAGATTTGTATTTGATATTATATTAAGAGATGTAAGTTAGCAGATTCTTTGTTGCCACATAGTCCTGTTGTAATAGCCATTGACTTATTTCTTTTTTTAACGTGTATCTATTTAAATCCAGTATGTTTAGCTTTTTATGCAGATTTTTATATAGATGTTTACTTAAAACGTAAAATTGGTGTTTGGCAAAAGAGGTTTTATGTTTAACGCCTAACGGGATATTTGTGCGCTTGTTAGGGTTTGATTTGGGCACGGAATAATAATATCCCAGAACGTTACTAGTGCAGGCGATCCAAAAACGCCGTCGCCGTAATTTTTTTACGTGCGGTCCAAAGAGACTCAAGTTCAAATCGCGCCATATTGTCAGTTGCTACAGCGCCGTCACCGTGAAATCACATGAAAGCTTCTTCGCTCTGCATAACTAGTGTTGTAGGTACCTACTACGCTTTTCGAAAAATCATTGAAAAAATGCTGGGAGACGAAGAGTTATTAAATATTTTGGAATCGAATACTAAGCGACGACAATTCTACAGATATTTGATATTGATTTATGAATTTTTAATTCGATATTTCAACAAGAAGTTATGGTTAATATACCTACATCATGGAACCAAAATAAATAAAACCTAAAAAAAAAAAATTCAACCGACTTACAAATAAAAAACACCACAAAGTATAAAATAACTTTAATTTCGGCAGTCGGTGTTTTTTCGTTTTTTGTGTGCTTACCCCTTTACAGCGTACCGGTGTGATGTCATGTTATGAACGGGTGTAAACAATAGACACACATAAGATTACAGCAATCACAGTCCATTTGCTATCATTTATTGAGGAGTTTTGTTGCCTATCTCCGAAGTTCATCATCAGATCTTCACCAAATTGAAATGGAAAAGTACTCTTCCAAAAACTACCCAAATCGCTTCAAGTGTGCCTATAAAAGTTGAAGAGTTCTCTCTATTTCTCTAGGTTCCCATCATCAGATCCTGACTTGGTGATCATGGGACCACCTGGGAAGTATACCCTTTCAAACAAAATAAAAAAAATCCAAATCGGTCCAGCCATCTTCGAGTAATCAGGGAACAAATATAAAAAATAAATAAAAAAGGTTCCGACGAATTGAGAACCTTCTCCTTTTTTTGAAGTCTGTTAAAAATACATTCAAAGTCAAAGTCAAAGTCAAAAACGTTTATTTCAATTAGGCCATTAAACGGCACTTTTGAACGTCATCGTTTACAGGTCAGTAAAAATAATAATATTACATTAATAAAGTGACTCTACTGTCCATTCGGAAAGGTAGCTTCTTATGGAGAAGAACGGACAAGAAACTCCATAGTTACTCTTTTCAAATAATGATTTTACAAAATTTGGTATACAAAAATTAATTTAATACAACAAAACAAAGTATCACCAGCAGAGGTAAACTTAATCATTTTCTAAAGAAAATAAGGTAAATGGTACTCACATATTTACAAACATTGGAACCATTTATTAAACAGTGTGTGAGTCAACAGAAAAATAGAAACAAAAAAGAAACAGTATATCTATGAAGTTAATACATAAATCAACCAGTTGGATTTTGTTTACACCCTTGATTGTCCTATGGAGCAGGACCAACATGTTTCCAAGCATTCTTATCCTGAATGTAATCTTCTAATTTGTAATATGCTTGTTTACAAAGTGTACTTTTAACATAAGTTTTAAATTTTCCTTCGTTTAGTTCTAATATGTCAGAAGGAATCTTATTGTAACATTTAACACAATACCCCATGAAAGAAGTTCATAGACAGGAATTATTATTTCAGGCAACTAAACTAAACAATAAATATAAACTACTACATATTATACAACAACAGGTACCTAGTTACCTTTAGTAAGGTAAGGCTGTGTAACGGCCGGTCTACCAACAGTAGCTGAAACGTCATGTTTGAAAGGCAAACATGACGTTTCAGCTACTGTTGGTAACAAATTTGACAGTCGGTCAAAGGTAGATACTTAATTGAAACCGGCCGTAAATGAATAAAGAGTCCCTGTGTAATCATTAATAGCATCAGATTACGATAAGTTATGTATTTAGTAAATCATTTTTATAATAATGCCTGTTCATGAAATTAATTGATTGAAGAGTGTGATTAAAATATTATAGATTTAATAATTATACAAGATTGAATACGTTTCCGACTTTTATTTTTAGTGTTTAATGAATAATTTATGTATCGACGTTAGATATTCCCAACACTGTTCAAAGATGTGAGACCACCGCGTCCCAGGACTCCTCACCGCCGACCATAGCATGAACTACGGCCGGCAGCGAGAGGTCACCGCCTGTAACAGAGATGAGGGCACGGCGCCGTGTCCTCCCGACAGTCGACGCAGTGGTGACATCGAGCGTCCGGCTCCCTGCCTATGCGATACAGGAACCTCCCGAAGCAGCCATGCCCCGAGAGGACCTGCGTCGCACGAAACGACAGGGAGCCGTGCTTTCTCCCGAGCCACAGGTCGAGCACCGGCCGGATGGCCTCGATGGGTGATGAGGCCGGCGGAAGGGCTCGAAAGCCTGTCCCGCCATTCCGCCACCAGGACCTCGCGCAGCTGCGACCGACGCAACTCCAAGTGTCGCTGCCTCGACGCGCGTCCTCGCGCCACCTGTGTAGTGACGCGAGCACTTTCGCCTCCAGGTCCCACGGTGGAGATCCGGCCAGTGCGCAAGCCGCCTCGTAGGAGATCGTGCGATATCCCCTGATGACTCTGACGGCCATCACCTTCTGCGGCTTCCGCAGAACTGTGATGGTGCTGGCCGTCAGGTCAGCCGCCCAGATCGGGGCCCCATACAGGGCCATCGATCGCACGATCCCCACGTACAACCGCATGCTGGCGGTGCCCGGGTCCCCCAGATTGGGAAGCAGCGTTGACAGCGCCTCCGCCGCACCCAACAACTTGGGCGCCAGCCGCCAAAAGCGGGGGCCGAAATCCCACCGGCTATCGAGCACCAATCCCAGGTACTTCATGGTGGACTCGACAGCGATTCGGGCCCCCCCGACCACGATGTGCGATCCCGGCGGCGGCGCTCGCCGGGGGCCATGAAAAACGATGGCCTCCGACTTGTTGAGGGCCACCTCCAGGCCGAGGCGCCGTATGCGGCTCACCACCTGTGAGACCGCCGTCGTCGCCAGCAACGCTGCCTCCCTGTGCGAGCTCCTCCGGGCAGTGACCAGCGTGTCATCAGCGTAACACACCAGCAGCACTCCCGGCCGGAGCTCGCCCCTCAGCACCCAGTCGTACCCAATGTTCCACAGGAGCGGGCCCAAGACCGAACCCTGCGGAACACCGCACGACATGGCGCGCTGGTATCTGCCATCGCGTCCCAGATAGGTGACACACCTTTCCCCCGTATAAAAAAGGGTAGTAAATCTTGGCGGTTAAAAGGTTAAATTATTTAATAGTTAAACAATTATGAGAATTTTCTTTAGCTAATAAAAATTCGTGCCTATTCCCTATTATTTGTACTTACTCGTAACTCTGTTGTCAGCAAGCAGTATGTAAATTGCGTGAAGAAAATAATATATGAAAAATGCATTATTAGAATTTAGTTGATCTCTGTAAGTGATGTAAGGCGAATTAAATTAATATTTATGGATATGCCGCATAAGTAATTTAACCCATTGGTTTGTGTTACGGTCCATTGAATTTTGATGGAAAATGAAATTGAAAACGTCATGATAACAAATTCATCTATACCAATCATTATGAACCGACTTTAAAAAGAGGAGGTTTTCAAACTGTCGTAATATTTTTAAGTTAACTTCTTTGGTGACAACATCGACCCGATACCGTAACCATGGAGGACGGGTCATTATAATCCTTCTACACTTATTCCAATTTATTTAGGGTTATCGCAGGATGTCTTCTTTTTCCACATAGGTATCTCTATTCCGTCTCAACAGTCACCAGACAATAAACAATCATAAACAATTTTTTATTTATTTATCTTTATCCTCTCAAATTGGAGCTGGAGATCGGGATTAATGTCTGTAGCGACTTTTGGATAAGAAGCGACTACCGAGTGCCTTCTTACTTGTTTGAGGGCATGGCAGAAGAACAGAGGACGAGATGTCACTGCGGGATCTTTTTTTCCTGCAGGACGGGTTAAGCAGTCCATCTACAACCCCGTAAGCGGAAGAGGAGAGTTTGGCGCAGAAGACATTGTGGACGTGCGCAAGAAGGAGCCATTTTGGGCTAAATAGGAATAAACAGGGGGTCCTTTTCCACCTTATACTCTGATGTAAGCAGAGAACAATGGTGGAGAAGCAATGGCGATGCTTGTTGCGCACTTACCCTGCACCCGTCGAACTCGTAATCTAAAAAGATAATCATGGGCATATTTTATGATTTAATACGGAACGAGGGTCTTGGCTTCATCGCCCGGACCACGAGGAAGAAAACCTATTCCAAAATTACATACCTCTAATACCAAGTTTGGCGCGTGATGAGTGTACAAATGGCTGAGGAGTAGTTAGTCTTCAAGTGGCTCAAGTAGCGCAACCCTAGCCAGGGTAACAGTGGACCTCCTGGTTGGGTTATAAGTGTACACTTACGTAGGAACAGGGGGTGTACTTTTAGAGACCCCATACTAGCGGGAACAAAAAAAAACGAACTAAATGAAAAGGTGGTTGTTGCGTTAGTCTGATGCAACATCGATGAGCATAGGAAGCGTGGCGAGTGTAGGGAGTGATGCGTAGTGCAGGGAAAAGCTCCGGCGCAAGCGCACACGCAGAGAAGCGAAGATTTTGAGATCGGATTCGACCGCAGGAGATGAAGGAGTACCGGGAGAGGTCGACCAGCGACCAGCAGTCTCATAAGGGGCCAAAAAGAATTAGCGGAGGAGGAACAAGATAAATTGTCTGATTTATCGGAAGAAGGCTTGAACAATAAAGTCCAGGACGCTGTAGCGACGGTGCAGAGGGTGCGTAAAGTATCCAAGGACTTAGCGGTTCTGACCAGCGCGCCCTTATAATGGCGTAAACTGTGATTAGAGAGGCCACAGAGGCGCTGAGTAGAGAGTGAGTATTTTTATAATAACTTAATAAAGTATCATTTACGAATGAGCAATACGGATTTCGAAAGGGTAGATCTACAAGTAGCGCTCTTTACTAAAACTTAAAAACTAGTAATGACAGGACTAAATAAAATCAACAAATATTTGCGACTCGGATTATTTATTTATTTATTTAGCTTCAATTACTCTCTGCACTTACAGTACCGAACAAACACGTACAGAGAGTCGTAATCTAAAAATTGAAGTGACACACACAAAACTTAACAAAAAAAATTACGATTGATTGATTGACGTGCTGAGAGTTAGTTTCTACTTTCAATAAATGTCGCCGATTGCGTCTGTATCGCCTTCCAGTGTTATCTGTGAAAAAAAATATGACCTCGGTTGAACAGCCTGTGATTGCACCCTTTCATTTATTGCCGTGTCACCGGTTTTCAGACACGGCAAAGGTCTAGCATGTTGTCATAATAATGTTTGCTAACCTCCTGTTTACCCAAAATATTTTGGTAATCGGCTTTGTTATCGCGACTTGGCATTAGTTTTGTAAAGTGTGAAGGCAGTCTACTATTAAGTCTGCGTCCCATTAATAATTGTGCAGGTGATCCGATATCATCACGAGATGTATTCCTAAAGTTTAGTAATCCTAAATAAAAGTCCGATCCGGATTTTATTGATTTTATAAAAAAATTGTTCGCACACTACGCTCACTGCGACCTTTAGATTGCGGATAGTTTGGTGAAATAGTGATGTGGTAAAATCCCCACTCGTTTTTAAAATTTGCAAATTCTTTCGAAGCGTAAGCTGGCCCACTGTCGGTCACCACCTCGCTTGGGACACCATGTCTCGTAAATTGGTCCTACATAGCCGCAATTACTGCCTTGCTTCCTATATTCTTTAATGGACTAGCCTCAATAAAGTTAGAAAAGTAGTCTACCGAAAGCACAAAATATTTATTCCCATAATTGAAATATTTCGGATCCTACTTTAGCCCTGGGCCTATCCGGTGTATGGCTAACGCGTGGACCGTGGTTGCCGCTGCGAACAAGCGTTCAGCATTTTCTATGTCACGCGACATTCCTGGCCAACACATCACCTCGCGACCGTTGCGCTTGCACCTGTCTATCCCCATGTGCCCATCGTCTACACGCGATATCATCTCAGGCCGCAGACTGCGCGGGATATAAACTAACTTATCCTTGAACATTATTCCATCCATTTATTCAAAATGTTGGCTGTATGACCACTGTGCCCGTACACTTTCGTCTCATTCGTGTTTATTAACTGGTCATCTGTTATGAATATACGTAATTAATAATATTGACACTCATTATCTGTAGCTATTTCATGACGAATCATGCTCATTTTAGTATCGCTGAATCTTACATTCTCGACTAAAAAATACCATTGCTCGGTTATTTCTTCAGAAAAGCTTTCTTTAACGTTATCGACCAGAGCCGCACGTGATAACGCATCAACGACAAACATGTATTTACCTGGCTTATACACTACATTGAAGTCATAACCTTATGTACGTAACACCATGCGCTGTAAACGCGCAGGAATTGAATCTAATGGTTTTTTTAACAATGCTTTCAAGGGTTTATGATCGGTTTCCACTGTGATATTGTTTCGCCCGAAAACATACTGATGAAAGCGTTCCAGATCATATACGATTGCTAATAGTTCCTTTTCAACTTGAGCGTAACGACAATGCGTGTCAGTCAAAGTCGCCGATGAAACTCGACTGGGCGGCCGCTCTGCAGTAACACTAACACCGCACCTAAAGGTGGATCCACACATTGCGAGGCATGCGCTCCGCACGGCGCACAACGCATGCCTCGCCAAGTGTGGACCTGTATATTCATTGCGAGGCATGCGCTCCGCACGCGCGAGGGCGAGCCAACGTATGTCGGCAAATGCTTCAAGATCAAAGTGCCTCAGTGCGAGCATTACGTTAGGTGTGGACGTAGCCGCGCATGCACGTCCGAGGCGTGAGCCGCGTACAATATCAACGCACGCCTCGACTGCGAAAATGAAACTGCGTTTGCTCGGGCTAAACAGCGCGCAGCGCATGCTCGGGCCGATCCAACCCACACAGCAGCAGTCAAGATGGCGCCTTTGCATCGCGTGCGCGTATCCGCTGCTGCTTTTATAATTATTAATTCAATTATTGAAAAGAAAAGGAAAGAAAAAAGTCGTCGTCGTTGGTGGGTTAAAAAGTTCTTCCGCCTGCGTTATGAACACGGAAATAAGCTTTTCGATGATCTCTCATTTGAAGAAAATAACTCCAATTTTACATAGCTGAAGAAGATTTTAATTTCCTCTTGAATGCTGTGGAGCCTATACTGATAAAAAAAGGATACGTATATGCGAGATGCCATTTCTGTCAGGGAGCGATTGTTGGTTACCTTAAGGTATTTGGCTACTGGTGATTCTTTCGTGAGTTTGCAATACTTGTTCCGGATTTCGAAACAATCAATATCCTGCATAATAACAGAAGTTTGTGATAGAAGTTTTAAAGGAATACATAAAAGTAAGTACACAAAATTTTGTTTTTACTTATTTATTTATCGAATCATTTGGTCCCTTAATTCTAAAATCTAGCTAAGTACTATTAGGGTGTACTACGCACAATCGAATGCCAAATTGTCGAATAACATTTTCGCGAACACTATTTCGCGAACGTTCATTTTATCGAACGTTAACGGCCATTGAAGGACATCAGGAATCATCGGAGAAAACGAACGTTCGCGAAAATGTTATTCGACAATTTGGCATTCGATTGTGCGTAATACACCCCTATTTTTACATATTTATTGCAAAAAATCAAAATTGGGTTCATCGATGCTCGCACGAGTTGGTACGTAGCTAGTAAAATGATTAGGTGAAGGAGATGGTACGCAGCTAGTTGAATGATAAGCGAAGGAGTTGGTTCGTAGCTAGTTGAATGATTAGGTGAAGGAGTTGGTTCGTAGCTAGTTGAATGATTAGGTGAAGGAGTTGGTTCGTAGCTAGTTGAATGATTAGGTGAAGGAGTTGGTTCGTAGCTAGTTGAATGATTAGGTGGAGTTGGTACGTAACTAGTTGAATGATTAGATGAAGCTGAAGGAGATGGTAAAGAGCTAGATCGAGCTTGAAAGCCAGACGTGTAGTATCCCTGACGAACATAAGAGAACTGACCAGTATCTGCTTGAAACAAAATATCCATAATTGCTTTTTTTACATGAGGTACAATTTGTATGTCATACTTTCGCAGTTCACTTGCCACATGGTTGCCAAACGTATCAAAATGATTTTTCGCAGTATTTTGCAATAATCTGTACGCATCTTGTAACATGACATCAGTGTCATCATCATTTAGGCGTCTTTTCCTACTCGATGTCAATGTATTCCTTACTCGTGGTGTGGTTCTGCTATTCGGTGATTCTGATACATTTGTTCCACTTTGACAGGTAGAAGGTGTATCTATTTCATTTTGAGTCGCTGTATTTATGTTTGAAGAATATCCTTCATTTTCTGCAGTATTCATTTCAGAAACATTTGGTGTTATCTGAAACAATATTATTAATTCATAACATAATTTAAAGTGAATAGAATTAAATTAATAACGAGAACCAAAATGGTTTTCTAAATTTTGAATTCAAAATAGAAGTATATTCTATTTTGAATTCAAAATTTAGAAAATCACGGAAATAATGTTAATTTTGATGTTGTGTCATTCTCAAATTATAATATTTAAAATTACCAACTTGGTAAAAATTAATATTTACCAATATTAATTTTTACCAAGTTGGTTTACCAATTATTAATAACTGAAAGAGTGATGGTTTTACGTCCATAAATTTCAAGCATTTTTGGGAGAATTTTGAAAGAGTTTTACCATATTTCCGTCATACCATAAAGACATAAGAACCAAAAACTAGTGTTATAGAGAAAATACCTAAAAGTCAAGCATGCCATATTAACTGGAGTGCAAATAAATGGCCACATGCAAAAACACAACAACCTGGCTCAAACAGAAAAAAAGTTATTCAGTTTTTTGTCTCTCCTTAAAAGTAGGGGTTTTGAAGATAACGCCCCTATGGTTTGAAGCCCGCGATAAGTACAGAGTCATTTGTAAAACATTAACAATATATTTCGGTACATAATACAATCGATTTATATTTTTTTATTAGAATCAATAAATGGCAGATTAACAACTGTGATAAACAAAACTCGAAAGCGAATTCGAACCAATAATAATACATCGCGCGATAGCTACGCGAAAACGCAGGCCGAGCGCGGGGGTGCCCCGAACGGCCGCGGCCGGCCGCGCGGTCATTGCACTTCTCGTATAAATCAGCTGATCACTACTCGATCCTGACTTAATAAAACAGAAAACCCAATAAGCTTAATTTTTTTTTTTATTTCAGATGCCATCTTCAGAAGAGGAATGGTGTGGAATGGGAAATAAGTGAAGAGTTTGAACGACAATGGGATTTTCCCCACGCACATTTCACAGTCGAACTGAATTCTATAATTATAAGACTTTTTTCAGTATTGTTGGCTTTGGTAGACGCTAATTATAATTTTTTGTATGTTGATGTAGGAAGCTCAGGTAGAATTTCTGATGGAGGTGTTTTTAAAAATACTCAATTATATCGAAAACTCGAAAACTAACAACTAAATATACCACCACCCCAAATACTGCAAATTCCTTATGCCATGAAAATTCCATATTTTATATTAGCAGATCAAGCATTTGAATTAAATAATTATATCATGAAACCGTTTCAAGGAACGCCACCGAGTGGTTCTCAAGAAAGAGTATTTAATTATCGACCATCTAGAGGCGGCAGAGTCGTGGCTTGCCTTACATGGTGATCGGACGAGGGGAAGGGGGTTTGTGCCGCGGTTTCGTAAAGAGAACCGCCTGACTCTTGTCGGGGTTAACCTCGATTCTCCATTTCCTGAACCATCTGCCCAAGATGTTTGCAGATGTTTGGAGAGTGCGAGCGATAGCGTCAGGTTCGCGACCGGTGTAGTAAATGGCGGTGTCGTCGGCGAATAGGGCCAACTGCGCCTTTTTACTTTTGGGGATATCGCTGGTGAACAGCGTAAAGACTAGGGGGGATAGCACTGAGCCCTGGGGGACTCCTGCTCGGATGGGGTGAGGGGACGAGAGTGCACCCTCGATGCGGTAGCGAAAGGTGCGGTTCGACAAAAATCTCGCAAGATGAGCACGAGACGGTCTGGCACGCCGAGTTGGTAGAGCTTGTAAATTAAGCCTTTGTGCCAGACTTTGTCGAATGCTTTCGCTATGTCGAAGAACAAGGCGCCCGTCATTAAGCCACGCTGGAAAGCAGCGCTTAGATGCTCGACGATGCGGTGAACTTGTTGGATGCACGAGTGTTCGGTTCGAAAACCAAACTGCTCGTCGGGGATAAGACTCTTTGCTTCGGCATAATCCTTGAGCCGCTTATAAATAAGCCCCTCGTAGATTTTACCGAGAACGTTGAGTAGACTGATGGGATGGTAACTGGTGGGATCAGACTTGGGCTTGCCTGGTTTGGGAATACCGATAACGGTGGCCTGTTTCCATGCTCGGGGGAATATGTTATTGCTTAATGCGCCATTGAAGATGGCGGTCATTATCACTATTAGTTGGGCGAGGAAGAGTTTAAACGCCTTGTTGGTGATGCCGTCCGAGCCTGGGGCTTTCCTAGGTTGAAGCCTTTTGATGATCTCCTGTACCTCGTCGGGCGTGACAGGGGGCAGAGGATCGTCAGGATCTTCGACTGGTGGGAGGGAAGCCCTACGTTCGACTTCAGCATTCAGCATGTCGAGGTGAGCTTGGTCTACTGGTTGAGAGCTAGGAGAGCATTGGGCCTCTAGACTGTCGGCTAGTCATTCCGCTTTGTCAGAGTTGTCAAAGGCGACACTCTTGTCGGGGCGGATGAGAAGGGGCATTGTGGCCTCTTCTTTGGATCGTAACTTCCTCTGAAGGTGCCAAAAGGCGAGATGGGTGGGGTCGAGCTCGCTAAGCGTCTTGTCCCAGCGTGCAGTACGCAGCTCAGCAGTGCGTTTTCTCACAGCTCGCTGTAAGTTTGCGCAACTTACAGCGAGCTGTGAGAAAACGCATTGAGCTTTGTTCGCGTCGCAGGGAAAAGCGCTGTACGCACGAATGGGTGCGTTCTTCTCGGTTATCAGATTCCGTACATCGTCCGGCATTTTCCAGCGGTGGTCTTCCACCACTGGAACCTCCCTTGAACATTCGTTCAGGACGGATTGTACGTGATCCGTAAGCGAGTCGATCGCCGCCGTCGTGTCAGCGACTGAGACGATGTGGTCGGGGATGTTGTCTAGGTGAGGCGACGTAGTAGATTTCAGCCTTTCGCTTACTTTCCTCCAGTCGGTGATCACTTGAGACGGGGGTTGGGGTCGGGTTGACCCGAGCGAGGGCCTAGGTGCATGGTCACTGGACGGTGGTCAAAGTTGAGCTCGTGTGTCGTTTCTATAGATAGCAAACGGAAGTTTACGTTCTTTAGCAACGCCACATCGAGAACATCGGGCCTTTGGTTGGGATCGTGTGGAAAGTGAGTTGGCGTCATCGGAGCGATGACGTCATAGTTGAGGGTTGCACCTAGGTTAAACACCACCCTGCCTCATACGTTGGTTGTGTTGCAATTCCACGCGGGATGTTTGGCTCTGAGATCTCCCGCTAGTATAACGAAATCACTCAAGCCAAAGAGGGACGTGAAGTCGCTACTGAGTGCGATGGGGTCGTCAGGCGTGGGAGACGAGGTCGAGGGCGGTGGGTAATAGGCGGAGATAATTACAGCTCCTTTTTATAATAGATCAGGGTACCTCCGCCGTGACAACGCGTCCTATCGTTGCGAACTATGCGGTAGTTGGCAATTCTAGGGTCGTTGCGATGGGGTTTTAGGAAGGTTTCCTGGATGAGAAGGACGTCTAGTTGATGGTCGTGGAGGAATTTGGCGATCTCATCTTTTTGGTTGTTAATGCCATTGGCATAAAAGAACCCTAGTTTTAGGGATCGGGGCCTGTTAAAATGAGTGCATGGTTTATCCATTGATTAGTCATAAATCTTGTCAAACTAAAAAATCAAACTTTGGAGGAAGAGCTCGCTGAATCGCCGAAGGAACGGGGGGTCTGACTCTGACTCCGCATCCGGCGTCAGTTTGGTGAGCTCTGGACGTGAGAGAGCGGGGGCTACTGCGGAGAACGCAAAGTTCTTCCGCAAGCGGCCCAGACCGAAGGATGACCGGGGGTCGTCCTCCAACGGAGAGATGGCATAGGCCCGTATAATCCCTACCAGAAGGAGGGGTAAAGACCCCGCCGAAGGCAAGGGGAGAGGGTTTACCTCTCAGGAGGCTGCCCAGCGAGCCGGGAAGCTTGCCGAGGAGGAATGCCACCCTGGAGCGACCGGTCGGATTGTTCTCCCTTTGTCATCTTCCGGCGATGAGCCGGACATTGATGGCGGCTCCGAGCGCCAGGTCAGGTTTGTGGAGGTCGTGAAGGCCGCAGTCCGTGATGTGGCCCTGAAGAGGACCCAGGCCTCTAAAAACAAGGCCATAAGCGCGGCGTCGGCCTCCATTCTGGCGGCAGCAGAGGCCAATTACAGCGGGCCTCCATCGGACGATATGCCCAAAATGCGGGCGGAGGTCGCCCGACTGGCGCCGCCATGGAGCTTCTCCGGAAGGAGAACGAGAGGCTCCGAGCAGACCTAGCGTACTCCGAGGAGCCGGCACAAAGGAGGTGCCTGAAGGTGGGCGCATGCATGGGCAAAACCCGTCCGTGCCAGAGGAGAACCTGGTTCTGAATAAGGTCCTGAACCTAGTGCGGCAGTAGTTGGCTCCCTTCCGGGAACGGTGCACCACCCTGGAGGACATCGTTCTGCGCCCCCGGCTAGCGGCAAGGCAGATGGCCTCGGGCCAGCAGAGAGCGGCATCGTATGCAGCCGCCGTGGCTGCCGAACACCGGGGTCGTCCGGCCAAGACTGAGGGACCGGAACGGCATCCATCCGTCCGCATACCGGCCCATCGTGCTGCTCGACGAGGTGGGCAAGCTCTTTGAAAGAGTATTTGCAAACCGCCTCGTCGGGCACCTGGTGAGAGAGGGGCCAGATCTGGCGGAGAACCAGTTCGGTTTCCGCACAGGGCGCTCAACGGTGGACGCCATCATGCGCGTGAGAGACCTCACGACGGGGGATGCGGTGTCCTGGGGCAGGGTCGTCTTGGCAGTGTTTCTTGACATCGCCAATGCCATTGACTCCCTACCCTGGAGTTGCATCAGGGAGGCACTCCGGTTCCTGTGGAACATCGGGTACGACTGGGTGCTGAGGAGCGAGCTCCGGCCGGGAGTGAACCTGGTGTGTTATGCTGACGACACACTGGTCACTGCCCGGGGGAGCTCGCACAGGGAGGCATCGTTGCTGGCGACGGCTGCGGTCTCACATGTGGTGAGCTGCATACGTCGCCTCGGCCTGGAGGTGGCCCTCAACAAGTCGGAGGCCATTGTTTTTCATGGCCTCGCCGGGGGCCGGGGGCTGCTGCCGCGATCGCACATTGTGGTCGGGGGGGCCCGAATCGCTGTCGAGTCCACCATGTAGTATCTGGGATTGGTGCTCGACGGCCGGTGGGATGTCGGCCCCCACAGAGATCACAACCGCTCTCCCGGCCCGCAGCAGGCGCATCGAGCGTCGGAGGAGGGCATACGCTGCCCTCTTCCGGCCCCCCTAACTGGGTCCAGGGGCGGCGGACTTGGGGATGTCCGTCGCCCCCCATTCATCCGGACCCGAGGTGACGGCGCGTGGTGTTCCCGTGCGCCCCTCTTTAACGTAGCGGGGGGAGTCAAACACCTCACTCCCCCCGCCGACGCGAGGTGGCCCGCACAGGCGGGCCGGCACCAGCCAGGAATTGCGGAAGTCGCATACGTTCCCGCGATCCCCGGCGTAGGTGGGAGATGGAACACCGGGGTGGTTTTAGTCAGTAAGAGTCTGACACACCCCTCCACCCGCCCCAGGGTGGAGGATTTCCCCCCGTTATCAAAAAAAAAAAGGAGGCACTCCGGTATCACCGGATGCCTGGTCCTGGCGCAGGGGGGGTCGCACCAGGCGGCGGCCGAAGTGATGACACGCGGGGTCGCGATAGTCATTGAGAGGATCCGGCAATTGGGTCTCGAGGTGGCCCTGCACAAGTCCGAAGCCATGTGCTTTCATGGTTGTCGGAACAGGCCACCAATGGGATCCCAAATAACGGTTGGAGGGGTTCACATCGGCGTCGGGTCGACGATCAGGTACTTGGGGCTCGTTCTCGACAGCCAGTGGAATTTCGCGGAGCACTTCCGACGTTTGGCTCCCAGACTGGAGCGGGCCGGGGCTGCCTTCAAGCGGCTCCTGCCCAATCTAGGGGTCCAAACGCCTCCTGCCGGAGTCTCTATGCGGGGATCGTGCGGTCCATGGCCCTTTATTTGGGCGCTAACGCTAAAGGGGCTACCAGCCCGCCCGCTCAACGCGTCCAAAAGGGTCATGGCCATCCGGCTGGCCCGGAGATACCGCACGGTCTCCGGCGAGGCGGCGAGCCTCCTAGCCGGATTACTGCCATGGGATCTGGAGGCGAGAGCCCTCGCGCACGTTTACGCGTGGCGCGAGGAGGCACTTCGCTGGGGTGAAACTCCGCTGCCGCGGCAAATTGCATCGCGGCGGACGGAGCTCCGGCAGGATACCATGACGGTATGGAGATGGCGACTATCGCAACCCAGCGCTGGGCATGCCACAATTGCGGCGGTAAGGCCCCTCTTTGAGGAGTGGTTGGAGAGGCGCCACGGCGTCCTCACCTTCCACCAGACGCAGATACTCACCGGACACGGCTGTTTCGGGAGGTACCTATTTCGGATTAAGCGGGAGGACACGCCCGGGTATCAGCACTGGAGGACATGGTGGAGCATACGGTGGAGGTCTGTCCTGCTTGGGCTGAGCACCGCCCTGTCCTTGTCGAGGCGATCAGCGGCGGCGACCTGTCGCGACCGGCCCTGGTTGAATCCATGGTCCGGAGCGAGGAGGCTTGGGAAGCGGTCACCTCCTTCTGCGAAGCAGTAATGCTAGCGAAGGAGGAGGCGGGCCGCGCGAGAGAAAGGCAAGGCCTTCGCCCAAACCGCCGCTACAGGAGAAGATGCCCCAGGCGTCGGGAGTCGCAGGGCGATCCTCGGCCACCGTAGGCGCGGGCCTGCGGATTGCGAGCGTTGGGTGGCTCGCTGTCCGATCACCACCAGGCCCGGGTCGATGGCGCGGTATATTTCACGCGCGCCTCAAAGAGATGTCAGCATAGAAGACGGGGGAGGCTAGGGCCAGAGCCTGCTAGGGTTGCGGAATTTGTTCGAAAGAGTCACCGCGGCCCTGGAACGCAAAGGGCTTTAGAAGGAACACGGATGGGTTTTAGTCAGTAAGAGTCTAACACGCCCTTCCGCTCCACCCAGAGTGGAAGAAGTCATTTGATGATTTCCCATCCTTAAAAAAAAAAAAGGTAAGATCCTCCGATCTGAGGAGACGGTCACGTAGCCTACCGTCGACAACACCACACGCTGTGGTCTCTAATCAATTCTTCTTCCAGATGTTCAAATTCACAATGCCGAGTGAGAAGCTTGAGAGCGGTGACGTTTTGATCTATAGACTCGCCTGTCACTTGGTTTCTGGCTAAAAACTTGAAACGAGCCATGTAATATTGTGCTTCGTTTTAAAATTTTCGTTAAATATGAGTTTCAATGTTTTCTTTGTCCTCCTCCTTTGTGTTTGGTGTATACGTTGTACCCTCGGAACCTATCAAATTTATTAGCAAACTTGCTTGGACATCGGATGTTTCTTAGTGAATACCGGATGCCTTTAAAAATACCATAAACTGTTGGAACCATTTACGCCATGCTTCGGCCCAACTTGCCGGCCACCCTCCAAACATAATTCCGCCGGCGAACGCGCATGTTCCATAGCGATTCATATTGTTTACAACCTTTTGCCTTTTGCACTGATTTAACTGGACACACTTTTATTCGGATGATAACTTGCTTCAATACTATATTTATTCAGGACCGCTGCCACCAATACGCAGATTCGATCAAGACATATTATTACAGGTAGCACAACATAACTGATTTTCCAAATTATCTCATAACATACAATAGAGTCAACTGACGTAGCCCAGCAACGGTACTGTTATGGGGCAGGTTCTAATTCCCTTTAAAAAAAAAAACTATTTTTAGACCTTGAAGGAATTTAATGGGTATTAATACAATTTGAATGTGTCCGTCATGAAGTTCAAAGTATGACTGCCAGACACTAACTCATAATTATATTTCGAAAAACAATAACTGTGGGAAACATTTCATGACACCTACGAGGTGTCAACGTTTATATTTTATATACTTACTTAGGGCTGTCTTACAATTTATAACAACTCCCCCAATAAGATTGATCATTACGATTAAGAGTGATGAGAAATCTAAGTTGAACTTCGTTTGGGTTACAAACTAAGATTTAAGAAACCATAAGAAATATCATAAATGTAACCTTAGTAAACTTTGAACTAATCTAGAATTAAACAAATGAAATAGTATTAACACAATAATAGTCATTGAGACGAGACATTAACTAAGTATGTTATAAGAGTAAAGATTGCAATTGATAAGGACTTTGCAAAACTAAGTCATAACATTACGTCTTAGTGGAGTAGGCAAGGATTTGCATGATCCTTGGACATCTTCGTCAGATGATTCAGTGAATTTGTTATTTATTGATTGAACAGATTGAACTGTTTGTTTCTTTTTAGTATAACTTTGATTAAAAACTTGTATACTATATCGAGGTTTAGTTGGACAAAATAACATCCTAAATCTGTATAATAAAAACAATGATGGAGATAACATACGTTAACGAGAGATAGTGACTGCTATATTTTTGTAAGTGAGGTGGTTGCTAAATTTTATTTAATTCTTTTTCAAATTCATTCAAATGTACACTTGTTTGTAATAACGAATTGAAATCCATTGGATAATATGACAAAATGGAGGTGCCGTACTGTCTTATTTATCCTTTGACTGTCGCAGCAATCATCTTCTATAAAATTAAAAATAGGATAAGTATATGATTAGTAACATTAGACATAACATTATCACTAGGTGTAAACTTTAAAGTTTTAAAGAAACCTACACAATACTTTGCCAACATGCCTGTGCCAAAAAATATTTCATCGTAGTTGGTAGGATCGTTATCACATGTTATATGGACCTTTCCAGGCTCTGACTGTACAAGCAACCATTTATTAGTATTTAACTTGAAATATACATCAATAGAGCCGTGTAACAGCTTAGTATTACAAGAATCTGGTAGCGAACTTATCACTTCGGTTAAGATAATTGTATCACAATATGTTGGATTCTCAATTGTAGAGTACACATTTCCTAAAGAACACACATAACACTCATTATGAATTATACACTTATCCATTATCATTACGCACTTATCCACTGACTTTAACAGTGAATAGAACATACGATCTTTTGTTACAGCCACATAAGGTTTATTAAGAGCAATAAGTATATAAGTGTCAGATTTGGTAACATCGTAAGCAGCTGGAAGTGGAACACTGTGAAAGAAGTTGTATGTCTGTGGAAGGACAAGTGGAATTTTAGTGATAGTAATAATTTTATTGAGGTGATAATAGCAAACCAAATCAGATATATCTATTATCTTCTCATATACAAAATTCTCGTGTCGCAATGTTAGTTACCATACTCTTCCGAAACGGCTTGACTGATTTTTATGAAATTTTATATGCATATTCAGTAGGTCTGAGAATCGGCTACTATCTATTTTCATACTCTTAAATGATAAGGTTTGTCCACCCCTAACATTTTTTTTATTTTTTTTTAACAAAATTTTATTTTTATGTAATGTGGCATTTAAAAATACATACAACCCTAAATTTTCACCCTTCTATCACCAACTCTTATTTTTTAATAGCGATATTAGTACTTTAATTATTTTCTACTCTCGGCGATCGATCATTGATCATTTACCACTCGATCAGTTATTCTTGACTATTTATTAGAAATTTAAATAGAATTGAAAAAAATATTTTAGTGTTGGGAAGCCTATTTATTGAGGGAGGCTTTAGGCTATATAACATCACGCTACGGCCAATAGGAGCCGAGCATTCATGAAAAATGTGACGCAGACGAAGTTGCGTGGGTCAGCTAGTAACATGTATATTTTCTAAAGATAAACTTGTAGGAAGTTCGCAGTGTTTAGGGAGCTTATCTTTATGTAGGTCTAGTTCTTGGAATAATTGATAGGGACTAAATACAGTTGGATGAAGAATGTTGAGCTTGCTAAATTAGATTGCGTTGTTGACATCATCAATGTCAAAGGACAAGGCTATAGTAATGCTTTCTAAGGAGTTTATTAGCATTATCAAATGAATTTTTATTTCCATTTTATCACTTGAATTAGATAATTGTTCAAATGTTATTCGAATAGTATCTAGATTTAGATTCTGTTGGTTTTGATTTCTGTTTACTTTTGACATTGTATTATTGAAGGTTTAATAGTCGATTGTATAACGTGAATGTTATTTTTCATTAAGTGAGCTAGCTGTTTTTCGTCAGACTGTACTGTAGTGCTAGCGTTCGCGAACTTTAAGGTATCTTCAGTGTCTAAAGTTCCAAAGATTGATTTTAAAATTGAGCCACCAGCATCAATGAGCCCGCGTTTAAACGGTTTGGTTTTTGATCTTAAACAAGGTAGGATATCGACAAGAACTTACGAACATTATTAAGATGTTGATTTTGTAAAGGCGATAGTAGTTTTGTGCAGGATAGCCGCATACATAGTCTAAGGTTTATAGTAAATAGGCCTAACTATTTACTATAAACCTTAGACTGAGAGAGAGAGACGTGTTATTTTCGAGTAAAGAATACCGTTTAGTTAGCAACATATTTTTAGAAAGTAGCCAGATGTGAGGGAACTTTCGGGTTCCGGAACACGTGACATGGTAGCGGACATTGACGACCCCATCGCACTGGACTGACGCCTGAGTAAGTCGCCCCAGGTAACACGCGGCTTACTCAAACAGAAATACTGCTCACTCTACTCGCACCTCGGCGCGCGACTTGTTCTAAGTTAATATAGGCAAGTCGCGTTCCGTCGCACACATGCATTTCTCCACAGGCGCTTAAACTCACGCACCTAATATGGCACTTCACACACCTTACGGACCGTGACCGGCTAGCTCTGGAAGCGGGACGGACGGGAGCCACATGCCTACTGCAGGTTCGTCCCAAGTTGGCACCTTCGTCGCAGGTCGTTCTCGCTGGGCCTCCCCCAGGTCACTGGGTGTATCACCCGGTGAGGACTGACTGCCGAAGGTGTCGTGAAGAAGCGACACTGAGTAACAGTGTCGCGGCGCGCCTGCAATATCACTCGCAGCTACACTCACAAACGTGCGTTGCTATATCTTTTTGGCAGGCGCACGCCATCATCTGTCTACTAAGTGGCAATCAAATGACGGGTCCGTATTTACGGGCCACGGTAGGCATGCGGCGGTCAGGGGATGAAAGTCCCGTGACCGCTCGACGCGCCCCCTTACGGGGGCGTAGCGACTTCTACGACGGAACAGATCAGTTCCTAAACACAGTTTCTATTCGCAGTTCCTGTTCATAGTCAGAGAGACACAGGACTTGGCTCAGGCTGCAGGAACAGTACTCGCTACCATCGATAGTGGAAATAGTATTTTCATTTGAATACTTCCAACGCAGTAGCACCTTCTTCACAGTGATAGTGCCTTGTCACCTTTCAACCATCTAATCCACCACACTTGTACAATCCATCGTGCAAAAGTTTGATTCTAGTTGAATTTTACTAGAAGAGCTGGTAACAGAGAAATTAGAAACTTCTCTGATTAGAGCTTCGACTTTTTCTAAATGTGGTTTTATATGGCTAATGTCTAAGTACCTACGTTACGACATTCCAGTGATCGTTTGTGAACTTAACGTTCAATAATTGGTCGAAATATAAAGGCCTGGACTACCTATGATTGGAGTAACGAATTTGAGGCTCGAAGATGGTTGAAGTAATAACCTGAAATAGAAAAGATTAAGCAAATCATCTGTTGCAACTTTTATTTCGTTGTAGTGATGACGAACATACTTTCTATTAATTGAAAGGGTAACTGTATGGTTGCCATTGATTTTGACGATTTTAAAAGGCTCTTTCCATAATTATGAGACATCGCCTTATTTTGCTTATGATGACACCGTAAATAGACCATGTCACCTACATATTTTATACGTTACGGGCTTAGCATGAATATCGAAACGTTGAGACTTTTCTTAGGACGATTGTATATTTTGCAAGGCCTTTTGTCTACTATAATAAAACTTATGATTGAGATATCTTGGGACAACTCACACATGGTCATCCGGTCCCAAACTAGGCCGAGCCTGTGCTATGGCAACCAGACAACTGATAAACATACTTATATATTTCTAAATACATACATATTATAGACAAATTACACCCAGACACAGAACAAATGATCATGCTCTTCACACAAAGATTTTTCCTGGGTGGGAATCGAACCCACGACCCCCGGTTTAGCAGTCAGGGTCACTAACCACTCGACCATCAGACCAGTCGAATATAGTTTGTATAGGTATTTAATTCCAGTGTGTCGAGCACGAGTCGGCACTTTGGGGTATGTAAGGCTTAAATCCAAACAAAAGCTCCATCGGCTGAAATCCTATAGTGGAATGTACATTAGTATTATACGCTATCATGGCTGTTTGTAAATATAATATTTTTCCATAGGTTTCGTAGCCGTGGATGTGATTATCATAGGGGCACGATTTGTTTGACGCAGTGGTTTGTTTATTAGACAAGACTTGCAACTTTTGACATAGTTTTCTATGTATTGACGTATGTTTTTCCACCAGTAAAAAGTTTTTAACCTATCGTACATGCGGGAAATACCCGGGTGTCCTGCTGAAGGTGAGTCATGGTTATCTTTTAATATATGAGGAACTTCCGCGAGAGTTAGAAATGGAATATTATTATTATATGAACTTTGAGACCCGTATTGTGATATAGAAATCCTATAATATTGTATAATTTGGTAAACAATAGCTTCGTGAAAGGATCTTGGAAATCGGAAATAGCAACTTCTATTTCTTCTGGATACCGCGGTTATAAGTCATTTCATCGGAATGGACACGTAAGAATAAATGTGTGAAAACGTATTTTTCGTTGGACGTACTTTGAAATGTATACAGTTCTCTTTCTAAGATTCGTATGTCAGGTAAGTCTTCATCGAACTTAGATATCTGCAAAATTTCAGAGCAGTATGGGATCCAGTCGTCTAAATCGATAGCAGTAGGGTAGGTAATCATTTTACATTTTGTTTTAAGTAATGAATCGTTATGCTCTTCTATAACAGTTTCGTAGGAATTGGTATGTTGTTAACTAATTTGTAAATATTTTTCGTAAGTTCGGTAGAAGGGACACTAGGATCCGTGGTAGTAGGAAGTTTTGGATTACGTGACAAGGAATCGGAGTTACAATTCATCTTACCTTTTTTATGAACCATCTCATAGTCGAACTCTCCTAATGTTTTTAAATTGAACAATCACTGAAGTGGCTTGTGGTCAGTGACTACAATGAACTTGTTATCGTATAAGTAAGATCTAAAGACTTTTGTGCCAAAATGATTGAAAATGCGGGCGGAGGTCGCCCGACTGGCGGCCGCCATGGAGCTTCTCCGGAAGGAGAACGAGAGGCTCCGAGCAGACCTAGCCGGACTCCGAGGAGCCGGCACAAAGGAGGTGCCTGAAGGTGGGCGCAAGCATGGGCAAAACCCGTCCGTGCCAGAGGAGATCCTGGTTCTGAATAAGGTACTGAACCTAGTGCGGCAGGAGTTTGCTCCCTTCCGGGAACGGTTCACCACCCTGGAGGACATCGTTCTGCGCCCCCCGCTAGCGGCAAGGCAGATGGCCTTGGGCCAGCAGAGAGCGGCATCGTATGCAGCCGCCGTGGCTGCCGAACACCGGGGTCGTCCGGCCAAGACGTGTGAAATCGAGAACTATCGGCCAATTAGTCTTACATCTCATATATACAAGGCATTTGTTTCACTTTATTTAAGGTCATACATAATCGTGTAGAAGGAAAACTGGATGAACATCAACCATCAGAAAAAGCCGGATTTCGACCTAGTTTCTCTACAACTGAACACCTTCAGACACTTAATCAGATATTAGAATATTATAATCCGAATTTAACAAACCACTGTATTTGGCCTTCGTAGACTATACCAAGGCCTTCGATAGCCTGAAACATCCTGAAATATTCAGATCATTAAGAAACCAGGAACTTGAAACACAATATATAGATCTCCTTAGAATCATATACCACAATAGTACCGCTAACATCAAACTTAATATTGCAGGACCTTCTTTCATGGAGGTCTGCCTTGCTTGGGCGGAGCACCACCGTGTCTTCATCGAGGCGATCGGTGGCGGCGACCTCTCGCGGCTGGCCCTTGTTGAATCCATGGTCCGGAGCGAGGAGGATTGGGAAGCGGTCACCTCCTTCTGCGAAGCAGTAATGCTAGCAAAGGAGGAGGCGGGCCGCGTGAGGGAAAGGCAAGGCCTTCGCCCCAACCGCCGCTACAGGAGAAGACGCCCGGGCGTCGGGAGTCGCAGGGCGATCCCCGGCCACCGTAGGAGCGGGCCTGCGGACGGCGAGCGTTGGGTGGCTCGCTGTCCGATCACCATCAGGCCCGGGTCGATGGCGCGTTGTGTTTCACGCTCGCCTCAAAGAGATGTCAGCATAGAGGACGGGGCCCGCTAGGGCCAGAGCCTGCCAGGGTTGTGGAATTTATTCGAAAGAGTCACCGTGGCCCTGGAACGCAAAGGACTTTAGAAGGAACACGGATGGATTTTAGTCAGTAAGAGTCTGACACATCCTTCCACTCCACGCAGAGCGTAAGAAGCCATTTGATGATTTCCCATCCTTAAAAAAAAAAGGACCTTTCAATGTACAAAGGGGTGTTAAACATGGTGACCCGCCTCTCCTAAATTATTTACCCGCACTCTCGAGGAGATATTTCAGTCGCTGGCAGGACATACACTATGTTGATGTTTATATCTACTTGGGTCAGTTAGTTTCTTACGGAAACAGGCAGGAAAGGGAAACCGATCGTCGCATCGAAAACGCCTGGAAAACTGGCTGGCTACTGGCCCATGAAGACGCTAATGAAGGGCGATCTCCCGATGTCCCTGAAGCGCAAACTCATCGACATGTGTATTTTGCCCGTCCTAACCTACGGTGCTCAGACCTGTGGGCTGAGAGAAAACTTCTGCTTAATTGCATCGACAACGAAAACGTATCGCCTTCGACAATTTTTGTATGCAAAATTGATCAGCGCCATGTGTGCGTATTTGGAACTAAATAATTGGTAGCACAAGTTTTGACAGCCACCTTCGTATCGACTTAACGCATTAACGTTGCGTTAATGAACCAAATGTATCGAAATCGGTAGCACTTACTTGTATAGTTTCGACTTTTCCGATAGCTGGGTTGCTGTTACGTTAAAACTTTCTCACTGACATTTTGTTGGTTAGACATTTTACGTCAGAATATTTTCCGTAGGTATTTATTTTGAAATTAATGCAAGCGTATGCAATTAAATCATGAAACAAGAGGAAGGCCCTCTGTCTATTTATCATCCGATCGTCAATATACATAAAGAGGCTTGGATAAGATGTGAAACGAGGTAGGAAACATTTTCATTTTCTTTTTAACAAACGGAATAGTTTCTCATAAAAACATTTTTAAGTGTTATTCATGCGAATCACACATAGCGCTTTCCAGAAGTTCTTGGCGTTTTTTTATCACATTTTCACGTAGTTTTGGTGCTCCATACTAATTGATGTTTCAATCACGCAGCATCGCGATAAGCGTTACAAATGACTGATAGAGATACCTACCTATTATAATGCACGTGTGTGTAGCTTGTTCTTTTAGGGTGCTCCATCATGTTTTGCAACGGATCCATACCAATGCTAATTTGGAATGAAATAGAACTTGAAACAAACCCCAGTGAGAAAATTATGCACCAGGCAACCGATGCCCTTTCTATCCCTCGGTAACTAAATACATTGTGATTGAAAAATTTCTTAGTAAAAAACATCTTCTTCAACAGGATTGTGAAAATGTTTGCAGTAGCTATTTCAATGGCAAGAACTTATTTATCATAAGCCGTTTTCTACAAGCCTATCGATGATGGCTGGATACCGGTGCTTGGCAAAGGAGAGAAGCAGGATGAATGTGAAATAAAACGTCTTCGCTGCATGAATATTGATTTATTGTGAAGACCTGCAATCGTAACCGCCATTTTACCAACTGTCGTTACACCGCACTGACTGAAACCTAAAGCCTAGGAGCAAAACTTGAAGACATGTGATATCCAGCTAACCCACACTGGGCCCGCGTGAGAGATGGTGGCCAACTCGCTCTAGTAGGAACTTTGTGTGCTGATTAAGCTTACGCCAGATGCAATTGGTCACAGACTAGTAGGCAGAGTGGTGTAAGCGATTGGAATGGTTTTGCTGCTCTTGAACTTTATGTGCTGCCAAAGTTTATGCTAGATATAATGGCTGTTGTGGTAAAGGAGTATTATTAAACAAAACTTTCTATTTCATAACTACGAGTAGCTGTTCCGGCGAACTTCGTACCGCCTTAGAATTAATTTTTGCCGTGTTTGGATTCCAAACCAATAAATTATTAGTAAATTAGCACTTCATTTAACGTCGGAAGTTACAAAAGATTCCCTCAATCACTTCGTTTAATGGGCCGTTATCGTGATCTTTGAAAAAACTCGGTCACAGACTAGTAGACGGTGGTGTAAGCGATTGGCATGGTTGGTCTGCTCTTGGTGGCAATGCTGGCTTATATTGTTGTGGTGTCAACAAAGGCTCTTGGCTTAAATACTTTACTTGTCATCTCCTGTTGATAAAAGAAGTAGATATATAAAAAATATAGGTCGTTCTTAGTGTTATTGGAATTTGCAACTAGAAATTTCATAGTAGCAATCTGAAGCCTCATTTTGCATGCTCTACAAGGCAAAAGGCTTGCCTCTTAGTCCATAGGATCTAGCATAACAGGCACAATGAGAATTGTTGTATGAATGTGTGCAATAAAAGTGCAGAATATCAATTTTGTTACAAAGATGCTTACTTTTCTATGAAATTCACCTTGAGGACGTTTTTTCTTGATGACTTTGTTAGTTATAACATTTTTGGTACCGTAAAGCACACATTTTTTTACTATATCCGGATTGACTAGGATAGAAGCAGAGAAACTCCGGTACCAATAGAAAGTGGACTGTATTAAAATATAAGCAAAGTGAACAAACGGTCAAGCAAGGTTTTAAAGAAATGAATGTGCGCTTCGTAAGGAGGACGATGACGCAGTTTCGTGTGTGCCGGCCGGTGCACGCTCGCAGCTTGAGCGCCCCCTCCGGCGCGTAGTGATGTTTCCAACAGTTATGTTTGTTTTTTTTAAAACATTGTATGTGCTTTTAAAATTTCAAGGTTGCCCTCGATTTCCCTGGGATCCCAATTCTAGATTTTTACTTGGTGCCAATAGGTCCACCTCAGGAGTATAGGCTTTCGAATAAAAAAAGAATCATCAAAATCCATTCACAATAATTGGGGGAATGATCGCATAACAAACAAACAATAAAAAAATAAATAAACATACAGTCGAACTGAGAACCTCCTCCTTTTTTGGAGTCAGATAAAAATTTACAAAAAGAAGAACGCAAAGAGAATGATTGTCTTGATTTTGCACTTTTGTATCTTTTCAGCAAGCGAGCAGGTTGTTTACATACCAACCTATATATTTTCAGCAAATCCGAGTTGACTACCTTAAAAAGAGAATATTTTTTAGAATATTGTTGTTACAAGGTGTTACAGCTACATAATTAACGTCTATTATATTTCGCTGCTACCAGCGTACAAATATTTTAAAAAGAATTATAATTAAGTTTGTTATTAGAACAAATAATGACAAGTATAAGCATTAAATACCTTCTATCAAAATAATACATTGTCAGGATTATTAAATACAATGTTACAATGTCAGGACTACTATATACATACAATGTCAAGTATTATTATCAAGTGAAACATAAAGAATTATTTAACAATTTTTACTACATAATTATTTAACAACTCACAAACTTATCTTATAAAATAGCTGCAGAAACATTTTTTTTATTAAGTCGGATGCGAAAAATTCAGGAATTACCTCAATTTCATGACGTAATACGCACAGCTGATGTGTCAAATGTCTGTGTGCAATGTCTTGTCGTGCAGAGTGGTTCAGAGACCACTCAAGGCCTTCCCTATCTGACACTGTTAGACGGACATGTGTCAAGTCATCAAAATAATGATAGCCGTTTGTTTTAAATTGTTAGAATATATTTCTGTGTTTATTTAAAGGATTAATAAGTGAATATGGCATTTCCAAGGAAAACAGTTGATCATTGACAGAAACGATAACGGTGCCCGAGACTGTATTTTGTAAGCTATTTTACGCTCAGACTGTCAGACTGATCAAGTCCTGCGGGACTTGTTTGGAAGCGAACCTATTTAATTATTTTTAAATTCTTTCGTTTCGCCGCTGTTAATATTTTCATTATAATATTGATAGGATCACATTCTGCCATTCTCTCACCTATGCGAAGATGGGGTTGACGATGAAACACATTTACCCAGAAGTTGTTGGAATATTAACAAAAACAAATCTGAACCAACGCCCTAATATTTCTCTCTCTTTCTAACTTGTAAATATTACGTGTGAGAACGATTCCAGCTCTCTGCATCCACTTGAGAGATTCTTGATATTTTTCTTTAGTTCGTATACTCTCTTAGCGTCTCAGCGGACGCATCACACGACCTTCCACAGTTAAATAAAGGATAATAAATAATTATATTTAAATCCTAAATACGGCCTTTCTTTTGATTCCCTATTAACCCTAACAGAAGTAACCAATGCACTCTTAACTGAAAGACAGACTTTGGGTTTGTATTTCAAATTCAGACTTTAGAAGGGAATTAATCTCCTTAAAAGTACAAACAAAAAAAAAGTATTCCGGTATATAATAAATTACACGATGCGGCATCGGGAACAGGGTCTAAGCCGGTGGTCAGGGCTCCTAAGATAGGAACCTCCTAACTATACGCACCGTGACTAGGAGTACTGATTTGTGAATCAAGCCCTTGTTCCAGCTGCCAAACGAAAAGCCTCTTCAGATGTTGGTCGAAGCTCTTGGCAATTATGCCATTGGCCGTCACTATTATCGGCACAATGACTGCTGTGTTCACATCCCACATGTCAACAACCTTGCGAGCCAAGTCAAGATACTACGTTTATTTATCTTTCTTAGCGCTAGACTGCTATATCAACAATCATTGCGCGATGCTCTAGTTGGTCTATTACCATTATGTCAGGCTTATTGGCAACAATAGCTGTCCTGACCGTGTCCTGTCCGTCTATCCTATCAGTGATGGACGATAGACCAATCCCAATACAATGTGCAAATGCCATTTTCAAGAACTGGGTCGGGCACAAACTTATTGCATCATACGATACTTCCGATTCCACAAGATTGTATTGAAGAGCACGTTACTGGTCTATAATTGTGGCTACAAGGTTTTGCTTGTGCAAATAGTCTCTATTAGCCTGACTTGAACAACTGGAAATAATGTGACGGATGGATTCCCCGGGCCGGTGACATGCCCGACATATGAACATGTACGTACTTAATTATTATTATCAGTTTGTTTGAGTTAAGTAACTTTACTTGTTACTTTTATTAGTCATTGTGTTGTTTATGTGGTAATGAAAAATTCCAATAACAATTAAACATTTTGAGTTTTTTACCTTTTCTCTCATTATTCCTAACTTCATCCAATAGCGTACACGTGGTCCGGCTTTTCTCCTCTCTCGTATCGCCTCCACATTTTCTCATAGAGCGCTTCAAGGCCATGCACATAGTGTTTGCAGTCGAATAAAGTGCTGTCTAAACGTGCTTTTGAAACTTTAGCCCGAATATATCTTCGACTGTAAAAGGTAATAAACGACTTTTAATGTTATACTTGAATGGAAGTGTTTTATTTTAAAAGTTTTAATCGGCAAACAGATTTGTAGTTTTTATAGTCTTTAAGATTGCATTAATAGATTTGTGAAAAGTCTGCATTTTCTAAAAATATTTAAGTCATAAAGTTACCCTGTAGGTACTTCAGAAATGAGCTACGGTAGGTAAGAGAGGGAAGAGCCCTATATACTTTTTAAAGGTTCTTTTTCTGTATTTTTTAGTATCTGTCGTTTCAGGCTTAATTTTTTTTGTATATTATCAGAATCGAATATTTCAAAATTGTGAAAAATTGCTTTTGAGACCCTTTCAATGAACCCTTTCATTTGATATATCAGACGGCATAGTTGAAAAAACTTTTCGATTATTTTCTAATTAGCCCCCGAAAAGTGCCGTTTATTTAATTTCGAGTTTGGGTTACAGAAGTTCATATGTATGTATATCAATTTTCAACAGAACCGGTCTACAATATCCGGAGAAAATTAGCTGTAACGCTTGTGACTGACGGACATACAGCCAGATTTTCCATACGGTCGTTCTACACTCTAAATATTATACAACAGATAATGCAATAACATGAAAAACTACAGTCATTTTAATTGTACGTAAAAGTTGAAGAACTAAAACCTGACTATTATATTGATTTCTAATGTTATCAAAAAATACGGGACGTTATCAAGAAAAATGGAATAATTAAAGCATCATTATATTTAATATTTTGCCTCGTAGTTGTAAAATAAAAGGTTATACTTAGGCTCATCTTATTCACGTGGTTAATGGCCTTTTTAATTGTAGCTTAACATAACCAAACAAAACGTAAAGAGCAAGAAACTTCAGAGCATGCGATCCGATTTCGTCGACCCCAGTGGATTTAATGCTATTAATAAATTCAAAATCTACTTATGCAATCTACTGAGCTCATCAATTATGACGTGATTATACGTTATTATCCCTTGCCCGACCTACATATACACATTTAAATACTTACTAATCTATATTTGTTCCCAATTTAACAGCTATATCTTCGTATTGATTTTTAGTAAGAGCTATCAGTTCCGGACAACCCAGAGCGTTTAGCTGAGATGCGGCAACGCTGTAACATAGTAAAATTCAATAATTGACCTAAAAAGTTGGTTTTCCCTAGTTTTAACAAAAGTAATTATGATACAAACATACCGGGAAGCTAAGGTTTCGCCTGGTAGTGTTACGAGCGGCGTCCCTGCCCATAAAACGTCCATAGCAGTCGTATGTCCGTTGCACAAAGGCGTATCTAAACAAATATCTGCTAACTGTCCACGCCTTACGTGTTCTTCCTTGCAAGCAATACTAGTGAATATGATACGACCAGGTGGTAACCCTGCAAACCAGTGTAATGGTTATACCCAATCATCTATCATCTAGATGTATACTATAAGTGTACAAATAAAATCAGTACCTAAACTCTGGGTATATTTATGTACATTCGGTTCGCCAGCAGCGGGGAAACTTAACAGCCAGAGAACGCTATTCGGTACCTTTTTCAGTATGTTCACCCACATTTCCATGGCTCTAGGATCCATTTTGTATAACTGGTTGAAATTACAGAACACAATTGCTTCATCTGGCAAACCGTATTGTTTTCTTGATGTGAATATTATACTATCGACTATTTCCTCACCAGCTGCGACGTTTTTGTTATAAAAGTTTATCGATAAACCATTCTGTATAGTTACACCATATACGGACACCTTTAACAATAATAATTAAGGAATCATGTAAACAGCTACAAAAGTATGTTACAAAAATAATAAAGGAAAAAATAATACCTGTGTTACATTAGGGTCTACGGTGGACTCAATAACGGAATCAGGAATGCTAATTATCTTTTCGCATATTTTTATCGGTTCTAAATCTTCATATTCAATCATTTCAATTTTTTCCGAGACGTTTAATAGTTTTTTGATATTTATACTTTCAGCACAATTGATTAAAGCCATATTTTGATAAGAGCCATTTCCATTTACAGTTATAGCCTTATAGTATGTTTTCAAATGTGGAAACATTTGTTTGTGGTCGCCGATAAAATAAGTATATGGCATAAACGCAAACTTTTCACTAAAATCTAATACGGTAGATTTGGGCGAAGATATTTCGTCGGTTATTACGTAATCCATGTATTGTGCACCACTCGTTCCAGGATATCCTAGCCACATTACTTGAATGGGAGCCGGTTTTAGGGCAAAAATCTCATTTCGTGCGCCTTTAGTATAGCCATTCATATTCACTAAAATATGTACACCATCTCGTTTTATTTTTTTTGCTCCTTCAACATAACAGGAAACTGAAGATAAATCGACGAAATTTTCGGAATCTTGTACTATTCTATTCCGGAATGTGCTGCCATCGTCAATATTTAAAGCATAACAAAAAATTTCTATTTTTGAATGATCGTGAAGACCTGGTATGGACTGCATTAAGTGAGAAGTTGGATGATTACCAAAATCACTGCTAACATATCCTATACGTAATCGCCCTTTTCGTTCTTTGTTATGTACAAATAAAACTTTACCCAACATATTCACTTTTTCTGTGTATAAGTTGGCATGTCGCGTAGCTATAGCTTTTCTCGCTTCATTTTTTAATGGATATAAAATGGAATGATGTGGATGTACGGAGATTAGTTTATCCATGTTTAACTGATTTTCCACAATGGATACTATGTTATGCATTCGCTCCTCGTAACCATCCCAATTGCAAATGATTTGTAAGCAATGTGTTAAATTGCAATAAGCATCTGGGAAATGTGGTTTGAATTTTAACGCATTTTCATAAGATTCAATAGCTTCATGAATTCTTCCCATATCTTTGTAAATACTTGCCAAATTACAATGTGCATTGGCAAATGTCGGATTTATCTCTATTGCTTTCTTAAAGCATACGAGAGCGCCTGTTATATCCTGCAACTCTCTGAGAGTATTTCCCATATTGCTATAAGCGTCAGCAAAGTATGGTTGAATATTTATGGCCTGTCTATAATGCACCAGCGCTTCTTGAAGTTTGCCTGTAATTACACATTAAAACAATTGTTAAAAAGAATTCACTTATGGCATGAATGGGTCATGCCCAGGCCTATTTATTTATACTATTAATTAAGTAACATGTGTCAAAAATATTTTTGCTACTAAGGTATTCTTTAACATCGTCTCACTGTTAGCACTATTAAATTTAATAAGTTCTGTTAAAGATTATATTCTTAACAAGGAATAACTAATAAAGACTAAATTACCGCATATTATTATTAAAATAATGTTAATGGTTGAATTGCGTTATTGTTCCCACAATTACGACATATTAGGATGCGGCACAGTAGAATATCTCTTGTCTTATGACATGAGACCACTAATACTTCAATTAAAATTTTTATTTAGTATTTCGTAAACATGACAGAATTAGCCATTGCATTGGAGTGGGCTGTGAAAAAGTGCAGGAAATATTGATGCTGCCAAGTTTAACCAAAAATAAACAATATATTAAAAAGATAAATATATTTATTAAAAAGTAAATAAACATCCGTTAAACATTAAAAAGGCGCTTGCTTGAATTGAGAAAAAATGTATTAAAATCCTAAAAAATAGACTTAAACGAATTTTTTGGCATCAACTTATAGGGTAAAATGTCTCTTGCCGCACAACAAACCTTTATACAATACGTACCTTGATGTTGTAAAAGTGAAGCCAAATTACTATGAGTAGCTGCAAAATTGGGAGATATTTCTAAAGCTTTCATGTAAAGTTTGGTAGCTTCGACAATTTTTCCTTGTTCTCTTTTGACATTTCCAAGATTGTTAAGAGTATCAACGTGTGATGGGCATAGACGTAAGGCATTGTTGTAACATTCCTCTGCTTCGCAGACGAGGCCCTTTTCTTTGAGTGCATTAGCAAGATTGCAGTAGGCGTCTGGAAAATTGGGCTGAACTTTTATGGCTCGCCTGTATGTGTCTATAGCGAGATCTATCAAGCCCTGTTTATAATAGAGACATGCCAAATTTCCATGTATGATTCCGCTGTTTGGAGTCAACTTCAATGAATGGAGATATACGGCTACCGCCCTGGAATAAATAGATGACGTTTTTATTTGAACATTTCAAAATATTCTTACTCAATTTAGTGAAACTTGTTAGAATTTAAAAGTATTTCAGAACAACGACCGCTAAAGTTCTGCGTCGTTTTAAAGATAGGTTATGGCTATTTTCAGGTGTTGTTGAAATTTTAAATAGTTTGATTTTAATAACAAAAGCCCCCAGGAAATTACGTTGGTAGTTTCCTGCTCTGAGTTAATTTTTAAATTGTTTATGTCTTTTAATATTATAATAATATTGTCGTATTTAGTTAAAACAATATACTAAATACTAACCTTTTAAACTTATTTTTGAACCATGTGACAAAACCGTCGGTGAGTTCCGTTGCTTGCGTGGTGAGTCGCGGGAGCGCGATGTTGATGACGGTGTACACGACAATGCATTGATAATCCATAACACGGACATGTCCTCAGCGCGAGCAAGGCTGTACTGACAGGGGCAGACCGGAGACGGCCGAGTCAGGACACGACGCACGACGCGCCGCGCGCGCGCCACGGAGCGACGCTACGTCAACGTAACGTCGTCGTGGCCTTCGTTTACCCGTTTATACACTCGAATTGTGAGCATATATCACACGATCTATTAACGACACGACGGCCATGCGCACACGCCATTTAGTCGCCTCCGCGTTATATTTACAACATCATTCGTCTCACCATAAAACATTCCCGCCGGCGCTCTGGAAGACAAAATACGCTATTGTTATATTTACGAATAAAAATATAATTATTGAAGTTGCTTTTAACTCTTCTAAATACGGAAGGAGTAACTCCACGCATTATGAGCAACAGCAACAGTTGTTCGCACAGAAATCAGCTGATTGATACCTACGTACCTTCATATGTTTCAGAGTCTATTATTTACTTTGCGTAGAATAGATATCACAGAAGCATACTCTGTATCAAATACCAATATAAAACTTTTAACGTTCGGAATGTAGAGTGTAGAATATAGTGTGAAAAAGCGGTACAGTGAATACGGAATATCGATTTGCGAGTAAGCGGGAAAGCGACGGCGGCGGTGGGTTGCGTGGCGTCGCGACGGAAGCTCAACGCGACTGCGGCCGTGGGCCTACTTGCTGGAAGCTGGCACCCTACTCCTTCACATTACAATGCTACTTAACAACTTTTACACTTGTTTAGAAACTTAACATACACATCTTAAAATTGTATTTTATTCATTTCAAAATTACCTCAGCGTCAGTCAAGTCACAAGGACAGACCGTTCGAGCGCTATAGGTACTGTGTGTTACTGACCTACTTTGAGTTTTCATATAACAAAAAATAAATATTTTTTATGGAAAGAGATCATTCGTAAATAACGTACCTACCTATCTACCGTTTAACACGTGTTATTTGTGTATAAATTTTGTCACTGACAACCTTGATTGAGTCTTTCGCCACGGCTACGACTTTATTTTTCTCCCATCGTTGGTAAGCAACACACTACGTACCTAAACATGCCATAATATTCAGATTTCATGAAAAAATAATAATAAGAATAACAAAACGTACAACATAGGAAATCATAATTTTGTTTGCTGCAAGTGGTAGTAGGCTCCAATAAACCCAACAATTCCTTTTTATTGTAAGTATAATTATAAAATGTAGCACACATTTTTGGATGTTGGAAAAACTTTAGGTGAGGTCTCCACGGCCGAGAGAAAGAAGCTGCGCCAGCAAATTATTATTATTGGCGTAATGATATCACCGGGTGGAGATTGATTTAATTTAATAGAGATTGAGTTTCTAAATGTGATCGTCTCAACCTGCTCTAACTTATTAGGTAAGACTTCGAAAAGGATTTACATTGCAAGTAAATACCCTCATAAGGAAAATAGCCCATTCTCGTTCTATTTTATTTGACTAGAAAACAATGTCCGATCCCGTCGCACATTTTTTGTAGTGAAATAAAATTGCCATAATGAGAACCAATATAATGCTAAACATCTTTCAAGTAGGTACACATTATGAAAAAATAAAATAAAAAATAGACATAACGGGATCAAAACAAAAGTAATCAAACATTGTGACATCTAAAATTTCAATGTAAAAGCTAATTTTAACACTAGTCTTGTCACTTGCCAACTTTCATATAATTTTAACAGATACATAGGTAGCTATATTTAAATTCAAGAAGCATTGCCAAGGACTTTGTAGTTATACTAGAATATACTACGTTCCGCATTCTGGTATGAACATTTATCATAATGACTATAAACTAACAATTTTATTGTAAATGCAATAATATTATGGTAAATGTTATTGATTTATTTTTATCACACTTACTCGAAAAATGGCTCTAATTGTTGCTGTGCTGTTATTAGGCTGGCAATTCAACAAATTAAAAAATAATTCTTTATAAAGCTCCTAAAATATGAGTTCATTTCATTCGGAATGACGTTTAGAAAAATATATCCCCAAAAAACAAAAATGTGAAAAAAGGCCAAGTTCCTATCCCCGAAAATTTGGCCTATAAAAGTAGTGAGACCAAGGCCAAGAATTTCAGAACTGCAGAATAAATATTCCATGACTATAACATATTGCGTCTTTTGAGATACCAGTGAACAGATAGCCTTAGCTTGGATCTTTCAATTTCCTTGTGGCGTCGACTGACGTAGCCCAGCAATGGTACCCAACAGCGAAGCTCATTTTTCTGGGGGACTTCAACGCCCATACCAAAGATTTTCTTTTTTTTTTAAATTTAATATGGGTTTGCTCTTGACTCTAGTCTAGGTCATAGATGACAGAGACAAAGTCGACGATGGAACGAGCTTACCCAGAAGAAGCCTGTTCACTCTAATTTTGAAGAGATTAGGGTTGTATGCGTTCGGAAACACAAACGCAGGCAGAGAGTTCCACTCCTTTGCTGTGCGCATTATAGAAGACGCAGACGTTTGGAAACGTTTAGTGCGAATTGGTGGAATAGCAACAAGGAAGGGATGGTAACTTGCAGTGCGTCTAGATGTCCGATGGTAGAAGGGGGCCGGTGGGATGAGGTCGTGGAGTTCCTGGACACTCTCCCCGAAGTACAATCTGTAGAAGACCGACAAGCAGGCAACCTTGCGGCGATGGGCCAAGCTGTCAAACTTAGCATCCTTACGTCGCCAATGAGCCTTTTAGCTCTGCGTTCCACCGAGTCAAGCGCGACATTGGTATTTAGCTGAGCCATCCCAAAGGTGGCTGCAATATCGGACTCATATCCATGCAGGATCGGACTTGTGCTTTGTAGAGGGTTAAAAGCTGTCCAGGCGTGAAGTATCGCTTCAATCTTAGGATGCCCAGCTTTTTGGCCGCAGTTTGGGCTTTGTGCTCAATGGTGGCACCAAAGTTGAGACTGGGTGTAAACTCCATGCCTAGGAGCTCGAGCCGATCGGTTACAGGAACAGATGTACCCCGAAAAGTAGGAGTTAGGTCGAAACGACTCCTTTTTGCGGTAAAAAGACACGCTTGTGTTTTGGTGGCATTAAAGGAGACCAGATTGTCATCACCCCACTGGGAGACAAGACTTAAGGTCAAATTTGTCCGCTCTACCATGGCCTCTCTCAAGGAAGGTTTTTGCGCTAGACAAGTATCTCTCTGAAACCAAACTGTCATCTGCATACCCAACAATACCAGGCTGAAGCAGGTCATTGATGAGCAGCAGGAAAAGAGTTGCAGAGAGAACAGACCCCTGAGGAACTCGGGCATTAATAGCCATGAGGTCAGAAGAGCAGCCGTCAACGACTACTCGGATCGACCGTTCACTAAGGAAGTCTGATATCCAGCCACAAAAATTAGCTGGGATGCCATAAGCAGGAAGCTTGCTGAGTAGACTTGCGTGCCAGACCCTGTCAAAGGCCTTCAATTGAACAGACTTGGATGTCAAGCGATACAGCAGTGCTTCGCCGTGTTTCTCGATGGCTTCGCCCCAGCAGTGCGTGACATACACAAGAAGATCGCCAGTTGACCGTCCCCGGCGAAAGCCATATTGACGGTCACTGAGGAGATCATTGCCTTCAAGGTAGGTCAGCAACTTACTGTTCAGTACCCTTTCCATAACCTTGCACAGACAGGTTGTACATTCGCAAGCTTCCAGGATTTTGGCACCGTTCTTTTTCAAGAGAGAGGCGGAATAAGCGTGTCAACACAGGAGACAGTTCAGGACGTATCGGGGCCAAACTAGCATCGCGCCCTCCAGGTAGTAAACAGTTCTGGTCCCTTTCGAAAGCGATTGAAACAAACTTTTGTCGGCCCATTTTACCACCTATTCTGAAACCTGTGGGTCGCTGGCTCACTCTGCAAGTGAGAAAGCCAATTTATTTGCATCTCTCTTTGCTAGCAATTCACGTCTGGACGCTGGCTCCAAGCAACGACCAACTGTACCTCGTTGTGACTCTTCGATGCCGAAGATCGCAGTTTACATTAAAAAGGTCCGAAGAGTATGGTGCAGTCTAGACGTGAACAAGGCCAGCGGGCCTGACGGCATTTCAGCGAGAGTCTTGAGGCAGTATGCGCCTGAACTGTCTCCTGTGCTGACACGCTTGTTCTGCCTCTCTCTTGAAAAAAGAACGGTGCCAAAATCCTGGAAGCTTGCGAATGTACAACCTGTGCTAAAAAAGGGCGACCGTGCAGACTCTGCTCATTATCGACCGATCGCCATTACCTCCATTCTGTGCAAGGTTATGGAAAGGGTACTAAACATTAAGTTGCTGACCTACCTTGAAGACAATGATCTCTTCAGTGACCGTCAATATGGCTTTCGCCGAGGACGGTCAACTGGCAATCTTCTTGTGTATGTCACGCACTGCTGGGGCGAAGCCATCGAGAAACACGGCGAAGCACTGCTGTATCGCTTGACATCCAAGTCTGTTCAATTGAAGGCCTTTGACAGGGTCTGGCACGCAAGTCTACTCAGCAAGCTTCCTGCTAATGGCATCCCAGCTGATTTTTGTAGCTGGATATCAGACTTCCTTAGTGAGCGGTCGATCCGAGTAGTCATTGACGGCTGCTCTTCTGACCTCATGGCTATTGATGCCGGAGTTCTTCAGACGTCTGTTCTCTCTGCAACTCTTTTCCTGCTGCATATCAAAGACCACCTGCTTTAGCTTGGTCTGGACTCTTTTAACGCCACCAAAACACAAGCGTGTCTTTCTACCGCAAAAAGGAGTCGTTTCGACCTAACTCCTACTTTTCGGGGTACATTTGTCCCTGTAACCGATCGGCTCGAGCTCCTAGGTATGGAGCTGAAACCCAGTCTGAACTTCGGTGCCACCATTGAGCACAAAGCTCAAAATGCGGCCAAAAAGCTGGGCATCCTAAATATAGTGAAGCGATACTTCACGCCTGAATAGCTTTTAACCCTTTTACAAAGCACAAGTCCGATCCTGAATGGAGTAGTGCAGCCACCTTTGGGATGGCTCAGCTAAATACCAACTTGCCGCGCTTAACTCGGTGGATCGCAGAGCTAAGAGACGTAAAACAAGCTTCACAGCTTGGCTCATCGCCGCAAAGTTGCCTGCTTGTCGGTCTTCTACAGATTGTACTTCGGGGAGAGTATCCAGGAACTCCACGACCTCATTCCACCAGCCCCCTTCTACAATCGGACATCTAGACGCACTGCAAGTTACCATTCCTACCTTGTTGCTATTCCACCAATTTGCACTAAACGTTTCCAAACGTCTTCTATAATGCGCACAGCAAAGGAGTGGAACTCTCTGCCTGCGTCTGTGTTTCCGAACGCATGCAACCCTAATCTCTTCAAAATTAGAGTGAACAGGCTTCTTCTGGGTAAGCTCGCTCCATCGTCACTTTGTCTCCAAGGCTTCAGACACTTCTCCAAGAAAATGTAGAGAGATTCAAACGTTGTTACTGCATTCCGCACATTCCCAAAGAGATATAGCAACTATTGCAGGGATTTCAAAGCTGTCGTCAAACGAATAAAAATTAAAATTGTCAACGGAAAACCGCTTGAAACAAATCGTGTTGGAAAATGTGGCAGGAAAAGGATCACCACTTCTCGGACCGATCGGAAAATCAGGGACATCTGTGTGAATAATCGAAAAAAGAGCGTTGCCCATTTGACCGCAATGATGAACAACGAGGGTGTTAAAATTTCGGAAAGAATAATGCGGAGGCAGTTGGTCGAATAGAAACTGATGGGTCGACAGCCTACCAAAAAACCACGCCTCATTGGCACTATGAAAAAGAAACGACTGCAATGGGCTAAACAACACCGAAATATGCCTGTTAAAGACTGGAGTCGAGTAAATATAACGTTTTTGAATAATACAATGTTTCATTAACAATTTTTTACTGTTAATTATAATATTTTACAGGTGTGGTTTTCTGACGAATCAACATTTCAAGTGTTGGTTGCCAAAAGTTCTTTTGTCAGATGGCGCCCTGGAGAACAATTCCATGCAGATTGCCTTGTGGAGAGGGTAAAACACCCGGTTAGTGTCATGGTATGGTCTGTCATCTCACTTCGTAGAAGGGACCATGAGACAAGACCAGTATAAGCGAGTAATAGAAACCCAATTACTGGCTCGGGTAAATGAATGGTTCCCTGAAGATGAGAACTACATTTTTATGCATGACTAGCGAAAGCCAGAAGTGTTACAACATTCTTGGCTAAAAAAAATATCACTGTTTTGCCTTGGCCAGGGAATTCACCAGACATGAACCCCATAGAGAATATGTGGGAGCTCACCAAACGGGTGATTGCGAAAGAAATGATAACCACCAAGCGCCAGTTGGTTGAAACACTTACCAGAGAATGGCATAACAACGTCAAACTCCGAGAACATGCAAAGGTCTGTATTGAGAGCATGCCTCGACGCATAGAAGCTCTCATAGCAGCAAAGGACAGTCTTTTTGCAAATTAGCGGACAATACATGTTTGTTATTTCTTTTTTTCTTGAACACCTGTGTTAAATTTGTAACGTGTAACTGTTTTTTGTCCCAAACAAAAATACCGATGTTTAGTTTTTTTTTTTTGTTTATTTCTCTATGTTGTATGCCCTAAGGGGGTACGTAGCTGCATTTTAATTCGCAATTTAATTATTTAAGACCTGTATTATGTACCAACCTATGATCCACAACAAAGATATTGAAGTTGAAGTTGAAAGAAAAAAATCATTCTGCAATGCCTCTTTCTCATTTGGCGAGTTCAATGCCGCAGGTTCTCAACATTTTAACGATGTCAACACAATAGATTGAATACTACTTATAATGTGAACCTAAAAAAGAATGAAAGTTTCACAAACATCTAGATGTTTGTGAAACTTTCATTCTTTTTTAGCTAGATAACAAATAAATTACGGTTTCATTAACAGATATGGTTCTACGTTTGAATTTTGAGTAGGTTGATGTAGCGTTCACTGTACATTATGGACATTGAATATGAAAACATCGCTTTTCGATTCTACCCTACCATATTTGGTCTTACTGCAGATGAAATAATTTTTAAAATACTTAAAAAAGTTTATCATTACAAACAAACATAGGGATGGTGCGACGCGCGACGGCATGTGGACCAGATGCTGCAGGCGGAAGCCGTGGCACTGAAATGGACATTGACACGGCGGACGACTGACACATCTGTGATTTGTTGGTTACCATCACAACGGCTGTCATTTTGTAAATTTATTTACAAAATGACAGCCTTGTCACACAAAATGACTTAAGAAAAATGTATTTATTTTCTTATATATAACTAGCTGTCCCACGCAACTTCGTCTGCGCCACATTTTTTATGAATGCTCGGTTTCATTGGCCGAAGCTTGATGTTATATAGCCTAAAGCCTCCCTCAATAAACTAATATCGCTATTAAAAAATAAGGGGTTGGGATAGAAGGGTGAAAATTTAGGGTTATTTGTATTTGTACATGCCACATTATAAAAAGTAAAAAATAATAATTTTGTCCATAAAATAAAAAAAATAATGTTAGGGGTGGACAACCCTTATCACTTAGGGGTATGAAAAATAGATAGTAGCGGATTCTCAGACCTACTGAATATGCATATAAAATTTCATAAAAATCGGTCAAGCCGTTTCGGAGGAGTATGGTAACTAACATTGTGACACGAGAATTTTATATATAAGATAATTAAAAATAAAATATTTTCTCTTATATTATAAACTAGCTGACGCCTGCGACTTCGTTCGCGTGTATGTTGTAAAATAAAAAGCTGTCGCTAAGATAAGGTATACTAACAGTCAACATCCTGCATTACCTGACCACTCTTAGAATTAGAAATTTGGAAGAGTGTTATGCAGGACACTGACTGTATCACCTCTTCCATTTAAAATACCGTCCAGTTCTGGTATTTATTGGAAATTAGAAACTTTTTAATGATAGCGCTTCTTTATAGCTACACGATGTTAGCGGCGGAATAACTCGGAGCATAATCAAAAACCGGCCAAGTGTGTGTCGGGCCACACACAGTTTAGGGTTTCGGTATTATCTACCTACCCCGTAAGCCATAACAAAAAAAGCACCTTTTACAATGACAGTACAAAGTTACAAATACATTTAGTTTTAAGTCATTTTCTATGTGGTTACTACGAATATTTTACCTAATCAGTTAAGTACATTTTTTAAGTTGGTCGACTATTACTCGACGTTACTTTGTAAAGCCTACTTAGCTGTGATAGTTTTCCTTTTAAATTCTTTATGTAAGCTACTACCATGATTTTTTTAGCTTAATATTTCACAAACGGATCTTTGGATGGAATAATGGTTTTCGCACTCCCACAATATTTTAAATGACCTATCCAACGACGCCTACTATGAGATAGACGATAAAAACAAATCTGCACCACGTTACGCGTCCGGTGCCCTAAAAAAATGTTTTTTTTTTCAAGATTTTATTTTAACACTTTGTCGGCGTGATTAATTTGTATACACGTTCCAAATTCCAACTTTCTAGTGCTTAGCGTCTCTAAGCTTTACCGAATAACGTCATATCATTTTCTTCCATGGCCGTGTATATACACGGCCATGGAAGAAAATGAATTCTCTACCTCCCCAAAAACATTTTTCAATCTTTTGGGTAGTGATGGTTGCCGCTTGGTCGTTGCAAGGGGTCAAAATAGTTCAATGGGTAAATGAATTTATTCTGTGAAATTACGAGACAAACACAGGCTCTCTACTAAAATAGCAAAGCCTAAGCATCTTTTTGATTGCGGTGTGTGACTTCACCATTTTTTAACAATAAATTGTTCTATTTCTGCGTGTTCATATTAATTTTTTAAGCGTGTTTCTGTACTTGTAATGCAAGATCAATCTTATTGCCAAATTGCTTGACTCTTGATCAAATATTTATGATTTGATCCCCTTGCGAGCGTCAAAACATGCACCATAAACGCACCATAAAGGGAACATAAATGGCCTTATCGTTAGATTGCCTTGGTTCAAAAGTTTTTTCACTGCTTCAAGAGAAAGCAGACCTGAGTATTAAATATTAATTTCAGCTTGATTCTTCTACGCGTTCCTGAGAAAAAGGGTCTTGACAGACGCACAGATGGACCACAAAGTGATCCTATAAGGGGTCTGTTTTTGCCGCCTGAGGTACGGAAACATCTAAAACAAACCATAAAATGATTTGCGAAACTAGTTAAGAAACTACTTATTGGATCTAGTTAATTCATAAATTATTTTGAACCAGCAATGTATTTCGAAAAGATTTTATAACACCGAAAGACACCCGATCACTGAGTTAACTCAACTTGTTTTGTCTTAGAAGTCGCGGGGCCCCATAACAGGGGGCCATCTTCTGCCTGCGGTTAAAGCCGTGGCCCCTGGCACGGCATAAAGATGGACCTCTTGTTGTGTAACTTTACCTTATTAATATGCTGACGAAGATTAATACTTATGCGGGAAATCTCTCAAAACATGAGATCAAACGCACCACCCGAACATAAAGTTGTACTGCCAAAGTATTAGTTCGGACAAAATAGCTCTAATGTCAAATAATACAACATGTAACAGAATGAACGTGATGCCTGAAAATAGTTTTTTTCGTGATTTCGATATGTGTCTCATAGACATAAGGATGAGTGCAATGACATCTTATTAGCTATTGCGTTCATTCTGTTACACGTAGTACATAGACGCGTCATGCACCCACATCAAAGCAGCTCAAAAGAATAGTGTAAGCACTGGGAAGTAATCGGTAGCAAGACAGCTACGTATCCTCGCGTTATAGGGTCGCGGTAGTTGCCTTCTTTTATATTGCCATTTCAGTTGGCGGGCAACGTATCTACAGTTTAGATTTTATTGAGTAACTCACAATTATGTTCCTAAATGTTCTGTTTAGTTTCAAACCTTATCAATTCCATGATACGCCATGACCGGTAATATCGGAGTAGGTAGATTGATCTGGGATCAATGAACTGGCACGTTTATATTAATATGGATATGCTTCCGCGATTCCGGGATTTTGTAATATTTTTTTGGGAATTACAAATTTTGTAATGTGTAGGATGAAGAATATATCAATATGAATAAGAAATGTGTAACCCTTTTGCTGTTTTTTTAATAGAATGTGTGATCGGCCTTCTATAAAAAAAAAACTATGGCATGGATAAACTTGAGTACAAACGTAGCAAACGTAAAGTGGGATTCTACTAATAATAGTTAATGTACGTGCGTGCGACGAAATATTTGACTTGCCTCTTCGCTATCCTACTGAAGCACGGTTGTCAACGACGGCGGGTTGCGGAAAGAATTTTAAAGGTCAAAGGTTAATTGAAACAGATCTAACAATTTTTAGCAAAATCAACCCCTGACGACCTAACGGCGCAACTATCCACTAGTTGCGCTGATCCAGAGACCACAGAATCTGCAGCCGAAATGGCTGGGTAATTAATGAAAATCGTTTTGCTTAATTTTTCCAAAAGAGCGGGCGTTGAAGTTTGTGGAGTACCTACTAAATTCGCGCGGACGAAGTCGCGGGCGAAGTGCTAGTCTTAAATAATTTAGATTCTGAAGGAAGGAACGCGACCTCATTTTCGAACAGTTGCATCACTTTGTTTAAAGAATTAATGGTTTTTCATACTCTGGCTTCTAGCCAAACTGATGCCAATCCCGACCTCTCAGTTATGTGTAGGTAAGTGTCGACTGATAGTTTCAGATCTTTTGATCCGGAAAGAACCTATATTGATATATATGCATTATGAATCACTTAAATTTTAATGCTTTAACAACCATACATAAATATATGTAGGTAAATAATATTTTTACACAACGTTCATAAACCAGAGCTTTTAACATTAGACATTTCAAGCAATTATTTACAAAACCATGATTAGCACATTTTTGAATAACAAGTGGTTGAAAGGAGAATGACCGCCGATTGCAGTAGTTGACCTCCTATGATTCGCATATTCCTAAAGAAGGAAGCTTTTAAAATAAAACACTCAATTTTGATATCATTATATTTCATTCTAATATATTTACCTACATATCAAACAATAATTATTACGTTTGTAATAGATACTTGGATAAATATGAATATAGACAACTCCGACATAAACTATGAATGTTAGTAACAGTTAACGATGCCTTTAGGTATATAAAGCCAAATTTAGATACGATCCGCGTACGAGATAATTACACGATACAAGTTAATCCTTCAACGATATACGTTAGCAGAAGATAATATTATTATATATGAAGTAATCTGATCGTAGTGACCTTATTTAGAAGCTTGAATATATAGAATGGCATGATGCGTGCATTATCGACCGAATATATTATGGAAAAGGATTGATCATGTCTTCAGACGTCAGATTGTTCTGTTTTCTTTGTCTCAGGTCGTGGCGAAGCACCACGTTCAGAGTTTGGTGTACTTCCGCCAGAAGTGCTCTGCGGACTCCTCTCTTGAATCTGAAAAATATCAACATGTCAGTCATCTGCTCGTACATAAAACTAACGCCTGCAGTACTTATCTCCAAGTACCACATATCTCGGTGTGGCCTGGCGGTAAAGTACATTGTTCGACGTCCATGATCAAAGAAGTCGCGAGAGGAAACAACACTTCAACCCCCTTGATGCCCAAGACTGTTTTACATAATTTCGTCTGTACTAACAGCTTTGCATGAATTAGAGACTATTGAAGATAAAATAGAGTTTCCTACAAATATGTAAGTGCCAAAGATGTTCTTTTTAAAAAAACGTAGAAATACCAATGTGCATAAAACAATAAATTATATATTCTGCATTTCTCTGCAACTTGCTGCTAATGTGCTATCTAGATGCTACTTATGTATGTGGATTTAAGGCCTTTAACTGCACAAAGTCAGTGATGCAATTATTTCACTTCTATCACGCCACATTTTCTTCCTCACATACCAGAAAATAACCATCAAATACAAAATTAGATGTAATATTTTATTATGTCTTTTCAGATTACAAGATTACTTTGTCACAAACTGGATTGGATTGACTAGAAAAGGATTTTGATCAGATAATAACAATATCTAGCTGGATTGATTTATCAAATGGTTAGAAACTAATCGGATTGGGCACGTCACAATTGCGGCGGTAAGGGTCCCTCTTTGAGGAGTGGCTGGAGAGGTGCCACGGCGTCCTCACCTTCCGAATGACGCAGGTACTCACCGGACACGGCTGTTTCGAGAGGTACCTGTTTCGGATAAAGCGGGAGGGCATGCCCGGGTGTCAGCACTGTGAGGATCTTCCGGAGGACACGGTGGAGCATACGGTGGAGGTCTGCCCTGCTTGGGCTGAGCACTGCCATGTCCTCGTCGAGGTGACCGGCGGCGGCGACCTCTCGTGTCCCACCCTGGTTAAATCCATGGTCCGGAGCTAAGAGGCTTGGGAAGCGGTCACCTCTTTCTGCGAAGCGCGCGAGGGAAAGAAAAGGCCTTCGCCCCAATCGCCGCTACAGGAGAAGATGCCCCGGGCGTCGGGAGGCGATCCCCGGCCACCGTAGGCGCGGGCCTGCGGACGGCGAGCGTTGGGTGGCTCGCTGTCCGATCACCACCAGGCCCGGGTTGATGGCGCGTTGTGTTCCACGCGCGCCTCAAAGAGATATCAGCATAGAAGACGGGGCCCGCTAGGGTCAGAGCCTGCCAGAGTTGCGGAATTTGTTCGAAAGAGTCACCGCGGCCCTGGAACGCAAAGGGCTTTAGAAGGAACACGGATGGGTCTTAGTCAGAAAGAGTCTGACACACCCTTCGGCTCCATCCAGAATTTGATGATTTCCCATCCATAAAAAAGGTACTAATCGGATGTAATAATTAGTATCTAATCATATTGTTTGTAAAAGTGACTTAAAGTTCAAAATCTGAGCTGGTGCAGCTTTGTACCTATTTTCAAATTAATGACGTTAAAAGTATGTAAAAACCAAAATAAAACTATACCTTGGTATTTCAACATAAATAATTAATAAGTTTTTATTTTGTGAGTTGTTTTATACACTACACTGAAATTTTAATGGTTGTTTTCCCGCAGCAGAACGATAAGCCATCAGTGTACTACTGATGGCTTATAGTTCTGCCGTGGGAAAACAAAAAGTTAAATCGAAACATAAAGTTAAACTTAAAAAATAAAAATGTTTTAGTTTTCAAATAATTAAAAAAAAACACAAACTCGAAAGCGTGAGAAGCAATAGTAACTCACTTGACGTGACTTAGGTACTACTCGAAACCCTCGCGCCGCCGCTCGCTCTTTTCACTTTGTCGGCCTTCGGCATAAATGTTCAGAGCAAAATAAGCTCTCGCGCGTAGTAATTTGCTGGCATTAACTTGCCTGCAAGCACGTGGCGAGTGAGGTACCGCGCATCGCGCGCGGCATCCTTTTATGTTAACTTATTCGGGATTGTATTTCATTAAATCAGGAGTACCTATCAACTGGTTGATACGCGCAAGGCAACGACCGCGGCCGCTTTGCACGAAACTATCGTGGTAAAACTATTGGTTCGAAGTCGCGTTCCAGTTTTGTTATTCTGCCATTTCTTAATTTAGAATTTATTATTTTTCATTAATCGATTGTATTACCAAGAAAAACTCATTTTGCTGTGGGAAAACAACTATTAAAATTCCAGCTTGTATATTTGAAGTCACTTGTATGTCAATTTGTTATAGGTTTTATTTTATCAACAAAGAAGTCGTTAAATGCGGTCGCTATATCAGGTGGATTTGTCACTATTTAATCTTCTATTTGAATGCTACGCATTAAATTATTATTATATTATATATATTCAATTTAGTTTGGTTAATTATTTCCCACTTAGTTTTAGACTTGAGATTATGATTTGATCTTGTAGTTATTCTGAGCACGTTGCGTTAATTTAATTATTTTATTATAAACGGCTGAGTACTTTTTAAAGGTATTTTTGTCTTGTTTATAACGCCACCGGATAGCTCTTTTTTTCCTGCTGCATATTTTTAAACCTCGGGAGACCCATAATGGTATTTTGTGTAATCTTATAGTAATACGGTTAAAAGGGAAACAGGTTACATAGAAGAGCAAATGTCTCAAAAAAAATATTGTAGGCTGTGCTCTGATCATCAACCTGATATATTTCGAAAAGGAAACACTTTGCAAACATTCCCCAAATTTATTTATGTTAACTAGATTAAAGTCACAGCGTTGGATTTACTAATGCTTCACTACACATAATCTTTTGATTGGAACCTTAAGTATTTGACAGGTGTGGTCAGAAAGAGTAAAATTAATTACGTCACAATTACATTTCTTACCCAGATTATGAGCTAAAAGGTCTATGCATGTGTTACTAGAGAGTCTAGTCGGCTGATTAGTTGACAATATGAAATTACAATTAAGTAAAATACATTCTAGTTCTAATGTGATATTATTACGCTTCAAAATATTAATGTTATATATGTTAATGTTATACTACAACATTTCGCTTATTATTTTTATTAATTGAAATCATTTGTACAGTTTCTCAAAAAACAGGCCAAATTGCTTGCATTTGGAACTCTGTAGATGCAGATTACAATAATACCAGTATGAGTCAATTCTATTGCACAACATTCGAATGTGCTACTTATTGCTATGTTCCGAACTTCAGGAATTTCTTTCCAATGCTATCCTTTTTTTATCAAGATACATGAACCCCCTCTTTTAGTATCTTTCCTGCTGAAATAAGTAGCTAGATAATAGTTCGGGATTGATAGATACTGCTCATAACCAGCCATCATGAAATATTCAGTTATGCAAATAACATCAACGTCAACATTTTTGGCCATGAGTTCTTCTAAACATACAGAGAATGCGTCAGCTTTATTTAAAAGTTCTGCAATGTTTTGATATAGTGTGTTTATATAGGTTCCATAGAAAAAACTGTGTGAGCAATTGTTGACTATAGGGCATTATGTCATCATCTGTATTTCAATACCGGCGATAAACTCGTCAATATGTTTGTGCATTCCCTGATTATTTACTGGTCCCGGTTTGGTAAACATTGTTGAATCAAATGCTAGATTTTTATTCGAGTCCAAAAGGTAATTAAATGCTCCACTCTCCAATTAAACATATTTCTTTGGCAACTGCAGTTAAATGTCGGTTTGCAAACAATGATGTTCGTAAAGTTCAATTTTTTAAAGTAGCTCGTAAGTGAAAAATTTTATAGTCGCACCTTTAAAGTAAAACCGTTACTATACGCGGGAATAAAAATTCACACTCTGTGAATTTAAACTGTCTACCTGTTACAGTTCTTGAGATACAACCCGCTGACAGTCAGACGGACGGACGGACAGCGGAGGCTAAGCAATAGGGTTCCGTTGGTTACCCTTTGGGTACGGAACCCTAGAAATGGCACATGGCAAACTGTACTGCGGTAGGCGTTGCCGAAAACTGGACCGCGCAGCGCTGACAGTTCACCGTTATCATTGTATCGATGCACTCGTGTTTCGAGGAAATTAAGGTTGTGATTACTCTTTGGCGTTATTTAAAAACTGCAAGTGCTGTTAAATGATGTAGAAACCATACGCATATGAAGAATGCTGGAATCACTATTGTGAGTAAATAAACATTTTGAAATCCTATCCTTGCGACTCTGGAAAGTGATAACACTTTGATAGCTTATTCGAAACGTTTTGAAATTTCACTTGAACTTGAGTTGTTTTAGTTTTTAGTTAAAAGGAAAAATGATAATTATGCATTAGTATAATTATACATATTATGAAAAAAATGGGTAACTGCGATTAAAAAGTGTTCTGCCACAATGTTGATGTATCACTTTCCGTGGGTGTCGTAAGAGGTGAGTAATAGACTCACCAGTAGAGAATGGGCAGCAGCATTCTCTGTACATTGCAATATAGCTACACTGCAATCGTCGACCCGCATGCGAAGCGGGACGATTATGGCAACCCCCCCCCCCTCAATTTGGGGGAGGCCTAGGTCCAGCAGTAGCCGTCCTTCGGCTGAATGATGAATATGGATCGTGCAAATTGACTTTTTTGTATGGGTGGTCTTTCGTCAGTGAAGTTTGTAGCATAATTTCTCGTTGATTTTGTTCACAATTACGCTTCCTGACTTTTATTATTCATACGTTACGGTACTTCACAAACTAGTATTCGTGATTTACAATTTTTTTTTCGTTTTTGGATAAGCCAAGGTTTCAATTAAATTATCTAGAATTTACATAAGATTATCAACAAACTATCATCGCACATCGTATCCACATCATCGCTTATCAGGTGAGATAGTGGTCAAAAGCGTGCCTATTAACAGTTAAAAAAATTTAAAAAAAATACAATATGTTCAATTGTTATTATATGAAATTATTATTAAATAGTAATACTTTGATATTTCAATATCAAAGTATTACCTCCTTAAATATATAGGATGAGTAAAAACGTATTATCTAGTTAATTTTTTGTGCAAAACCAATCTGTATCTGAGCTATGCGTTGATGAGCTATTTATAATTGATATTACCAACGTAGCAGACGTCTTAGTTCCTCGTAGCGTGAGTAACTAATTCTCGATTACGCACGAATGGATTTTTTTTATCTAAATATTAATATCCCGTTGCATGTTTTCAGCAAGATGTGAAGTTTAATGGCTCTTAAAAACGTTGTTTTCTTATATTTAAATACGGTTTTATTGCATTTGCTTTCTTAATTAAAATGGTATTTCATAAAATTTTAAAATACATAAAGCAAAATAACCGGCCTAGTGCGACTCGGACTCTCATACGAAGGGTTCCGTATCATAAAATGAAAATAAAAACACGTTTCTTGTATGGAAGCCCCCATTCATTTTTAATTTAATTTAGTTTCTATTATTTTTTGTTATAGTGGCAATAGAAGTTACACCCTCTGTGAACATTTCAACTGTCTATCTATTACGGAACTTGAGATACAGCCCGCTGATAGACAGACGGACGGACAGCGGAGGCTTAGTAAAAGGGCTCCGTTGGTTTCCCTTCGGGTACGAAACCCTAAAAATGACCGAAGAAAATTTATTGAATTCTTCTCTAGAAAAAAATTCTAACAACCTGTGGTGTCGCGTATTGTGCATATGTGAACGTACCTTCGATAGAAGATTGCATGTTGTGGATTGCATTCATTAATATTTAAGAGGAAAGAACGTACCCGTTCAGTGGCAACACAAGAGACTATTCGGGGTGCTACCCTTAGCGTCCCTCACTCACTTATCAACAGCCACGAGGCACCGAGTACATTAGTCCGTTCAGTTCAGCCTCATATCAACCTCATCGTCAGACGCATAAAGGGGGTCTGGTACCGCATCTGAGCTGAACGTTAAGTGGAAGCCGACCACGCCCTGGATACTCAACTGCTGTCAACTCATCGGGACCAGCGAACTACGAGACTTTGGCACCTTCTAGTCATCACTTAGTTGACACAGTCAACATTTAGTTGTCTTCAAAAAAATTTTTTTTTCAGACAGCAATCTATTTTCAGACATCGTCCGAGATTCAGGTTGTCGACTCAGGTACCCAACCCAGAACCATTCGTTGGGATTCAAGTCGAGAGCTTTGCACACCCTGGATAAGTGAAAACATTTGGCATAGATACGATAGCTGTCATAACTGGCGAATGTCACTGTTACTGTCTAAGGTCTAACCCAAAAGTTATCTTTTTGTGATGTGTTCGGATACCTACTTAGACTGATGAAATTTCTGAATTTTGTGATTTTTATGACACATTGACTGATGGTCGCAGCAGAACTTGTAGTAATACGAAAAACCTAAATCTTGTGTTTGTAGATTCAAGTTATAGTTAGTAAACCCTGTACTATGATTGAAAATGCCCGCGTTTTACGCGCTAACAGTACCAGACCCGCACGCGAGGCGAGACGCGTGGGGGGCAGTGAATGCGATTGCCTCCCAACCACCCACTAGCAAATAGAACAACATAACACATGGAAATTTATGTTTTTATAAAATATGCAGGTAATAATTAACCCGCACCGCAGGTGGCTGAGCCATAGGCGGGGGAGCATGCTCCCCTCGCGAAGGGAACAGAGCGACTCTGCGTCAACGGGGGGGCCCAGGTGCGGAGTTTATCCCGCACCATTTTGTAAGGACGTCCCCACGGGTCCCCGTTCAGAGACTCCAGCATCTCCTTACGAGCCAGATCCCTGGCCCGCAGGATTCCCGCTTGGAGGGCGGCCTTCGCCACTCTGTATTTCTCGTACAGCTCCGCCTCCCTGGCCTGCGCATCCGGAGGCCGGATACGGACCCTGCGATGCCTGGTGTACAGGCGCCGTGCAGCAACGCATGCCTCGCGCAGCGAAGCCAGCTCCCGCGACCACCACTACACCTGGCGGCGGGCGCGTCGTGGCCGGACCCGGGGCATTGCCACGTCACATATTTCGGACATGGTCTCCCGGAACCACTCCGCCTCATCATTGATGTTAGCAGGCCTATTCGGTGGTAACACCTTGGCCTGCACGATCGAAGCTTTCAGGAGGAGCTCCCGATCCAGCTGCTTTAGCGCCCATCGTGGACCACTCGGGGCCTCTCGGACTGGCGCGGTTGAGGTCTGGGCGGAGACGTTAAACTGGATGTACCGGTGGTCCGAATACGTCTCCACCTCCTCCATGACGCGCCATTCGACGACACGCGGTGACAGAGCAGGGCTGGCGAACGAAATGTCCACCACGGACTCACCCTGCATCCGCACACACGTGGGGACAGAACCCCGGTTTAGGACAATTAGGCCTGCCTCCAGAGCCCAGTCCTCCACCATCCTGCCCCTCGTGTCCGTATAACGGGAACCCCAAGCCAAGTGCTTGGCATTGAAGTCCCCGAGTAAGAGCACGGGGAGGGAACGATACCCGCGACGACGACAACCCACTCCCTAAGGGAGTTGTGGAACTCGGCGAGAGATCGGTTCGGAGAGAAGTAGACCCCCACTACTACAATCTCCCCAAACCGTGCTGCTACGCACCCCTGTCTTCTCCTGACACTCTCGAGGGACGGGGTACCAGTGGCAACCGACGAAATTAGGGCCAATGAGCCATTGAGGTCCTCCACCCAGTCATCCCTAGGTGGGACAAAGTACGGCTCAGCGACCACGGCGATGTTGATCGACCACTGCGCCATGCTCTGGAGCAACAGGTGCTGAGCGGCGGCGCAGTGGTTGATGTTCGCCTGGAGGAGGCGTAATGGTGCCGTTATTGGCATTCCATTACGGCCTTCTCCCGAGCCCCTTGTGAGGGCTCCACCGCGGCAATCACAGCAGTGGCGGCGGCGGCGGTGGAGGCAGCGACGGCGACGGCGGTGGCGTTGGCTACGGCAGAGACGGCAGCGGTGGCGGAGGGCTTGCTCTTGCCCCCAGCCTTGGCGGGTGGGGTGCAGGCCCTGCCCCCAGCCCAGTGATCGGCCGGCTTTCCAGCTGCCGCACATACACGTTACACGAGCCGGCCTTGTGACTGGGCTGACCACAGCGGAAACAAAGACCACTGCGGTCCACCTCTGAGGTACAAAAGGCTCCCGCGTGGTTTCCCACAAGGCAGCGGAAGCACCTCAGAGGTCTGGGTTCCAGCATTTTCACCTGCGCGGAAACCCACCCCACCAGGAGCCTTCGGCCCTCTGAAATTTTCTTGGCCGCCGTCACGGGGCAGCTCACCACAACAGCCCGAATGCCCGTGTGGTCAGGACGTATGGTGTCTGGCTTCACCTGATCGGCAGAGCACCCCCAAGTCGTACCGACGGCGGCCACCACCTCGTTCTCCGTGACGGAGTCGTCCAAGCCCAGAATGCGCATGTCGATGCACTTGGTGGGCCTGGACACTCGGGCCTCGTCCGCATCTAAGTACGCCCTGAGCCTTTCGGCCAGAGCGTCGGCGGTCGGGCCACTAGCTACACCAGGGATCTCTAGCATTCGGGCCCCAGTCTTGGTCACCCTGAGCCGGAGGCCCCCGGTGATGCCGAGCTCATTGAGGTCCACTGCCTCCTTCGCCTTCGCGAGCACGTCGCCGTACGTCACGCCCCTCTTTTCCGCGTCCGGCTGTAGTGTGACCACCACAGCTGCGGACTTCAGGGCGCGGAGCACGCCTTCTTCTTCTCGCCGGCCACCTGCCATCCGGCTTCGGTCATAGAATTTAAAGGCGGGGGTGGCTGTTGCACCGCTGGACCTGGAGCTTTCGCCACCTGTGCAGCAGCTCCGCCTTTCTTCTTCTTGACCGGGGCCGGTTTTCCCGGTGCCAGCTTCGCGGGTGTCGGCGCGGCCCCTAGGTTGGCCTGGCCGGACGGCCATACATACATACTCGGCAGACATCTCACAATAATAGCTTTTCTTTGGAGCATATCCCATACGTGCTCAATTGGGTTGAGGTCTGGCGATTGAGCAAGCCACGGCAGAACGTTGATGCGAGCATCGGCAAGAGTGCGTGTTACGACTTTAGCCGTGTGTGGACGTGCATTGTCGTGCATTAGTCGAAACGAATCACCCAACCGGCTTCGCAAAGTCATGATCATGTCTAAAACAATCCTCTCCGCATAAATCTCAGCATTGAGGTTGCTCTTGATCCAAATGAGATCGGTTTTTCCACCAAAGTTAAAGTCAAAGTCAAAAAGTCAAAAACGTTTATTTCAATTAGGCCATTAAACGGCACTTTTGAACGTCAGCATTTACAGTTCAGTAAAAATAATAATATTAAATTAATAAAGTGACTCTACTGTCCATTCGGAAAGGTAGATTCTTATGGAGAAGAACGGACAAGAAACTCCATAGTTACCGATACCGGCCCAAACCATTATTGTTGTAATGAACTTCCTAACAAAATTTCATATCGAAACGAGATTTTTAGGAAAAGCAAACACTACAACGCCAGTCTCTTTCCTCCCAATGTCTGTGTTCGCGAGCCCATCGTAAACAGGCCATACAATTGCGGGGTGATGATGAAATGAAGTGGAACTCACAGCGGCCGTCGGGAACGCAGACCATCACGTAAATAATTTCGGATGGTTTGTTCGCTTTTCAGCAAGCCTGAAGAGCTGTGGAGCCTCGTAGCCAACATCATGGCGGTCATGATACAATTCCATCAAGCAGTATTTTGGATGTACCGGTCTTGTCTGCGAGTGGTGATGCGAGATCGTCCTCCATGTCGGCCACGCTGCCCGTGATACGATAGCGTGTCACAGGCGGCTTATGACGCTCTGTGTAGTGCCAAAAGCGACAGCCACAGTGCATTGCCTGGAACGAGCTTGCAATATTCCGACGGTTCTCATTATTTCTTCTCGTGTCAAATGACGACGTCATCCATACCGATGCAATTTTGTTCAGTTCTGATGCAGAAATTGTAATGGTTTTGTAAAAACGTTACTATGAAATTTTATAGTAATCCTGATTGACAGTTGTATTCTATTTTTAATCAAAATTTCAAGAAAATTCTTTATTCAAATAGTCAAATTCACTAAAAAGAGTCAATAACAATCCAAAAAAGTTAAAGTAATAATCCTCAATTGCGTTGATACTTAAAACGCCGTTGATCCCTTACGCTTCTGATGTGTAGTTTAAGCGTCTTATCGGAATTCTTCCTTAAATACATTAACATATCGGAATATTAATAGGTTTTTTTTTGAGTCTCGATAAATTAATATACGGAAACTGGTTAGGGTAGCGCTCCACTGCTTGTGGTTTCAATTTCGTAGCAGACCTCCATCACAGACTTCTTGTCCACCTCTACTAAATCCTTAACAATGTATAAATATACAATACGAGGTTCGGAACCTGTATGACAGATCTCCAGGCTCACACCCCTATAACATGATCATGTTTTACGGCATCTTAATTCGATTACTTATACAAAATTCAAAAGTCATTTATTCAAATTAGGCTGAGTGCCAGCACTTTTTGAACGTCAAAGTTCTACATAAAGACAGTCCCCCAAAACGCCCGCCCGTCACTACTTCCTAGTGTTTTAGATGGGAAGAAGAAGTGGCATATATACATAACACTATTAGCTTAATAATAATTTTGATAGAGGTAAATCTATAACAAAGGTATATATATTATATTATTATTATATTTGTCAAGTGATATTATTGTAGGATTGTGTGTGTAGTGTGTGAATATGTGAGGGTGTTTTGTGTATGTGCATGTAAGTATTGTGCAAATGTGTGCTTATTCATAAAACTAAGTGGGAGGTATGTTAAAAAAAAAAATAGTTTGGATGATACTTTCGGTACCTTCATAGTCCAAATCCAGCAGCCAGTTCCTTACATTAATTTCGCATTTAGATTTGACCATTAAGTACATATGTAAAATTGTATTAACTTTTTTATACATAAAAACCAAGGAAATAGAAGAATCGTTGAGCTAACTTAGAATAAACAGAAAAGGATGAACACTCAGTATGCGTTCGTCTCAAAGCTTCGAACTTTTCGTTATATTTGAACATCAAAAATACGTATGGACTCTACAAATTGGTATGTAGGGTTTTTCAAACACTAAGTTTAATAAAGCCCAAACAAACTACTTCAGACAACAGACGACACCTGGATATAATATGTGATCTTATATAGATGGTTTGGCTGTTGGATAACTGCTTCGTATGTAATTGGTAACTAGAAACAGTATAAAAAGTAACGAATCAAGAATGAGTTTTAAACGTTCAAACTGTGTTAGTGAGTATTACCTGTAGTCCTGTATGGAGCATGTTTGCGATTGTCTCAACATCCAAAGTTGAGTCTTGGGCAGAAATCTTCTTGATAGCAGAAGACACAATGCAGATGTCGCCTCGCAGCTCCCTCACCAAAGCAGTAATCTTCTGAGCATTGCTGAGAACTTCAACACTTTGAGTATACGGGTTGTACCGCACACCAAAAGGTCGCTGTATGCTGTCCGCAAATGCCCTGGGTGATATGAAACACATTTCACAATAACAATTTGCGAATAATATTGCAATTTAATAACAAGTAATTTCATTGTTTTTAAACACCAAAAGAACAGGTGTGAAAACTTAGCTGACTTAAATTTGAGCGCCTTAAAGTGACTTATAAACGAAAGAAATTCCAATGTTTGTCTAAGTACCACATTAACTATAGTAGGCGCCAGATAAATGTGGAATAAAGTACATTGACCTTTCCCTAATAACTGTTCATAGGTACCTGAACAATTAAATATGAATCGTTTTTCATTATTAGACAATGTTAAGGATCACGAGATATTATGATGGACAGCTTTGTGTCATTAATTCCGTTTTTCAAATTAAAAATGTCAATAATTGTAGGTGGGTCAATGACCGTTATTCCACGATTATCTGGCGCCTACTATAGTTAGGGCCGGAAAAAAATAAATAAATGAAAAGTTACCTGTTTTTTTACTAACGTTTATTCTGCCAAGTTACACTAAGTACAGTATTAATTTGTGTATTGTTATCAGTTTTAGTATACAAACTAAAACTAATAACAATACACAAATGCTGTACTTGCTGACATAAAACGGAGTAAATTAATGAATAATACAGTTTATTTCTAAGTGTAGGTGTTTCTTGCAGGTTTGCAAAAATACTGTAGGGTTAACAATTAATAAATTACTTTCAACTAATGGCTGGCAAAATTACTAGTACCTATCCCTAATCTAAAAAAAAAATTAACTTAGTTATTGACGAATGTTGATTGGTTGATATTGATACTCATATTGTAGATACCTCCCTATTGTATACCTTAAGTAAGGTCTAAAAGTATTTTTACAAGACATTTTATACTAAAATAACTAAGAAAAGGAAAATACTAATGCGATATTGCCCTTTTACTTCCTCAAATAAAAGTTACCATAGACATAACCTACAAAAGTTCATGATTGAATTTCTATTATTTTCGGCAAACTCAGAAGGTCACGCCGAGTTAAATAAGATTTTTTTCGTTTAAAGACGTAGGAGTTTAATCTCAGCTGAAACAATGTCTGGGTGGCTGCCATTGTTCTTTCGAAGAAGGTTTTTAACGAATTTATTATTCACATAGAACAATACGTAGTTTACTTAATAATTTAAATATATAATTATGTAAGTAACATACAGCGATCAAGCCATTCTGGTAAATATTAGTGTAAATGTAATTTTACAATCTTGTTTTAAGCACAGCGAGGGATTTGATATCCTTAATACTATTTGGCAGATTATTGTATAATTGTGCTCCTTTCTAGGTATAATAGTCTTTATGCCGTAGTTAGTTCTAATTATTTGTTTTATTTGGTCAGTATTTCTTAATCTGTGCTAAAATAATTTTATCAAGTTTTATTTCAGATTTTATTTTATCACTAGCTTTTGCCCGCGCAGTTCAAAGTGTCGCTGCATCAGCCGCTAGCCGCGCGCCTGCGCGTCCTTACGCCGCCGATGCAGTGACGCGTAACGGTCGTGCCTGCCACAAACCGCGCCTGTATCGGCAACCCGACGCCGTGCCGTATTTACGGGCACGAACACCCCATTCCACGGGATCAAAGGCCTTACCTACGCCTGCCAGCCGCGCCTCCTTGCGGGGATGGCGCGAACACTCACTCTCTTACTAATTTAATTCATTTTTGCGCTCTTTTTTTCTCTCACAGTTGACCTATGAGGTTGTCCACTGCTTAACCGTGCTATCCTGTGGTGGCCTTAATATAAATATTAAAGGCTCCAGCCAGGGCTTATAAAAAAACTTACAAACTTAGCGACTACACGCTAAGGGCATCCCCTGTGGGGTACGGGCCCCGGCTTAGGGCGTCACTTGGGGGAGGACAGCTATGGACGGGCTGGATCGATTTAGGATTAATATTTAGGGACGAATTTAAAAACTACAGGCTCAGCGGCGCTAGCCGGCTCAAGCAAGGGTCAGGGTGGACATTAATGGGGACGTCGCGGCGGGCCTCGGCGGCGAAGGTGGAAGGATGGCGGTCGTGGTTTGCGTAGAGTGCTGGTCCCTTGGAGATGAGGGAGGGTTCGTATCGGGCGGCCGATGCGATTAGGGGGTTACAGTGATTTACAGCAGTGTCGAAGAAACATTTGGCTATGCATTTTATGAACTGCTGTATGGTGGGCAATTGGAGATCTACATATACAGTCTCATTACGGACATAGAAGAGGCTCCCGTAATTTTGCGCTGACTGCGACGGATGACTGCGGTGAAACGTCTTACTTTGCACCTGAGTGGTAATTTGCTGAAGTGATAAAGTGAAGCATTCCCTGAGCGAATGTGTCCCGAGAACGGGCCTGCCTTGTGAGGTGGCTGTTCAGGATGACCCCCAGGTATTTGCGTTGTTTTCCCAGGGGATCGGCTTGCCATACATGGTGATTGGACGAGGAGGAGGTGGTTTGTGCCGCGGTTTCGTAAAGAGAACCGCCTGGCTCTTTTTGAGGTTTACCTCGATTCTCCATTTTCTAAACGGACCAAGATGTTTGGGGATTTTTGGAGAGTGCGAGCGATAGGTTCAGGGTTGCCTTTCGGTGCACGTGGTGTCATCGGCAAATAGGGCCAACTGCGCCTTTTCACTTTTGGGTATATCGCTGGTGAACAGCGTAAAGACCCCTGCCTCTGATCCTGCTGCTGTGAGGGGACGAGAGTGCACCCTCGATGCGATAGCGAAAGGAGCGGTTCGACAAAAAGACCCGCAAGATGTAATTAAGCCAGTGTGCCAGACTTTGTCGAATGCTTTCGCTATGTTGAAGAACAAGGCACCCGTCATCCAGGCACGCTACAAACCAGAACCGCCTTAGACGTATTTATAATAGGTGATTTACGATGAAAATGACTAACTTTAGTTTTCGGTAAAACGCAATTTAAGCTGGTGGAAAAGTATTAGGTCAGCAAACGCTGTATTGATTTTTCGTTTTTATAAAAACCTAGGACAAACCTCATTTTCTCCTTCGCTTCTTCAAAAGAATCAGTGTAGTAATATGCATTTTGGTAAGAGGTTATGATGCATTCTTCGTTGACTGTTACTTCAGGATCGAAGCGCTTGATCTTCTCAGGAGTGACTAGGGCATGTTGTAACTCAGCAACAGAAGACAATAAACCAGCCCCATACACACGGAAAGTTCCATCGGTTTGTCTGCACAAACCAAACTCAACGGTGAAGAAGTAAAGCTGAAATATAATATTATAATTCAGTGCCGATGTACTCATGTTATTCTAAGATTCTAAGATTTATACTTCCTTATTTACAGTACCGGAATCATTCAACACAACTGTTAAAATTGTTTAACTTTGCTTCTGAAAATAATATCTAAAGTTGTAAACGCTTTATTTTAATCTCCCTGTCTTTCAACCTTTGTTTAAAGGACAGTGTTAATATTATCTATGCGTAACTTTATTTTGTACTCGTATGGCTGTTCCACATAGTTACCGTTGCCAATTTATCGATGTCTTCATCGGAAGCGCCGAGAGAAGCAAGCCCAAGTTCTTGTGAAAACTGTGCAAAGCTAGGGTTGGCAAGCAACGGCATGTGCCCCAGTAGTTCATGGCAGCAATCACTGCAAAGAGAAAATACACTATTTTGCCAGCTGAAATAATTTTGCGCGGTGCATCGGGTTAAGTGAGGAAGATTTATTCTTAATGAAACACTGACTGGTAGTATAACACATGAGCAATGTTTTATACGTATTTAGGTAAATTTTTAATACGTACGGTTCAGGAGTATAGAAGGGATCCGATGAGTGGCGAATATATTGAGTGCAGTGAAACACTCTGAAAGCAAGTCCTGACAAAAAGTCTCTTGGTGAAAGGTAACCCGCGACGGGGCGCAATTGGAATCCAGTTTTACGCTTGAGAAAAGCGCTTACATCTTCTAGCTGAAATACAGTCACATGTTTAATACTTGTTTTATTTCGGTTTTATGACAAGAATGAAAGAATGTCAATGTTCGTAGACATTATAAACAAAAGTAATAAATCTTGACTCAATTCTAGCATTTCACTAATACGTAATACTAGCTGACCGCTAATGCAAGTTCTATTTAATACAAGATACTAAAAAACTCTATTGCCAAAAAGCGTAAAGTTTTTTGGATATAAATATTACCTCACTGTAAATATTGTCTTTACAGTGAGTAAATTTGAAAATGATTATTACCATGCTCAACAACCATCACATTATTTTATGTTATTTTAACAGAAATCAAAGTTCACAACCTGAGGCAAATTGTCCTCCCGATAGCCGCAGTACTTGACGAGTTGGGGCCAGTTCTCTAGGTACTCTTCGCAAGCGTGCTTCTGATAAAGTTTGTGGAGTTCACGGAACACGATGCCCCTGTAACGAAGACTCGGCTTCATCAACTACATAATTATGAAGTAATAATGGACTGAAGATGCGCTCCTGAAACTTTGAAGGGGACAGCACTCCCAATTGACTTAGATAGATGAATTTTCCTTAGCAAATACAACAACAAAAACTGGGCATACAAATCTAAATAAAGACACTGAGAAATATGCTACCTAACTGATTTAGACTAAACGGGATACTTGGATTGTCGTTATGTTTTTTTCTTACGAAAATCAAGTTGCTACTAGGGTTGCGGAAATGTACAAAAAATATTCCGTAGCCCTCTGGAACGCAAGGAGATTTGTTGTCAGTGAGTCAGTTAGGTTCTGACACTCCACTCCACTCGGCCCAGAGCGGGAGAATTCATTTGATGATTTTTCTTAATTACAAACAAAAGGAATAATCCGTCTTTTTTTTGTAATTAAGAAAAATCATCAAATGAATTCTCCATTCAAATGAAGTTTCCGGATTCGCCCACAAAGTTCGCTTTATTTTTATTTTTCCGTGTTCGCCTCTCTTTTCATTTATTTTTCGCAGCGTTTATCATTTGTTACATTCATATGATTATTTGAGTTCTGTTTCACCCCACTTTTTGTCCCTCTTTCGCCTAATTTCTTCGTTTTTTTTCCTTTCGTTTTTTTTATGAAGATTTATGCTTATAAAGTATAGTCAGTTCGAAAAATATCTTTGATTACCCGACGTGCCTTGGAAAACACGTTAAGCCGTTGGTCACGGCTGCCATTTGTCGATCTTTAGCAGTCGTTACGGATAGTCATAGACTGGTTCAGGTTTCCAGAAGTTAGGTAATTATGTTATGGTGGAAGAAATTCGTTCATGATAAATATAACCGTGATAACATAACACTATTTTTGGGCAGTCGAGTAATTAGTAGAGACGTGATAAGTTTCAAAACACATATTTAACTGACCGTACTTTGATAAACAGATGAAATGTGGGCGAAAACCGAACTGTGTCTAGAATGAGGCGAAAATGCGAATGAAGGCGAAAATCGGAACAAATCGTAATTTCACTTTCTTTCACTCAACTAGGTAGGTAGTGAGCTATGTCAGTGTTCCAGGGCTTATATAATGATAGTGAATTAAAACCGCCTACACAACGCTTAAGGCGTAAAAGTTTTCGTTAACCGATTCTTTAACCGAGGGCATACCCAGTTAAACATTCTGAATATAAAAGGTTTTTTTTTATAAAGAAATCGCATTGGCAATTTAGCTATTATAATTGCATTGCTATACACTATACCAAGATAATAAAAATAGACAGAAACCAAAACAGAACGTGAATCCAAACAGAGCCATGAACTAATTTATATGTTAGTAAACACTTACCATGTTCTAATTTCCACGTCGGTGTATTGGACTTTGGGAATCGGATAGCCACTGTAATACAAAAGTGATCATTTTGTAATAGTTTAAGTTCAGATCAAAGTCAAAGTCAAAACGTTTATTCCAATTAGGCCATTAAATGACACTTTAGAACTTCAACATTACAGTCAAAAAAATATGTATAAAATAAAGCGACTCTACTGTCCATTCAAAAAGGTAGATTCTTATGGAGAAGAACGGACAAGAAACTCCATGGTTACTCTTTTCTCTCTCTCTTTTATAAAAGTTTTACAATAAATGGAATAAATAAACTCACATATTTATGTAAAATATTACAAACAAATTGATTTTACAGTGTGTGAGTTATTTAATAGAAAAATAAAAAACAAAAATATACACAAAAAAGTACATCTATATGGTTAAATACATTATGCCAACCAGTTTGATTTACTCTACAATCTTGATTGTCCTATGGAGCAGGATCAGCATGCTTCCAATTTGCATTCGAGAAAGCGCTTCACAATGCGCATGAAGGGCCTTCAGCGTTACTTGCGACATTTAAACAGATAGGTAATGTTTGTCAGTTGCCCATCAAATAAGTAACAAAAACAAATCTGCTTGCGATTCTGCTGTCTTTTCATTAATTATTGTTATAATAGCGTCAAAAGTTAAACACTTTTTTTAAATTTCAACTGTCTTCTGATTACAGTTCATGTTTATTTCATGCTTTTGACTGACAGACTGAAAGTGGAGGCTAAGTAATAGGGTTCCATTGGTTACCGTTGGGATACTGAATGCCAAAAAAACTAGAGCGTGACGTTACGCTTTGTGCATTACCTATTTTGAGATTTTTTAATAGAAATTGTAAGCTAACCAAGACATTATTTGTAACGTGTTGGAAACGTTCACATACAATTCAATAGCTACTTGCCAATATAATTTTGATGATGCAATGTAGGCATTTTCATAAATCATTGAAACAACGTGAATAACAACTTTGGTTACTTTGTTTTTTTTTTTGGCTGGCAACACTGGTGACAGTAAAATTAATTGTGTTAAATATATTACTTACCGGATAATAAATCTATTAGGTGACAATCAGTGTTTGTGCTATGTTTTTGGAACGAAGTTCCTTACCGCGCGTTGTAAAAGGGGGCTAGACGGAAAAAAATAATACGAAAAGTTGTAACGACACTTTTTTGATTGTCTTTTGTTTCTTTTATGTTTAAATTTCGAAGAAGAATGTGGTTTTAATTTCGAAATAATGCGCCAAAATATAAGATACACGCTCTCCTTTCTCTCCTTTTATTCTATCCTAGAAGATTTTATTGGAATATGATGATTTTTCGAAGACAAAAAACAGCCTCTTCATGAATGAGTTTTCTTGATCGGATCTGTATCTAAAGTAGAACGGAACAGAGAATTTTACCGTTTATAATCATTATTAGTATTGACTATTTAGAAAAAAGGAGTCTCGTAACTTATATGTCATTGTAAGTAGGTACCCATAAACTTCTCAGGTACACACAATCCAGAATAGAAAGTTGGTATTAATTTCAAATACTACAAACGAAACATTCGAAACAAAAAAAAAATTGCATGATATCTGCTCTATTTAATGAACAAACAGTTTTAAAACTATGAAACATATCAGTTATTTAGCGTAATAGACTTAATTGGCGATCGTTCGAACGCAACAAATTGAAGCTGAAAACAATACAAATATTTTAAAACATTTATATTTTTTTAGTTGTGATTTTTTTTTTATTTGATTAAATACTAGCTATTTCACGCGGTTTCACTTCTCCATCAAGAAAAAGAACAGGGATGGTGTTTTTTTCAAGGATAACAAGTAGGCTACGAGAATGAGTGCTATGAGTTATGACACAGCGATACTGAAGCTTTCAATCTGTAGAAGAGTTGGTAATCCGATGAGTAGTTTAGATATTAAATGACAAATGATATTTATTTGGAACTTCGTTCCATCCGGGTGTACCTTGATGCCTCTCAAGTATTGTTATGATAACTGCCACAAATTAATAATTCGATAAATCTTCTACGGGCTGTCAAAGTTTGGATTGCGGATTTGAATACTCAAACCCGGGGGTCCCTATTTTTGTCTAATACTATTGCTTCTAATCTAGTCAACCTAACCACATTAAGTAGAAGTTAAATTATAAGGCAAGGAAAAGCAACAAAACTCAATAAAAAATAGCTTTTCAAGCCAACACCTCAGCCTACCTCATTATTTTGTCAACTGAACTTCATAACTTGCTCATTTTTCTTTTTTTTTATCCCTCCCTCCATTTCCAACTTTTCTTATTTTTAACCGACTTACATAGGAGGTTCTCAATTCAACTGTGTGTCGGTGTCAAAAAACTTAAAAAACAACGAAAAACACCGACTTCCGAAGTTTAAAGTTATTTTATACTTTGTAGTGTTTTTTATTTGGAAGTCGGTTGTATTTTGTCTATCCCTTTGGTTCTCACCGTTTCTTAATTTCTATCTTTCAGTAACATATTCTAAAACCATGCCCAAATTAGCCCACTTTTTATTTGTTGTAACACTTACGGTAACATGCATTGAACAATTGTTTGTTTTCCCAAAATAAATAAATAAATAAATGCCTGTGACGACCCGTAAAGCTACCGCTCAGGATATGGAGCTGAAACTGAGAACGGCCTTCCAAGAACTCTAAAAACTAAACTCTCTTCTCGCTCATGCAACATTTTGTTGACACTGGCAACAAAATTTTGCAGGACCGAGAAGAGAGTGAAAAGGAAATAAAGAACACTGGAACAATCCATAAAACACATGCTTTAAGCGGGAGCTAGTTGACCTCAGTCAGCAATATCAAGATGTCGTTGATGAACGCGACCAACTGACGGGTGATCACGGATGGCTTTCACAACTGTAGCAACTTATATGAGGAGGATTTGTGTAAACTAAGGAATCTAGAAGATGAATTAGTTCATGCTAGGGACCAAATATTCTGAAATTGCAGAAAGAAAGGAAAGGTTCTCAGGATAAATAAATTAATCATTTATATAATAATCTGATACTACACTCTAATTCTAACCCCCATTCCTTGATAACAATATATCTTACTGAAGATTCTCTACTAAAACAAAATTATAAACTTAGTCAAAATAAAATAAAAACTTAGTCAAAGTATGCAAGACTGACTAAAAAATTCAAGAAACAACAAAAACACTGTTCCAAAAATATTCAATTGAGGAAAGAACGTGTTACGCTAATTAATCAATTAAATAATCATCAAATAAAATTAGAAGATAGTACAAATATTTGTGAAATTGATACTCAGCGCTTACAAACCGAAATACAAACTTTTGGTTATTCCTTAAAGTCTATTTATAATAAATATGTAAGTTCAAAAAACCAAATTAAAGAGCATTTATCCTTTCCATAATCGAGTTAGTTGAAAGAGTAGACTCGCTGACTCTTAGCAACACCAAACAATAAGGAATACATAAGCAATAAGGTTAAATCAGTAGAAAATAACATAAAGATGGTTTGGAAAATTATAAATAATGAAACGAACAGAACCAAAACACGTAATACTGATTACACATTGGAGACTTCTTATGGTCTTATTAGCGATAACCAAAAATTTGCTCATAAATTTGTTACTTTCTTTACCAGTATCCCAATTAAAACTACTGAAGCCTTCAATTCCTTGCCTTCGCTTGCTTTTGATTTATTACAGGCGAAAGTTTCAGCCTGCCCAACTGAATTTAATTTCAAGCATATAAACCCCAGCAGTAATAAAAGCTTTCAAACAATCAAAATTAAATTGACTGATCTGTGGGGGTTGTCTATCAAAGTTTCTACCTCAATTATTGAAACTATAGGCCGTACTATGCGAGCCAACTAAGAATGGGATCGCTTTTGCTGTTAACTTTACACGATAACTGTCAAATTAGTACTGCCAGCAAAAAAAAAAGTATGAAAATAAATGTTTTATTTTTTAATTCATGGAAAAATGAATATATTTTATAATAAGGAAATCCTTATTATACAACATATTCATTTTTAAAAAAGGTTATTTCTTGAAATCCATAAATAGGTCATTTTGGATAACAAAATAATATACGGAAACAATATTTCATTAAAAATTAACCAATATACAGGGTAGAATTTTGTAATGCTCTTAATACTGTAGATAGAAAATTTAACTCAAAGAAAACATTCCTTTATTTTTTAATAGAAAGAAAACTGCATTCAGAGATTTTCAAAAATTCGCTTGCCACACCCGGTAATAGAACCGACTAATATCCGTAAAAAATACACCATGTATTTTTATTGCATTGATCGTTAGGATCAATTATAAGGATGGAACGTCTCTAAGAAACTTGATAAATTAAATGATAGGAAAACCATGAAAACTTAATTTATTTTAATTATTTACAAAAAATGGTACTTAAACTAACTAATTAGTTGCTCGAAATGGGCTCCATTTTCTTGGATTCTTCTAACGAATTCATTTCTAGTAAACTTTAATAACGTGTTATGGTGAGAACTTTATGACAAATTGGGAGACTTTTTTAAAGTCTTCTGTGGAAGCTACGGAACGAGTCATTTTGTCAGCCGGCATAAGTAAGAACACAGTTTCAAAGATTAGGCGTGAAAAGAACGACGTCGAAGCCACTGCTATGGCTCCAGGCCCAAGTACCCAGGGCACAGTAACCACGCCGAAAAAAAAACCACGTGGCAAGACAGTGCTTTTGGATAGCTTTGATCTGAGTGCTGTAAGCAATATAATAAACTCGATTTACTTGGTACACAGGGAAATACAAACCAGGAATGAAGTTTTTGGTAAAGCTCGGGACGATTTGAATTTCCAAGGGAGCAAAACGCCCTGCGCAGAATAATGAAAACACACTTGGGTACAATTTCAAGAGGTGCGCTAACGAAAGGTCAAAGCTAATCCAAAGACCTAACATCAAAGCTTGGCGTGCAAAATACCTCCAGCGTATACGTTAAAATGATGCACTGGGTGCTGACAAGAAGCCCGTCATCTATTTTGATGAGACATGGATCCACTCTCATCACACTTTTTTGTGTGGAGTCAGGGGTCAGTACACCCGATACCGGAGAAGACGTTGTCGGGTCCCTGACGAAGAAGCCACGCTGTATGAGGTGTACCGCGCGTTTAAGGAGGCTCTGTGGCTGACCATCGGTGAGGCGAAGACGCGAGCCAGGGAGTAGATGTTAGAGACTCTAAACGGGGATCCGTGGAGGCGTCCTTATTGCTCGGTCCGAGGGAAACTTGGACCACGGGCGCCCTTGCTTTCGGAGAGTCTCCAACCCGAGCTGCTGGAGGACGTGGTCGCAGCCCTCTTCCCGGCACGAGCGGAGCACACTCCGCCGCCGATGGCTCTGCCCACAGCCGCAAAACCCGAAGAGAACGCAAGCATCCCAGAGGTGACACAACCAGAGTTGAGGGCCGTGTTGCGGCTCCGGGCGAAGAACACTGCCCCGGGCCCGACGGGATTCACGACTGCGCGTTGGCACTCGCTCTGAAGGAGCTGGAGCTCCGACAGAGAGGACTCTACTCGGCGTACCTGGAGCAGGGCCAGTTTCCCGCTCAGTGGAAATCTGGTCGTCTGGTCCTGCTCAGGAAAGCGGGGCGCCCTGTGGACTCACCGTCCGCGTACCGGCCTATAGTGCTACTGGACGAGGTGGGAAAGCTGTTCGAGCGGATAGTCGTAGCCCGCCTCGTCGGCCACTTGTGCGGAGAGGGGCCGGACCTGGCCGAATGCCAGTACGGCTTTCGGCACGGGCGCTCCACTATCACGCCGATATCGCGATTGAGAGTCCTGGCGGAGGAAGCGGTGTCCCGGGAGGGCGCCACCGGGATCACACATCGTGGTCGGGGGGAAACCGTATCGCTGTCGAGTCCACCATGATACTTTCATGGGATTGGTGCTCGACAGCCGGTGGAATTTCGGCCCCCACTTCCAGCGGCTGGCGCCCAAGTTGCTGGGCGTGGCGGGGCGCTGTCAACGCTGCTTCCCAATATGGGGGACCCGAGCACCGCCTGCAGGCGGTTGTACGTGGGGATCGTGCGATCGATGGCCCTTTATGGGGCCCCGATCTGGGCGGCTGACCTGACGGCCAGCACCATCACTGTTCTGCGGAAGTCGCAGAGGGTGATGGCTGTCAGAGTCATCGGGGGTTATCGCACGATCTCCTACGAGGCGGCTTGCGCACTGGCCGGATCTCCACCCTGAGATCTTGGAGGCAAAAGTCCTAACGTTACTGCACCGGTGGCGTGAGGACGCGCGGGCGCATGGCGTGCGACTGATGCAGCGACACATGGAGCTGCGTCAGTCGCAGCTGCGCTTGGTCCTGGTGGCGGAATGGCGAACAGGCTTTCATGCCTTACCGCCGGCCTCGTCACCATCTAGGCCATCCGGCCGGTGCTCGACCTATGGCTCGGGAGTAGGCACGGCTCCCAGTAGTTTCGTGCGGCGCAGGTCTTCTCGGGGCAAGGCTGCTTCGGGAGATTCCTGTGTCACATAGGCAGGGAGCCGGACACTCGGTGTCACGCGGCATACGCTGGCAGAGTGTGCCGCTTGGGAGGAGCCGCGCCGTGCTCTCATCTCTGTGGTAGGCAGAGACCTCTCGCTGCCGGCCGTAGTTCGTTCTGTGGTCGGCGGTGAGGAGTCCTGGGACGCGGTGGTCTCCTTTTGCGAAGCAGAGGCTGCGGAAAGGGAGAGAGAGATCTCGAGCACTCTCCTGGCCCGCAGCAGTGGTCTCGGCGGTCTTATTTTAGTACCTACCATCGATAGTTCAGAAAGTAGTGATAAACTTCATTTTATAATATTGTTTTATTTGCTCATGGTTTAAACATAGAAATAATCCCAGTACTAAATCTAGATCGTGTTTTTGAATAATAATATTACAGTCTACTTAGCGCCTGAATAATGGTACGCTGTCATACCCATAGAACAATCATTTATAAATCAACTGCATAGTAACTATATTATCTATACAGGGTTGGTTTTTGAGACAGGACAGTCAGTGGAAAAAATGTATGCCTCTCGATCATATTTCATGTAGGAATCAAAACACACTATAAGACCATTTAAGGTATGAGTACTAGAAAATACAGAAATCGTCAAAAAAAAACATTTTTTAAGGAAAAACGATGAATAAACTCGAAATATTCTTTGTTGCCAAACGATCCTATTTTTTACTGTGATCAAAGGACTCTTTGAGGCCAACTGAAGTTTGTGTACAGAAGCTACAGCAAGTCACAAGACGGTGCACCTACCAGGCAATTTATGTAGCCTGACGTTCCCGATTTGAAGACTTTTTTAACAAGAAGTTCATAAATTGCAACTAACAATCTAGAATTTTCTCAGCGCAAACATAAGAATAATAATATAACGATACGGCTCGTATTGTGAGGAGGTTCCTTTCTCTGGAGCCCTAACCACCGGTAGCTTGGACCCTTTGAAAGTTTTAGAAGAGGTCAGTTTTGTTTTCTGACGAGTCGATAATTTGTCTTTTTAGCAATGACGGGGGAAACCAAGTTTATAGACGACCAATGTTGCATTTTAGAAACTGTAATTTTGGCGGTGGTTCTTGTATGGTGTGGGAAGAAATTTATCTAAACAGAAAAACGGAACTTGTTTTCGTTGACCCCGTCAACGATGGAAGTGGTAGACGTGAATTAATAGCTGACCGATACATAACTGACATTCTTGAAGACCACGTAATACCGTATGCTGGTTTTATCGGAGATTTTTTTTTGTGCATGTTTATACGAGACCTCATACCGCGCGGATCGTTACGGAGTACTTATCAGCGATCGGGATTCAACAAATGGTGTGCCTAGCACGAAGCCCGAATTTGAACCCGATCAATCACTTATGGGGCGAGCTAAAACGGAGAGTTCCGCTGTTTCATCCATTCCCGAGCTTAAAGTCGCTGTGCTTGAAGAGTGGGAGAGCATGCCACAATATGTCATAGTAACGCTAATAAAACGGGGTAATGCCAGTTATTAAGAATTTTCTTTTTCAATAATTTTGTTTTTATGGTTTTTCTGAACTGTTTTGACCCTACAAAATTTTCTTTAAAATTTACGTGCTTCTTTTAGAGCCAGTCAGCTTTCAGAGCTTTCTTTTAGGCGATATATGATTCGAATTGATACGTTCCATATTACCAAAAATATTCACCACATTCGTGAAAAAAGGAAGTGGCTCGATTTATTTGCTCCCAAGTGTATATAACCGAAAAAAAAGCTTGGGTAATTAATGAAATATAATCCTTGAGATTAATTTTCCAAAACTAACCTTTAAAGTGGGCAGGGGGGTGTTAAATTTCGAGGTATATCTACTAAACCCGCGCGGACGAAGTCTCGGGCGAAGTGCTAGCACCGTATATATTTAATACATTCACATTCGGGTCACTTGGCGCTTGAATTCATGAATTTATTTTATTGTTCTACTTCGTTTACACTTTACATTTTCCACTAAGTTCAAGCTTTATGGATTAATTTATCAATTGATCTGCCTAGCCTTTTCTTTATTATGGTGAGTTCAGCTTCCAGTCTAACTGGACGCAACTGTATACCAATATTTTACATGGAGAGACTGCCTATTTGTCCTCTGCTGACGGAACTGGGTAACACGATAATGCTTTGCTAATAGTTTGGTTTACAACAAAAAAAAAAACAGCAATTCTCTACATTGTTCAGAATAACGCGAGCATACATACAATGTCGAGACGTTAATATGGCAATAAATGAAAACACTGGCAATACTGGTTCATAGAAGTATTTTGAAACTACATATTATAAATCCTGTAACCTAAATTAAAAATAAACTTTCCAATTGCATAAAACGCCTAAAAAATTGAAACTTGTTAAGGACAGTGACAGCTATTCTGACGAAATATTCCAAGTAGTCTGTTGCATCTAGTGACATCAAATATGTGATAAAAGACAACATATTCATATGAACTACTATTGCCAGTGTTTTGATTTATTGTTGTATTGTCGTCTCCACCTCTGATTCATTTTTTAGGGCTCCGTACGTCCGAGTGAAAAAACTAAACCCCTATAGAAGTCTGTTTAATTGGTCTGTCTGTCTATTTGACTGTCTGCCCGTCTGGCACAGATTTTTTTTCCAAATCTACTGGTCTGATTCAGTTGAAATTTGTTTATTTATTAATTCCCTCATACAAATTTACCCAAGCTAACAAAACATCGAACTTGAGCGTTTTATTTAGTTACAAATTACATTAAAGTTACGTATATTTTCAGAAATTCCAAAATGACGAAGCGAAATAAATGTATATCATCAGACCAAAGTTCCACGTCAGAAGGCGAAGAGTAATTAATATTTTTTATTGAAGTAAAATAAACTAATTTACTTAATTTTCGATGTATGTAGATACGGAAGCTATTGGATTATTTTCAAAATGCACAGGTATTAACGATTTTTTATATTTTACTATAATTGAGTGGGTGCAAGTTTTTTCGTAAAGCTTAATTTATTTAATAATGTTCAAGAAAAAATACGCCCAGAATAATGCTAACTTTGCAATAACTCTTTAGAGTGTAGGTAAGGAATTATGTTTAATTGTATCCCGCAAAAAGTTATCCTACGAACTCTTTTTTTATAATAAACATCTAATTTCAATTTTACTCGGTAGCAAAATTATTAGCTGGCATGTTTCTTTGGAGCATTTGTAGAAGAGATTGGAAAGAAGCTTGCTCGTACTACGCATTTTCAAGTAACTTTGACATTCTCTGGAACAGTTACGTTCTAAGACAGCTTACAAAAAGTAATTAATCTGGTGGACAAGGTATAATATCGGTCTCGGAATATATAACACTAGTCTATAGTCCAAATGCAACTGAGTAGCTATTGGAGTTTTTACACCAATGAATGCAAATATAATATTGATTCTTATAAAGTCCGTCTCACTCTCACACTCGCAATATCTTTAAGATTTTCAGTATTAGGTTCTTACGAAAAAATGCATTTTTTCATTTTTTTTACTAGCTCGTGTATAAGCAGATTACATGCTAAAAAAAATTAAGCTTAAATATTTTTGTTGACTGTTTATATTTTATAGTGAATAAAAATCAAAAGTCTCGGTTTCACATCTTGCAAAAAAGACATGGTTTTTATAGTTACTTGGACACATAATTACCGTGTAAATATAGATTAAACAATAAGATAAACTCGGTCAATCTGAAGTTTTAATATAATGTGATTCATTTTGAGAAACTTTAACATGGCGCAACTAAGAATCTACACATGATGGAATTTTACAACTATCAAATTTGTACTAAGGAGCTTTTAAATATTACGAAACATATACGGTGATATCAGTTCTTGACTAGTGTTATATTAGTCACTGTTGAGGTACTGCTATCGATTTAATTGGTTAAATTGGAGATGTTATCGCCTGTTCAGTTGAAGTCGCTCGATTTTCCTTTAGCACTTACAGGGTACTTATTCAATCAAGCTTTTTTCAAGTGTAAACTCAATGAAAATAATTTCATGATCGGACTAAAACTGTGCTGAAAAAGTTCAGGTGGAGACTTACTATTTGTAGTTGTTGGCAATGGCAGCAAACTGCTCCCTTCGTTTGCGATATATAGGGTCCTTGAAGCCTGGGTGGTCGGCGTCCAGTTCCGAACCATACATCAACACGTTTTGAGCTCGATCAAGGTCGGATATTTTTCGGGGAAACCAATGCATCTCCCCAAAATCTGTAAATCATTTTAGCTGTCAGAACTTTTTAAACTTTTTACGGGTCCGCAGTAAATTATTCAATCAACGAGTTGTTCTTACTTTCATTTGAAATTGTGATCCATTTTTCAAATTGAGTGGGAATGATGGAACTTTAATATATAATACTCGAATGAAACCAAAACTACGCTCCCATATATTATTTATGTAAGAAAGAAGCATTACTCTACCGCTGCTCACAAATACAACTGCTGATTCAAACTTATTTTTTTTAGTAAATTCAACTTCAATGAATCTCGTTTAGTCATCTAATTACAAGTCAATAAAAACATCTAATGACTTTTGACGGTAAATGATTGTGAAAAAAAATTACGTAAAAATTTACGAATCCGCATAGAACTGTGCTAAATTTTATAAAAATAAGGCCACAAATAGTTTTACAGCATTATGTTTAAATAAAGATTTCTTTTTGAATAATTAAGTTGGTACCAGATGCTTCTTAAAATATATTTACCGAAACTAGCTGCAGCAGACAGCGGTGTCGGCGGTGGAAACTCCTCGCCTGTTTGAGATGACACAACTTCAAAGTCTTGAACTTCTCGCTTCAGCATCCTCTTCAATTGTTCCATGCGATGGGGATCACACTCCACATCCACCAAAATGTCAGACTAAACAACAAAAATGTCAAACTTCGTATTAACTACGAAAACAGTCATTAATTTTGCATCTGAAGAATTTTAGAAATAATTATAATTTAAATTACGTGAGTCAAGGGAGATATTAAATCGCATCGACTATTTTTTATCACGAGAACCTACTGATCGATTTATCAATATCGAAAAACTTTGGTATTTATTTTATTATCGATTAACATTAAATTTGAAAATAAAACCAAGCACCGAAATATGGTATTTGCGTATAAAAAAAAAAACAAATTAAAGACAAGCAAAAATGAAAATCCATCGAACTCAACTTACAGAGGAAACTTCAGTTACTGATTTGCGGGATTCAATATGGAGAACATTTATGCCAAGATCTTGAAAGACAGTTAGAGCTTTAACCAGTCCTCCAACTTGGTTCCTCAGAGTAAATATCACTGAAATCCTCTCGCTCGCTAAACTTTCAGCCTGATGTCTAGCTGTCATGTTAAGTTCTCCGAGCTTAGGATGATGATGGGCCTCGTTTTTGACTTCCCATTCCGATCCATTTCTATAGAGCCAAAGTCCTAGAAGACCTTTACCAGAACCACTCATTTTCTTCCGTCTGAAACTAAACTTACCTTAAGTAAAATAATAAATGGAGTTAAAAAATGCACTGTGGTTATTACGTAAAGTACCAGAGGTACTTTTTACTTACGGTTTGGTGAAAATAGCACGAACGTGGACTGTTGTGAAAGTTAAATGAATCTGTGATATATTATAGTGAGACTAATTGAGGGATGTATCGCTGCAACGCCTGGGACATACTGCGCCGTTCCTCGGGATCTGTTCGCTTATAAAGAGAAGAGGCGCGGGAGACTCGACGGAGGGTGGGTATATTTGATTGGCTGAATCAAGTGTTCGGAGTAACTTGGAAAACGTTCTCTTTTCACACCGTAAAGTCACGGACACACTTTGGCTACGTTTTATTTGTATTTAATCTTTTACAAATCTTAGATTGAGGAGAAAAGTTTTTCTGCGTCGTTCGAGAAAATGGGGCAGATTGCGGGTTATTCAAAATAAACTTAAGAGCTTTAAAACGTTTGTTCATATAAATGATTTTCTTTGATTTCAATTTTGGTAGAACTAATTGGAATGTTGTTTAACGAACTGCAATTTATTTATTTTGGTTTTTCGTTGACGATTTGAGCTTTTTTCAGCTTTTGCTTGAATCAAATGATTGCTTTTATTTTTATTCAGTTCAGAAGAGCCTGAGAAACTTCCATTAGGCGGGCAGATTAGTTGAAACTTATAAATTTCATGTGTACAAAGATAAGTATATAAACCCTCAACATAATGGTGATCATATAGATACATGAGTCCTTATTGCACTACAGATCGTTCCATTTTTGTAATTATTTTGAAACTAACAAAGCCTCAACATTAATTAAAATACTTTCAGTGTAATGCTTAGTTATTTTTGGTACAAATGGGTCTAAGGCTTGCGTTTCATTCACGTCCATATACTTCCAAAAATCTGGAAAATTTATTAGATATCATTGATAAGATTCGTAAAATGGGCTCGCAAATCTTACATAGTTTGCAGAGTCGAACAAATTGTATAAAACAATTTTGGTATCGCCGCTAACGTGTACGTGAGTTTATATGGTTGCTACCCACACTGGCATAGTTTCTTTGTAAGTGTGGATTCGAACACAAGTCTGCTACCTCGTAGCCGTTGGCTGACGGGCGCTAAGCGATCCAGTCACTGTATTTATTACCATTGTTTAGCGAAAAGAGCATCCCCTATCATTCATTATGAAGAAGCGGCCCCACCATTTATTCGCCCTATTTCCTTAGAGTGAGAATTGTAAAAAAGGTTAGCACTAGAAATATATTGCACAGATTGTTGGAATGTGTTCATATGAGATTTTTAATCTAAGCGTTCAACTGTTTCTCCTCGTGAGTTGCGTAAGTTTGAAGTAAGTCGCACTATTATTTCGATTATTGCGAAGGTACGTAACTCATATTTTTACTAGTTCTCAATGTTTGCAGGAAGTACGCTGGATTCGATATTATCTGTTTATGTTTGTAAAAGAAAGTCCTGACTTTTTTATTATAAATTACAAGTTTTGTTTTTTTACTCCATTCACTAAACCAAAGCACATAAGTAGACCTCTGGGGTCTGGGGTCCTAGCATGCCGTGGCCTCAGATTTGATCAACGCGCTATTAACAGTTAAGTTTTAATCGAGTTGATGTAATGTTCTTTCAGCTTGCGCTTTATGTTTTTACTATTCATTAAGTCTCTAATGTCTACAGGTATTTGATGTAGTTAATATGGTATTGTGAAAGAAGCGGTGCGCCTGCCGTAAAAGTTATTTTGATTTGGCTTGTCGTGTATTCACGTCATATTTCACTGGAATTTGAAAATCACTGTCATCAAAATGTTCTATGAGGAACAGATACTCAGCGCGCGCTCGAACAGGTAATACTTTGCAATGTTAAAATAACCCATCTAGGTATTTATTTTTTACATAGTTTGGTACTGCAAGTTTCAACAAACGTGTTTGCAAATTATGTTTTTTGTCTAGGTAAGTTTTAAATGTGCGTCCATAACTAGTGAGTCCATGTACATGTACTCAGCAAAAGCTGACTACATTTGAAGGAGTGTTTTGTATGGTACCTATATTGCGCTTTAAAATGGACAATTTGACGAGTACTGCACGTAACTTCCCTCAAACAGAGTCCACTTGGTAACTCCAGTTGAATCGGTTATCAATTATTAGATAATCCTAGATAGGTATGATATGGGACTTGCTCTATAGGCGAACAGTGGCTGTCTGGCACGTTTTTATGCAGGCAATCATAACTATGAGCTATGATTTGAAAGGGATGGGAGGTGCTTATATGACTTGAATGTACGTGTATAACTCTAGTTTTTTGTGGATTCAGAACAAGTCCCATATCATGGCCCCGCTTAGTCATAGAAGTAAATCTTTTTGCAAAGATTCCGCGGCTAAATTATGGTTTCTGTTAGCATAGAGTATACATGTGTCATCAGTGTATTGGTAAAGGGAACAGTGTGTTATATATAATATTTTCCAGATAATATTTTCTAGATAATTAACGTATGCCAGATAGTGGAGTGGACCAGACATTGAACCTGTGGCTGTGCTTGTCGTTACGTTTACGGGTCTGCTAAGGTTATGGTCAACTTTGACGCGATAACTTCGGCTACGAAGGTATTCTTTGTACCAGTCGAGCAATTTCCTTCTTATACCCCAGTTTTCTAGTGTTTTTAACCGTGTATGGTGCCCAAGTGTGTCAAAAGCCCTGCTGAAAACGATAAATCTAGGTATCACATGTTGCTTGTCATCAAGGTAGTTGTTAACTTCATCAGTAAAATTAGAAAGTAGCTGAGCTGTAGATTTATTACTTTGGAAGCCATATTGTGCCTTGGAAATTTTTCCCATTATCCTGCTAAAACTTGTGTATTTGGTCGCATATAAATGTTTTCAACTATTTTATTTATGGCAGGTAATACTACCTGCCATAAATAAAATAGTTGAAAACGTTATGGGTCTATAATTTGCCTTGTTGAAAACTCGCTTAATTAACTTTACTAGTAAGTACTACTACCTTCTTCAAGTTAATAGTATACTACTAGTATACTATTTACTTTACTTATCAACGTCCATGCTTCTTCGAACTGAATCTACAGATTTAAAAATATCTTCATAAGGAAAATAAGTGGATACGAGCAGTACTATTTTAAATGCCCAAAAAGAAACAGGCGGTTCTCAAATCTATCCAAATACATATTTTTTTTTTTTTGGGATATGAATCATGTCATTCATCATTTTCTTATTGGACATGGTATACTTCATTAAAGTCCGCAGTACGAACATTTTAGTTCACGTAATTTACTTAAGTATGTTTGTTTTCGACTTAAACTGATTGAAACAGATTCTATTTTTAGATCAAAATATTTGTAATTGCAGTGTGACCTTATAATTTCTAGTTTGAACATCACTTACATCCTTGGACATGGAAAAATTAGATACGACCCTCATATCGGTTTTGCATGACTATGTCACCGGAAAATGGCAAACTTTGTAAGATTATAAAATATCTTAGAGATTGCAAACTCTCGATAAATTTGTCGACTGAACATTTGACGTACTTTTTTATGCATCAAAGTTTGATAATCCGTGTCGGGGAGCTCTAAGCTCCCTGTGCATAGTGTTTTTTTTTGTAAGACTCAAAAAAGTGACATTAGCTTTTTATTGAATATTTGAATATTTAAAAGAACTCCCATGTGTCAATTTTGAATACTTTATTAAAAAAAATCTTAAAGTTCTTGAGACCTTCAAGGTGAAAATATTGAATTCGTCAAAAAAAAACTGTATATAACTGAGTTTTACTTGTATTGCACATTTATGAAGCAGGTCTAGGCGCATATTTTGTTAGATTTCATTTAACCAAATATGATAACAGAACGTACAAAAAAAATATTTTACCATAATCAGTATTTTTTTTTTACTTTTTTTCTAGCTCGAAGTAGAACCTGAGTCTGGTCGATCAATGTAGATCGGTTGATAGTACCTACATTGATTGGTCGCAACATGTCAACATTTTATGTCGGTTCACAGTTTCTCGGAATGATTTCGAGAGATTATAGACTATCAAATTTCGATGCGTAAAAAAGTAATCCAAATGTTCAGTTGACAAATTTATCGAGAGTTTTCAATCTCTCAAGATGTTTCATAATCTTGCTGAGTTTGCAATTATCCGGTGACAACTATAACAAAAGCTCATTCTGGGGTGATGTTTCTCATTGTCTTGAGTTATTCATGCCTCGTTACACAGTAAAATTAACGTAACGCTCTTATTCACTCACTATACAAAGCTGTGATGATAACGTGTGTGTATGTTCCAGTACAGTAAAGGATTATTCAATAGTCGGCACTATTTCTAACTGACTTCAAAAAAGGGACATGGGATAAATTCATCTGAATATTTTTTTTACACGACTGCCTAAAAAAGTGTTGTTAGGTTTTCAGGGTTCACGTCACATACATATATGTATTATGTTTATGTTTGAGAGTTTCTTTATTCCTCCGTAACTTCTAAATGACTGCTTGGTAGATTACAAAAAGAGACCGTGCTTAGTAGATTACAAAAATATACATCAGTAGTATTCTGTACCGATTCATTCTTTGATAATTTCGTATTGTTTGTTTCAAAAGTTGCTTCCGTCTTAGTGACAAAAAAATTACATAATACTAGATAGATACAGCATGAAAGCCCTACCGGAAAATTTTAACCCAATTTAATTTTAATTTTAGCCCATCAATCAGACTGGTGATCAGACGCATCCCGAAGGAAAATTTTATCGTCTCCGCCGTTCAAGACTTACAAAAATCGAGTGAAGAGATGTACATGATGCTTGTCGTATGTGACCCCTCGAGGGCTAGCATCCAATCTTAAAGATCAAATCGTCGGTCGGTCGGTCGTCGGTGGAGAGGTCCAGCGTCTTAATGGCAATTAATTAGGTAGGTAGGATTTTGGATTCCATTCGGGGTATCTTAGACCCAGTCGACATAGTGCGATTGCGGCACTCGTGTCTAGTCGATGAAACATCTGTTAAAGTTTCTGAAGTCTCCATACACCTGCACTTCTAAGTACCTACATAAAACGCTACTAATACCGCGATTGTCGTGGCAACTTACTAAATACACACAATACCCTTTCGCTCCACCGTAGTTGATAGACAGTGTCACCGCTACCAACGGCCATTTGCCTTTAATCGCTTTTTAACTTCCGGATACGTCAAGGAGTGAGTATGGCAATGCGAATTGCCCCAAAGCAAAGAACTGTTAAGCTGTGTTTTGTGCGAACAGTCCGGGCACCCGGCCAACTACTGCAGCTGCTCCAAAGCCAGCAAACTTACTCCAATGCCAACACCCACCAACAGAGAGGAAATCCACCAGTGAGGATCTCATCTTTCCAAGTGCCTAACAATTTTATCCCACAGGGACTGGATCCGATCCAACGCAAGCTTTCCCAGCTTGGGTGGCCTTCCAATCTCCGTTCATCCTTGCGCTAATGGCTAATCCCATTCCAGCGCCATTTCCAGTGACTGTGGTTCTGCTGGCCCCAGCCTCTCACAAACCCGCGCCGTACCACAAGTTGGGACGCGGCACCTTCCTCTGCCCCAGGGCAACGACTTAGTGCCACTAAGGTTACTCTGGATAAATCCATGGCTTATGAGCTCCGGGCTTCAGTAAAATCTCGATATCATTTTGGCCTGTAGCGATGGGTACCTCTCGGTTTCGCATGACCATTTTTTTGGTAACAGATGGAGATCCTCATGGATTATATATTAGGCAAAATATACATTTATACACTAAAAGGAGATCGTGCGATAACCTTTGATGACTCTGATGGCCATCACCCTCTGCGGCTTCCGCAGAACGGTGATGGTGCTGGTCGTCAGGTCAGCCGCCCAGATCGGGGCCCCATAAAGGGCCATCGATCGCACGATCCCCACGTACAACCACCTGCAAGCGGTGCTCGGGTCCCCTAGATTGGGAAGCAGCATTGACAGCGCCCCTGCCGCGCCCAGCAACTTGGGCGCCAGCCGCCGGAAGTGGGGGCCGAAATCCCACCGGCTGTCGAGCACCAATCCCAGGTACTTCATGGTGGACTCGACAGCGATACGGCCCCCCCCAGCATTATCTACCCTCCGTCAACGTCTCCGGTGCGCCTACTGCGGGCCAGGAGAGTACTTGAAATCTCCCTTTCCGCTGCCTCCATCTGTGACAAGCGTCCCACGACGCTGCCAACCATGGAATGACTAACAGCCGGCAGTGACAGGTCGACGACAGGTCGTAGGACCAACCTATGGATGAGTCAATGGATCAACAAAAAATTTGCTGTTCCAAAACCCGACTGGGTTTCTTCAATGCCAATGGCATTTCTATAGAACGTAATGAAGTCGCCAAATTCCTCCGCGACCGTCAACTAGACATCCTACAGACAGTAGACCTTTTTAAAGTAAAATTGCCAACTATCGCTTAGTTGGCAACGATAGGTCACGTTGTCACGGTGGCCGTATAGATCTTGGCTCTACAATGTTTACCAAGGGCCAAACTTATGTCACACTTAGTCGTATCAGATTGCTAGAAGATTTGGCAGGAGGCGTTTTAGATTCACGTAATCTACAAACCACTACTTAATGTACTAAATTGCCTCAGAAATCTAAGTTGATACTTAGATTTCTTCTTAGATATGGTGTCAGTCAAAATATATAAGACGATTTAGTTTCGAAAAAGTTTCTAAATCAAAGTAATGAGCTTTTTCACACGTTCCATTTTTACCTTTTTACCCCGATTTAACGAATTTATTGTAATTAACCCCTGATTACGATAAAAATAGATTCATTTCAAATATTCCACTTATAAATAAAAAAGAAAAGCTACACCATAACACACTGGTTTAAATTTAAACGGGATTACTGTGAGGATAATATTTTTAATATAAGTTGCATTATGAGCCTTAGTTTTACGGGATGTTTTACAAATAATTATCCTGAAATATCTTACAACGCTTTTTATGATCTATTCAAATTATTTTATGATTAATTTTTTCCTATAATACTAGTTAAAATACCAATTGCTAAGAAGCCTAAATGGCTAAGTAAAGGATAAAGGTCATGCTCTAAAAGAAAACGTCACTTACTTTGGAAGTATCGACTGTCATCAAATCCAAAAGACAAATTAAAGTTTAAGAAATACGCGACAAGACTCAGAACTATTATTAAAATGACTCAAAAATCCCAAAACAACTATTATATTAATTCAGCTGCTAACAAAAGTAAAGCAATATGAAAAATTATAAATAATAGCAAGACAGTAACACCTAAAGAACAAATTAGTAACTAAACCGACAAATATAGCTCAAGCTTTTAACAACTACTTTATTGAAGATATAGAACCAACACCCAATGACTATGGTACACCTCTTAAAACACTGATATATAATAATCCAAATTCTATTTTCACGAAACCAACTAAAGACGTTGACCAAATTATAAAAATGCTCAAAAATACGAACAGTATTGGTTACGATGACATAAATGTAAAAATAATCAAAAAGGTATCGCATCTCGTTGCTCCAGTACTCAGCCACATTATAAACCGGTCCCTCGAACATGGGGTGATTCCTTCAAAATTGAAATTAACACTCATAACTCCCGTTTTCAAAACAGATGACAGAAAATATATGAAATTTTACAGGCCAATTGTATTAATACCAGTTATTGCAAAAAAAAATTGAAAAGGTTATTTGTAATAACTTATGCTATTATTTTGAAGAAAGCGACATATTTGCAAATGAGCAGTACAGATTTCGTAAAGCTTCCTCTAACCCCATATTTTTATAATTTATCAAGAAGTATTTGATGATCCACATGATCAAATGCCTAAAAATTAAAGAGAGTGCTACTTGTAGATCTAAATCTACAATTAGCACTCGCTTTATTTTTTTTTAAACTAGTAATGACAGGACTAGATAAAAAACAAGGAATAACTGTGAGTTTTATGGACATGTCAAAGGCATTTGATCATGTGGATCGTCAAATACTTCTTGATAAATTAGAAAAATATAGGGTTAAAGGAATTGCATTAAACCTTTTAAAATCATATTTAGCAAACAGATTACAAGTAACACAAATAACTAGAATAACAAACGGCACAAAGTATGAACACACATATAAGTCGATTCCCAGAATTATTCAATATGGAGTTCCCCAGGGAAGTATACTAGGGCCTCTTTTGTTCATAATCTACATTAACGATTTACCCAAATCCATAAAACAGGAACTAATACTGTTAGCAGATGATAGCACAGCTATTTTTACTAAGGACCAACAAGATGATTATGAAACAAATGTTAACAAATCTCTTTAAGATGTCATAAACTGGTTAAATGTAAACAAACTAAAAATAAATATTGAAAAGACAAGCTACATGACATTCAAAAATAAAAACTCAAAAATCAGTCCAGCCATCTTCGAGTAATCGTGGAACATAGGTACTTAAAAAAAGGTTCCGACGAAATGAGAACCTCCTCCTTTTTTGAAGTCGTTTAAAAAGTCATTACACCTAAACATATAAAAAAATAAATTTAAAACAGCGACGACGACATATTTAATTACTGGTATGTTATGAATGTGTTTAATAAAATTGAATTTTTAACCCTTGCTGAAGTCCATGGGCCCGAGCTGCCAACCGAAAAATAAAGACCTGTCTTTTTGAGATTTATTACAATTAAAAATTAATACATTCAACTAAAAGCCAACAACATGTACCGGATGAGGATTGCAGAATATTTAGTACCGTATTTAGTGACTTACAAAACGAGTTCGAAAAGTAAAGTTATAAGTACAAAACGTTTTTTTACATATTAGTTATTATATTTAAAACATCACTTTTATAAAAATTCAATGAACGACTCGCCAGCAAACATATAAACCCTGAGAGGTTTTCGTTGTATGGCAAAAACAATTGTAATATAGATTAATTATGTTGGAAATAACATTAGAAAAATAAATCAATTATATTTATTTATCCATTCTGCTATGTTTTCCGTAATTACAAAACCAAAGAAACAAAAATGGTCCCTACAGATTAAACCAGACAGATACCTATCCTAAAATATATCTTTCAAAGCAGACAAATAAAATGTTTAACTTGAATCACAGACGAAGGCGCTTTTAATTCAATTTCCTTGGAGACGCCCCTCAAGCGCCTTTCTGATTTGCAACGATTTGACGCTTGATATTATTACACAGATTCCTTATACAGCTCTTATTATGCTTTTCACAATGTTGAGTCTTATACAAATAAACATTTTGATCCCGTCAATAGTTATTTAAATAATAATATATTATTTGTTCGCAGTATTGTAAAACAAGGTGAAATTCACCATATTTCTTTTGACCTTTCACGTAAACAGTTTTATTTAAAAAAAATACAATAATTATCCAAATAACAATAATCAGACAAGTGCGAGTCAAACTCGCGCACCGAGTGTTCCGATCGAGTCTTGATTTTTTCCGAGCATACGTTATATACGGAATTTTATGAACTATGAAAGCACTCATTATTCTGATAAAAATATAGCAGGTGAAGTTGAAGGAAAAACTAATTTTTTTTTGAAAAATATGCTCCCATACATTCATGTATGGTATGGCATAAATTCAACTCTTCGGACATATGGTATAATAACTAAGTGGTTATTGTATAAGGGTAAACACGTTAATGCGTCGCGGGTTCAAATCTCACGCCATGTGATAGATTTTTAATGTTTAAAAATTAAGTGGCGACATTGATGCCGCTACAGTAATTAAAGCACAATATTATTATACTAATAAGACACAATATTTTAAGCCTGATTGTCATAGTCCACTAATTTGCTACAAAAATGAGGAAACAAACTGTTTTAATTAGACATTTATTTATTTATAGTTCATAAAATTACAACAAATTAACATTTTGTAATCATTTTTGAAACATTTTAATTCCTAACCCCTGATTTCAATAATAATATATAAATAAAAAATATTATTACATTATTATTTTCGTTTAATAATGTATCTAATACGAAAAGAACAGATTAATACTATTGTTAAAAAAAAGTCTCATCCCAGTTCTGTGTTTCTAAATCCTATACGATACACGTTACCAGCTTTCAGAACTTAATTTAAGTTGTGAATTTTATGATTCGTCCAAGGTCATACGTAACGTACGTTACATACTCTGCGTGTGTGAAAAAGCGACTAGCTATATTTTTTTGTTTTGTTCTACGCCAATTTGAATTCTGAGGTGTGCGTTCTGTGTTCATACATCTTTTACACACACAGATGCATATACGGCCTGTACCGCCCGTTCACAGCAATACAAACCTTAGCATGCTTATGCACTTTTGGCCGTTGACTGTACGTCACGGTCGATTCTTCAACTGAAAATAAAAGTTTGTAATCGTAAAATAATGTTTTTTAATATGATAATATAAAATAAAACTACAAATTCCTAATTTTCAGACTTTTTCCTATACTTGTACTGTAAGATCTATCTTTTCTACGAGTGTGTAAGTAACCAAAAACGATCGTGTTTTTACGTTATAGAAATCTAAATAATTGACACGTACGAAATAACAAGTTATGAAGGTACCTTAATAAACAAAGCGGTGAGTGAATTTGGTGATTTTTTCGGAGAGTAGCTGTTAGAATGAGATGCGAAACGCCAACTTTAAGGTCGATTTAATCGACTGAATATAACCTCAGCACGATACGATTGATTAATATCATTATATCATAATAATCATCATAATAATATTGTTTATGTATAAAGTAGGGCTAAAATATCTTACAATTTTTAAAGAACACCGTTGCTTATTTGGCTGCAAAGGATCTTAGTACAAAAGTGCTTCATCTCGAAACAGTTTCGGATTTTTCAAATGACGCGTTTCTAGCCGCACTCCGAAGGTTTGCTGGTCGCCGTGGTAGAGTTAGCATTATTCACTCTATTTGTTGAACCAATTTTTTGAAAACAGATGTAGCATACGGAATAAAAATTAAATTTAAGTGAAATTAGGGTGTCATTGTTTGTGTAAATGTAATATTTCTGCATAAATACATAGGTATTATTGTTTTCCTGTAAAAATATCAAGGAAAACACAGTTTTTGGTACCAGCTGACACTGGTAACTTAAAACTGCCAGCCGTCGTTTGAACTATGGAACTAAACGGGGAAGTATTGTTTACTTTTATTTTATAATAGCACACATTCGTCAGTTTATCTCAGTAGTAGGACTCTGCATTGAGACTATATCGCTTTGTTTACATCGTATAAAACTTAAGATTCCTTATTTCTGTTAATTTAGTCCGATATTTTTTAATTATTTACAATAAAAATAAATAACGCTTTTGATCGTTATTTTGCAAAGTCATTGTTAAAGTATTAAATCTTCAAATTATATTTTAATCTAGGCATCCTACCCACATTAAGAAATGCATTATTTAAAGGGATGCAAATAAATTTTATGATATTTTATTTTTAGTAGAACTAAAGGAATTCAATACAATTTATGAAAAGAAGACTAATAATACTTTCCCTAAGTTTATATTCAGTGACCGGGCGACTAAAGGTATTAGGATAAGTATGGAAAGACTGTATGAGTTATATGGCCTTAAGGTAGTTGCCTCAATAACCTTGAGCATATGGGCGAAGTTTAACGCACACATTCATATCTACACCGCACATACGAACATTTCCGTAACGCACGCGCTACCTCTAAACTATTATAACATTACGCAGGGACGCAGACAAGCGCGCCTAGCCGGCATTTTCAGAGATGTATGTATTAAGCTAACCAGTAGCGTGAAACAGGGTGGCCTGACTTCCCAGGTGCTGTTTAACCTATATGTCAACGACCTGATCAAGTAACTGAGCAGCACCAGAGTCGGATGCCATACTGGCGGCGAATGTTTAAATAACCTCATTTATGCAGAGGTCATAGTTCTGCCCCTAGGTCAACGGCCTCAGAAAACTCATTTCCTTTTGTGACAATTATGCAGCTTGACACCAACAAACCAATAATGTTAAAAACACAGAATTAATGATTTTTAAACATGGCAATGGCCCTGATAAGGTCTTACCAATTACTTTGTGTGGCTCAGACTTAAAAATAGTAAATTTAAAATTTATCTCGGACACATCATAACGGAAAACTTAAAAGATGACGATGACTTGGATAGGCAAGGATTGCATGTAGAAGTAACATGTTAAATAGACGTTTCTATCATTGCTCGAAGCAAGTAAAAATAACTATGTTCCAAGTTTACTGTCAGTCGTTCTACACCAGTCAACTTTGAAGAGTGCATACAACACTCTTCGTGTACAATATAATGACGCGTTTTTGGTCATGCTAACCTGGTGGTGTAGTGCGACTGAGATATTTGCTGTGTACAGAGTTACCGACTTCTATGCGCTCATGGAAAAGCTCAGGGCGTCGTTCTTGTCGCGTGGTGGCGAGTAAAAATGTTTTTGTAAAAGATGTGTTTTATGCGGTGCATCTATTAAGGGAGACAAAATAAATGTACTCACCAATGTTACGATTATTTTGACTTCTTTGGTGTGATATGGAGGGTTGCATGTTCTACCGCTACTTTTATTTATTTTTTACTGTTTAAAATGTTGTTTGTTTGTTTTAGTATAAGTTTTGTTTTTAGTATAGGTTTTCAATTTTAATTTAATGGGTGCCAACGGCTGAAATAAACGATTATTATTTTGGGTTAATGTGTAGTTTTCTTAGCTCTACGCTAGTTTTAAGCTACATTAACGGGCCAAGCCAAGTCAAAGTAGCGTGGAAAAGGAATGAATGTTATGAGGAGAAAATTCAGTTTCTTCGATTTGCATAGACTTTCGGTTTTTGGAGGGTTGTTGAATTGAGTCTTTCATGTCTATTAGTTTAAGGTTATGTTGGAGGTAATTAGGTAGTAGAGACAATAATGAGCACTACGTACACTTTCTCTTGTCTCCAAATTCTGGTCACTTCTTTTTTCAGTTCAGCATATTTACTAATTTTCTCACCTGTTGTTTTTTTGCAAATTATGTGTATTAGGAACTGCAGTATCGATTAAGTAAGTGACTTTATTAACTTAATCTTGGAGAGTTATATCTGGTTTATTATAGTGAATGGTCCTGTCAGATAGTATGGCTCGGTCGTAATAGTTTGTGGGTGGTATTTTCTAAAACTGTTTGTGGTGCATACTTGTAACATGGTGTATTTGTATCCTGTATGAGCTTATGTTTGAGTGCTAGGTTTTGATGAATGACGTTAGCTACTTGCTCATGTCTATGTATATAATGTCTTTGTGAGAGTGTTGTGCCCCTGTTATGTGTTGAATTGTCTCTGGCTGACTGTGACATTTGCGGCATTTATCATTCGTTATAGTGGGGTCTTTTATAATATCATTCATTATAACCAGTAAAAACTACACAGTCTGTAGTTTTTAGTGTTTATAATCTGGTCCTGTATTGTAATAAGAAATCTCTCCGTTTCTGGAAACAAAGTACCTTTTTTCAGCCATTAATTTGATGCTATTGTGTCAATGTGAGATTTTTCTAAACCATGCGGGTGGCAACCGTGCAACACTTTCTTTTTCCAGTCTTCTAAATTTTGTTTCTGTGGTTTTTCATTGTTAGTATGTGGTGGATCTATTTTATCGTTAAGGTATTAAATGTCGTTAATAACAATGGCTTTGTGAATGTTATTTGTGTTTGCCAGAGGTGATGGACGTCAATTAGGCCTCTCCCTCCGTGTTGCCGTTTAATTGACAGTCTTTCTATAGCAGATTTAGGATGTAAGTTATTATTTTTGTGTGTAGTGAGCGCGGTGCGTGTGAACTACACGCACCGCGCTCACTAAAAATAATAACTTATTTGCTGGATGACAGTTTTAGACCATTTGATTACTCCATATGAATATGTTAATATTGGGAACGCAAAGGTATTCAATACCTTTATTAAGTGTTTTCCGGATAGTTGACTTTTATATACCGCGATCACTCTTCTCTTGTATTCTGTGTTAAATGTGTATTTTATTGATGTACCTATGATATATTCCTTTGAGTTGCCTATACCTTAAATATTTATAAAAATCCGCTGATTCCATAGCTGTAATTGTATCGGTGTTCTTTATTGGATAGTCACCCGGTTTTAATTTGCCTCTTATTATATGAACTATTTTGCATTTATCTAAACCAAATTGCATGTTGATGTCTTTACTAAATTTCGTCGTGGTATCTTTTAAATGTTTCGTATCTCTTTCGGACTTTGCGTATAGTTTTATGTGGTCTATGCAAATGTCTACCAACGATTGTTAAAGTTAGAATAGACTTTATTCCATAAATACTTACCTAACTATATACACTAGAAATAAAAATAAAATCTCCTAACTAAATAAACCCAAAAAAAAATGGCGTCAAAAAATTCATCCGCATCGCTGTCGACTGGAAGTGTACCCAAAAGACTGGCGGCATTGCCACGTTGTATGGCAATGCTTATTCTTTGACCAAGGTAAGGGCCAGCCCTTGGGTGGTTTGAAGTGTTAACTAAGCACCTTGAGAGATCTTTAAATAAGTTATGTACACTCGGACCCCAAGACCCGAGAGTTTCAACCCCAAACGGCTCGAAAATATAACTACCAACAAGTTTATTATATTTCCGCCGCTTGAGGTTCTCTGCAGCCAAAGCGGCAGCGCCAGCACAGCACGAAGAGCTAGGAAGATGGGATGGCGCAAGAGTATCGACACAAGTAGCGTCCCACACTAATGGCCTACCCATCTTCCATGGAAATAACGACATGCCGTCCGGTCTCTTGCCATCGTCGCGTGCCAGGCCATTGGGTTCTAACACAGCCGGAACACCGACGGTGACAAGAGCTCGTCGGATGATGTCGTTAAGATTCGCGTGCCGCTCAATGCGACCTGCGCTACGGCTGCATGACAGGCCGTGGTGTCCGAGGCTGTTGACAACTTCGCCACAGTGGCAGCGATGAGGAGAACAACAAGGAGCGCCAAGACGCAGGCAGGCAGCGAGGCGGAAAGTAGTATCGTCGAACATGGTGCCAATGTTCGACGACGGTAGTGCGTGAAGCCAGAGACCCGACTCCCAGTCACCCACAGCCAGCAGGCGCGCACGCTCTGCAGTAGTAGTTGATGTGGCAATAAGTTTTTCCTGAACTTGCCTGCAGAGCGGCTCGTCTCACCGTCTTTGGGATGAAGGGTAGTCGGGCGGATTTGAATTCGGGCAAGCGAGTCTCCAGGCCTCCACAGCCTCGGTGAAGTACGGCACATCAAAACCAATCAGTGTAGAAACTAGAATATTCCTGATTAATTTATCAGTCAAAAAGTCAAAGCATTTATTTCAAATAAACCATTATCAGGTACTTTTGAATTGTCAAAGTCAGTCCGTCAAAAACATGAAGCTATTTGCACGTTCGCAAGCGTAGATCTCTATGGAGAAGAACGTGCAAGAAACTCCACGGACACTCTTTTAAATAATTTTATGTTTACAAAAATCCTGGTTACATAAACTTTGTTGCTTCTATATATGAGAACAATGTAAAGAAAGAAAAAAAAACAATTTATAGTATGAAATATTAAAATGAGGCAGTGGCAACCAAGAGATGACCAGTCTATTGAGGCTTGTTGATTCAATTAACAAGAATTCTCCACTTTGTTTTAATCTTTATTTAGAAAGAACAACTTGCACATGTACAGATTAAAGATATATCGATAGATGAGAAAAGACAAGTAGCGACACCAAGTGGCAACTATTGTAAACTCAAAATATTAATAATGAAACAAGAAGCACAGGCAAACCTATTATACAGCCACTTACATAAATAAAATTTAACTCTAATACTCCTACTAAATTTTATATAACAAGACTGCCTGTGCGTTAATAAAGACTTAAATTAATTTTCATTGAACAGTATTTCATCCCTTAAATGCTCAAATTTAACAGTAGGCAGAGCTTTTGTTAAAATATCAGCTAATTGTTCAGAACTTTGCACATATTGAATATCAATTAACTTTTGCTGTACTTTCTCTCTTATAAAATTAAATTTCACATCAATATGTTTGGTTTTCTTGTGATACACAGGATTATTGATTAATTTAATAGCACTCTGGTTATCAATACACAAACGAGTACAGTCCTGATTGATTTCAATCTCTTTGAAAAACTGTCTTAACCACAATAAATTCTTGGCAGCTTCACATCCTGCCATGAATTCAGCCTCAGTCGTTGATAAGGCAATACAAGATTGTTTTTGACTTGCCCAAGATATAGGGCCACCATTTAACATAAAAATATAACCAGTAGTTGATTTTCTTGTATCCAAATCCCCAGCAAAGTCTGAGTCTGAATACCCAATCAAATTTTCATGACCTTGGTATTTTATACACATATCTTTTGTTTTAATAAGATATCGAATAATCCTCTTGAGCTGAGTTATATGATGCAGACTTGGGTTATTAATATATCTACTTAATAAATTGACACCGAAAGCAATATCTGGCCTAGTTGCCATAGATAAAAACAATAATGACCCTATGGCCTCTCTATAAGGAAAATTAGTCTGCATCTTATCCACATTTTTAGTAATTTGAACATTTACATCAACAGGTGTATAACATGGGTGAGCTGTACTCAAATTGAATTTATTTATAATTTGCTCAATATATTGTCTTTGACCGATACATATAGAATTTTTAGTTTTAATAATTTCTAAACCAACGAACCGGTTTAACTCTAACTCTTTTACATCAAATCCTTGTTTCAAATAACTGATAATATAGTCCAAAACTTTTTTTGACTGAGACATTATCAAGGCATCATCTACATATAAGATCAACAAAGCTTTATAACCATGAAATTTACCTACAAAAACACAGTTGTCAGCTTGTGACTGTGTAAAACCAAACTTTACCAGAAAATCAGTAAATTTTCTGTTCCAGCAACGAGATGCTTGTTTTAATCCGTAAAGGGATTTGTTTAGTTTACATACTTTATTTGCAGGTGCTTTAACTCCATCTGGGATTTCCATGTATATATCCTCCTCCAGTTCTCCATATAAGAAAGCTGTTTTGACATCTAGCTGTGTTATTTCCCAGTTATAATCTGCTGAAACTGACAACAATATTCTTATTGATTCATATCTTGTAGTAGGAGAAAATATTTCAGTATAGTCTATTCCTTCCACTTGAGTGAAACCACGGGCACACAGTCTGGCTTTATATCTATCAACTTCACCATTCTGTTTTCTTTTAATGTTAAAAACCCATTTTGAGGTTATAGTTCTCTGATTTTGTTTTTCAACATAACTCCATGTATTGTTAAAATTATGAGCTTCCAATTCTTCATTTATAGCCTCTAGCCACAATTTGCTCTCCTTACTATTTACCGCTTCATCATAAGTCACTGGCACATTCAATTCCATTAAATTTGCCTCAAATGTTCTATGACTGCGTGTTCGAATAGTGACATTTGAATCAAATGTATCAGAAGAATGATTTTCTGTTGATGGTTCATACGTCTCATCTTGTTCATCAATAGCAGTATATGTACTGTTATCACTATAATCTGAAGTAATATCCTCATTACTCTCACCCCTCTCTGTGTTGCCTGTTTCCTCTTCATTATCCTCATCATAAATCAAAATTTGAGTTTCATTTCTTCTTACTTCAAGACCTTTTAGTTCATTGAAAATAACATTCCTGGACACTGTTATTCTTCTTGTGTTTGGATCATACATTTTATAGTTAGTGTTATCATAGCCTACCAGCATCATTTTGCAGCTTTTAGAATCAAGCTTATTCCTCAATTGACCAGGAACGTGAACAAATCCTTCACACCCAAAAACGCGAATATGATCCAGGCTAGGTTTTATACCACACCATATCTCCATGGGTGTAACATTAGGTGTCTGGCTAGAAGACATGCGGTTTAACAAATAAACAGCACAGTTGACTGCTTCTGCCCATAAGTTGAGTGGTACACTACGGGCATAAAGCATGGATCGAGCGCTTTCCATTATTGTCCTGATTTCCCTCTCCGCACGGTCGTTTTGCTCGGGAGTGTATGGAGCCGTGAGTTCATGAAGAATACCCTCACTTTCTAGGTATTCCTTGAAAACTTTGCTTGTATATTCTCCACCATTATCAGTGTGTAAAATACGCACACCATGTGAAAAAAGGTTCTTTATTTTTGAGTTATATTTTTTAAAATAGTCCAGCACATCACATTTGTTCTTCAAAAAATACACATATCTAAAACTTGTTGCAGCATCTTTGAAAATAACAAAATATTTCATACCTTGCACTGATGGTACATTGATAGGACCACAAACATCACTGTAAACAATATCACCTGGCTGTGGTGATTGTCGTGATGATTTCTGGAATGGTCGACGAGCATGCTTACCATAAGCACAACCCTCACACACAAACTTTTCACAGTCTGATAGGTCCACACCAGTAATTACATTATTTTTGCACATTTTCTGAATTTCTTTGACATTTAAGTGTCCCAATCGTTCATGCCATGTTTTAAGGTCCAATTTTTGCACAACATTACATACTGGATTTTGAACTGTTTTTACTTTTAACTTATATAGATTGTTACTTTGTAAAAATGCGCACATCACTATATCATTGTCCTTGTAAATCAAAGCTTCAGTATGTTTCTTCATAATACTATAACCTTGCCGAGAAACTACTCCTTCTGAAAACAGGTTTCTTCTTAGTTTAGGTACATAAAGCACATTTTTAAGAATGCTTTTCTCTCACTGCCCATTGACACACTTATTAATCAAAACATTTCCTTGTCCAAGAACTTCTATGTCTTCTTGGTTTCCTAATTTCAGTGTGGGTCCTTTATATTCATATAGTTCTACAAAATTTTCACGTTTGTAAGACATGTGAGCTGAGGCACCGCTGTCTAATATCCAACTGGTTTCTTCATGATCATCGTGCCATTCATGGCTATCTATATTGAAGGCTAACATGTTTTTTTCTTCTTGATTTTGTTTAGTAGCACGACAATCTTTTGCATAATGGCCTCGTCTTCCACATTTATAACAAACGAAACGATGATTAACTGTTTCTTTGAATTCTTTCTTTGCTTCTGTAGTTTTAAAATTTCTCTTCTTTTCATTTTGTTTTGCTACAACTAACGCTGTCTCATTTTCTTCTTCTACACCGAAACTAGCCTCTTCGTCTAATAGCCGAGCTGTTAGATTGATCACAGTTTGTTTACTTGCATCAAGTGACATCCAAGCCTGACGGAGAGATCTATACTTGAGAGGCAGCGTGCTCAATATTTTTGTTATTATCGCAGTATCACTGATGTCTTCTCCATTTTCTTTTAATTGCTTAGCCATGCTCTCAATTTTAGCTATATGCTGAGCCATACTATCACTTGGTGACATTTTATATTGATAAAAACGCTCATGTAGAATCATTTTATTCATCTCCGATTTTTGTTCATAGATAGATTCGAGTTTAGTCATCACCTCGAGAGCGGTTTCACAATTCTCGATGAGTGCTACTTGTTTCAAATCCATTGCAGATGTTATTATAAACATTGCCATGCCATCATTTTTATTCCATTCACAAGTGTTCGTTTCAGGTATGGGCTGGTTTATGTCCAAACCTTTGGCACGCAGCGCACATTTTATTTGGAATTTCCATTGTTTGAAGTTGCTTCCGTCGAACTTATCGAGGTTCATCGTTTTTCCAAACTCCATTTTTAGGTTACGTATGACCTGGCACAATGCGCTCTTGATAAACCGCGCTAAACACTTTCTGTACTGTATTCTCTTTTCTGCTCTTTGTTAATTACTCGAAACGCCTGGGCCCATAACCTATTGAGGCTTGTTGATTCAATTAACAAGAATTCTCCACTTTGTTTTAATCTTTATTTAGAAAGAACAACTTGCACATGTACAGATTAAAGATATATCGATAGATGAGAAAAGACAAGTAGCGACACCAAGTGGCAACTATTGTAAACTCAAAATATTAATAATGAAACAAGAAGCACAGGCAAACCTATACAGCCACTTACATAAATAAAATTTAACTCTAATACAGTCTCCACTGACGGCGCCCGTTCACGAACATGACGCGTGCATCAGCACCATTCAGCTCAACCATTTTGAAGGGAACTGAATGATCAGTGCCGTACACCGAGGATATAAATGTGAATTTAAATGTGACATTACAGTTTCTTCTGTGGGGGTAAGGGAATACCCGGCCTGGCAACGGTGTAGTAGGCGGGGCAGGGGGTTCAGAGCGAAACAAAACCATAAATTTTTCGAGTAGGGATAGTATTGTGACGATAATTTAACTGAAGTCTATTTTTCCAATGGGACATGATATTCTAAAAATTTTGAGTTTGTTTTATAGATATGTAATATTTAGATAAGATAAGCGGAATACCATCAGATGATTTTTTATTGTCCATGTATGTGCAGTGTAGGTTTTATACTTTTTGTGGCTGTATGTTTATGGATTACTGAATCTATAACTAGTTATTCCTTCCACTCCATGTGACCCCGTCTGCATACATATATCATAACATAATACCAGAGGAGCAACAGGGGTCTTTTGCTCCTCTGGTATTATGTTATGATGTGTTCTATGTGTTTTTTTATTTTTTGTAGTGACTGCTGACGTTAAGATCTTGTATATGGTGGGTAGGCATATAATTGGTCTGTATTGAGACGGTTCTGGGGAATATTAGCTTTTTGGTTATTCCTGTAGCATTATTGTTATTATTATTCTCTTTATTCATTTACCTTACATACTAATATACATTTTTAAATATTTCTTTAAAAACACACACATTAAAAAGATATATATATATATATGTATATAAAAAGATGTGCTGCTGTCTCATCCTGCTCCATGCAAGCTTTGCAGAGTGGGCTGTCAGTGACTCCTGCAACATAGAGGTGTTTATTAAAAGACCCATGACCAGTTGTGACGGCTGTGACAGACCGCAACTGTTTAGTCAGTCTTAGGGCTTTTTTTGTGAAACGGTTAGCAATAGAGGGAAGTGCCTCTTTGGCTTTGCCATACTCGAATCCCTCCTGGCGAGTTCGTCCGCTGCATCGTTACCTCGGGATTCGCTATGTCTCTTGATCCATTGAATGGTCACTTTGTTGTATTTACCGACCTGATTAAGACATTGGTGACACTCGAGATGGCTTTAGCTAGGAAAATGCCCATGCTCTCAGCTTGAAACACTGTGTTATGGACCCCTAATGTTGTGGCGATGTGAATGTTGAGACCCTCTGAGAAGATTCCCGCAAGGCCTTCCCTAATATATTTTTTTAGTGTAGCGAAAGAAAGGAGATCATTGGATTTCGCCACATAATACGTATAAGTAATTTTAAATTCGTAAAAAAATAAAAATATACATAAATTCGTTAAAAAATCTCATGATAACAATTTTAAGAGATGAAGATCGACGGGTAATTGAAGTTGGACATAGATACACTTAGGCGCGGATAAAAAACCGTATAGATTCTTAGGTGTAATCTAGCTTCACTTCAAAACTGAAAGTGGTTGCAACCCTAAAAAAAATAGTATAAAGAGCATGTCCACTTAAATAGCACTTAAAGACACGGCACTAGGTGATATCGCAACTCCCTAGACACAAGTATGTATATATAAAATCTTATCGTATCATCAGAAGGAAAATACGAAATTTAGTAACGTGAAACCAAAAAAAACCTAAGACAAAAGGACAAAAATACCCTGTACAACATCAACATGTAACACAGTAGAATCACTGAGATTACTTCAATATTTAGTGGGAAATTTGGAAAATAAGTCTCAAAAGCCACAATTTTCAATAGAAGATTTTCCATTACATAGAAAGATTCAAAATTTCAAATAACTCTTAAAAAATAATCTTTGATCCAGACAAACAAGGTCTAAAATAATTTTGCGAGAAAGATTGTTAACAAAATATAATTCGGCATTTGTAATGCTGCATTAAATACCCAAACAATAAATTATGAACCGTTTATCATTAATAGAGATCGTAAAGGATCACGATAGAAGTCGATTCTTTATGTCTATATTTCTGTTTTTGATATTTAAGAAAGTTAATAAATATTTGTGGGTCAATGGCCGTTATTGCAAATTTATCTGACACCTACCATAATAAAGATTGATGTTTGCTAAAGATCTTTTCAAATGAAGACAAGATCGTAGTAGATGAAAATAACTAAAAAGCCAGTGACTATGATATTTGCGTTGCTTTGTAATCGCTCATCCTAGCAGTCGGGAAGAGGGCACGTCCCGAGAGTTTTGTCAACACGCTAAGCCTCTTTGCCAGTCGTCACAATAGTAACTACCAATATAAAACCCTCAAGACCCTCTCGAACTAAATGTTTTTTTTTTATGCTTAATAGAAACTGGGTACTAAAATAGCCAAACACATAAATCGTGTCGTATTTTCGCATCTATTTTAGAGTGAAAAAAATGTAGACACAATGTTGATGAGCTCAAATAAAAAGTAAATCTAGTAATTATCTCTATATTGTTGAACCACAGCACAACTTTACTCCAGACCTCGCCACAAATGGTGTTGATGTGGTGTTCGATCAGTGTAATCAATAATTACTTATTTATGTATGCACTAGTTTTAAATTAGTATAGGTAACAGATCTTACAAGATTCCACGAGAAAATTACTAGATGATCCTAGCCTTGTAGATGTATGTTTGATTTTAACTCCATGGAAAATTGTTTCTATTAAACATCTTAAGTGTTCTTAAAACTATTTGCAAAAGTTCAGGTTAGGTCATAACACTTATAATCTTGTGAAATGATTTTTGATAACGGTAGACGGCAGAAGTTATATATTTTTTTTGACAAAAAGATGCTCAAGATTTACCTAAGTACTACAAAACATACAAGAATTATTAGCCGATGATATTTACACGTATTCCACCGCCTGTTGATACAGTCTTATACATTCCATGCTGACAAAGGCGATATAGAAGAAGGAAACAAACGGACAAACGTGGTATCCTCGATTTACTGCATACTTCTTGATAACCACCAATCAAAGTTCAATCCAGGAAAGTTTCGCGTTATCTTTGAGCAAGCGGCGATACACGTGAATTGATTTCCAAGCACTGAAATAGTTCATACACTTTTAACAATGCTTGTGGCGCAAAACTATGCAACTAAAGTTTATAATAAATTGAGGTGTTTCTTAACCCTTTAACAGGCATAATAATTTGGAAACAGAAAAAATATGCTAAGAATCGTCATAATTTGGTAGGCATTATGGATAAAACATTATTTTTTTATCCTAAATGAACATTTAATGAACGATTGATATGTCTTGAAAATACCATTTTAATACAATAGAATAACTAATCGTAATGTTATCATCGATTTATGAACTGTGAAATATGGTGGTAAAAATATTCCCTCTGCCTTAGAAAGGGTGGGGCAGCTGTTGCTCCACATACTAAAGAATCGCAGACCATCCTTAGAAGAACAGTTTCAGTTGGTCAACAATCATAATTTTCAAAGACTACGATTGACAAGTTATTATAACGCAATTAATACAGTCGAAGGATGGCACGACGGTATCAGAGAAAAAGTCAATATAAATCAAGCTTGTACTAATGTACTATTTTCTTTTCATAACTGCAAGAGGCTAACTTTATAGATATTATTAGCTTTATTAGCTCTTCAAAAATTTCCGCAGCTATTTCATTACTCAAAAACTTCCGAACGAGTTTTCATACGGTTTTCACCAATTGATGAAGTGATTCATGAAAAAGTTTTAGGTGTATACTTCTTTCGTTTTCATAACAGTTTTTTCTTAAACTAAGTATCTGAAGTACATTATGATGACGATTGTTGAAATAAGAACACTATCCAATAATACGAACATGGAGTTTTTGTAGTACTTTTTATTTTTGGCGGGTTATCGGACAACGCCGATCGGTGTAATAGTCGTGCGTAACACCAGAAAAAAAAACGAGTGAGTATAGTAGTCGCATGCGATGTGTAAAATCTGACGTCTCACCTTGGTAAAAAGCAGCATTTACATTAAAAGTACCAACTCGACAACTGCGCGCGCTCATTGGTCAAATCGAATAGGCCTGACATGCACTTGGCCGGTTTTTTTTTATGTGTAGCATCTTTCCTCTCGCTTTTCTTCAATCTATGGGAGTTCTTTCGTGAAATGGGACGGTAGTGTGTAACAAAAAGCCGAAGAAGCGAGCGTTATTTGATTTTACCAATGAGCGCGCCCAAAGAATCGTACCTATATTTAACTAAAAGGATCAATGCATTTAATTTTTTACTTTCTAAAGTTTTTTTGTCGGGGTTTTTTTATATTTTAAATTTAATTTCTCTTCTAAAAGTGACCCCATACTTAAAATGTATTATTTAAGTACCGTTCCCGTGTTTGGGTCACGGAAGTTCATATACCTACCTATAGGTACTAAATTTCTACAGAAACGGTTCAGTAGATTCGGAGCAAATTGGCTGTGTCGAACAGATCCGTTTTTCAAACGGACGGGACGTTGGGAACCCTAAAACTGGTTTGTAAAGTTCGTTTTTATCTGACCCATATTGTTTCACAACTGTTTTTCCTATAGTCGTATAAAAAATGAGACTAGGGAGAAAAACATGTGTTACGTACGTATCTAAAAAAAAAACGCCATTCTCTTCTGGAGTCGTAAGCAAAAATGCCAGCAAGGCGCGCAGTCTGCGTCCCTGCGTAATCTTTGATAATAGTTTTGAGATGCCGCGTGCGGTACGATTCGTGTGTGCGGTGCAGATATGATGAAAGTTTCCGTTTAGCTCGGCCCAGAAGCTCAAGGTTATTGACGTAACTATACACCTTAACATAAATATAGAAGAGCCGTGGAGACGTCAACCCCCCCTGTCTCACACCGCACTCTAACCCACATGACTCAGAACGTTCCGGCTCACTATATAGAGTTTAGAGGATTAGTGAAAAACACTGAAAGGAGTCTCGAGCCCGATTTTGACGAAAACTAAAACTGTATCAATCGATTTTTGAAATATCGGTATTCCTAGCCAGAAAGCGGTTTATATTGAAAAAAAAATAACACCCTGTTTTATGACACCATCTGAAAGTGTCGCTATTAAGGATTTAATTTTAGGAAGTAATTACAGAAGCAAACTATAGGAAAGCGCTCATTTTGAACAAAATACTTTTTTAATTAAAAAATATAAATATCCTCATAGTTTCGTATTTGGCCGTCCACCACGCTCGCTTTAAATATTCACCTTGTATTTGCAGTAAGTAAAATAATTGAGTAAATATTATTATTTGCATTGCAATAGGTCGAAACTAAGAACTTAAACATTTTAAAGTAGGGTAAGTCGGTCAAGTAGAAGATAGAATATAATTCCTGCTAAGATACGGAACCCAAAATGAGCGAGTCTTATTCGCATTTTTCCGGTTATTTCTTATTGACCCTGTGTTTTCAGCCCTTGGGTAAGTTTGCTGCAGTTTCACAGTGTCGTCATCATTCATATCATCATCATGGTGGTTAGAATGAAAAAAAGTTATTCTCAACCATTATCTCAACACATTAGCTAAGCATATTATTTAGACTTCATTTTATCCGAGTAATCAATCAGAGGCAAACCATTGGCATACCTTTAACCATTGGCATACCTTTATGAGAAAAACAAAAGGTAACACAAAGAAATAAAGTGGACATAGGACGACTTATCAATAGCAAAAAAAAGCAATCGAAAGAACGAAAACAGCAAGACCGAGCAGCTCCAACTCTAGAAGAAACTAAAATGTGAATTAAAATAAAAGCAACCAAAATTGTGCTTGCATAAAGTTTAGTTGGGCCATTAGACGTTCAACCCAAGTGTTGAATGGATTTCTCGCTGATGCACCCTACATCGTGCGATACACATACAGGTGCATGTTTATGTAGGGGTGAGAACTGCACGCATGCGCCCTACTGGGGTGAGAGCGCTGCGCGCACTAGGGTCGAACATGCGCAGAGCGAGCTTCTTCCCTCGTACTCGGTCGATACAGTTGCGGGGGCCAGTCGCGCATGCGGCATTCTCTCGACCCAACAATCAGGTGTAAAGCGACATGGCTGATAGCGAATTTGAAGAATTTCGCCGTGTTTTCGATAGATTACCACAACACATAAAGGCTCCAACGCCATTTTACTCGTAAGTACACCTTTTCACATATTTTCCATACCCGTTTATAACGGCCCTCTTAAGATATAGTGTTCTATTCCAACTAATTTGTCACGTGAGTTCGGAATAAAGACTTGCGTCTCCATATATTAGTTAACAATCAAACTTAAACAAAATCAAGAGAAATGTGGAATATTCGATTTAAACATATTATAATTTATCATTTCAGATTAGTGCCAAATGTGGGATTGGATGATGATTCACCATCATCAAAGAGCGAGTGTTCGCCGGAGGAAGACACCAAAGAGGACATACATGCATGTATGGTGGATGGTAATACATCCACTACAACAGTAAAGGATGACGTCATATCACCACCATCTCAACCAGACATAACTGAAACGCAGCGGAGCCCACAGCATTACTCGTTCACTAACGGCGAACGCAAAAGGAGAAAGCTGCCAGAGATTCCAAAGAACAGGAAATGTAAGTAGTTTCTTTTAAATCACCGTAACACTATTATTCTCATAATTTCTTTGTGGATAGGGAAAGGTCATAAGTTCATTTATATAGGCTCGCGTCGTACTCGCATGTTGCATCAACTGCAAAAGCGCTTTGCAATTGTCTTATGTATTTGTTGTATGTTATTACTGCTAGCATAATCATGTATTTTAAGACGCCCAAGTAGATGAAAAAATTGGTCTTTGACTAACGATCTGTGTGCGCAATATGGAGCCCTAACAATATGCCAAATTCAAATTCCTAAGTTAAAAGTTACGACAGTTATAAGAACCTCTATAACAGACGGACGAAATGTAATCTTTTTCTTTATACTATCGGAATCCTAGAAATGAAGTCAGTTAGCAATTTATACTATAAATAGAAGTTAATACAATTATAGCTTCAAAAACGTTCAAAATCGAAAGTCCAAGTTAAAGTCAATCGTTTATCTCCTTAAATGTGAAATAACTCCGCTCTCATACATTATCAACACACTCGAGAAGGGATCATAATGCTATTTATAAGTTTACTTTGCAGTGTAGGTAATTAGGACGCAATAATTTTGTTTTGCACACGAGTGCGGGCCACGAGTGGAAAAGTGGATGTAAGTGCCTCTGACATCGCCGTTTTTCTTTTCTTTAATAATACCTATATCAGATTTGATCCCATAGTAAAATATGATTTAATCATGAACTTTTACTAATACTTTTAATATATTAATTCACTTGATCTAGAGCCTCTCATAAAATAGTCTATACTAAGCAAGAATGTACTTTTTAAAGTTTTGCGAATATTTAAAATGCGGTAATAAATGGAATATCATAAATAAACAATTTTTTTTTGTGTTTGCAGTAGACCCGTTATATCTGTTGTTAAAAACTATTACATACCAAATAATTAGTCCACATAAAAGTTTGTTTTTAATAAATTAATTGAAAATGTGTCATTTGGTTTGCTGTTTTTTTAGGTCATATGGCCTCTACTATTTAGGCAAGTCAATTAGCTTTGAAGCTTGCAAAAATTCTCTGATTTTTTTTATTGTTTCGTCTTGATCTTAGCTCTTCTAATATAATATACATGCTTTTGCCCGCGAATTCGTACGCGCATATCCCGTTTTTCCCCGTTCCCGTAGGAATTTCGGGAAATCCCCTCCCCGAGGAACATGCCAAATTTCAGTTTTCTACGACCAGTAGTTACGGCTGTGCGTTGTCTGTGAGTTACTCAGTCACTTAGTAACGGAAGAGTTTTATATGTATTGATAAAATTAGATATTTTTTGTGTTTTTCAATTAAAGCTAGGAAAATAAAGCTATTTTTTTTTTATATTTACAGTAAAGGTAAAACTAATTTATTTTGCCGTAATTGTAAATTTAAGGAATTTCGTTATAAAAATAAATACGATATTTTGAAAAAATGATTACGTGTGTATATTTTTTTATTTACAGACATTGTCTATAAATGAAAATTAAAACCAAATTAATTCAGTTATATATTTTTACGAATCGCAGTCGCAAATAACATTGAAATAAATAACAAACGCTAACAAATAATATTAAAATTTTGTTGGTTAGCAAATAAGAATATTTAATTAAGTAATTTTATGAAAAGAAAATAGTTTTTAGGTTGAAGTACGAAATAAAAATAACATTAAAACAGTGGAATAGTGTTGCACGGATTGAAAATGTGTAATCTACTGACCCACTAGTAAAACTCGATCTCTTATAGAAATGCTGATAACAAACATAATGTATTATTTTTTATTGAAATTAAATGTTTTACTTAACAAAAATGAACATGCGGCGGTTAACTTTTTGCGGATACATTTTAACACACTCCTACACGTAAATGGCAAAAAACAGAGTTAAGAATTATTGCAAAGTTAGCTTAATTTGACTGGACCAATAAAACTGTTGGTAAATATTATACCTATTAATCGTTTACATCAAGGGTCGAAACAAAAATGTTGTTTTACGAATCTGAGCATTTGACTTAGTCTTCAGCTATAGTTGCTGCAATCCTACGTTGAGTGTTGTTTCAGTCGTCAAATTGCACACTTGCATCGAAATGTACTATTAATCATAATTTTAAAGCTGATTTACCAAATCATATTTTTATTTTGCAGCGCAGCACTGCGTGACTATGGTCTATTTATTTATGTGTTGACGTACGTTCGTTTGTCTTAAGTTTATATCCAGATTTATCTGACCTGCTTCTGGTCTAGATGTAGTTTTTTTTCATTCGTTGTTGACTTATTTATTTGGTTAGCTTAATTTCGCTTTAGTCCATAGTATTAAAATGTAAAGCACCTATTTACATCACAATGGTGTAAGGCAAAAATACTCGGCAGGAAGAGTTTGTTTAATCTGAGTTTGCAGATGACTGTACTCAACCAGTATTTACATAATCATCAATGATTTTACACATCTAAAGCCACTGATGACGTTTTCAATATTTCCAGCAAAAATACTGGCATGCAGTCAACCAGCGTCACTAGCAGACGAGCTTGGGGCTCTCACTGGTCTCCTGCTCAGGCCGGGATGTCACACAAGGCCACTCCTTGTGCTCAAATGCGGATATCTTCTAGACGAAGATTCTAGCCCAGACTCTGAGAGACTTCAAAGCCTTGGAGATGTAGACAGCGGACACAGCACTGCTCATTCGCCGATAGACACAGGACCAAAGAGTATATCACCAACGCCGCTACAGCAGAATGGTAAGTGCAGTTCATGTTTACCGTTGTGGAAGCGGTTGGACGAAGGTGTCGTGATGCTGCTTATTACCTCCATGTTTTAGAATGATGTATTCCAATTAAAACTGTGATTAAAAAAAGACGGGAATTGACAGACTTCAATGAACGCGGCTCTTTTGATTACTTTTGCTTGGTCAAAATATGTGATAAGGTGAGCCTACGACAACAATGCCATCAAACTTAATTCCATATACTGTATCAAATCAAGCTTTTGAAATCCACTGTTAGAAATTGGTTGTAGCGAGAAATACCATAGCATTGGTTTCGTCATCTTACGTACTTAACACCAGCTAGCAGGTAAGTCCCACTGGTAATTTAATTCTACTAGATATCTCTACAAAGGGTGTTTCTGAGATGCGTGGTCATATTGAATCAGTAAAGTATAGCAGTAAAATATAGAAAAAAAAACAATGGCAAAGCAAAAAAAAACCTTAGCAGAAAACCAAACCGCAAACAAACTAATTAAAATTAAAAAAACATTTTTCTAGCACTAGATGTAAGCAGTTGGTGGCATTTATTTTAGTTCAATTACGGATTTGAAGAAACTTTTTTTAAGTCGTTTTCGCGGTCGGGTTTTTTCATAAAAATCTTTTTCCAATGTATTTTTATTTACCTATGTATATCAGATACAGATCGTCACCCTTAAATAAGACCACGCACTTCTGAAACACCCCGTACCCAGTGAAGAAAAACCTAGTGGGATCCTAACCCACTGGGGACCTAACTAACCTTCATTGGAGTGAGAAATTGCAACCGGATTTAAGACGGCAAAAAAATGTCTAAAATTATTAGGGTGATGTAGTTTTAAAGAAAGTACGTTTATGTCATTTGTCTGTAAAACCAGTAAATTCTAATGTTTTTTGTTGGCTATTCGTATTTCATACACCGTTCAAATACACATTTAATGGTATAATACATAATTGTTAGTTCTTAATAAATTAATCAATTGCTAAGCGTGAGTTAATAACAGGTAAAAAGAAAGCGTTTTACTAACGTGGTTAACAAACAATATTTTGTGTCCTGTCTGACCATTACCAATGACTGATTGAAGCAAGTGTTAATGTTTCTAGTCCCAGTAGTTTCGACTGTACGTTGATGAGAAAACGGGGTGAGAAGTCACACCGGTAGACGCCAAGCGGGAATAACTGATCGAGTAGTAAATTATAAATTTTATCGACCGCCGAGAGTAGAAAATAATTAAAGTACAAATATCACTATTAAAAATAGGGGTTGGTGGTAGAAGGGTGAAAATTTAGGGTTGTATGTATTTTTAATTCCGAATCAGAAAAAAAAATATTACAAAAAAATCGAGTTTCTTATCAATTAGGGGTATGAAATATAGTTACGTCCTAATTTCATAAGAATCGGTCAAGTCTTTTCGGAGGAGTTTTGTTTAAAACACTGACACGAGAATTTTATATAAGAGAGATTACTAGTTGCCGCCCGCGGCTCCGTCCGCGTGAACGTCGCAAATTCATCCCTGGGACCATACTCCCGGGATGAAAAGAAAAAAAAATCCCATGTGTTATTCCAGAATATACCTCTGTCTTAAGGTTCATCATGATCCGTTTTGCCGTTCTAACGTGTACGATGATTGAGTAACAAACATCCATTCATCTAAACATCCAAACTTTCGCATTTATAATAATAAGTATATAAGTATGAAGTATATTAAGTATAGATAATTACATTAATTAAAAAAAAAATATTAGTTTAGATGACGCAATTGATTAAAGTTTTCTTCAAAGTTCTTCAGGGTCAAAGTAAAAAGTATCCTGTAAGCAATTAAGCCTGTGTGCCAAATTATTTTTAAGATTGTAGACCATTTGCTGGTGCAAATGGTCTACAATCTTCAATTGATGGTTCAATTGAAGTGCCAAGACGCAAAATGTCTTATTAGTTGACACCATCTTCACAATCAATTGTATCATCCAACCATTTTTACTTGCGCTCTTAAATTCCAGTGTCTCCAGCATCAAGTTGCAGTATCACTGGGCTAAATTTTGCCGGAAACATGACAAATATTCCGCACAGTCAGCTTGAAATGCTTGAAGCTACGCACAGAGGCCTACATAAATTTAACCCTAGACATCACGACGAAATCGAAGTAGAAATTGGTGATCCCATTTATGTCCAGAAGGAAGCTGAAGATTTGTGGTGTGAAGGTAATGTCGTTTAATTAGTCGAAATATAAGCATACCTACATACATTGTGTAATTTCACAGATCGATCTTGGTGTTTGTATTGTATACACCGACAAATTGTAGTGAGAACTTAAGTGAATTTACCGAGTGCTGGAGCCAGATTAATGCCATTATTGAGGAACAACAGACAGAAGCTTGCTTCATTCTAGGTGACTTTAATGTGAGTGGGCTCAGGTGAATTATTTGGTAATGAGTTGCAACAATTTTGTTTAGAGCAAAACTGAAAATGCGCTGACGAATAATTGTTAGGTACTAACTCGAATGCTTTCACGTTCAGTAGTGAAGCACATAATTTTATAAGATAGCTACACCATTATGTGGTCACTGAGTCCGCATACAGTACAATTGTTACTGTGAGTGTGAAGTACGACATGTTGTGGTCTGGCCTGATTTTAATTTGATTATTTGTTGTAATTTTAATGTACTTTAACCTAAAACTTTCTTGAAACATGTCAGGGGGAATAAGACTTTATTCCCCCTGACATGTTTCAAGAAAGTTAAACTAATTGTTCTAAATGTCTGTTACCCTATATGACTATATAGGGTAACAGACATTTAGAACAATTAGTTAAATATAGTAAACTTTGCAATGACAAATTGAAGCTCTTTGATTTTCCGGGCAAATCTGTCTTTGTGCTGATAGTAATTGTCATAATTTGGAACATCGTGCTTTGATTGATAACATGTACCAAAGCATAATTTCTATTTTGAGTGGTATCTTCTGAAACTGCAGTTCTATGTCTATAAAAGACTGTAAATTATTCTTATTGATTATTATACTCTGTGGTACAAATGTACCTAGTGAGGTGGTAAATATTTTTAATAATGTTACTCCCATCAACTAAATTGTGAAAGACGAGCAAAATATGTACTTTGGGATGAGTATGTTATGGAATGTGGCAGGGTGGGTTAAACTCCCATACTCTTTTTAATTAATAAATAAGTATACAAATTCTTCCATTACTGAGTGATTGAGTGGCTGACAGAAAACGCAATGCCGAAACTACTGCTGATGACATGGTGCTGCTGAGTCCGTCATTGGCGGGTCTTAGAAAATGAATAAATCTTTGTGAGTGTTACGCTGAGGGACTCGGTTTTAAATACATGATGACCAGGAGTGAGTTGCTCATCTTTAAGGCGGCTAATAAGGTCTCTGAGAGTTACCCAACTATCTCTTTGTACTGTGGCTTCTTAAACTGAGATCGTCAGTTTGAGTATCTAGAGCATATTGTTACGGAAGATTTACAGGACAGTCTAGAAGTAGACCGGGAGCGCAGAGCGTTGACGGTGAGATGTAATATGTTCACCCGAAGGTTCTAATGCTGCACGGTTTCTGTTAAAATAACACTTTTTATAGCATACTGTCAAGTATTTTACACGTGTAAGCCTTTGGACTAGCTTCACTCAAAAAGATGTTAACGCTCTTCACGTCCAGTACAATAATGCATTCAGGATACCGTTCGGGCTGCCACGTACTACAGAAGCCTCGGGGATGTTCGCGGATGCCCAGACTGACAGCTTCGCTGCGATTAGGCGCAAGCGAGTAGCGTCCTTGCTTTACAGGGTGTGTACCAGTGCCAACAGTCACCTGAGTGTCATTGCCAACAAAGTGGATTGGCCTTTAATCTGGTACTTGAGTCAGCTACATGCTCCTATACCGTGAATGTCTAGTAACATGGTTGTTAAGTTATTATGATATTAATATATTTGTGTTCTAACATAGTTTTATTAGTAGAAATTGTTCTAACAAAATGGTATGAATATGGAATTAATTCTGAAATAAATAGATTATTATTAAATTGAATGAGAATTAAACTAAATTGTAAATGATCTTGGAAACCAAGTGTATTATGCATACAAATAAATCTGGTCAATGTTACAAATCTTTCAGGAGTCAACCTAAGAACTGGCCAGCAAGGAATTTTTCCGTCGGCCTATGCCGTAGATATGGATTACAACGACTTTGATCCAGCAAATGCTAAAGACAAAAAAGAGCGATATCTGTTGGCGTAAGTTATTTCACTTTTGTAAAAATTAACTGAATTTACGGAAGTATTCAATAGACAAAAAAACCGGCCAAGTGCGAGTCGGATTCTCACACGAAGGGTTCCGTACCATAAACCGAAAAAAACACGTCTTTGATTTTTATTATTTGTTGTTATAGTGGCAATAGAATTGCACAGTCGGTGAAAATTTCAACCTCTTATGTGTACCTATTATGGATCTTGAGATACAGTCCTCTCAAGATCCATAATAGGTACACATAAGAGGTTGAAATTTTCAGATTGCTTACAGATAGACTGACAGAAGAGGCTTAGTAATAGTGTCCCGTTGGCGTTTGGGTACCGAACTCTAAAAACGATTTAGCAAAAAACCTACATAGAGTCTAACCACAATGTATAAATTTGTAATAATGAAAACTATGAGCATATGGATTCAATATTTTATAGTATTGCGCGCACTACTGCAAAATCATTTTCTTACAGGTACATGGGCTCGGTAGAAACATCAGCTCACAAAGGCACGGGAGTCGTATGTCAAGCAGTAAGGAAGATAGTCTCAGAATGCAATGGAGAACCTACGATGCAGCCGTGCATACTAGAAGTATCAGACCACGGACTTCGTATGGTCGACCGATCAAAACCCGCGGTAAGTCCTAGAAAAAAATCTTTCTTTTGATTAAAAATTACTAAGTGGTTCTGGTGATAAATCACTAAAACCACTTAGAACATTATCACTTATTAACATAATAGACATTTTGAACCAAACTTAGGAATTTAACCTTTTTTTGTAGCCACGTCATCTGATTTGATGACGTGGCTTCAAAAAAAGGCAATCAGCCATTAATTCAGCAAGTTAATTAATACATAAACCAATGTCTATCTGCCTCAATACGTTCTTTACTTGTTTCCGACTAGATGCGGACTACCTCACATCAAAACGTATTCGTTACAAAAACACAAAGGTGTAAATCTACTAATCGACTAGAGCTGGAATAATTCAATCAACGTTTCTCCAAAGAATGGCACATAGACAAACGCCTAAATTTAAACCAGTCTACAAACGTTTGCTTCAGTACCTAAAGAATCTTCTAGTTTATCCAACAGTCAAACAATCAATCAACTATTTTAAGTTTATCTACATCATAAAATAAAGTTAGTAGGTTCATGATTTCTTTTGAGCGCAAAATATTATTTAGCTATAAAAAACTTTTGAAAACATTCTAACTCATATTTCGGTAAACAAATATATTTTTTTAAATGTATTTTCACCGATTTCTCAGCCAATTGTGGACCGATTTTCTATTCTTTTTTTATTCGTTAGTCTATACTCCCGAGGTCCTCTCGTTGTCACTAAGTTAGGATCTGATGTTGGGATCCCAGAAAAATCATGAGCAACTCTCAAATTGTATCTCTACCAGTATGTACTAGCGTTTTACAAAAATATTTCTATGCTTTTTATCCGACTTCAAAAAGGAGTAGGTACGTTCTCAATTCATTGGAATCTTTTTAATAATAATAATAATAATTGAAATTTGGTGCACATATAACTTTCTGTGATCCAAACGCGGACGCATTACGAAAATAAAAAAAAAATAAAAAGAGGTCACTTTTTGCGGAGAGAATAAGAAAAAAAAAGAAAACACTGTACCGTGTGAGTGTGACATATCAAATCAAAAGGCTCAAAAGTAAAGGTATTGAAAAAGTCGTAAGCGTACAAAAAGTATTTTTTAATAATTAAAAAAAAAAAAAAGTTAAAGAAAGTTGATGAAAATTGACCATTCCTCATACCTATAGATTACAGAACAACCTTAATAAGTATTAGTATAAGTTAGTATAAGTTAACCCAAATAAGTCTATAACTTTAGAATAATATGTAAAAAAATGAAATTTGTTCGAAACCCTTTGCACGCGAGTCCGACTCGCACTTGGCTGGGTTTTTGAACATTAATTCTACGTTTGAATTAAAAATAGCAGTAATAAAACCTGGGTTTCTTTACTTTACCCATAAGTATAAGTAGTATAAATAATGCCCGGCCGATTTGATTATTTCAATAATTTGTTATTACACAATGCCCAATATGAGAGCGCACTCTCATATTGGGCATTTTTCAAACTGCGCGGGCATTTTTTATAATTTCCTATTAATCATTTGGTCCATAACACACATACATGTAAATGTACATTTATAACATTATATTTTTATTCGTACAAAAGACAACTTTAGGTCCACAGTACGTACAATATGTACTGGAGGCAACTTTAGAGACCTAGACACTTACAAGGCATTTTCCAGTAAATGTTTCATTTATTCTTTCTTTTTCAGAGAAATCGAAATGGGCCATGTATCGACTACTTCTACTCATTAAAGAATGTTTCATTCTGTGCGTTCCACCCGCGAGACCACAGATACTTGGGCTTCATCACCAAGCACCCGACGCTACAGCGATTTGCGTGCCATGTATTTAGGGGACAGGAGTCGACGAGGCCCGTCGCTGAGGCCGTAGGGTGGGTTTTTCCTTATTTAATCAATATATTGAAAGTACAGACGCCAGCACATCAAGCTACCCGGAACTGCCAAATTTTCCCAATCAACCTGGAACCTAATACTTCAGCAATAAAATCTTTTAAAGAAATTTGTCAGATTGTTGTAGCTTGATGTGCAGGCGTCTGTAGACTTTAATAAGTTGTCAATCAGCATTTATAAATTATTTTTTAATTATTACAATTTGTTAAAATACACAATGAGCGACGACAATGCGCAGTAAAATAGTTAATTGATAGTCTTAAAGTTATATATATATATATAATTGGGCTTTGACTTTAGCACCGAAGTTTGCTGATCATAAACCCAAAAAACTGGATGTCGACAAAAGCATGACTTGATTACCACATCATTAATACAGGGTTACTTCGGAGACAATGCGCAAATTTTACGTATAGAAAGATTATTAAAACGTAAAGTAATCATAGGTTATAAAATAGTGATCTGTTCGATACTTTTTTGGATAATAAATCATCAATCAATCCTTCCGCTCTAGGAGCGGAAGGGAGTGGCAGACTCTTACAAATGTAAACCCATCCGTGTTCCTCCTAATGCCCATTACGTTCCGGGCCTCGGTGACTCTTTCGAACAAATTTCGCAAACCTTGCAGATACACGGGTAGCTTCATTGAATTGCAATTTCATTACTTAATTATTTAGCTTTAAAGTTAATAATTCTAATATTTTTCTATTTCAGGAGAGCATTTCACAGATTCTATCAAACATTTATAGAAACGGCATACCCCATCGAGGATATCTACATAGAATAGATACGTGAGCAAAACGAAAATGGAACCTCTAACGTATTACACTAACATAAGCTTACCTCTTCCACAAGCATTGAAGGCGCGACCCCACCGCGGCGCATGCTGTGAACGAGCACGTGGCACATTTTAGCAGCGTGGATTCATTTGTTTGACAATGTGGGTCTACGTTTTCACTTTAGTAGGTACACGCTACGCATCCACACTACGTAAAACTGTACCGTGGCTCACCGCGGCGGGCACGGGCGGCGCGGCTCACAGGTGCTGCGATGCAGTTGTATATAGTCGTGGGTTAATATTTGTGTATAGTGTGTTCCGCATGACAGCGTGCATGGCGTTGACAGCGTTGAGCTATGCGCCATATTCGAGCAAGCCACGCATGTAACAATGATCTCAAAAGATGCGTAGCGTGTGCATACATTTGCTTACAAAGCGAAGCTTAATACACATGCGTAGCCTCTCCGTGCGCCGCGGTGGTTTCGCGCCTTGAAGGAGATTTCTAGATTTGGAAAGATGATGAAAGTTGATGTTTCTAGTATTCTATTTTCAATGTTGCGCTGAATATTTAAATTAAGGGCATCGATTTACTCTGCAATTGATAATAATAGGCAATTTAGTTTCTGCAATAAATTAATTCATTGTAAATCGCTGTTAGCATGTCGCCTTCCTGATAAATTGAGAGTTGCAAGCTAGAATTCCTATACCATTTTACAAATAAATGTTAAAGTAACATTGGTAAATGATCTGGTATTTTTTTTACTTAAAATCATTTTAGGTAGGTTTTATTTACATAAAACGATCATCATTTTAAACTGTTCTCTCTAGTACACACAACTTCTTAAATTACATTTTGTCATTTTGTAACTCTCAGGTACATACTATAAAGTATATTTGAATGTAACATAATATCGTATAATTTTACTGTTGTCATCACGGTGCGAGCGTATGTACATTTCAAAATCATTGTTGGCTTTGTAAGCCTATATATTAAGTATTTAGAATTGTATGAGGGAGCATAAGTCAGCCCAATTTTTTCTTGAACTTTCTTATTTCTGATAATAAACCAAAACTTTTGTTACATTAATACTTTACTATTAAATAAGGTAGACAGTTGACACGGTTCAAAGTCCGCTACACTCGGCGACAAGTGTTTTGACTTCTGCACAGCAACTATGGTGCCCGTGTCCAAAGCAAACCGATCGGTGACGCGAAAACGCGGTCGTCGCGTTCATATGGCACGCGTTAGTTCGGAAACATTGGTAGGAGCCCTCTGTCAGGGGACTGCGGATTTGTTTAGGTTTGCCGAGAAATAAGATCAAGCGATCGCTTTGGATAAGACAATGTTGTGGATATGCGTTTAAAACTTCCTTACTTTCGTTGTGAAAAATAATAACATGTTTATACCGCTTTATACACAATACAATGGAAAATTTACGTTACCAGAGGTAAAACTAATTTTACGGATTTTACTGAAAAAATATAACAGGTAAGTAGTTTCCTGAATAGGAATTCATGATATGCCGTATTTATATTCAGAACTGAGGATATAATATAGCGCTGGCAGTATTATTAAACGGTAAAACAAAGCAAAATTTGTTTTATTGCCGCTTAGTATTATAGTATTCTCTGATTGTACTTATTTATATGGTTGAACTCGGAATGGTCACCACACACGCCACATGAGACTTTAAGTAGAATAAAAATCACACCTCATTTATAGATATCACATCTGGGTTATTGATTTTTTTTATGTAAATTGACATCTCATCGTCCAGGCGATACGGTGAAACATACAACACGAAACGATAAAACATATCTACATACATTGGATGCTAAAAATAAAAACATGTTCTTGTGGCACTGGCGTTGTAGGATAAAACAACTAGGTACTCATAATACTTTAAATTTGTAAGAATATTAAAATTAAATGGATAAATTATGATTAAATTAAATATTTAGGTACTCGAATGGATCTCGGAAGTGTTGTGTTTACTCATGAACAAGCTTGACCTTACATGTAAGTTTACTTTGTAAAATCATAATAGAGTATTTTCCTAGACAGAAATTAAATAAGAATTATTTAATTTCTGTCTAGGAAAATACTCTATACTATTAACTATACAATCAATTCGTTACATCTTCAAAAATATTTGACTCAAATGTTTCACTTGTTGGTAAATACTGTTTCGTTTTAAGTTTTGTACAACATCAAAAAATAAAAATACGTCCAATATTTTTTGGGAATGTAACTGTCGTACCTACTAATTAGATTTTTCAGGAAAGTACCCCATTATTAATTGGAAGAGAATTAAAACTGCTAAACGCACTATATACATCACTAGTAAAAAGCTACACAAAAATCCCATGCTCCAAACAATTAGAAATTTTAATCCGTAGAGTAAATTTTACCTCCGCCAATCATAATAATCACGAAACATGAGACCGAAATGTTTTGTGTATAAAACGATGTAAACTACTTTTACCTACTGTGCATTGTGACTGATAACTTTTAACAAATATACACTTGCGTAGATAGATATTTTACAAACGACAAAAGTAATTATAAAAAATTTTGATCTCGCCATAAGCGTTGACACAATAATAATAATATATAAAATTTAGATGCATGCAAGTCGCTCTAATTGGTAGGATATGGTCGATTTGGCATTGAACAAAACGTTCTTTAAGTGATTATTTTGCTAACAAACGAAAAGCGCATATCCGAATCAATAAAAAATTCGAACATGAAATGTAAATAATTCATCATCATCATATAAGCCGAAAGACGTCCACTGCTGGACATAGGCTTCCCCCAAGTGTCGCCACAACAACCGGTCCTGTGCGGTTCGGCCCCATCGACTATCTGTTCTGCGATCAATGTGCCCTGCCCACTGTCACTTCAGTTTGGCAATCCTTCGGGCTATGTCGGTAACCTTGGTTCTCTTGCAGATATCGTCATTCCTGATTCGATCACGCAAGGAAACTCCGAGCATTGCCCTCCCTATTGCTCTTTGGGTGACATTAAGCTTTCTGATGAGGCCCATTGTGAGCGACCACGTTTCAGTTCCAAATGTCATCACTGGCAACACGCACTGGTCGTAGACTTTCGTCTTGAGACACTGTGGTATGTGAGACGAGAAGATACCACGTAACTTCCTAAACGCCGCCCAGCCAAGTCGGATTCGACGGTTGACCTCTTTCTCGTAGTTTGCCCTACCTAACTGGACCATTTGTCCCAGGTAGACGTAGTCATGTACAACTTCGAGTGTAGAGTCTCCGATCTTGATAGAAGTGGGTGCTACTTGGGTATTTACATAAGCTGCGACAGGTTATACAGACGACCGAAGAGAAAAATTGAATCTGCCCCTTTGCTTAGCGTTTGTGGACTACGAGAAAGCCTTCGATTCGATCGAGACTTGGGCCGTGCTGCAGTCTCTCCAACGGTTCCAGATCGACTATTGGTACATCGGGGTGTTAAAGTGTTTGAACGAAAATGCCACCATGTTAGTCCGACTTCAGGATCAAAACTCGAAACCTATCCTCTTGCAGCGGCGTGTGTGGTAAGGAGACGTTATTTCTCTGAAATTGTTCACAGCTGCAATGGAGGATGTCTTCAAGGTTTTGGACTGAAGAAGGCTAGGCATCAATGTCAATGGCGAGTACATTACTCACCTCCGATTTTCCGACTATATGGTCGTCACGGCTGAGACTATGGAGGACCTCAGTACAATGCTCGATGACCTCAGTAGAGCTTCCGAAAGAGTGGGTCTTAAAATGAACATGGATATAATAATTAATCATAATAAATTCTCAACCACTGTGATATATGCAGTTGATTTTTATGTATGTAGGTAAAAAATATCTATAAGTCAACCCCTTATGTTAAGGTAGTATTTATGATTGAATGCTAATTTATATACCTATCTACCTGTTTAGTATTAATATCAATATGCTTAATGGATTATAACGATACGTTTGTAGCTATTTATATTGGTAAGGATATCGGAAGCACTTGAACAAGATTTTCTTCATTCATGGTATGTTGCCATCCTACCAGTAGGTAGGAAGGCAATATTGCTTGAGAAATCTTATTTAATTTATTCGCTACAGACATGTACTCATACACGTTTTTATAGCCCGTACTTTGACTTGTGAAAAGTTCTAACGAGGACGCGTTCACATTGGATCGAGGCAGGATTGCCCGAAGAACGTTTGTCCGAAATAATGTCTGTACTATTGACATTTGATAACTGTAAGCTCTCCCTACATAAAAGCATGTTTTTTTTAAACGCCTACTTTTTATTATCACAAAATATGGTCAAATTTCAGCAGCAAATAAAATCATGCTCTGAGTTGTGTAAATTTGTCCCAAAAACTAACGTTCTTCGTGCAATTGTGAAGCACCCGTCATATTGCGTTGATAATTATGTTTTTTATTTAGAAATAATATATTTTTATCTTCTTATACAATAGTAGCAATCTCACAGGAGGCTTATAACCTACTGTAAGATAGCTTCAACAGAATTTGAATAAACTGTTTTAGCAGGCAGCAGCGTTAACGTTGTTTTGCTTTTATTTTCAAGTGTCAGGATTTCCAAAATTTGCCACCAGCGCTATCTACATATTTAAGGCTTTTGTCGATCTTTAAAAAATATACTGGATACAAGTAAAAGTCTTGTTAACTAATAGCGAATGCTTAAAACAGACGCATAATTACATACACTAGTAGTACAATACTTATGATTTATATTTAACTCAAGTCTGCCTACCAATTACATAATTATTTTCAAACGAAGAAACTATGTAACTATTACGCAGCACCCTAGAGTCAAGAATTTAAGTAACATAAATGTAACGTTTCTTTACCTTATATTTTTTGTGTCGCTACCATTATTTCAAAACTTTTAAAATTGTATTATTCAGTAATCATACTGAAAATAATATTCTGTATTGTAATGTGAACGCTATCCAGGACTTGTAAATGTACATTGTTTGACTTGTAAATACAATTTAATCAGCAAAAAGCAAATGTATTCAACAAAGCTGAACAAAGCTGTGACTCAAACAAACAAAAAAATATATATTTATTTTTCCAATAAAATGTCATAGCGTATTCGATTTAATGTGTAAGGCATGATATAATAATAATAAATATTATTTGGGACTGATTTTGCTGTGTATAATTTGAACTCACCGCTTCTTTGAAGAGGTATAATAATAAAGGTACCAATGTAGCGACCTTTTAAGGTCAACCTTTCTACGGCAGCTTCGTACCTCAGTTAGGTACTGTTATTGTTGTGTTGACAACGCCGAGAACCACTCAAAAAAGCAGTCTTACGTCACCTTCATCTTTCACCTCCGTAACAGACAAGCGAGACGAACCTCATGGCAGAGCTGCTGTCAATCTTCTTCCCAAACAAAATATATCGTCAACATGTAAGATAGACTCCTCACCTACAGGAAGAACTGCGAGAATATTATAATCCGCCAATGGTGTCGTGTACATGTACACAGTGGAGGACAACTAATACCATAAAATAATTAATACTTAAATTTCAAGGAAAGTAGACACACTCCACGAATTATTATTGTTGGCAATTCTGTAATGTAACCTACTTCTTAATACTAGAGGAGACGTGGAAGATCAAGCTTCACCCATCTGAAAACCAGATGGGACACATTTTTATCAAATTTTATTTATTTATTACGCCTATGACAGCTTTCAAAATTGTTCACGGCTATTTTAAATTAATTAAATAATTTCTTATCAACTGCACTACACTACTCGGCACGTCACTAAATATTTGTTCGTTGTACCGACACTTAATCTAATATTATATATTTTTATATGGCAAACAAAGCCCATTTCAACTATTCTGCCAATGTCTAAAGTAGATTGCAAAAGCAAGTGTGTATATTAATGACCAAAAAAAAGTAATAATCAGTAGGCAGAAACCATTCTTCGATTGATTGGTACAGTTGAATTGCTGTGTTAGTATGGGACTGAAACAAACAAAAAAAATACACAGCCATATCCATACAGACAGTGATTTGGAGTCGTGTATGACTCATAGTTTAATATTATTGCGACGTATTAAAATCATCTGCCACAGGCAGTTCTGGAGAGGAATATGCTAGGAGAGATGGAAAGTTAATTGGTTGAGAGATCTTAAATTTGGGGAGCCGACCATATAAATCGAGTGAGGTTATTAGTACATTCAAAGAATATATGGTCTAAAATACTCTCACCCATTCTGCACTCGCAGAGAGAGAGGAGTCGCGTATACGATTTTTTTGCAGAAAAACAGGGGTACAACAGAAACCTAAACGGATTCTACAAATAATAGATATAATCGTTTTAGAAACCTTTCTGAAACCATAGAACCATGGTTTTGGTTTTATTGTTGGTTGAACAGCATAGAAAAATCTACCTTTCTTCTTGCCGGACATATTCCATCGTTCCTGCCATGAACACTGGAGATCAAATTTTGGGAGGGACAACAAATCAGATTACATAGCTCAAATGGGTCTTGTTTGAAAGGTCAGCAGTTACAGATGAGCAGGCATCTTTAGCCAAAGCATCAACACACTCATTACCCTTGATGCCACAATGACTAGGTATCCAAACTAACTGAACATCCCTTTGACTATTAGCACAGGATAATAAGGAGTTTTTTTATTTTTAAAATAAGGGGCTATGTAATTTACTTTTAAAGGGACTTTGATTTAAGGCTTGCAAACAGCTTAGGGAATCTGTGAAAATGACTGCTTTCTCTATGTTAGCGTGCGATTCTATAAAAAGGCAAGCTTCCAATATAGCCACACACTCACCAGTGAATAAAGAAGACTCCTTAGGACATTTGAACTGTAGTACGATTGCGGAGCTTTGATAATAAACCGCAGACCCGGTGTTACTTTCGTTACTTAGTTTAGAAGCGTCGGTGAAAAATAATTGGAAACCATTCCAACGTTCGCCCACCGCCGCATTGATGGTCGAATTCGCCAATAGGGACAGTGATGGAGGGATCGGTCGCGTATAGGGCAATGTCATTGGCGTATTGTAAAATCTGACAATTGTTATTTAAACAGCACCCAATATCAGCCGTGTATAAATTATACAGGGTGGAATTTTCTAATGCCACCTGAAGGGAAAGTACTCCTAATATTGTAAATAGAAAATTTTACTCAAATAAAATATTCCTTTATTTTTGAGTAGAAAGAAAACTGCATTCAAAGATTTTCGAAAATTCGCTTGCCACACCCCGGAAATCGAACCGACTTTACTAGATGCTACGACGCTATTAAAAGATATCATAAAGTTGCAGCACGACTTAACTGTCAGAAAAGAAAATTGTGTAACTAGAGATATGTTGAAAGTCTCATTCCCTAAGATGAAAGACTTTGTCAATAATTGACGCAGAAGAGCAACGTTGATGGACAGTTTTGATTGTGAAAGTGGGCTTATCGGATTACCGCATATTTTGCCTGATGAGTTCGTTGAAATAACGGATTCAACAAATAACAACTCGAGGGTACATCCAACTACAGCTGTTTCGCAGAGACCTACACTAAAGCATCATGATACTGTCCCACTCACACTATCCTTATCGGAGACGCGAGCGCCGGGTGAAACTGGTTTGGTGGAGACAAGGATGGAGAGAGTTGAGGCCGGTACTATGGTTTCGACGGAAGCAACAAAACGAAACCACAAAAATTCGTATGCTGAGGCCACGGCGGTCGATATAAGAGTGGCAAACAGTAACTGTATGGACGCTGGTACAAAGAAAGAGGAATAAAAATAAATTCATTGGCAAGAAAGGGACTGCTGATGTTATGTTGTTTTAACTGTCAAAAGATCTTTCGATTGTGTTAAGATGTTAAGTAGGGATGCTGATGTGATAGGACTTAAAGAGACTTGGTTACAACCTAGTGAAATACCATACTTAGGGGAAGTAAACAAAGACTTTAGTTTCTTTGGCAAGTCTGCGATGGATAACGGTGTAATTTTACAAGGTCGTCCGTACGGGGGCGTAGCCTTACTGTGGTGGAATACAATATTTGACTCTGTGACGGTGATTCTATGCAGTAGTGATCGCGTTGTTGCTATCAAAGTTCATGTGTTAAATCGATCTTGCTTGATATTGAATGTATATATGCCTACTGATTCTCCCGATAATCTTTTAGAATTCGTAGACTGTCTAAGTGAGATTGCGGCCATTGTAGAAAGTAGTGATACTGAAAATGCATACATATTAGGCGATTTTAATGCGTACTCCGGGGGACTCTTTGGAAAAGAAATGTTAAATTTTTGTTCAGAACAAAAGTGGTTTTGTGCTGACCTTATTAAGCTGGAAGTAGATTTGTACACCTTTGTAAGTCACGCGCATGGTAGCCGTCGGTGGGTAGACCATTGTTTGGTAACCGAGGCCGCGTGGAAGTCGATAACATCTATCAGGGTGCTTTATGATATTTATTGGTCTGATCACTTCGTGCAATGTAATATGATGAGGATCAGACCAAAGTCGACTCCACTACATAACTTTCAAATAAATAAAGTTAGGTGGGGTGACCGTAATATAGGTCAGATCGAATTATATACCAAAGAATGTAATTCTAAATTGAGGCAAATTGATTTTCCTAGTAAATTAAGAGAATGTTGTGATAATATGTGTGATGAGCTAGTACATAGGGAAGTAATTGACAATTTATATCAGAAAATTATTTTGTCGATACGGGAGGCTGCTGAGTCATCTTATGATAGTCACTCTAAAGGTGGAGTAGGAAAACGTCTACCTATCTTGGGGTGGAATAAATACGTGAGGGACGCTCACCGGAACTCAAGGCTGATGTTTAAAAACTGGGTTTGACATGGGAAATGCGTTGGAATTATATATAACGATATGGTTGAGTCTAGAAAGATTTTCAAACAAAAACTTAAGTTTTGTCAAAATAATCAGGATGAAATTAAAATGGACATATTGGCTTCAAGACACGAAAAGAAAGACTTTCGTGGGTTTTGGAAACATACCAAGAAATTGAACCTCAAGCCTGGTGTTCCAGTGAGTGTCGCTGGTGCAAGCACGCCCGGGGAGATTGCAAACTTGTTCAAGGACCATTTTAATTTGCAACTACCCTCAAAGCCAAATGTTGACGGCGTCATTGCTGAGACTGTTGTGTTAGAGGTGCCTGCTCGCATTACAGCTAAGCAAATTAGTTTCATAATGAAAAACATGAGACGTGGAAAATCACCGGGACATGACAGCCTTAGCATTGAGCATTTAGTACATGCAGGATCGCATCTCCCGCGACTACTAGCGTTATTGTTTACGTTCTGTATCCGACACTCGCACCTACCCACTGAGTTGATGCGAACGGTGGTTGTACCAATACTGAAGAATAGAACTGGTGACGTCAGTGACAAAGAAAATTACCGACCGATCTCGTTAGCGACTATAACTGCTAAAATACTTGACGGTGTGTTTGAGAGACAACTAGGTAAGCATTTAAAAAACACGATGCTCAGTTCGGCTTTAGGCCAAAGTTATCGACTGAGTGTGCTATTTTGTCCCTCAAGCATACTGTCAATCTGTGTACAATAATGTAAGTCCGTGTAGTACACACGGATAGAAACACCGGTATATGCGGCGTTTCTGGACCTATCCAGGGCATTTGACCTGGTTAGGTATGACACATTGTGGTGTAAGATGCGCGAAGCGGGAGTACCCGATGCCATAACAAATATGTTTCGGTATTGGTATGACCACCAAACAAATCAAGTAAGATGGGCCAATGAATTGTCAGAGGAGTATAGGTTGGACTGCGGGGCGAGACAGGGTGGTTTGACCTCACCAGCGCTTTTCAACCTGTACGTAAACCAGCTGATTGTCGGCCTCAGTAGCACACATGTTGGCTGTTCTATCGGCGGTCTGTGTGCCAATAGTATTAGTTATGCAGACGACATGGTGTTGCTGAGTCCGTCAATTAGCGCCCTCAGGAAGTTGTTAACGCTCTGCGAAGGCTATGCAGAAACGCGCGGTCTTATCTATAATGTTAAGAAAAGCAAATTGCTTGTATTCAGGGTAAAGCGAAAAAAGCCAGAGCATGTCCCACCGATAATGATTAAAGGTGTGCCCCTGAAGAGGGTGCGTGAGTTTAAATACTTAGGGCATAATAGTCACTGATGACTTAAAAGACGATGCTCTTATGGAAAGAAAACGGAGGGCGTTGGCTGTTCGATGCAATATGTTGGCCCGTAGGTTTGTACAACACAAGTAAAAATAACTCTTTTTAAGGCTTTTTGCCAATCGTTGTACACGTGAACTCTGTGGGTTCGATATACGCAAAGGGCATACAGCGCCCTCCGGATTCAGTATAATAATGCCTTCAGAATGTTGTTGGGGCATCCACGTTACTGTAGTGCGTCAGGAATGTTTGCCGAAGCACATACTGATGGTTTCAACACCATACTGCGAAAAAGGATTGCGTCCATGATGCGAAGAGTGCGTGGGAGCATCAACAGTATTCTGGGGGTCATTAGTGATAAGCCGTGTTGTACCATCATGGCGCATTGGGTGCATGTACATGTGCATGTACCCGGTGCGTCAGGTGAGTGCAACAGATACAAGAATAAAAAATAAAAAAAAACTTTTAATATTTTTGTACTAACATAGCTCATAAGTTTGTATAATACTAACATAATATATGGATCAAGGTCTGAAATAAAGTTATTTTATTTTATTTGTTTATTTAAATCTGTTAAAAATTACAACCTGTACTCTTATTGCATCGATCGTTAGGATCAATTAAAAGGATGAAATCTCTCTAAGAAACTTGATAAATTAAATGAAAGGAAAACCATGAAATTTGGACTTATAAATTCAATGAGTCATGTTAAAGCTCTTTAACTCAAAGATCCATCTGTTTACTTATGTTAGTAATTATCATCATCATTTTGATAAGACGATTTCAATTTGCACGTGTTTGTAATGCAGACTCCTTTCTTAGATGCGACATAACGGCGTGTATGAGGTAGTTTAAATATGGAATGTTACATTTGGAAATAGATTGTCATATTTGTTATTCACATTTGATTGTTTTTACATTTTTTTGTTCATTTTTCACGTCTTTTCATTGTCTCAAGGTACAAATGGCTTATCGAGAATTGATTGACGGATTGATTTAATGGAAGCTAATTTTTCAAATAACAAAAACGTGAATCTAGCTCTGCGGTGGTATGGAGAGAGATATCGAGACCGACAGACACCAAGTCGGTTTGTATTGAAAAGAATGGTAGAAAATTTAAAGCGACGGCAAATTCTTCAGCAGAACTATTTCGATTTTGTTCTAAATGTTTTAACGTACTTTGAATCATTTCCGAAGGCTTCAAGCAGAGATGCTGCCAAATAATTAGACACAACCAACACTCCCACTTCTGTAGTATAACTTATCTAAACTTGATTGGGCTAAGTTTGTATCATTATTGGAGTATAAAACAGATGATCCTCCAAATTTAAATTCGTGTTTCTCACAAAAGACCAATTCCTCCAATATCAGTAAGTATTTCTGGCCATAATATTCACCTAGGAAATAAAGCAAAATTTTTAGGTATTTTTTTAGATACTAAATCAACTGGCAAATCTCACATAAATTTTCTCATTCAAAAGTGTGGAAGTTACAACTACAATTTTTATTATCATTGCAATTTTAAAAGTTCTTAAGGGTGTTAGGCAGTGCCAGGGTTGCAGAATTTGTTCTAAAGAGTCACCGCGGCCCTGGAACGCAAAGGGCTTTAGAAGGATCACGGATGGGTTTTAGTCAGTAAGAGTCTGACACGCCCTTCTGCTCCACCCAGAGCGGAAGAAGTCATTTGATGATTTCCCAACCTTAAAAAAAGAATAAAAGAGGACTTCTGGCTTTAGCCCTAGGTGGACGAATTTTGTAAGAAAGAGAAAAATCAAGTCATGATAAAAAGGCATCGGCTGAGTATTGGCCATGCTTAGCGACATGATCAGAAGAGGTGGTAATAATTAAGTCAAGAAGTGAAGGAGTGGAGTTTGGAAAATGTTGAATGGCACTTAGTGGACGAATGGAAAGATAGAAGCTGAAAGCATTTACATTTTTTGTTAAAGAGATTTTATGGAAATATTTAAAAACTACATTTATTCTGTAAGTACGCGTAAATTCTTCATTCAGACATTTTATAGGATAAAACTCAAAATATAAATAGTGCGGTAATAGCTTCAATGAGATCAATAGTGGCAGCTATTACCGATCCATGGCTTGGCAATTGCCCTCGGGTCATTATTAGTTTTAACACTTTCCCGTCGAATTGTACAATTAAACAATAATTTTTATAAGTTGTAACAGCGTCCTAAACTATTTTGTCACGTTAACTCGTTTTACTAACTCGCATTCATTATTATTTGTTAGCTTGAACAATTAGTTACAATATGTGCTTACTAAACTAATTTATTACGACTCAGAAAGTCCAATTTTTACTTACATATGACACTGGTAAGGAGCTCCTTGGAGTATCTTTCCACTATTTGGTCTCCTTATTACTCAAGTTATACTAATAATATTTAATCTGTTCAGGCCCCTTTTGTTAGGTATCTATGTATAAAGAATGGGATCCGAAAAGCTATACCTGATTACAATTATGGGTAAAGGCACTATAAGATGATTCGCGTAAAAGAAAGACGGATCTTTTCTGACTTACTTATACTATACAAAATTATAAATGGTTCCATAGATGCGCAGTTGATTAACTATTTTAACTTTAGGACTAGGCAATGTAGCAAGCGAAATCATCGTATTTTTCAATTGCCTAAAACCACCTTAAATACCACCTTTAATACCCCCCTAACACATATGGCAAGGCTATAAAGGTCCAATTTGACGGATTACCCCTATCGATGTTTTCAATTTGAGTTTCGCTTCATACAAACATTCCCTCTATAAGCAAAGCGAACAATTTGCGTCCATAGCTCAAATTGATTGTTTCAGTAGTAAAAACGTAAAATTCTTTACGTCAATGTCATGCTTACCTACCTGTTATTTGCATGGTTACTGAAATGCCAATTTTAGATGTTATTTGATGGCCTGTTGGTCGAGTGGTTAGTGACCCTGACTGCTAAACCGGAGGTCGTGGGTTCGATTCCCACCCAGGACAAATCTTTGTGTGATGAGCATGATCATTTGTTCTGTGTCTGGGTGTAATTTGTTTATAATATGTATGTATTTAGAAATATATAAGTATGTTTATCAGTTGTCTGGTTGCCATAGCACAGGCTCTGCCTAGTTTGGGATCGGATGACCGTGTGTGAGTTGTCCTAAGATATATTATTATTATTATTTATTATTATTATTTAACTTGAATTGTAAGTGACATTGCTGTTGGTATGCTTATCTTATCTTCTTCTTCTTCTTATATGTAAAATTCTCGTGTCACTATGTTAGTTACCATACTTCTCCGAAACGGCTTAACCGATTTTTACGAAATTTTATATGCATATTCAGTAGGTTTGAGAATCAGCTACTATCTATTTTTCAGACCCCTAAGTGATAAGGGTTGTCCAACCCTAACATTTTTTTGGACATAGTTTTATTGTTTTATAGTTTGGCATTCAAAAATACGTACAACCCTAAATTTTCACCTTTCTGTCACCAATCCCTATTTTTAAAAGTCATTTTAGTTATTTAATAATTTTTCATCCCGCTCGATAACTGATCAATGACCACTCGATCAGTTATTTTTGACTATTTGTTTGGTAGAACGCGCTAATCCCAGGACCTACTGGTTCGAATTGAAAAAATCTTTTAGTGTTGGGAAGTCTATTTATGGAGGAAGGCTATAGGCAATATAACATCACGCTACGACCAATAGGAGCCGAGCATTCAAGAAAAATGTGACGCAGACGAAGTTGCGTGGGTCAGCTAGTAATAAATATATGTGAGAGCAGGGGATGGCCCAGAGCGGTATATGGTCAGGGTTTAGAGTAGTTGGAGAAAACGAGACAGTGTAATCAATAACAGGGTTTTATTACACCATTAAAAATACACACACACAATATAAACGATAAACACTCATTAATAAAAATACAGTTACTCGAACAGACCTTAGTCACAGTTCGTACAGAGGCAAAAGCCACCCAAATACATTGTGTATCAGCAAGCCAATACAGCTATGTGAATATACAGCTGTGCTGTACCAGGTAAACCGATAGTTTTGTCGGGAGCAGGAGCTCAAAGACAAGACCAAGACCAAGACTTAGACTATGGCTCCCTCGCACACCGAGTGCACACTCTTTTATAAAACGATATCCCACTCCACGACAACTCTTTCCGTTGGCGTACGGAAGTACGTCACGTGTTTACTTGATACGAAACACTAAAATGAGCTTAATCTCATAAAATTTACATTGTAAATTAATCAAATTGTAAATAATAATTATCGTAAATAAACAGTAGTGGTTTAACAAAGTAATTCGTTTTAAAACCAAAATAACATGCCATCATTTATATTGAAGAAGTCCAACAGTTACTATTATTGAAATAAGTTGCCACAAATCAATTCGCGTGTACTCTATAAATCATGTTTTGATTTATTAGATAATGTTTTATAGTAACAATCACTTAAATTAACAATAAGAGAAACAAAATAATTATGTTGTTATAACCAACTCCGCCACGGCCAGAACTGACGTTCTACACGACCTCGTGTCCTCTAAAAAAATAAAATTGTCCTCACAGCAATGGAGTTGTAATCATTCAATATAACCATACTGTTATTTTCAATACATAGCTCAACAAATTAATATCGATCAGCCTTTCTGACAAACGATACATTTACTGTTGATAAGAAAAATTCTGAATTCATCAAATAAAATTGTTTGCCCAGCAATTGGGTCGTAATCATTAAAATAATCCATACTTTTACTGGCAATACATTGTTTATCAAATATCGATCAGCCTTTCTGACAAACAAAAACCTTATCACAAGGTGTGTTGGATCAGCAAAATCCTGAATTAATCAAATAAAATTGTTCTCCCAGCAATTAGGTCGTAATCATTAAAAATAATCCATATTGTTACTAGCAATACATAGCTCAACAAATATCGATCGGCCTTTCTCACTAACAAAAAACTTAACACAAGGTTTATTGATGAGAAAAATCCTGAATTAATCCAATAAAACTGTTCTCCCAGCAATTGGGTTGTAAACATAAGAAATGACCATACTGCTACCGACAATACATAATTCAACAAAAGTAGAGACATAGTCCCCCAGTCAAAAGCACACCATGGGATTCGACAAATAATTTGGAGTCGAATAGACAACCCGCATAGGCGTCAACATAGACAACCCGCAAGCGTCAAAATCAACATCCAAATACAGGAGTCAACATAGACATCCGATTTAGCGTCAAGATAGACATTCCAAACAAGAGTCAACATAAACATCTTGTTCAACGTAAGTAAGCAGCAGAAAAATCATCATCAGTGTCAACACTGATGTCATCATTAACAGTAACTGGACATTATGGCATTTTTCGTACACGATCATGGGCATATTTGTAAATTCTATTGGTACTCAAAGATTTTAACAATTAAAGATCACCAATAGTTCTGAAATTCTATGAGGACATATAATAATAATAATATATCTCCGGCAATCTGACCGGAGAGAGAACCGGGGAGAGATCTGGCGCAGGACCAACGACTTAACGTGCTTTTCGAGGCACTGGTGTGTCACACCACCAACTTCCATGTAAACATGGGATGTTATGCTTAAAAATATTTTCAATATAGGTAGCATTCGTAAGATTAGCTAGAGCATTCTGCTTCTATAAATTTATACTAACTAATATTGGTTCCAACCTTATATGTAGCGTTATGCTTCTAACGGTTTAAACTTTATTTATTTTCGCCTATCAACGTTCTTACGTTGTTATGCGAAAATAAATTCTACCTTGACTTGACTCGACCTTGTGCTTGTACTAACGACTATAAAGACTTCAATAAAGATATAAATGTATGCTTCTGATCTTTTCTTCCGACAGCGCCACGAATCGGGTAAGATCGGACATTATCTCCGAACGTTCGAGTAACGCACGGGGCTGCTCGACATAAACAAAAATATAGTCGTTAACTAACAAACAGCTAATCGAGATGAATAGCTAATAGCCAGGGGGGAGGGAGTGTATCTCTCTCATAAGGTTTTGGTATACAAACCAGAAACTCACTTCTATTGTTTAACATGTATGTTAACCAGCTTGTCGAGCGACTCAGTAGCACACATGTCGGCTGCCACATTGATGACACTTGTTTTAACAATATTAGCTATACAGACGATATGGTGCTGCTGAGCCCCTCCATAAGCGGACTAAGGAAACTTTTGTCTGGCTATCCTTTTGAGAAGTACGCGGAGGCGCATAAGTTATAATATGGGTAACTCTTAAAACAGTGAAATTTTAGTATTTAAATCAGACGACAAACAACAGCCTACTACTATATTTATCAATAAAATAGCCCTAAAGCAGGTTCGAGCCTTGAAATATCTGGTATTAAGTGACTTAAGGGGCGACAAGGATATTGAGCGGGTGCACAGGGCTCTGGTGGTGAGAGTTAATATGCGCAGGTTCGCACGATGCACGACAGAAGTGAAAGTTACGCTATTCAAAGTTTATTGCCAGTCCTTCCACTCAAGGGGTGAGATATACGAAACGAGCCTACAGAGCCCTGCGCACTTAGTACAATAAGCGTTCAGGGTGTTGTTGGGTCAGCACAGCGCGTCTGGGATGTTTGCTGAGGCGCGCACTGATGGCTTCCAGGCCATCGTGCGCAAAAAAGCAGCTTCCTTGCTGGCCCGTATGCGGGGTAGCAAAAACGGCATTCTAATCGCAATAGCTGTACGTTTTGACTGTTCGTTTCAAAAGCAGTGGGTCATGTCTTTTGTAGGTAACCTAGTAGGTTAAGGTTTCTATAGGTGTATGCCACCCGATATTGTTACTATTATTATTTCTTTAATTCACCTTTCTATACATACAACTTTATATTTCTAAATATTGCTTACAAAAAACAGATAAAAATATAAAAAAAAACAGTAGTAGCAGGGTCCAAGCTACCGGTAGTAAGTGCTCTATTGAAAGGAACCTTCTCACAATACTAGCCGTATCAAGGAGTACTGCCTTCTGTATCAGGCCCTTTAACCAACCGCGTACCGCCAGCTTCGACAGATGGTCGTCGAAGGTTTTCGCCAACAGGCCGTTGGCCGTAACGACAATCGGCACAATGATAGCCAAGTCCACAATTAGCATGTCCAGGGCCTGGGTGCCTGGGGGCCCTGGGAGCCAACTTGTGATACCCAATGGTTTAAACGTTTTAACCAAAAGCATCGACCATCGTCTCTCGTGGGTAAAGGTACAAAGGGTTTGATATAAATTAGAATAAAAAACAATACAGATATATATTATAATTTATTGGATCACAGAACTAAATTTCGTACAATGTAACTACTTGTTTTAAAGTTATTCAGTTTGAGCAACATCATTAACCACACCAATACCATAAAATTTAGTTTTGCATCGAGGAAGATTCTTTAGTCACATATTCAACTTAGATATTAGACATTTCCATAAATTAAACAAACATATTTACACAACTCGCTTTCACATTGATAGGTACAACACTTTTTCTTGAGAGTGTTTCATAACTTTCAGCCCCAAACAACAAAAACTATATTATTATCTTTAGAATTTGTTACAACGCGAACGTCAATTTCATTAAATAGGTTTCATTTAATAAAAGCAAAGCACTGCAAATAGCACATTTGGAAATCAATGTATTAACTAATGGGAATACTCTAACTTATACTTATTCGAATGGGTCATATGGTCATAAATTGTTAAGTACTAGCTATCAGTAGAAGTGCGTGTAAGTCTAAGTAACATTCACTTTGAGAAGTGTAGCCTCTGGGTGGTCAGTGTCAGGTCAAGCACTCACTTTAGGTTTATTTAGTCACTTTAACTACGGAATTGCCAAGTGGTTTTGAAAATCTAATGAATATATTCCGAATGAGGTGTCCCGGTAAACAGGCTCAACCACATATTTTTCAGCTAAGGTAACAACTTCTACTGATAAAAATGTTTAAATCAAAAGTTTGCGTTTAAAATCTTAGAAGGTTGGTAGTTTCATTAATGAGCAAAAAGATACATCTATTAGGTATTAACTAGTTAAAGCTGTAAGGTACATAATAACATTCCACTGAATTTCTAATAGTAGGTATGTCATTTCAAGAAACGGACGGTGTAATGTAAAGCTGCACAGTCGTTTACAGGTGTTCGAGAAACATAATTACATCCCTTTTAGTTAAACATGCCAAGTTAAATAAGATCTTGTACAAAATAAGTCGCTTATTGGTAATAATCTATGGTTGAAAGTATAAAGTAGAAACTAAAAAATGTGTAATAATCTAACGTAACCCCAACAGAATCATAATTATATATTTTACAATATTTGGTGTTCGGTCTTTTCGATCAAGTAAATCTCTGTAAAACCTGCTATTCGCTTAGTGTTTTGTTTGTTCAGTCAAATACTTAAAGAAGTATAAAATGGCCAATGGTTTGCAGTGAATGGTAAGTATGGAAAGAGTTCTCATAGTTACAAATTTTAGTGTAATTGCACTCGACTAACAGTTGAGTCTTAATTTATCCAACAAGTGGAACGAATTTTATAGGTGGTGATAGGTAGCTCAGGTCATGGTGGCCTGCTACGAGGATGTATGCCATGACAAGAATTATTTTATTAAAAAAATACCAGAAAAGAATACTTAAGTAAAAATTAGTTTAATTTTGGAAGTCGGTGTTTTTGGTTGTTTCTTCGTAATTAAAGTTATTTTATACTTTGTAGTGTTTTTTTTTTACTTGGAGATCGGTTGTATTTATTTTTAATTTTTTTTGTGCTATCCCACACCTAACAGCACCACTGGAAAGTCACGGGAAAGCAAAAAACGCAATTTCGTTTACTTGGATGATATATTTTCTATTTTCCAGCAATTTTCATTTAAAAACCAAACTACTTAACGGATTTTGATGAAATTTAATGAAAATCTGGTGGAGTAATCGGAGGATATATTTTCACATGAAAGAAGATTTTTTCAAATTGGTTCATAAATGTCGGAGTTATGAGGATACAAACAAAAAATACAACCGAATTGAGAACCTCCTTCTTTTTTCGAAGTCGATTAAAAAGTGGTTGGTAATTGTTTGTGATTTTTGCTATCTTTAGGAATTTAAAAAGTCTCATGAAAAGCCGTCCCCATAAACTTCGTTCCACTCATTAAAGCAAATTGTATTACTCACGTTTAATTTTATTATGTTTTCACTAAAAGAAATGGTTAAATACAGTTTCTTACTTTTTAATAAAGTTATTTTTAAACAACATTTATGACTGCAACTGAAGTAATCTATTTCAATTAATTCAGCAATAAAAAATCGATGCGATTCAGGCGTTATTATAAGTAAGAGATGTGGTTTAATAATTATTGTCTTAATCTTTGGTCGCATACATTTTAGAAACTTTTACCTTAAGGTAGAAGTTTTTAGTGCTAATTTTATGAGCTAGCTGTAACAGAAAATATTGATATTAGTTTTTGACAGCGTGGAGCGCGATTTGACTAAAGAAGGAGATATAGATAAAGAAAAAGCCGAGCTAAGCCGAAAGCAGACACGGCAATGTTTTAAATATCAGATCTCACACTTTAGCCAAAATGACACGAACGCTTTACCTATGTAAGCGACGCCTCCAAAATTTTCGTAAATATTACTAACCCAGAACAGGTTATAATGTTTTAAATACCTAATGTCGAATAAACCATCATTAAACAACAATAACAAAGATCGATCAATTACATATGCCTGGTCTTGGCATAACCTACAATAGGCACATACATTTTACTGAACAGAAATATTAAATACCTTTATTTAATTAATAAAAATAAGTAAAGGCCGATTCAAAATACAAAAACGAAACAAAAGGCGTTACGAATTTCTATAATACGATATGCCTCAAAAATATTGGATCCTAATAAGAAACACCTAACATTATTAGAGTGTTTCCATACGTATAAAAAATAAGCATCATGATTATATTTTTAATATAGCTATCTGCGATACATTACACTGTCTGTAAATGAAGTTCTATTCCATGCAGGATTGCATACCTAATAGATCGGCTTGATTTTTATTTACAATACTGGCATACATGACGTACTCGTGCACAACAACAGACCATGGTTTTATAATCTGTATATTATTTTTTATAATAATATACATCAAATTTTTTATGTCATTATCTAGATATATTTGGATTTAAACATAAGTATGAAATATCTAATGAGACTGACAGTTATTTTATATTTAGGTTATTTAACAGATATGGTAGAAATACATTTTCATAATAAAGGCGAATTAAAAATTTAAAGCCTCGCATTTGGCACTATTTAAGTTCATGTTTCCTATTCTTTATTTCTTCAATCTCTTATTTAACGTTTTATACTTTCTCCGATGCGTTAAAAATTTCGAGACGATCTTATAAAAAATAGCAATGGTATACATATCTACATAATGTGGAAACAATGCCTATCATATAATTCATGTTAGTAGTAAATATCTGGTCACGCAGTGTTTCCCGAACATTGCCATGGCCCGGTAATTTACAAACTGCCCCTTCGTGACCCACTCAGTAATTTCACCCCCCCCCCGCTCCCGCGTTAGTTACATCAAGTAAAATAATACACATTTTTAAAATAATACATGTTTATATTACTATTAAAAATGTTTTACTAATTATTTCGGTATTGCCTATTTAGTGATATTTTTAAAACATGGCGGGAATGCTACGACCCGGTATTATTTTGATGGTCCGGTACCGGGTCGCGACCCACCAAATGGGAAACGCTGTGGTAACGTAAAACACACGGAACGGTACTGCTGTTGGACTGCTTCTATCTGTCTTATTTTTTACAAATTAACGCAACCAGAATCATACCCACATCTATAGTTAATAGGGTTCAAATATGTTTTAGAGTATTGCCGCAGTTGAGGATTATTAATTTAACTTTTTGGATCGTTATTGATTATTTTGGGTCTGCGTTCCCGATGGCCACTGAGAATTCCACCGATAGCACCTCGCAATTGTAGGGCCCGTTCACAATGGGCTCGCGAACACACAAATTGGGAGGAAAAAGACTGGCGTTATGTTTGCTTTTCCGATGAATTTCGTTTCGGTATGAGGCCAGAAACAAGAGGGACTCGAGTTTGGAGGGCCTCTGGACGCCAAGAACGTTTGAAATTTTATCAAGAAGTTATGGTTTGTGCCGGTATGTGAATCGGAAAAACCGATCTCATTTAGATCTGGGGCAACCTCGATGCTCAGATTTATGCGGACAGGTTTGTTTCAGACGTGATCGTCCCTTTACGTAGCCAGTTGGGTGATTCGTTTTGACTAATGCATGACAATGGACGTGAATTGTCGTGCATTAGTCGTGTACACACGGCTAGACTCGTAACATTTAACACGCACTGTTGCCGATGCTCGCATCAACGTTCTGCCGTAGCCTGGTCAATGGCCAGACCTCAACCCAATTGAGCAGCATGGTAATATGCTCCAAAAAAGACCTCTGCCGATTACCTATGGATGCCGTGCACCCCACAACAACTTTTTGACTTGTTAGAAAGAACGTGGGCGGCCAATCCTCAGTAATTTTGATGAATTGATTTTAAGCATACCAAATCGCTCTGATTGTGTGATTCGTGTCATGGTGGAAACACAGATTATATTTTTTCTATCTTTACAATAAAAATACTATATATAATCATTTTTGCCTTTTTTGCCATTGAAATTCCTATTGAAATACTTCGGCTTAATCTACACACAATTTGCAAAAATTGCTGCTTTTCTTCATTTTTACTAAATTAAACTTGAACGTTGCAACAAGAAATTAAAGTAAGCCAGTCTAGACTAGATTTGGTAAATATTAATTAGAGATTTTTTTATAGTTAAAAATTTACTTGATCCCTAGACACTTTTGACGTGTTTATTTTTTATTTTTCATTAATGTTCACTATTATAACTTTCATTTCACTAGCCCGCTTGTGCTCCAAATTTGACAGCGAGCGTTTTTTTCCTAAGGAGTGTTTTAAGGACAAGGTGTTTATAGGTTTAATCCAATTATATTCATTCTGGGAAATTAAAAACATCTTTCTCATCATGCTTTTTTAATTTAGATGCAGTCGTCGTTGAGGTAAGTACATCGATGTAGCTACTTCTTAGGTAGCTGCTGAAGGCGCACATCCTAGCTGAAATTCCGGAAAACCCTTCATTTTCTGAGAAAACTAAAAAGCAATGAGAAACACTTCGAAAGGTCCGTTTTACATTTTTATTTATTATTTAAAATTAACAGTAAACTTAAACTAGCTGCAACCCCTTTGTGAGTAATGCGCCAACCAATCTGTACTAGGAATAGCGTGTGTTTTTTGCAGGCCTAAACCCCAACTTGTAGCAAAATAAAAATAATTAAAAGCGAGTACCTACCTACTCAAAGTACGTCCTACAGACAAATGCGTAAGTGACAGTATGTTATGGTTGTTGCCTAGAATTATTTAAAAAGCTGTAATCGTTTAGAATACTTTCGACAGCCTTTGTTGTATTTGGATGATTTAAATGCTTCATTCACTACTAGTAGATATTAATTCGTCTGAACACGAACAGTCACAGGCAAGAAGTGGCGTAAGATCACGACAAAGAAGTCCCTGACAACATCAATAGTTATTGCTAGTGCAACGAAAATATTTCACCGTGGTTCATTTCAGAGATGGGCATTATTCGAATAAAAAAAATATTCGTCAAAAAATATTCGCGAATAATTTATTCATGATTAATTTAATCGAAAAAAAATCGAATTATGATTGACTTAATCGTCAATTTAGTCGTATAAATAATGTATAATTTCATTTAAATCTCGAATAAAAGTTGGAACACTCCCATTTTTGGCAATTTAAGATTTCTTGTGTTCACTTGTGAAACCGTTCTAGCATATATACTTGTTGTTACTTAGCGCGGTAGGTTTAGGGTTTAGGATTGCGGACCAGGTAAAAAATTAGGAAGAGATTTATTTGGAGTTTACTCCTTAAGAAACGATTTACATATTTAGCCCGCGGTATGAACATTTTATAAGGAATAAAATCGAGCGTTAACTAAAAGTGAGGCGTTACGTTCCTTTGCGCAACGTACTTTGCGCACCATTCACTTCGAGATTATGGACCTATGTGTATTTACAAAGTATACTCAGCTTATTATTCGATGTTTGAGGTTGGGTTTTTGTAGTCAGTCGTCAAAGTCAAAGTAAGAGTCTGTCAAAAAGTGAATGTAAAAAGTCAAAATAAAAAAGTCAAAGTCCGATACCCTCTTTTTACGTTAACTTCACAATAATAGTTCTTAAGGAGTAAACTGGAGTCGGAGCTGACACACACTTTTTTTTATTATTTTATTACCAATTATTTATAATATTCTGTTTGCAGAATTTGTTCGAAAAGTCACCGCGCACCTGGAACGCAAAAAAATAGGAGGAACACGGATAGGTTTAGTCAGTAAGACTCTGACACTCCCTTCTGATCCGCCCCGAGTGAAAGGAGTAATTTGATAATTTCCCATCCATAAAAAAGGGGTGATCCATATCCACTATCAGGTCAAAAAGCCCTGATTTTGAACATGTAAAAAAGTGGAAAAACTAGTACAAGTGATCATAGGTTTCATTTGTTCATAAAACGAATAATATTAGTGGAAAAAAAACCCAATTTCTTTTCGCCTAGTATGACGATTTAAAGCCTTTTTTTCAGAGTTATTCCTCCGTAGACCAACTAAATATTAAAACTTAATTTTTTTTATTGAAAGTGACCAAATGAGAGCATCTACATATATTGTTCGAACAAATTAACCTAATTGATTATTCGAATAACAATTTTTTCGCAGTCCATTTATTCGACGATTCATTTAATTAAATAAATTATTTGGAACTCAAACGAATAAGAACAATTATTCGACTTTTTATTCGTCATTCGTGATTAAGTAGGTTATTCTTATTCGTTATTCGATTACATTTCGCCCATCTCTGGTTCAGTTATATTAATCTGAGAAACGTGATAATATGTATAAATATTGTTATTGAATATTTATTTGATACCTATATATAAATTATCATCATCTTAGTTCCCTAGATTGATTTTACTCACACAGTATAATTTCTTTAATAATGCTAGATTTTATTTAAATGTGATTTAGAATTTGGTTTCGCGAAAGGGGTTTGCGGGCAATGCGCGCTTGGGCAAAAACTACTTCGAATTGCACACAATGAATCGCGGGTCTTCAGTGTCGTCGCTTAGCAAGAGTCCACCAATCAGTTACCCCACAACACACTGTTCTGAGAAATTCTTGAAAGTACCTTGTGATTCGCTCTTTGGCGCGACTCGCCCGCTCCCCCGTACGCTAAGCTACGCTACTTACTTACTAACTAGGTGCAATATAATGCGAATTTCACATCTTACATTTTTTTTCATAATCATGTACATTTAATCCATAGTTCATTTTGAAGGTTAACTAATAGTTATCGTTAAAGATACATTTTATCATTTTTGGCATTTTAATAATTACAACGTAACATTTTTATTTATAAATACATATTTTAGAACGGAATCAATAAACAGTTTCATTTTAATATTTCTGTTTATGCAGTATCTAGAAACAGAAGAACACAGATATACATATAAGGGAACTTGATGGCTGTCATGTTTAGTAAAACTGTACCTAAATATGAGAAAAAAAAAGAATACTGACTCAGTCTTTATACAATTGTTAGGATTAATTGTTTTATTAAATAATTTTTTTTATATTTTTAAAACACAAATAGCCCTTCTGAATAATACAATTTACAAACGCTAGTCTTAATGCACAGTCTGAGTATGTGGGTATAAAATAGGAGGCAAATTATAATTACTTAAATATTACTACCTAACCTATTTATAACAATTCCTAGTCAAATCAGCTATTTGCACTCCCTTATATATATTTATAAATAGTGTCTTTGAAAAACGTTGAGCAAATTCAGAAATAAATATTTAGGGATTCTTCTAATAAGAAATGGCTTGTAGCTCAAGTCTTAGAATACTCCAAAATAATATTGTAAATTTCTAAAAATTGGAGTCACAACAAGGAAGTATCAGAAAGGTAATTAAACATGATAATATTAGTTCACTTAATTTTTAGTAACTCACTTAAAATTAAATAACACATGAATTAATAAATTTGAATCGAAATAATCTACAAGCCCTTATAGATACAAACCATGTACAAACAACGAAGAATTGTTTCCCTTTAAGGTTAATAAATATGTTCAAAGCTTGTTTCACCATGTCGGATTAGCCAGTCGGTCAGATCGGTGACTGACACCGAATAAACTAAGAACATTTTTTATGAAATTATCGGTCAAATAATATCAATTTTAGGGAACTGGGTCGGAGGTGGTGAAACAGGCTTTTAGTATCCTATGTATACGTATATTAAAAATTCATTGTGAGATCAAAACTTAGAATAGTCACAGCGCTAATAACGGTTCTCCATGAAATCTTTTCATTACTTTTTGTCTCATTCATTCTTATCGATTATTGTACCTAATTACTAAATATCATTTGAGACCTACATAAGGTTAAACACAGTAACTTTGGCCATTCACCCGCGTGCTATTCATAAATAGACCGAGAAGTAATAACTCAAGATCGAAATAATCAATCTCAATATTTTGAACATTACTTACATGATATTGCACGTCGTCAGAACTACTAATAGGTACATTGAATACCGTACAGTAAATATTTTAAACTACGTACAAAAGTGTTCTGTGCACTAGATTTAATTTGAAGTGTATTACCAGTGTGTTACAGGTTAAGTTGAAACAAACAGCATTTTTTTTAAACTAGTGCAATTGTTTTTGTATCCTAATCGTATAAATGTAAAATTATGTATTTTTATTTACATCTTGCACTTTAATGACTCATGATCATAATTGTGGATAAAGTCCTCTTCAAATTCCGATGTTTTATAATGTAATTTGTAACAAAGAATAATTTTCTCAATTCATCTTCTACTTAATATGGAACTTAAAATCTTCTGTGCACTTAGGGACTATGATTGTCTTGACATCCTCCTGTATCTAAACAAAGTTGAATAAATGAATTTTTTTGACCAATATTGAACTACTCATGATATTGATTGTAAGTAGGGTATTTTTAATCTATTGATTTGTGAATCGTTTTTTTTTTTGTTTGAATCTATGATTAACTAATATTAAAATATTGTTTAAGTATAAGTTTTGCCGTTCAACGTTATAATAACTAATATTCTAAGGGCACAGTTGAGTAAAATTTTAATACACACCTGTAAGTTCTTCCATTCATATCTAGTTTAATGTAATTAATATATTCTATGTAGTTGCTACTCAATTAACTACAGAAGTAAAGACAGCCATCGTTTGAAGTAAGTAGTAAAAACCGTATAGAACTGCAATAATCAGTTTGTAATTTAACTTTGATTTTTATTAAAAACTAATTCAATCTAATTAAATGGAAATAACATCAAAACTGCGCAGAATTTTGATGTATACACAATACGTTTACTTCAAGACTGAAAACTAGGTATTGAAGATATAACATTTTGTCTCTTAGACAGATTGACTTATATTTTGAACTTTATATTATTTCTATTTTCTAAAGAATTCAATATTACCAGTGTCAATATATACGACACGTATTTATAATAATCATAGTGATTTTTACTGTTATATTTATAAGTTTATGGAACGCTTTTAGTTTACGAGCGTTTCTAGGATTCAAAAGCACTTTACCGAAACTTTATGGATGGTTGACCATGAGCACCCTAAGTTTGAACAAGTCCGGTAGGTACAGTTTATTAAAGAGATCTTAGTTTTCTTCGCCTAGTAGTACCAAGTCGTCAGCCACAACGTCAGAAACGTGAAGGTAAATGATCCAGTACATTAGGTTAAAGCAAACGAAGCAGACGGGGAACACGATGCGAGAGTACTTGTCAATGTCCGAAGGCGTCGTGCCGAGTAGTTTGTTGATGCCCTGTAAACATCATTCACCTTGACTTCGACAATTAATTTACGTTTAAATTGTACAATTTAAGCTAGTTCGCTGTAGGTTACGCGCCACAATCGCAATGCAAATGCATCAATAATAATATGCGTTTATAATTCGCATTCGCAAACCAAATACCTGTCTGGAACAATCGCGTTATTAGGAATATTTTTAAAGATTTAGTTAGGTATCTGATAGTACCTTGGAAGCGTGAATCAGATGTGTAGGTGGTCCAGCTTCTTCATCGGGCTGTGCGGCTGGTCCAGGAGCTGGGCCCCGTGCCCCATTGATAGTATTTTCTAAGGTGCCGCCTTTTGAATATGCTTTAGGATCGTGAACTTTGAATCGAACCTCCTGTACAAATTGCACAAAAATGTTTGAATAAGTTGCAGTAACATTAAGTTAACCCGACTACGGAAAATACCGCATGTGGCATTCTAAAGAACCGATAGCTAGCACTAGTAGCACTAGAAAAACCGATTTCAAATATCCCACCTTTCTTGATGTAAACTTCATATTTATTTTTGTAATAAGTGTAGCATGTGTTACACATCCATCAAAATCGTCTTTGTAGTTTAGGCGCTACATAGACTTTTTTATAGAATACCAAAACAACAACCTATCCAAAACAAGGGATTAAGGTTTGCCGTAGTCAGGTAACAAAAAGTGGTTAGGTTAGGTTAGGTTAGGTTATAATATATAATAGGATATAATTTTGCTCTTACCGATGATCTACTAGGTGGTGGTGGCCTTGTCAGAGTACTAGATCTAAGCGGGGGCAAAGGCTCAGAAGTCCCTGGTGGACCGTCTATTTGCATTTTCTTTTCAGCAGCCATTTTTTGAACTGCAGTGAATCTTTGTTTCCTCATCTGTATCCTTTTAGCCATATAGCCAACCGTAGCATATTCTGAAAATAAATATAACGGTTCTGAATTCTGATATTGCATTCCAGTATTAATCTCGCCGAGCAAAATTCACGTGAACGGCGCAGCAAAATACGATTGTCGTTCATGTGAAAACTGAGAAATTTAATTTATTACTTATGAACGCAATACGTTTGTAATTATTATCAAGTATTGTTAATTTTATTAACTGTTACCACAAAAATAACATAATAAGTATGAAAATTGAAATATTTTTGTTACTTTGTTTTTTGCCCTGCTGTGAGACAGGATGGACTAAGCAAGAATAAAAGAATCAGAAGGTTTTTTAAGTTCTTAGTTTAAGTATCTACAGGAAAAAACTGTACCGAATTTTATTTAGCATTCTTCCTTAAATTGTTACCTAGAAGACTGGCGAAGACCATGACGAAACAGGTTCCCAGGTAGACATCGATGGACTTAACGTACGATATCTTGGGCAGAGCGGCATTAGTAGATGACATTAGCGTCGTCATTGTCAATACAGTGGTGACACCTAGTGAAACTCTGGCAGGTGTCGCATTTCGGTTTAACCAAAATGACACCCAAGAAATAATGACAATTAGGCCAGATGGAATGTATATCTGAATTAAATAGTATCCCATCGAACGCACAAATTGAATTTCACATGCCAGTCGCGAGTAATTTCCTGAAACAAAAGTACAAATTGTAACAACCAATTTAATGTCTCACGATATATGGTGATCTTCAAAATATTTAATCACAACAATACACTAGGTTCAGGATGAATGGTTACAAATTGGGTTTAATATACCCAATTTGTTGTGAGTTTTTTTTTTCAAGTTAAGGACTAGCCAAAAATTGGTCGCCACAAAAAACAAGAATTACCACCACACTACCATAATATTCTGATGAAATATATTTCAAAGTGAAATAATCAGGTTGAAATATATGTAGGTATATGTTTGCAATGATCGAAAAATGTTAAGCCAATCACTGACAGCATTTCCCACATGCCTAAGACAGATCTCTCCTTAGTCAAGTACTTATATTGCACTCGTACACTCATAGACACTCCCCACTTTCGTTTTCACTCACACATACACCACACACTATACCTACCACAACATACTCACTCTCACTGAAACAACATTTTATTAACAATTTTGTTTTCTTCTTTTTTTTACACTTTCCTTGTATTGTTATGTTAGCCATGTTACTGGTGAAAATAGTTTTTTGATTTTCTATCTACCCATATGGAATCGCTGTCCCCAAGTCACAGGCTATAAACCTAGTTTGGGAGCCAGGAGATAATACTTTAAGCACACTATTTTGTTGTATCATATTACTGTACTTGTAACCTTTGTAAATTAAGTATGGGAAATAAACATAAACAATTAACATATTGTAACGTTCTATAAACTGCGTTTCGTTCCAAAAATAAAAGAGCAAACGTTTTTCCCCCGAAGGGATAAAAACGATATATTTCATGTCTTTACTAGGCTTGACCTATGAGATTACCTCTCTCGATTTACCTTAAGGTACATAGGTGGCTTAGCTTCCCGTGCCGTCTAGACGCACTCGACAACGCCCGATTGCCGCTCATCACCGCGCGGGCGGGAATCCGCGCGGTACATTTCAGTACATTAAGATTGTAGTCGTCTAGGGGTTATACGGTCAAGCCTAGGCAAGACATGAAATATATCGATTTTATCCCTTCGGGAGAAAAACGTTTGCTATTTCATGGTCTGTGCATGGCTGGACCAATGAGATTTTTTTGGGTTCTGACTACACGGGAAAAGTAAGCTTTTCCCGTGTAGTCAGAACCCAAAATCTCATAGGTCATATTATTATAAAGATTATCTTTAAGTGTTAGCTACTGCTTCCTTTATTTAAATCTTTGGACGGAGTACTAATTATTTATTTAAAGTAATGTCTAATCACATTTCCATCACTCTTCCAATTACCGTTTCTTATTATTTTATCTAAAGGAACATTATTATCTTTTCGTAAAGAAGCAACAGCTGCCTTTATGCTGCCTGGTGAAAAATTAATGTTTATTTCTGAAAACGCAGTTTTCATCCATCCTGCTATAACTGCTTTTGATGCAGGTGCTACCCGACCTGTAGAAGTAATAAACACAGAATTTATTATGTTGCCATTAACATTTCTCCTTGAATTCGACACAGCCAATATTTGTTTAACTATTGGACTGTTTGTGATAGAGTCTCTAATAATAGGATCAGCAAATGTAGCAATTACTGATTTATGTAATTTTATAGTACTAGGTGACATTTTTTTTTTCTGAATAGAAAACTTAGATGTTGTGCTACTGATGCTACGTCTTGTTTATTTGAATTAAGGCCAAGGACTTTACATTGTGCTAACCATGTTTACGGAGCTTGATACGTTTTTAGTAAAAATTATGCCATACTTTTTGACTTAAATTGCAATCTTCTTCGATCCATCTGTTCGTTACTAAAATAACATTGACGATCCACGCATTAAGATCTTGAACGAACTCGTCGTTAATGTTACAAAGTAATTATAGCAATTCTGCGTGGTAGCAGAGACACGCGTGAATCGCGAGTCAATCAAAAGCTTACTAACATGCACTGCACGGACCCAGCCCGCGCGCCGCACACCACGCGCGGTGTTTAGAGCGATCCGTAAATCGAGAGAGGTAATCTCATAGATCAAGCCGACGGCACAGACCATGAAATAAGCAATATTACTTTTTTTTCAATTCATTCTCTCAGATTTTCAGTTTGATTTTATAAGCAATATATTTGTATATAACAACATACTTAGTTGAATTTATTTGACAAGTATGTTTTAACATTTTCTTCGACGAGGGTCAGTCTAATAATATCCACTCATCGTATGGTTCCAATTATGAAATCAAAAGTAATACCTAATCAACAGAGTCATAATGTTATTTTATAACACACATTCCCTTACAAAATAATGCTTTAAATTAGGTTTTTTTTTATTAAATTAAAATACTGATCAATATATATTTTAAAACCCAGGAAGTTGATGTCTTCAAGAATAAAGATAACAAAAACGATTTCAACATTTTTTTTCGATTTATTGTCAAAATCGAAATAAAGCAGTAATGCTCAACATACTTAGACAAGCTCCGTTTCTACATTGTCTGTGACAGGGCACCCCATGGTGTGAGTATGACGGCACATCATCATCAATGGCTGATCGGTTTATTAAGTATTGAAACAAACTTGTTTTACTCTAAGCCTCATTGTTATTACCTTTTTTATGCGACAGTATCATAAACTATTATTTATACATAAATAAGCATTATTATTTTTAGGTCGGTCCATCACTGCAGAAAATTTTACATAAACTGTATGACGAGTACTAGGATTTATATTAAACTAAAGTAAACTATATTAAAAATCTTAACTATTTTTATTTTTTTTATATATATCATGGTCAAATATTTCAAATGTGACGCGTTAAACAATTATTTTTATTCGTGACCCAGAATCAAGTGTTTTGTATTATCCATCGAAGTACAAAATATATAAATTAATTTATTAAATCGCAGTCAAAGATCGATTTTACCTTACCAGGTCACCAAAGGAAAGTCTAATGAATATGTTTTGGCGGAAGCGAATCCATGCATATGTAATTCTGATAGATGGAGTAAACAGAATGCGCTAACGATCGGTATGCGATAAATTGTTGAATGTTTCATCGGTGCTGTATACCTGTTGTCAGTGAAATCTCCATGGCTCGCTGCCGATGGCCCAGCACCTTGAATTGAGGCAGGGACACTTCGCTCGACACGCCCACAGAGTTGGGCCCTTCGTTCCACTTGTATCGGATGTCCCGCATGGTGTAGCCGACTGTACCATGCAGAGAAATGGAACGATAAAATAAGCACCCATTGCACTGGGGTTTCGTAAAATTTGTTTTATTGTGAATGAATTTAAGACTACCGGTCTACCGAGGGTGAGAAATGTTAAGATTTTGCTTCGCCAGATAACGCTACGTAGTGCAAGTTCTCAAGCGTTTTATATAATTTAAGTCAAATTTTATCTATCGAACACGAAAGCATTATGAGACTGTAGCTCAAGAACTTAAAAAATATTGTATACTGATAAAGTACGTCATTTGTTTCATAAAGCAAGACGTGAAACTTTATTCAGAGTAGGGAGGACTCTAAGGCTCTCTCGGTTTTTATAAGTATTGTAAGCCAAAATACTATTTAAGTGTCACCAACTCACAACTTTCGATTTCAATATTGCATAATTGACGGTCCATCGGAAAATACTGCAAATCCATCGGACAAGAAGCGGTGATAGTCAGTCTGTGAACAAGTGCAAGTTGTTAAAAAAATCTAATTATTATGTTGTAGATATTTTAGAAATACACGGTGGCTAGCTCAAATTTATACAACTATCTTTTGTCACCATTTCAGTTTTACCATTGACCACTTCATTTTTTAAATATTTTGATCCATTTTATTGAATGTGGAAAACTCTTTACGGATAGATTTTATTACCTTTGCATTAACTCCAGTAATTCTATTCACGTTAAAAGACTTGAAGAAAAACCACCAAAATCGTTACTTTTATGATACTAATATAAAATTTGGTGACAAAAAATAACTGGGCATATTGTAAGACTCCTTAATCTACTTTAACTAAGTAATTAGGGTAATATTTGCACTTTTCTTCTCAAAATCTTTATTCAAAGGTCACATTTGATTTTGCCACCCTGTATTTGTATTTGTATAATTACTGGGAACGGAGATGAAATATATAATAAAAAGATAACGGATTTTAGACAGCGCGTGACTTTGTGAATAGAATAGACTAAACACAAAGTCACACGCGACATTACTGAATGTCGCGTGTGACTTTGTGTTTAGTCACTGGACTGCGTTGCTTCAAATTTACGTAACTTTACGTAGCTTTAAATACTAAGACAATAATTTAGAAAATTGTTGCGGAAGTTACAAGTTTAAAAAGTTACACTTAAAAAAGAAATCTTGATTTTTTTTTTTTAGATAAAACCATGCTAATTTGGGCCAACTTTTTGCCCCTTAACTTTAAAGTAGATTATACACTTCGGGGATAAAGCAGTGCCTGTCACAGGATATTGAATCCGACACGTAATGTGAGATGTTTTAACCGACTACAAAAAAGGAGCACTTTCTGTGTTCGATTGTACCTACGTTATATACGTAGGTACAGGTACGTAGGAACAGAGTACGAGTAGGTTTAACCCCCGAAAACGAGGGAGTTCAAAAAATAACCCGAATATACCGAGGGATTCAAGGTAGCCCCATGTCCATTACCCCGACAAGTTAACTCTACTTTTTGTAAAAAGTAGAGTTAACTCGAAGTCAAGAGGTGTCATGGGGTTCTTGCGAGGTATTTGTAAAAGTAATCCTAGAAACTCATTTACTATTTATAAAAAATATCTACTTTTAGCGAAGTAGTATTATATACCACTACTAGTGGTATATAATACTACTGCGCGTGCAGTAGGCTAAGGTAAAGGTAGGCCAGCCTATTCATAATGCCCAAAAAAAATAATTCGGAAATTCGCATCGTCAATATTGTGATTTCAACCCTGAATAATGAGGTGAGTTTTTTTTTTTAGGCATTATTTATGGGCTGGCCTACCCTTACTGTAGCCTACTGCACGCCCATGCCACTAGGTCATGATTAATTTAGGATACCAATTTCATCATATATAATATGTCACTGGAAAATTGCAGACTCCGAAAGATTGTAATAAACCATTATTAGATTTTAATTTCTCGATATATTTTGAAAAATTAGTTTTTATGAAATAAATCTTATCCAAATTCAATAGTTTCCAATATATCCGTGTCTTATTAAGAAAAATAGTTTACACTTTCACGCGATAATTTACAATCTTACCGCGTTTGCAATTATCTGGTGACATATATGTAGGTATATCAGAATATAGATATAGATATTTAGAAAAAAAACAAACTAGTAGGCACAGTCGCCAGCACATCATCTACCCGAAACTGTCAAATATTCCCAATTATTCTTGAATCTAATGCTTTAGCGGTAAAGTGAAAATGTATTAAATAAATTTGACAGATTGTTGTGCTGGCATCTGTTCTATGTGAGGATCGTAGAAGTAGTGCACTGCAATAATGATCAAATATGCCCCTTTCGAGGCTTTCTGTAAATATTTTAATGTGTGACTAATCTTTTAATACTTTTGCCTCTTTTTTACCACGAAAACCTGGCAAATCCGTGGTGTCTTTGAACGAGGCATCCAACATGCAATGTAAACTTGTTCATAAAATACTTGCCTTATACTCCTAGTAATAGATCCAGAATGATGAATGCGAATGAATTCGTTGCTTGTGGTAGCTATGTGGAAGTAAGACTGTTTTTCGTTAACAAAGAAGGTGTCGGGTACCCATATGTTTCTAATAAATTCTGAGCCGACGGAAAGTGTCTCCACACCCGTCCTTTTTTTGTAAGCGAGCCTGGGGTCTGTCCAAAACTGCCTGAAGTAGAAATCCAGCGTGAAATCCTGAAACATTTTCTATTGTTGTAGGAAATAATAGCGGCACTTGATTGACTTACAGTAGCACAACAATGGATGTAATCCGGCAGTCGGGCTCGTTTGTATGGCTGTCTGCCGCCTGCTTAAAATGTTAATTATTTTCAATGAATGCAACAAAACGAAATGTTATCGCCGAGGCACAATCATTGTCTGCGCGATACGAACGTCAGCGAAATATCAGCAAACAAACTTGGACAGAATACCGAACTCGTACCAATTTAATTTCATATGAAAGTCATAATTTATTTGCAAGTATTATTTAAAAAAAAAGCGAATTCCGTGTTCCGCTCAGAAGCAAATCAGTTGAATTCTGGAACAGACAGACAGTTTAAGAATACCGGTTCACCAAGGTGCACTTGTAGCATTGAATCTTGCGTTTGTTCATTGATGGCAGATACATTGGTACTATGTTTTCGGTATTTATTCAAGTGTGCTAGTGATAAAAATAATGTAAATATTATAATATGCACTAATAAGATCTAGAAGAAAATATTATAAGATCTGTACAGATAATATTATTATTATTATATTTTAGTGCGCATCTGAAAGCATGTATTAAAGTTTCCTTGAAGTAGGTAGACTAATTGTCTACAATCATGAGATCATTCATACGTCGTAAGTTTTTGCAAAGCTTGGAAACGATTGAAACAGAACAACACAGTTGGGAAAAGGCTAGGAAAATGTTTTTTTTTTGTTTAAATACTATATTAAATAATTGTGTACTGAAATTTTAACATTGGAATATCGATACGACACTCGAATCGTGACATACAAATGCATTAATTTTTATGAAATGAAATTGAAATTCAGTAGAGGAAGCAGCGGCTACGCTTTAATTTTAGTGTTAACTTGACAGATGATGTAAAATATTGATGCGATGTTCGTGTTACGTAATCATCAACATTTTACATGTTAAAAGTACACGTAAGAGTACTCGTACGTTATTAAATAGTAAAAAAATCGTACGTTATTAAACGTCCCAAATAGAGAGAAATCGATTTCGGTTGGCACGACTTCGAAACTAAAATTAACCATTTACATATTTCATCTTGTTACTTGCCTGTACGTAAACAATTACGCCCTTAGGGTACAAGCCCTAAGGGCGCATGTTCATTCGTACAATCACGAATACGAGTAAGTGCACCAACACCCATCCAAAATCTAACTGCTACGTGTACTTTTTGATGAGTTATATCTAGGAACCTACAATAATGTTTTCTACAAGGTAAATTTAAATGACATAGCTAAACTCCGCAGTCGTGATGTGTATCAATATCTTAAAACGGCAAATAAAAACTTGAAATTCTAACAATTCCTTTTACGAAATAACAGCTGATTGTAATTTTATCATCAGTTTGTTATATCGCCATTAGTTTTAGAATAGAATAGAAAACTCTTTATTATGTACACCATTTACGTTACAGAAAAGATAGATGAAGAAAACATTACAAAGGGTGACACAATGTGCGGCCTTATCGCTAAAAGCGATCTTTTCAAGACAACCTTTGGATAGATTTTAAAGAGAAAAGAAAAGACAGTACTATTGGTAGTCTTAGGTGTAGGTAATATTATATTTATACATACAATAAATACATTCGATAAAATATAATATAATAATAATGAAACAGAAGCGGAGAACCCAAGTAAAAACGATTAAAGAAAGAGGTAGTGATTTTTGATCACACTTTAAAAGTGGACAAAGATTGAGCACGCCTTACCGACACGGGCAAGGCATTCCATAACCGCACCGCTTGAACCGTAAAAGATTTGTTCTAGAAGCTGGTGGAATGCATCGACATCTCTAGTCTCAAGTACCCATCACATCTGCGGAATTCAGGTATCACTTTTAACTTGACCCTGTGTATCTGGTATCCGGGTAGGGTCACGTCCTGAGGTGACTTTAAGAGTCCCTTGATTTGGTTTCCACTAGGGGGTCATACACCCTGGTCTTAGTCTGACTTCTGCACTTTGGAACCGTGATCAAGGGTATTTCAACGGCTTGGTTTACGAAAGTTTAGAATCATAGATCTAAGATTTAATTGATTGTCACTTAAGGATAGTCAAATTGTAAAAAAAGCCATTAAGCACATCTATACCTCACTATTATTATATTCTTTTGACGAAAACCATGTACCGCAGGGAGTTAATAGATGCCCCATTATACTGTGTAAAAACCTAACATTGAGTTTTCGCCACCTACAAAGAAAACAACTGAAACAAAGCAGCCAGATGTCTGGTTTCTCATTTTGTTCACTTGTTTAACCGGAACTAACTGGACAAAAAATTAAACACATCCATAAAAAGACTACACGAAGTAAGAAAAGGCGAGGCACCTCAGTTGCTCATCTGAGGGGTTAAACACCTTTCCAAGAGACAATAGCAAGATATCCACAATCACAACAATTACCTACTCATGGACATAAAAGCTTAAAATACAACAATGGACCAAATTTACGACAGTATTTAGCTTGGGGGTTGCTTAATGGCATGGTACATTTCAGTGTATCTTTTTGAAGACACACCCGGAAGCGCACACCACCACAACAAACGAATGCAATGCCCTGCTCGTACTACTCGCTGAATGTGATTCATATTTTTATACAATTAAAAGTGGTGCGTCGCTTTCCGGGTGGTCGGCTCCATAACACCGGCATGCTTGCAGCCTCGTATCTGGGGCTGCTCGGTCGCAGCGGCCCAGCGCGCGGCCGAGCCGGAGCGACCGAGTCAAGCGTGAGCTGACAGTGGCGAGTACCATGAGCACTTCGGAGACGGAGCTGATAGAGAGCACATACATGGTGACGCCCACCTCCACTGGCGGACCTGCAATCAAGCCCAATCGTGAGTCGCGGGCGGGCCTCGCGCCGTGAAAACCAAACCAGAGGACGATAACGTGACGCCTCGAGTACCTCGATCGAACATGGACTGCACCGTTTAATCGAACATTGTGTATTAAAAAGTCCTTAGCTCGACCGAGGTCCGCTAGCCTAAACAATGTTACGTCATTTCTCGTTCATACAATGACAAGCTACGTAAAAGTACATAGTTTTGCTGCATTAAATACCATTTTCACTTCAGATAAGGAGCTGATGGAGAGCACGTACATGGTGACTCCCACATCCACTGGCGGTCCTGAAATAGTACATCAGTTTCATTTCCTGAGGCGACCCTGTTAAAAAACATCCATTCGCCCTTTCGTGATTCTTTAACATAAAATTGAAAACATGTAGCATTCAGGATGACATTATCAACTCACATGACATATATTAGGGTAGGTAGGAAAATACTTTTTAACCCAATAGACCGAAAAGTGGCTCTAAATGCACCGATTTTAAGATCTGTTAATTTTACATTCACGCACGACCCGCACTTGTGCGGTAAAGTGAATTACTAATTGACACTAAATTTTGAAGCAAGTGAGCATACTGCCATTTGTATGAGGTAGGTACTGGCCGCCAACCAGCTTAATTATTTTAATATAATAATCCGAATAACGGGACAAACAACTTTTTTCCACGCATTCGCACTGCTTTGTAAGCCTAAAACCGGTGCAATAGGAGCTAGTTTTCGAGTAAGTGTGTTATAGTACTATAACTGTACTATAACTGACTTGGTGGTTGACAGCCAACAGTGGGCGTATGTCGGAACTCTCTCGACAGCTGAGCTAAACCAGGTTAAGCGGTAGGAATTAGACATTTGCAATTGTTTTTAAATCTCAGCAAGGTTATGCTCATGCCCTTTTGTGCATATAAAATTCATAGTGTTTATAAACTGGGGAACTTTTCCCGCAGCTTCGTTCCTGTGGCCTATCGCACAATAAAAGTGCATTTTCCCGAGATAAAAAGTAACCAATGTCAGTCGTGGGTGGTGTAGCTATCACTGGTTGTGAAAAATATAGTTTTTGGATCAGTATTCCCAGAAATAACATCCTACAAACAAACAACTTGACCTCTTATACTTTATATTAATGAACGAGTGGGCAAAATTTGTCATTGCACTCGAGGTAGAATTGTTTGTTTATGGAGCCGAAAGTTCAATGACAAATTAGTGCTCATGCGAAACAGCCGAATATTTCGACACGCAAACAAATAAAAAACCTAATCCTGTCATACAAATTCTGAACGGGTCATTAGAAATGCTGCCATTCGAACCTCTGAACAAAGTGATATAGGATTAGCTATAATATTGTTAAAATCCACAGGGTGTTTGATAATCAAGTGCGTTCCTTGAAGTGGGTTATACAGAGTTAGCTCAAAATAAATGTACGGCACTTGACCTACAAATTATACGATGCACTTCTTTGATTAATAAGCTTTCTAAAATGGTATAATAGTACCCTCCTTTGGCTACACGATAGTACTTTGATGCTACTTGGTAGTACACATTTTTCAATATACGCCTTGCTTGAACGATCTTACCTGATTTTATGGTATCTAGCCCATCAAATCAGTCAAAATCGGTAACCAGTCGCATTAAAGTCAAATAGTTATCATCACTTTTTCGAAGATTACTCCAAAACTTTCGTTGAAAAGTATTAAATATTTGGTTTTGATTTGAAGGTAATTTTATGAGTTGTCAAGTCTAGTATCTGGTATATTTATGTTCAGTACACATAATGAGTTATCGTGGATAACTTGTGTTGCCGTAATAGTCGTCAGAAGCGAAGGAAGAAATTGTAAGGTAATAAATACACTATACTTTATAGTTACAGTGTATTGACTTGGTAAAACAGGGCCTAAAAATGTATGACAGATATATCAATATGTATTCGATATTGAAAATAAAGGAAACGAGTTTATTTTAGTAAACAGCCTTTTATATTATGTCAAAAAAGTTAAACATAAGACAAATTAATCAGCTGCATCATCAATTATGATGCAGCTCATTGAACTTTAATGAAATTTAAAAAAATAAACAAAACATTAAAATAACCTTCACAAAATCAGTTTCATTGGAATATCAGTTAGTTTGGTTTATCATCATTGTGTTTGTCAAGATTCGGCTCAGATGATAGAGAAACAACATGATTTTATTAAATACTGACCTTGTTGGAGGCATAGACTTGCACAGCAATAACAATTAGTTTTTTTTTATTTCACTTATATCCCTGGCTTCACATTCTCTTGCTAATGAATGAAGTAAATTGCTTCTGTCAATTGCAATTTTATTGGATACTTTTTACGCAACCTTCCATTATAATAATTGGTTAACATGGAAAAATACGCCTTTCTAAATTCTATTACTTTCAGATAATTAATGTTAAAGCCTTTTGGTTATGCTGACTTCTAATAATTTGAAAAGATGATCATATCTTTGTAACTAAGTACAGCCACTTCTATTATTTTTCGCGACGTTTTTTTATTGTGTACAAAATCGTCGAAGTCGTATATTTATTTTCTCCAGTCTTTTTTATTTTTTTGGTTATAGCTATATAGTTCATGGCTGCAGACACTGCGCATACAGCTGCATGCGCAGTGTCAGCAGCCATGAAAGTGTGACCACTCTCAAAATACTCCAGCGTTACTGTTTCAATTTCTGTCATGTTGTCATTGATTAATCTTACTAAAGTTGAGATAAAGACTTTGTTCTTGTTCTTTGCGTTGCAGTTATCAAGGAAAAAGTAAACATGTTTTTGATCACGACAGTAATTTCTCAGAAAAAAACATAAGTCGCAGCCACATTATACGTATTCCTGCCACACTCACGTTCATGTCAAAGGCATACCGACGCCTAGTTTTTTTCCTGGTTGAACGATAGATTCATTAAAAAGTACGAGTTTGCGAGAGAAATAAAACTCTTTTGTTGTTGGTAGTGGCATTTTGTATCACTTTTTACATATCGACAGTGTAAAGTGACTCGTTCCCTCCGCTCTTTTCGCACTTTTCTCCCACTAAAATCATGTCTCTTCTAGACTTCCTTTTAATCTCTAATGCTGAGCCAAACCAATACTGTCCTCACAATTACAAGAAAGTGGCACTGACTTATGCGCCATTTCGTCTTCTTTGCATTTTGTGCATATGTCTTTACTTAACTATCTTATGAAAATGAGTTCAACAACATTTTCCTATTGATTTTTCTTCACAATACCGCGTAAACTCATTAAAAATAGAGGCAAATGTAACCCCTATTGGAAGATAACGGCGATTAGGGGCATGTTGAATTTTGTAGTGAGAATGAACGGGTTTACATTTTAAGATGAAGTTCGTCATTTTTTCTTGATAAGACGTGGAAAATGCTGTCGAAGATGGTAACGCCCTCAAGGGTCTTGTACAGCTCCTATTTTTAGATCTAGATTTCGAGACATGAAATTCGCTTTCAAAACCGCTTGTACTGCTTCGTCATTTGTATAACCCAATAATAATAATAATAATAATAATAATTTATTTATTTTCTCGCCACAATACACATTGAGTACATATTTAAAGGAACAGGTGGATACAGCAAGTATATTGCGGGAAACTGGTGCCTAAACTAGGCTTGTGGCCTGTATTTCAGGACACCAGGTCTCCACCCTTTAGGTTACATAATATTCCGAATCAGACAGTGGTCGCGAGTCAGTTAAGAATTATTAAAATGATTCTAAATCTATATAGTGTTAGTATGGTTAGTATTGTGTGGAGATGAAGGAAAGTGTAGAGTGTGGTTTTGTGTAGTGAGTGAGGATGTAGAAGTTTCTGTAGCCTGAACATATAAACATATAATATTTATGTGAAAAGTATATGCCTAGTTAACTAATTTATTTAAATCGTGATCTATACCGAGACAGCTAGGATTTTTTCAGTTTCAAGGTAGTTTAAGTCCTGGATCCAGCTAGTTAATTTCATTTTACATTTAATCTTGTTAAGGTCGTAAATAGGAAGAATCTTATTAATTTTATTATAGAGATAATGACCGACCAATGTGCTGAGGAAAAACTTTTTAGAGACTGTCTGTCAATACCCTTTATCTCGAGAACGCGTGGAGGTATCGAGTTGAAATTAAAACCATATACTCAAGTCTACAGTCCCTTGAAGCTGTGAAAAAATCAAACTTCTAAGTTAACGTAAAAAAAGATACGGCCGTTTATGTCGCATAAAACGTATATTTCGACACTCTCAAGGGAATCAAAATTTATAGGCTACTTCCAGTTGACCTAGATTTATGAAATTTGGCAAGAAGATAGATCTTGAAGTACAAGCACAGGAAAATGTCTGAAAATTGAGAATTCATAGTTTTATCATATAAGAAATCATTTTTTACGATTACAAACTTATATTTTCGATTGAAAAATTGACCGTGACGTACAATGATGTATGGGAAAAAAATTTTTTCACCAACAATGTTAAGTTTGTCCTTCGATTATACCTGCTATATTTTGCTTTCACAGTTTAACTTACGTAGGTAATGAATACTCGGAAAAAATCATGACTCGATCGGAACACTCGGTGCGCGAGTCTGACTCGCACGTGTTCTTGGTTTTCTTTATCATTTGGCTTGTCGTTACTCGTAATACCACGTTTCGTTGAATGAACATAAATATCTTCAGTCATTGGTACAAGTTCGTCCCAGTCAATGTCACTAGTTGCACGTGGATGTCTGTTGTTGGTGATAGAGACAAGTATGTCCGTATTTTGGCAGCATGGTTCTATAATGGCGCTCGTTGTGATTTTGACCAAATCATGACTTGCTTGCAATTCAGGATGACTGCCTAAGTTAGTGGAAACCGATTCTAAGGTTTGTGAGTATTCCAGAGATACGATGCCACAGACAGACACACGCACACACAGACACGTCAAATTTATAACACCCGGTCGTTTTTGCGTAGGGGGTTAAAATAGAGATCCGCTAGAAATAAAACAGTAGTTAGTAAATACTAAAATTTGCGGTAATCCCGGACCAAAGTTCTCGTACCTATTTTAAACTAAAAGGATCAATATATTATTTTTAAGTACCTATGGTATTTTACTTTGGGATTGGGCTGCTGACATTGAATCCATATTTATTTTTACATAAGAGAGCTGTCAGAGCCCTTTAAAGTATTTTCTAGATTATTATTGTGACAGTCCCTTGCCAATTTCTTTATGAAAATTTCATGTAAGGAAAAATCGACATAATAATATTTGAATACGACAAATAAAGACAAATTAGATCCCTCATTTTTCAGCTTAGCTAAACTATACACATCTTTCATAGGGTACTGTGTTAAATGTAACAACAAAATACCTTGTGCCACACTAGAACAAAATGAAACAAAAACTTGACTTGAAGCACACTTTGTAAACAAGCATCCCTATTACACACTGGTCATACTTCCATAGGACAATCAGGGTGTAGCCAAAATCAAACTGGTTGATGTATGTATAAACTTTATAGATCAACTGTTTTTTTTTTCATTTAATAACCCACACACTGTTTAATTAATTATTGCAATTTTGTAAATATGTGAGTCCCATGACCCTTTTTAGAAAAGAAATTAATTTACCTCAGCTAGTATTACTTTCGTGGTGCGTCGTCCTCACATATTTAAAATAATTAATGGGTTAGTGTAGGTATATGTACCAAATATTTTAAAACTTTATTTGATAATGGTATAGTTTAATGGCCATTCTTCTCCATAAGACCTATGCGACGGACACCTAAGTCACTTAATTATTTTTAGGGTTTCGAACCTCTGTTATATAATATATTCTTTTAGCTGTAAATGTTAACGTTCTAAAGTGCACTTTAAAGGTCTAATTAAAATAACTAATTGACTATGACTTTGACACACATTTCAATCGAGGCGTCAATGTGCTGCAATATTTTTTTATTCACATTTTACATCGTATTTGCGCCTACGTGCCTTTACCCTGATGAAGCCTGAAGGAGTCTGGCTTCGCGGGCTTATGGACGTGAAGTGAGTGTTAGACATATACAGGAAAAAAACTAGCTAAGTGCGTGTCTGGTCGTTAGTTTACCAGACCCGCAAACTATGACAAAAAATAGCAATTTTTACCATAACATTACAAACTCACTTATAATTTGAATATATGGAACTACCTTTTACCCGGGACTTCGTACGCGCATATCCCGTTTTTTCCCGTTCTCGTATATTCCTATTCGCCTATTGCCTTCCTCATGAGTGTGGCTATCCCATACAAAATAATTATTCAAATCCGACTGGCAGTCCGATTTTTTACATATCCAGTAATCTATGCAATCTACATGTAATACTTATATTATAAATGCGAAAGTTTGGATGGATGAATGTTTGTTAGGTACTCAATCATGTCAGAACGTCTGAACGGATCTGGATTAAATATGGCACAGAGGTCGATTATAGTCTGGAATAACTCATAGGATTTTTATCCCGGGAATATATTCCCTTGGGATTTTCGACATTCACACGGGCGGAGCCGCGGGCGACCGCTATTATTTTATAAGTTAGTGAATTATTACTCATTAATTTTAACATGTTAATGAGTCTAGTTAACGGTGATTATTTTCCTCGATATCTAGTAACATCGTGAAATCATCTTCTCCGATACCAAAAATAACGGTTTGGTAGGTAGGGTGTTGTGGAATTTGTCCGGGTTGCGAAATTCGTCCAAAAGAGTCACCGCGGCAAGGGCATAAGGAGGATCCGGATGGGTTTGAGTCAGTAAGGAGTCATTTGATGATTTCCCATCCATAAAAAAGGTGTACGGAGGGACTTTTATGGAAGCCAACCATAAGGATTAAATTATGGTTAACTTCCATAAAAGTTAATCGTAAGGATAACCTTATGGTTAACTTCCATAAAAGTAAAAACTAATCTAAAAATCTGGAAACTTATCTTCTTGGGATTACCCAAAAAATATTAGTTTCTAGATTTTTGTAAGCATAATTAACGTACTCATGCCAAATTACAACTGTCTAGAACCGAGACTCTCTGATTTAAACCGCGTACGAACGGACGGACTTGGCGAAACTACAAAGGTTCCTTGATGTGGCACAGCAGTTCGAGTTCGCACCCTATGTTTTTGTGAAAATAGAAGAGTTCTATAAACAATCTAATCGGATCCTGTCTTCGTCTTTGATATTTTCCAGTACTGAGCACATTTAGGTACTATTTAGGTGAATTTTTAAAATTTGCGAGTATGGCATAATCCGATCGTGTGAGGAATATCAATAAAACTGTACTGTGAATCGACAATTGCCACTTCTCTATTAGTGTACGTATAAGTCTTACCCTCCCTCATCCCCAACCTCCCCCGTAAAGGGCGAATGGTACAACTGCAGCTCAGGCTGATTCTACCTACAAAAATCTTGACGAAAAGGCGTTTCGTACTCCGCTGTTTTCTTCGCCAAAACTGGACTAATCTAAAAAAATCTTATTTCAAAATTTAGTGGAAAAGTATATCTATGGCAAATCAAAATCAAATTGACCGAAGACTTATGGGGAATGTCTGTCAAAGTGTGCACGTCCATAATTGAGACCATAGCACCATACTTGGCTTTAATATTCAATTTATGTGTAGACCAAGGAGTCTTTCCGGATATAATGAAATATAGTAAGGTTATACCACTTTTTAAATCCGGTGATAGTAAAGATGCCAATAATTATAGACCTGTATCCGTATTGCCGGTTTTCAGCAAGGTATTTGAAAAAGTGATGCTCAATCAAATGCTCATTCATTTTAACATCAATAAAATCTTACACGACCAACAGTATGGTTTTACCAAAGGTCGTTGTACGACTGACGCTGGTGTCACGTTGTTAAAACACATATATACAGCGTGGGAAGAGGCGCAAGATGCTATAGGAATCTTTTGTGACCTCTCCAAGGCATTTGATTGCGTAAATCACGAAACCTTGCTCCTAAAACTAAAACATTACGGACTAGGTAATCTTGCTCTCAGTTTAGTGAAGTCGTACTTAAATGACAGACAGCAGCAAGTTCAAATAAACGGTGTTAATTCAAGGGGTTTAAAAGTCAAAATGGGGGTACCACAAGGCTCAATATTGGGTCCTTTCCTCTTTTTAGTGTATATTAATGATTTACTCCATCTTTTAAAAAATCAACCAAAGATGGTGTTATTTGCTGACGATACGTCCTTAATTTTTAAGATAGATAGACGTTCTACAAGTCTTGACGACGTAAATAATGCGCTACAGCAGGTCCAAAATTGGTTCACTGCGAATAATTTAGTATTAAATGGGAAAAAAACTAAGTGCATCAGATTTGCTTTACCGAATGTCAAAAGTAATACTTGCGACATAGTATTGGACAAAGAGAAACTTGAATTCGTCGAAGACACGGTTTTCCTAGGGATCACGCTTGACTCAAAGCTACAATGGGGTCCTCATTTAACATCTCTTGCAGGACGGCTAAGTTCAGCAGCATATGCTGTCAGAAAAATCCGTCAATTTACTGATATAGATACCGCGAGGCTGGTTTATTTTAGTTACTTTCATAGTATAATGTCTTACGGTATCTTATTATGGGGACGAGCTGCAGACATCGAGTCTATATTTATTCTGCAGAAAAGAGCCATCAGAGCCAAATACCATCTTGGTCGGCGCGATTCCCTAAGGGAACTGTTTAAGGATATTAACATCATGACGGTACCTTGTCAATACATATACGAAAACATTATGTATGTTCGGAAAAATATTCATCTTTTTAATAAGATTAGTGATAGGCATAATTTTAATACTAGAAATAGGAATAAATTAGATCAACCCCGATTCAGATTGGCTAAAGTACACACTTCTTTTATGGGATATTGTATTAAGTTTTATAATAAAATACCACGTGAGATTCTCGAATTGAATGAGAAAAAATTTAAAACATGCATAAAATGCACTCTATGTAGACAGGCATATTATAAACTGGAAGATTATATCCTTGATAAAAATGCTTGGCTAAATGCCGGTCCTGCTCCACAGCCTCAGCCGCTTGGTTCCACTAGTTAGGTTTTATATTTGGAAGAGATGTTCACCCTCTTTCATGTCTAATAATAATACTATTCCACATAATCTTATATTATGTTTGGAATAAACTTTTCTTTTTGTCTTTTCAGATTGATATTCATAGTTTTATATAATGTAGAAGCAATTTTCATTTCAAGTTTTGTAAATGTGAGCACCATGGACCATTATGTTAATAGATAGTTTCCTTGTTTGACATGAAATAGCAGGGGCAGTTGGGGGTGTGTCATGCTCACTCCAATGTCTCGCTAATGGTGGCGCGTGCATTGTATCATTCAGTTCCCTTCAAAATGGTTGAGCTGAATGGTGCTGATGCACGCGTCATGTTCGTGAATGGGCGCCGTCAGTGGAGACTGGTCATCCCTTAGTTGCCACTGCCACATTTTAATATTTGATACAATACATTGTTTTTTCTTTCTTTACGTTGTTCTCATATATATAAGCAACAAGGTTAATGAACCCAGGATTTTTGTAAACATAAAATGATTTAAAAGAGGGTCTTTTATGTCTAATAATAATACTATTCCGCATAATCTTATAGTATGTTTGGAATAAACTTTTCTTTTTCTGTCTTTTCAGATTGATATTCATAGTTTTATATAATTTAGAAGCAATTTTTATTTCAAGTTCTGTAAATGTGAGAACCCTGGACCATTATGTTAATAGATAGCTTCCTTGTTTGACATGAAATAGCAGGGGCAGTTGAGGGTGTGTCATGCTCACTCCAATGTCTCGCTGATGTCCGCGTGTATCGGATCATTCAGTTCCCTTCAAAATGGTTGAGCTGAATGGTGCTGATGCACGCGTCATGTTCGTGAACGGGCGCCGTCAGTGGAGACTGGTCATCCCTTGGTTGCCACTGCCTCATTTTAATATTTCATACTATAAATTGTTTTTTTTTCTTTCTTTACATTGTTCTCATATATAGAAGCAACAAGGTGTATGTAACCAGGATTTTTGTAAACATAAAATGATTTAAAAGAGTGTCCGTGGAGTTTCTTGCACGTTCTTCTCCATAGAGATCTACGCTTGCGAACGTGCAAGAGCTTCATGTTTTTGACGGACTGACTTTGACAATTCAAAAGTACCTGATAATGGTTTATTTGAAATAAATGCTTTGACTTTGACTTTGACTTTGACTATGCTTCTATTTTTTTCTTTTTTGATAAAAACCTTTTAAATTTGTCTGATAGTCGTCTGAACATGGCGGTAAAAAAGGACTTATTTTCAGATTTTTGGAGGGATATATTTCTTTTTGTGGTTATGTTTTGGAAAAAAGGAAAAAATAGAGGCACGTACTAGGTGGACCTAGATTTTTAGGAAAAATTTCGTTGTTCTAGAAGCATTATCCACGAAGAAAACAGCGGAATTCGTTTGTATGGAGAAAGGCCCTGGCCGAGTTCCCTCTTAAACAAGTTATGTGCACTCGGACCCCAAGACCCGAGAGTTTCAACCCCAAACGGCTCGAAAATATAACTACCAACAAGTTTATTATATTTCCGCCGCTTGAGATTCTCTGCAGCCGAAGCGGCAGCGCCAGCACAGCACGAAGAGCTAGGAAGATGGGATGGCGCAAGAGTATCAACACAAGTAGCGTTCCACACTAATGGCCTACCCATCTTCCATGGAAATAACGACATGCCGTCCGGTCTCTTGCCATCGTCGCGTGGCAGGCCATTGGGTTCTAACACAGCCGGAACGCCGACGGTGACAAGAGCTCGTCGGAAGATGTCGTTAAGATTCGCGTGCCGTGCTATGCGACCCGCGCTACGGGTCGCATAGCATAGCATAGCATAGCAGAAGAAATATTGATAGAAATCATAGAAATTTATGTAACAGTGAATAGCAAACCATTACTGGGAATCTGAAACTGAAATTAAGCTTAATTATTGATAATGTGTAGTATGTAAGGTTTTTTTTTTAATTTAGGGATCGAGGCAGGCTAGGTAATTGAATTGTTTCATTAACATGAGTAGTACTCAAGTTAATTAAAAAATTAAATTGAAACTGAATAATTCGAACTGAAATTTATCTATTTCAATGAAAATCATATACCTAAACGCAACTGTAAAAGTGATGCCAACGCTACTGGCCTCGCATGGCGACGGCCGCGGGTAACAGTTTCAACAATTCGCTTCATCAAGATCCGTTTAGCCGTTCTGAGATGATTGAGTAACAAACATCAATCCATCCATCCATCCAAACTTTCGCATGTAAAACATTGGTATAGATATTATATGAAGTTGGACCGCAAGAAATGAAAAATATATCAATGTGTAGGGAAAAATCCCCTGACCATCATAACAAAATATCTGGATCGAAACGATTATGATTAATTAAAAAGTAATGTGAAAAATTGAAAATGACTAGATTGACTGGACTTCTAAATAACATCGTCAAATTAATAAAAAACCTTTCCTTGTAATATTTATTTAAGATAGAGAAGGAAATCGAAAGCACCCGTTTTTTTGCAAAAAAAAACACCAACCATAGTATTTTTCTTTAAGCCCTAGCAACGGTCTCATTTTCCTAGTTGAACCAATACTTTTTGTGCTACAATATTTTTTTTAACAATACAAATAAGCAGAATAAAGTAAGACTAATTACATTATTAATTTAGTAAAGCAACCAAATGGTGGAATTATCATAACAAGTGTCATAACTGAACTAGCTTTTGCCCGCGACTTCGTACGCGATATCCCGTTCCCGTTTAGCCTATTCTATGGCCTTCCTCATGAATGTGGCTATGCTATCATTACAAAAATAATGTTCTAAATCCGACTGGTAGTTCCAAAGATTAGCGCGCTCAAACAAGCTCTTTAACTTTATTATATTTAATAGTATACATGAGATTAGTGGATATTAATAAAAAAAAACGTTTTGACCGTGATGCATAGACAGCTGGCGGATGTTGATTTGCCAGAGTTTTCAAGTATTTGGTAGCATTTCAATGATGACAACCATTTTTTGCAAAAATAATAAATTCATGTAACTATAAGATACCTCATAATATTTACGTTTTTCTTTAACTTTAAGTCTTGTCTCACGAATAATATGGTAACTTATTATCAGTGATCGGATAATCAGGCGCTTATATACCTAAACTTCTTCCCGTGGAAGAATAATATGGGCTTTCTTTTCTGAATAAATAAGTAATCCCGGGTTCCCGGGATTGATCAATTTTGTAAAAACAACTATAACAAACTTAATGAAATTATAGCAGTGGTTATTTTGATTTTGTATCTTTATTTTATTCAAAACAATTGGAATACCTTTAAAAAATATAATGAGAGTTCACAACGAGTTCTAACTATATTTTGTATGCGGGCCTTTTTAGCAATCTCAGAAATTTTGAACGATTCCGGGATCCGGGATTCTGAAAAGCATGTCCGTATTATACTTTCGTGAGAATAAAAGTGAAGTTTAGGTAGGTATATTAGCGCCCAATTATCCGATCACTGCTTATTATGCCCTGCGAACGCTTATTTTATTTCCATAAAGACCTAATTTTGCCTACAAGTTTACGTAACGTAGTCAAACCAAGAAGCTATGGTGCGCCCTACGGAGTAATTTATTTGAAATGAAAGTTATGACTTCTCATCAATACTTCACAATTCGCAAAGCCAAGCAGAACATTATTATAAACCTACCGCTTAACAGAGAAAGTGCTTAAGGAAAGTGCTCCCAGCGAGAGGAGAGGTGACGTGATGTGATACGAGAACTCAGACATTTGCCCGTCGATGCGTCTACACCCCTTCCGCTTCATGCAGCTACTCAAGGACCGTCTAAGTCAAAGAAAAACCCTAGAGTATAAAGTGTCGAAAAACCAATTCAATCATACGAACCTCCATAATTCGGCCTCACTCTTTTGTCGTAGCTTACACTTAGCGAATCCAAAATGGCCGAGATATTGACATCACCAAACATTCCTCCTCCGCCCGCTCCCCTGCAATGCAAACAATAATATGCAGTTTAAAACACAATTAGCAACAAAGAAAATGGTACACAATTAAGCTTTAATTAACACCGAACCAAAAAAAAGCAGTCAAGTTCCTAGGAACAGTATTGCAGACCTCAAAAATTTTAACTTCAAATTGATTCGTATAGAACTATAGAACCTTCTGGAGTAAGTTTTTTAACACTAATTTACAAAGAAAGGAGACGATACATCGATCCTAGAAAATTGACCCAGCTCCGCGAATTTTTTTATATCTCATAGTCTATAGACTAATAAGAGCAGTAAAATAATATTCCATTACTGTCGCTCTATCTGGTGGCTAGCATGTTATTTTTGCTAATAGAAGTTTGTAGGTAGGCTTTCTTTGCCGTGCCCTGCAGCCTAAACGACTTCATGGATTTTAACAAATGAGGTATCGACTGATTCGCCGTGTAATACTGAATGACACAGGCTATAAGGATTTGAAAAAAAAACGGAGTGAATAAAGTGTCGTTGTATTCCTTGTCTCTTGATCATGTGAGGTATCAAAATAAAATTGATGACACGATTCTCGAAATTGAAAAAAGAACTGGTATCAAAAAGTGATCTTATTTCTTAATCTAATATTTGAGGATTACTATTTACCTAATTATAATGCAACTTAAATTATAAATAGGTATCTTGAACCAAATGAGTTTTTGTGAAAAAAATCTGGCCACATACACCGGGCAACCCAAAAGAGAAAATGGCAGTATATTCTATTACTACTCTTCCTACTCTACAATCTGGGGTATAAATCATTAGCTGGTATAATTTTGTACCTTGTCCTTTCATTATTTATTAAAATACCATATCTGTATCCGGCCGGTTTTTCGTATTCTTTAAACTAGATCTTCACTTAAGGGCGAGTTTTTTTATCCATTGTTAACTTAACCACTGGTTAAAAATTGAAGTGTAACTAAATGTTTTAACTAATAGAATAGAAACGCAACACTAACCAAAAAAAAACAGATCTTGAGGCATGGTAGGTAATAACTATTTTTTTTTTAGTTTCATATTAGTTTCGTTTAAGTTGGTAAAAAATAAATTCGATTTTTAGCTTATTCCATGTTAAAAGCTTTCGAAAAAGTTTGCAATTCACAATGAAGGGACTGGTGAAGCAGTTCCGGCTAATAGTCACAGCGAAATTGCTACCTTATAATTAAAAGACATTATAAACAATAAAATTAATGACTAAACAGTAAGATGTAAACTAAAAATGCTGTGCTTATTTCATTTCATACACCGACAAACAAGGAGAGTTAAGCTAATACTTAATTGTATTTTATAGAAATCTGTAAATAGGGAAGACATGCAATGTTCCCAAGACCCACCCATTATTAAATGAACACCCCAAAATGATTTTTTTGGGACAAGCCCGCCACACATTTCCAACCACTGCAACATCAATGGTACCTAGCGACCACCAGTATAAAGCCGAGTCAATGAAGCTCGACGAGTCCCGGAGAAACGATTCAATTGTCTTGGATCCCACAACGAAATTAATCAGAAAATAACTGAGAGAGAAAAAGAAAAGATTTTGTATGAAAAACATTTCATTGAATGATATATTATATTGTTTTTGCAGATACAGCAAGTATTCATTTTTGCGACATCTCCCGAAGTCGAATCTGGCTCGAATACTTTCATTCAGGGACAAAATTTAAAATTCCTATGAAGAAATTACTATCTATATCTCGTAAACCTAAAGATCCGTTCGGCAAAGATAGGTATGCCACTGGTTTGGTTTCTTCTGCCGAACTATAGAAGAGTGTGTCACTGGCAGTAAATTCGAAAGGAATAGGGTATTTTACTAGAAAGAAAAATTATAATTCTATTTAGTCCGTCCGTCTAATGTAATAAGATTTTCAAAAAAATTGGTAACGTATTTTTTGCCATTTCAAATCGATAAAAAATTATTAATAAAAAAAAACCGACTTCCAAATAAAAAACACTACAAAGTATACAATAACTTTAATTTCGGAAGTTGGTGTCAAAAAACGAAAAAACAACCAAGAACACCAACAAAGTTTTTTATTTTCCACTTTTTAGTGGTGATACCCCACAACTAAGAGACAATATTCCCATAATGAGTGGTTGTACTATTTGCCGTTAAGGAGTTTCTTTGTGTGCCTTCGCAGTCCAAGTCCACACCAGCTCATAGTTAAATATCTACTTTGCTTTGGTACTAGTTTTTACTGATTTTAAGGTGAAGAGGTCACTGGTTTATCTTTGAAGTTCACAGTACAGTGCAAACGCCATATAGCTATAACTAAACCCAATGCAAAATAATCATTAAGATCGGTTAATAAACAATAAAGTTATGCCCTAATAGATAACCCCGAAAACATGTTAATTCAGATTTACTTGTTTGCATCTGCGTACCCCTTCAAAGCCATAACAAACCCCTTCAAACCCCTTCAAAAACATCACACATCACGCCGGTAGGCGTGATGTTATGTTATGAACTGGTGTAATCAATAAACAGACATGCAATTTCAGCAATTCCGGGAGATTTGCTATCATTTATTGCAGAGTTCCGTTGTCCTCCGAAATCCTCCATCAGATCTTCACCAAATTGCAATGTGGCTCCATTGAAAATACTCTTCCAAACAAAACAAGAATCATTCAAATCGGTTGACAATTATCGTCAAAAAATCGGAAAAAATATCGCTGATCAAACAAATGTCCTGGTATCCCAGCATCAGATCCTAACTTATACTTTCCATCATCAGCTCAGCAAGATGAGATGTTGATTACCAGGCGCAATTATCTGAATTGCGTTAGAAAATATATGTAAAGCATTGTATGTGCCTTTAAAATTTGAGGGTTGCCCTCGATTTCCCCAGGATCCCATCATCAGATTCTGACTTGGTGCCAATGGGACCACCTCAGGAGTCATAATTGACGGAATGATAGCATAACAAACATATAAAAAAAAACATACACTCGAATTTGATAACATTGATAACAGTCGATATGATTTTGGAAGTCGGTTGAAAAGCGCACCAAAGTCAAGAGCGAGGGCTAGGGACATCACGTCGCTAGTAAAAATTTTACTATCAATGTATCAATGTGCCGTCCATGCGAGGGTTTTCAACGCACTGTAAGAATCGTCTTAATTTATTTTCGGCCAAGTGGTCGTTGCGTAGTTAGCCGTGACAAAAAATAGTAAATATTACTATGTCATTACAAAGTTACACATACACTTAGTTCTAGTTCATTTTCTATGGGGTTACTACGAAATGTTTACCTAATCAGTTACATTTTATAAGTTGGTCGAGAATTACTCGTTAACTTGTAAAGACTACTTAGCTGTGATCGTTTTCCTTTTAAATTCGGGTTACCCATTGAATGGGTTTTCGATAGGGTTTTTTTTTAAACCCTTTCAAATACCCTTTGCTACGACATGAATTCTGTAGCAGGAATTCTACATCGAGTTTTCAGGATTGGGAGGCTGCCGTCTCGGGAACCTAGACGCTCCGCCGTTGGTGTGCTGAACAAGAAGACGGTCTCGCCGTGTCGATCGACCGGTCTACATCGCCATCCTGAGCACCAGCCAACTTCCGTTTCCAGCCTTAGGGGTGGACATCTGGACGCTGAGGGGAGTACCTGTCCCTGCAGGGGTGATAATAGACGCCTGCTACCCACGACCTACAAATTTGTGTGTCTTTAAATTTGCTCGCAAATTAAAAATTATTTTCAAGGCACACACACCTGTTTTAATTCATTTTTCCGTTCACTAGGGAGATAAAAACGGGTGGAGGCCACACTGGTTACTTTCGAATGCCCTCCCTTCTCTTTCTTTTTTTTTAATTCTTTTTCCTTATTTTTTAATCAGAAATTTAAGCGGTTCATAAGGGTTTCGACGATCTTCCTTGCTTTTTCGTGTAGTTAGTAAGTATAAAACGATAACAGCGTAATATTCCGGCTCGGAGCGATGTAATGTGGTGATGGGCATAGGTTGCAAAATAGCATTGCACGCGTCAAGCGACTGTGGCGGCGACTTTTGTTATAATTAGTATTCATTGTAAAACCTAACAATAGGTAGCTAGATATCTTACATTATTTGTCAATCTAACTAAATTCGAAATAGCAATTTTATGGTAGACTTACCAATAAGATAGGTAGGTAGTGTTGGGAATTTATCTGGATAAGTAGGTAGGTACCTCCTCAAAATGGATAAATAGGTATACTCATAAATACCTATCCGTTTTTACTCGAGTACCTATTTATCCAAAACTAACCCTAACCTGGTGTGTTATATTATAAATGTTGTAGTTATTTATTATCTTTTAAAAAATGAAACTAAAATAAATAAATATTACCTTCCTATTGTTTTTGTTTTTAAACCTACCCTGTATGCTGGCGAACAAAACAAAAAAAACGGTCATTTTTGAGTTTTAATGAGACTAACGAACAGCAATTGATTTTTACATTTATATAGATACAATAAAATTTGTTTGTCACTTTGTCTGTTTGATTGAACGCGCTAATCTCTGAATTAGGAACTACCAGTCGGATTTGGAACATTATTTTTTTGTATGATACTATATTGATGAGGAAGGCTATACGGGAACGGGACTTCGTATTCGTACGCGCACAGTACGAATACGAAGTCCCGGGCAAAAGCTAGTAATATGTATACAAATTTTACGAATAAAAAATTGCACAATTAGTTTGAAAGAGAAAAACGAAAGTTGCTATAATTCAGATACGATCAGGCTGTAGAATATTTTAGTAAATCAAAATTAAGGCAGCGTTTTCAGGCCAAGTGCATGTCGGGCTCGGGCCAAGCAATGTGAAAGATTGCGAAGTTTTATTGTCAGAAATTCAGGAAATCAGGACACACCAGCACACGCTTCGCACGCTCTGGCATTTATCTGTTTCATAAGCTTTTCTGAGTAGGTAGTGCCACATTACTACGGCTGCAAAACCATATGCCCTGATAGGCTGTTCAACATCGATTGAAATTCGACGTGATGCACCCGAAAAATAACCAAAAATAAACAATGATAGAAGAAGATGCTCTTCAATATTTTTTGGAAACAACGAATAATTAAAACTAAAAAATAGATGCGCTATGTTTTGCATTCATATATTCATTTATATATTGTTTCAATGATTTCCAAAAAATACTATATTTCTTTCATAAAAATTACTATTTAGGCATCTAATAGTGTTTCGTCTACAAGCCTACGATGTCTAATGGATGGTGCGTGGTGCTGCACAACCTACTTCGCACAAGTTTATTGAATAACCATATGAAATCCTGACCAAAACCCTTATTAATATAAGGGTTTTGTTTGGGTTGGGGGGAAACAAAAAAACCCTTTTATAAATTATGGTTTCGTTCGGGTTTCCATATGGGAATAGGGATAACGGTTTCCATTAACCCTTTCACTGGGTTTCAAGCATAGTATCGAATCGAAGAGGTAAGTCGTTTATGAGGTTACATTTATCATATTACAGTTACATCCTGATAAAGGTACTTCATAAACGGCTTACCCTTTCGAAAGGCTTAACTCTTAACCGGGGTTGTACCTGCTTTAAATTCGTTGTATATGCAACTACTTCACATCTCCAAAAACAACCATTTAGCTGGCAGAGAGATTAGCACTTAAAAGCTTAATATTTTGCAAAAGGATCCTTGGATGGAAAAATGGTTTAAGCAAACCCTCAATATTTTTAAACGACCTACCTAACGACATACCTCACCCTGGGGCAGACGACAAAAAAAATCATCGCCACTTTAAATGTAGGGTCACCCTAAAAAAATGCATTTCATGATTTTATTTTCAACATTTTGTCAGCGTGATTAATATGTATAATATTTTAATTAATATGTACCAAATTTCAACTTTCTAGCGCTTAGCGTCTCTGAGCTAAACCGCGGACGGACAGACAGATAGACGGACATGGCGAAACTATAATGGTTCCTTGTTAACTACGGAACTCTAAAAATACGTGTTCAATATTTTTTTTAAATCTATCTGACGGACTAATTAAATTTTTTCAGTCGTATTGTAAACATGTACATGTGATGTTTAATGAAACTTATTGGGGACTATCTTTTGCCCGCGAATTCGTCCGCATGGAATAGTTACTTGGGGCAGACATTTTTATTTTAAGATTATGAAGTTTGTAAAGTTTCAGTCAATGCAGTCTGTTCAGTAGAACAGAGAAAGAAGAGATAGATATAGATAGTTAAACACATGTTCGACTTGAATATTTAAATTGGCATAACTGTTTTATTTATGAACCGACTGACATGAAACAAACACTAAATGTTAAGTGAAGTTTACCACAATGTATAAGTGAAAACCACATCTAAATCGGATAAGCCGTTTCTGAGATTAGCGGTTTCACCCGCGTAGTTCCCGTTCCCGTGGGAGTACGGGGATATAATATAGCCTATGTCACTCGCTGATAATACAGCTATCCATTGCTGAAAGAATTTTTCAAATCGGTCTAGCAGTTTTTCAGTTTATTTGTTACATACAAAAATACAAATCTTTACTCTTTATAATATTAGTATAGATTAGTACAGATATAGATATAGATATAGATAGACCTCTTAAAAGGTATTGCGTTAATTCTGTTACACGTTGTATATCGGATTTAAATCATTATCAGATGCATTTATGCACGACGCTTAACCGGTGCGTGTTTTGGCTCTTACCTACTCAATATATTTTCTAAAATCATTCATATATTTTAACGTATATAAAATCAAAGGTGTGCAATAAAAAAACACCGAAAATTACTTTTGCTTATCTTAGCATATCTGCCGATGGAACGGACATACTGAGATTTACCATTTATAAATAGTTAACCTGAGTTTGTAAAAATTACATAGATTTACTAGCACTTCGCCCGCGACTTCGTCTGCGTGAATTTATTAGGTACGTCACAAACTTCGTCCCTAGACTGCCTTTTAGAGGGGCTTAAAAGGTACTTATTTTTGGAAAATGAATCTAAACGATTTTTATTTATTAGCCAGGAATTACGAGACTACCGGATCATTGCAACTATTGGGCCCTTCAGCCAGTTGGGGGTCGTTATGAAAAAATCGTTATTCCTGTTAATTTTTTCCACTTTTAGATTGTTTATGCCCATAAAAAAGTTAGTTTCAGAGGTTGATATTACAAAAATCTAAAAACATGTTCTTCTTATTTTTTATCAAGATTGAAGATTATTAATGGCGAATTTAAACTTCTTTAATTCAAGTGTTAAGATTATTCCATACAAACTTTAATACCCCCTAAATCATCTTTTGGGGGTAGTTGTGTAATACTAATAATATCAATCTTAATAAGGTCCAGTAATCGTTCAAACTTTCAAGTATATTGGCCCAAGGAATAAGAATCTTCCATACTAACTTTACCAAAACTGAAGAGACAATGGGCACATTGCTCGCAGAACAGATGGTCGATAGGGCCGAAAAGTTATAGAGTAGTGACTGCGTACTAGAAGACGTAGCGTTGGACGGACAAGATGGACCGATGTCTTGGTGAGAGTTGCGGGGAGCCGGTGGATGTGAGACGCACAGGACCGGTTGTTGTGCCGACACTTGGGGGAGACCTATGTCCAGCAGTGGACGTCTTTCGGCTGATATATCAGTTTGGTGATCCTTCGGGCTATATCGGTAACCTTGGTTCTCTTGCGGATATCATCACTTCTGATTTTATCACGCATGGAAACTCCAAGCATACTCCTCTTCATTGCCCTTTGGGTGACGTAAAGCCTTCTGTTAAGGCCCATCGTGAGCGGCCAACAAATACACATATAGAATAAAACATTGGTTTTAAACAACATTATTGACAAATTATGTAGTTTGTTAAGAGAAACACGCTTTAAATAGATGATACACAAAACTTAAGAACAAGGTCAAAGTCGAACTTCTAGCGTTATTTTCGAGCGGGTTGAATCTAGTAACGTTTGGCAGGAGCTGGGGGTCAAAAGAACAAAGTACCGTTTAAAACCCTACCAATATACAATACCCTTACATAAGGTAATGCATAGTCTTCGAGAAATTTACAAAATATGTTTCTAACCTCAAATCAGATAAAAGCGAAAACGAAACCTTTCTGTCACAATTAATTGTCTGTGGTGTAAAATAAACTGTAAAATCGACAAAACGGAACGTAAAAAAAATAAAGATGCTATTTGCGTCATGTGTCACTATCGTCTGTATTCGATCATTCCGTTTCACCACGAGTTGCTTGAATGTGTTTTGTGTATTTTGTGGTATTCTTGTCGCTTCTTTCGACGACCTTGGCTTCTCCCCTGGAGTTGAATTGTTTGCCTTTACGATTGACCTACGCTATTACACTGGGATTTGCTTAGAAGAAAGTTAAGTTAAATCGTATGAGTGTACAAAAGGCAATGTTACTATTGTTACAAGGAGAACATAGATGTAAGAGCGAGCGTAGCGTGCTCGGGATTTGGGGCACCCCGACTTGGACCGAGGTTAGATGAAATTGTAGGCAAATTTAAAGTGTTTTGAGGATAGGTTAAAAAAATAGTTTTTCTCAAAAACGGTGCGTTATCTTGTCATGGAAGTGCTGCCATCCCCACCCCTCCCTCTCCTCCACTCTGCCCCTTCTCCTCCTGCTAAACGATTCTAAATTTTAACCCTTTATTTTTTTATTGGTAGGTTTGTTGGGAACAAAAGAAATTAAGAATAAACGTCGGTTACATTTTCATCTAACTCACATACTCACCCCAACAGGCTGAAAAGAGTCTACGTCTGAAGGAAAAGGGCGAAGCCTAAGTATTTTGATAAAGTTGCTGCATGAAATAGTGTACAATGCGCCCGCGTGCACAATCAAATTAGGTTCTATGCAACGAGCTAGTCTATGAACGTTGATGAACGAACACTAATCCAAAAGTTTGTAAGTTTTGCACTATCTCATTCATGCGAGCGGAGCAGCGAGCCGCCGCTCCGTCTCAATGCTAACCATAGAAATATAAAAACTAACGCACGACTGCCGCCTGCGCCCGCACAGAGACCCGCTGAGCTATAAAATATAGGAACCCGATATTGAACATTTTCTTTGCATAATATTGATTGATTTACATTAGCTATGTGAATAAAATTTCCATTATGGGCCCTTGATTTGGAAGTTCATATTTTTTTGTAGATAGTTCTCATAAATAGAAAGCTTTTAACAATTTTGAATTTGCGGAAATTCACGGTAACGAGATATAATTTTTAAAATTTTCCGTACAAAATGGAAAATAGTACGCCATTTGCAAATTCTAAAATTGAATAAATTGTCATGGTAGACGTCAAAGTTTACATTTCACGTTCCGTTAACGGTAGAGGTGTATTTTATTCAATTTTATGTCATATTTTTTACTTAAATATAATTTTTATTTTCACAGATTTACGTATAAATTTGGTGTGTAATTAATGTGCACAATAACCATGCAATTACATTGACTTTTTTACACAAAAATATCGTTTTTTTGTTTACACTATGGAACGGAACGTGAAGCGACGAAAAATACCCAAAAACCGAATCGGGGCACCCCACTTTCCACGTGGTCTTATCTGCCCTACCCCTAGAGTGTATATAAAAAACCGGAGGCGCGGAGGGAGAGCAGCCCTCGCCCGCCGTCACGAAGCGCGGGAACTGTGCGAGGCGACCAACAAGCCGAAGCTGCGGAGCCGAGCATGAGTGACCGTACTTCGGCACGCAAGGGGGGAAGGGCTGCTCTTCCCGCAGCGCTAGAGATAAGGCGGTGTCAAACTGGGAGGGAGAAGGAGCTCCATAAATCGATGGACATTTATGGAAATTTTTATTGTCGTCTAAAAACTTTAACCATGGATATCTCCATAACCATGGGGTTCCGCTGGGTTAGGATGGTACAGGGTACCAGGATGGTAGGGTAGTCCCCTTGGCCTCCCCCCTCCGCCCGGGGGGGCGTATAGTTCATCGATTGCTGCTGCGGGGACCCCTCCCTGCCCCATAAATCGATGGACTATAGTGAAAACTTTAACCAACAATGTTCATATTGTAGCACACTTAACCACCAATTTTTCTATGTAAAAATATTTTTAAACTTTTAAGCCGTTTGGAAGGAGTAGGCAAAATAAGCGAAAAATAAGCGTGTTGTGAAATATTTTTACGGTAAAACTGTTTGTCGTATGAAAAAAACAAATGTTCATATTGTTGTTAGTACATGAATCCACAATTTTTTTTTTCCATACTTTAGATCCAGTCGTTAAGGCTTAGAAAGTAACCTTTTTACGGCTATAAACCGAAGGTTTCCTACTCTAGATGGTACATATCGCATATCATTTATTAAATATTTATGTTAATAGGTATTACTGCCGGAAAGTGTATCTTCCTGACTTTTTTCCGTGGTAGGTACTTGGGATCAGTGTAACTAGTTTTCTGCTTCCATTCCGTCTAGTAAGCCGCTATTGCTGACTCTTTTCTTTTTAACCCTGTCCGGTTGTCTGTTTGTTACATTTTCATGCCTAAACCGCTGAACTAGTTTAATTTTGATGAGGTCTGATATACCTACCAGAACATACATTGGGCCTTGGAGAAGAACACAGGATATCGATACCAGAACATAGTCTTATCCCGGGAGTGCATTCCCTTACGATAATCGCCCTAAGGACATTCTTGAGAGTGAAGCCACTAAAAGATGCTAGTATTATAAATACATTTTTATTAAGGCCCGATTACGAGCTATTTTTATAATATTAAAAAGTCAGAAGTTATAAAGCGACAACGTGTTCCGGCACAGGGTGGCAGCACGATTAGGATAGTAGATAACTACAGGCAGCGGTAGGAAGCAAGTCCACAGCGGTCAACTTCCTACAACTATGACCTAATTGGCCAGCATCGAGCATGCCAATATCGGCTTACATAAAATAACAAATTAATGTTAGTTAATGTGAGTTATATTACAAATTAAATTCTTGTGCCAACGTCGATGGACCAATGTTTGTGTTTTAACTTATGAATTTGCTAAATCATAAACAGACCCAAGGTTGATATTAATATTTAAATTAATGTTATTGAGTAATAAAATTAATGCTCAGTTTCAGAAGTGCGTCATATTTTAAGGGTGCCGTTCTGTATCTGATATACTTACAGAAAAGAAACTAATCGACCAAAAAGTTATCAAAAAAACCTTTTTCAAGTAGCTTCGTGCAAATGGTGGATTTATTTTAGTTCGATTACAGGGTTGATGCCACCGACTACATCATTTGTTTGTGTTTGGCATTTTTGATTTACTGTTTACAGAATGTCACCCTTCGATATGACCACGCCCTTCTGAAAGATCTTGTATTTTTGTAAAGGTAATCTCTGGATCCTATTATGATAGAAGGCACCAATCTGCCTAGGCTTTTCCAGACTTATGTTGAATTCGGCTTCCAGACTATCCACAAACAGCTGATCACAAGTATTTGACACGCACTTAGTGACTGACATCGACTAATTCTGACTATGACCAACGACTAACGAGGAACGGAGGAGTCCTGATATGTAATGGTTGGTCACCCATCTAATGAACGACCACAGCAAGTGTTGCTTTTTACATCTTTGAAGGCGACCGGAGCAAGCCCGACCCATGCAGATATATTACTTAGACATCACGAGGTTGTCTACACTATCAGGTACTGCCTGATTTTTCTATCACAGTTATTTTTTTAAATGCATTTTGACCAGGGACCGTACAAACCCGGATAAGAGTTAAGCCTTTCGAAGGGGTAAGCCATTTATGAAATACCTTTATCATGATGTAACTCCTTGAAACCCATACAAGGAGATATATCTACATCATGATAAATGTAACCTCATAAACGACTTACCTCTTCCATTCGATACTGCGCTTGAAACCCAGTGAAAGGATTACCACATCCATTTGGATATCCCATTGAATGGGTTCTATACTTGAAACCCAGTGAAAGGGTTTCACTATCATTATGATAACCCATTTTATGGGTTTTAATCTTGAAACCCAGTGAAAGGGTTAACGAAAACCTTTATACCCATTCCCATATGGAAACGGGCCTAACAAAACCCTTATATTAATAATAATATAAGGGTTTTGTTAGGGTGTCCCCCCGAACCCGAACAATACCCTGATATTAATAAGGGTTTTGTGTGTAAATGGACATGGATGTAACAGCTAGTTATTATTTTATTTTTACCATTCGATTATTTGTATAAATCGCCTCTTTGCCTGATACCTAATGCATTCCTATGTCTATGCGTAGGACTATCAGGTGCATGTAACTGACAGCTCATTTTAGCGCCAAACATTGTTCAAGCCGAACGACTTACAAGAATGTAAGTCGTTATGAGGCATTGTATATGTGCAATGCCATAAAACGTCCCATTTAAGAAGCCATTTTGAAGAAGAGTCCCTCAATCACGTTGTTATTCAAAGTCGAGAGTCAATATTTCATGTCATTAGAAGCGAAGCTTTGCTTGGACAAAGTGTTAATCGCGGACCAAAGGAAGAGGCTCTCCATACAGGCACCCTCAGTCAATGGGCTATTCTATATGATCGACGCCACCACTCTCAGTTGCCTCTTAAAATCTTCGGCTTAATTTCTTAATTATTATGCAGACGGTGTAATTTTAGACGCAACTGTTTCAATGAATAATAACAAATATGTCATACATTATAAATTTTGACTTTTGACTTCATGATCCCCTTCGTGCGACGCAGGTCCTCTCGAGGCATGGCTGCTTCGGGAGGTTCCTGTGTCGCATAGGAAGGGAGCCGGACGCTCGATGTCACCACTGCGCCGACTGTCGGGAGGACACGGCGCGGCATACGCTGGCAGAGTATGCCGCTTGGGAGGAGCCGCGCCGTGCCCTCATCTCTGTGGTAGGCGGTGACCTCTCGCTGCCGGCCGTAGTTCATGCTAAGGTCGGCGGTGAGGAGTCCTGGGACGCGGTGGTCTCCTCCTGCGAGACAGTTATCGCGCAAAAGGAGGCTGCGGAAAGGGAGAGGGAATCTCAACCGCTCTCCCAGCCCTCAGCAGGCGCATCGGGCGTCGGAGGAGGGCGCTCTTCCGGCCCCCCTAACTGGGTCCAGGACTTGGGGATGTCCGTCGCCCCCCATTCATCCGGACCCGAGGTGGCGGCGCGTGGTGTTCCCGTGCGCCCCTCTTTGACGTAGCGAGGGGAGTCAAACACCTCACTCCCCTCGCCAACGCGAGATGGCCCGCAGTGCCGGGGATTGCGGAAGTCGCATACGTTCTCGCGATCCCCGGCGTAGGTGGGAGATGGAACACCGGGGTGGTTTTAGTCAGTAAGAGCCTGACAGAGATTTTCCCCCGATATCAAAAATAAAAAGGTTTGTGCAAGTGAGCCTTATGGAGCACAATGAGTTGTTAAAAAAACCGGACATGTGCGATTCAGACTCGCGTACCGAGGGTTCCGATCGAGTCTTGATTTTTTCAGAGTATACATTACCTACGGAAGTTTAGAAATTATGAAAGCAAAACATAGCAGGTAAGATTCAAAGTCAAAGTCAAAGCATTTATTTCAGATAAACCATTAAAAGGTGCTTTTGAATTGTCAAAGTCAGGCCGTCAAAAACATGAAGCTATTTGCAAATTCCTAAGCGTAGATCTCTATGGAGAAGAACGTACAAGAAACACCACGGACACTCTTTGAAACCATTTTATGTTTACAAAAATCCTGGTTAAATTAACCTTGTTGCTTCTATATGTGAGAACAATGTAAAAAATGAAAAAACTATTTTCAGTATCAAATATTAATTAAAATAAGTCAGCGGCAACTAAGGGATGACCAGTCTCCACTAACGGCGCCCGTTCAAGAGCATGACGCGGGCATCAGCACTATTCAGCTCAACCATTTTGAAGGGAACTGCATGATCCGGTGCACGCGCCACATTGCAGTGAGCATGACATCCTCAACTGCCCCTGCTATTTCATGTCAAACAAGGAAACTATCTGTTAACATCATTATGTTAACAGATAGTTTCCTTGTTTTGAAATTGTTAACAGATAGTTTCAAGTTATGTAAATGTGAAGACCATGGACCATTGTCCATGGTCTTCGCATTTACATAACTTGAAATAAAAAATGCTTCTACTTTATATAAAAACTATGAATATCAATTTGAAAAGACAGAAACAGAAAAGTTTATTCCAAACATAATAATTATAAGATATGTGGAATAGTATTCTTATTAGACATGTAAGAGGGTGAGCATCTATTCCAAAGATAAAACTTAACTGGTGGAACCAAGCGGCTGAGGCTGTGGAGCGAAACAAACACTTTGCTGAAAACCGGCAATACGGGTCTATGATTATTGGCGTCTTTACTCTCACCGGATTTAAAAAGTGATAATATTACCTTACTGTATTTTATTATATCCGGAAAGACTCCTTGGTCCACACATAAATTGAACATTAAAGCCAAGTATGGTACAATGATCTTAATTAAGGACGTGCACTCTTTGATAGACATTTCCCATATTGAAGCACAAAATTAATTTTGTTGTTGAAAAAATATTCTCCCATACATCAATGTACGTCACGGTCAATTCATCAACCGAAAATATAAGTTTGTAATCATAAAAAAATATTTTTTGTGTGATAAACCTATAAATTCCCAATTTTCAGACTTTTTCCTGTACTTGTACTCTAAGAGGTATCTTCTTGCCAAGTTTCATGAATCTAGGTAAACGAGAAGTACCCTATTCATTTTGATTCCTTTGAGTAGTCGAAATATACGTATTTCGCGGCATAAACAGCCATATCTGTTTTTCCGTGGACTTAGAAGTTTTAATATAGTTTTAGTATAATTATTATATAGTTTTAATTTCAACTCGATACCTCCACGCGTTCCCGAGATAAAAGGTCATGACAGACAGACAGACAGACTGACAACAAAATGATCCTATGTATAAGGGTTCCGGTTTTTTCTTTTGAGGTACGGAACCCTAAAAAACGTAAATATAGAAAAACTTTAAAAAATTCTGCATGTAGCCTAGCCTTTTCCGAAATATGTTGAGGTCCGGCTTCCAACCAAATCGGATGCAGCCGAAAATTACCAGTATTTTACATGGATCTCACCTATTCCGTTACTTACTAATCAACACCCCGTCAACAACCATGGACCAGTTCTGTAGCCCTTTAGACACAACAAACCGCCCGGACGAAGGATCCTACCTTTATAATTAAAGATGAAAAACTTAGCTACACTATTCCCCATACCTCTAAATTAAATAGATTTAGGAAATGCTGACTGCTGGACTTAAATGTTACATTTACTTTCAGTTACATTTCAGTTTGGGTTACGTTCAAAACAATAGAGCTACGGATTGATTTGAAGCTCAATACAACCTTTCAAAGCAAAACACAAACCTGTTCAATACCTTTGCTTATCTTTACTCGAATATTAGTTAGGTAAATCTGTCCGGAGTGTGCCTGACCTTAGCTTATTAGCCACGCGGAAGTGTGCGGAAGACCGACTCCGGCCGCCAACAGATTAAGTGCCAACTGCCAGTCCTTTCAACGGCTGTTATCTAAGTTGGCTACTCGGACTGGCTTGAACATTTTTCACTATATTTCAAACACTCAGCCTAGAACATCTACACAAATAAACAAAATTGAAGTCGACGATTCTAACACGATGGATATTTAGCAGCTAACTAAAATCCACCATGCATCTTTCTGCTTTCTATCATCAGACTCTTGTTACCAACTACAGTAAACCGAGGGATGAGGCTCGACTTGTATGGTCGCTGGTGAACACGTTTAGCAGACGGCTGCGGTGTATAATTTGATTTAGTTGTGACCAAGTCATAATTTTAGATCCATTTCGTGCAGTTTTGGAACTCCGGAATGCTGTACCTAATATCCTCGAAATTCTCCAATATGCTGAGTTCCTTCGGAATGCTGGGTATTTTTAAAATACTGGGTACCTTGGGAACGCTGTGTATATTCGCAAGTAGAATCTAAATTTGTGAGCTAAGGACTATCATTATCTTTGTTAAAAAAATTGAGATTTTTCTCAAATTTTATAGGTCGCTTTTTTTTGGCAACGCCTCTCTCTGCTTTTGTTCTCAATATTTTTTTGGGCTTTCCTATAATTTTATTGTTGCGAAGGGAACTTCAGGTCTTCTGGCATTCTTCAACTAAGTATAATATAAAAGTAGTATAAGGCCTGTATTATAAGTCATCCCTTATAAGACATTCATATAATGCATAAAACATTGTGGAGAAGCCTCGGAACCCAATTATTGTGAACGTATGATTATAAAATGTGTTAGGTTACATTACTAATAAGGTATACAACAAAGTTTAATAATTGAAATTCATTGCTTTTAATTTAAAAATTAAATAAAAAGAACACAGTAGCATACATATAATCTGATACATTACAGCCATAATGGAATAGTAGTTTTGTGCAAAAAACCATTCTAATTTTATGAATATGATAGTAACTCTATCTGTCTGTTTGTTACCTCTTCAAGTCACAACGACTGAACTGATTTGGATTTTTGGCCCTAGGGAAGAGCTTGGAATTGAGCTCATGATGCTTTTTAGCCTGTGAGTATGTTCCCTTGGAATAATTTTCAGCTTTAATACAGACTCATATCGCGATAACAACTTGACCGATGAAGATGAAATTTGGCGCGTAGGTGTACTAGTTGGTAGATTATGAGTAGGAGACGTCAGCAAAAAAAATATTTCAGGAAACTCTCCCGTAAAGGGGGCAAACTCGTGGGTGGAAGTTTATATGAAAAATGTTATTCCTTGGGCCAATAAACATCAAACTAGGAACGAATACTCCCACAAGAAGTCCCTATGACACGGTTCATCCTCAGTCGTCGTAAACTGCTTATGTACGTTTTTCCCAATATTTCAAAACTGGGACATAATTGATTGTAGTTTCCATGACATGAAATAAGAACTTAAAAGCTCTCTCAGAAAACATTACCCTCATTACTGTTCGGTACTTGGTTTATCTTAACTCGTCAAGAATGTGTATTTACATACGTTAACCCTAATATTTCAAAACAGGGACACAATTGACCTCAGCCCTTTATAATCTGCGTCGCCATGATTCTCTTATGGAACTTTTTTAAAAGATTAATATTATGACTGTCCCTTGCCAATTCATATTTATGAAAACATTATGTATGTGCGGAAAAATCGACATCTTTTTAGTAAAATTAGTGATAGACATAGTTTTAATACTAGAAATAAAGACAAATTAGAACAACCATTTTTTAGATTAGCTAAAGTCCACACTACTTTCATGGGATATTGTGTTAAATATTACAATAAGATACCTTCTGACATATTAGTACTAAATGAAGGAAAATTTAAAACTTATGTTAAAAGTACACTTTGTAAACAAGCATATTACAAATTAGAAGATTACATTCAGGATAAGAATGCTTGGACACATGCTGGTCCTGCTCCATAGGACAATCAAAGGTGTAGGCAAAATCCAACTGGTTGATTTATGTATTAACTTTATAGATATACTGTTTCTTTTTTTTGTGTTTCTATTTTTCTGTTGACTCACACACTGTTTAATGAATGGTTCCAATGTTTGTAAATATGTGAGTACCATTTACCTAAATTTCTTTAGAAAATGAATAAGTTTACTTCTGCTAGTGATACTTTGTTCTTATAAGTAGCACACTCTGGGTACATCGTCCTCACATAATATTAAATTAATTTTTGTATACCAAATTTTGTAAAATCATTATTTGAAAAGAGTAACTATGGAGTTTCTTGTCCGTTCTTCTCCATAAGAATCTACCTTTCCGAATGGACAGTAGAGTCACTTTATTAATGTAATATTATTATTTTTACTGAACTGTAAACGATGATGTTCAAAAGTGCTGTTTAATGGCCTAATTGAAATAAACGTTTTGACTTTGACTTTGACTTTTCAGAAAATATAAAACTCATTGCTGTTGGATACATAAATTACCATTTTTTCTCATCTTCTTTTAGTAAAATTAATAAAAAAAAGAAGCAACAAAAGAAAATGGTAAACATTTTGAAATTTTGTCTTTAAAACATAATTCAGAAGGTTTTACATTAAGGCATTCACAGCAATAGGATTCAAAGGTCAAACTCCTCAGGCACTCCACTAACACTATTCCTGGTTGTTTTTTTGCACTCAATCTAAATATAGTATTAATAACATTGACCGCCTTTAATAAAATGCAGTAACATACCCACATTGTACAAAATAATTGTTTTACGGAAAGTCATATTAAAATAATTTAAATCATTCTTGAGCCTTAACTATATCTCTTAGACCAAAAACGCTCTTGGACCTGGAGCTTAGTGAGCTAAACGCGTTGACCAGCTAGGCTCTAAGTGCTAAGCAAGCACCAAGTCAGCGCGCTTGCGGCTTAAGTAATCGACTATAGGTAGATAATAATTGTATTTTGTTTGTATTACTCCATTTATTTATTTACGGGAGCTTCTTTTAAGACTTTAACTTTTAGCTTTTACGTACTGGATGGGATTTACCAACATGCGCAAAATTGTCAACGAAAAAGCACTTCAAGATTCGGGCTCCCAAAAACAGTGGAAGTTGGCATAACAACTACAAGAAGTACTTTAGCGTCGTTTTACAAACCGTAGTGGACACAACATTCGATCCGATTCCGATCTGGCTTGTAAGGAGATGCTGGAGTCTCTGAACGGGGACCCGTGGGAACGCCCTTACAAAATGGTGCGGGATAAACTCCGCACCTGGGCCCCCCCGTCGACGCAGAGTCTCCGGCCCCAGCTAGTGGAGGACATGATGAGCGCTCTGTTCCCGTCGCGAGGGGAGCATACTCCCCCACCTATGGCTCCGCCACCTGCGGTGCCCGATGCGGACCACACCGACGACGGTGACGACGATGACAACGCTCCGGAGGTGACTGAGGTAGACCTGATAGTGGCGGTAAACAGGCTGAAGGCCAAAAATACCGCCCCAGGACCCGACGGCTTACCTAGGAAAGCCTGGGTCCTGGCCTTGGAGGCTCTCGGGCCTCGACTAAGGGGTTCTTAAGCGCATGCTTGGAGAGAGGCCAGTTCCCACTTCGTTGGAAGACGGAGAAACTGGTCCTCATTAAGAAGCCTGGGCGCCCTGCGGACTCTCCGTCCGCTTACCGGCCCATCGTGCTAGCGAGGTGGGCAAGCTCTTTGAAAGAGTAATTGCCATCAATTGCAAACCGCCTTGTCAGGCACCTGGTGAGGGTGGGGCCGAATCTGGCGGAGAACCAGTTCGGTTTCCGCACGGGGGTCAACGGTAGACGCCATCATGCGCGTGAGAGCCCTCACGACGGGGGATGCGGTGTCCCGGGGCAGGGTCGTCTTGGCGGTGTCTTTTGACATCGCCAATGCCTTTAACTCCCTGCCCCAATTTAACTTACCTCCGTCGCGTGGTCGAGGCCTATTTGACGGACAGGACGGCCCTGTCCGTCCCCGGTCACCGGGGTGAGTGGAACCGGCGAGAGATGTTGTGTGGTGTTCCACAGGGTTCGGTTCTGGGGCCGCTCCTGTGGGACATTGGCTACGACTGGGTGCTGCGTGCTCACCTCCCTAGCGGCGTCAGCGTGATCTGTTACACTGACGATACGCTTGTTCTGGCATAGGGGAGGTCGCATCAGGCGGCGGCCGACTTGATGACACGCGGGGTCGCGATACTCGTTGGAAGGATCCGGCAATTGGGTCTCGAGGTGGCCCTGCAAAAGACCGAGGCCATGCACTTTAATGGTTCTCGGAACAGGCCACCAGCGGGATCCCAAATAATGGTAGGAGGGGTTCACATCAGCGTCGGCTCGATGACCAGGTACCTAGGGCTCGTTCTCGTACAGCCGGTGGAACTTCGAGGAGCACTTTCGACGTTTGGCTTTCAGACTGGAGCGGGCCGGGGCTGTCTTCAAGCGGCTCCTGCCCAATCAAGGGGGTCCAAACGCCTCCTGCCGGAGGCTCTATGCGGGGATCGTTCGGTCCATGGCCTTTTATGGGGCCCCGGTGTGGGCGGTTACGTTGAAGGGGCGACCTGCCTGCCAGTTCAACGCGTCCCAAAAGGTCAGGCCCGGGGATCCCGCCCGGTCTCCGACGAGGCGGTGAGCCTCCTTGCCGGATTACCGCCATGGGATATGGAGGCAAGAGCCCTCACGCACGTTTACGCGTGGCACGTGGAGGCGCTTCGCCAGGACGAAACTCCGCAGCCGCGGCAAAATGCAGCGCGGCGGACGGAGCACCCGCAGGATACCATGACGGTATGGAGACGACGACTTACGCAAGCCAGCGTTGGGCACGCTACAATTGCGGCCGTAAGACCCCTCTTTGGGGAGTGGCTGGAGAGGCACCACGGCGTCCTCACCTTCCGTTTTGGGAGGTATCTGTTTTGCATTAAGCGGGAGGACACGCCCGGGTGTCAGCACTGTGGTGATCGCCGGTGGAGGTCTGCCCTGCTTGGGCGAAGCACCGCCGTGTCCTCGTCAAGGCGATCAGCGGCGGTGACCTCTCGCGTCCGGCCCTGGTTAAATCCATGGTCCGGAGCGAGGAGGCTTGGGAAGCGGTCACCTCCTTCTGCGAAGCAGTAATGATAGCGAAGGAGGAGGCGGGCCGAGCGAGGGAAAGGCAAGGCCTTCGCCCCAACTGCCGCAACAGGAGAAGACGCCCCGGGCGTCAGGAGTCGCAGGGCGATCCCCGGCCACCGTAGGCGCGGGCCTGCGGACGGCGAGCATTGGGTGGCTCGCTGTCCGATCACCACCAGGCCCGGGTCGATGGCGCGTTGTGTTTCACGCGCGCCTCAAAGAGATGTCATCATAGAAGACGGGGCCCGCTAGGGCCAGAGCCTGCCAGGGTTGCGGAATTTGTTCGAAAGAGTCACCGCGGCCCTGGAACGTAGTGACTTTAGAAGGAATAGGTTTTAGTCAGTAAGAGTCTGACACGCCCTTCCGCTCCACCCAGAGCGGAAGAAGTCATTTGATGATTTCCCATCCTTAAAAAAACCAATAAAAAAGGTAATTAAATCATTGATATGGGTGTCAATAATAGTCCGAGTTTGGCCGCGTGTATATCTCTAGCTCTACTTACCTATGTGTGACTTTTGAAAGTAAAAATCTACCATGGTAAAATACACTCTTTTGCATAAAAAAACGGGCACCTAAGGAAATTAATGTCAAAAAAAAGTTGATGAATTAAAATAAATAGATACTTATTTATAATGTTTTGTTAATTTATTAGCTCAGGTTATAAAATATCAAAAACTATAAGGCCTCAAATGGGTTCCACCTCTTGGCTGAAACTAAAAAAAATTGGTTGCCTGTAAAGTCGGTATACGGGCGAAAGTTTTACGTGACAAATTTACATTAATTGTTAATATCAATCGATTTTAATTCAAAGTGTATTTTCTAAAAGGAGAAAACTAATTCACATATTTTGATCTTTGAATTTGTAAATCGCGCGCTTACTACCTTGCGCAGTGATTGGTCGTCTCGGTTTGAATGTTTGAAAGTTTCGATTTGACAGGTTGGAGGTTAAACATTGTTATTTCAATTTTTTACATAGCAAGTCGCGCTCATTTTTTCAAGTTAAACAAATTATTATTGGTTGAGAAACGATTTATACTACTTTTTTGATTGAAAACTACCACAACATTGTGATTACTACAACATAACCTATTCACTTATGTCTTAGTCATTTATTTCATCATGTTATATTATCAGTCTGAAATTATTTACCTTTGCTGTTTGAATTGTTGCGATGGACGAAACTACCTTCACATTATCACTACACAATCGTTTTACAATTAACTGGCAACGTGTAAACTTGTATGCAGGCGCCTAAGCGAAATAGAAGCGCAAGACATGAACCGGTGTGTATGCCTATCTCTCTCACTCTCTCTCTCTCGCTCTGTCTCTCTCGCTCTTAGGCGGGCTAACTGTGCTCGAGTGGAAGGGACGCGTGCCTTTCACTTTTTATGTCTGTCTCTCTCGCTCTTAGGCGGGCTAACCGTGCCCGAGTGGAAGGGACGCGTGCCTCTCACTCGCTCTCATTGTGAGCGCATAACGTGAGCGGAGCGTAACGCAGTTTCTTGAAGTGTCACCCGGCAAACCAATTTATAAGACGTTGTCACGTCAAAAAAACATTAACTACACGCTATTAAATAAATGTTACAGTGATTTCCCGAAGCATGACACACTTCGGACGTTCATAAGATATGTATATTTAGTTGTTGGGTACCTACCCCGTGACCACGTGACACTAGAATCACGGAACCCTGGAAGTGTTATTAACATACCCACAAAAAACAGTTTTGTCAAATGTCACCCGAAACAATGACGATACAAGTATAAGTGTAAGAGCGTTTGTATAAGTGTTAAGATGTAATCAACTAATGAAGAAACAATTTCTTTTTACGATTTTTTTTTGCAACTTTTAAATATTTTCATTATGTGTACCTTCAGTATAGAACCCGAGTTCTCGAGTTACACTATCTTAAATTATATAAGGTGGGGCAAACCTAATCACCCGAAATTTTGCTGTATTATTTTTGGAATAAAAATATTCCACTTCCGTTACAGTTATTTAATGAGTTAGATTTTTTCATCAAGTCGAGAAAATTTTATCGGTCAAGTTGCTGCGGTCAGAATTATTGACCATATGGGCTAGTTTTATAGCATTTTCCATTATTTGTGTCAGAACTTCCGTCGATAGGTTCTCGCGTTCCTGTCGGATATTCTCTTTGAGGGCTTCAAGAGTCTGAGGCTTGTTTACATAAACCCGGGATTTCAGATCACCCCACAAAAAAAGTGATCTGTGATGGTGAGTCAAATCGGGTGAACTGTCCGGCCAAATCGCCAAAGCGAGAGATAAGATGACGCGGAAATGCTTCTTTTTGAATATCGGTTGTGACTCGTGCAGTGTGCGCCGTTGGTCCGTCCTGTTGGAACAACATGTTGTGTGTACAATTGAGGAAGGAAAAAGTTGTTGATCATGGCTCTGTAGCGTTTTTGCCGTCCACAGTATCCGTCTGGACCGCGGCGTTATAAAAAAAAATGGCCTTATGACTCCTCCAGCGTAAACAGCACACTATGCAGTAACTTTGAGCGAGTTTAATGGCTCTTCGTGGGTCATACGCGGATTTTGGCTGCCCCAGAAGCGATAATTTTGCTTATTCACGTAACCGGATTGATGGAAATGGGCCTCATCGCTCATGATGATTTTCGATAAAAATCTTCCTCCTCTTGGTTGAGATTCAGGATAGCTTGAGCGTAGGTTACACGTGTTTGGCGGTCAACAGCCAACAGCTGATGCATTGTCTGCACTTTGCATGACATTTTCAGGTCTTTCACTAAAATCGTTGTAGGGACCGCCTGCTCACGTCCATTTACATGGCACGTCGTCTGGTCGACATTTCGGGGTCTTCTTCGACATCTTCGACTACAGCAGCGATATTTTTAGCAAAGCGGCTGCTTCGGGGCCGGCCACGCCTGGCAATATCTCGTGTTGTCCCAGTTTCTTCAAGGCGAGCGGCTAAACGCCGCAGTGTTTGTCCAGTTGGTGACGGACGGCCGGAAAAACTGCAACCAAATTCATGCTGCGCCAATAAAACTGACGAATTATTGCATACACAATTATTCCATGTTCTTGAGAAGTATAGCATTCCATGGCTTATTGACGTATATTCTGCATCTGTTTACTTCACAAATGTCGAAACAGAATTGACATTTGCCGCGATTTGCAAAAGTTATAGCGTCTTCCAACCTGTTACGAGTATTCTAAGCTGAAACTTAAATTAACTGTCTCAATCGAATTATATCGCTAGTACATAAAATAAATCCGAACTTATGGATTTATTTTCCTTCTGCTGGAACATATAAATAACTTGGGTAAATAAAATCAAACCAAATTTAACAAATCATAACATTCGATCAAAAATATTTTTATTATAATACAATCTTACAGAACAACTGAAATATAGACCGACATTCCAGCTCTATCACACCAGTACACCCCAAATGAATTAGATAACAGTCAAAGCGGAACACAGTACAAAGGATGCAAACAACGGGTTTTCTCTCTTCAAACTTTTTCAACACTGCATCGCATTTTATGGTAAATGCTCTTAAATATTTTACGTTATAGAATTACTGCACGAAAAAGGTTAACATTCTGCTGTGATGCATCCATTTATCAGCATACAAAGAGCTTGTCGGTAAACACGGCATTGACCGTGAGCATATACTAATGTATAGGCTAATACAATATGGCGCTACTGACAAACTTAAGTACCTACCTAATTATTCAGCATGCATCTGGAAAGCTGATAAACTTTTACGAATAGCATGAATGGTTATTGAAAATACAGATACGAAAGTAGAACTAGACTGTCGCTCAGTTGTGAACAATTGCCAATACTGCCAGAAAATCTAGTTATTTCGGGTCAAATAACGAGAAAAAAAACCATGAAATAATGAAGACCTCGTCAATTGATAGCTATAAAAATTAAAGACGGATTGGGCGATGGGCTATTTTTTTATCCATGATGAGCCCGCACATTCCTTTAAATACGAAAACTGTTAGCCATGATTGAATGTTGCCCAAATAAGAAAAAAAATATGGTAAAAACTTTCTGGTTTACATTTTTGAAAGAACTATAATAATAAGTATATAATATTTTGAATATCAGCTGGATTGTGTTACTAACTACTTCAACGATTAATTTTTGGAAATGCTTCCGAATATGGAAGCGACGAATCGTAACACGTGCTTGTGCGGTAGCGTAGCGACTACAAGAGCAGGAATTTTTCACGTAGGTAAGCATTTTGGGACCTGGCTGAAAGGAGGGAAGCGCATCTAAGATAGACTCACTCAGTTGCTGACCGGGATTCTGCATGGCTCATGCTGGCGGAAGGTCCTGTGTTGGCCTTTGAACTTTGAGTCCTAACCGACATAGTATAATAAGACATAATATCTATGCTAACAGTAGTAAGGGGTTACTGGCGAAGATCTAATTTATAATAGGATTATGACTCTCTGCACGTGTTGGTTCGTACTGTTAGTGCAGAGAGTTATTAAAGCTAAATAGTTAAATAACTGAATGAAAATGGCGGCTTTTTTGTGAGATCGTAAAGGCCGCCGTAAGAGATCGTGATATGACTCGCTCGAAGGTGTCTAGCTGTCTAAGCTAGACAGCTTGACTGCCTACGTTTAAAGACGAAAAAAAATTATTCCCAACAAAGAACAGAGCAATTGTATACGAGTCTGACTTGCTGGTTTTTTGCCTAGCAGCTTTCAAACGGTTTAATATTTTGTGTAATACACTTTTAAACATAGATATAATTTTTCATTCGGAAAAAAATGTCTAAGCCTTTTTCGACATAAAGGATACGTAAGTTATACGTACTGTTCCAATCTACTGTTAAGTTGACAATGCATTCCAACTCACACCTAACTACACTTAATTGGTACCGTAATAAGTTTCCTTCAAAATGCAGGAACTTATTTTTCGCTTGTTTATTTCTACAGAGGCGAACCGAGTGAAGTTCAGTCACCAACATTGAAAAAGTTGTCGGTGCGGCGAGCGAGCAACCGCAGACGTGGCTTGTATTGTAATCGAAGTGAGACATCAACTTTTGTAAAGTGATCTTTCTTTGTCCAGCCAGAGATCTTAGCTTAGTTCTTTTGCTTGGTCTTTGATCTTATCTTAGTGTTCTGAGCTACTTAAATCTAGACTTATTCTTTTACGTTAAATTAGTTAAATTTGGTAAATATTACCTACGGGCTACGTGAATCGAACGTGTTTCAGTACTCAAACCAGGCCTGAGTGATTGCTACGTTTCTACAAACAAGCGGACAAAAATAGTGTTACATGTATAGGCTCACTCCAATACTGCTAAGAAAAGCTAACATTTGGCCTTAGGTGATTCAGTGTCGAGGCATGAAATATTGATATGAGTAAGTCTGCCGCGATGTCAATGCCAGCTAAGCTCAAGTCAAACGTATTTTCGTATACTTCGGGCAAACAGGAACAACCACAATTGAAATAAAATAACAAAACTTCACAAAAATGTCAGCTCCACGAGCGAGTGTCTGGCGGCGATATTATCGTCTTCTATGATCGTGGCCCCACACGGCGCTATTATCGCGGCGATTCGATCAGTGACATTGACGAGCAAAAATCATCTAGCGACGATTCATTCGTTCGTGGAGGTGGCGCCTACGCTCCTATACTATTTTTTGTAGGTTTGTTATGCGGTCATTCCGTCAATTATCAATTCATTTTGATGTTTTTTTTTATTCGAAAGCCACTTCCTGAGGAGGTCCCATTGGCACCAAGTCAAATTCTGATGATGGGATTCCAGGGAAATCGAGGGCAACCCTCGAATTTTAAAAGGCACATATAATGTTTTTCATAATCATAATGTTTTTCTAACGAAATTAAGATAGTTGTGCTTGGTAATCAACATCTCATCTTGCTGATCTGATGCTGGGATCCCAGGAAAAATGTTTGTTCAGCGATATTTTCGCCAATTGTCAACCGATTTGGATAATTCTTTTTTTGTTTGGAAGAATATTTTTTCCAAACTATGTCACTTTGGTGAAGATCTGATGAAGAACTTCTGAGGTAGGCAACGGAACTCTTTAATAAATAATAGCAAATCTCCCGGGATTGCTGAAATCGCATGTCTGTTTATTGTTTTCACCAGTTCATAACATAACATCACGCCGGTACGCTGTGAATGGGTACGCAGATGCAAACAAGTAAATCTGAATTAACATGTTTTCAGGGTTATCTATTAGGGCATAACTTTATTGTTTAACCGATCTTGATGATTCTTTTTGCGTTGCATTTAGTTATAGCTATATTGCATTTGTATTGGACGGAGAACTTCAAAGATAAACAAGTGACCTCCTCTCAACTTAAATCAATCAAATCTAATACCAAAGCAAAGTAGATTTTTAACTATGAGTTAGTCTGGACTTGGACTACGAAGGCACACAAATTAACTCCTTAACGGCAAATAGTGCAACCACTCATTATGGGAATAATTTCAATAAGTTGTGGGGTATCACCACTTAAAACTGGAAAATAAAAAACTTTTTTACAAAAAAATACAACCAACTTCCAAATAAAAAAACACAACAAAGTATAAAATAACTATAAATTGTATTTTTTTGTAAAAAGTTTTTGGTAATTAGGCTAGGTGTAAGTCAGCTAAACTACACATTTCTATAGCTGTACATTTCTTTCAGATAGAACACAATTACATATTTACAAAAAGCACTAGTCAATGCCAGATCATACCTACTAACAATTACTTAGCAACCTTCTGGCAACTGACATGCGCGTTGAATTTAATGTTCATTAAATATTTTGAAAGTATTGGTTGAATATTTTCTATCAACGCCAGATCATTCCGTAGGCAGCTCTTGGTACCAAGTTAAAAAAGATTAAGGACCCCGTAAGCTCCCAACAAACATGATTCATAAACAAAAAACCTCCTTTCAATCTTTGCTCAATTGAGTTCACATAGGTTTACAGGTACATTTATGCAGAAGTCAATATGTACCTGATGTACAGAAAATTTTATACTTACTAGCTTCTGCTAGAGGGCTATGTCCGCGTGAAAGTTGGAATCTTCGAAAATAAAAAGAAGCATATATGTCCTTCTTCAAGGTCTAATCTATGTCTGTACTAAATTTCATTCAAATCCACTCAGCCGTTAAGGCGTAAAGAGGTGACAGACTACTTTCAATGATAATAAAAAGCTGTGCCAAAAACACAAAACAGTGGGGTTGTGTATTTTTATTATCGTGTACAGGGAAGGTAATATTAACTAGTAATGCCAAAATGTGAATCAAGGCCACTCGGCGCAATTATTTATTTACCTACTGAAAAAAAAAACTAAACTTGCAATCCATCGGCACTGAGCAGAAAATATGTACCTACACCTTGGAGGGCAATGGAGCTAAGCCACAATTTTTGCGAAATGGAGTTTAGTGCATTAACGTATTGTGAAGGAGCCAAAGTTTATATTAGTCAATAAATCTAACAGAGATCAACACTGGAAGATTTTTTTTATAATTTGTCTATAAATTTTAGTGTAGGTAAAAGTCAAATATTATATGTGATTATGTTACCGGAAAATGGCAAACTCCGCAAGATTATAAAATAACTTGAGAGATTGTAAACTCTCGATAAATTGTCAACTGAAGATTTGGAATATCTACCTTTTTACGCATCAAAATTTGATAGTTTATAATATATCCATGTCGGTTCGAGAAATTGGGGACTGACATAAACTGGCAACCAATCAGCACTCTGGTCTACTATTTATCTGTTTTGGTGTGATAGGTAAATTGGAAACTTGTTGGTGTGAGCTCGTATCTGAACAGACCAATGAAAGCCTTGTTTGCAGGTTTAGGTACTATCACACGAAAACGAATAAATTGTAAACTTGTGCTCTGATTGGTCACCATTTTATGTCACTCCACAATTTTTCGGAATGACTTGGAGATATTATAGCCCAATCAGCACATTAGCGGAAATTACATCCAAAAACAAGCTATATTACAGTCAAAGGCTGTTTGTAGCTGTCTGATCTCTACACTGTTAAACAGCACAGCTGACTAATGGCTGTATAATGGAGAAAAAAACAACAAAACGCATTCGAGTAGAACTTGAAAGAACTATTGTCCAGCCTTTGGCTACGTATAATGCTACTAGCTGATTAAGAAGACCAAAGTTTGCGAACGGCTGCATAACGCGATACAGCCACACCTCTCCTAAGCTACACTAATTCTATTATAAGTAATGCTACCTCAATGAGCTTCATAGTAGCTGGTTCATAGCATTTTTAAGACTGCTAGAGCTGTAAATTAGTGTAACCTTACTCCACTTTAAAAGCTTATAGTGTAAATATTAGCTATTTTACAGCCCCTACAATTATTGAAGAGTAAACATAGGTTAGTAGTGCTATGATAACATGAATTTTGTCATAACCTCGCAACGCGACTTAATTCGCTATCGTGCGAGAATCAAATACATTTTAAAATGTATAAGTACGATTAAACCATGGAAACAAGGAAACGAACTGGTGCAGTTAAAAATAAACTTTCAAAAGAATACAACAAGCAAAGGAGCAAGGATAGTGAAAATCTCCTTTATTTATGTAGCTGCAGTCAAGTGCCGGTGTCGATTATAAATGAGGGTTCTGGACACATAGATTTTGTTACCAATGATCATAGTTCCGTACAATAAATGAATTCGGTCAGTGAACTTTCTAAAGAAATGATTGAAAGTACGAATGGTGAAAGTTTTGAATCAAACCAGATATCTGAAGATGAGGGAGACAATATTATGAGAGATACTATGAAAAAAAATTTTTTTAAGCATCCATGTTTGCCATTCAAATTGCAGATCCCTGAAAAAGTGTGAAAACATACAATTAGCGTTCGCAGTACTTCAACACCCTCCTCGACACAAAAAAAAACTTTTGAGCGCCACTGACACGAATTTATTTTTTCCATGATGAGCGTAGGTGAATATTTAGCTAGTTTGGCTGATGTTTTAGATTTTCAATATTGGAATGCCTTTTTACTTTATATTATGCATTTCTAAGAAACATGGCAATTATTGGCTTACTAGTTTGGCATAACAGGCGAGAATAAGTAGGATCACAAACTCAAGTGAAGTACCAAAGCTACTTCAGTACGAAATGCCCGAAATGGTTTTCTATCAAGATAAGAGACCCCTAAGATGCTGTTGTATACTCTCACTTTACTCCTTTAACCGGTCGTTAGAATAATTGAACACCATTGTACAGCTAGTGTGTGTGTAGACTTAAATATGGCTCTTGAACAGAAAAGAGAGATACAAGGGAAATTAATTAGAATGATTGCTGGATAACAAATTAACGCCATTTTAAAGTAAACAAGCCGATAACATTTGAAAAAACCACTGATATCTGTTAAATTTTCATGATATTTGAGAGCTATTTAAGTAAAAACACAATATTTCATTGTTACAATAGATATTAATACTCATTAAATGGAAAAAAATGAGTAAAAATCCATGAATAATTCGTAAACCATATTTTTTTTTGTATTTAATAGTTTTAGTAAAATTATATTATTTCGATGGCGCGTGTAATATTTGATAATATCACCTATTTAAATTAACAGTAAAGTGGCACGCGCAGTACAATTTACCAATAGAGATACAAAATAACGTGAAACAATTATTAGAAATTATTGTATTTGTCTACAGATTATAGTTAGACCGTCATGACGTAGGTAACACAACCTGCACTGTACAAATCGCTTTTTGTTGCTATTTCTTTGTGGATTTAACAATAGCCATTACTAAGCCATAAATCAGCTTTTGGATGTTTAAGAGAATTAAAGGAGCTGGAGAGTGGCCTATTGACAGCTTTATAAGCCATTGTACGTACAGCCCGTGCACAGCTCTAATAATGCGACTGGACAGCTGTTAACAAGCTACTATAATGCTCAAGGCTGGTTCATTTGGGGCCAAATTTAGAGTTATAAGAGCAGTGTAGCCGGATATACCTAAAGCCCTTATACGGCAAGCATAACAGCCTCGAGTTTTCAAAAAATCTGTTGTCCAGCAACTATACAGCTATGTGTGCTGCTTGGGAGACTATCAAATTTTGATGCGTAAAAAAGTATTCCAAATCTTCAGTTGGCAATTTACCGATTGTTTACAATCTCTCAAGTTATTTTATAATCTTACAGTTTGCCATTTTCCGGTGATAATTCCAAGTCAAAGAAATGAATTATTAGTGGTAATAGTTGTAAGAGCTCATAGACTTCTTGACCACCAAAATTATAACATCATAATATTGTGTTATGGTTATTGTGATCCGTCATTTTTTCCTACCCTGATCATTTTATTTAATTTAATATTTAATTGGCAGAAGATAATTTTATTCCTGTTCACCAATCCACAATCTGCATTCGACGAGTTTGTGCGTGCATTGTTTAGTTTAGTTTGAGAGTGAGTTACGAGTAACATCCACGGTGATTTGTGTAAAACGACAATAATTATTCATTATTAATATTTTATTAATTTTTGAGTTCTAAGCAATTGATGTTTATATTAATTTGTAATTATTCAGCGTGCGGTTAATACTATTAACATGAATTTATGACGAGGACGAAAGCTGGTTGCGGCGATTGGTGATGTAGACAATCAAAACAATCAAGGAAACTATGTAGGTACTTATATTTTTATTAATTAATAAAAACTAAATAACTAGGTTATTACCTAGGTATGTTTAAATATAACGAAGTGATATACAACAATAACACAAGTTTCATAATCCGTTTTCGATTAACCAATTTAAAACACAATACACACATCATGTTCGGGTGGCGAGAGATTCATGCGAGGTGTCCCCATGCAGTTTCGCTGCGCGCAGTTCTCGTTTCTTACCTACTTATCTGTATTTGTTTATTTTGACAGTTCCCCAAGTAATTATTAATTTTATGTTTATTTAGTGTTATGTTTTTGATGACAATGACAAAAATTCGTATAATTTACTTCAAACTGTGCCGGCGACAGTTGAGACAACATATGGTTCTAGTGTAGGTACCTATCACTTACAGAAAAACAGGTAAATACACTTACAACTTGTTTTATTTTTATTTAGAAAATCTAGATACCTATATATTTTATTTAAATCTAGAATGTTATCAACTGTATTTAGGTATTTGATGCAGACTAGGAATTACCTATCTACATTAAATTTTTATTTTTATTGTTTAAAGTTTTTGAAGACAGTGACGAAAACTCGTATCATTTACTTCAAACTGTGCCTCCGACAGTTGAGACAGCAGATGTTTTTAGTGTGTCAGCTAAAGAACAAACAGGTAAAAAATTTACTTACTACAATTTCTGTCAATCTAATTATATCAACTATGTATATTTATTTTTTGCAAACATTACAAAGTTAGTTTTATTTTATTTCAAAATTTTTCAACTTGAGTTTTTAATTGTTAATTTGATTAATTTCACTTGAAAAATTAAAGAAAAAGTAATTATTTTTTATTTATTTTCAAACACTCCAATCAACTGAGGCCTTTTAACTATTCAGGTTAATATGTCTTCAGACTAAAAATCTAACAAGACAAGAGAGGATAGGTAAGTGATTTACACACCCCGTACCTAATAAGAGTATTACAAGAGTATTAGGTACATTGTATTTATAAAAGTAGTCAACAGGTGTAAGCCACATATAACTTAAAAACCATGATATTTTGGGGTTTTTAAATTGTAGCATTCAGTGGTGACACGTTTTAATAATCTAGTGTACAAATTTGAACTCTCTACTAAAATATGACGCTGATTTATGTTAAAATGTTCCGTTCTCACGCACATCATTTGTTTTTTAAACGTCCATAACTCAGAATTGTAGTTCTGTGGAGTAGCTCCATTACCCTTCAAAACGACGATATGTAGGTATCTACCTATAACTTTAAGGCACATACCTAGGTACCGTTTGGCTATTTAAGTATATGAGCACTGCAATGAACAACAATTTGCAAATGAAGGCCAAAGGATTGGCATTTCGGATAACAGTTTAAAAGATCTCTAGCTTACGAGAACTTTGTCCCACTACTGGGTAAAGAACAAAAAGTGCTTTCTTCTTTTCTTCACAACTCTGTCGTTTGGCAGTTCGGGCTAATCTATTCGGTAGGAGACAAACACGTAAAAGATAAATAATAATAATAATATAAAACAAGTTAAGAAAACGAATAAAAGCATTTAAAAAAAAATCAATAGGTAGGTACAACAGTTTAAATAATGGTAATACACTGGAGTCACTCTAATCAGAGTAAAACATTTCATAATTTTAAATGGTAAGTACCTACCAAGTTTGTGGAATGAACTTTGGAAAAAAACATTCATATTAATCAATATTTTAAGGATCGCCCAATGACGGAAACGGATCAGAAAACAAATAACATAATTCTTCAGATTAAGTGGAGTAGGTATTCTATCTATGTATTTTTTTAAAACATAGATAGAAATTTCTTGAATAATTATTATTTTACCGCTGTGACGACATGCATACAAACAACTGCAACACAATTTCAAGGTAGTTATGGTTTGGTAGTAGGTATTCATGTTATTCCCACACTGTACTATGTTAAGGACCAACGAAAATAATTCGATAAGTAGGTATTTTATATTTTGTTCCAAAAAGATCATCATGTATTTTTTTAATATCTAAGTAGGTACTTTCTCCCTACACAATAAAATAGTGGGACTTTTTATCATTGAATATTTAAGGAAAAACCTCTCAAATAGGTAGGTACTAAAGTCCCAGGCCGTGCTGTAGGTACCTACCTATACAATTTATGTGAATTGGTTTATTCTTTATTTATATTTAAGTTGATAATAATTTATGATTTCAACGTCAGATCCGTCTGTCTCACTGCTTAAGATTTCTCTCTGTCTTTTACTTGCTCATTAAGTTTTTAATTTATTGGACAGATCATATTATTATAGCGTTTCACTTTATACCTACGAAAGAATTTCAAAAAGAATATTTACAACATAAATAGGTTCGAGTTAATTAGCGTAACGGCTAAATATCGTTCCCTGTGGGTCTAATGGCGATCTCCATTTCTTCGATATAGTTCTCATGACTTCTAAACCAATGTTGCACATATAAACTACGTAACCTACGTAACGAAAACCGATTACTTTGCAGATAAAATAATTCGATTGTCTTCTTAGACATCAACTTCAAATGGATGGATTACGGTAAACTTAGAAAGGTGTTGTTTTTCTCGCTAGATTATTTTAATAAGCGAGCAACTAAGCTTAGGAAGCCTTGAGCCCCGACCCTTTCTCTTATTAGCTTATTTGCGAGGGATTTACATCGAGGTCGTGTTATAAACAAATCAGACGCGCGTCGAGCAATGTGAACTCTCGGCTTTGAGAGAACTACACGCACGCTATGGCTTCTCAAGTGCGTGCGGGGTGCGCGCGGGCCTGAGCGTTGTCGTCACGCGATGAGATCGATGGTCACGGCTGGAACCTGATGACAGAACGGGTAATACTCACGCTGCGTGGTCTGCATGAGGCAACCAGGCGATCGCGAGAGCTAGCACAAGTGCGATGCTGTGCACGCCGCGCGGACGGCTAGTATGCATGTTGTGCGCGTCCGCGTGCGCCCTTGCGGACGCTGGCTGGCGGCAGCCGCGTATCAGCTTGCCGGCGGACTGGCGTGTTCTCGTAGCCCCACCGGCGACAAGATCCCGCGCCTGCGCCCCGCCGTCAATCGACCGTGGCCCGGCCGCCTCCTTCCGCTCGCTACGACTACGCTCAGATCTTCACTGGGAGCCTTATTGAGCGACAAACGCTCTAAACGCTCTTCTATCTTGACGTCGGCACGATATGACTCTACGCCACCGCTCATGTTTTATTAACGCCTTGATGTTTTCAATTTAATTTTTTGTTTTTTCGGTGATTACGTAGGTAAAGATTTTTTTCTATTGATTCTGCGTCTTCTTTTTAACATTTTCAGACTTTTATTTATTAACAACAAATTTACCAAAATACAATTATTAGTCCCGTCATATAAGAGTTTCACCTCGGAATGAGAGATAATAAGCCGAAAACTCGTATATACCTTCTTCTTCATTTTGCCGTTCCAAATGTTGTGTCAAAAGTCTTATAAAATCATGCCTGCGTCGTAAGTGATTGAATTCAAGTCAATGGTCACAAAAATTGGGTTTTCTTGATTATCTTGGTTTTTATAGGTAGCTCCAATGACGTTAACACTTCTTATCAAAATTGTAGAGCGTAACATTTAATATTTTTTCATACGCTCAACCGTTTTTTTATATGGAGGGCGGAGAGCGCGCAGCGCTCAGTCATACTTACTGTAATACAAGGTCAACCGTAAATCTTGGTGATTAACCCTTGTTTAAAGTTATAAATCATTAAAGATTATAAACAATGAGTAATTTCTATTATTTATTAATTAATCCGTTGTACTTATTTACATTACATTTGACATACACCTATCGAATATATTTATTTAATAAGTATTCTTTATTCACTTTGTCTTATTAAAAAATCAATTAATGAGATATTTAGTGTAGGTACTTTACCTAATATCACTTTATTGCAAGTAGATGTTAAGTGTAAATGGAACGAGTATAAGTATATAAATAAGTATGTTTAAATTTTATTTTTATTCAGCTAGGTACTGTATATTTCTTACAATTTAAATTGAAGTGAAGCGCACAATCTTTAATCATTCTGTATATTAATACTTCTGTGATACAGAAGTATTAATTTTCTTCTACATCCTCATCCTCCGGCCGTTCGAAAATATCAGTTTTATTATCATCATCTTTGTTGTCCTGAGTCATTGTTTCTAGGCCTTCCAGAATTTCCGGTTCGACTGCGCTCTCTTTCTTTGAGTTGCTTTGCAATGAAACTGCTTCGACGCAGGCTTAGGTACTCATTACACTAGTCACAAGCTAAAGTACCTACATTCTAACCCCAATTTCTGCTAGTGGTAATATTGTTTTTATTAGCTCCAGGAATTCATTCCTCTGGCAGCAATTCTATTCCTGGGGTTCTAAATCATGTCCCAACCATTTTTTAATTTGACACGGTTTATATATTCTGATGGGTTGCTGCACTTGTCGGGATTAGGCAACTGGTCACGTTTATGAAGCTTTGTAGATTTAACAAACTGAGGGTATCGAAGGTGAACGATATTATCCTCGGATTTTGGAGCATTGTATATCGCTAGTAAGATGCGTACTCAATTTTTGTATGAGTGCTGTACTGTGTACAGGGCAATTCTTGTAAAAAAAAACTTGAGCTAGTTGGTCGAAACTTGCAAGTTTTTGTAGTAAGTTGATGGTTTTTTTTTCCTTTTTTAAACAGCGCTGAATTTGTATCATAGCCACTGAATGCGTGTAAAAATTAAATATATATTTTTTTAAATAGGCCATATGTCAAAACTATTTGAAGAATGTATTTGTGTTTTGAAAGTGTCTTTTCCAACTTTTTTAAAGAAGATTTCTGCTTGGTATAACTGAGTGCGTCCAATAAAATAACGAACAAATCTATGCCTTCTCCTATAATGACTTATGACGGCAATCTTCTCAGGTTTGAATTTTTTGATAACTGTTTCTATGATAAGAACATCAGCATCATCTCTCACTTGTTTATTGTGATATTTACACTCTCTAACTTCAATGAGCATATCAATATGTTTCTTTTTATTATATCGATTTGACAAAAACTTATCTTGACTGATTGGAACAACTATTGCTTCGTCGAAACTAATTCCATAAGATTTCGAAAGAGCAGCAGTTCTTCTTTGTTGTTCCATTGCTTTGTGTTTTAAGTGTTGCCCGAGTATTCGTCAAATACAACAACAGTTTTTGGCCCATAATATCTTTTTAGATACTTAACGTCCCTATTTATCTAAAATAACGGAAAAGTACTCCATACAACGCGATAATTGAATAAATTAATTGAATTAGAGAACTGTCAAACACGATTGCGATTGAGAATGCGAATGCGAACGTTGTGTTAAAATTTGAATCGGCCCTCAGATGTTCCGTTGGTGACTGGTTTCGACACTTCCGGTTACTGGGACCGCGGTCCTAGTTGCCGGATCCATTTAATTTTCTTTCAGCGATTGGGACAACCCTTAAATAAATAATAACATCTATCGTTCAAGCCAAACCAGTCAACGACGAAATAATTAAAGAAAAAAGGACTCTTTCATTAAAATAACATTTATTCATATAATATTTTAGACCTAAAAAAACTATGATTGCCATTCGTGTTTACGTAACAAAAAAACATGCAGGGCAGTCTTTGGGAACTGCCGATAGAAGTGAAAACTAAGTAACTTGTTAATTGTATCGTCGAGCTATTAGATTATTATTTTTTAATTTGAAAAGCGTTCGGTGACGATGACGCGAGTTCCATGATTTTTGTTCACCCAAAAAGTACACATATATACACAGTAAGTATACATATAGCTCATGGAAAACGTTCGGTGACGATGACGCGAGTTCCATGATTTTTGTTCACCCTAAAAGTGCTCAACGCGCCTAAACAATTTTTCACTTCAAAAACATGCACATAAATCATGATAACAATAATCAACAATTTACAAACAATTAACAACAAGTAAGTAATTATCTATCACAACATCAGCCTTAACGATGTTAAAATATAGTAAAATTATACACAAAGAAAGAAAGAAAGAAAGAAAAATGTTTATTTGGGACTCGCACAAGACTAACAAACTAGTAAAATAAAATTAAAAACTAAACAGTATAAAAAATAATTATCTGCGCGAGGCCAAAATGGTCCCTATCTCAGCTTAATTAAGCTGCGATATCTAAAAAATAAATAACGCAGCGCTGGTATTCTGATAGGGCCAGTCAGTGGTGCCACGGATACAGTCACGGAGCATATTTAACAGAAATATACAAATAAAATAATAAGTATAAATATGGGTAAAAAAAATGCAACAATTATTAATATATACATATATAAATAATAAAAAAAAAATTAAAAAAATAATAATCGGTACATACAAACAATAAATAAGCTGACACCCAATAGCCCAGTGCTCCAGCTTCATTTGTCGATATCATAGACAAATGAATAGAGCGCGCGGGCGCAAGTGGGAGGTTATGGTCGGCTGTCACAAAGAAAAGATGGTTGAACCCGTTGAACAGAAACATAAAATAATGTAAATAAACAAAACAAAAAGCTATATCGACTTGAAGCATCTAAATTGCGTTTAAGTATAATAAAGATAAATATTAATAGTTGCGGGCTGTGAAGTGTAGTGCTTTGTCGCCAGGCAGAGTCATGCATTTACGGAGAAAATAGAACAAGATCACCAATTATGTTACTAACAGCGTGCAGACCTAGGGTAAGTTTATGTGGTATCCTTTTGAATGCATAATAGGTGTTGTTTGAATTTGGAACTAAAAGTACCAACTGTTCTTAAAGCACGAAACGGCGGTGGCAGGTCGTTCCAGCAACGAGAAGCAGCGAATTTAAAACTTCCCCGGAATGCAGCAGTTCTATGGGGCAAGGTCAACAAGAGGTAAGCAGATGCTCTAGTTTTGACTTTGTTCACATCTCGAGACCAAGTTAATTTACCATATAGATAGTCAGGTTTTTTTGTGAGAATTATGCCAAATAGCAGGGTAGCCAGATGAAGCTTTCTCCGTTCTGACATTCTCATCAAATTACCCTTATTTAAAAACGGAGTAATGTGAGATCTAGGAGGGACATTAAAACAAAATCTTGCACAAGCATTCTGTACCCGCTGTATCAATCTCTCACTCCTACCAAGAATGCACGCCCCATACACAGTGTCAGCGTAGTTCAGCTTGGATAAAACTAGTGACTCACAAAGCATGACACGCATATCCACACTTATGTAGGGACGGACACGGTACAAGAGTTTGAGACGGTAGAAGCAGTTGCGCACAGCCTCCATGACATGAGTCTCAAAATGCAGTTGCTCATCAAATATCACCCCAAGATTACGGGCTTCCTGCACCCTTTCTATGGAACACCCATCAATCTTCAAGTCCAAGCCCACATTACTCATTTTACTTAAAAAATGTCTAGTCCCCATGACCATAAATTTTGATTTTACTGGGTTCAGAACCAGGGAGTTTCTTGTCGACCAGGCAGAGATCCTATCCAAATCCTTGTTCATTCTTTTTACAGTGTCAACAGTCTGCTGAGGATGAAATGGCAAATACATCTGCAGATCATCAGCATAAAGGTGGAACTTGGCGTTGAGCAGGCAGTTAGTAATATCAGCACTGTACAAAATGAAAAGAAGCGGACCAAGGATCGATCCCTGCGGCACGCCCCTGTTCACGCACTTAGGATCAGAGGACTTAACGGCTCCATCACTATCGCTTGAAACCTGGACTAACTGAGATCGGTGAGTCAAGTAACTCTGAAACCATTGCACCGACTCAGGCTGACATCCATAGTAAGACAGCTTGGAGAGGAGAAGCGATGTATTGATAGAGTCAAAAGCACGTGAAAAATCTAGCAGGACAAGCATGGTGCCCATGCCCTTGTCTCTGGCTTCAAGTATGTTTCCAACCACGTCAAGAAGGGCAGTGGCTGTGCTGTGTCCTTTGCGAAAACCTGATTGTAAAAGTGGCAAAATATTGTGTTTCTCAAGGTATGTCCGAAGCTGGTTGCGCAGACAACCTTCTCCAGGACCTTGGAGAGACATGGCAACAGACTAATGGGCCGAAGTTCTTTTACACAGGTAGGTTTAAGTACCTTAGGTATGGGTCTAACTATAGCCAATTTCCACAGATCCGGGAAAGAAGAGGTGGTGATGGAGCAGTTGATGATGGCTGTTATAGCTGCAAGAGTTCGAGGAAGAGTCATCATCAGCATCTCAAGCGAGATGGAGTCAGACCCCTGAGCATTGGACTTCAGACCACGCAAAAGCCTCAGCACCTCATCCTCCCGGACAGGCTCAAGTTGGAACTGACAATTACTAAATCTATGGTGCTCAAAATATGACAAGTCGGCAGTAGTAACCAAACCACTACCAGGTACATCCAAAAAGTGATCATTAATTTTATCTGGGTCACTACAAAAGTGTGGTAAGGTAGGCTCCGATTTTTTGGAGATAGCTATGGAGGATTTTATGTGTTTCCATAACTTCTTAGGATGTTTAATGTTTTTATTAATATTAGTTTTGAAATATGCACACTTCTCACTGTCAATCGCAGCCCTAACAAGGTACTTAAGCTCCCTATAGGACTCAGCATGTTTTGACGCTTTAGTAGCTTTTGCCTTACTATGGCTGCCATCTCGCATCTTCATCATTTCCCTAACAGTGTCGGTTATCCAAGGCAAAGACTTATTTTTAATGAGAACTTTTTTAAGGGGTGCATGTAAATTGTATAAATTTAACATATAATTATTAAAAGTTTCCACCATGGAATTAACATCCTCCAGGCTTTCAATATACTTCCAATCCATCCTATTCAAGTCCCTGTTAAAATGGTCAAGCAGTATGTCTCTAAGGGGCCTGTAGGTGACCCAATATGGGGAAGGCTTCTCAATTTTAAAATTAAATTCAGCTGATATGATTGCGTGTTGGCCGAGCTCAGGTATGTGAGATACAGAGACTACACGCACGCGGGCATCGGTGCACACAACATCAATTAGAGTCTCACTGTGATCAGTGAAATGTGTAGGCTCTGTAACAACTTGGTTCAATTTACAGGACAGCAAGAAGTTGTTAAGTAACTTGGTTTTGCTTTCCGATTGGCTTAACATGTTAATGTTAAAGTCACCCAACAAAACCACTTTATCTGCGCATGTTAAAGAAGAAAGAGAGTCAGTAATCGCATCCAGGAAGACATTTACGTCGAGCCACGGAGGCCTGTAAGCAGTCCCAACGATAACTGAATGCGAGTTGACGTTCAGTCGTAGCCACATCTGCTCGACCTGCGGCTCGTGGGGGTGCGGCACGGCGCGCGCGCGCACCCCGCGGCGCACATAGAAGCCCACGCCGCCGCCGCCGCGCCGCGGCCGCCGCGCACGTGGCTCGCGCGCGGCACGTGCCGCAGCCGGTAGCCCGGCACGGTGGGCGCGCGGCCCTCCTCTCCCGCTCGGAGCCAGGTCTCGTTTATCGCCATGATATCCACCGCAATATTTTCCATGGCTACCAGAAACTCGTCATGACGAGATCCTAGCGACCCCGCATTAAACAAACCTACTTTTAAGTTTTTAGTCTTTATCATTTTCAAGATAGGTAGTGTATATATTATATTTGATGTAAATAGTGTGTGAAGTATTATGCAATATAGTTTGTAAAGTATAGTGTAATAGAATAGTATAGTTTAAGGACAATCGTTTAAATAAATATGTGTATATAGCCAATGCTCGGACAGTTGGACCATAGAATAGCACAATAATTAAATACTGAGACAGGGAAACCACTGATCTCGCACAGTGCAAACTTAACAATATAAAAACCCATAAAACTGATTGAAAAATATTAGAACTTAAAATTAGATAACCTACATGAACCATACAAGTGAAACTAAACATCCTTCTCAGCAGAGATATCCTGGCCAAAAACACGAGTCAGGTCCTCCATCGTGCGGATGCATTGTGTCGGCTTGCCGTCACCCTGCTTGGCGAGGATACGACCGTTCTTCGTCCAAGTGTATCGCCACCCGAGACGACCGCCAGCCTCACGCACACGATAAAACAAGTGCTTGTTTGTCCGCGTAAGCCTCTCATTGAGAAAGAAGCGACGCGGAGGCGCGGCGAGACCGAAATCCGCCGTGGTGGCTCCCCGGCGCATACGCGCGCCCTGAAGCAGCTCGTCGCGCACAGCGCGGCGCGTCAGACGCACCACGATGCGCCGCCCGCGCGCTGTCGCCGTCGTCGCTCCCGCTGGACTCGCAGTGCCCGCAACTGTAGAGTGCGCCTCGCGTTCCATATGCAGACCCACACGCTGCGCGAACACAATGTCGCGTTCCTCCAGGGTCACCCCAAGCTTTGCCGCTACCAGCCCGACAGTGTGCACCACATTCTCGCCAGGTATGTCCGGGATATTCGATATCTCCAAATCGGCGCTTAGCAAATCTTGTTCGCGGTCATTGAGCTCCAGTTGAAGCTGCCCAACAATATGCTCCAGGTGGCTGACTTTGTTGTCAGGCAGAGCCACACTTTGCTTGGTTTCCAGTGATACAATTCTGGCCTCCAGGCTATCGACTCTTTGGGTACAGACTCCCATCGCTGAGTGAAGGCCAGCCATCTCCCGACGAAACTCCCGCATTTCATCCCGTACCTCCCGTAATTCAGACCTGAACAGCCTGATTTCCTCACGTAGGGTGAGCTGCGTGTCAGGCGAAGGTTCGCCATCAGTACCCTGCTCGCTTCCAGCCCGAGATATACCTTTCGGTACTGCGACGTGGGGCTTGGTCAAGGAGCCCTGAACCTGGGCTACTTTTGCCGGCGACCTGCTAGTTGCGCCCTGGTCTGATGCCGGGATCATGGCCGCTGCCGCTGCAGAGACTGCTGGCTTCCCAGGCCCCTGACGGGTGTGGCGCTATTATCACCCTTAGGCATTTTGCTTTTGCACTCCGGGCACAACCAGTCGCTGCTTATCTGCGTTGCATCGGGCAAACAAGCAAGATGATACCTGTTATGACAAGCAAAATCGCCACATGTAGCGCCCCCTTTTGCCGACAAGAACTTCCCACCACACTTGACCATTGTTCCGCGTGGTATGGCTAATAGTAGCAAGATGGCGCGCACGTCCTTTGCAGGTATTCCGACGCTAGATGGCGCCCACTCCGCGAAAAAATATTGATCCCAACGCAAGATCTATGGTTCAACACCAGCAACACTTTTTTAAAAAGTTGTAAAATTACACTTTTTGGAGGTACCGGTCACAACACAAAATGTTCAAGTAGCTTCAATTTTGGAAAATGTTCTAAAATGTAGATTAGTTTTTAAGGATTTACACAGCCGAATCACTATTGTTTAGCTTGCTAACGAACTAGCACGTAAGTCCCACGATCGTGAAGTTGGAAATATAAACTTTACTCAAATTAACTTTGTTTATTATTTTATTTTTGTGAAAACACGAACAGCTGATGTGCACCGTAATGCGTCCGTGACGTCACCCCACACTACACATAATCATATTAAAATAGTCAGCGTACAACAATCAGAATTAGTTAAAAATATCCGTCAAAGCTTCATAGATTCAGTCTTAATACATTTTGGTGTGATAACCATAAATCATTAAGGCTGATTCTGTGAAGCTATGATGGCTATAAAATACAATAATCACAGTCAAAAATCTTATGAGTTAAAAATTACAGTCATACGGTGAGTTGCACGAAATCAACATTAGTAACGGAGACTTTCAATTTGATGCTGTCACTTTCTTTTTGATACAAAATGTATAAGGAATGGCATGAATTTGAAATATCCGTTAAAATAATGTTGGTTTGGTACAACTCAACTCTTGTTATGTAAAATATAATAGAAATATACACATTAATTTTAATGACTAATAATCAACATACTATAAAAAAATACACTCACATTCAGAATCTGTGCCGGCTGGACTGGGACCCGAAATCGGCCCGGGTATTTTAGAGACGATCGACCCTCCTCCACTCTCAAGAAAAGAAAAACTACTAATAAATTATAATTATATTTTTTAATCATTGATTAACTTAACTTTGATTTTTTGGGAGAGTCTATTGGTATTTATTTTTTTACTAAAGTTAGACAAACTGTGTCATCCGTAACTCCTCGGCTAAAAATTAATAAGAAATTACACAGGTACAGTACAATAACTAAAAATAAAACTTTTTTTGTAGCGAAATCTTTTTTTAATTAAGATAGTTAGGTCAGTAATCTTGATCATCTGGGTGGAGCTAATCGCATACTTTCATATCTGCACCGCACACATGAACATTTCCGTACCGCAAACGCTACCTCAAAAACAGATCAAAGATTACGCAGGGACACGGACATGTAAGCCTAGCATTTTGCCTACGACTCCAGAAGAGAACAGCGTTTTTTGAAGTGAAAACTTCTTTAGCGGCGTTGTGCACTTTCTGGGATGGGTAAAAAATGTTAAACTCGCGTCAGGACATGTGACCTGATCGAAAATTAGTAAGACGGAGGGAGAGTTGACCGCCAGTTCAGGAGAGGAAGCAATATCCCCCTCTCTACCGCGCGGCGAAAATGTATGCCTCAATGCATTCATATGCAATTCGCACGAAATGATTGCCTGACCATTCCAAAATATCAAAAACGCACAACGTTAATGTTCAAGTTTCCACTTTTGCCGGCACTCCCGGAGTGTAACCCGTTGTTGTTTTTTTTTTTAGATACGTAGGTACGTTACTCATCCCCACCGAGAGTGTCCCCACGTTGCCGTTGTGGTGGGGCTTGTGTGTCTCTATGATCTTGGAGATCTGCCGCTAGAGTTACTCATGCCGGAAAGGTCCAAATGAGAGACCAGACAAAGCGGGACACGAGAGGGGCACACCGTTCGGAGACCTGAGCAGTGTTCGGGTCGTCTGACGGTGTGCGTTTCGAGGTGAAGCTTGCTTACTGTTCTCTGGTACGCGTCTGCTCATCAGACGTGACTGTGAGGACAGTGAGCAAGCAGCGTGAGAGAGGCCTTGTGAAAGGGCGTAGGGGTGAGGGACCACACCCTTTAAAAGGATCAAAATTATGAACAAGACACACGAAAGAGAATTACCCCAGGGCGGTACCAGCTGCTCAGCAGATGGAGAATCCGCCACGCTCCCTTAGGGAGCGTCAAGCCCCTCGTATTCTGAGGGGGGCAACGTAGGTCTTCAACCGCTTGCCAGTGGCAACATGAGCCGAGGAGGCTTCCGATCAGCGTCCTTTGAGGACCTGATCCGGCACAATTTTAAAGCGCCTGACAAGGTGGCGGGTGGGCGTGGTGCGAAAGATCCGGCCAAACTGTGGCGGAAGAGCCTGCTGACGCGTGGGGTGGACTCGGGGTCAGACTCTGACTCCGCATCTGGCGTCAGCTCACCAAGCTCGGAGCGAGAGGGAGTTGAGGCTGCTGCGGAGAACTCTAAGTTCTTCCGCAAGCGCCCTAGACCGGAGGACGACCGAGGGTCGACCTCCAACAGTGAGATGGCCTCGACCCGGAAAATCCCCACCAGCAGACGGGGTAAGGGCCGGGAAGGAGGCAGGGGGAGGGGGCTCGCCTCCCAGGAGGCTGCCCAGCAAGCCGCGAAGCTCGCCGAGGAGGAGCGCCACCCTGGAGTGACTGGTCGGGAGGTCCTCCCCTCGGCATCTATTGGCGGTGAGCTGGACACCGCTGGCGTTGGCGGCTCCGATAAGGAGCGCCAGGCCAGGTTTGCGGAGGACGTTGTGGCCGCGGTCCGCGATGTGGCCTTGAAGAGGACCCAGGCCTCGAAAAACAAGGCCATAAGCGCGGCGTCGGCCTCGATTCTGGCGGCAGCGGAGGCCAACTACAGCGGGCTTTCGTCGACGGACGAAATGTCTAAGCTGCGGGCGGAGGTCACCTGCCTGGCAGCCGCCACGGAGCTTTTCCAAAAGAAGAATGCGAAGCTTCGGGCAGACCTGGCCGGGCTCCGAGGAGCCGGCTTCAAGGAGGCACCTCAAGGGGGAAGCAAGCGTGGGCCAAGCCAGACCTTGCCTGCGGAGGACCAGCTCCTGAATCTGGTGCGGCAAGAGCTGGCTGCCTTTCAGGGGAGGTTCCAAGACCGGTTCTCTACCCTGGAGAGGATCGTCTTGCGCCCCCCGCTGGCGGCGAGCCAGATAGCCTCGGGCCAAAAGAAGTTGGCCTCGTACGCAGCCACTGTGGCTGCCAAACCGGGGCCCTCCGGAAAGGCCAACCGAGTGGTCGCAACGGCTCTGGGAAAACCGGTACCGGCCAAGCAGATGACAGGCGGGGTGGCTGCACAGGCACAAGTGGCAAAGGCGCCAGCGGGGCATAAGCCATCACCGCCTTCAGAGTTTAAAGGCGGGGCCTTTAAATTCTCCTGCGGCCGAAGCCGGATGGCAAGTGGCCGGGGAGAAGAAATAGGCGGGCAAGGCAGCCAGGGCGACCAAAAAGCGAGTGAGGAAGCGGCGCAAAAAGCAGCGTAGCGTCGCGGATAGGCTTCGCGCCCCGAAATCCGCAGCTGTAGTGATCACACTACAGCCGGACACGGAAAAGAGGGGCGTGACGTACCGCGACGTGCTCACAAAGGCGAAGGAGGTGGTCAACCTGGGGGAGCTCGGCATCGCTGGAGGCCTCCGACTAAAGGTGACCTTGACTGAGGCCCAGATGTTGGAGATCCCCGGTGCAGCCAGTGGCCCGACCGATGACGCTCTGGCCGAAAGGCTAAGGGCGTCCCTAAATGCGGATGAGGCCCGATTGTCCAGGCCTAACAAGCGCGTCGACTTGCGCCTCCCGGCCCGCAGCAGGCGCATCGGGCGTCGAAGGAGGACATACGCTGCCCTTTTCCGGCACCCCTAACTGGGTCCAGGGGCGGCGGACTTGGGGATGTCCGTCGCCCCCCATTCATCCGGACCCGAGGTGGCGGCGCGTGGTGTTCCCGTGCGCCCCTCTTTGAAGCGGGGGGAGTCAAACATCTCACTCCCCCCGTCGACGCGAGGTGGCCCGCAGAGGCGGGCCGGCACCAGTCGGGGATTGCAGAAGTCGCATACGTTCCCGCGATCCCCGGCGTAGGTGGAAGATGGAACACCGGGCTGGTTTTAGTCAGTAAGAGTCTGACAGACCCCTCCACCCGCCCCAGGGTGGACGATTTCCATGAGGATATCACCCCGACATCAAAAAAAAAAAGGGGGGTTCGTACCAGGCGGCGGCCGAAGTGATGACACGAGGGGTTGCGACAGTCGTTGAGAGGATCCGGCAATTGGGTCTCGAGGTGGCCCTGCACAAGTCCGAAGCCATGTGTTTTAATGGTTCTCGAACCAGGCCACCAATGGGATCCCAAATAATGGTAGGAGGGGTTCACATCGGCGTCGGGTCGACGATCAGGTACCTGGGGCTCGTTCTCGACAGCCGATGGAACTTCGAGGAGCACTTCCGACGTTTGGCTCCAAGACTGAAGCGTGCCGGGGCTGCCTTCAAGCGGCTCCTGCCCAATCTAGGGGGTCCAAACGCCTCCTGCTGGAGGCTCTATGCGGGATTCGTGCGGTCCATGGCCGTTTATGGGGCCCCAGGTCATGGCCATCCGGCTGGCCCGGGGATACCGCACGGTCTCCGGCGAGGTGGCGACTGTCGCAACCCAGCGCTGGGCACGCCACAATTGCGGCGATTAGACCCCTCTTTGAGGAGTGGCTGGAGAGGCGCTACGGCGTCCTCACCTTCCGCCTGACGCAGGTACTGACACGGACACGGCTGTTTTGGGAGGTACCTGTTTCGGATTAACCGGGAGGACACGCCCGGGTGTCCTCAAGGAAGCATACGGTGGAGATCTGCCCTGCTTGGGTTGAGCAACGCCGTGTCCTCGTCGAGGCGATCGGCGGCGGCGACCTCTCGCGTCCGGCCCTGGTTGAATCCATGGTCCGGAGCGATTCGTCAGCGAACAGCGCGAGGGTACATTCCTGCGGCGAAGGGATGTCGTCGGTGTATCATGAGCAGCGGTCGCAGGCTGAGGCCGGCACTAGCCGACCGACGCCCTGTCAACCGCCAACCAAATCCGCAGGAGTTCCGGCCGAGGTGGCTACCACGACACAGCAACCCGACGGGAACGATCAGGCTGCGGCCAAGCGGGCTCTCAACGAGACTTTATCACCTCGTGGAGAGCACAAGCGGCCGCGGCTTGACCAGTCCCAGCGGGTTGCCAACAAAAGCTACGCTCAAGCTGCGAGTGCGTCCCTGAACGTCGCGATAACCTGCGACCGGAGGGGCATCATCAGCCAGGGAGTATCGGACCAGGTCGTGGCTGCCATACAGAGGCAGATCATCACGGAGGCCTGCTCCCCTATGCAGGACACACCGGGGCCGACCTTCAATGCGAAGCCGCTGTTCGCTGGAGGTGTCCTCAAACTGTGGTGCGGAAACGACCACACGCTAGAGTGGCTGAAGAAGACAGTCTCCGGCCTGGCTCTCCCGGCTAACACCTCGTTAGTCGTCAAGAGTCAGTCGGAGATTCAGAAGCGGGTGCGTTGCGGCATCGCCATCCCCGACGACCAAGGAGTCGACGAGGACTCGACCTTTATTGGACGAGCCCTCTGTTACCAGAACCCATGGATCGACGTCAAAAGGTGGGTGGTGCTGCATGCCGAGAAGCAGAGGGCATGCTGGTTCGTGGTGCTGGGTATCCCCGAGGACCAGGTCCGACCCTGTTGAGCTCCGAACGCCGACTCTCAATTGGTCTAGGATCGGTGTACGTGAAGTTCCAGGGTCCGAATGGCAGGTTCGTCGACGTCCCTCGGGGTTGGGACCCGACTACGGGACAGCAGCAGGAAGCAGGGGAGGCCATTTTTTTTTTTTGATCTCGGGGGGAAATCCTCATGGAAATCCTCCACCCTGGGGCGGGTGGAGGCGTCTGTCAGACTCTTACTGACTAAAACCACCCCGGTGTTCCATCTTCCACCTACGCCGGGGATCGCGGGAACGTATGCGACTTCCGCAATCCCCGGCTGGTGCCGGCCCGGCCTGCGGGCCACCTCGCGTCGGCGAGGGGAGTGAGGTGTTTGACTCCCCTCGCTACGTCAAAGAGGGGCGCACGGGAACACCACGCGCCGCCACCTCGGGTCCGGATGAATGGAAGCAGGGGAGACCATCCCCCAACCAAACAACCCGGAAGCAACAGTGGCTGACCCTGCTGAAATAGCAGTGTCGGCTGCCCCTGCCGCCGCCGTGGGTGCCGTCCCTTCATCGGGTGGGGAGCTGGACGACGTTACGTTGTCCCCGGCTTCTGGCCTGCTGGAGGATGGCTTCGACGAGGGCGACATGTTTGCCGGGCTGCGTCTAGAGGGTGACGAGGAGGGCCTCGCCTGCGATGGCGTCCCTTTCGTCGGCCTGTAGAGTCGTGCAGACAAACCTCCACCACAGCCAGACTGCAACGGCTCAATTGAGGAAGTGGCTGGAGGTGCAACACACGGCCATTGCCCTCATCCAAGAGCCGTGGATTAGGGGTGGCCAAATACGAGGACTATCCAACCTTAACGGTAAGCTCCTTGTTACTACGGACCAGGATCACCCTAGATCGTGTATCTATGTCACAGGTAACCTTAAAGCACAGCTCTTAAACGACTCCTGTTGCAGAGATGTCTCTGCAGCTAGGCTGAACATACAGCGTGGCGACAAAGTCATGGCGATCGTCTTCGCCTCGGTCTATATGCCTGAGGCGGAGGAACCGCCCCCTCACGACCTTGTCCGTCTCGTCACCCAGTGTGAAAGCAGCGGAGATGAGGTTGTCATCGGGACCGACGCCAATGCACACCACCCGCTGTGGGGGATGGACACGCAAAATGAAAGGGGTAAGGCATTAGTTGAATACCTATTCACAACTAACTTATCCCTACTAAATACAGGCTCTGAACCAACTTTCGTAACGAGTCGCAGTCGCACTATTATTGACCTCACTCTCGCAACGGAAGGCGTTTCAGAAATTATAACTGGGTGGCAGGTCTCTGATGAGACTTCCTGCTCAGACCACAGGTGGATCCGCTTCGACATCCAGGTCAGTATACCACCTAAACAACCTCGGCGGAATCCACGCAATACGGATTTAGCGGCATACAAACGCGGCCTTGATTCAAGACTTGCGCCACTAAGCGATGACTCTTGCGGACACGACACAGATCGACGCGAGAGTAACACAGCTCACCGAATCACTGATAAACAGCTACCAGACCGCGTGCCCGGAAACGATTCCGCGCGAAACACCGGGAAAACAACCCTGGTGGGGCGCGGAACTTGAGCGCAAACGCGGTAAGGTAAGAAAGGCTCTTAACAGAGCCATGAATACATATAGAGATGAGGACTGGGACGCTTACTGAAGTACTACTGGATGGCGAAAATTCTGTGGTAACATTGAATCGTGCCAACAAGCAAACAGGGTAAGGAAATTACTGGCACAACAGAACACACCCGAGGTCGCCACGCTCCGGAAACCCGATAACACGCTGACCACGTCACCTGAAGAAGCGAAACGTGTCCTAATAGAAACTCACTTCCCAGGAAGCGTATTCGCGCAGGTAACCGAATGGCTAGACGTTATACAAGCACCAGCAGAAGTTAATTGGTATTATGCCGAGAGGATGATCACGCTGGAAAAAATCCAGTGGGCCATCCGAAGCTTCCAACCTTTCAAGGCACCAGGTCCTGATGGAGTGTTTCCTGCCTTACCGCAGTGGGGCGGGACTTCTGTTGCAACAAGACTGGTGCCTTTAATGAGGGCGTGCCTGGCTTTTAGATACGTGCCTAAAGGATGGAGTGGGTGCCGCTTAACATCTGTGTTAAGCATTGAAGGCCAAAGAGCTGGGTCTGTTAGTAAGAATGAAGGCCCTGACCACCACAAGGAAGATTGACGTATGAGGTCAGCGTTCAGATCGCGGGAGATTAAATCTGCAGGGTTGCTCTTTAAGGGCACATAATTATCGCCAGGTGTAAGTAGACAGCCAACCGAGGACGATCATAGAATCACACCAAATTATGCATTTACCTATCAGGTTTACGTGTTAACATCTCCAGCACTTTTGCACACAACCTAGTCCCTAATAAGGTACCACAAAGTTCCAGCCAGAATTGAGGTCGATTTAATTGTTGCAACCTTACTTTTGGATGTAAGCAGATATGTATGAATGGTGCCGCTACTAGCTACAGAACGAATGTATATACAAGCTCCGTATGCCTTCTCTGACGAATCTGTGAAAATATGAACCTCAACATGAAGGGAAATCACATACCACCCAGCGTGGTATGCTGAGGTGATTAAGCTGTGGTAAAGTTTGCGTTAACTTTATCCATATTTTTTAATGTCTACATTAACCTCGTCGTCCCATGAATACTTATCTATCCATAATTTTTGTAGTATTATCTTAGCCTCGACAATACATGGAGAGACAAGTTCCAAAGGATCGAATACTTGTACTGTTTTGGAAAGAATGATTCGCTTGGTAATTGTTGTGCTTGTATGGTAAGGTATATGAATGGAGAATGTAAGTGAGTCAGTATGACAATGCCAATTAAGACCTAGGGTCTTACTTGGTTCGTTAATACTTAAGCTGACTGTATTAGGTGTGTCTTGAGGGGATGATGCATGTGTGCTAGTAGTAATTTCCTGAAGTATTTGTTTGTTGTTTGACGGCCACTTCCAAAGGTTGAGTTGTGCAGTCTTAAGTGTGCTGATGATGTCTTTGCCCAGTGCGATAATGCTTTCAATAGTCACTTCCTGACAGATAACCATGCACATAATAATCATGCTGTATTGATTGTTGTGTACCTACGTGTGTGCGTCGCCTCCTTTGCCAATTGAAACAGACATCTTGTACTATGAACGAAAGCAGATGCTGTTCCGTAAGTTACGGTGTTTAATGTATATGCTTTAAGAGGAAATTATGGATCAGACCGCCATAATATCTATTGTAGAGATCGCTGCGATTCGTAGACATCAATCTGTCGAAAGAACTTTTCATTTTCTGACGATATGACGTATTTGTGCTGGCGAAATCTCAACAAAATGGATACTAAGTCATCCTGAACCCTAGGGCCTAGGCCTTGAATGTCGTTAAACGACTTACCAGAAGTTGTGACAGCTGGTGCGTCGAAGACAACTCGCAACTTTGTCGCTGGACTCTCTGAAGACACCATGATGTGGAAGAAAATAGGAAGGAGATGAAGAAGGTTTGATGACTACGCTCATATGTACGCTCCTAATGCTTCATACTCCTGCAAGAACTCTACGTAGCGCGGAGCAACACGCTCAGCATCGATGTCACTGCGGAGTAGCTGTAGACAGCCTCGGGCACCATGGTCTTTCCTGCTGCAAGAGCGCAGGCCGCATAGCACGGCATGTCAACATCAACGATATTATTCGTCGGGCTTTTGTCACCGCCGGCGTACCTGCGGTATTAGAACCTAGCGGCACGTGGTTCGGGACGATGGGAAAAGACCAGATGGTAAGACGTTGGTGCCGTGGAAGGTGGGTCTGAGGCCTCTGGTGTGGGAGGCAACTTGTGTCGACACCCTTGCGCCATCGCATGTTCCAAGCACGGCAGGCTGTGCCGGCGCTGCCGCTGCGGCTGCTGAGGCCCTCAAGCGGCGCAAATACTGTAACCTTATTGGGAATTACAGTTTTGAGCCGTTTGGGGTCGAAACGCTTGGATCATGGGGTCAGAGTGCACGCCTCCTTTTCAAGGACATATCTCGCCGACTGATCGACACTTTGCGTGACCAGAGGGCTGGCTCATTCTTTGCTCAAAGAATAAGCATGGCCATTCAATGTGGCAATGCTGCCAGTCTTCTGGGCACGTTTCCGGATGACAGCGATGCGGAGGAATACTTTCGACGCCTGAGTGTACTTTGTTTTTGTTTAATATGTGCATAATTAAGACAGTTCATCAATTTATTGATTAAACTTCAACTTCTGAATAATGTCAACAATTATAATTTAAATAAGTGTTAGTAAATTTATACATCACATCAGTTCAAAATTTAAATAATCATCTATTGAATAAAAACATCTGTCAAAAAGCCAATTTTTTAAAGTTCTATTAAATTCTAAGTTATTCATTTTTCTTATTTTTTCTAGTAGTTTATTATAGATTTTCACTGCCATGGTGTAGCAGTTTCTGTTACATAACTTTAATCTGCTTCGAGGTACTACGAGCAGTTTTTGAACTATTTTCCTTTTAAATCCTGTTCAAAAAGTGATAGATGGTTTCTAACGAATTTATACATTTCTGAAACATACAGGGAATGGTGACTACGAAACATTCATCAGCATTACGTCTAGTAGTGGTTTGAGTAACTTGTGGGTAGTTGTAACAGGAGCACAAAGAAAAATTTGCTCATATTTCAATAATCAATATTATTTAATGAGTTAAAGTATTTATAATAATTATTAATGCTATATTCTAAAAGTTAAAAGTTTGTGCCTGCTGGTGTAGCGTTATCTCCACTTTTTTCCCACCATAACAAAAATCACTACACTTTAATCACTTTGGATTCACTAGCAAGCACTCTAAGTGAACTAAAGGACTTGTTCCACACAAGGATGATGGTTTTCAAAGAAGAATTACAGAAGACTCCTTAATCACCCATACAGCAACCAGTCTTGCAACGGAGTTCACAATGTTCCGGACGTTTATCACTCAGGCTCTCGACAGTCTTCAACAGCAGGTTGGTTTGTTGGCCCGAAGTGTTGATCAAATCGAGATATGCGGACGAAGGAACATCTTGTTGCTGCATGGAGTTGCTGAAGAGCAGAAAGAGGACACTGCCACAGTAATCTCTGAAGTGATCTGTAACAAGTTACAGCTGAGCAACTTTACTGATGCTGACATCAACCGCTGTCACAGGACGGGGCGGGCAGTGCCCAATAAAACTAGGCCTATCCTGTTCAAGGTTAGCAGTCTTACAGTAAGGGATACAATTTGGTTTTCCAAATCCAAATTAAGGGCATCAGGCGTCACAATGTCTGAGTTTCTGACAAAGGGGCGGCACGACGTGTTCCTGGCTGCGGTGCACCGAGTTGAGTCCCTCGCTGAGTTGGACAAGATAGCGCGAGTTCCGCTGACTCCCAGCGAGCCCTGCGAGGGTGTTACAAGAACGACTGTTCCAGTGGCCGCTGCTGTTGTGAACAGTGTCCGGGTATTATTGTATTTATTTTGTTTTGTTTACCTTCTTACTCATTTTTATTGATAATTAAATCTGTCACTGTCAAGTGTCAGTGTCAGTCGAGACAAGCCGATGTCAGTCTCACAGTGCGTTCCGTTTAAGGTATTATTTACTTTTTAAACTATTGTGATTTTTCTTTTTTTTTATCACTCGGATTGCATGTATTGTAGTTTTATTTTACTTTTATGATTTAAAACGCACCTGGCAGGATCGATTTTTTTATATTCATTTTATTATTATTTTATGTCTTTCGATATCAGCAGCGATAGTAATAGTTTTTTTTCTCCGACAAGTAACGAAGACAGTTTCGTTAGCATTCCGTCTCTTGCAGAAAGTCTTACAGCGCCACGATATGCTGGCGAGCTTTGACTGTAAAAACATTCAGGCTATTCTTGTGTCCGAGTCATGGCTTAAACCATGTCTTCCTTCAACTAGTTACTCTCTTCCCGGCTTTGTACTTATAAGAAATGACCAGGCAGTTGGTGGCGGTGGCGGTGTTGCCATATATCTCCGTGCGCATATTCCTTTCTCTATTGTGAATATATCAGCGCAGCCACCTCCATCAAACGCTGGTGAACACCTCTTTTTTGAAGTCACACTACATCATTCGAAATTACTTCTTGGTGTCTATTACTGTCCTTCTTTACGTATCAACTTCTTCTCATCTTTTGATAAACTCCTAGAAATTTTGATTCCTTCTTACAGTCACAGTATAGTCATGGGTGATTTTAATGCTTGCCTCCTCAAAAAGGACCATCGCTCTTCTGCTCTGACTAATGTCACAGCTTGTAGTAATCTGTCAATTCTTCCTCTAAGTGCCACTCACCATTTCCCAAACTCTACTCCTTCACTTCGTGACATGATTTTCGTTTCCTCACCTGATCACGTCGCTAAGCATGGTCAATGCTCCGCTGATGCCTTTTCCTACCGTGACATAATTTTCCTCTCGTATAAAATCCGCTCACCCAAGGCTAAAGCTAAAATTCTTATGCAACGCAATTTTGGCGGTATGAACTGAACATTGACGGCAAAGTCTAAATTTAAGCGACGGCCTGTTTTTTTTTTTTTTTTTTAAGGATGGGAAATCATCAAATGACTTCTTCCGCTCTGGGTGGAGCGGAAGGGCGTGTCAGACTCTTACTGACTAAAACCCATCCGTGTTCCTTCTAAAGCCCTTTGCGTTCCAGGGCCGCGGTGACTCTTTCGAACAGATTCCGCAACCCTGGCAGGCTTTGGCCCTAACGGGCCCCGTCTTTTATGCTGACATCTCTTTGAGGCGCGCGTGAAACACAACGCGCCATCGACCCGGGCCTGGTGGTGATCGGACAGCGAGCCACCCAATGCTCGCCGTCCGCAGGCCCGCGCCTACGGTGGCCGGGGATCGCCCTGCGACTCCCGACGCTCGGGGCGTCTTCTCCTGTTGCGGCGGTTGGGGCAAAGGCCTTGCCTTTCCCTCGCGCGGCCCGCCTCCTCCTTCGCTAGCATAACTGCTTCGCAGAAGGAGGTGACCGCTTCCCAAGCCTCCTCGCTCCGGACCATGGATTCAACCAGGGCCGGACGCGAGAGGTCGCCGCCGCCGATCGCCGCGACGAGGGCACGGCGGTGCACAGCCCAAGCAGGGCAGACCTCCACCGTATGCTCCACCGTGTCCTCCGGGCGATCCTCACAGTGCTGACACCCGGGCGTGTCCTCCCGCTTAATCCGAAACAGGTACCTCCCGAAACAGCCGTGTCCGGTTAGTACCTGCGTCAGGCGGAAGGTGAGGACGCCGTAGCGCCTCTCCAGCCACTCCTCAAAGAGGGGTCTTATCGCCGCAATTGTGGCGTGCCCAGCGCTGGGTTGTGACAGTCGCCGTTTCCATATCGCCATGGTATCCTGCCGGAGCTCCGTCCGCCGCGTAGCAATTTGCCGTGGCAGCGGAGTTTCGCCCCGGCGAAGCGCCTCCAAGCGCCACGCGTAAACGTGCGCGAGGGCTCTCGCCTCCAGATCCCATGGCGTTAATCCGGCAAGGAGGCTGGCCGCCTCGCCGGAGACCGTGCGGTATCCCCGAGCCAGCCGGATGGCCATGACCCGTTGGGATGCGTTGAGCTGGCGGGCAGGTCGCCCCTTCAACGTCAGTGCCCACACTGGGGCCCCATAAAGGGCCATGGACCGCACGATCCCCGCATAGAGCCTCCGGCAGGAGGCGTTTGGACCCCCTAGATTGGGCAGGAGCCGCTTGAAGGCAGCCCCGGCCCGCTCCAGTCTTGGAGCCAAACGTCGGAAGTGCTCCTCGAAGTTCCATCGGCTGTCGAGAACGAGCCCCAGGTACCTGATCGTCGACCCGACGCCGATGTGAACCCCTCCTACCGTTATTTGGGATCCCATTGGTGGCCTGTTCCGAGAACCATAAAAACACATGGCTTCGGACTTGTGCAGGGCCACCTCGAGACCCAGTTGCCGGATCCTCTCAACGACTGTCGCAACCCCGCGTGTCATCACTTCGGCCGCCGCCTGGTGCGACCCCCCCTGTGCCAAGACTAGCGTGTCGTCAGCGTAGCAGACTACGTTGACGCCGCTAGGGAGGTCGGCGCGCAGCACCCAGTCGTAGCCGATGTCCCACAGGAGCGGCCCCAGAACCGAACCCTGTGGAACACCGCACGACATCTCTCGCCGGTTCCATTCTCCCCGGTGACCGGGGTAGATGACGGCCCTGTCCGTCAGATAGGCCTCGACCACGCGACGGAGGTAGGTTGCAACTCCAGGGCAGGGAGTTGAAGGCATTGGCGATGTCAAGAGACACCGCCAAGACGACCCTGCCCCGGGACACCGCATCCCCCGTCGTGAGGGCTTTCACGCGCATGATGGCATCCACCGTTGAGCGCCCCGTGCGGAAACCGAACTGGTTCTCCGCCAGATTCGGCCCCACCCTCACCAGGTGCCCGACGAGGCGGTTTGCTATGACTCTTTCAAAGAGCTTGCCCACCTCGTCGAGCAGCACGATGGGCCGGTAAGCGGACGGAGAGTCCGCAGGGCGCCCAGGCTTCTTAATGAGGACCAGTTTCCCCGTCTTCCAACGAAGTGGGAACTGGCCTCTCTCCAAGCATGCGCTTAAGAACCCCTTAGTCGAGGCCCGAGAGCCTCCAAGGCCAGGACCCAGGCTTTCCCAGGTAAGCCGTGTCTGCGTGAACTTGGCAGATCATATTCCAGCAGAGCTCAAAAAAAAGTGAGTTCTATTCGCATGCAGCATAGTTCTAGAGTTCCTGATACTTTTCGGAAATAGTTCTGGCGTTTTTCTCGGAAAAAAAATCAAATGAAAATATGATCTGCTAACTTCCGGTAGCAGATCATTTTTTCCAAAACCAAAATTTTAAAAGTATTTTAGGTGCATAAAGGTGAAAGCCATAGTTCCTGATACTTTTCGGAAAGAGTTCTGTCTCAACTGGCTTAAAAAAAAATTACAAACATACGTAACCACCACTAAAATAAAAACGACATTTTTAGTAAAAGTGGCGGTAATTACAAAACGAATAACCAGATATCCATTATTCTATACAAAATCAGTAAATAGGAAATCAACTAAAAGGAAAAATATAAAATAAAATTCCAAACAATTCGCAAGAACTAGCAGAGCATTGTTGAAACCCTAGATTTGACAAAATCATGAAATTTTAAGTGAATGAGTGAAAAATTCCAACAAAACATCTAGAAAATACCCAGGGTCGAGAACTCCTCGACTTTAGATAAACCGATACTATCCCTTTAAGCTGTACTGCAAAATAAACCTAGAACTCAGACTCAGATATCAGCAGAGCATGGTTGAAAACCAAGATTAGCCGAAAATCACAAAAAAAATAAAGTTTCCAGGTTAAAAAATCTAAAAAAATATATGTAAAATACCCAGGGCCGAGAACTCCTCGATTTTAGATACACTGATACTATCCCTTTATGCTGTACTGAAAGGAAAACCTAGAACTCAGACTCAGATATCAGCAGAGCATGGTTGAAAACCTAGATTTGACAAAATCATGAAAATTTGAAGTTTCTGAGTGAAAAATTCCAAAAAAATATCTATAAAATACCCAGGGCCGAGAATTCCTCGATTTAAGAAACACCGGTACTATCCCTTTATGCTGTACTGCAAAGTAAACCTAGAACTCAGACTCAGATATCAGCAGAGCATGGTTGAAAACCTAGATTTGACAAAATCATGAAAATTTAAGTTTCTGAGTGAAAAATTCCAAAAAAATATCTATAAAATACCCAGGACCGAGAACTCCTCGATTTGAGATACACCGATACTATTCCTTTATGGTGTACTCTAAAATAAACCTAGAACTCAGACTCAGATATCAGCAGAGCATAGTTGAAAACCTAGATTAGCTTAAAATCATGAAAATTTGAAGTTTCTGAGTTAAAAGATCTAAAACAATATATGTAAAATACCCAGGGCCGAGAACTCCTCGATTTTAAATACACTAATACTATCCCTTTATGCTGTACTGCAAAGAAAACCTAGAACTCAGACTCAGATATCAGCAGAGCATGGTTGAAAACCTAGATTTGACAAAATCATGAAAATATGAAGTTTCTGAGTGAAAAATTCCAAAAAAATATCAAGAAAATACCCAGGACTGAGAACTCCTCGATTTTAGATACACTAATACTATCTCTTTATGCTGTACTGCTAAATAAACCTAGAACTCAGACTCAGATATCAGCAGAGCATGGTTGAAAACCTAGATTAGCCGAAAATCACAAAAAATTAAAGTTTCTAAGTTAAAAAACCTAAAAAAATATATGTAAAATACCCAGGGCCAAGAACTCCTCGATTTTAGATACACCGATACTATCCCTTTATGGTGTACTGCAAAGAAAACCTAGAACTCAGACTCAGATATCAGCAGAGCATGGTTGAAAACCTAGATTTGACAAAATCATGAAAATTTGAAGTTTCTGAGTGAAAAATTCCAAAAAAATATCTAGAAAATACCCAGGGCCGAGAACTCCTCGATTTTAGATACACCGATACTATCCCTTTATGGTGTACTGCAAAGAAAACGTAGAACTCAGACTCAGATATCAGCAGAGCATGGTTGAAAACCAATATTTGACAAAATCATGAAAATTTGAAGTTTCTGAGTGAAAAAATCTAAAAAAATATATGTAAAATACCCAGGGCCGAGAACTCCTCGATTTTAGATACACCGATACTATCGCTTTATGCTGTACTGCAAAGTAAACCTAGAAATCAGACTCAGATATCAGCAGAGCATGGTTGAAAACCTAGATTAGCCGAAAATCACAAAAAAATTAAAGTTTCTTAGTTAAAAAACCTAAAAAAATATATGTAAAATACCCAGGGCCAAGAACTCCTCGATTTTAGATACACCGATACTATCCCTTTATGGTGTACTGCAAAGAAAACCTAGAACTCAGACTCAGATATCAGCAGAGCATGGTTGAAAACCTAGATTTGACAAAATCATGAAAATTTGAAGTTTCTGAGTGAAAAATTCCAAAAAAATATCTAGAAAATACCCAGGGCCGAGAACTCCTCGATTTTAGATACACCAATACTATCTCTTTATGCTGTACCGCAAAGTAAACCTAAAACTCAGACTCAGATATCAGCAGAGCATGGTTGAAAATCTAGATTAGCCGAAAATCATGAAAATTAGAAGTTTCTGAGTTAAGAAATCCAAAAAAATATTAAGAAAGTACTTAGGACTGAGAACTCCTCGATTTAGGATACACCGATACTATCCCTTTATGCTGTACTGCAAAGTAAACCTAGAACTCAGACTCAGATATCAGCAGAGCATGGTTGAAAATCTAGATTAGCCGAAAATCATGAAAATTAGAAGTTTCTGAGTTAAGAAATCCAAAAAAATATTAAGAAAGTACTTAGGACTGAGAACTCCTCGATTTAGGATACACCGATACTATCCCTTTATGCTGTACTGCAAAGTAAACCTAGAACTCAGACTCAGATATCAGCAGAGCATGGTTGAAAACCTAGATTTGACAAAATCATGAAAATTTAAGTTTCTGTGTGAAAAATTCCAAAAAAATATCTATAAAATACCCAGGACCGAGAACTCCTCGATTTAAGATACACCGATACTATCCCTTTATGGTGTACTGCAAAATAAACCTAGAACTCAGAGTCAGATATCAGCAGAGCATGGTTGAAAACCTAGATTAGCCGAAAATCATGAAAATTTAAAGTTTCTGAGTTAAAAAATCTAATACAATATATGTAAAATACCCAGGGCCGAGAACTCCTCGATTTTAAATACACTAATACTATCCCTTTATGCTGTACTGCAAAGAAAACCTAGAACTCAGACTCAGATATCAGCAGAGCATGGTTGAAAACCTAGATTTGACAAAATCATGAAAATTTGAAGTTTCTGAGTTACAAAATCCGAAAAAATATCTGTAAAGTACCCAGGACCGAGAACTCCTCGATTTTAGATACACCGATACTATCCCTTTATGGTGTACTGCAAAGAAAACCTAGAACTCAGACTCAGATATCAGCAGAGCATGGTTGAAAACCTAGATTTGACAAAATCATGAAAATTTGAAGTTTCTGAGTTACAAAATCCGAAAAAATATCTGTAAAGTACCCAGGACCGAGAACTCCTCGATTTAAGATACACCGATACTATCCCTTTATGCTGTATTGCAAAGAAAACCTAGAACTCAGACTCAGATATCAGCAGAGCATGGTTGAAAACCTAGATTAGCCGAAAATCACAAAAAATCAAAGTTTCTAAGTTAAAAAATCTAAAAAAATATATGTAAAATACCCAGGGCCGAGAACTCCTCGATTTTAAATACACTAATACTATCCCTTTATGCTGTACTGCAAAGAAAACCTAGAACTCAGACTCAGATATCAGCAGAGCATGGTTGAAAACCTAGATTTGACAAAATCATGAAAATTTAAGTTTCTGAGTGAAAAATTCCAAAAAAATATCTATAAAATACCCAGGACCGAGAACTCCTCGATTTGAGATACACCGATACTATTCCTTTATGGTGTACTGCAAAATAAACCTAGAACTCAGACTCAGATATCAGCAGAGCATGGTTGAAAACCTAGATTAGCTTAAAATCATGAAAATTTGAAGTTTCTGAGTTAAAAAAATCTAAAACAATATATGTAAAATACCCAGGGCCGAGAACTCCTCGATTTTAAATACAATAATACTATCCCTTTATGCTGTACTGCAAAGAAAACCTAGAACTCAGACTCAGATATCAGCAGAGCATGGTTGAAAACCTAGATTTGACAAAATCATGAAAATTTGAAGTTTCTGAGTGAAAAATTCCAAAAAAAATATCAAGAAAATACCCAGGACTGAGAACTCCTCGATTTTAGATACACTAATACTATCCCTTTATGCTGTACTGCAAAATAAACCTAGAAATCAGACTCAGATATCAGCAGAGCATGGTTGAAAACCTAGATTAGCCGAAAATCACAAAAAAATTAAAGTTTCTTAGTTAAAAAACCTAAAAAAATATATGTAAAATACCCAGGGCCAAGAACTCCTCGATTTTAGATACACCGATACTATCCCTTTATGGTGTACTGCAAAGAAAACCTAGAAATCAGACTCAGATATCAGCAGAGCATGGTTGAAAACCTAGATTTGACAAAATCATGAAAATTTGAAGTTTCTGAGTGAAAAATTCCAAAAAAATATCTAGAAAATACCCAGGGCCGAGAACTCCTCGATTTTAGATACACCAATACTATCTCTTTATGCTGTACCGCAAAGTAAACCTAGAACTCAGACTCAGATATCAGCAGAGCATGGTTGAAAATCTAGATTAGCCGAAAATCATGAAAATTAGAAGTTTCTGAGTTAAGAAATCCAAAAAAATATTAAGAAAGTACTTAGGACTAAGAACTCCTCGATTTAGGATACACCGATACTATCCCTTTATGCTGTACTGCAAAGTAAACCTAGAACTCAGACTCAGATATCAGCAGAGCATGGTTGAAAACCTAGATTTGACAAAATCATGAAAATTTGAAGTTTCTGAGTGAAAAATTCCAAAAAAATATCTAGAAAATACCCAGGGCCGAGAACTCCTCGATTTTAGATACACCAATACTATCTCTTTATGCTGTACCGCAAAGTAAACCTAAAACTCAGACTCAGATATCAGCAGAGCATGGTTGAAAATCTAGATTAGCCGAAAATCATGAAAATTAGAAGTTTCTGAGTTAAGAAATCCAAAAAAATATTAAGAAAGTACTTAGGACTGAGAACTCCTCGATTTAGGATACACCGATACTATCCCTTTATGCTGTACTGCAAAGTAAACCTAGAACTCAGACTCAGATATCAGCAGAGCATGGTTGAAAATCTAGATTAGCCGAAAATCATGAAAATTAGAAGTTTCTGAGTTAAGAAATCCAAAAAAATATTAAGAAAGTACTTAGGACTGAGAACTCCTCGATTTAGGATACACCGATACTATCCCTTTATGCTGTACTGCAAAGTAAACCTAGAACTCAGACTCAGATATCAGCAGAGCATGGTTGAAAACCTAGATTTGACAAAATCATGAAAATTTAAGTTTCTGTGTGAAAAATTCCAAAAAAATATCTATAAAATACCCAGGACCGAGAACTCCTCGATTTAAGATACACCGATACTATCCCTTTATGGTGTACTGCAAAATAAACCTAGAACTCAGAGTCAGATATCAGCAGAGCATGGTTGAAAACCTAGATTAGCCGAAAATCATGAAAATTTGAAGTTTCTGAGTTAAAAAATCTAATACAATATATGTAAAATACCCAGGGCCGAGAACTCCTCGATTTTAAATTCACTAATACTATCCCTTTATGCTGTACTGCAAAGAAAACCTAGAACTCAGACTCAGATATCAGCAGAGCATGGTTGAAAACCTAGATTTGACAAAATCATGAAAATTTGAAGTTTCTGAGTTACAAAATCCGAAAAAATATCTGTAAAGTACCCAGGACCGAGAACTCCTCGATTTTAGATACACCGATACTATCCCTTTATGGTGTACTGCAAAGAAAACCTAGAACTCAGACTCAGATATCAGCAGAGCATGGTTGAAAACCTAGATTTGACAAAATCATGAAAATTTGAAGTTTCTGAGTTACAAAATCTAAAAAAATATATGTAAAATACCCAGGGCCGAGAACTCCTCGATTTTAAATACACTAATACTATCCCTTTATGCTGTACTGCAAAGAAAACCTAGAACTCAGACTCAGATATCAGCAGAGCATGGTTGAAAACCTAGATTTGACAAAATCATGAAAATTTGAAGTTTCTGAGTGAAAAATTCCAAAAAAATATCTATAAAATACCCAGGGCCGAGAACTCCTCGATTTAAGAAACACCGGTACTATCCCTTTATGCTGTACTGCAAAGTAAACCTAGAACTCAGACTCAGATATCAGCAGAGCATGGTTGAAAACCTAGATTTGACAAAATCATGAAAATTTAAGTTTCTGAGTGAAAAATTCCAAAAAAATATCTATAAAATACCCAGGACCGAGAACTCCTCGATTTGAGATACACCGATACTATTCCTTTATGGTGTACTGCAAAATAAACCTAGAGCTCAGACTCAGATATCAGCAGAGCATGGTTGAAAACCTAGATTAGCTTAAAATCATGAAAATTTGAAGTTTCTGAGTTAAAAAAATCTAAAACAATATATGTAAAATACCCAGGGCCGAGAACTCCTCGATTTTAAATACAATAATACTATCCCTTTATGCTGTACTGCAAAGAAAACCTAGAACTCAGACTCAGATATCAGCAGAGCATGGTTGAAAACCTAGATTTGACAAAATCATGAAAATTTGAAGTTTCTGAGTGAAAAATTCCAAAAAAAATATCAAGAAAATACCCAGGACTGAGAACTCCTCGATTTTAGATACACTAATACTATCCCTTTATGCTGTACTGCAAAATAAACCTAGAAATCAGACTCAGATATCAGCAGAGCATGGTTGAAAACCTAGATTAGCCGAAAATCACAAAAAAATTAAAGTTTCTTAGTTAAAAAACCTAAAAAAATATATGTAAAATACCCAGGGCCGAGAACTCCTCGATTTTAAATACACTAATACTATCCCTTTATGCTGTACTGCAAAGAAAACCTAGAACTCAGACTCAGATATCAGCAGAGCATGGTTGAAAACCTAGATTTGACAAAATCATGAAAATTTGAAGTTTCTGAGTTACAAAATCCGAAAAAATATCTGTAAAGTACCCAGGACCGAGAACTCCTCGATTTGGGATACACCGATACTATCCCTTTATGGTGTACTGCAAAGAAAACCTAGAACTCAGACTCAGATATCAGCAGAGCATGGTTTAAAACCTAGATTAGCCGAAAATCATGAAAATTAGAAGTTTCTGAGTTAAGAAATCCAAAAAAATATTAAGAAAGTACTTAGGACTGAGAACTCCTCGATTTGGGATACACCGATACTATCCCTTTATGCTGAAATGCAAAGTAAACCTAGAACTCAGACTCAGATATCAGCAGAGCATGGTTGAAAACCTAGACTTGACAAAATCATGAAAATTTGAAGTTTCTGAGTTACAAAATTCAATAAAATATCTGGAAAGTACCCAGGACCGAGAACTCCTCGATTTTAGATACACCGATACTATCCCTTTATGCTGTAATGCAAAATAAACCTTTTTTTTTTTTTTTTAAGGGCGGGAAATCATCAAATGACTTCTTCCGCTCTGGGTGGAGCGGAAGGGCGTGTCAGACTCTTACTGACTGAAACCCATCCGTGTTCCTTCTAAAGCCCTTTGCGTTCCAGGGCCGCGGTGACTCTTTCGAACAGATTCCGCAACCCTGGCAGGCTTTGGCCCTAGCGGGCCCCGTCTTTTATGCTGACATCTCTTTGAGGCGCGCGTGAAACACAACGTGCCATCGACCCGGGCCTGGTGGTGATCGGACGGCGAGCCACCCAATGCTCGCCGTCCGCAGGCCTGCGCCTACGGTGGCCGGGGATCGCCCTGCGACTCCCGACGCCCGGGCCGTCTTCTCCTGTTGCGGCGGTTGGGGCGAAGGCCTTGCCTTTCCCTCGCGCGGCCCGCCTCCTCCTTCGCTAGCATTACTGCTTCGCAGAAGGAGGTGACCGCTTCCCAAGCCTCCTCGCTCCGGACCATAGATTCAACCAGGTCCGGACGCGAGAGGTCGCCGCTACCGATCGCCGCGATGAGGACACGGCGGTGCTCAGCCCAAGCAGGGCAGACCTCCACCGTATGCTCCACCGTATCCTCCGTGCTGACACCCGGGCGTGTCCTCCCGCTTAATCCGAAACAGGTACCTCCCGAAACAGCCGTGTCCGGTTAGTACCTGCGAAACCGAACTGGTTCTCCCACAGATCCGGCCCCTCCATCTCATCATCGCTTAAAAATGAAATGAAGGCCAAGATGCTTGGAAAAAGTAGGTTTAAAGAAACTTTATTCTCAATAAAACATACACAAATGTCACTTACTTGAGAACAATAAATTAATGTTAACAATATAAAAAAGGTTCGACTTCACCTCTATATGTTCAGTTTCACAAAGACGACCCACCCAACGCATTCATTTCTGTGAAAGTGTTTTACTTGCTGTTAAATACTGGCCGAGCTGAATTTTGAATGCATTGAGTGAGTGTACATTTCTAATACTTGATGGTAATTTATTATATAGTTGCACTCCTTCAAATGTAGCCATTTTTTTGCCATAGTTGGTTCTAGTTTTAGGTAGCACTATTAGGCTCGCTCGTCGTGAGCTTCGTTGGCTGACTTGTCGATATTGGGTTAATATAATGTTTGTGTGTATTTTTTTGTTAAGCACTTTATTAATGAATATACATGTATTATAGATATAGAGTTGCTTGATGTTCATTAGTTTTGTGTCATTATAAATTTTTGAAGTTGATGTTAAATAGGGATAGTTAAAAAGCTTCAACGATCGCAAAATAAATTAGTAAAAATACTAATTTATTTTGCGATCGTTGAAGTTCTGACAGTTTTGTTTTCGTAGCACTGCCCCAGAGTTCAATCAAGTATAGTAGGTGCGGCTTTACTAATGAGTTATAGATGGTGTATCTTAGAATTCGTGGAATACATCGAGCTATATTGCGCAATGTCCCTACTAGTGTCGAGAGCTTGTTTTTTATGTATTCAATCTGGGCATTCCATGAAAGAGTACTGTCTATTCTGAGACCGAGGTATTTTTCGCTTGTTTTTAGCTGCAGTGGTACGTTATTAATTTTAAGTGGATCAAATGGTGGATTGATTTTATTTTTTGCCTTAAATATTACATAGCAAGTTTTAGATATGTTTATTGTTAAAAGATTAAACTGAAACCATGTGTATCGAGAATTTAAATCATCCTGGGCTAGTGTAATAATGTCGTGGATGGAAGAACCAAAGTAAAATAAACAGGTATCATCGGCATACAGGGTAAGGTGGCCATGTAGCTTTATTTCGGTGATGTTGTAAATATATATGAGAAAGAGCAGAGGACCCAAAACGGATCCCTGTGGAACGCCGCATGAAGGGATAGTATCGGTGTATCTAAAATCGAGGAGTTCTCGGTTTCATGATTTTGTCAAATCTAGGTTTTCAACCATGCTCTGCTGATATCTGAGTCTAAGTTCTAGGATTTCTTTGCATTACAGCATAATGAGATAGTATCAGTGTATCTAAAATCGAGGAGTTCTCGGCCCTGGGTATTTTACATATATTTTTTTAGATTTTTAAACTTAGAAACATTATTTTTTTCATCATTTTCGGCTAATCGAGGTTTTCAACCATGCTCTGCTGATATCTGAGTCTGAGTTCTAGGTTTTCTTTGCAGTACAGCATAAAGGGATAGTATCGGTGTATCTAAAATCAAAGAGTTCTCGGTCCTGGGTACTTTCCAGATATTTTTTCGGATTTTGTAACTCAGAAACTTCAAATTTTCATGATTTTGTCAAATCTAGGTTTTCAACCATGCTCTGCTGATATCTGAGTCTGAGTTCTAGGTTTACTTTGCAGTACAGCATAAAGGGATAGTACCGGTGTTTCTTAAATCGAGGAGTTCTCGGCCCTGGGTATTTTATAGATATTTTTTTTGGAATTTTTCACTCAGAAACTTCAAATTTTCATGATTTTGTCAAATCTAGGTTTTCAACCATGCTCTGCTGATATCTGAGTCTGAGTTCTAGGTTTTCTTTGCAGTACAGCATAAAGGGATAGTATTAGTGTATTTAAAATCGAGGAGTTCTCGGCCCTGGGTATTTTACATATATTGTATTAGATTTTTTAACTCAGAAACTTCAAATTTTCATGATTTTCGGCTAATCTAGGTTTTCAACCATGCTCTGCTGATATCTGAGTCTGAGTTCTAGGTTTTCTTTGCAGTACAGCATAAAGGGATAGTATCGGTGTATCTAAAATTGAGGAGTTCTCGGTCCTGGGTACTTTCCAGATATTTTTTCGGATTTTGTAACTCAGAAACTTCAAATTTTCATGATTTTGTCAAATCTAGGTTTTCAACCATGCTCTGCTGATATCTGAGTCTGAGTTCTAGGTTTACTTTGCAGTACAGCATAAAGCGATAGTATCGGTGTATCTAAAATCGAGAAGTTCTCAGTCCTGGGTATTTTCTTGATATTTTTTTGGAATTTTTCACTCAGAAACTTCAAATTTTCATGATTTTGTCAAATCTAGGTTTTCAACCATGCTCTGCTGATATCTGAGTCTGAGTTCTAGGTTTTCTTTGCAGTACAGCATAAAGGGATAGTATCGTTGTATCCCAAATCGAGGAGTTCTCAGTCCTGGGTACTTTCTTAATATTTTTTTGGAATTTTTCACTCAGAAACTTCAAATTTTCATGATTTTGTCAAATCTAGGTTTTCAACCATGCTCTGCTGATATCTGAGTCTGAGTTTTAGGTTTTCTTTGCAGTACAGCATAAAGGGATAGTATCGGTGTATCTAAAATCGAGGAGTTCTCGGTCCTGGGTACTTTCCAGATATTTTTTCGGATTTTGTAACTCAGAAACTTCAAATTTTCATGATTTTGTCAAATCTAGGTTTTCAACCATGCTCTGCTGATATCTGAGTCTGAGTTTTAGGTTTTCTTTGCAGTACAGCATAAAGGGATAGTATTGGTGTATTTAAAATCGACGAGTTCTCGGCCCTGGGTACTTTCTTAATATTTTTTTGGATTTCTTAACTCAGAAACTACAAATATTCATGATTTTTGGCTAATCTAGGTTTTCAACCATGCTCTGCTGATATCTGAGTCTGAGTTCTAGGTTTTCTTTGCAGTACAGCATAAAGGGATAGTATCGGTGTATCTAAAATTGAGGAGTTCTCGGTCCTGGGTACTTTCCAGATATTTTTTCGGATTTTGTAACTCAGAAACTTCAAATTTTCATGATTTTGTCAAATCTAGGTTTTAAACCATGCTCTGCTGATATCTGAGTCTGAGTTCTAGGTTTACTTTGCAGTACAGCATAAAGCGATAGTATCGGTGTATCTAAAATCGAGGAGTTCTCAGTCCTGGGTATTTTCTTGATATTTTTTTGGAATTTTTCACTCAGAAACTTCAAATTTTCATGATTTTGTCAAATCTAGGTTTTCAACCATGCTCTGCTGATATCTGAGTCTGAGTTCTAGGTTTTCTTTGCAGTACAGCATAAAGGGATAGTATCGTTGTATCCCAAATCGAGGAGTTCTCAGTCCTGGGTACTTTCTTAATATTTTTTTGGATTTCTTAACTCAGAAACTACAAATATTCATGATTTTTGGCTAATCTAGGTTTTCAACCATGCTCTGCTGATATCTGAGTCTGAGTTCTAGGTTTACTTTGCAGTACAGCATAAAGGGATAGTACCGGTGTTTCTTAAATCGAGGAGTTCTCGGCCCTGGTTATTTTATAGATATTTTTTTGGAATTTTTCACTCAGAAACTTCAAATTTTCATGATTTTGTCAAATCTAGGTTTTCAACCATGCTCTGCTGATATCTGAGTCTGAGTTTTAGGTTTTCTTTGCAGTACAGCATAAAGGGATAGTAGCGGTGTATCTAAAATCGAGGAGTTCTCGGTCCTGGGTACTTTCCAGATATTTTTTCGGATTTTGTAACTCAGAAACTTCAAATTTTCATGATTTTGTCAAATCTAGGTTTTCAACCATGCTCTGCTGATATCTGAGTCTAAGTTCTAGGTTTACTTTGCAGTACAGCATAAAGCGATAGTATCGGTGTATCTAAAATCGAGAAGTTCTCAGTCCTGGGTATTTTCTTGATATTTTTTTGGAATTTTTCACTCAGAAACTTCAAATTTTCATGATTTTGTCAAATCTAGGGTTTCAACCATGCTCTGCTGATATCTGAGTCTGAGTTCTAGGTTTTCTTTGCAGTACAGCATAAAGGGATAGTATTGGTGTATCCCAAATCGAGGAGTTCTCAGTCCTGGGTACTTTCTTAATATTTTTTTGGATTTCTTAACTCAGAAACTACAAATATTCATGATTTTTGGCTAATCTAGGTTTTCAACCATGCTCTGCTGATATCTGAGTCTGAGTTCTAGGTTTACTTTGCAGTACAGCATAAAGGGATAGTACCGGTGTTTCTTAAATCGAGGAGTTCTCGGCCCTGGTTATTTTATAGATATTTTTTTGGAATTTTTCACTCAGAAACTTCAAATTTTCATGATTTTGTCAAATCTAGGTTTTCAACCATGCTCTGCTGATATCTGAGTCTGAGTTCTAGGTTTTCTTTGCAGTACAGCATAAAGGGATAGTATTAGTGTATTTAAAATCGAGGAGTTCTCGGCCCTGGGTATTTTACATATATTGTTTTAGATTTTTTAACTCAGAAACTTCTAATTTTCATGATTTTCGGTTAATCGAGGTTTTCAACCATGCTCTGCTGATATCTCAGATTGAGTTCTAGGTTTACTTTACAGTACAGCAATTAGGAATATTATCGGTGTATCCCAAATCGAGGAGTTCTCAGTCCTGGGTACTTTCTTAATATTTTTTTGGATTTCTTAACTCAGAAACTTCAAATTTTCATGATTTTCGGCTAATCTAGGTTTTCAACCATGCTCTGCTGATATCTGAGTCTGAGTTCTAGGTTTTCTTTGCAGTATAGCATAAAGGGATAGTATCGGTGTATCTAAAATCGAGGAGTTCTCGGTCCTGGGTACTTTCCAGATATTTTTTCGGATTTTGTAACTCAGAAACTTCAAATTTTCATGATTTTGTCAAATCTAGGTTTTCAACCATGCTCTGCTGATATCTGAGTCTGAGTTCTAGGTTTACTTTGCAGTAGAGCATAAAGCGATAGTATCGGTGTATCTAAAATCGAGGAGTTCTCAGTCCTGGGTATTTTCTTGATATTTTTTTGGAATTTTTCACTCAGAAACTTAAAATTTTCATGATTTTGTCAAATCTAGGTTTTCAACCATGCTCTGCTGATATCTGAGTCTGAGTTCTAGGTTTTCTTTGCAGTATAGCATAAAGGGATAGTATCGGTGTATCTAAAATCGAGGAGTTCTCAGTCCTGGGTACTTTCTTAATATTTTTTTGGATTTCTTAACTCAGAAACTACAAATATTCATGATTTTTGGCTAATCTAGGTTTTCAACCATGCTCTGCTGATATCTGAGTCTGAGTTCTAGGTTTTCTTTGCAGTACAGCATAAAGGGATAGTACCGGTGTTTCTTAAATCGAGGAGTTCTCGGCCCTGGTTATTTTATAGATATTTTTTTGGAATTTTTCACTCAGAAACTTCAAATTTTCATGATTTTGTCAAATCTATTTTTTCAACCATGCTCTGCTGATATCTGAGTCTGAGTTTTAGGTTTTCTTTGCAGTACAGCATAAAGGGATAGTAGCGGTGTATCTAAAATCGAGGAGTTCTCGGTCCTGGGTACTTTCCAGATATTTTTTCGGATTTTGTAACTCAGAAACTTCAAATTTTCATGATTTTGTCAAATCTAGGTTTTCAACCATGCTCTGCTGATATCTGAGTCTAAGTTCTAGGTTTACTTTGCAGTACAGCATAAAGCGATAGTATCGGTGTATCTAAAATCGAGAAGTTCTCAGTCCTGGGTATTTTCTTGATATTTTTTTGGAATTTTTCACTCAGAAAATTCAAATTTTCATGATTTTGTCAAATCTAGGGTTTCAACCATGCTCTGCTGATATCTGAGTCTGAGTTCTAGGTTTTCTTTGCAGTACAGCATAAAGGGATAGTATTGGTGTATCCCAAATCGAGGAGTTCTCAGTCCTGGGTACTTTCTTAATATTTTTTTGGATTTCTTAACTCAGAAACTACAAATATTCATGATTTTTGGCTAATCTAGGTTTTCAACCATGCTCTGCTGATATCTGAGTCTGAGTTCTAGGTTTACTTTGCAGTACAGCATAAAGGGATAGTACCGGTGTTTCTTAAATCGAGGAGTTCTCGGCCCTGGTTATTTTATAGATATTTTTTTGGAATTTTTCACTCAGAAACTTCAAATTTTCATGATTTTGTCAAATCTAGGTTTTCAACCATGCTCTGCTGATATCTGAGTCTGAGTTCTAGGTTTTCTTTGCAGTACAGCATAAAGGGATAGTATTAGTGTATTTAAAATCGAGGAGTTCTCGGCCCTGGGTATTTTACATATATTGTTTTAGATTTTTTAACTCAGAAACTTCTAATTTTCATGATTTTCGGTTAATCGAGGTTTTCAACCATGCTCTGCTGATATCTCAGATTGAGTTCTAGGTTTACTTTACAGTACAGCAATTAGGAATATTATCGGTGTATCCCAAATCGAGGAGTTCTCAGTCCTGGGTACTTTCTTAATATTTTTTTGGATTTCTTAACTCAGAAACTTCAAATTTTCATGATTTTCGGCTAATCTAGGTTTTCAACCATGCTCTGCTGATATCTGAGTCTGAGTTCTAGGTTTTCTTTGCAGTATAGCATAAAGGGATAGTATCGGTGTATCTAAAATCGAGGAGTTCTCGGTCCTGGGTACTTTCCAGATATTTTTTCGGATTTTGTAACTCAGAAACTTCAAATTTTCATGATTTTGTCAAATCTAGGTTTTCAACCATGCTCTGCTGATATCTGAGTCTGAGTTCTAGGTTTACTTTGCAGTAGAGCATAAAGCGATAGTATCGGTGTATCTAAAATCGAGGAGTTCTCAGTCCTGGGTATTTTCTTGATATTTTTTTGGAATTTTTCACTCAGAAACTTAAAATTTTCATGATTTTGTCAAATCTAGGTTTTCAACCATGCTCTGCTGATATCTGAGTCTGAGTTCTAGGTTTTCTTTGCAGTATAGCATAAAGGGATAGTATCGGTGTATCTAAAATCGAGGAGTTCTCGGTCCTGGGTACTTTCCAGATATTTTTTCGGATTTTGTAACTCAGAAACTTCAAATTTTCATGATTTTGTCAAATCTAGGTTTTCAACCATGCTCTGCTGATATCTGAGTCTGAGTTCTAGGTTTACTTTGCAGTAGAGCATAAAGCGATAGTATCGGTGTATCTAAAATCGAGGAGTTCTCAGTCCTGGGTATTTTCTTGATATTTTTTTGGAATTTTTCACTCAGAAACTTCAAATTTTCATGATTTTGTCAAATCTAGGTTTTCAACCATGCTCTGCTGATATCTGAGTCTGAGTTCTAGGTTTTCTTTGCAGTACAGCATAAAGGGATAGTATCGTTGTATCCCAAATCGAGGAGTTCTCAGTCCTGGGTACTTTCTTAATATTTTTTTGGATTTCTTAACTCAGAAACTACAAATATTCATGATTTTTGGCTAATCTAGGTTTTCAACCATGCTCTGCTGATATCTGAGTCTGAGTTCTAGGTTTACTTTGCAGTACAGCATAAAGGGATAGTACCGGTGTTTCTTAAATCGAGGAGTTCTCGGCCCTGGTTATTTTATAGATATTTTTTTGGAATTTTTCACTCAGAAACTTCAAATTTTCATGATTTTGTCAAATCTAGGTTTTCAACCATGCTCTGCTGATATCTGAGTCTGAGTTTTAGGTTTTCTTTGCAGTACAGCATAAAGGGATAGTAGCGGTGTATCTAAAATCGAGGAGTTCTCGGTCCTGGGTACTTTCCAGATATTTTTTCGGATTTTGTAACTCAGAAACTTCAAATTTTCATGATTTTGTCAAATCTAGGTTTTCAACCATGCTCTGCTGATATCTGAGTCTAAGTTCTAGGTTTACTTTGCAGTACAGCATAAAGCGATAGTATCGGTGTATCTAAAATCGAGAAGTTCTCAGTCCTGGGTATTTTCTTGATATTTTTTTGGAATTTTTCACTCAGAAACTTCAAATTTTCATGATTTTGTCAAATCTAGGGTTTCAACCATGCTCTGCTGATATCTGAGTCTGAGTTCTAGGTTTTCTTTGCAGTACAGCATAAAGGGATAGTATTGGTGTATCCCAAATCGAGGAGTTCTCAGTCCTGGGTACTTTCTTAATATTTTTTTGGATTTCTTAACTCAGAAACTACAAATATTCATGATTTTTGGCTAATCTAGGTTTTCAACCATGCTCTGCTGATATCTGAGTCTGAGTTCTAGGTTTACTTTGCAGTACAGCATAAAGGGATAGTACCGGTGTTTCTTAAATCGAGGAGTTCTCGGCCCTGGTTATTTTATAGATATTTTTTTGGAATTTTTCACTCAGAAACTTCAAATTTTCATGATTTTGTCAAATCTAGGTTTTCAACCATGCTCTGCTGATATCTGAGTCTGAGTTCTAGGTTTTCTTTGCAGTACAGCATAAAGGGATAGTATTAGTGTATTTAAAATCGAGGAGTTCTCGGCCCTGGGTATTTTACATATATTGTTTTAGATTTTTTAACTCAGAAACTTCTAATTTTCATGATTTTCGGTTAATCGAGGTTTTCAACCATGCTCTGCTGATATCTCAGATTGAGTTCTAGGTTTACTTTACAGTACAGCAATTAGGAATATTATCGGTGTATCCCAAATCGAGGAGTTCTCAGTCCTGGGTACTTTCTTAATATTTTTTTGGATTTCTTAACTCAGAAACTTCAAATTTTCATGATTTTCGGCTAATCTAGGTTTTCAACCATGCTCTGCTGATATCTGAGTCTGAGTTCTAGGTTTTCTTTGCAGTATAGCATAAAGGGATAGTATCGGTGTATCTAAAATCGAGGAGTTCTCGGTCCTGGGTACTTTCCAGATATTTTTTCGGATTTTGTAACTCAGAAACTTCAAATTTTCATGATTTTGTCAAATCTAGGTTTTCAACCATGCTCTGCTGATATCTGAGTCTGAGTTCTAGGTTTACTTTGCAGTAGAGCATAAAGCGATAGTATCGGTGTATCTAAAATCGAGGAGTTCTCAGTCCTGGGTATTTTCTTGATATTTTTTTGGAATTTTTCACTCAGAAACTTAAAATTTTCATGATTTTGTCAAATCTAGGTTTTCAACCATGCTCTGCTGATATCTGAGTCTGAGTTCTAGGTTTTCTTTGCAGTACAGCATAAAGGGGTAGTATCGGTGTATCCCAAATCGAGGAGTTCTCAGTCCTGGGTACTTTCTTAATATTTTTTTGGATTTCTTAACTCAGAAACTACAAATATTCATGATTTTTGGCTAATCTAGGTTTTCAACCATGCTCTGCTGATATCTGAGTCTGAGTTCTAGGTTTTCTTTGCAGTACAGCATAAAGGGATAGTACCGGTGTTTCTTAAATCGAGGAGTTCTCGGCCCTGGTTATTTTATAGATATTTTTTTGGAATTTTTCACTCAGAAACTTCAAATTTTCATGATTTTGTCAAATCTATTTTTTCAACCATGCTCTGCTGATATCTGAGTCTGAGTTTTAGGTTTTCTTTGCAGTACAGCATAAAGGGATAGTAGCGGTGTATCTAAAATCGAGGAGTTCTCGGTCCTGGGTACTTTCCAGATATTTTTTCGGATTTTGTAACTCAGAAACTTCAAATTTTCATGATTTTGTCAAATCTAGGTTTTCAACCATGCTCTGCTGATATCTGAGTCTAAGTTCTAGGTTTACTTTGCAGTACAGCATAAAGCGATAGTATCGGTGTATCTAAAATCGAGAAGTTCTCAGTCCTGGGTATTTTCTTGATATTTTTTTGGAATTTTTCACTCAGAAAATTCAAATTTTCATGATTTTGTCAAATCTAGGGTTTCAACCATGCTCTGCTGATATCTGAGTCTGAGTTCTAGGTTTTCTTTGCAGTACAGCATAAAGGGATAGTATTGGTGTATCCCAAATCGAGGAGTTCTCAGTCCTGGGTACTTTCTTAATATTTTTTTGGATTTCTTAACTCAGAAACTACAAATATTCATGATTTTTGGCTAATCTAGGTTTTCAACCATGCTCTGCTGATATCTGAGTCTGAGTTCTAGGTTTACTTTGCAGTACAGCATAAAGGGATAGTACCGGTGTTTCTTAAATCGAGGAGTTCTCGGCCCTGGTTATTTTATAGATATTTTTTTGGAATTTTTCACTCAGAAACTTCAAATTTTCATGATTTTGTCAAATCTAGGTTTTCAACCATGCTCTGCTGATATCTGAGTCTGAGTTCTAGGTTTTCTTTGCAGTACAGCATAAAGGGATAGTATTAGTGTATTTAAAATCGAGGAGTTCTCGGCCCTGGGTATTTTACATATATTGTTTTAGATTTTTTAACTCAGAAACTTCTAATTTTCATGATTTTCGGTTAATCGAGGTTTTCAACCATGCTCTGCTGATATCTCAGATTGAGTTCTAGGTTTACTTTACAGTACAGCAATTAGGAATATTATCGGTGTATCCCAAATCGAGGAGTTCTCAGTCCTGGGTACTTTCTTAATATTTTTTTGGATTTCTTAACTCAGAAACTTCAAATTTTCATGATTTTCGGCTAATCTAGGTTTTCAACCATGCTCTGCTGATATCTGAGTCTGAGTTCTAGGTTTTCTTTGCAGTATAGCATAAAGGGATAGTATCGGTGTATCTAAAATCGAGGAGTTCTCGGTCCTGGGTACTTTCCAGATATTTTTTCGGATTTTGTAACTCAGAAACTTCAAATTTTCATGATTTTGTCAAATCTAGGTTTTCAACCATGCTCTGCTGATATCTGAGTCTGAGTTCTAGGTTTACTTTGCAGTAGAGCATAAAGCGATAGTATCGGTGTATCTAAAATCGAGGAGTTCTCAGTCCTGGGTATTTTCTTGATATTTTTTTGGAATTTTTCACTCAGAAACTTAAAATTTTCATGATTTTGTCAAATCTAGGTTTTCAACCATGCTCTGCTGATATCTGAGTCTGAGTTCTAGGTTTACTTTGCAGTACAGCATAAAGGGATAGTATCGGTGTATCTAAAATCGAGGAGTTCTCAGTCCTGGGTACTTTCTTAATATTTTTTTGGATTTCTTAACTCAGAAACTACAAATATTCATGATTTTTGGCTAATCTAGGTTTTCAACCATGCTCTGCTGATATCTGAGTCTGAGTTCTAGGTTTTCTTTGCAGTACAGCATAAAGGGATAGTACCGGTGTTTCTTAAATCGAGGAGTTCTCGGCCCTGGTTATTTTATAGATATTTTTTTGGAATTTTTCACTCAGAAACTTCAAATTTTCATGATTTTGTCAAATCTATTTTTTCAACCATGCTCTGCTGATATCTGAGTCTGAGTTTTAGGTTTTCTTTGCAGTACAGCATAAAGGGATAGTAGCGGTGTATCTAAAATCGAGGAGTTCTCGGTCCTGGGTACTTTCCAGATATTTTTTCGGATTTTGTAACTCAGAAACTTCAAATTTTCATGATTTTGTCAAATCTAGGTTTTCAACCATGCTCTGCTGATATCTGAGTCTAAGTTCTAGGTTTACTTTGCAGTACAGCATAAAGCGATAGTATCGGTGTATCTAAAATCGAGAAGTTCTCAGTCCTGGGTATTTTCTTGATATTTTTTTGGAATTTTTCACTCAGAAAATTCAAATTTTCATGATTTTGTCAAATCTAGGGTTTCAACCATGCTCTGCTGATATCTGAGTCTGAGTTCTAGGTTTTCTTTGCAGTACAGCATAAAGGGATAGTATTGGTGTATCCCAAATCGAGGAGTTCTCAGTCCTGGGTACTTTCTTAATATTTTTTTGGATTTCTTAACTCAGAAACTACAAATATTCATGATTTTTGGCTAATCTAGGTTTTCAACCATGCTCTGCTGATATCTGAGTCTGAGTTCTAGGTTTACTTTGCAGTACAGCATAAAGGGATAGTACCGGTGTTTCTTAAATCGAGGAGTTCTCGGCCCTGGTTATTTTATAGATATTTTTTTGGAATTTTTCACTCAGAAACTTCAAATTTTCATGATTTTGTCAAATCTAGGTTTTCAACCATGCTCTGCTGATATCTGAGTCTGAGTTCTAGGTTTTCTTTGCAGTACAGCATAAAGGGATAGCATTAGTGTATTTAAAATCGAGGAGTTCTCGGCCCTGGGTATTTTACATATATTGTTTTAGATTTTTTAACTCAGAAACTTCTAATTTTCATGATTTTCGGTTAATCGAGGTTTTCAACCATGCTCTGCTGATATCTCAGATTGAGTTCTAGGTTTACTTTACAGTACAGCAATTAGGAATATTATCGGTGTATCCCAAATCGAGGAGTTCTCAGTCCTGGGTACTTTCTTAATATTTTTTTGGATTTCTTAACTCAGAAACTTCAAATTTTCATGATTTTCGGCTAATCTAGGTTTTCAACCATGCTCTGCTGATATCTGAGTCTGAGTTCTAGGTTTTCTTTGCAGTACAGCATAAAGGGATAGTATTGGTGTATCCCAAATCGAGGAGTTCTCAGTCCTGGGTACTTTCTTAATATTTTTTTGGATTTCTTAACTCAGAAACTACAAATATTCATGATTTTTGGCTAATCTAGGTTTTCAACCATGCTCTGCTGATATCTGAGTCTGAGTTCTAGGTTTACTTTGCAGTACAGCATAAAGGGATAGTACCGGTGTTTCTTAAATCGAGGAGTTCTCGGCCCTGGTTATTTTATAGATATTTTTTTGGAATTTTTCACTCAGAAACTTCAAATTTTCATGATTTTGTCAAATCTAGGTTTTCAACCATGCTCTGCTGATATCTGAGTCTGAGTTCTAGGTTTTCTTTGCAGTACAGCATAAAGGGATAGTATTAGTGTATTTAAAATCGAGGAGTTCTCGGCCCTGGGTATTTTACATATATTGTTTTAGATTTTTTAACTCAGAAACTTCTAATTTTCATGATTTTCGGTTAATCGAGGTTTTCAACCATGCTCTGCTGATATCTCAGATTGAGTTCTAGGTTTACTTTACAGTACAGCAATTAGGAATATTATCGGTGTATCCCAAATCGAGGAGTTCTCAGTCCTGGGTACTTTCTTAATATTTTTTTGGATTTCTTAACTCAGAAACTTCAAATTTTCATGATTTTCGGCTAATCTAGGTTTTCAACCATGCTCTGCTGATATCTGAGTCTGAGTTCTAGGTTTTCTTTGCAGTATAGCATAAAGGGATAGTATCGGTGTATCTAAAATCGAGGAGTTCTCGGTCCTGGGTACTTTCCAGATATTTTTTCGGATTTTGTAACTCAGAAACTTCAAATTTTCATGATTTTGTCAAATCTAGGTTTTCAACCATGCTCTGCTGATATCTGAGTCTTAGTTCTAGGTTTACTTTGCAGTACAGCATAAAGCGATAGTATCGGTGTATCTAAAATCGAGAAGTTCTCAGTCCTGGGTATTTTCTTGATATTTTTTTGGAATTTTTCACTCAGAAACTTCAAATTTTCATGATTTTGTCAAATCTAGGGTTTCAACCATGCTCTGCTGATATCTGAGTCTGAGTTCTAGGTTTTCTTTGCAGTACAGCATAAAGGGATAGTATTGGTGTATCCCAAATCGAGGAGTTCTCAGTCCTGGGTACTTTCTTAATATTTTTTTGGATTTCTTAACTCAGAAACTACAAATATTCATGATTTTTGGCTAATCTAGGTTTTCAACCATGCTCTGCTGATATCTGAGTCTGAGTTCTAGGTTTACTTTGCAGTACAGCATAAAGGGATAGTACCGGTGTTTCTTAAATCGAGGAGTTCTCGGCCCTGGTTATTTTATAGATATTTTTTTGGAATTTTTCACTCAGAAACTTCAAATTTTCATGATTTTGTCAAATCTAGGTTTTCAACCATGCTCTGCTGATATCTGAGTCTGAGTTCTAGGTTTTCTTTGCAGTACAGCATAAAGGGATAGTTTTAGTGTATTTAAAATCGAGGAGTTCTCGGCCCTGGGTATTTTACATATATTGTTTTAGATTTTTTAACTCAGAAACTTCTAATTTTCATGATTTTCGGTTAATCGAGGTTTTCAACCATGCTCTGCTGATATCTCAGAATGAGTTCTAGGTTTACTTTACAGTACAGCAATTAGGAATATTATCGGTGTATCCCAAATCGAGGAGTTCTCAGTCCTGGGTACTTTCTTAATATTTTTTTGGATTTCTTAACTCAGAAACTTCAAATTTTCATGATTTTCGGCTAATCTAGGTTTTCAACCATGCTCTGCTGATATCTGAGTCTGAGTTCTAGGTTTTCTTTGCAGTATAGCATAAAGGGATAGTATCGGTGTATCTAAAATCGAGGAGTTCTCGGTCCTGGGTACTTTCCAGATATTTTTTCGGATTTTGTAACTCAGAAACTTCAAATTTTCATGATTTTGTCAAATCTAGGTTTTCAACCATGCTCTGCTGATATCTGAGTCTGAGTTCTAGGTTTACTTTGCAGTAGAGCATAAAGCGATAGTATCGGTGTATCTAAAATCGAGGAGTTCTCAGTCCTGGGTATTTTCTTGATATTTTTTTGGAATTTTTCACTCAGAAACTTAAAATTTTCATGATTTTGTCAAATCTAGGTTTTCAACCATGCTCTGCTGATATCTGAGTCTGAGTTCTAGGTTTTCTTTGCAGTACAGCATAAAGGGGTAGTATCGGTGTATCCCAAATCGAGGAGTTCTCAGTCCTGGGTACTTTCTTAATATTTTTTTGGATTTCTTAACTCAGAAACTACAAATATTCATGATTTTTGGCTAATCTAGGTTTTCAACCATGCTCTGCTGATATCTGAGTCTGAGTTCTAGGTTTTCTTTGCAGTATAGCATAAAGGGATAGTATCGGTGTATCTAAAATCGAGGAGTTCTCGGTCCTGGGTACTTTCCAGATATTTTTTCGGATTTTGTAACTCAGAAACTTCAAATTTTCATGATTTTGTCAAATCTAGGTTTTCAACCATGCTCTGCTGATATCTGAGTCTGAGTTCTAGGTTTACTTTGCAGTACAGCATAAAGCGATAGTATCGGTGTATCTAAAATCGAGAAGTTCTCAGTCCTGGGTATTTTCTTGATATTTTTTTGGAATTTTTCACTCAGAAACTTCAAATTTTCATGATTTTGTCAAATCTAGGGTTTCAACCATGCTCTGCTGATATCTGAGTCTGAGTTCTAGGTTTTCTTTGCAGTACAGCATAAAGGGATAGTATTGGTGTATCCCAAATCGAGGAGTTCTCAGTCCTGGGTACTTTCTTAATATTTTTTTGGATTTCTTAACTCAGAAACTACAAATATTCATGATTTTTGGCTAATCTAGGTTTTCAACCATGCTCTGCTGATATCTGAGTCTGAGTTCTAGGTTTACTTTGCAGTACAGCATAAAGGGATAGTACCGGTGTTTCTTAAATCGAGGAGTTCTCGGCCCTGGTTATTTTATAGATATTTTTTTGGATTTTTTCACTCAGAAACTTCAAATTTTCATGATTTTGTCAAATCTAGGTTTTCAACCATGCTCTGCTGATATCTGAGTCTGAGTTCTAGGTTTTCTTTGCAGTACAGCATAAAGGGATAGTATTAGTGTATTTAAAATCGAGGAGTTCTCGGCCCTGGGTATTTTACATATATTGTTTTAGATTTTTTAACTCAGAAACTTCTAATTTTCATGATTTTCGGTTAATCGAGGTTTTCAACCATGCTCTGCTGATATCTCAGATTGAGTTCTAGGTTTACTTTACAGTACAGCAATTAGGAATATTATCGGTGTATCCCAAATCGAGGAGTTCTCAGTCCTGGGTACTTTCTTAATATTTTTTTGGATTTCTTAACTCAGAAACTTCAAATTTTCATGATTTTCGGCTAATCTAGGTTTTCAACCATGCTCTGCTGATATCTGAGTCTGAGTTCTAGGTTTTCTTTGCAGTATAGCATAAAGGGATAGTATCGGTGTATCTAAAATCGAGGAGTTCTCGGTCCTGGGTACTTTCCAGATATTTTTTCGGATTTTGTAACTCAGAAACTTCAAATTTTCATGATTTTGTCAAATCTAGGTTTTCAACCATGCTCTGCTGATATCTGAGTCTGAGTTCTAGGTTTACTTTGCAGTAGAGCATAAAGCGATAGTATCGGTGTATCTAAAATCGAGGAGTTCTCAGTCCTGGGTATTTTCTTGATATTTTTTTGGAATTTTTCACTCAGAAACTTAAAATTTTCATGATTTTGTCAAATCTAGGTTTTCAACCATGCTCTGCTGATATCTGAGTCTGAGTTCTAGGTTTTCTTTGCAGTACAGCATAAAGGGGTAGTATCGGTGTATCCCAAATCGAGGAGTTCTCAGTCCTGGGTACTTTCTTAATATTTTTTTGGATTTCTTAACTCAGAAACTACAAATATTCATGATTTTTGGCTAATCTAGGTTTTCAACCATGCTCTGCTGATATCTGAGTCTGAGTTCTAGGTTTTCTTTGCAGTACAGCATAAAGGGATAGTATCGGTGTATCTAAAATCGAGGAGTTCTCGGTCCTGGGTACTTTCCAGATATTTTTTTCGGATTTTGTAACTCAGAAACTTCAAATTTTCATGATTTTGTCAAATCTAGGTTTTCAACCATGCTCTGCTGATATCTGAGTCTGAGTTCTAGGTTTACTTTGCAGTACAGCATAAAGCGATAGTATCAGTGTATCTAAAATCGAGGAGTTCTCAGTCCTAGGTATTTTCTTGATATTTTTTTGGAATTTTTCACTCAGAAACTTCAAATTTTCATGATTTTGTCAAATCTAGGTTTTCAACCATGCTCTGCTGATATCTGAGTCTGAGTTCTAGGTTTACTTTTCAGTACAGCATAAAGGAATAGTACCGGTGTTTCTTAAATCGAGGAGTTCTCGGCCCTGGTTATTTTATAGATATTTTTTTGGAATTTTTCACTCAGAAACTTCAAATTTTCATGATTTTGTCAAATCTAGGTTTTCAACCATGCTCTGCTGATATCTGAGTCTGAGTTTTAGGTTTTCTTTGCAGTACAGCATAAAGGGATAGTATTAGTGTATTTAAAATCGAGGAGTTCTCGGCCCTGGGTATTTTACATATATTGTTTTAGATTTTTTAACTCAGAAACTTCAAATTTTCATGATTTTCGGCTAATCTAGGTTTTCAACCATGCTCTGCTGATATCTGAGTCTGAGTTCTAGGTTTTCTTTGCAGTACAGCATAAAGGGATAGTATCGGTGTATCTAAAATCGAGAAGTTCTCAGTCCTGGGTATTTTCTTGATATTTTTTTGGATTTCTTAACTCAGAAACTACAAATATTCATGATTTTTGGCTAATCTAGGTTTTCAACCATGCTCTGCTGATATCTGAGTCTGAGTTTTAGGTTTTCTTTGCAGTACAGCATAAAGGGATAGTATTAGTGTATTTAAAATCGAGGAGTTCTCGGCCCTGGGTATTTTACATATATTGTTTTAGATTTTTTAACTCAGAAACTTCAAATTTTCATGATTTTCGGCTAATCTAGGTTTTCAACCATGCTCTGCTGATATCTGAGTCTGAGTTCTAGGTTTTCTTTGCAGTACAGCATAAAGGGATAGTATCGGTGTATCTAAAATCGAGAAGTTCTCAGTCCTGGGTATTTTCTTGATATTTTTTTGGAATTTTTCACTCAGAAACTTCAAATTTTCATGATTTTGTCAAATCTAGGGTTTCAACCATGCTCTGCTGATATCTGAGTCTGAGTTCTAGGTTTTCTTTGCAGTACAGCATAAAGGGATAGTATTGGTGTATCCCAAATCGAGGAGTTCTCAGTCCTGGGTACTTTCTTAATATTTTTTTGGATTTCTTAACTCAGAAACTACAAATATTCATGATTTTTGGCTAATCTAGGTTTTCAACCATGCTCTGCTGATATCTGAGTCTGAGTTCTAGGTTTACTTTGCAGTACAGCATAAAGGGATAGTACCGGTGTTTCTTAAATCGAGGAGTTCTCGGCCCTGGTTATTTTATAGATATTTTTTTGGAATTTTTCACTCAGAAACTTCAAATTTTCATGATTTTGTCAAATCTAGGTTTTCAACCATGCTCTGCTGATATCTGAGTCTGAGTTCTAGGTTTTCTTTGCAGTACAGCATAAAGGGATAGTATTAGTGTATTTAAAATCGAGGAGTTCTCGGCCCTGGGTATTTTACATATATTGTTTTAGATTTTTTAACTCAGAAACTTCTAATTTTCATGATTTTCGGTTAATCGAGGTTTTCAACCATGCTCTGCTGATATCTCAGATTGAGTTCTAGGTTTACTTTACAGTACAGCAATTAGGAATATTATCGGTGTATCCCAAATCGAGGAGTTCTCAGTCCTGGGTACTTTCTTAATATTTTTTTGGATTTCTTAACTCAGAAACTTCAAATTTTCATGATTTTCGGCTAATCTAGGTTTTCAACCATGCTCTGCTGATATCTGAGTCTGAGTTCTAGGTTTTCTTTGCAGTATAGCATAAAGGGATAGTATCGGTGTATCTAAAATCGAGGAGTTCTCGGTCCTGGGTACTTTCCAGATATTTTTTCGGATTTTGTAACTCAGAAACTTCAAATTTTCATGATTTTGTCAAATCTAGGTTTTCAACCATGCTCTGCTGATATCTGAGTCTGAGTTCTAGGTTTACTTTGCAGTAGAGCATAAAGCGATAGTATCGGTGTATCTAAAATCGAGGAGTTCTCAGTCCTGGGTATTTTCTTGATATTTTTTTGGAATTTTTCACTCAGAAACTTAAAATTTTCATGATTTTGTCAAATCTAGGTTTTCAACCATGCTCTGCTGATATCTGAGTCTGAGTTCTAGGTTTTCTTTGCAGTACAGCATAAAGGGGTAGTATCGGTGTATCCCAAATCGAGGAGTTCTCAGTCCTGGGTACTTTCTTAATATTTTTTTGGATTTCTTAACTCAGAAACTACAAATATTCATGATTTTTGGCTAATCTAGGTTTTCAACCATGCTCTGCTGATATCTGAGTCTGAGTTCTAGGTTTTCTTTGCAGTACAGCATAAAGGGATAGTATCGGTGTATCTAAAATCGAGGAGTTCTCGGTCCTGGGTACTTTCCAGATATTTTTTTCGGATTTTGTAACTCAGAAACTTCAAATTTTCATGATTTTGTCAAATCTAGGTTTTCAACCATGCTCTGCTGATATCTGAGTCTGAGTTCTAGGTTTACTTTGCAGTACAGCATAAAGCGATAGTATCAGTGTATCTAAAATCGAGGAGTTCTCAGTCCTAGGTATTTTCTTGATATTTTTTTGGAATTTTTCACTCAGAAACTTCAAATTTTCATGATTTTGTCAAATCTAGGTTTTCAACCATGCTCTGCTGATATCTGAGTCTGAGTTCTAGGTTTACTTTGCAGTACAGCATAAAGGGATAGTACCGGTGTTTCTTAAATCGAGGAGTTCTCGGCCCTGGTTATTTTATAGATATTTTTTTGGAATTTTTCACTCAGAAACTTCAAATTTTCATGATTTTGTCAAATCTAGGTTTTCAACCATGCTCTGCTGATATCTGAGTCTGAGTTTTAGGTTTTCTTTGCAGTACAGCATAAAGGGATAGTATTAGTGTATTTAAAATCGAGGAGTTCTCGGCCCTGGGTATTTTACATATATTGTTTTAGATTTTTTAACTCAGAAACTTCAAATTTTCATGATTTTCGGCTAATCTAGGTTTTCAACCATGCTCTGCTGATATCTGAGTCTGAGTTCTAGGTTTTCTTTGCAGTACAGCATAAAGGGATAGTATCGGTGTATCTAAAATCGAGGAGTTCTCGGTCCTGGGTACTTTCCAGATATTTTTTCGGATTTTGTAACTCAGAAACTTCAAATTTTCATGATTTTGTCAAATCTAGGTTTTCAACCATGCTCTGCTGATATCTGAGTCTGAGTTCTAGGTTTACTTTGCAGTACAGCATAAAGCGATAGTATCGGTGTATCTAAAATCGAGGAGTTCTCAGTCTTGGGTATTTTCTTGATATTTTTTTGGAATTTTTCACTCAGAAACTTCAAATTTTCATGATTTTGTCAAATCTAGGTTTTCAACCATGCTCTGCTGATATCTGAGTCTGAGTTCTAGGTTTTCTTTGCAGTACAGCATAAAGGGATAGTATTGGTGTATCCCAAATTGAAGAGTTCTCAGTCCTGGGTACTTTCTTAATATTTTTTTGGATTTCTTAACTCAGAAACTACAAATATTCATGATTTTTGGCTAATCTAGGTTTTCAACCATGCTCTGCTGATATCTGAGTCTGAGTTCTAGGTTTTCTTTGCAGTACAGCATAAAGGGATAGTATCGGTGTATCTAAAATTGAGGAGTTCTCGGTCCTGGGTACTTTCCAGATATTTTTTCGGATTTTGTAACTCAGAAACTTCAAATTTTCATGATTTTGTCAAATCTAGGTTTTCAACCATGCTCTGCTGATATCTGAGTCTGAGTTCTAGGTTTACTTTGCAGTACAGCATAAAGCGATAGTATCGGTGTATCTAAAATCGAGGAGTTCTCAGTCCTGGGTATTTTCTTGATATTTTTTTGGAATTTTTCACTCAGAAACTTCAAATTTTCATGATTTTGTCAAATCTAGGTTTTCAACCATGCTCTGCTGATATCTGAGTCTGAGTTCTAGGTTTTCTTTGCAGTTAAGCATAAAGGGATAGTATCGGTGTATCCCAAATCGAGGAGTTCTCAGTCCTGGGTACTTTCTTAATATTTTTTTGGATTTCTTAACTCAGAAACTACAAATATTCATGATTTTTGGCTAATCTAGGTTTTCAACCATGCTCTGCTGATATCTGAGTCTGAGTTCTAGGTTTACTTTGCAGTACAGCATAAAGAGATAGTACCGGTGTTTCTTAAATCGAGGAGTTCTCGGCCCTGGTTATTTTATAGATATTTTTTTGGAATTTTTCACTCAGAAACTTCAAATTTTCATGATTTTGTCAAATCTATTTTTTCAACCATGCTCTGCTGATATCTGAGTCTGATTTCTAGGTTTTCTTTGCAGTACAGCATAAAGGGATAGTATTAGTGTATTTAAAATCGAGGAGTTCTCGGCCCTGGGTATTTTACATATATTGTTTTAGATTTTTTAACTCAGAAACTTCAAATTTTCATGATTTTCGGCTAATCTAGGTTTTCAACCATGCTCTGCTGATATCTGAGTCTGAGTTCTAGGTTTTCTTTGCAGTACAGCATAAAGGGATAGTATCGGTGTATCTAAAATCGAGGAGTTCTCGGTCCTGGATACTTTCCAGATATTTTTTTCGGATTTTGTAACTCAGAAACTTCAAATTTTCATGATTTTGTCAAATCTAGATTTTCAACCATGCTCTGCTGATATCTGAGTCTGAGTTCTAGGTTTACTTTGCAGTACAGCATAAAGCGATAGTATCAGTGTATCTTAAATCGAGGAGTTCTCAGTCCTAGGTATTTTCTTGATATTTTTTTGGAATTTTTCACTCAGAAACTTCAAATTTTCATGATTTTGTCAAATCTAGGTTTTCAACCATGCTCTGCTGATATCTGAGTCTGAGTTCTAGGTTTACTTTGCAGTACAGCATAAAGGGATAGTACCGGTGTTTCTTAAATCGAGGAGTTCTCGGCCCTGGTTATTTTATAGATATTTTTTTGGAATTTTTCTCTCAGAAACTTCAAATTTTCATGATTTTGTCAAATCTAGGTTTTCAACCATGCTCTGCTGATATCTGAGTCTGAGTTTTAGGTTTTCTTTGCAGTACAGCATAAAGGGATAGTATTAGTGTATTTAAAATCGAGGAGTTCTCGGCCCTGGGTATTTTACATATATTGTTTTAGATTTTTTAACTCAGAAACTTCAAATTTTCATGATTTTCGGCTAATCTAGGTTTTCAACCATGCTCTGCTGATATCTGAGTCTGAGTTCTAGGTTTTCTTTGCAGTACAGCATAAAGGGATAGTATCGGTGTATCTAAAATCGAGGAGTTCTCGGTCCTGGGTACTTTCCAGATATTTTTTCGGATTTTGTAACTCAGAAACTTCAAATTTTCATGATTTTGTCAAATCTAGGTTTTCAACCATGCTCTGCTGATATCTGAGTCTGAGTTCTAGGTTAACTTTGCAGTACAGCATAAAGCGATAGTATCGGTGTATCTAAAATCGAGGAGTTCTCAGTCCTGGGTATTTTATAGATATTTTTTTGGAATTTTTCACTCAGAAACTTCAAAGGCGAACGGCAGATTTTGTACCACATATTTTTGTTGTTGTTCAGTTATAGAATTTGTACCAATTATTAAGGCAACTAAGTCATTTATTTTCATGCGAATGTAGTATTTTTAGAACTCCGGATTACTTAATAATTTCTTAAAAACAAAGATTATTAGAGGTATCCCGAGAGAGGATAAATGGTTTAGAGGGAATAAACCCAATGTTGCTTCGTGCTAAAGTAAAGTCCCGCCATTCTTCTGCTAAAACTTATTTTTTATTTATAGTTGCAGAATCAAACATGAGTGGTCGGGACGCAATCAGAAGTTATTGCTGTAACTGCATTGTAGGTTTAAGGACAGTGGGATGAGCATTATTTGGTATCTTAGTTATGCTCGCCATCAGGGTATTATCCGACGTGCCCCCTTCTTAGATGAAGTTGTACTAAGAATTGTCTGAATTTATTAAATAAATGTACTAACAGAAACAAAGTATTGTTTTATTTACCCACACTCAAAACCCAAGAACTTCACAATTAACAAACTTGCAGTCTGCTGCTGGACATAGGTATCTCCTAAGTGCAACCTACTACTACTACTACCCCTCCTGAGTGGGTACGATCCTTATCACAATCTATCTACTTACCTAGTAGGGTATTTGACTAAAAAAATCGAATAAGTCCGTCAGATAGATTTCCAAAAAAATATTGGACACGTATTTTTTCTTTAGTTACGTAAACAAAAAATGAAGAAGATACAGTCCGTTGAAAACTCGTGTGACGTCACACGCCAGTACACTTTTTACTGGCAAGTGATGATACAAGCTCCCACTCTACGCATTTCGCGCACCTTTGATGTTATGTATCTTCGTGATTTTTTATTGATTTGATAAAATAAAAAATACGTCTCAAATATTTTTTGACAATCTTTCTGACGGACTAATTAGATTTTTTTAGTCAAATACCCTATTATAAGTAAAACACACCAAGATTAAGAGACAAGCAAGGTAGAACATTTATTTTATTACCATAATAATGTTTACATACCTAGATGTAACAACCTACATGGGTACATAACCTTAAAAAACAAAACTGGTTATAACTTTTACTTCCCAAGTTCTAAAAATCTAAGAATTTAAACAAGGCTTGTCTATCATATTAACCACCAATTAAAACAAAAAATATCCCAAAACACGAAATTTTATTAGCGGTACGAAATTCCCATACAAGCCTGCCGTTCGCCTTTCATGATTTTGTCAAATCTAGGTTTTCAACCATGCTCTGCTGATATCTGAGTCTGAGTTTTAGGTTTTCTTTGCAGTACAGCATAAAGGGATAGTATTAGTGTATTTAAAATCGAGGAGTTCTCGGCCCTGGGTATTTTACATATATTGTTTTAGATTTTTTAACTCAGAAACTTCAAATTTTCATGATTTTCGGCTAATCTAGGTTTTCAACCATGCTCTGCTGATATCTGAGTCTGAGTTCTAGGTTTTCTTTGCAGTACAGCATAAAGGGATAGTATCGGTGTATCTAAAATTGAGGAGTTCTCGGTCCTGGGTACTTTCCAGATATTTTTTCGGATTTTGTAACTCAGAAACTTCAAATTTTCATGATTTTGTCAAATCTAGGTTTTCAACCATGCTCTGCTGATATCTGAGTCTGAGTTCTAGGTTTACTTTGCAGTACAGCATAAAGCGATAGTATTGGTGTATCTAAAATCGAGGAGTTCTCAGTCCTGGGTATTTTCTTGATATTTTTTTGGAATTTTTCACTCAGAAACTTCAAATTTTCATGATTTTGTCAAATCTAGGTTTTCACCCATGCTCTGCTGATATCTGAGTCTCAGTTCTAGGTTTTCTTTGCAGTAAAGCATAAAGGGATAGTATCGGTGTATCCCAAATCGAGGAGTTCTCAGTCCTGGGTACTTTCTTAATATTTTTTTGGATTTCTTAACTCAGAAACTACAAATATTCATGATTTTTGGCTAATCTAGGTTTTCAACCATGCTCTGCTGATATCTGAGTCTGAGTTCTAGGTTTACTTTGCAGTACAGCATAAAGAGATAGTACCGGTGTTTCTTAAATCGAGAAGTTCTCGGCCCTGGGTATTTTATAGATATTTTTTTGGAATTTTTCACTCAGAAACTTCAAATTTTCATGATTTTGTCAAATCTAGGTTTTCAACCATGCTCTGCTGATATCTGAGTCTGAGTTCTAGGTTTTCTTTGCAGTACAGCATAAAGGGATAGTATCGGTGTATCTAAAATCGAGGAGTTCTCGGTCCTGGGTACTTTACAGATATTTTTTCGGATTTTGTAATTCAGAAACTTCAAATTTTCATGATTTTGTCAAATCTAGGTTTTCAACCATGCTCTGCTGATATCTGAGTCTGAGTTCTAGGTTTTCTTTGCAGTACAGCATAAAGGGATAGTATTAGTGTATTTAAAATCGAGGAGTTCTCGGCCCTGGGTATTTTACATATATTGTATTAGATTTTTTAACTCAGAAACTTCAAATTTTCATGATTTTCGGCTAATCTAGGTTTTCAACCATGCTCTGCTGATATCTGAGTCTGAGTTCTAGGTTTTCTTTGCAGTACAGCATAAAGGGATAGTATCGGTGTATCTAAAATCAAAGAGTTCTCGGTCCTGGGTACTTTCCAGATATTTTTTCGGATTTTGTAACTCAGAAACTTCAAATTTTCATGATTTTGTCAAATCTAGGTTTTCAACCATGCTCTGCTGATATCTGAGTCTGAGTTCTAGGTTTACTTTGCAGTACAGCATAAAGCGATAGTATCGGTGTATCTAAAATCGAGAAGTTCTCAGTCCTGGGTATTTTCTTGATATTTTTTTGGAATTTTTCACTCAGAAACTTTAATTTTTTTGTGATTTTCGGCTAATCTAGGTTTTCAACCATGCTCTGCTGATATCTGAGTCTGAGTTCTAGGTTTTCTTTGCAGTACAGCATAAAGGGATAGTATCGTTGTATCCCAAATCGAAGAGTTCTCAGTCCTGGGTACTTTCTTAATATTTTTTTGGATTTCTTAACTCAGAAACTACAAATATTCATGATTTTTGGCTAATCTAGGTTTTCAACCATGCTCTGCTGATATCTGAGTCTGAGTTCTAGGTTTACTTTGCAGTACAGCATAAAGGGATAGTACCGGTGTTTCTTAAATCGAGGAGTTCTCGGCCCTGGGTATTTTATAGATATTTTTTTGGAATTTTTCACTCAGAAACTTCAAATTTTCATGATTTTGTCAAATCTAGGTTTTCAACCATGCTCTGCTGATATCTGAGTCTGAGTTCTAGGTTTTCTTTGCAGTACAGCATAAAGGGATAGTATTAGTGTATTTAAAATCGAGGAGTTCTCGGCCCTGGGTATTTTACATATATTGTATTAGATTTTTTAACTCAGAAACTTCAAATTTTCATGATTTTCGGCTAATCTAGGTTTTCAACCATGCTCTGCTGATATCTGAGTCTGAGTTCTAGGTTTTCTTTGCAGTATAGCATAAAGGGATAGTATCGGTGTATCTAAAATTGAGGAGTTCTCGGTCCTGGGTACTTTCCAGATATTTTTTCGGATTTTGTAACTCAGAAACTTCAAATTTTCATGATTTTGTCAAATCTAGGTTTTCAACCATGCTCTGCTGATATCTGAGTCTGAGTTCTAGGTTTACTTTGCAGTATAGCATAAAGCGATAGTATCGGTGTATCTAAAATCGAGAAGTTCTCAGTCCTGGGTATTTTCTTGATATTTTTTTGGAATTTTTCACTCAGAAACTTCAAATTTTCATGATTTTGTAAAATCTAGGTTTTCAACCATGCTCTGCTGATATCTGAGTCTGAGTTCTAGGTTTTCTTTGCAGTACAGCATAAAGGGATAGTATCGTTGTATCCCAAATCGAGGAGTTCTCAGTCCTGGGTACTTTCTTAATATTTTTTTGGATTTCTTTACTCAGAAACTACAAATATTCATGATTTTTGGCTAATCTAGGTTTTCAACCATGCTCTGCTGATATCTGAGTCTGAGTTCTAGGTTTACTTTGCAGTACAGCATAAAGGGATAGTACCGGTGTTTCTTAAATCGAGGAGTTCTCGGCCCTGGGTATTTTATAGATATTTTTTTGGAATTTTTCACTCAGAAACTTCAAATTTTCATGATTTTGTCAAATCTAGGTTTTCAACCATGCTCTGCTGATATCTGAGTCTGAGTTCTAGGTTTTCTTTGCAGTACAGCATAAAGGGATAGTATTAGTGTATTTAAAATCGAGGAGTTCTCGGCCCTGGGTATTTTACATATATTGTATTAGATTTTTTAACTCAGAAACTTCAAATTTTCATGATTTTCGGCTAATCTAGGTTTTCAACCATGCTCTGCTGATATCTGAGTCTGAGTTCTAGGTTTTCTTTGCAGTATAGCATAAAGGGATAGTATCGGTGTATCTAAAATTGAGGAGTTCTCGGTCCTGGGTACTTTCCAGATATTTTTTCGGATTTTGTAACTCAGAAACTTCAAATTTTCATGATTTTGTCAAATCTAGGTTTTCAACCATGCTCTGCTGATATCTGAGTCTGAGTTCTAGGTTTACTTTGCAGTATAGCATAAAGCGATAGTATCGGTGTATCTAAAATCGAGAAGTTCTCAGTCCTGGGTATTTTCTTGATATTTTTTTGGAATTTTTCACTCAGAAACTTCAAATTTTCATGATTTTGTCAAATCTAGGTTTTCAACCATGCTCTGCTGATATCTGAGTCTGAGTTCTAGGTTTTCTTTGCAGTACAGCATAAAGGGATAGTATCGTTGTATCCCAAATCGAGGAGTTCTCAGTCCTGGGTACTTTCTTAATATTTTTTTGGATTTCTTAACTCAGAAACTACAAATATTCATGATTTTTGGCTAATCTAGGTTTTCAACCATGCTCTGCTGATATCTGAGTCTGAGTTCTAGGTTTACTTTGCAGTATAGCATAAAGCGATAGTATCGGTGTATCTAAAATCGAGAAGTTCTCAGTCCTGGGTATTTTCTTGATATTTTTTTGGAATTTTTCACTCAGAAACTTCAAATTTTCATGATTTTGTCAAATCTAGGTTTTCAACCATGCTCTGCTGATATCTGAGTCTGAGTTCTAGGTTTTCTTTGCAGTACAGCATAAAGGGATAGTATCGTTGTATCCCAAATCGAGGAGTTCTCAGTCCTGGGTACTTTCTTAATATTTTTTTGGATTTCTTTACTCAGAAACTACAAATATTCATGATTTTTGGCTAATCTAGGTTTTCAACCATGCTCTGCTGATATCTGAGTCTGAGTTCTAGGTTTACTTTGCAGTACAGCATAAAGGGATAGTACCGGTGTTTCTTAAATCGAGGAGTTCTCGGCCCTGGGTATTTTATAGATATTTTTTTGGAATTTTTCACTCAGAAACTTCAAATTTTCATGATTTTGTCAAATCTAGGTTTTCAACCATGCTCTGCTGATATCTGAGTCTGAGTTCTAGGTTTTCTTTGCAGTACAGCATAAAGGGATAGTATTAGTGTATTTAAAATCGAGGAGTTCTCGGCCCTGGGTATTTTACATATATTGTATTAGATTTTTTAACTCAGAAACTTCAAATTTTCATGATTTTCGGCTAATCTAGGTTTTCAACCATGCTCTGCTGATATCTGAGTCTGAGTTCTAGGTTTTCTTTGCAGTATAGCATAAAGGGATAGTATCGGTGTATCTAAAATTGAGGAGTTCTCGGTCCTGGGTACTTTCCAGATATTTTTTCGGATTTTGTAACTCAGAAACTTCAAATTTTCATGATTTTGTCAAATCTAGGTTTTCAACCATGCTCTGCTGATATCTGAGTCTGAGTTCTAGGTTTACTTTGCAGTATAGCATAAAGCGATAGTATCGGTGTATCTAAAATCGAGAAGTTCTCAGTCCTGGGTATTTTCTTGATATTTTTTTGGAATTTTTCACTCAGAAACTTCAAATTTTCATGATTTTGTCAAATCTAGGTTTTCAACCATGCTCTGCTGATATCTGAGTCTGAGTTCTAGGTTTTCTTTGCAGTACAGCATAAAGGGATAGTATCGTTGTATCCCAAATCGAGGAGTTCTCAGTCCTGGGTACTTTCTTAATATTTTTTTGGATTTCTTAACTCAGAAACTACAAATATTCATGATTTTTGGCTAATCTAGGTTTTCAACCATGCTCTGCTGATATCTGAGTCTGAGTTCTAGGTTTACTTTGCAGTACAGCATAAAGGGATAGTACCGGTGTTTCTTAAATCGAGGAGTTCTCGGCCCTGGTTATTTTATAGATATTTTTTTGGAATTTTTCACTCAGAAACTTCAAATTTTCATGATTTTGTCAAATCTAGGTTTTCAACCATGCTCTGCTGATATCTGAGTCTGAGTTTTAGGTTTTCTTTGCAGTACAGCATAAAGGGATAGTATTAGTGTATTTAAAATCGAGGAGTTCTCGGCCCTTGGTACTTTCTTAATATTTTTTTTGGATTTCTTAACTCAGAAACTACAAATATTCATGATTTTTGGCTAATCTAGGTTTTCAACCATGCTCTGCTGATATCTGAGTCTGAGTTCTAGGTTTTCTTTGCAGTACAGCATAAAGGGATAGTATCGGTGTATCTAAAATTGAGGAGTTCTCGGTCCTGGGTACTTTCCAGATATTTTTTCGGATTTTGTAACTCAGAAACTTCAAATTTTCATGATTTTGTCAAATCTAGGTTTTCAACCATGCTCTGCTGATATCTGAGTCTGAGTTCTAGGTTTACTTTGCAGTACAGCATAAAGCGATAGTATCGGTGTATCTAAAATCGAGGAGTTCTCAGTCCTGGGTATTTTCTTGATATTTTTTTGGAATTTTTCACTCAGAAACTTCAAATTTTCATGATTTTGTCAAATCTAGGTTTTCAACCATGCTCTGCTGATATCTGAGTCTGAGTTCTAGGTTTTCTTTGCAGTACAGCATAAAGGGATAGTATCGTTGTATCCCAAATCGAGAAGTTCTCAGTCCTGGGTACTTTCTTAATATTTTTTTGGATTTCTTAACTCAGAAACTACAAATATTCATGATTTTTGGCTAATCTAGGTTTTCAACCATGCTCTGCTGATATCTGAGTCTGAGTTCTAGGTTTACTTTGCAGTACAGCATAAAGGGATAGTACCGGTGTTTCTTAAATCGAGGAGTTCTCGGCCCTGGTTATTTTATAGATATTTTTTTGGAATTTTTCACTCAGAAACTTCAAATTTTCATGATTTTGTCAAATCTAGGTTTTCAACCATGCTCTGCTGATATCTGAGTCTGAGTTTTAGGTTTTCTTTGCAGTACAGCATAAAGGGATAGTATTAGTGTATTTAAAATCGAGGAGTTCTCGGCCCTGGGTACTTTCTTAATATTTTTTTGGATTTCTTAACTCAGAAACTACAAATATTCATGATTTTTGGCTAATCTAGGTTTTCAACCATGCTCTGCTGATATCTGAGTCTGAGTTCTAGGTTTTCTTTGCAGTACACCATAAAGGGATAGTATCGGTGTATCTAAAATCGAGGAGTTCTCGGTCCTGGGTACTTTCCAGATATTTTTTTCGGATTTTGTAACTCAGAAACTTCAAATTTTCATGATTTTGTCAAATCTAGGTTTTCAACCATGCTCTGCTGATATCTGAGTCTGAGTTCTAGGTTTACTTTGCAGTACAGCATAAAGCGATAGTATCAGTGTATCTAAAATCGAGGAGTTCTCAGTCCTAGGTATTTTCTTGATATTTTTTTGGAATTTTTCACTCAGAAACTTCAAATTTTCATGATTTTGTCAAATCTAGGTTTTCAACCATGCTCTGCTGATATCTGAGTCTGAGTTCTAGGTTTACTTTGCAGTACAGCATAAAGGGATAGTACCGGTGTTTCTTAAATCGAGGAGTTCTCGGCCCTGGTTATTTTATAGATATTTTTTTGGAATTTTTCACTCAGAAACTTCAAATTTTCATGATTTTGTCAAATCTAGGTTTTCAACCATGCTCTGCTGATATCTGAGTCTGAGTTTTAGGTTTTCTTTGCAGTACAGCATAAAGGGATAGTATTAGTGTATTTAAAATCGAGGAGTTCTCGGCCCTGGGTATTTTACATATATTGTTTTAGATTTTTTAACTCAGAAACTTCAAATTTTCATGATTTTCGGCTAATCTAGGTTTTCAACCATGCTCTGCTGATATCTGAGTCTGAGTTCTAGGTTTACTTTGCAGTACAGCATAAAGGGATAGTACCGGTGTTTCTTAAATCGAGGAGTTCTCGGCCCTGGTTATTTTATAGATATTTTTTTGGAATTTTTCACTCAGAAACTTCAAATTTTCATGATTTTGTCAAATCTAGGTTTTCAACCATGCTCTGCTGATATCTGAGTCTGAGTTTTAGGTTTTCTTTGCAGTACAGCATAAAGGAATAGTATTAGTGTATTTAAAATCGAGGAGTTCTCGGCCCTGGGTATTTTACATATATTGTTTTAGATTTTTTAACTCAGAAACTTTAAATTTTCATGATTTTCGGCTAATCTAGGTTTTCAACCATGCTCTGCTGATATCTGAGTCTGAGTTCTAGGTTTTCTTTGCAGTACAGCATAAAGGGATAGTATCGGTGTATCTAAAATCGAGGAGTTCTCGGTCCTGGGTACTTTCCAGATATTTTTTCGGATTTTGTAACTCAGAAACTTAAAATTTTCATGATTTTGTCAAATCTAGGTTTTCAACCATGCTCTGCTGATATCTGAGTCTGAGTTCTAGGTTTACTTTGCAGTACAGCATAAAGCGATAGTATCGGTGTATCTAAAATCGAGGAGTTCTCAGTCCTGGGTATTTTCTTGATATTTTTTTGGAATTTTTCACTCAGAAACTTCAAATTTTCATGATTTTGTCAAATCTAGGTTTTCAACCATGCTCTGCTGATATCTGAGTCTGAGTTCTAGGTTTTCTTTGCAGTACAGCATAAAGGGATAGTATTGGTGTATCCCAAATCGAGGAGTTCTCAGTCCTGGGTACTTTCTTAATATTTTTTTGGATTTCTTAACTCAGAAACTACAAATATTCATGATTTTTGGCTAATCTAGGTTTTCAACCATGCTCTGCTGATATCTGAGTCTGAGTTCTAGGTTTTCTTTGCAGTACAGCATAAAGGGATAGTATCGGTGTATCTAAAATTGAGGAGTTCTCGGTCCTGGGTACTTTCCAGATATTTTTTCGGATTTTGTAACTCAGAAACTTCAAATTTTCATGATTTTGTCAAATCTAGGTTTTCAACCATGCTCTGCTGATATCTGAGTCTGAGTTCTAGGTTTACTTTGCAGTACAGCATAAAGCGATAGTATCGGTGTATCTAAAATCGAGGAGTTCTCAGTCCTGGGTATTTTCTTGATATTTTTTTGGAATTTTTCACTCAGAAACTTCAAATTTTCATGATTTTGTCAAATCTAGGTTTTCAACCATGCTCTGCTGATATCTGAGTCTGAGTACTAGGTTTTCTTTGCAGTAAAGCATAAAGGGATAGTATCGGTGTATCCCAAATCGAGGAGTTCTCAGTCCTGGGTACTTTCTTAATATTTTTTTGGATTTCTTAACTCAGAAACTACAAATATTCATGATTTTTGGCTAATCTAGGTTTTCAACCATGCTCTGCTGATATCTGAGTCTGAGTTCTAGGTTTACTTTGCAGTACAGCATAAAGAGATAGTACCGGTGTTTCTTAAATCGAGGAGTTCTCGGCCCTGGGTATTTTATAGATATTTTTTTGGAATTTTTCACTCAGAAACTTCAAATTTTCATGATTTTGTCAAATCTAGGTTTTCACCCATGCTCTGCTGATATCTGAGTCTGAGTTCTAGGTTTTCTTTGCAGTACAGCATAAAGGGATAGTATCGGTGTATCTAAAATCGAGGAGTTCTCGGTCCTGGGTACTTTACAGCTATTTTTTCGGATTTTGTAACTCAGAAACTTCAAATTTTCATGATTTTGTCAAATCTAGGTTTTCAACCATGCTCTGCTGATATCTGAGTCTGAGTTCTAGGTTTTCTTTGCAGTACAGCATAAAGGGATAGTATCGGTGTATCTAAAATCGAGGAGTTCTCGGTCCTGGGTACTTTCCAGATATTTTTTTCGGATTTTGTAACTCAGAAACTTCAAATTTTCATGATTTTGTCAAATCTAGGTTTTCAACCATGCTCTGCTGATATCTGAGTCTGAGTTCTAGGTTTTCTTTGCAGTACAGCATAAAGCGATAGTATCAGTGTATCTCAAATCGAGGAGTTCTCAGTCCTAGGTATTTTCTTGATATTTTTTTGGAATTTTTCACTCAGAAACTTCAAATTTTCATGATTTTGTCAAATCTAGGTTTTCAACCATGCTCTGCTGATATCTGAGTCTGAGTTCTAGGTTTACTTTGCAGTACAGCATAAAGGGATAGTACCGGTGTTTCTTAAATCGAGGAGTTCTCGGCCCTGGTTATTTTATAGATATTTTTTTGGAATTTTTCACTCAGAAACTTCAAATTTTCATGATTTTGTCAAATCTAGGTTTTCAACCATGCTCTGCTGATATCTGAGTCTGAGTTTTAGGTTTTCTTTGCAGTACAGCATAAAGGGATAGTATTAGTGTATTTAAAATCGAGGAGTTCTCGGCCCTGGGTATTTTACATATATTGTTTTAGATTTTTTAACTCAGAAACTTCAAATTTTCATGATTTTCGGCTAATCTAGGTTTTCAACCATGCTCTGCTGATATCTGAGTATGAGTTCTAGGTTTTCTTTGCAGTACAGCATAAAGGGATAGTATCGGTGTATCTAAAATCGAGGAGTTCTCGGTCCTGGGTACTTTCCAGATATTTTTTCGGATTTTGTAACTCAGAAACTTCAAATTTTCATGATTTTGTCAAATCTAGGTTTTCAACCATGCTCTGCTGATATCTGAGTCTGAGTTCTAGGTTTACTTTGCAGTACAGCATAAAGCGATAGTATCGGTGTATCTAAAATCGAGGAGTTCTCAGTCCTGGGTATTTTCTTGATATTTTTTTGGAATTTTTCACTCAGAAACTTCAAATTTTCATGATTTTGTCAAATCTAGGTTTTCAACCATGCTCTGCTGATATCTGAGTCTGAGTTCTAGGTTTTCTTTGCAGTAAAGCATAAAGGGATAGTATCGGTGTATCCCAAATCGAGGAGTTCTCAGTCCTGGGTACTTTCTTAATATTTTTTTGGATTTCTTAACTCAGAAACTACAAATATTCATGATTTTTGGCTAATCTAGGTTTTCAACCATGCTCTGCTGATATCTGAGTCTGAGTTCTAGGTTTTCTTTGCAGTACAGCATAAAGGGATAGTATTGGTGTATCCCAAATCGAGGAGTTCTCAGTCCTGGGTACTTTCTTAATATTTTTTTGGATTTCTTAACTCAGAAACTACAAATATTCATGATTTTTGGCTAATCTAGGTTTTCAACCATGCTCTGCTGATATCTGAGTCTGAGTTCTAGGTTTTCTTTGCAATACAGCATAAAGGGATAGTATCGGTGTATCTAAAATTGAGGAGTTCTCGGTCCTGGGTACTTTCCAGATATTTTTTCGGATTTTGTAACTCAGAAACTTCAAATTTTCATGATTTTGTCAAATCTAGGTTTTCAACCATGCTCTGCTGATATCTGAGTCTGAGTTCTAGGTTTACTTTGCAGTACAGCATAAAGCGATAGTATCGGTGTATCTAAAATCGAGGAGTTCTCAGTCCTGGGTATTTTCTTGATATTTTTTTGGAATTTTTCACTCAGAAACTTCAAATTTTCATGATTTTGTCAAATCTAGGTTTTCAACCATGCTCTGCTGATATCTGAGTCTGAGTTCTAGGTTTACTTTGCAGTACAGCATAAAGAGATAGTACCGGTGTTTCTTAAATCGAGGAGTTCTCGGCCCTGGGTATTTTATAGATATTTTTTTGGAATTTTTCACTCAGAAACTTCAAATTTTCATGATTTTGTCAAATCTAGGTTTTCAACCATGCTCTGCTGATATCTGAGTCTGAGTTCTAGGTTTTCTTTGCAGTACAGCATAAAGGGATAGTATCGCTGTATCTAAAATTGAGGAGTTCTCGGTCCTGGGTACTTTCCAGATATTTTTTCGGATTTTGTAACTCAGAAACTTCAAATTTTCATGATTTTGTCAAATCTAGGTTTTCAACCATGCTCTGCTGATATCTGAGTCTGAGTTCTAGGTTTACTTTGCAGTACAGCATAAAGCGATAGTATCGGTGTATCTAAAATCGAGGAGTTCTCAGTCCTGGGTATTTTCTTGATATTTTTTTGGAATTTTTCACTCAGAAACTTCAAATTTTCATGATTTTGTCAAATCTAGGTTTTCAACCATGCTCTGCTGATATCTGAGTCTGAGTTCTAGGTTCACTTTGCAGTACAGCATAAAGGGATAGTACCGGTGTTTCTTAAATCGAGGAGTTCTCGGCCCTGGGTATTTTATAGATATTTTTTTGGAATTTTTCACTCAGAAACTTAAAATTTTCATGATTTTGTCAAATCTAGGTTTTCAACCATGCTCTGCTGATATCTGAGTCTGAGTTCTAGGTTTACTTTGCAGTACAGCATAAAGCGATAGTATCGGTGTATCTAAAATCGAGAAGTTCTCAGTCCTGGGTATTTTCTTGATATTTTTTTGGAATTTTTCACTCAGAAACTTCAAATTTTCATGATTTTGTCAAATCTAGGTTTTCAACCATGCTCTGCTGATATCTGAGTCTGAGTTCTAGGTTTTCTTTGCAGTACAGCATAAAGGGATAGTATCGGTGTATCCCAAATCGAGGAGTTCTCAGTCCTGGGTACTTTCTTAATATTTTTTTGGATTTCTTAACTCAGAAACTACAAATATTCATGATTTTTGGCTAATCTAGGTTTTCAACCATGCTCTGCTGATATCTGAGTCTGAGTTCTAGGTTTTCTTTGCAATACAGCATAAAGGGATAGTATCGGTGTATCTAAAATTGAGGAGTTCTCGGTCCTGGGTACTTTCCAGATATTTTTTCGGATTTTGTAACTCAGAAACTTCAAATTTTCATGATTTTGTCAAATCTAGGTTTTCAACCATGCTCTGCTGATATCTGAGTCTGAGTTCTAGGTTTACTTTGCAGTACAGCATAAAGCGATAGTATCGGTGTATCTAAAATCGAGGAGTTCTCAGTCCTGGGTATTTTCTTGATATTTTTTTGGAATTTTTCACTCAGAAACTTCAAATTTTCATGATTTTGTCAAATCTAGGTTTTCAACCATGCTCTGCTGATATCTGAGTCTGAGTTCTAGGTTTTCTTTGCAGTTAAGCATAAAGGGATAGTATCGGTGTATCCCAAATCGAGGAGTTCTCAGTCCTGGGTACTTTCTTAATATTTTTTTGGATTTCTTAACTCAGAAACTACAAATATTCATGATTTTTGGCTAATCTAGGTTTTCAACCATGCTCTGCTGATATCTGAGTCTGAGTTCTAGGTTTTCTTTGCAATACAGCATAAAGGGATAGTATCGGTGTATCTAAAATTGAGGAGTTCTCGGTCCTGGGTACTTTCCAGATATTTTTTCGGATTTTGTAACTCAGAAACTTCAAATTTTCATGATTTTGTCAAATCTAGGTTTTCAACCATGCTCTGCTGATATCTGAGTCTGAGTTCTAGGTTTACTTTGCAGTACAGCATAAAGCGATAGTATCGGTGTATCTAAAATCGAGGAGTTCTCAGTCCTGGGTATTTTCTTGATATTTTTTTGGAATTTTTCACTCAGAAACTTCAAATTTTCATGATTTTGTCAAATCTAGGTTTTCAACCATGCTCTGCTGATATCTGAGTCTGAGTTCTAGGTTTTCTTTGCAGTTAAGCATAAAGGGATAGTATCGGTGTATCCCAAATCGAGGAGTTCTCAGTCCTGGGTACTTTCTTAATATTTTTTTGGATTTCTTAACTCAGAAACTACAAATATTCATGATTTTTGGCTAATCTAGGTTTTCAACCATGCTCTGCTGATATCTGAGTCTGAGTTCTAGGTTTACTTTGCAGTACAGCATAAAGAGATAGTACCGGTGTTTCTTAAATCGAGGAGTTCTCGGCCCTGGGTATTTTATAGATATTTTTTTGGAATTTTTCACTCAGAAACTTCAAATTTTCATGATTTTGTCAAATCTAGGTTTTCAACCATGCTCTGCTGATATCTGAGTCTGAGTTCTAGGTTTTCTTTGCAGTACAGCATAAAGGGATAGTATCGCTGTATCTAAAATTGAGGAGTTCTCGGTCCTGGGTACTTTCCAGATATTTTTTCGGATTTTGTAACTCAGAAACTTCAAATTTTCATGATTTTGTCAAATCTAGGTTTTCAACCATGCTCTGCTGATATCTGAGTCTGAGTTCTAGGTTTACTTTGCAGTAAAGCATAAAGCGATAGTATCGGTGTATCTAAAATCGAGGAGTTCTCAGTCCTGGGTATTTTCTTGATATTTTTTTGGAATTTTTCACTCAGAAACTTCAAATTTTCATGATTTTGTCAAATCTAGGTTTTCAACCATGCTCTGCTGATATCTGAGTCTGAGTTCTAGGTTCACTTTGCAGTACAGCATAAAGGGATAGTACCGGTGTTTCTTAAATCGAGGAGTTCTCGGCCCTGGGTATTTTATAGATATTTTTTTGGAATTTTTCACTCAGAAACTTAAAATTTTCATGATTTTGTCAAATCTAGGTTTTCAACCATGCTCTGCTGATATCTGAGTCTGAGTTCTAGGTTTACTTTGCAGTACAGCATAAAGCGATAGTATCGGTGTATCTAAAATCGAGAAGTTCTCAGTCCTGGGTATTTTCTTGATATTTTTTTGGAATTTTTCACTCAGAAACTTCAAATTTTCATGATTTTGTCAAATCTAGGTTTTCAACCATGCTCTGCTGATATCTGAGTCTGAGTTCTAGGTTTTCTTTGCAGTACAGCATAAAGGGATAGTATCGGTGTATCCCAAATCGAGGAGTTCTCAGTCCTGGGTACTTTCTTAATATTTTTTTGGATTTCTTAACTCAGAAACTACAAATATTCATGATTTTTGGCTAATCTAGGTTTTCAACCATGCTCTGCTGATATCTGAGTCTGAGTTCTAGGTTTACTTTGCAGTACAGCATAAAGAGATAGTACCGGTGTTTCTTAAATCGAGGAGTTCTCGGCCCTGGGTATTTTATAGATATTTTTTTGGAATTTTTCACTCAGAAACTTCAAATTTTCATGATTTTGTCAAATCTAGGTTTTCAACCATGCTCTGCTGATATCTGAGTCTGAGTTCTAGGTTTTCTTTGCAGTACAGCATAAAGGGATAGTATCGGTGTATCCCAAATCGAGGAGTTCTCAGTCCTGGGTACTTTCTTAATATTTTTTTGGATTTCTTAACTCAGAAACTACAAATATTCATGATTTTTGGCTAATCTAGGTTTTCAACCATGCTCTGCTGATATCTGAGTCTGAGTTCTAGGTTTTCTTTGCAGTACATCATAAAGGGATAGTATTAGTGTATTTAAAATCGAGGAGTTCTCGGCCCTGGGTATTTTACATATATTGTATTAGATTTTTTAACTCAGAAACTTCAAATTTTCATGATTTTCGGCTAATCTAGGTTTTCAACCATGCTCTGCTGATATCTGAGTCTGAGTTCTAGGTTTTCTTTGCAGTACAGCATAAAGGGATAGTATCGCTGTATCTAAAATTGAGGAGTTCTCGGTCCTGGGTACTTTCCAGATATTTTTTCGGATTTTGTAACTCAGAAACTTCAAATTTTCATGATTTTGTCAAATCTAGGTTTTCAACCATGCTCTGCTGATATCTGAGTCTGAGTTCTAGGTTTACTTTGCAGTACAGCATAAAGCGATAGTATCGGTGTATCTAAAATCGAGGAGTTCTCAGTCCTGGGTATTTTCTTGATATTTTTTTGGAATTTTTCACTCAGAAACTTCAAATTTTCATGATTTTGTCAAATCTAGGTTTTCAACCATGCTCTGCTGATATCTGAGTCTGAGTTCTAGGTTCACTTTGCAGTACAGCATAAAGCGATAGTATCGGTGTATCTAAAATCGAGGAGTTCTCGGCCCTGGGTATTTTATAGATATTTTTTTGGAATTTTTCACTCAGAAACTTAAAATTTTCATGATTTTGTCAAATCTAGGTTTTCAACCATGCTCTGCTGATATCTGAGTCTGAGTTCTAGGTTTACTTTGCAGTACAGCATAAAGCGATAGTATCGGTGTATCTAAAATCGAGAAGTTCTCAGTCCTGGGTATTTTCTTGATATTTTTTTGGAATTTTTCACTCAGAAACTTCAAATTTTCATGATTTTGTCAAATCTAGGTTTTCAACCATGCTCTGCTGATATCTGAGTCTGAGTTCTAGGTTTTCTTTGCAGTACAGCATAAAGGGATAGTATCGGTGTATCCCAAATCGAGGAGTTCTCAGTCCTGGGTACTTTCTTAATATTTTTTTGGATTTCTTAACTCAGAAACTACAAATATTCATGATTTTTGGCTAATCTAGGTTTTCAACCATGCTCTGCTGATATCTGAGTCTGAGTTCTAGGTTTACTTTGCAGTACAGCATAAAGAGATAGTACCGGTGTTTCTTAAATCGAGGAGTTCTCGGCCCTGGGTATTTTATAGATATTTTTTTGGAATTTTTCACTCAGAAACTTCAAATTTTCATGATTTTGTCAAATCTAGGTTTTCAACCATGCTCTGCTGATATCTGAGTCTGAGTTCTAGGTTTTCTTTGCAGTACAGCATAAAGGGATAGTATCGGTGTATCCCAAATCGAGGAGTTCTCAGTCCTGGGTACTTTCTTAATATTTTTTTGGATTTCTTAACTCAGAAACTACAAATATTCATGATTTTTGGCTAATCTAGGTTTTCAACCATGCTCTGCTGATATCTGAGTCTGAGTTCTAGGTTTTCTTTGCAGTACATCATAAAGGGATAGTATTAGTGTATTTAAAATCGAGGAGTTCTCGGCCCTGGGTATTTTACATATATTGTATTAGATTTTTTAACTCAGAAACTTCAAATTTTCATGATTTTCGGCTAATCTAGGTTTTCAACCATGCTCTGCTGATATCTGAGTCTGAGTTCTAGGTTTATTTTGCAGTACACCATAAAGGAATAGTATCGGTGTATCTTAAATCGAGGAGTTCTCGGTCCTGGGTATTTTATAGATATTTTTTTGGAATTTTTCACTCAGAAACTTAAATTTTCATGATTTTGTCAAATCTAGGTTTTCAACCATGCTCTGCTTATATCTGAGTCTGAGTTCTAGGTTTACTTTGCAGTACAGCTTAAAGGGATAGTATCGGTTTATCTAAAATCGAGGAGTTCTCGGTCCTGGGTACTTTCCAGATATTTTTTTGGACTTTTTAACACTGAAACTTCTAATTTTCATGATTTTCGGCTAATCGAGGTTTTCAACCATGCTCTGCTGATATCTGAGATTGAGTTCTAGGTTTACTTTACAGTACAGCAATTAGGGATATTATCGGTGTATCTAAAATCGAGGAGTTCTCGACTCTGGGTATTTTCTAGATGTTATTTTGGAATTTTTCACTCATTCACTTAAAATTTCATGATTTTGTCAAATCTAGAGTTTCAACAATGCTCTGCTAGTTCTTGCGAATTGTTTGGAATTTTATTTTATATTTTTCCTTTTAGTTGATTTCCTATTTACTGATTTTGTTTAGAATAATGGATATCTGGTTATTCGTTTTGTAATTACCGCCACTTTTACTAAAAATGTCGTTTTTATATTTGTGGTGGTTACGTATGTTTGTAATTTTTTTTTAAGCCAGTTGAGACAGAACTCTTTCCGAAAAGTATCAGGAACTATGGCTCTCACCTTTATGCACCTAAAATACTTTTAAAATTTTGGTTTTGGAAAAAATGATCTGCTACCGGAAGTTAGCAGATCATATTTTCATTTGATTTTTTTTCCGAGAAAAACGCCAGAACTATTTTCGAAAAGTATCAGGAACTCTAGAACTATGCTGCATGCGAATAGAACTCACTTTTTTTTGAGCTCTGCTGGAATATGATCTGCCAAGTTCAACGGCATGTAAGCCGTCGGGTCCTGGGGCGGTATTTTTGGCCTTCAGCCTGTTTACCGCCACTATCAGGTCTACCTCAGTCACCTCCGGAGCGTTGTCATCGTCGTCACCGTCGTCGGTGTGGTCCGCATCGGGCACCGCAGGTGGCGGAGCCATAGGTGGGGGAGTATGCTCCCCTCGCGACGGGAACAGAGCGCTCATCATGTCCTCCACTAGCTGGGGCCGGAAACTCTACTCCTTCACTTCGTGACATGATTTTCGTTTCCTCACCTGATCACGTCGCTAAGCATGGTCAATGCTCCGCTGATGCCTTTTCCTACCGTGACTTAATTTTCCTCTCGTATAAAATCCGCTCACCCAAGGCTAAAGCTAAAATTCTTATGCAACGCAATTTTGGCGGTATGAACTGAACATTGACGGCAAAGTCTAAATTTAAGCGACGGCCTACCGATGCAAATAGGGACAAATATGCCTCAATCCGCAATCGCTGTAATAAAGTATGTAGGAATACTAATCGCCAACACATTCATAACTCTGTCCAAAATTGGGACGCATCCAAAGTTTGGAGTTTTCTAAGATCACTGGGAGTCGGTAAAACACGACAAGAGTCAATTCCGAAAGATTTAGACGTCGACGCAATGAAAATTCATTTTACAGCTTCGTTCAATTATGATAGGACCATAAAATTGAATACATTGGATCATCTTTCATCTCTTCCGATTCCCAGTTATTCTCCATTTGTTTTTAGGGAATTCTCCGCATGTGATGTTAAGAAGAGCATACTATCAATTACCTCTAATGCAGTAGGAAGTGACTGTATCAGCCGCTCCTAATCCTTCCCGTCATTTGCCACATCCTCAACTTTTCGGCGTCTAGCGGTGTCTTGGCATTGCTTGATTTCAACAATGCTTTCAATACTGTTGATTTCGATGTTTTGCTTGGCATTCTATGCTCTCTTAATGTATCTCCATCGGTGATTGACTGGTTTCGTAGTAACTTGTTTGGTCGCCGGCTACGTATATGCATCGAAGAGACTTCGTCCTCGTGGTGTCGTACTTCTGCTGGAGTACCACAGGGTGGCGTTTTATCCCCTTTACTTTTGTCGCAATTTTTCTACAATCAATTTCTAATGAACTAACTTCTTCCTATCATCTTTATGCAGACGATCTACAAATTTACTCGCGTGCTCCTCTTGGAAATCTGACCGAGGCCGTCGTCACCATTAACCTGCCAGCATCTTTGAGGCGACTGCGTAATTTTCTTCTGACTCCCACCAAGATTGCGCTTGCACAGTCACTTCTTCTTCCCATCCTTGATTATGCTGACGCCAGCTATCTTGACCTTACTCAAGAACAACTCGACAAACTTGAGCGCCTTCAAAATTTTTGTATAAGGTTCATATTTGGTTTACGTAAATATGACCATGTTTCCGAATTCCGTGTGAAGCTCAAGTGGTTGTGCAATTCGCCTTCTTTCTCTTTTATACAATGTGCTCTTTTCCCCTTTTACCCCTCTTTATCTTAAGAGACGTTTTCAGTATCTTTGTGATTCCCACACTAAACTTCTGAGATCATCAGATAATTTACGACTTAAAATGCCAATGCATTCCACAACTTTATTGGATAAATCCTTTACTGTTCAAGCCGCTCGTTTGTGCAATGCATTGCCAGTCCCAGTAAGACGCGCTCAATCGTTACCTGTGTTCAAAACGCTTGTGAAAGAACATTACCTGTCGCTTTCATATCGATGTTCGTCATTTAATAAATGTTTTTAGTATATATGTATCTATTGTTAATAATATGTATTATTATTAAAGGGCTTTTGAGCTGCTGTTTAAATATTCGAGATGTTATTATGATCAGTTGGAAAAAATACTGAGCAGTTTTTTAATTTAATGGCAGTTGATTAATTATTGCGACGGTAAAACATGGACAGTAATAAAAAATCAACTAGTCGGTTATTTTATCATACTATGTCAATTCGAAAAATAATGGAGCAGTCCAATAACTGAATAGCGGTTATATTATATGTACATTTAAACAACAGCTCAAAAAATTTGTTCCCAAAAAATTTTAAGGCAAAAATAAGATTTTTGGTTAAGTTAGATTAGGTTAAAACTGTGACCTCCTACGCACGAGCCGAGCGAGCGAAGCGAGCGGTGCCGCGGCAGCGTCCGGCGAGTGCCAGACACGACTTGCATTAATAGAAAAAAAGATATTGTTTTTACTAGGTTACTGCTCAGAATGAGATTTCTTACCGACAAATTCCGATTTATTACTGCCCACACGTAACCGCTCGTTCAATAATTTTTACCGCCCATTTAATTATTTTCCTGCTCAATTATATATTCACTAATCCATTTCATTATTTTTTATTACCCAGTTTTGTTAACTTTACTGCTTAGTTTTAACTGCTGAACTAGTTAACACTGCTATTTACAACTGCCTCTTTAAATCAGTGCCTTATTAAAGTAGTAAAGAAGTTGCGCCGATAACAGCCCCATTTTATGTCCAGACAATTACTGTCCATTCCAGGTTACCTGGAAGAGATCGCGGAATGCGATAAGGCCGCCCATTGTACATGTGTTTTAGTTTGTAATTTTCTTTTTATGTATTTCTCGGTGTACAATTAAGTATATAATAAATAAATTTTATAATATTGTGCGTGCATGCTCGCTCTTCGGACGTGAAGTGTACGTATGTGTGTGGTGTGCTTGTCATGCGTGAACGAACACACACACTGAGTGGGCTAAGTTAGGCTGCGGAATGGCGCCTGATATGAGCCATCCGAGCTTAGTCTCGAAGAACGTCCGGCATATGTCTACCTAGCTGTATGCGGTTACGACCGATCACACTTCAGAAGATGTCGGCTCCTACAAGTATGTCGATAGTGGATGGGATATTAAATGATGGATCAGCTAGACTTATTCCTGCTGGTAGTTGTAAGTCAGCTAAGTCTATTTATGTATGTGGTATGTCAGTGGTTACATTGGGCAAGACGAAATATTCAATGTTAGTATTGATTATCCCATCACAAGACTGCAAATGTAACGAACAAGTTTGCGTAACGCTGGATACCTGACTGTTGATGCCTGCTACGTGTGAGGTTACGCTACGAATAGGTAAATGTAGCTTACCACAAAGGTCCTTGGTAATGAAATTTGCCGTGCTTCCATTGTCAAGTAAGGCTCTAGCGCTAAACGGCGTGCAGGATTGGTCCGTGACTCTTACCAACGCTGTGGAAAGCAACACATGACGAGATGAAAAATCATGGTTAGTACCAGCCAACGTTATGTGCTCCTTACAAGACCTGGGATCATCCTCATGAGAATGCAACATTGTATTATGCCTAGATTTGCAATATTTGCAGTGACCAAGTGGACATGTATCCTTTAAGTGACCTGGGCGTAAAGAATTCAAACAAAGTTTTAATTCCTTTGCTTTAGATAAGCGTGCAGTGACTGTAAGTTTCTTAAATTGCTCACAGCTGAATATGATTTTGTTTACATAGGGGACATGAAATATTAAATTTACTCTTACTTGTTTATATCGAAAAGCTTTTCGGTTTACTCTGGTTTCGATTTTAAACTCTTTGCCTCCTCAAATGGTTCCAAAATATTGCAACGGCTAAAAATAAATTTAGTAAAAATGTCTAAGGAAGGAAACTCACCTAGGGAGTTCCTTTGTTCCTCCCACTGTCTGCTAGTACCTGGGTCTAACTTTGATGACATCAAATGTATCACCATTGGATACCAATGTTCTACAACAAACCCTAGCGTCGCCAACGAACGTAAATTCTAGTTGGTTTCATCGACAACTTGACATAGGTAACTAAGCCCTGGCTAGTCTCCCTTTGAAGAGCTTCCACATTAAATAAAGCTTGAATGTGATTGCTTACTAACAACTGTTCGCCGTCGGAACTCTCACATAACAATTGCCACGCATTGTCGTAGTTGTCACCTCTAAAATCTAAATTTTTAATGACTAGTGCTGCGTTGCCATTAAGTGATGAACGTACGTAGTGGAATTTATTAATTTTGTCAATACTTGTATGTTCATGAATCAGTGAAACATCTTTAAACTCTAACCAATCCTTATAACCGCCGCTAAAGTAGGTAAATGAAGCTTAGGAAGTCTAACACTACTATGTCTAATAACCACCGATGGTTGTTCACTGGAGCTTACCTTAGATGCTAGTTGAGCGCGGTGTCGTGACAGAAGCGCGCGAGGAGATGCAAGCTGCCTGTAGTAACTGCCCTCAAATTGTTCACGCTCAGCGAATTGCTCGTCGGGCTTAGCTGACAGGCACTCCAATTGACCCTGAAACTGATCATAGGTGGCATATACGGTAACCATCTTCTCAATTCTAATCTCTAATTGGACTAGCTGCTCCTCACTAAGTTATTCGCAAGACTTAGTGGTAGTTAAAAATGTTGTGAATTGTGTAAGCTACGATTTTAATGAGGCGCGTTTCTTTGTAAGCTCTTTAATTTTCATTTCCTCAGCCATGGCTAAAGGGGAAGGTAGCTTTAAGTACTAAGGATAAAAACTAGGTAGAAAACAGAATAAAGAAACGTTAAATGATTGCTTTCTGATTCTGATTTCTTTCGTAATCACATGCCACCCAGCGTGGTATGCTGAGGTGATTAAGCTGTGGTAAAGTTTGCGTTAACTTTATCCATATTTTTTTAATGTCTACATTAACCTTGTCGTCGTAGTCGGGGGGGGTCTGTATGTATGCTTTTGCGGTTGTACAACGACATGCTTTGCTTTACTTTGCTTGGTAGTATAGATGCAGGCCTACCTTCCTGTCTCCTTCAGAGATGGGAAGGTGGCGTGGTCTTGAGGGAGAGCGCAACGGTCGTGCAGATCCTCAAGGCAAGTCCGGTGGATACACCTTCCCGAGGTTGCCACCCCGTTATTTGTCTAATTCCATATGAAATAGATGTAACTGAAACCACCGGGCGGTTTTCCTCTCCGAACCATAACCCCCCTGTGACGAGGGGGTTGCGGACTCGGCCGTCACTAAATAAGCTGATGGCGAGTAGGAGAACAGAGTCACCTGCGCTAGGACCTGCGCAGTCGAGCGCCGTAAGCGGGGATGAAGGAGTCCTGGGGGGTTGAGCCAATCGGCACTGGTGGTAATGTGTCCGTGAGGCAACACGCCCCCTTTGGTCTGGATTTCAAGCGAAACGGTGGCCTTACCCTCTAGCCAGGGGTAGGGAAATGGCCACAGTGTCCCGTCAGAGGGTCACAGGCGAGGTGCGTGGGGTCCGTTGAGATCGCCCTCGGGAGGCCGAAGCGGTAGGTAAAGGCCATGCTGAAGGTGTAAGTGAGGGTTGATCAGTTCGTGGGGGTAGGCCTTTCGACCTTCCGCGCCAACCCGATCAAGCACCCGATGTCGCGCTGTACACCAGCCTTGCGCACCTATATCTCTCTGGTAATCCTAACGTTCGCACTCACAGTAGTGCGACGTTCCCAGGTGCGGGCTCCATGGAGGGTGGGAGCCAGGGAGATGAAATAAAAGATTCAAATAAGTATGGACGAATTGAGGCCTACTACTTCAACTGCAGGAGTGGAGTCAGCGAAAGCTGGCAAAACTCCCAAGCGAGGTGCCCCTGGCACTTCGCTCGCCCCTGGAGGTCCTGCAGCTAACGCTGCAGGCTCCAGCGCGGGCGCCGGTCCGGCTGTGGCGAAAACCGCAGCTAAAACCAAAAAGTCCCTTAACATGCAAAGGGTATCGGCGCTGCCTGGGACCAGTACCGATCCCTTCAAACACAAGGCGAAAACGGCGACGGCTAACACCACTGCCGGAAGAAGCCTACCTAAGCACCCTCCTCCTCCTCCTGTGGCTCCTCAAGCCACATCGCACGAGGCAACCGCAACCGGGCAAACGGGAACGGTCTGCAGCACCGAGGACGTTTTTGCAAGCGCCTGGCAGGTGCCAATCCGTAAAGGAAAAAAAGGGAAGGGTAAAAATCTAACTCCACAAGCCCATTGCTCTTGTTCTGACCCGTCAGGTCAAAATGCTCCTACCAGCCAGGGTAAAAGGAGGGAAAGGCAGACGCGCAAGGAGCGGCGTCATGAACGCAGACGGGGAGGCAAAGGGAAGGCCTCCCAACGCAAGCAGGGTACCGCCACTAGCAAGGTCAACACGACCAAGCAAGGTAAGTTGAGCTTCTCAGAAGGGAAGCGGTCGCAGGCTGAGGCCGGCACTAGCCGACCGACGCCCTGTCAACCGCCAACCAAATCCGCAGGAGTTCCGGCCGAGGTGGCTACCACGACACAGCAACCCGACGGGAACGATCAGGCTGCGGCCAAGCGGGCTCTCAACGAGACTTTATCACCTCGTGGAGAGCACAAGCGGCCGCGGCTTGACCAGTCCCAGCGGGTTGAACACAAAAGCTACGCTCAAGCTGCGAGTGCGTCCCTGAACGTCGCGATAACCTGCGACCGGAGGGGCATCATCAGCCAGGGAGTATCGGACCAGGTCGTGGCTGCCATACAGAGGCAGATCATCACGGAGGCCTGCTCCCCTATGCAGGACACACCGGGGCCGACCTTCAATGCGAAGCCGCTGTTCGCTGGAGGTGTCCTCAAACTGTGGTGCGGAAACGACCACACGCTAGAGTGGCTGAAGAAGACAGTCTCCGGCCTGGCTCTCCCGGCTAACACCTCGTTAGTCGTCAAGAGTCAGTCGGAGATTCAGAAGCGGGTGCGTTGCGGCATCGCCATCCCCGACGACCAAGGAGTCGACGAGGACTCGACCTTTATTGGACGAGCCCTCTGTTACCAGAACCCATGGATCGACGTCAAAAGGTGGGTGGTGCTACACGCCGAGAAGCAGAGGGCATGCTGGTTCGTGGTGCTGGGTATCCCCGAGGACCAGGTTCCGACCCTGTTGAGCTCCGAACGCCGACTCTCAATTGGTCTGGGATCGGTGTACGTGAAGTTCCAGGGTCCGAATGGCAGGTTCGTCGACGTCCCTCGGGGTTGGGACCCGACTACGGGACAGCAGCAGGAAGCAGGGGAGACCATCCCCCAACCAAACAACCCGGAAGCAACAGTGGCTGACCCTGCTCAAATAGCAGTGTCGGCTCAATTGCGGAAGTGGCTGGAGGTGCAACACACGGCCATTGCCCTCATCCAAGAGCCGTGGATTAGGGGTGGCCAAATACGAGGACTATCCAACCTTAACGGTAAGCTCCTTGTTACTACGGACCAGGATCACCCTAGATCGTGTATCTATGTCACAGGTAACCTTAAAGCACAGCTCTTAAACGACTTCTGTTGCAGAGATGTCTCTGCAGCTAGGCTGAACATACAGCGTGGCGACAAAGTCATGGCGATCGTCTTCGCCTCGGTCTATATGCTTGAGACGGAGGAACCGCCCCCTCACGACTTTGTCCGTCTCGTCACCCAGTGTGAAAGCAGCGGAGATGAGGTTGTCATCGGGACCGACGCCAATGCACACCACCCGCTGTGGGGGATGGACACGCAAAATGAAAGGGGTAAGGCATTAGTTGAATACCTATTCACAACTAACTTATCCCTACTAAATACAGGCTCTGAACCAACTTTCGTAACGAGACGCAGTCGTACTATTATTGACCTCACTCTCGCAACGGAAGGCGTTTCAGAAATTATAACTGGGTGGCAGGTCTCTGATGAGACTTCCTGCTCAGACCACAGGTGGATCCGCTTCGACATCCAGGTCAGTATACCACCTAAACAACCTCGGCGGAATCCGCGCAATACGGATTTAGCGGCATACAAACGCGGCCTTGATTCAAGACTTGCGCCACTAAGCGATTCGATGACTCTTGCGGATATGACACAGATCGACGCGAGAGTTACACAGCTCACCGAATCACTGATAAACAGCTACCAGACCGCGTGCCCGGAAACGATTCCGCGCGAAACACCGGGAAAACAACCCTGGTGGGGCGCGGAACTTGAGCGCAAACGCGGTAAGGTAAGAAAGGCTCTTAACAGAGCCATGAATACATATAGAGATGAGGACTGGGACGCTTACTGAAGTACTACTGGATGGCGAAAATTCTGTGGTAACATTGAATCGTGCCAACAAGCAAACAGGGTAAGGAAATTACTGGCACAACAGAACACACCCGAGGTCGCCACGCTCCGGAAACCCGATAACACGCTGACCACGTCACCTGAAGAAGCGAAACGTGTCCTAATAGAAACTCACTTCCCAGGAAGCGTATTCGCGCAGGTAACCGAATGGCTAGACGTTATACAAGCACCAGCAGAAGTTGATTGGTATTATGCAGAGAGGATGATCACGCTGGAAAAAATCCAGTGGGCCATCCGAAGCTTCCAACCTTTCAAGGCACCAGGTCCTGATGGAGTGTTTCCTGCCTTACTGCAGTGGGGCGGGACTTCTGTTGCAACAAGACTGTGCCTTTAATGAGGGCGTGCCTGGCTTTTAGATACGTGCCTAAAGGATGGAGTGGGTGCCGCTTAACATCTGTGTTAAGCATTGAAGGCCAAAGAGCTGGGTCTGTTAGTAAGAATGAAGGCCCTGACCACCACAAGGAAGATTGACGTATGAGGTCAGCATTCAGATCGCGGGAGATTAAATCTGCAGGGTTGCTCTTTAAGGGCACATAATTATCGCCAGGTGTAATCACCAAAACCTTCCCGTATCGCCGAACTCGATGCCTAACGAACGGCTTAAGTGTGGCAGGTGAAGTAGACAGCCAACCTAGGACGATCATAGAATCACACCAAAATATGCATTTATCAGGTTTACGTGTTAACATCTCCAGCGCTTTTGCACACAACCTAGTCCCTAATAAGGTACCACAAAGTTCCAGCCAGAATTGAGGTCGATTTAATTGTTGCAACCTTACTTTTGGATGTAAGCAGATATGTATGAATGGTGCCGCTACTAGCTACAGAACGAATGTATATACAAGCTCCGTATGCCTTCTCTGACGAATCTGTGAAAATATGAACCTCAACATGAAGGGAAATCACATACCACCCAGCGTGGTATGCTGAGGTGATTAAGCTGTGGTAAAGTTTGCGTTAACTTTATCCATATTTTTTAATGTCTACATTAACCTCGTCGTCCCATGAATACTTATCTATCCATAATTTTTGTAGTATTATCTTAGCCTCGACAATACATGGAGAGACAAGTTCCAAAGGATCGAATACTTGTACTGTTTTGGAAAGAATGATTCGCTTGGTAATTGTTGTGCTTGTATGGTAAGGTATATGAATGGAGAATGTAAGTGAGTCAGTATGACAATGCCAATTAAGACCTAGGGTCTTACTTGGTTCGTTAATACTTAAGCTGACTGTATTAGGTGTGTCTTGAGGGGATGATGCATGTGTGCTAGTAGTAATTTCCTGAAGTATTTGTTTGTTGTTTGACGGCCACTTCCAAAGGTTGAGTTGTGCAGTCTTAAGTGTGCTGATGATGTCTTTGCCCAGTGCGATAATGCTTTCAATAGTCACTTCCTGCCTGACAGATAACCATGCACATAATAATCATGCTGTATTGATTGTTGTGTACCTACGTGTGTGCGTCGCCTCCTTTGCCAATTGAAACAGACATCTTGTACTATGAACGAAAGCAGATGCTGTTCCGTAAGTTACGGTGTTTAATGTATATGCTTTAAGAGGAAATTATGGATCAGACCGCCATAATATCTATTGTAGAGATCGCTGCGATTCGTAGACATCAATCTGTCGAAAGAACTTTTCATTTTCTGACGATATGACGTATTTGTGCTGACGAAATCTCAACAAAATGGATACTAAGTCATCCTGAACCTAGGGCCTAGGCCTTGAATGTCGTTAAACGACTTACCAGAAGTTGTGACAGCTGGTGCGTCGAAGACAACTCGCAACTTTGTCGCTGGACTCTCTGAAGACACCATGATGTGGAAGAAAATAGGAAGGAGATGAAGAAGGTTTGATGACTACGCTCATATGTACGCTCCTAATGCTTCATACTCCTGCAAGAACTCTACGTAGCGCGGAGCAACACGCTCAGCATCGATGTCACTGCGGAGTAGCTGTCGACAGCCTCGGGCACCATGGTCTTTCCTGCTGCAAGAGCGCAGGCCGCATAGCACGGCATGTCAACTTCAACGATATTATTCGTCGGGCTTTTGTCACCGCCGGCGTACCTGCGGTATTAGAACCTAGCGGCACGTGGTTCGGGACGATGGGAAAAGACCAGATGGTAAGACGTTGGTGCCGTGGAAGGTGGGTCTGAGGCCTCTGGTGTGGGAGGCAACTTGTGTCGACACCCTTGCGCCATCGCATGTTCCAAGCACGGCAGGCTGTGCCGGCGCTGCCGCTGCGGCTGCTGAGGCCCTCAAGCGGCGCAAATACTGTAACCTTATTGGGAATTACAGTTTTGAGCCGTTTGGGGTCGAAACGCTTGGATCATGGGGTCAGAGTGCACGCCTCCTTTTCAAGGACATATCTCGCCGACTGATCGACACTTTGCGTGACCAGAGGGCTGGCTCATTCTTTGCTCAAAGAATAAGCATGGCCATTCAATGTGGCAATGCTGCCAGTCTTCTGGGCACGTTTCCGGATGACAGCGATGCGGAGGAATACTTTCGACGCCTGAGTGTACTTTGTTTTTGTTTAATATGTGCATAATTAAGACAGTTCATCAATTTATTGATTAAACTTCAACTTCCGAATAATGTCAACAATTATAATTTAAATAAGTGTTAGTAAATTTATACATCACATCAGTTCAAAATTTAAATAATCATCTATTGAATAAAAACATCTGTCAAAAAGCCAATTTTTTAAAGTTCTATTAAATTCTAAGTTATTCATTTTTCTTATTTTTTCTGGTAGTTTATTATAGATTTTCACTGCCATGGTGTAGCAGTTTCTGTTACATAACTTTAATCTGCTTCGAGGTACTACGAGCAGTTTTTGAACTATTTTCCTTTTAAATCCTGTTCAAAAAGTGATAGATGGTTTCTAACGAATTTATACATTTCTGAAACATACAGGGAATGGTGACTACGAAACCTTCATCAGCATTACGTCTAGTAGTGGTTTGAGTAACTTGTGGGTAGTTGTAACAGGAGCACAAAGAAAAATTTGCTCATATTTCAATAATCAATATTATTTAATGAGTTAAAGTATTTATAATATTTATTAATGCTATATTCTAAAAGTTAAAAGTTTGTGCCTGCTGGTGTAGCGTTATCTCCACTTTTTTCCCACTATAACAAAAATCACTACACTTTAATCACTATGGATTCACTAGCAAGCACTCTAAGTGAACTAAAGGACTTGTTCCACACAAGGATGATGGTTTTCAAAGAAGAATTACAGAAGACTCCTCAATCACCCATCACAGCAACCAGTCTTGCAACGGAGTTCACAATGTTCCGGACGTTTATCACTCAGGCTCTCGACAGTCTTCAACAGCAGGTTGGTTTGTTGGCCCGAAGTGTTGATCAAATCGAGATACGCGGACGAAGGAACATCTTGTTGCTGCATGGAGTTGCTGAAGAGCAGAAAGAGGACACTGCCACGGTAATCTCTGAAGTGATCTGTAAAAAGTTACAGCTGAGCAACTTTACTGATGCTGACATCAACCGCTGTCACAGGATGGGGCGGGCAGTGCCCAATAAAACTAGGCCTATCCTGTTCAAGGTTAGCAGTCTTGCAGTCAGGGATAAAATTTGGTTTTCCAAATCCAAATTAAGGGCATCAGGCGTCACAATGTCTGAGTTTCTGACAAAGGGGCGGCACGACGTGTTCCTGGCTGCGGTGCACCGAGTTGAGTCCCTCGCTGAGTTGGACAAGATAGCGCCAGTTCCGCTGACTCCCAGCGAGCCCAGCGAGGGTGATACAAGAACGACTGTTCCAGTGGCCGCTGCTGTTGTGAAGACTGCAAGGCGTACTGCAGCTTTAAAGAAGTGATCTCTCAGTGCAGAAATATTTTTTTCAGTGTCCGGGTATTATTGTATTTATTTTGTTTTGTTTACCTTCTTAAAGCCGATGTCAATCTCACAGTGCGTTCCGTTTAAGGTATTATTTACTTTTTAAACTATTGTGATTTTTCTTTTTTTTTATCACTCGGATTGCATGTATTGTAGTTTTATTTTACTTTTATGATTTAAAACGCACCTGGCAGGATCGATTTTTTTATATTCATTTTATTATTATTTTATGTCTTTCGATATCAGCAGCGATAGTAATAGTTTTTTTTCTCGGACAAGTAACGAAGACAGTTTCGTTAGCATTCCGTCTCTTGCAGAAAGTCTTACAGCGCCACGATATGCTGGCGAGCTTTGACTGTAAAAACATTCAGGCTATTCTTGTGTCCGAGTCATAGCTTAAACCATGTCTTCCTTCAACTAGTTACTCTCTTCCCGGCTTTGTACTTATAAGAAATGACCAGGCAGTTGGTGGCGGTGGCGGTGTTGCCATATATCTCCGTGCGCATATTCCTTTCTCTATTGTGAATATATCAGCGCAGCCACCTCCATCAAACGCTGGTGAACACCTCTTTTTTGAAGTCACACTACATCATTCGAAATTACTTCTTGGTGTCTATTACTGTCCTTCTTTACGTATCAACTTCTTCTCATCTTTTGATAAACTCCTAGAAATTTTGATTCCTTCTTGTGACTGTAAGAAGGAATCAAAATTTCTTAATCAATCAAAATAGTCATGGGTGATTTTAATGCTTGCCTCCTCAAAAAGGACCATCGCTCTTCTGCTCTGACTAATGTCACAGCTTGTAGTAATCTGTCAATTCTTCCTCTAAGTGCCACTCACCATTTCCCAAACTCTACTCCTTCACTTCGTGACATGATTTTCGTTTCCTCACCTGATCACGTCGCTAAGCATGGTCAATGCTCCGCTGATGCCTTTTCCTACCGTGACTTAATTTTCCTCTCGTATAAAATCCGCCCACCCAAGGCTAAAGCTAAAATTCTTATGCAACGCAATTTTGGCGGTATGAACTGAACATTGACGGCAAAGTCTAAATTTAAGCGACGGCCTACCGATGCAAATAGGGACAAATATGCCTCAATCCGCAATCGCTGTAATAAAGTATGTAGGAATACTAATCGCCAACACATTCATAACTCTGTCCAAAATTGGGACGCATCCAAAGTTTGGAGTTTTCTAAGATCACTGGGAGTCGGTAAAACACGACAAGAGTCAATTCCGAAAGATTTAGACGCCGACGCAATGAAAATTAATTTTACAGCTTCGTTCAATTATGATAGGACCATAAAATTGAATACATTGGATCATCTTTCATCTCTTCCGATTCCCAGTTATTCTCCATTTGTTTTTAGGGAATTCTCCGCATGTGATGTTAAGAAGAGCATACTATCAATTACCTCTAATGCAGTAGGAAGTGACTGTATCAGCCGCTCCTAATCCTTCCCGTCATTTGCCACATCCTCAACTTTTCGGCGTCTAGCGGTGTCTTGGCATTGCTTGATTTCAACAATGCTTTCAATACTGTTGATTTCGATGTTTTGCTTGGCATTCTATGCTCTCTTAATGTATCTCCATCGGTGATTGACTGGTTTCGTAGTAACCTGTTTGGTCGCCGGCTACGTATATGCATCGAAGAGACTTCGTCCTCGTGGTGTCGTACTTCTGCTGGAGTACCACAGGGTGGCGTTTTATCCCCTTTACTTTTGTCGCAATTTTTCTACAATCAATTTCTAATGAACTAACTTCTTCCTATCATCTTTATGCAGACGATCTACAAATTTACTCGCGTGCTCCTCTTGGAAATCTGACCGAGGCCGTCGTCACCATTAACCTGCCAGCATCTTTGAGGCGACTGCGTAATTTTCTTCTGACTCCCACCAAGATTGCGCTTGCACAGTCACTTCTTCTTCCCATCCTTGATTATGCTGACGCCAGCTATCTTGACCTTACTCAAGAACAACTCGACAAACTTGAGCGCCTTCAAAATTTTTGTATAAGGTTCATATTTGGTTTACGTAAATATGACCATGTTTCCGAATTCCGTGTGAAGCTCAAGTGGTTGCCAATTCGCCTTCTTTCTCTTTTATACAATGTGCTCTTTTCCCCTTTTACCCCTCTTTATCTTAAGAGACGTTTTCAATATCTTTGTGATTCCCACACTAAACTTCTGAGATCATCAGATAATTTACGACTTAAAATGCCAATGCATTCCACAACTTTATTGGATAAATCCTTTACCGCTCGTTTGTGCAATGCATTGCCAGTCCCAGTAAGACGCGCTCAATCGTTACCTGTGTTCAAAACGCTTGTGAAGGAACATTACCTGTCGCTTTCATATCGATGTTCGTCATTTAATAAATGTTTTTAGTATATATGTATCTATTGTTAATAATATGTATTATTATTAAAGGGCTTTTGAGCTGTTGTTTAAATATTCGAGATGTTATTATGATCAGTTGGAAAACATACTGAGCAGTTTTTTAATTTAATGGCAGTTGATTAATTATTGCGACTGTAAAGCATGGACAGTAATAAAAAATCAATTAGTCGGTTATTTTATCATACTATGTCAATTCGAAAAATAATGGAGCAGTCCAATAACTGAATAGCGGTTATATATGTACATTTAAACAACAGCTCAAAAAATTTGTTCCCAAAAAATATTAAGGCAAAAATAAGATTTTTGGTTAAGTTAGATTAGGTTAAAACTGTGACCTCCTACGCACGAGCCGAGCGAGCGAAGCGAGCGGTGCCGCGGCAGCGTCCGGCGAGTGCCAGACACGACTTGCATTAATAGAAAAAAAGATATTGTTTTTACTAGGTTACTGCTCAGAATGAGATTTCTTACCGACAAATTCCGATTTATTACTGCCCACACGTAACCGCTCGTTCAATAATTTTTACCGCCCATTTAATTATTTTCCTGCTCAATTATATATTCACTAATCCATTTCATTATTTTTTATTACCCAGTTTTGTTAACTTTACTGCTTAGTTTTAACTGCTGAACTAGTTAACACTGCTATTTACAACTGCCTCTTTAAATCAGTGCCTTATTAATGTAGTAAAGAAGTTGCGCCGATAACAGCCCCATTTTATGTCCAGACAATTACTGTCCATTCCAGGTTACCTGGAAGAGATCGCGGAATGCGATAAGGCCGCCCATTGTACATGTGTTTTAGTTTGTAATTTTCTTTTTATGTATTTCTCGGTGTACAATTAAGTATATAATAAATAAATTTTATAATTGTGCGTGCATGCTCGCTCTTCGGACGTGAAGTGTACGTATGTGTGTGGTGTGCTTGTCATGCGTGAACGAACACACACACTGAGTGGGCTAAGTTAGGCTGCGGAATGGCGCCTGATATGAGCCATCCGAGCTTAGTCTCGAAGAACGTCCGGCATATGTCTACCTAGCTGTATGCGGTTACGACCGATCACACTTCAGAAGATGTCGGCTCCTACAAGTATGTCGATAGTGGATGGGATATTAAATGATGGATCAGCTAGACTTATTCCTGCTGGTAGTTGTAAGTCAGCTAAGTCTATTTATGTATGTGGTATGTCAGTGGTTACATTGGGCAAGACGAAATATTCAATGTTAGTATTGATTATCCCATCACAAGACTGCAAATGTAACGAACAAGTTTGCGTAACGCTGGATACCTGACTGTTGATGCCTGCTACGTGTGAGGTTACGCTACGAATAGGTAAATGTAGCTTACCACAAAGGTCCTTGGTAATGAAATTTGCCGTGCTTCCATTGTCAAGTAAGGCTCTGGCGCTGAACGGCGTGCAGGATTGGTCCGTGACTCTTACCAACGCTGTGGAAAGCAACACATGACGAGATGAAAAATCATGGTTAGTACCAGCCAACGTTATGTGCTCCTTACAAGACCTGGGATCATCCTCATGAGAATGCAACATTGTATTATGCCTAGATTTGCAATATTTGCAGTGACCAAGTGGACATGTATCCTTTAAGTGACCTGGGCGTAAAGAATTCAAACAAAGTTTTAATTCCTTTGCTTTAGATAAGCGTGCAGTGACTGTAAGTTTCTAAAATTGCTCACAGCTGAATATGTAAGGATTTTGTTTACATAGGGGACATGAAATATTAAATTTACTCTTACTTGTTAATATCGAAAAGCTTTTCGGTTTACTGTGTGACGACTCTGGTTTCGATTTTAAACTCTTTGCCTCCTCAAATGGTTCCAAAATATTGCAACGGCTAAAAATAAATTTAGTAAAAATGTCTAAGGAAGGAAACTTACTTAGGGAGTTCCTTTGTTCCTCCTACTGTCTGCTAGTACCTGGGTCTAACTTTGATGACATCAAATGTATCACCATTGGATACCAATGTTCTACAACAAACCCTAGCGTCGCCAACGAACGTAAATTCTAGTTGGTTTCATCAACAACTTGACATAGGTAACTAAGCCCTGGCTAGTCTCCCTTTGAAGAGCTTCCACATTAAATAAAGCTTGAATGTGATTGCTTACTAACAACCGTTCGCCGTCGGAACTCTCACATAACAATTGCCACGCATTGTCGTAGTTGTCACCTCTAAAATCTAAATTTTTAATGACTAGTGCTGCGTTGCCATTAAGTGATGAACGTACGTAGTGGAATTTATTAATTTTGTCAATACTTGTATGTTCATGAATTAGTGAAACATCTTTAAACTCTAACCAATCCTTATAACCGCCGCCAAAGTAGGTAAATGAAGCTTAGGAAGTCTAACACTACTATGTCTAATAACCACCGATGGTTGTTCACTGGAGCTTACCTTAGATGCTAGTTGAGCGCGGTGTCGTGACAGAAGCGCGCGAGGAGATGCAAGCTGCCTGTAGTAACTGCCCTCAAATTGTTCACGCTCAGCGAATTGCTCGTCGGGCTTAGCTGACAGGCACTCCAATTGACCCTGAAACTGATCATAGGTGGCATATACGGTAACCATCTTCTCAATTCTAATCTCTAATTGGACTAGCTGCTCCTCACTAAGTTATTCGCAAGACTTAGTGGTAGTTAAAAATGTTGTGAATTGTGTAAGCTACGATTTTAATGAGGCGCGTTTCTTTGTAAGCTCTTTAATTTTCATTTCCTCAGCCATGGCTAAAGGGGAAGGTAGCTTTAAGTACTAAGGATAAAAACTAGGTAGAAAACAGAATAAAGAAACGTTAAATGATTGCTTTCTGATTCTGATTTCTTTCGTAATCACATGCCACCCAGCGTGGTATGCTGAGGTGATTAAGCTGTGGTAAAGTTTGCGTTAACTTTATCCATATTTTTTTAATGTCTACATTAACCTTGTCGTCGTAGTCGGGGGGGGTCTGTATGTATGCTTTTGCGGTTGTACAACGACATGCTTTGCTTTACTTTGCTTGGTAGTATAGATGCAGGCCTACCTTCCTGTCTCCTTCAGAGATGGGAAGGTGGCGTGGTCTTGAGGGAGAGCGCAACGGTCGTGCAGATCCTCAAGGCAAGTCCGGTGGATACACCTTCCCGAGGTTGCCACCCCGTTATTTGTCTAATTCCATATGAAATAGATGTAACTGAAACCACCGAGCGGTTTTCCTCTCCGAACCATAACCCCCCTGTGACGAGGGGGTTGCGGACTCGGCCGTCACTAAATAAGCTGATGGCGAGTAGGAGAACAGAGTCACCTGCGCTAGGACCTGCGCAGTCGAGCGCCGTAAGCGGGGATGAAGGAGTCCTGGGGGTTGAGCCAATCGGCACTGGTGGTAATGTGTCCGTGAGGCAACACGCCCCCTTTGGTCTGGATTTCAAGCGAAACGGTGGCCTTACCCTCTAGCCAGGGGTCAAAATGCTCCTACCAGCCAGGGTAAAAGGAGGAAAAGGCAGACGCGCAAGGAGCGGCGTCATGAACGCAGACGGGGAGGCAAAGGGAAGGCCTCCCAACGCAAGCAGGGTACCGCCACTAGCAAGGTCAACACGACCAAGCAAGGTAAGTTGAGCTTCTCAGAAGGGAAGCGGTCGCAGGCTGAGGCCGGCACTAGCCGACCGACGCCCTGTCAACCGCCAACCAAATCCGCAGGAGTTCCGGCCGAGGTGGCTACCACGATACAGCAACCCGACGGGAACGATCAGGCTGCGGCCAAGCGGGCTCTCAACGAGACTTTATCACCTCGTGGAGAGCACAAGCGGCCGCGGCTTGACCAGTCCCAGCGGGTTGCCAACAAAAGCTACGCTCAAGCTGCGAGTGCGTCCCTGAACGTCGCGATAACCTGCGACCGGAGGGGCATCATCAGCCAGGGAGTATCGGACCAGGTCGTGGCTGCCATACAGAGGCAGATCATCACGGAGGCCTGCTCCCCTATGCAGGACACACCGGGGCCGACCTTCAATGCGAAGCCGCTGTTCGCTGGAGGTGTCCTCAAACTGTGGTGCGGAAACGACCACACGCTAGAGTGGCTGAAGAAGACAGTCTCCGGCCTGGCTCTCCCAGCTAACACCTCGTTAGTCGTCAAGAGTCAGTCGGAGATTCAGAAGCGGGTGCGTTGCGGCATCGCCATCCCCGACGACCAAGGAGTCGACGAGGACTCGACCTTTATTGGACGAGCCCTCTGTTACCAGAACCCATGGATCGACGTCAAAAGGTGGGTGGTGCTACACGCCGAGAAGCAGAGGGCGTGCTGGTTCGTGGTGCTGGGTATCCACGAGGACCCAGGTTCCGACCCTGTTGAGCTCCGAACGCCGACTCTCAATTGGTCTGGGATCGGTGTAAGTGAAGTTCCAGGGTCCGAATGGCAGGTTCGTCGACGTCCCTCGGGGTTGGGACCCGACTACGGGACAGCAGCAGGAAGCAGGGGAGACCATCCCCCAAACAAACAACCCGGAAGCAACAGTGGCTGACCCTGCTGAAATAGCAGTGTCGGCTGCCCCTGCCGCCGCCGTGGGTGCCGTCCCTTCATCGGGTGGGGAGCTGGACGACGTTACGTTGTCCCCGGCTTCTGGCCTGCTGGAGGATGGCTTCGTCGAGGGCGACATGTTTGCCGGGCTGCGTCTAGAGGGTGACGAGGAGGGCCTCGCCTGCGATGGCGTCCCTTTCGTCGGCCTGTAGAGTCGTGCAGGCAAACCTCCACCACAGCCAGACTGCAACGGCTCAATTGAGGAAGTGGCTGGAGGTGCAACACACGGCCATTGCCCTCATCCAAGAGCCGTGGATTAGGGGTGGCCAAATACGAGGACTATCCAACCTTAACGGTAAGCTCCTTGTTACTACGGACCAGGATCACCCTAGATCGTGTATCTATGTCACAGGTAACCTTAAAGCACAGCTCTTAAACGACTTCTGTTGCAGAGATGTCTCTGCAGCTAGGCTGAACATACAGCGTGGCGACAAAGTCATGGCGATCGTCTTCGCCTCGGTCTATATGCCTGAGGCGGAGGAACCGCCCCCTCACGACCTTGTCCGTCTCGTCACCCAGTGTGAAAGCAGCGGAGATGAGGTTGTCATCGGGACCGACGCCAATGCACACAACCCGCTGTGGGGGATGGACACGCAAAATGAAAGGGGTAAGGCATTAGTTGAATACCTATTCACAACTAACTTATCCCTACTAAATACAGGCCCTGAACCAACTTTCTTAACGAGACGCAGTCGTACTATTATTGACCTCACTCTCGCAACGGAAGGCGTTTCAGAAATTATAACTTCCTGCTCAGACCACAGGTGGATCCGCTTCGACATCCAGGTCAGTATACCACCTAAACAACCTCGGCGGAATCCGCGCAATACGGATTTAGCGTCATACAAACGCGGCCTTGATTCAAGACTTGCGCCACTAAGCGATTCGATGACTCTTGCGGACATGACACAGATCGAAGCGAGAGTTACACAGCTCACCGAATCACTGATAAACAGCTACCAGACCGCGTGCCCGGAAACGATTCCGCGCGAAACACCGGGAAAACAACCCTGGTGGGGCGCGGAACTTGAGCGCAAACGCGGTAAGGTAAGAAAGGCTCTTAACAGAGCCATGAATACATATAGAGATGAGGACTGGGACGCTTACTGAAGTACTACTGGATGGCGAAAATTCTGTGGTAACATTGAATCGTGCCAACAAGCAAACAGGGTAAGGAAATTACTGGCACAACAGAACACACCCGAGGTCGCCACGCTCCGGAAACCCGATAACACGCTGACCACGTCACCTGAAGAAGCGAAACGTGTCCTAATAGAAACTCACTTCCCAGGAAGCGTATTCGCGCAGGTAACCGAATGGCTAGACGTTATACAAGCACCAGCAGAAGTTGATTGGTATTATGCAGAGAGGATGATCACGCTGGAAAAAATCCAGTGGGCCATCCGAAGCTTCCAACCTTTCAAGGCACCAGGTCCTGATGGAGTGTTTCCTGCCTTACTGCAGTGGGGCGGGACTTCTGTTGCAACAAGACTGTGCCTTTAATGAGGGCGTGCCTGGCTTTTAGATACGTGCCTAAAGGATGGAGTGGGTGCCGCTTAACATCTGTGTTAAGCATTGAAGGCCAAAGAGCTGGGTCTGTTAGTAAGAATGAAGGCCCTGACCACCACAAGGAAGATTGACGTATGAGGTCAGCATTCAGATCGCGGGAGATTAAATCTGCAGGGTTGCTCTTTAAGGGCACATAATTATCGCCAGGTGTAATCACCAAAACCTTCCCGTATCGCCGAACTCGATGCCTAACGAACGGCTTAAGTGTGGCAGGTGAAGTAGACAGCCAACCTAGGACGATCATAGAATCACACCAAAATATGCATTTATCAGGTTTACGTGTTAACATCTCCAGCGCTTTTGCACACAACCTAGTCCCTAATAAGGTACCACAAAGTTCCAGCCAGAATTGAGGTCGATTTAATTGTTGCAACCTTACTTTTGGATGTAAGCAGATATGTATGAATGGTGCCGCTACTAGCTACAGAACGAATGTATATACAAGCTCCGTATGCCTTCTCTGACGAATCTGTGAAAATATGAACCTCAACATGAAGGGAAATCACATACCACCCAGCGTGGTATGCTGAGGTGATTAAGCTGTGGTAAAGTTTGCGTTAACTTTATACATATTTTTTAATGTCTACATTAACCTCGTCGTCCCATGAATACTTATCTATCCATAATTTTTGTAGTATTATCTTAGCCTCGACAATACATGGAGAGACAAGTTCCAAAGGATCGAATACTTGTACTGTTTTGGAAAGAATGATTCGCTTGGTAATTGTTGTGCTTGTATGGTAAGGTATATGAATGGAGAATGTAAGTGAGTCAGTATGACAATGCCAATTAAGACCTAGGGTCTTACTTGGTTCGTTAATACTTAAGCTGACTGTATTAGGTGTGTCTTGAGGGGATGATGCATGTGTGCTAGTAGTAATTTCCTGAAGTATTTGTTTGTTGTTTGACGGCCACTTCCAAAGGTTGAGTTGTGCAGTCTTAAGTGTGCTGATGATGTCTTTGCCCAGTGCGATAATGCTTTCAATAGTCACTTCCTGCCTGACAGATAACCATGCACATAATAATCATGCTGTATTGATTGTTGTGTACCTACGTGTGTGCGTCGCCTCCTTTGCCAATTGAAACAGACATCTTGTACTATGAACGAAAGCAGATGCTGTTCCGTAAGTTACGGTGTTTAATGTATATGCTTTAAGAGGAAATTATGGATCAGACCGCCATAATATCTATTGTAGAGATCGCTGCGATTCGTAGACATCAATCTGTCGAAAGAACTTTTCATTTTCTGACGATATGACGTATTTGTGCTGACGAAATCTCAACAAAATGGATACTAAGTCATCCTGAACCTAGGGCCTAGGCCTTGAATGTCGTTAAACGACTTACCAGAAGTTGTGACAGCTGGTGCGTCGAAGACAACTCGCAACTTTGTCGCTGGACTCTCTGAAGACACCATGATGTGGAAGAAAATAGGAAGGAGATGAAGAAGGTTTGATGACTACGCTCATATGTACGCTCCTAATGCTTCATACTCCTGCAAGAACTCTACGTAGCGCGGAGCAACACGCTCAGCATCGATGTCACTGCGGAGTAGCTGTCGACAGCCTCGGGCACCATGGTCTTTCCTGCTGCAAGAGCGCAGGCCGCATAGCACGGCATGTCAACTTCAACGATATTATTCGTCGGGCTTTTGTCACCGCCGGCGTACCTGCGGTATTAGAACCTAGCGGCACGTGGTTCGGGACGATGGGAAAAGACCAGATGGTAAGACGTTGGTGCCGTGGAAGGTGGGTCTGAGGCCTCTGGTGTGGGAGGCAACTTGTGTCGACACCCTTGCGCCATCGCATGTTCCAAGCACGGCAGGCTGTGCCGGCGCTGCCGCTGCGGCTGCTGAGGCCCTCAAGCGGCGCAAATACTGTAACCTTATTGGGAATTACAGTTTTGAGCCGTTTGGGGTCGAAACGCTTGGATCATGGGGTCAGAGTGCACGCCTCCTTTTCAAGGACATATCTCGCCGACTGATCGACACTTTGCGTGACCAGAGGGCTGGCTCATTCTTTGCTCAAAGAATAAGCATGGCCATTCAATGTGGCAATGCTGCCAGTCTTCTGGGCACGTTTCCGGATGACAGCGATGCGGAGGAATACTTTCGACGCCTGAGTGTACTTTGTTTTTGTTTAATATGTGCATAATTAAGACAGTTCATCAATTTATTGATTAAACTTCAACTTCCGAATAATGTCAACAATTATAATTTAAATAAGTGTTAGTAAATTTATACATCACATCAGTTCAAAATTTAAATAATCATCTATTGAATAAAAACATCTGTCAAAAAGCCAATTTTTTAAAGTTCTATTAAATTCTAAGTTATTCATTTTTCTTATTTTTTCTGGTAGTTTATTATAGATTTTCACTGCCATGGTGTAGCAGTTTCTGTTACATAACTTTAATCTGCTTCGAGGTACTACGAGCAGTTTTTGAACTATTTTCCTTTTAAATCCTGTTCAAAAAGTGATAGATGGTTTCTAACGAATTTATACATTTCTGAAACATACAGGGAATGGTGACTACGAAACCTTCATCAGCATTACGTCTAGTAGTGGTTTGAGTAACTTGTGGGTAGTTGTAACAGGAGCACAAAGAAAAATTTGCTCATATTTCAATAATCAATATTATTTAATGAGTTAAAGTATTTATAATATTTATTAATGCTATATTCTAAAAGTTAAAAGTTTGTGCCTGCTGGTGTAGCGTTATCTCCACTTTTTTCCCACTATAACAAAAATCACTACACTTTAATCACTATGGATTCACTAGCAAGCACTCTAAGTGAACTAAAGGACTTGTTCCACACAAGGATGATGGTTTTCAAAGAAGAATTACAGAAGACTCCTCAATCACCCATCACAGCAACCAGTCTTGCAACGGAGTTCACAATGTTCCGGACGTTTATCACTCAGGCTCTCGACAGTCTTCAACAGCAGGTTGGTTTGTTGGCCCGAAGTGTTGATCAAATCGAGATACGCGGACGAAGGAACATCTTGTTGCTGCATGGAGTTGCTGAAGAGCAGAAAGAGGACACTGCCACGGTAATCTCTGAAGTGATCTGTAAAAAGTTACAGCTGAGCAACTTTACTGATGCTGACATCAACCGCTGTCACAGGATGGGGCGGGCAGTGCCCAATAAAACTAGGCCTATCCTGTTCAAGGTTAGCAGTCTTGCAGTCAGGGATAAAATTTGGTTTTCCAAATCCAAATTAAGGGCATCAGGCGTCACAATGTCTGAGTTTCTGACAAAGGGGCGGCACGACGTGTTCCTGGCTGCGGTGCACCGAGTTGAGTCCCTCGCTGAGTTGGACAAGATAGCGCCAGTTCCGCTGACTCCCAGCGAGCCCAGCGAGGGTGATACAAGAACGACTGTTCCAGTGGCCGCTGCTGTTGTGAAGACTGCAAGGCGTACTGCAGCTTTAAAGAAGTGATCTCTCAGTGCAGAAATATTTTTTTCAGTGTCCGGGTATTATTGTATTTATTTTGTTTTGTTTACCTTCTTAAAGCCGATGTCAATCTCACAGTGCGTTCCGTTTAAGGTATTATTTACTTTTTAAACTATTGTGATTTTTCTTTTTTTTTATCACTCGGATTGCATGTATTGTAGTTTTATTTTACTTTTATGATTTAAAACGCACCTGGCAGGATCGATTTTTTTATATTCATTTTATTATTATTTTATGTCTTTCGATATCAGCAGCGATAGTAATAGTTTTTTTTCTCGGACAAGTAACGAAGACAGTTTCGTTAGCATTCCGTCTCTTGCAGAAAGTCTTACAGCGCCACGATATGCTGGCGAGCTTTGACTGTAAAAACATTCAGGCTATTCTTGTGTCCGAGTCATAGCTTAAACCATGTCTTCCTTCAACTAGTTACTCTCTTCCCGGCTTTGTACTTATAAGAAATGACCAGGCAGTTGGTGGCGGTGGCGGTGTTGCCATATATCTCCGTGCGCATATTCCTTTCTCTATTGTGAATATATCAGCGCAGCCACCTCCATCAAACGCTGGTGAACACCTCTTTTTTGAAGTCACACTACATCATTCGAAATTACTTCTTGGTGTCTATTACTGTCCTTCTTTACGTATCAACTTCTTCTCATCTTTTGATAAACTCCTAGAAATTTTGATTCCTTCTTGTGACTGTAAGAAGGAATCAAAATTTCTCAATCAATCAAAATAGTCATGGGTGATTTTAATGCTTGCCTCCTCAAAAAGGACCATCGCTCTTCTGCTCTGACTAATGTCACAGCTTGTAGTAATCTGTCAATTCTTCCTCTAAGTGCCACTCACCATTTCCCAAACTCTACTCCTTCACTTCGTGACATGATTTTCGTTTCCTCACCTGATCACGTCGCTAAGCATGGTCAATGCTCCGCTGATGCCTTTTCCTACCGTGACTTAATTTTCCTCTCGTATAAAATCCGCCCACCCAAGGCTAAAGCTAAAATTCTTATGCAACGCAATTTTGGCGGTATGAACTGAACATTGACGGCAAAGTCTAAATTTAAGCGACGGCCTACCGATGCAAATAGGGACAAATATGCCTCAATCCGCAATCGCTGTAATAAAGTATGTAGGAATACTAATCGCCAACACATTCATAACTCTGTCCAAAATTGGGACGCATCCAAAGTTTGGAGTTTTCTAAGATCACTGGGAGTCGGTAAAACACGACAAGAGTCAATTCCGAAAGATTTAGACGCCGACGCAATGAAAATTAATTTTACAGCTTCGTTCAATTATGATAGGACCATAAAATTGAATACATTGGATCATCTTTCATCTCTTCCGATTCCCAGTTATTCTCCATTTGTTTTTAGGGAATTCTCCGCATGTGATGTTAAGAAGAGCATACTATCAATTACCTCTAATGCAGTAGGAAGTGACTGTATCAGCCGCTCCTAATCCTTCCCGTCATTTGCCACATCCTCAACTTTTCGGCGTCTAGCGGTGTCTTGGCATTGCTTGATTTCAACAATGCTTTCAATACTGTTGATTTCGATGTTTTGCTTGGCATTCTATGCTCTCTTAATGTATCTCCATCGGTGATTGACTGGTTTCGTAGTAACCTGTTTGGTCGCCGGCTACGTATATGCATCGAAGAGACTTCGTCCTCGTGGTGTCGTACTTCTGCTGGAGTACCACAGGGTGGCGTTTTATCCCCTTTACTTTTGTCGCAATTTTTCTACAATCAATTTCTAATGAACTAACTTCTTCCTATCATCTTTATGCAGACGATCTACAAATTTACTCGCGTGCTCCTCTTGGAAATCTGACCGAGGCCGTCGTCACCATTAACCTGCCAGCATCTTTGAGGCGACTGCGTAATTTTCTTCTGACTCCCACCAAGATTGCGCTTGCACAGTCACTTCTTCTTCCCATCCTTGATTATGCTGACGCCAGCTATCTTGACCTTACTCAAGAACAACTCGACAAACTTGAGCGCCTTCAAAATTTTTGTATAAGGTTCATATTTGGTTTACGTAAATATGACCATGTTTCCGAATTCCGTGTGAAGCTCAAGTGGTTGCCAATTCGCCTTCTTTCTCTTTTATACAATGTGCTCTTTTCCCCTTTTACCCCTCTTTATCTTAAGAGACGTTTTCAATATCTTTGTGATTCCCACACTAAACTTCTGAGATCATCAGATAATTTACGACTTAAAATGCCAATGCATTCCACAACTTTATTGGATAAATCCTTTACCGCTCGTTTGTGCAATGCATTGCCAGTCCCAGTAAGACGCGCTCAATCGTTACCTGTGTTCAAAACGCTTGTGAAGGAACATTACCTGTCGCTTTCATATCGATGTTCGTCATTTAATAAATGTTTTTAGTATATATGTATCTATTGTTAATAATATGTATTATTATTAAAGGGCTTTTGAGCTGTTGTTTAAATATTCGAGATGTTATTATGATCAGTTGGAAAACATACTGAGCAGTTTTTTAATTTAATGGCAGTTGATTAATTATTGCGACTGTAAAGCATGGACAGTAATAAAAAATCAATTAGTCGGTTATTTTATCATACTATGTCAATTCGAAAAATAATGGAGCAGTCCAATAACTGAATAGCGGTTATATATGTACATTTAAACAACAGCTCAAAAAATTTGTTCCCAAAAAATATTAAGGCAAAAATAAGATTTTTGGTTAAGTTAGATTAGGTTAAAACTGTGACCTCCTACGCACGAGCCGAGCGAGCGAAGCGAGCGGTGCCGCGGCAGCGTCCGGCGAGTGCCAGACACGACTTGCATTAATAGAAAAAAAGATATTGTTTTTACTAGGTTACTGCTCAGAATGAGATTTCTTACCGACAAATTCCGATTTATTACTGCCCACACGTAACCGCTCGTTCAATAATTTTTACCGCCCATTTAATTATTTTCCTGCTCAATTATATATTAATAATATAAATAATAATAATAATTTGCCATTTATTCTCTCTTCACAAAGCTGACTTAAAGTTAGTGTACAATAAAATGTCCTGCTGTATTCCACCTTTGTGAGAGACTGGTGCCTGATTTAGGTTTTTGGGAAAAACCTGTGCTACAGGTCACCAGGCCCCTTCCTTAGTAAGAATTAGCTAGTTCAGAGTTACCGTGCAGGAGTTGACATAGAATAATGTGCATCAATAGATAAAAACTAAGTAAGAGTTAAACAATATGAGTAACACTAATAAAAGAAAAGAAATAACAATAAAAATTACATACCTATAATTCTGCAGAAGTTACTGAGTCGTGTTGTGAGTTGTGGAGTGAGTGCAGTAGTCGTGTTGTGAGTTGTGGAGTGAGTGCGGTAGTCATGTTGTGAGATGTGGAGTGAGTGAAGTAGTCATGTTGTGAGTTGTGGAGTGAGTGTAGTTTTTCAAGGAGGTAAGGAGCAGTTATGTGTGGGGTTGGTCAAAATTAAATTTATATCGGAATGGTCAAAAGATTTTCAGTTTTATGATAGTCTAGAGTTTTTAGGTATTTTTTAATTTCTTTAATACAGCTTGATCGAGTTTTTGGATAAAGGTTAAGGAATTTATTCAATTTATTGTATAGATAATGTCCAAGGAAGCAATGGAATCTTTTAGGGAGTGTGGACTTGAACTGAGTCGTGGGACAAACCCTACCCCTTCGCCGGTTGTCTTTGTGAAGCTTATCGTCGAACTGCATTTGAGAATGTTTTTTTAGTAATGTATGTAATATGAACGATTGTCTGACAGTGAGAGTGTCCCATACATTGTATAAGTCGGTGGTCGGAAAACGAAAGGGGAGACCAGCTCCAACTTTGAGTATGGCACGCTGTGCCCTTTCTACTTCAATGAGGTGTGTTTTTGCGGCACCTCCCCATGATGTGATGCAGTAATCAATAAGTGATTGGCATAATGCGTAGTAGACCATCTTAATAGTCTTTCGGTCTGCCGAGTTTTTTAGGGTTTTGAAAATGTAAATCACTTTACGTAACCTGGTCACGAGGGTTTCTATGTGTGGTTTAAAAGAGAGATATTGGTCAATAGTGACTCCAAGGTATTTAATACTCTCGGTCATTTCAAGGGGGGAACAAGAGCATTGGGCATTTTCAATGCCACAAGTGTGAGCAGTAATTGTTAGAGTTGAGGGTGGGAGCAAATTAGATCGTTGAGCAAATGCTATGTACTTTGTTTTAGAGACATTTAGAGTTAAAACATTGTCTTGCAGCCAGTTACTCACACGATTTAAACCCAGTTGTGCAACATCAAATACCTCCTCCCATTCGTTACCACTAAAGAACAGTGCAGTATCGTCAGCGAAGGTAATGATCTTTCCCTTTTGAAGAAAAAGTTGGCAGAGATCATTAATGTACACAAGGAAAAGTGTAGGGCCAATTATACTACCCTGTGGTACACCAAAATTGACTGAGAGCTCGTCACTGAGCGAGTTATTTATCCTTACTCGTTGTTTCCTGCCAGTAAGATAATCTTCCATCAGTTTCAGGGGGATTCCTCTGATACCGAGCCGCTCAAGCTTTTTTAGAAGGTGCGGAATAGAGACTGTGTCAAATGCTTTTGCAAGGTCGAGGAACACCGTAAGGCATCTCTTCCTGTCATCCAAACTGACCACAATAGAGTTAACTAGCTCGTGAACTGCATCGTTGGTGCTTTTTCCAGTTCTAAATCCGTATTGTGAAGGCGAAAGGAGATTATTTGCTTCCAAGAATTTGACTAGTCGTTGATTTATGAGACGTTCTAATATCTTGGACAGAGCTGGTAGAATGGAGATGGGCCGGTAGTTATTGACACAGTCTCTTTTTCCGGCCTTATGGATAGGCTTGATAACAGCAGTTTTAAAAGCTTGGGGAAAAACACCCGTCGATATTGACAGATTGCAGATGTGTGATATAGAAGAAGAGAGGTAGTTTGCGTATCTCTTAATGATTTTGCTGCTAATCTGATCGATTCCCACTGCACAGTTTTCCTTCAGGCCTTCAATGAGACTGCAAATTTCTTGTTCATCGGTAGGAAGAAGGACAAGCGATTTACAAGGAGTCAACGATGTCTGATCACTGGCATGGCAAGGTGTTGTAGATTTTGAAGTGGAGACTTTATTTGCCAACTTTGCTCCAACGTTCACAAAGAAGCTGTTGACATCGTTTATGTCCGCCTCGTGATTGTTAGATGACAAGAGAGATGACGAGAAGTCTGCCCTCTTGTCAGTTCCGCTAATTTTTTTAATGACGTCCCATAACTGTTTTTTGTTACCCTTTGCATTTTCAATTTCCTGCTTTTCATACTGCCTCTTTGCTTTTTTAAGCAACGAGGAGCAAAAATTTCTATAGCGCTTGTATGTCAATTTCAGTACCTCGTCCCCAGGGTTACGTTTTAATTTTTTGTGCAAGTTGTCCCGGTTTCTCATACAGCGAAGAAGTCCTTTAGTTACCCATGGTTTAGTTATTAGTTTTCTTTTTGAAGTTTTAGCTATGCTGGTATTGTTTTTTATTGCTGAAGATAGGTTATCCACGAGAAGATCTGTTGATACGTTAGCATCTTGGCAGTCAAGGATAGGTTGGTAGTCCATATTTTGTACTATTTTGTCCAGCTTGTCGTAGTTAACCGTGCAATATGTTTTATTAAGATACTTCAGTCTCGTTTTAGGTCTACAACTAATAGCTACACTCTCGTGGTCAGTGATAGATGTTTCGAAAACAAAACAGCAAGCGTCCATTTTAGTTTTCAGCATCATGTGGTCTAGACATGTTAACCCATGCGTTGGCATAGTATGAGCCGGGAGCAAGCCATGGCTAGCCAAGCTGTTCAGGTAGTCGTATGATCGCTTATCGGAACTGCTTGGAGCTATATTGATATTTATATCACCACACAAGAAAATGTTTTTAAATGTTTTTAGACTATTTAGTAGCGTGTTCAATGAGTCGATAAATTTTGCAGTGTTTGTTTGACTGGGTGGGCGATATAATCCTACGACGCAGGTATCTCGATCCAGTTTCAATACAAGGCAGTTAGCGTCAGTAACTGTGGGTTCTTCAGATATTACATTAAGAAGCTTATTATAGTAGATGACGACTCCTTCATTTTGAGTTTTGTGTGACGTGGTCGCAATATGATTGTAGTTGTCGAGAGAAGGGATGAACTTTGCAGACGGGAGCCAGCATTCTGTGAGTACTAAAAAATCCCAGGGTATTTCAGATCTTTGGAGAAGGGTAACGAAACTGGGCATATTACAGTTAATGCTTCGAATATTTTGAGACAGGATATTAATAATATTTTTGTTCATTTTTATATGATTTTTTGCATTTCCTATGTCACAGGTTAATGTTTTTGCTACTTCGATAGCGTCCAGATCAGAGTTTATTTCGTTAACAGTTTGCATAGTAGTCATTTGATTGTGAAATGAGAAAAAATACAGTCACGCCTAACACGTGACGTAATGTTGCATGAGAAGTCTAATAAACTCTGTTCTGGGACTGTAGTAGCTTTATGAAGCAAAATTTGACATAGTGTAGGAGATAGTGGGCTAGGGTAAAAACCATAGTTAAAGGTGTCGACTCGCTTGAATAACATGTGTCTTGAATTGAGTGAAGGATGAGTGTGATGAGGAATATGTTTGTGTGTAATTCTGCAATAACAATGAAAACATAATAATCTTAACTTGAGCATGAAGCCAAAAAATATAACTAATAAAACTAAAAATAAAACAGAAAAGCATGCTAATACTACGAAATAAAATAAAATAAAGTAAAAACAAGAGCATAGAACCAAGGCTAGTCACATAATAAGTTCGTGAAGTTTAGTTTCTTCATCAATGTGAGCTGGTGTCGAGTCCTCTTCTGTCTTAACATAAACTTTCCCGTATGAAGTCCAGGCCGCTAGAAGCTTTTTGTTCTTAACGTTTGAGCGCGCAATGTAGAAAAGGTATCTTGCCTTAGCTGTTAGGTACTCCGAGATGTATAATGTACGTGGGGTTCCCGGTAATTTAATATGTTCTGAATTCAGTTGCGGCTGTTTGCTATCGCGTCTGCATTTGTTGTATGTCTTGTATTTTGAAATCATTGATTCCTTTCTGAGAGTAGAACTGAAATCCACCAATACTGCTTCTGACTTGGAGCGAAAAATGTCCCTAATCTCGGACTGGTGTATAGGGGTTTCAAGGCCTAGCGTCGAGCCGATCTGCTGGATTGCGTCGATTAGCACTTGCTTATTTTCGTGTTCCTGTTTTGGTATATTTCGAATTTCAATAGTTGAACAGTGCGCATACTTATCTAGTTGTTCCAACGTCCGTTCCAGAGTCAACACTCGCTTTTTGTACTCTTTATTTTCCTGTTCGAGGACATTGATTTTAGCTACAAGGTCGTCGTGCTTGAAGGTTAAGGTTTCGACTGATCTCTGTATATCCTGGTTTTGAGTAATTATGGTAGCTAGAGCATTATTTAATAGTTCGAACTTAGTGTCTTGTTGGTCCCTGATTTGGTCGAGCACTGTTTTTAACTCTGCCGAGTAGCCAGGCGGTTCCTTGATATTATCAAAAGTGCGTTTCTGGCGCTTAGTAATGTTAAAATAATTGTCAGCCGGGTCCGTGGTGTTCGACATATTAAGGGCTGAGTCCGAGTTGTAATGTATGATATTGGGTGGAGGATTAAGCTGAAGTGTGCTCGGGGGGGATCGTGACACGGCCATTACACCAGGAGCGTAATAAATTCTTCTGCGGTTTCAGAGCTCTGTGATAAATTATGTTATTTTTCAAAAATAACCTTTAATAATGTTGAATTGTAGAAAACCAACAAAAAATTATATCTAAAAAGAGGAAACCTGGGTCGGATTCGAACTGCCACTCTCTTAGATGGCAATCCACACGGTCGCCTCGCTACTAAACGTGTCTCTATATTGCCCACTCAAATAGGTCAACTAATGCCAAAACTAAGGTGACAATGTTAGATGTTTAACCTTCCTTTCACTTTGAAGGTCACTCGCGCACTGGGAACACAATGACTACACACAAAAGTCAACTTTTAACGACTGTTTTGAATCGTTTTTTGTTCACTTTGTTTAATTCACTTCGAATATTGCTTTTCTTTCACACAGCTTTGATTATAAGTTAGTTTTCCACTATACACAAAAGTTTTTGGTTGAAATAATTATTCTATACCACTTTTTCTGAATAAACACTGCGGAGCGTTTAGGAACACGTCAACTCGCATCGGCGTCAAGCGGGGGGGGGGTATATTCACTAATCCATTTCATTATTTTTTATTACCCAGTTTTGTTAACTTTACTGCTTAGTTTTAACTGCTGAACTAGTTAACACTGCTATTTACAACTGCCTCTTTAAATCAGTGCCTTATTAATGTAGTAAAGAAGTTGCGCCGATAACAGCCCCATTTTATGTCCAGACAATTACTGTCCATTCCAGGTTACCTGGAAGAGATCGCGGAATGCGATAAGGCCGCCCATTGTACATGTGTTTTAGTTTGTAATTTTCTTTTTATGTATTTCTCGGTGTACAATTAAGTATATAATAAATAAATTTTATAATTGTGCGTGCATGCTCGCTCTTCGGACGTGAAGTGTACGTATGTGTGTGGTGTGCTTGTCATGCGTGAACGAACACACACACTGAGTGGGCTAAGTTAGGCTGCGGAATGGCGCCTGATATGAGCCATCCGAGCTTAGTCTCGAAGAACGTCCGGCATATGTCTACCTAGCTGTATGCGGTTACGACCGATCACACTTCAGAAGATGTCGGCTCCTACAAGTATGTCGATAGTGGATGGGATATTAAATGATGGATCAGCTAGACTTATTCCTGCTGGTAGTTGTAAGTCAGCTAAGTCTATTTATGTATGTGGTATGTCAGTGGTTACATTGGGCAAGACGAAATATTCAATGTTAGTATTGATTATCCCATCACAAGACTGCAAATGTAACGAACAAGTTTGCGTAACGCTGGATACCTGACTGTTGATGCCTGCTACGTGTGAGGTTACGCTACGAATAGGTAAATGTAGCTTACCACAAAGGTCCTTGGTAATGAAATTTGCCGTGCTTCCATTGTCAAGTAAGGCTCTGGCGCTGAACGGCGTGCAGGATTGGTCCGTGACTCTTACCAACGCTGTGGAAAGCAACACATGACGAGATGAAAAATCATGGTTAGTACCAGCCAACGTTATGTGCTCCTTACAAGACCTGGGATCATCCTCATGAGAATGCAACATTGTATTATGCCTAGATTTGCAATATTTGCAGTGACCAAGTCGACATGTATCCTTTAAGTGACCTGGGCGTAAAGAATTCAAACAAAGTTTTAATTCCTTTGCTTTAGATAAGCGTGCAGTGACTGTAAGTTTCTAAAATTGCTCACAGCTGAATATGTAAGGATTTTGTTTACATAGGGGACATGAAATATTAAATTTACTCTTACTTGTTAATATCGAAAAGCTTTTCGGTTTACTGTGTGACGACTCTGGTTTCGATTTTAAACTCTTTGCCTCCTCAAATGGTTCCAAAATATTGCAACGGCTAAAAATAAATTTAGTAAAAATGTCTAAGGAAGGAAACTCACTTAGGGAGTTCCTTTGTTCCTCCTACTGTCTGCTAGTACCTGGGTCTAACTTTGATGACATCAAATGTATCACCATTGGATACCAATGTTCTACAACAAACCCTAGCGTCGCCAACGAACGTAAATTCTAGTTGGTTTCATCAACAACTTGACATAGGTAACTAAGCCCTGGCTAGTCTCCCTTTGAAGAGCTTCCACATTAAATAAAGCTTGAATGTGATTGCTTACTAACAACCGTTCGCCGTCGGAACTCTCACATAACAATTGCCACGCATTGTCGTAGTTGTCACCTCTAAAATCTAAATTTTTAATGACTAGTGCTGCGTTGCCATTAAGTGATGAACGTACGTAGTGGAATTTATTAATTTTGTCAATACTTGTATGTTCATGAATTAGTGAAACATCTTTAAACTCTAACCAATCCTTATAACCGCCGCCAAAGTAGGTAAATGAAGCTTAGGAAGTCTAACACTACTATGTCTAATAACCACCGATGGTTGTTCACTGGAGCTTACCTTAGATGCTAGTTGAGCGCGGTGTCGTGACAGAAGCGCGCGAGGAGATGCAAGCTGCCTGTAGTAACTGCCCTCAAATTGTTCACGCTCAGCGAATTGCTCGTCGGGCTTAGCTGACAGGCACTCCAATTGACCCTGAAACTGATCATAGGTGGCATATACGGTAACCATCTTCTCAATTCTAATCTCTAATTGGACTAGCTGCTCCTCACTAAGTTATTCGCAAGACTTAGTGGTAGTTAAAAATGTTGTGAATTGTGTAAGCTACGATTTTAATGAGGCGCGTTTCTTTGTAAGCTCTTTAATTTTCATTTCCTCAGCCATGGCTAAAGGGGAAGGTAGCTTTAAGTACTAAGGATAAAAACTAGGTAGAAAACAGAATAAAGAAACGTTAAATGATTGCTTTCTGATTCTGATTTCTTTCGTAATCACATGCCACCCAGCGTGGTATGCTGAGGTGATTAAGCTGTGGTAAAGTTTGCGTTAACTTTATCCATATTTTTTTAATGTCTACATTAACCTTGTCGTCGTAGTCGGGGGGGGTCTGTATGTATGCTTTTGCGGTTGTACAACGACATGCTTTGCTTTACTTTGCTTGGTAGTATAGATGCAGGCCTACCTTCCTGTCTCCTTCAGAGATGGGAAGGTGGCGTGGTCTTGAGGGAGAGCGCAACGGTCGTGCAGATCCTCAAGGCAAGTCCGGTGGATACACCTTCCCGAGGTTGCCACCCCGTTATTTGTCTAATTCCATATGAAATAGATGTAACTGAAACCACCGAGCGGTTTTCCTCTCCGAACCATAACCCCCCTGTGACGAGGGGGTTGCGGACTCGGCCGTCACTAAATAAGCTGATGGCGAGTAGGAGAACAGAGTCACCTGCGCTAGGACCTGCGCAGTCGAGCGCCGTAAGCGGGGATGAAGGAGTCCTGGGGGTTGAGCCAATCGGCACTGGTGGTAATGTGTCCGTGAGGCAACACGCCCCCTTTGGTCTGGATTTCAAGCGAAACGGTGGCCTTACCCTCTAGCCAGGGGTCAAAATGCTCCTACCAGCCAGGGTAAAAGGAGGAAAAGGCAGACGCGCAAGGAGCGGCGTCATGAACGCAGACGGGGAGGCAAAGGGAAGGCCTCCCAACGCAAGCAGGGTACCGCCACTAGCAAGGTCAACACGACCAAGCAAGGTAAGTTGAGCTTCTCAGAAGGGAAGCGGTCGCAGGCTGAGGCCGGCACTAGCCGACCGACGCCCTGTCAACCGCCAACCAAATCCGCAGGAGTTCCGGCCGAGGTGGCTACCACGATACAGCAACCCGACGGGAACGATCAGGCTGCGGCCAAGCGGGCTCTCAACGAGACTTTATCACCTCGTGGAGAGCACAAGCGGCCGCGGCTTGACCAGTCCCAGCGGGTTGCCAACAAAAGCTACGCTCAAGCTGCGAGTGCGTCCCTGAACGTCGCGATAACCTGCGACCGGAGGGGCATCATCAGCCAGGGAGTATCGGACCAGGTCGTGGCTGCCATACAGAGGCAGATCATCACGGAGGCCTGCTCCCCTATGCAGGACACACCGGGGCCGACCTTCAATGCGAAGCCGCTGTTCGCTGGAGGTGTCCTCAAACTGTGGTGCGGAAACGACCACACGCTAGAGTGGCTGAAGAAGACAGTCTCCGGCCTGGCTCTCCCGGCTAACACCTCGTTAGTCGTCAAGAGTCAGTCGGAGATTCAGAAGCGGGTGCGTTGCGGCATCGCCATCCCCGACGACCAAGGAGTCGACGAGGACTCGACCTTTATTGGACGAGCCCTCTGTTACCAGAACCCATGGATCGACGTCAAAAGGTGGGTGGTGCTACACGCCGAGAAGCAGAGGGCGTGCTGGTTCGTGGTGCTGGGTATCCACGAGGACCCAGGTTCCGACCCTGTTGAGCTCCGAACGCCGACTCTCAATTGGTCTGGGATCGGTGTAAGTGAAGTTCCAGGGTCCGAATGGCAGGTTCGTCGACGTCCCTCGGGGTTGGGACCCGACTACGGGACAGCAGCAGGAAGCAGGGGAGACCATCCCCCAAACAAACAACCCGGAAGCAACAGTGGCTGACCCTGCTGAAATAGCAGTGTCGGCTGCCCCTGCCGCCGCCGTGGGTGCCGTCCCTTCATCGGGTGGGGAGCTGGACGACGTTACGTTGTCCCCGGCTTCTGGCCTGCTGGAGGATGGCTTCGTCGAGGGCGACATGTTTGCCGGGCTGCGTCTAGAGGGTGACGAGGAGGGCCTCGCCTGCGATGGCGTCCCTTTCGTCGGCCTGTAGAGTCGTGCAGGCAAACCTCCACCACAGCCAGACTGCAACGGCTCAATTGAGGAAGTGGCTGGAGGTGCAACACACGGCCATTGCCCTCATCCAAGAGCCGTGGATTAGGGGTGGCCAAATACGAGGACTATCCAACCTTAACGGTAAGCTCCTTGTTACTACGGACCAGGATCACCCTAGATCGTGTATCTATGTCACAGGTAACCTTAAAGCACAGCTCTTAAACGACTTCTGTTGCAGAGATGTCTCTGCAGCTAGGCTGAACATACAGCGTGGCGACAAAGTCATGGCGATCGTCTTCGCCTCGGTCTATATGCCTGAGGCGGAGGAACCGCCCCCTCACGACCTTGTCCGTCTCGTCACCCAGTGTGAAAGCAGCGGAGATGAGGTTGTCATCGGGACCGACGCCAATGCACACAACCCGCTGTGGGGGATGGACACGCAAAATGAAAGGGGTAAGGCATTAGTTGAATACCTATTCACAACTAACTTATCCCTACTAAATACAGGCCCTGAACCAACTTTCTTAACGAGACGCAGTCGTACTATTATTGACCTCACTCTCGCAACGGAAGGCGTTTCAGAAATTATAACTTCCTGCTCAGACCACAGGTGGATCCGCTTCGACATCCAGGTCAGTATACCACCTAAACAACCTCGGCGGAATCCGCGCAATACGGATTTAGCGTCATACAAACGCGGCCTTGATTCAAGACTTGCGCCACTAAGCGATTCGATGACTCTTGCGGACATGACACAGATCGAAGCGAGAGTTACACAGCTCACCGAATCACTGATAAACAGCTACCAGACCGCGTGCCCGGAAACGATTCCGCGCGAAACACCGGGAAAACAACCCTGGTGGGGCGCGGAACTTGAGCGCAAACGCGGTAAGGTAAGAAAGGCTCTTAACAGAGCCATGAATACATATAGAGATGAGGACTGGGACGCTTACTGAAGTACTACTGGATGGCGAAAATTCTGTGGTAACATTGAATCGTGCCAACAAGCAAACAGGGTAAGGAAATTACTGGCACAACAGAACACACCCGAGGTCGCCACGCTCCGGAAACCCGATAACACGCTGACCACGTCACCTGAAGAAGCGAAACGTGTCCTAATAGAAACTCACTTCCCAGGAAGCGTATTCGCGCAGGTAACCGAATGGCTAGACGTTATACAAGCACCAGCAGAAGTTGATTGGTATTATGCAGAGAGGATGATCACGCTGGAAAAAATCCAGTGGGCCATCCGAAGCTTCCAACCTTTCAAGGCACCAGGTCCTGATGGAGTGTTTCCTGCCTTACTGCAGTGGGGCGGGACTTCTGTTGCAACAAGACTGTGCCTTTAATGAGGGCGTGCCTGGCTTTTAGATACGTGCCTAAAGGATGGAGTGGGTGCCGCTTAACATCTGTGTTAAGCATTGAAGGCCAAAGAGCTGGGTCTGTTAGTAAGAATGAAGGCCCTGACCACCACAAGGAAGATTGACGTATGAGGTCAGCATTCAGATCGCGGGAGATTAAATCTGCAGGGTTGCTCTTTAAGGGCACATAATTATCGCCAGGTGTAATCACCAAAACCTTCCCGTATCGCCGAACTCGATGCCTAACGAACGGCTTAAGTGTGGCAGGTGAAGTAGACAGCCAACCTAGGACGATCATAGAATCACACCAAAATATGCATTTATCAGGTTTACGTGTTAACATCTCCAGCGCTTTTGCACACAACCTAGTCCCTAATAAGGTACCACAAAGTTCCAGCCAGAATTGAGGTCGATTTAATTGTTGCAACCTTACTTTTGGATGTAAGCAGATATGTATGAATGGTGCCGCTACTAGCTACAGAACGAATGTATATACAAGCTCCGTATGCCTTCTCTGACGAATCTGTGAAAATATGAACCTCAACATGAAGGGAAATCACATACCACCCAGCGTGGTATGCTGAGGTGATTAAGCTGTGGTAAAGTTTGCGTTAACTTTATCCATATTTTTTAATGTCTACATTAACCTCGTCGTCCCATGAATACTTATCTATCCATAATTTTTGTAGTATTATCTTAGCCTCGACAATACATGGAGAGACAAGTTCCAAAGGATCGAATACTTGTACTGTTTTGGAAAGAATGATTCGCTTGGTAATTGTTGTGCTTGTATGGTAAGGTATATGAATGGAGAATGTAAGTGAGTCAGTATGACAATGCCAATTAAGACCTAGGGTCTTACTTGGTTCGTTAATACTTAAGCTGACTGTATTAGGTGTGTCTTGAGGGGATGATGCATGTGTGCTAGTAGTAATTTCCTGAAGTATTTGTTTGTTGTTTGACGGCCACTTCCAAAGGTTGAGTTGTGCAGTCTTAAGTGTGCTGATGATGTCTTTGCCCAGTGCGATAATGCTTTCAATAGTCACTTCCTGCCTGACAGATAACCATGCACATAATAATCATGCTGTATTGATTGTTGTGTACCTACGTGTGTGCGTCGCCTCCTTTGCCAATTGAAACAGACATCTTGTACTATGAACGAAAGCAGATGCTGTTCCGTAAGTTACGGTGTTTAATGTATATGCTTTAAGAGGAAATTATGGATCAGACCGCCATAATATCTATTGTAGAGATCGCTGCGATTCGTAGACATCAATCTGTCGAAAGAACTTTTCATTTTCTGACGATATGACGTATTTGTGCTGACGAAATCTCAACAAAATGGATACTAAGTCATCCTGAACCTAGGGCCTAGGCCTTGAATGTCGTTAAACGACTTACCAGAAGTTGTGACAGCTGGTGCGTCGAAGACAACTCGCAACTTTGTCGCTGGACTCTCTGAAGACACCATGATGTGGAAGAAAATAGGAAGGAGATGAAGAAGGTTTGATGACTACGCTCATATGTACGCTCCTAATGCTTCATACTCCTGCAAGAACTCTACGTAGCGCGGAGCAACACGCTCAGCATCGATGTCACTGCGGAGTAGCTGTCGACAGCCTCGGGCACCATGGTCTTTCCTGCTGCAAGAGCGCAGGCCGCATAGCACGGCATGTCAACTTCAACGATATTATTCGTCGGGCTTTTGTCACCGCCGGCGTACCTGCGGTATTAGAACCTAGCGGCACGTGGTTCGGGACGATGGGAAAAGACCAGATGGTAAGACGTTGGTGCCGTGGAAGGTGGGTCTGAGGCCTCTGGTGTGGGAGGCAACTTGTGTCGACACCCTTGCGCCATCGCATGTTCCAAGCACGGCAGGCTGTGCCGGCGCTGCCGCTGCGGCTGCTGAGGCCCTCAAGCGGCGCAAATACTGTAACCTTATTGGGAATTACAGTTTTGAGCCGTTTGGGGTCGAAACGCTTGGATCATGGGGTCAGAGTGCACGCCTCCTTTTCAAGGACATATCTCGCCGACTGATCGACACTTTGCGTGACCAGAGGGCTGGCTCATTCTTTGCTCAAAGAATAAGCATGGCCATTCAATGTGGCAATGCTGCCAGTCTTCTGGGCACGTTTCCGGATGACAGCGATGCGGAGGAATACTTTCGACGCCTGAGTGTACTTTGTTTTTGTTTAATATGTGCATAATTAAGACAGTTCATCAATTTATTGATTAAACTTCAACTTCCGAATAATGTCAACAATTATAATTTAAATAAGTGTTAGTAAATTTATACATCACATCAGTTCAAAATTTAAATAATCATCTATTGAATAAAAACATCTGTCAAAAAGCCAATTTTTTAAAGTTCTATTAAATTCTAAGTTATTCATTTTTCTTATTTTTTCTGGTAGTTTATTATAGATTTTCACTGCCATGGTGTAGCAGTTTCTGTTACATAACTTTAATCTGCTTCGAGGTACTACGAGCAGTTTTTGAACTATTTTCCTTTTAAATCCTGTTCAAAAAGTGATAGATGGTTTCTAACGAATTTATACATTTCTGAAACATACAGGGAATGGTGACTACGAAACCTTCATCAGCATTACGTCTAGTAGTGGTTTGAGTAACTTGTGGGTAGTTGTAACAGGAGCACAAAGAAAAATTTGCTCATATTTCAATAATCAATATTATTTAATGAGTTAAAGTATTTATAATATTTATTAATGCTATATTCTAAAAGTTAAAAGTTTGTGCCTGCTGGTGTAGCGTTATCTCCACTTTTTTCCCACTATAACAAAAATCACTACACTTTAATCACTATGGATTCACTAGCAAGCACTCTAAGTGAACTAAAGGACTTGTTCCACACAAGGATGATGGTTTTCAAAGAAGAATTACAGAAGACTCCTCAATCACCCATCACAGCAACCAGTCTTGCAACGGAGTTCACAATGTTCCGGACGTTTATCACTCAGGCTCTCGACAGTCTTCAACAGCAGGTTGGTTTGTTGGCCCGAAGTGTTGATCAAATCGAGATACGCGGACGAAGGAACATCTTGTTGCTGCATGGAGTTGCTGAAGAGCAGAAAGAGGACACTGCCACGGTAATCTCTGAAGTGATCTGTAAAAAGTTACAGCTGAGCAACTTTACTGATGCTGACATCAACCGCTGTCACAGGATGGGGCGGGCAGTGCCCAATAAAACTAGGCCTATCCTGTTCAAGGTTAGCAGTCTTGCAGTCAGGGATAAAATTTGGTTTTCCAAATCCAAATTAAGGGCATCAGGCGTCACAATGTCTGAGTTTCTGACAAAGGGGCGGCACGACGTGTTCCTGGCTGCGGTGCACCGAGTTGAGTCCCTCGCTGAGTTGGACAAGATAGCGCCAGTTCCGCTGACTCCCAGCGAGCCCAGCGAGGGTGATACAAGAACGACTGTTCCAGTGGCCGCTGCTGTTGTGAAGACTGCAAGGCGTACTGCAGCTTTAAAGAAGTGATCTCTCAGTGCAGAAATATTTTTTTCAGTGTCCGGGTATTATTGTATTTATTTTGTTTTGTTTACCTTCTTAAAGCCGATGTCAATCTCACAGTGCGTTCCGTTTAAGGTATTATTTACTTTTTAAACTATTGTGATTTTTCTTTTTTTTTATCACTCGGATTGCATGTATTGTAGTTTTATTTTACTTTTATGATTTAAAACGCACCTGGCAGGATCGATTTTTTTATATTCATTTTATTATTATTTTATGTCTTTCGATATCAGCAGCGATAGTAATAGTTTTTTTTCTCGGACAAGTAACGAAGACAGTTTCGTTAGCATTCCGTCTCTTGCAGAAAGTCTTACAGCGCCACGATATGCTGGCGAGCTTTGACTGTAAAAACATTCAGGCTATTCTTGTGTCCGAGTCATAGCTTAAACCATGTCTTCCTTCAACTAGTTACTCTCTTCCCGGCTTTGTACTTATAAGAAATGACCAGGCAGTTGGTGGCGGTGGCGGTGTTGCCATATATCTCCGTGCGCATATTCCTTTCTCTATTGTGAATATATCAGCGCAGCCACCTCCATCAAACGCTGGTGAACACCTCTTTTTTGAAGTCACACTACATCATTCGAAATTACTTCTTGGTGTCTATTACTGTCCTTCTTTACGTATCAACTTCTTCTCATCTTTTGATAAACTCCTAGAAATTTTGATTCCTTCTTGTGACTGTAAGAAGGAATCAAAATTTCTTAATCAATCAAAATAGTCATGGGTGATTTTAATGCTTGCCTCCTCAAAAAGGACCATCGCTCTTCTGCTCTGACTAATGTCACAGCTTGTAGTAATCTGTCAATTCTTCCTCTAAGTGCCACTCACCATTTCCCAAACTCTACTCCTTCACTTCGTGACATGATTTTCGTTTCCTCACCTGATCACGTCGCTAAGCATGGTCAATGCTCCGCTGATGCCTTTTCCTACCGTGACTTAATTTTCCTCTCGTATAAAATCCGCCCACCCAAGGCTAAAGCTAAAATTCTTATGCAACGCAATTTTGGCGGTATGAACTGAACATTGACGGCAAAGTCTAAATTTAAGCGACGGCCTACCGATGCAAATAGGGACAAATATGCCTCAATCCGCAATCGCTGTAATAAAGTATGTAGGAATACTAATCGCCAACACATTCATAACTCTGTCCAAAATTGGGACGCATCCAAAGTTTGGAGTTTTCTAAGATCACTGGGAGTCGGTAAAACACGACAAGAGTCAATTCCGAAAGATTTAGACGCCGACGCAATGAAAATTAATTTTACAGCTTCGTTCAATTATGATAGGACCATAAAATTGAATACATTGGATCATCTTTCATCTCTTCCGATTCCCAGTTATTCTCCATTTGTTTTTAGGGAATTCTCCGCATGTGATGTTAAGAAGAGCATACTATCAATTACCTCTAATGCAGTAGGAAGTGACTGTATCAGCCGCTCCTAATCCTTCCCGTCATTTGCCACATCCTCAACTTTTCGGCGTCTAGCGGTGTCTTGGCATTGCTTGATTTCAACAATGCTTTCAATACTGTTGATTTCGATGTTTTGCTTGGCATTCTATGCTCTCTTAATGTATCTCCATCGGTGATTGACTGGTTTCGTAGTAACCTGTTTGGTCGCCGGCTACGTATATGCATCGAAGAGACTTCGTCCTCGTGGTGTCGTACTTCTGCTGGAGTACCACAGGGTGGCGTTTTATCCCCTTTACTTTTGTCGCAATTTTTCTACAATCAATTTCTAATGAACTAACTTCTTCCTATCATCTTTATGCAGACGATCTACAAATTTACTCGCGTGCTCCTCTTGGAAATCTGACCGAGGCCGTCGTCACCATTAACCTGCCAGCATCTTTGAGGCGACTGCGTAATTTTCTTCTGACTCCCACCAAGATTGCGCTTGCACAGTCACTTCTTCTTCCCATCCTTGATTATGCTGACGCCAGCTATCTTGACCTTACTCAAGAACAACTCGACAAACTTGAGCGCCTTCAAAATTTTTGTATAAGGTTCATATTTGGTTTACGTAAATATGACCATGTTTCCGAATTCCGTGTGAAGCTCAAGTGGTTGCCAATTCGCCTTCTTTCTCTTTTATACAATGTGCTCTTTTCCCCTTTTACCCCTCTTTATCTTAAGAGACGTTTTCAATATCTTTGTGATTCCCACACTAAACTTCTGAGATCATCAGATAATTTACGACTTAAAATGCCAATGCATTCCACAACTTTATTGGATAAATCCTTTACCGCTCGTTTGTGCAATGCATTGCCAGTCCCAGTAAGACGCGCTCAATCGTTACCTGTGTTCAAAACGCTTGTGAAGGAACATTACCTGTCGCTTTCATATCGATGTTCGTCATTTAATAAATGTTTTTAGTATATATGTATCTATTGTTAATAATATGTATTATTATTAAAGGGCTTTTGAGCTGTTGTTTAAATATTCGAGATGTTATTATGATCAGTTGGAAAACATACTGAGCAGTTTTTTAATTTAATGGCAGTTGATTAATTATTGCGACTGTAAAGCATGGACAGTAATAAAAAATCAATTAGTCGGTTATTTTATCATACTATGTCAATTCGAAAAATAATGGAGCAGTCCAATAACTGAATAGCGGTTATATATGTACATTTAAACAACAGCTCAAAAAATTTGTTCCCAAAAAATATTAAGGCAAAAATAAGATTTTTGGTTAAGTTAGATTAGGTTAAAACTGTGACCTCCTACGCACGAGCCGAGCGAGCGAAGCGAGCGGTGCCGCGGCAGCGTCCGGCGAGTGCCAGACACGACTTGCATTAATAGAAAAAAAGATATTGTTTTTACTAGGTTACTGCTCAGAATGAGATTTCTTACCGACAAATTCCGATTTATTACTGCCCACACGTAACCGCTCGTTCAATAATTTTTACCGCCCATTTAATTATTTTCCTGCTCAATTATATATTCACTAATCCATTTCATTATTTTTTATTACCCAGTTTTGTTAACTTTACTGCTTAGTTTTAACTGCTGAACTAGTTAACACTGCTATTTACAACTGCCTCTTTAAATCAGTGCCTTATTAATGTAGTAAAGAAGTTGCGCCGATAACAGCCCCATTTTATGTCCAGACAATTACTGTCCATTCCAGGTTACCTGGAAGAGATCGCGGAATGCGATAAGGCCGCCCATTGTACATGTGTTTTAGTTTGTAATTTTCTTTTTATGTATTTCTCGGTGTACAATTAAGTATATAATAAATAAATTTTATAATTGTGCGTGCATGCTCGCTCTTCGGACGTGAAGTGTACGTATGTGTGTGGTGTGCTTGTCATGCGTGAACGAACACACACACTGAGTGGGCTAAGTTAGGCTGCGGAATGGCGCCTGATATGAGCCATCCGAGCTTAGTCTCGAAGAACGTCCGGCATATGTCTACCTAGCTGTATGCGGTTACGACCGATCACACTTCAGAAGATGTCGGCTCCTACAAGTATGTCGATAGTGGATGGGATATTAAATGATGGATCAGCTAGACTTATTCCTGCTGGTAGTTGTAAGTCAGCTAAGTCTATTTATGTATGTGGTATGTCAGTGGTTACATTGGGCAAGACGAAATATTCAATGTTAGTATTGATTATCCCATCACAAGACTGCAAATGTAACGAACAAGTTTGCGTAACGCTGGATACCTGACTGTTGATGCCTGCTACGTGTGAGGTTACGCTACGAATAGGTAAATGTAGCTTACCACAAAGGTCCTTGGTAATGAAATTTGCCGTGCTTCCATTGTCAAGTAAGGCTCTGGCGCTGAACGGCGTGCAGGATTGGTCCGTGACTCTTACCAACGCTGTGGAAAGCAACACATGACGAGATGAAAAATCATGGTTAGTACCAGCCAACGTTATGTGCTCCTTACAAGACCTGGGATCATCCTCATGAGAATGCAACATTGTATTATGCCTAGATTTGCAATATTTGCAGTGACCAAGTCGACATGTATCCTTTAAGTGACCTGGGCGTAAAGAATTCAAACAAAGTTTTAATTCCTTTGCTTTAGATAAGCGTGCAGTGACTGTAAGTTTCTAAAATTGCTCACAGCTGAATATGTAAGGATTTTGTTTACATAGGGGACATGAAATATTAAATTTACTCTTACTTGTTAATATCGAAAAGCTTTTCGGTTTACTGTGTGACGACTCTGGTTTCGATTTTAAACTCTTTGCCTCCTCAAATGGTTCCAAAATATTGCAACGGCTAAAAATAAATTTAGTAAAAATGTCTAAGGAAGGAAACTCACTTAGGGAGTTCCTTTGTTCCTCCTACTGTCTGCTAGTACCTGGGTCTAACTTTGATGACATCAAATGTATCACCATTGGATACCAATGTTCTACAACAAACCCTAGCGTCGCCAACGAACGTAAATTCTAGTTGGTTTCATCAACAACTTGACATAGGTAACTAAGCCCTGGCTAGTCTCCCTTTGAAGAGCTTCCACATTAAATAAAGCTTGAATGTGATTGCTTACTAACAACCGTTCGCCGTCGGAACTCTCACATAACAATTGCCACGCATTGTCGTAGTTGTCACCTCTAAAATCTAAATTTTTAATGACTAGTGCTGCGTTGCCATTAAGTGATGAACGTACGTAGTGGAATTTATTAATTTTGTCAATACTTGTATGTTCATGAATTAGTGAAACATCTTTAAACTCTAACCAATCCTTATAACCGCCGCCAAAGTAGGTAAATGAAGCTTAGGAAGTCTAACACTACTTTGTCTAATAACCACCGATGGTTGTTCACTGGAGCTTACCTTAGATGCTAGTTGAGCGCGGTGTCGTGACAGAAGCGCGCGAGGAGATGCAAGCTGCCTGTAGTAACTGCCCTCAAATTGTTCACGCTCAGCGAATTGCTCGTCGGGCTTAGCTGACAGGCACTCCAATTGACCCTGAAACTGATCATAGGTGGCATATACGGTAACCATCTTCTCAATTCTAATCTCTAATTGGACTAGCTGCTCCTCACTAAGTTATTCGCAAGACTTAGTGGTAGTTAAAAATGTTGTGAATTGTGTAAGCTACGATTTTAATGAGGCGCGTTTCTTTGTAAGCTCTTTAATTTTCATTTCCTCAGCCATGGCTAAAGGGGAAGGTAGCTTTAAGTACTAAGGATAAAAACTAGGTAGAAAACAGAATAAAGAAACGTTAAATGATTGCTTTCTGATTCTGATTTCTTTCGTAATCACATGCCACCCAGCGTGGTATGCTGAGGTGATTAAGCTGTGGTAAAGTTTGCGTTAACTTTATCCATATTTTTTTAATGTCTACATTAACCTTGTCGTCGTAGTCGGGGGGGGTCTGTATGTATGCTTTTGCGGTTGTACAACGACATGCTTTGCTTTACTTTGCTTGGTAGTACAGATGCAGGCCTACCTTCCTGTCTCCTTCAGAGATGGGAAGGTGGCGTGGTCTTGAGGGAGAGCGCAACGGTCGTGCAGATCCTCAAGGCAAGTCCGGTGGATACACCTTCCCGAGGTTGCCACCCCGTTATTGGTCTAATTCCATATGAAATAGATGTAACATATTCATATTCCGTCTACCGTCGCTCAAGAAAGATCGTTTTTGTCTTGCTCCTTTTTTTAATTTCGAAAAAATAGTAAAAAGTGTTTGTTTATAGTCCTATGTTATACCGTTGTGTTGCTAATGAAGTGAACCTTCGAATGGTGAAAACTGGATAGCAATGCAAACACGGAGTGCAAAGTAATAGGTAAAAAACTTTTAAAATTTCTTCTAAACGGCTCTGAACCCGGACCTACCCCAACCCGCAGAGCGCTCGATACTCCTCGCACTTACCGCACCTCAGCCCCGCCGGCGCCTGCGCGACCTATGAATCAACACTTGTGACAACGTACGTAGTATACCGCGCTAAGTTCGCCTGTACCTGCGACGACACTACTTACGAGCTTATCACGCTAGCATCGTTTGGCGCTCGGCGTGCAGCGGGAAGACAATATTAATATTGAAATGCCACGCGTTGAGCGTTCTCCTCCTGCAGCTTCCGTTAAGCAGAATGTACTGCAAGCGTCTGTGCCCGTTTTAACCTCCACCGCTCCTGGTACCAGCGATAACGGTAGTAATATCACAGACGCAACTACTAATGTCTCTGTCAGATCAAAGCGTCCGCGACTAAACGACTCGCCTAACAACGACGGCGCATACGTGGAAGCTTTTGAAGATAGCTCAACCGGCCCGGATTCAGCTGTTCAACCTCCTAAGCTGGATAAAGCAACAATTTCTGAGCTTCGCAAAGAAATGGACTCATTATTGACTGTGCATCTGAAGGCTTCGCTCAGATCCTACTTCGAAAGTGAATTTCTTGAATTAAAAAATACCCTGCTAGGATTAGAGGCATCCGTCGAATTTATGAGCAAGGACTATGATGCTATGAAGATTGAATTAGACCAGAACAAGAACGTCATTTCTCAATTAAGAAAAGAAAATGAAGAGTTAAAAACTGGTGTCTCTGACCTCTCTGTTAGAGTTAACATCATGGAGCAATACTCTCGCCAAGATAACTTGGAGATTAACGGCATTCCTGAACACAAAGCTGAAAACCTGTTCAATATGTTGGTACAACTAGGAAAAACAGTCTCATGCGAAATTGAACCTAATGACGTATCTTCAGCATCTCGCGTCAAGAAACTCGACTTACAGAGTAGTCGCCCGCGCTCAATCATCGTCAAACTGAGAAGCACAAGGAAGCGAGACGAAATCTTATCATCTGTTACCAAATTTAACCGCGCACACGTTTCCGATAAACTCAACTCGAGCCATTTAGGGTACGGTGGCACTAAACAACCTGTCTTCGTGTCCGAACATCTGTCATCACTCAATAAAGCCATACATGCGCAGACTAGAAAAATGGCACGTGAGAAAGGCTACAAATATGTTTGGATCCGCGATGGCCGAGTATTAGTCCGTAAGGATGACGGAGCACGGCCTATTCAAATAAAGTCCCTTCATGCTGTATCCTTAATGTAAGAAATCTCCAGAAGCAGGAACCCGTGAGTAAAATCACTAAAATTCACCGTGTACTATCAGAATCTCCGTGGAATGCGAACGAAACTGAGTGAAATTAATATTGCTGTTAATATAAATACATATGATGTGATTGTAGTGACTGAGACTTGGCTCAATGATAACATCAATGATGGAGAGATCTTCGACGCCCGCTATAATATTTACAGGAGAGATAGAGCGTCCAGTGCTCTGACAGGAAGAGAAGGAGGTGGCGTTCTTATTGCTGTTTCGAAGGCATATGACTCCGCGCGGGCTTGTCAATGGGAAACTACTGCAGAAGACCTCTGGGTTCGAGTTAAAGTAAATGAGAGAAAGAAAATCAACATTTGCGCTGTTTATCTACCGCCCCCTGTGCAACAGCGGCATCTAGATATGTTTCTAAGTTCGGTCACGAGTGTTAATGAAAGTACTGGCGAAGAAATTATAGTAGTCGGTGATTTTAATCTCGGCTTCATCGAATGGAATCAGGACCCCCAACTCTCCAACACAACCTCTTCTATACCGTCAAATTATAATAATAACCTAGGGTACTCTCTAATTGATTTTATGTCTTTAAACAGTATGTCGCAATATAATGTTATCAAAAACTCTAATCATAGATCATTGGACTTAGTGCTTTCAAATATTCTATATGCGGTAGTCACAAGGTCTGCTTCACCCATCTGTAGAGAAGATTGTCACCACCCCCCTTTAGAAATTGATTTTACTTTATGTAAGTATGTGCCACTTAAACATGTAACGATGACTAAATTTAATTTTAAAGCAGCTGATTACGAACTTATCAACAATAAACTAAAAGAAATACATTGGAAAGAGCAGCTGGAATCATGTTTAAATGTTGATGTGATGACAGAGGTATTTTATGATATCGTTCGAAAAATCATAAATAACTATATTCCCAAAATTAAGAATGTAAGCAAAAATTTTCCTCCATGGTACTCCAAAACTTTAGTGAAAATTCTTAGACAACGTTTTAAAAGATACGGCAATCCGCGTGATGAGATCGAATATAGAATGATCGACGAGAGAGCAAAGTCGATCATTAAAATTTGTTATAAAAAAAACGTCTACTGTGTTGAAAATAGCATCAGGTCAAACCCTAAAGCTTTTTGGTCGTTTGTAAAGTCGAAAAATTCAAAAACTAGTTCTATACCATCAGAAATGACGTTAAACGAAACAGTGGCTACAACTGGCGACGAAATATGTCAACTCTTCGCAAAGCAATTCTCGTCTACGTTTTCTGTTGCTAGCGGAAGAAATGGAGCAATAACAAATACCCAAGTATTTCCTCAACTCATTCTCAGTAAAATTGCTTTTACTGAGAGGGAAGTTCTTAAAGCTCTAAACAGGATCGATGTTACTAAAGGTGCTGGTCCGGATGGGCTGCCCCCACTCTTTATAAAAAAATGTGCCCGTGCTTTGGCATATCCTCTCACCTTAATTTTTAATAAATCTCTGGAAACATCTACATTTCCAACAGAATGGAAAAAGGCCAACGTTGTGCCAATTTTCAAAAAAGGTGATAGTGCTGATGTGAAAAACTACAGACCAATTTCTATTTTGTCCATTTTCTCAAAGCTATTTGAACGTATGATGTGCCCTATCTTAACATCCCATGTAAAAACTGCGCTAGCCACTCAACAGCATGGTTTTTGTAGCAAAAAATCCACGATAACCAATTTAGTATCGTACGTGGATGAGATCTGTATGTGTGTCGATTCTGGCCTGCAGATCGACGCTCTGTACACTGACTTCAGCAGCGCCTTCGATAAGGTGGACCATGACATCCTGCTGCTAAAGCTGTGTGTTCACGGTTCACTGCTTGGGTGGTTTGGATCGTATTTACGCAAGCGGACACAAAGAGTGGTGGTAAACGGCTATCAATCTCCGGAGTATATCGCAACCTCCGGCGTGCCCCAAGGTTCCCATACCGGGCCAATACTCTTCATTTTGTTCATAAACGACATAGTAAAGTGCTTCAAACATAGCCGGTGTTCTTTGTTTGCCGACGACCTGAAAATCTTTCGCCCAATAAAAACTCAGGAAGACATCGCTCTGCTGCAATCCGATCTGAACTCATTACAGGACTGGTGTGTGGTGAATGGGATGGCTCTGAATGCTAGTAAATGCTATCAAATAACATTCACGCGGAATAAACACCCCTTACCATCAACTTACTCCCTCAGTGGAACATCACTGCAAAAAGTCACAAGCATACGGGATTTAGGTGTGGTCCTTAGTAGCGATCTCTCATTCACTACGCACATAAATAACATCATCAAAAAGGCAATGAAAATGATTGGATTTATTAGTAGAGTTGGCAAAGAGTTTAAGGAGACCCTGGCTTTGAAAGTGCTTTATAACACTTATGTGCGCAGTCTTGTTGAATATGCTTCTCCCGTCTGGAGTCCAACCTACAATATCCACATAGACAGGATTGAACGCATTCAAAAAAAGTTTACCAGGCACTTGCGGTTTAAAGACCATAACTGTCCTTACCGAGCTGATTACACAGCCCGGCTAAGCTACTTCAAGTTGGACTCATTGAAGCGAAGAAGAGATCTAAAAGATCTAACAACACTTTTTAAAATTGCTAACGGGTTAACATCAACTCCAGATCTCCTTGACAAAATCAACCTAGACGTACCTCGGCATTCTCATCAGCGATCTAAGCGAACTATTAGAACATTTGTAACAAAACCATGTCGCACAAACCTGGGTCGATATGCTCCCCTAAATAGAATGTTGGATTGCTACAATAGAACCTGCTCTATCGACAGCGGTATCGATGTTTTCTTTGACAGGCTACCAAAATTTAAAAACAAAATACTCAGTATTGACCTGTGATCAGCTGCATACACCCTTTTGTCTCTTTTAATTTTTGATTTTGAATAGATTTTTTTTTTATGTTTGAAATAATTATTGTAATTTTTTCTATTGTACTTTATTTGTTTTTGTTTCCAATTTAATTTAATTTAATATAACTGTTCTTTTGATATTATTTTAATTATTTTATTTTATTGTAATTAATTTAACTTATTCGCTATGTGACATACCTATATTTGACATCTTTTATTTATTAACGATTTTTTTTATCAATTTTATTAGTGTAATTTATTTTATTTTGTCATGCATTGTTTAAATTTAATTATTATTTTGCTTCAAATGAACTAATGAATCTTTGTTAATCATGTTAATCTTTCATAGAGAATGTTGTGCATACCTATAAGTGATGTATTTGCACAGAATTCAATACCTATAATTTCCTGTTTTTTTTAAATTGTAAATATGTCGTTGGTGTGCCTTACTTAATAAATAAAAATAAATAAATAAATAACTGAAACCACCGGGCGGTTTTCCTCTCCGAACCATAACCCCCCTGAGACGAGGGGGTTGCGGACTCGGCCGTCACTAAATAAGCTGATGGCGAGTAGGAGAACAGAGTCACCTGCGCTAGGACCTGCGCAGTCGAGCGCCGTAAGCGGGGATGAAGGAGTCCTGGGGGGTTGAGCCAATCGGCACTGGTGGTAATGTGTCCGTGAGGCAACACGCCCCCTTTGGTCTGGATTTCAAGCGAAACGGTGGCCTTACCCTCTAGCCAGGGGTAGGGAAATGGCCACAGTGTCCCGTCAGAGGGTCACAGGCGAGGTGCGTGGGGTCCGTTGAGATCGCCCTCGGGAGGCCGAAGCGGTAGGTAAAGGCCATGCTGAAGGTGTAAGTGAGGGTTGATCAGTTCGTAGGGGTAGGCCTTTCGACCCTCCCCCCCAACCCGATCAAGCACCCGATGTCGCGCTGTAAACCAGCCTTGCGCACCTATATCTCTCTGGTAATCCTAACGTTCGCACTCACAGTAGTGCGACGTTCCCAGGTGCGGGCTCCATGGAGGGTGGGAGCCAGGGAGATGAAATAAAAGATTCAAATAAGTATGGACGAATTGAGGCCTACTACTTCAACTGCAGGAGTGGAGTCGGCGAAAGCTGGCAAAACTCCCAAGCGAGGTGCCCCTGGCACTTCGCTCGCCCCTGGAGGTCCTGCAGCTAACGCTGCAGGCTCCAGCGCGGGCGCCGGTCCGGCTGTGGCGAAAACCGCAGCTAAGACCAAAAAGTCCCTTAACATACAAAGGGTATCGCCGCTGCCTGGGACCAGTACCGATCCCTTCAAACACAAGGCGAAAACGGCGACGGCTAACACCACTGCCGGAAGAAGCCTTCCCAAGCACCCTCCTCCTCCTCCTGTGGCTCCTCAAGCCACAGCCCACGAGGCAACCGCAACCGGGCAAACGGGAACGGTCTGCAGCACCGAGGACGTTTTTGCAAGCGCCTGGCAGGTGCCAATCCGTAAAGGAAAAAAAGGGAAGGGTAAAAATCTAACTCCACAAGCCCATTGCTCTTGTTCTGACCCGTCAGGTCAAAATGCTCCTACCAGCCAGGGTAAAAGGAGGGAAAGGCAGACGCGCAAGGAGCGGCGTCATGAACGCAGACGGGGAGGCAAAGAGAAGGCCTCCCAACGCAAGCAGGGTACCGCCACTAGCAAGGTCAACACGACCAAGCAAGGTAAGTTGAGCTTCTCAGAAGGGAAGCGGTCGCAGGCTGAGGCCGGCACTAGCCGACCGACGCCCTGTCAACCGCCAACCAAATACGCAGGAGTTCCGGCCGAGGTGGCTACCACGACACAGCAACCCGACGGGAACGATCAGGCTGCGGCCAAGCGGGCTCTCAACGAGACTTTATCACCTCGTGGAGAGCACAAGCGGCCGCGGCTTGACCAGTCCCAGCGGGTTGCCAACAAAAGCTACGCTCAAGCTGCGAGTGCGTCCCTGAACGTCGCGATAACCTGCGACCGGAGGGGCATCATCAGCCAGGGAGTATCGGACCAGGTCGTGGCTGCCATACAGAGGCAGATCATCACGGAGGCCTGCTCCCCTATGCAGGACACACCGGGGCCGACCTTCAATGCGAAGCCGCTGTTCGCTGCGAGGTGTCCTCAAACTGTGGTGCGGAAACGACCACACGCTAGAGTGGCTGAAGAAGACAGTCTCCGGCCTGGCTCTCCCGGCTAACACCTCGTTAGTTGTCAAGAGTCAGTTGGAGATTCAGAAGCGGGTGCGTTGCGGCATCGCCATCCCCGACGACCAAGGAGTCGACGAGGACTCGACCTTTATTGGACGAGCCCTCTGTTACCAGAACCCATGGATCGACGTCAAAAGGTGGGTGGTGCTACACGCCGAGAAGCAGAGGGCATGCTGATTCGTGGTGCTGGGTATCCCCGAGGACCCAGGTTCCGACCCTGTTGAGCTCCGAACGCCGACTCTCAATTGGTCTGGGATCGGTGTACGTGAAGTTCCAGGGTCCGAATGGCAGGTTCGTCGACGTCCCTCGGGGTTGGGACCCGACTACGGGACAGCAGCAGGAAGCAGGGGAGACCATCCCCCAACCAAACAACCCGGAAGCAACAGTGGCTGACCCTGCTGAAATAGCAGTGCGTAGTTGCATAGCAGCAATAAGTTTGCTGTCAGTCATTGGTGCCTGGTACGTGATTATTAGAAGTGTTTCGTACAAAGCTACGCGTATACCACTTTTATTTTGTTTTGTAACCTTGTCATTGATCGTAAAATTTAATCAATCCTTGGTTATTTTAGTTTTTCGTATATTTTTTCACAGTTTTTTTATATTTGTATGTAGCACCCGCTGTTTATGGAAACTATGTACCTCTTTTTGTTCCGTTTTTTTAATTTTATTGTTTTGTGTTTTTTACATCACGCCACTTATTGCTGCAGCCTACGGTGATACAGATTATTCTTATATACACACTTATCATATGATTATCTTATTTGGCTTGCTCAATATATATATTTATACCTATTCACAATATTCACATTTAATAGACATTGTTAATTTTGTATTTACTGATCTAGTTATTATTGATATTGGAGTTATTTTCTTATGTCTGTGATGGCTGCAAGACAACTTAAGGTTGGACTTTGGAATGCAGGTTCACTAGGCACTAAGCATGATGAGTTTATAGCGGCAATGCAACGACATGACGTCGATATTATGACTGTAAATGAGACGTGGTTACGGACTGGACAGGACGGCCGTGCACCCTCTGTTCCCGGGTACAAGCTGCGACACATTCCACGTTCACTGTCAGTTAAGGGAGGTCGGGGAGGCGGGGTAGGTTTTTACATTAAGCGTGGCGTCAATGCCCGTAGTCATCCGCATCCCGTTGATCCGTCACACAATTCGGTGGAGCAAATGTGGTCTATTCTAAGTGCTTGTGGATCTAAGCTGGCAATAGGTACAGCCTATCGTCCGCCATGGCAAGATGTTGATCTTTTTATAGATGCCGTCTCTTGCTCATTAAACTCATTAACACAGTGTGAATATACTATACTTATGGGTGATTTCAACATTAATATGCTTCACGTGACCGACCGTAAGACGGTCAAACTAATTACGTTCTTGAACTGCATGGGCTTAGATCAATTGGTGCGTCACCCTACCCATAAATCAGTGCATGGTGACTCATTGATAGATATAGTATGTTCAAACGTTAAGGCCCGATCGATGCATATGGAACAAATCCCTGAGCTGGGTGCGCACGCTATGATAATATGTCAATTTTACATTAAGCGTAATAAAATTTTATCAAAATCTATTATTTATCGACCGCTGAAGAATATATTGCCGGAACTATTCGACATTGATTTAAATCTGATCGATTGGAATGTGATTGCGACTATGCGAGATGTGAATGCTATGGTCAATGCTTTCGCCTCCAATTTGATTTGGTTAATGGACCTTCACGCACCCAAGAAGACTTCTATTATTAGAGAGCATCCTCACCCCTGGATAACTAATAATATTAAGCTGATGATGCGTCTAAGAAACCAAGCGCATGCCCAGTTCCTCAAGCGTGAGGATGACAGTAAACAAATTTATTATAAAGAGTCAAAATCATTAGTCAATAGATCACTTTTTTACGAGAAAGTCGCATATTTTAAACATAGTATCAATAGCCACATTAAAGACTCTCGTACTCTTTGGAAAAATCTAAAAACTACACTGCTTCCTCCTAAAAATGACGTTGATTTACCTCAACATTTTAAGAACCCAGATGAAATATGTGACCATTTTATGAATGTGCCCGGTAATAGCGCAGTTTGTACTTCCAGTTTGGCATACTTTGACTCTGAAAGGTTTGGTGACTCGACGTTCTCTCTGAAACCAACAACACAGAGTGAAATACTTAGGATCATAAGTCGTATAAAAACTAAGGCTGAGGGTTGTGATGGTGTCAGCATAAGTATGGTACTAATGACGCTCCCGGTGACATTGGACGCCATAACCGCCATTATTAATACGTCTATCGAATCATCGACCTGCCCAGAGCCGTGGAAAATCGCCAAAGTACGTCCCTTGCCGAAAAAGTCGAACGCTACGGAATTGAAGGATCTGAGACCGATCAGCATACTGCCTGTATTGTCCAAAGTTCTGGAAAAAGTAGTTTGCGCTCAGTTAACCGAGTATCTGGAAAACAACAGCATTCTGCCTGATGCACAGTCTGGGTTCAGGAGAGCTCGGGGCACTACCACCGCCCTTTTGGATGTGACTGACAACATTCTCGCTGCTCAGGATGCTGGCATGTGCACTCTTCTTGTACTGCTTGATTACTCGCGTGCGTTCGATTGTATAAATGTCCCTCTATTGCTGTCAAAGATGACATTTTACGGTTTTGAAACTCAGACGATAGAATGGTTCCGCAGTTACCTGGATAAGCGTACGCAGTTTGTTGAGATACGTAAAACAGACGGGTCTTCAGTGACCTCTAGTTATCGCTCTATAAGGAGAGGAGGTTCCACAAGGTTCGATTTTGGGGCCGGTTTTATTCATTATGTATTGCGCTGACATTATTAAAATGATTAAAAATTGCAAATATCACATTTACGCAGATGACACCCAAATTTATATTTCATTTAAGCCCCAGGACTATGAATATGCCCTTAAAGGCCTAAATGAGGATCTGGAAGCCATTGTTCAGTGGTCAGAGTGCAACGCATTGGTACTAAATCCTTCAAAATCCAAGTATATGCTCTTCGGCACAAAAGCTCAGTTAGAAGAAATTAAATCTACTGGTGACGTAATAGTAATGGGTGAACCCATTGAACGGGTTTACGAAGCACGGAACCTGGGCCTCATTATGGACACAGAGCTTCGCTTTGAGAAACATGTAGCTGAATCGATTCGGAATTGTTTCTACAAGCTAAAAGTATTGTACAAGGCTCGTCCATACCTCAGTGAGGAATTGCGAATTATGCTGGTGGATTCTTTGGTGCTATCTAAACTGAATTATGCGGATGTCGTTTATGGTGAGCGACTTCTGTCCAAAACAAATAGAATGATCCAGAGACTTCAGAACGCGTGCGCTCGTTTTTGTTTTAATATTCCTTTTAGAGGTCATGTTACACCCTATCTAAATAAGCATAACATTTTAAAAATGAATGCACGGCGTAAACTCCACTTGGCAAATCTTTTATTTGGGGTAATTAAAACTCAGAAACCATTTTACTTATATAATAAGCTTGAGTGGACAAGAGGTCACAAGAACGGGCAGGGAAGACTATGTGCCCAGAGTCTTTTAACACCACACCACAAGTCGGCAACTTTTAGAGGTAGTTTCCGGTACGCGGCGACTAAATGTTGGAACAATATACCTCCACCCATAAAATACTGTGGAAGTGGACTAACTTTTAAGGTAAAGCTGAAGGAGTTTCTGCTTCAACACCAAAAACAAAATGAGCATACTCGATGTACCACATCTGCCTTTTGATCTCCACTCCAGTTGCCACCTCGCTGTTACTAAATGGTTGATTTGCGAGTCATAGTTTAATTTTTATTCTTACCTTTTATTACTACACAAAATATTTTATTTTTAATGATATCATTTCAATGACGTGGGAATCTATTTTATATTTTTTTTAATTTTTTTTTTTTTTTTTAATATGGATCTGATTTTATTTTATGATAATATTGTTGCTTAATTGATATTATTTTTTTTTTTTTTTTGAATAGATATAGGTATATATTTTATTTGAATTTCTGACATGATTTTTTTATAATTTCTAGTTTATCAATTTTGATGTTTATTATTGTTTTTTTTTACATTTACTATTTATTTAGTACCACTTCTGAACCTATCACTTCACTTTTTTTACTCAATATATTTTTTTATTTTTTATTTTTTATTTATATGTCTACTACGCGTTCGAGCGTATGGTACCCGTGGGCTGCAGCTGAAAATCAGCGTTAGGTGGTAATAACTACTGTTGCCACCTAACATTATGCTGAGCTGAGGCCCTTTTGGCACAATATTGCTATATGTACTTAAGCTTTGATATTTTCTATTTGTAAGGTGATTTTTTTATTTATTTATTTTTTATTATTATTTTATTATTGTGCCAATAAATGCAATTTTCTTTCTTTCTTTCTTTCTTTCTTTCTTTCTTTCTTTCTTTCAGTGTCGGCTGCCCCTGCCGCCGCCGTGGGTGCCGTCCCTTCATCGGGTGGGGAGCTGGACGACGTTACGTTGTCCCCGGCTTCTGGCCTGCTGGAGGATGGCTTCGACGAGGGCGACATGTTTGCCGGGCTGCGTCTAGAGGGTGACGAGGAGGGCCTCGCCTGCGATGGCGTCCCTTTCGTCGGCCTGTAGAGTCGTGCAGGCAAACCTCCACCACAGCCAGACTGCAACGGCTCAATTGAGGAAGTGGCTGGAGGTGCAACACACGGCCATTGCCCTCATCCAAGAGCCGTGGATTAGGGGTGGCCAAATACGAGGACTATCCAACCTTAACGGTAAGCTCCTTGTTACTACGGACCAGGATCACCCTAGATCGTGTATCTATGTCACAGGTAACCTTAAAGCACAGCTCTTAAACGACTTCTGTTGCAGAGATGTCTCTGCAGCTAGGCTGAACATACAGCGTGGCGACAAAGTCATGGCGATCGTCTTCGCCTCGGTCTATATGCCTGAGGCGGAGGAACCGCCCCTCACGACCTTGTCCGTCTCGTCACCCAGTGTGAAAGCAGCGGAGATGAGGTTGTCATCGGGACCGACGCCAATGCACACAACCCGCTGTGGGGGATGGACACGCAAAATGAAAGGGGTAAGGCATTAGTTGAATACTTATTCACAACTAACTTATCCCTACTAAATACAGGCCCTGAACCAACTTTCTTAACGAGACGCAGTCGTACTATTATTGACCTCACTCTCGCAACGGAAGGCGTTTCAGAAATTATAACTGGGTGGCAGGTCTCTGATGAGACTTCCTGCTCAGACCACAGGTGGATCCGCTTCGACATCCAGGTCAGTATACCACCTAAACAACCTCGGCGGAATCCGCGCAATACGGATTTAGCGTCATACAAACGCGGCCTTGATTCAAGACTTGCGCCACTAAGCGATTCGATGACTCTTGCGGACATGACACAGATCGAAGCGAGAGTTACACAGCTCACCGAATCACTGATAAACAGCTACCAGACCGCGTGCCCGGAAACGATTCCGCGCGAAACACCGGGAAAACAACCCTGGTGGGGCGCGGAACTTGAGCGCAAACGCGGTAAGGTAAGAAAGGCTCTTAACAGAGCCATGAATACATATAGAGATGAGGACTGGGACGCTTACTGAAGTACTACTGGATGGCGAAAATTCTGTGGTAACATTGAATCGTGCCAACAAGCAAACAGGGTAAGGAAATTACTGGCACAACAGAACACACCCGAGGTCGCCACGCTCCGGAAACCCGATAACACGCTGACCACGTCACCTGAAGAAGCGAAACGTGTCCTAATAGAAACTCACTTCCCAGGAAGCGTATTCGCGCAGGTAACCGAATGGCTAGACGTTATACAAGCACCAGCAGAAGTTGATTGGTATTATGCAGAGAGGATGATCACGCTGGAAAAAATCCAGTGGGCCATCCGAAGCTTCCAACCTTTCAAGGCACCAGGTCCTGATGGAGTGTTTCCTGCCTTACTGCAGTGGGGCGGGACTTCTGTTGCAACAAGACTGTGCCTTTAATGAGGGCGTGCCTGGCTTTTAGATACGTGCCTAAAGGATGGAGTGGGTGCCGCTTAACATCTGTGTTAAGCATTGAAGGCCAAAGAGCTGGGTCTGTTAGTGAGAATGAAGGCCCTGACCACCACAAGGAAGATTGACGTATGAGGTCAGCGTTCAGATCGCGGGAGATTAAATCTGCAGGGTTGCTCTTTAAGGGCACATAATTATCGCCAGGTGTAATCACCAAAACCTTCCCGTATCGCCGAACTCGATGCCTAACGAACGGCTTAAGTGTGGCAGGTGAAGTAGACAGCCAACCTAGGACGATCATAGAATCACACCAAAATATGCATTTATCAGGTTTACGTGTTAACATCTCCAGCGCTTTTGCACACAACCTAGTCCCTAATAAGGTACCACAAAGTTCCAGCCAGAATTGAGGTCGATTTAATTGTTGCAACCTTACTTTTGGATGTAAGCAGATATGTATGAATGGTGCCGCTACTAGCTACAGAACGAATGTATATACAAGCTCCGTATGCCTTCTCTGACGAATCTGTGAAAATATGAACCTCAACATGAAGGGAAATCACATACCACCCAGCCACCCAGGTGATTAAGCTGTGGTAAAGTTTGCGTTAACTTTATCCATATTTTTTAATGTCTACATTAACCTCGTCGTCCCATGAATACTTATCTATCCATAATTTTTGTAGTATTATCTTAGCCTCGACAATACATGGAGAGACAAGTTCCAAAGGATCGAATACTTGTACTGTTTTGGAAAGAATGATTCGCTTGGTAATTGTTGTGCTTGTATGGTAAGGTATATGAATGGAGAATGTAAGTGAGTCAGTATGACAATGCCAATTAAGACCTAGGGTCTTACTTGGTTCGTTAATACTTAAGCTGACTGTATTAGGTGTGTCTTGAGGGGATGATGCATGTGTGCTAGTAGTAATTTCCTGAAGTATTTGTTTGTTGTTTGACGGCCACTTCCAAAGGTTGAGTTGTGCAGTCTTAAGTGTGCTGATGATGTCTTTGCCCAGTGCGATAATGCTTTCAATAGTCACTTCCTGACAGATAACCATGCACATAATAATCATGCTGTATTGATTGTTGTGTACCTACGTGTGTGCGTCGCCTCCTTTGCCAATTGAAACAGACATCTTGTACTATGAACGAAAGCAGATGCTGTTCCGTAAGTTACGGTGTTTAATGTATATGCTTTAAGAGGAAATTATGGATCAGACCGCCATAATATCTATTGTAGAGATCGCTGCGATTCGTAGACATCAATCTGTCGAAAGAACTTTTCATTTTCTGACGATATGACGTATTTGTGCTGACGAAATCTCAACAAAATGGATACTAAGTCATCCTGAACCCTAGGGCCTAGGCCTTGAATGTCGTTAAACGACTTACCAGAAGTTGTGACAGCTGGTGCGTCGAAGACAACTCGCAACTTTGTCGCTGGACTCTCTGAAGACGCCATGATGTGGAAGAAAATAGGAAGGAGATGAAGAAGGTTTGATGACTACGCTCATATGTACGCTCCTAATGCTTCATACTCCTGCAAGAACTCTACGTAGCGTGGAGCAACACGCTCAGCATCGATGTCACTGCGGAGTAGCTGTCGACAGCCTCGGGCACCATGGTCTTTCCTGCTGCAAGAGCGCAGGCCGCATAGCACGGCATTTATTTATTTATTTATTTATTTATTTAAATAGAACGGCCGAAGCCAATTACACTATTCAAACATTCAATTTATTAACTCAATCATGCATTCTTCTCACAAAAATTCAAACATTCTGACATTATCATCTTCCATTCATCCGCAAACATATCAAGACCTGTGTTTGAGTTCAGGAGAGCGTTTACAGTGGCTAATGTCCGAGGAATAGGCGACTTGGAGTGTGCGATAGTACGGCTAGTTGGAACAGCCAGTAAGCGGTGTTTTCTACCACGACAGTAATTGTCCGGGACAAATAGATTGCAGATTTCATTGTGTAGATCAGGATCATCAATAATCCCCCTAAGAATTTTAAATATTATAGTTATCTGATCGCGCGACCTTCTCACTTCTAGAGAGTTGAAATTTAAGCAACCCAACAGGAATTCAGTGGGATACAAGTGGGGATAATACCCGTACAAGTGCTTGTAAAGGTATCTGAGGAATGCTTTTTGTACTTTCTCTAAAGCTAACGCATACTGCTTCTCAAACGGATTCCATACACACGCACTAGACTCAAGCTTGCTACGGACCAATGCCCCAAAAACAAGCTTGATAACGTGGGGGTTGTGGAAGTCACGACAGTTCCTTAAAACAAAGCCAAGACGCCTAAAGGACTCCTTGGCAGTGGAAGTGATGTGGTCATGAAAAGTGAGCTTACGGTCGAATATGACTCCCAGGTCTTTCATGGAATCAGTTCTTGCAATTGTATCTCCATTTAGTTTGTATTGAAAGTTGACTGGGCGCCGCATTCGACCGAAGGACATCACGTAGCATTTTGATTTATTGAATTCCATTTTATTTTCTAAACTCCACTTGTATACCGAATCAATGTCTGATTGCAGAGCTTGGCAGTCACGCTCAGATTTTATTTCAAAAAACAGCTTTAAGTCATCAGCATATAAGAGGGATCTGGCATTCGCAACCACATCAGGGAGGTCATTAACCATCAAAATGAAAAGGAGAGGGCCAACTACCGAACCTTGACTCACACCCGAGCGAGTGTGATATGGGAGTGACTCGTACAAACCCAATCTGACAAATTGTTGCCGGTCCCGCAAATAATCTGCAAGAAGTCGTAGAAGCCCTGGAGCAACACCTATCGCACTGAGCTTTGACAGCAAGACATCATTGTTGACTCTGTCGAACGCCTTTTGAAAATCAAAGTAAAGAACGTCTACCTGGCATCTGCGATCTAGACTAGTAGAGATATAATTGACTAGTGTAAGTAAGTTAGTATTGACGGATCTTTTTTCGCGAAAGCCATGCTGCTCATTGCACAAGTACTGTTTCACTTGCTTGTAAATTCCTTGATGCAGGATATTCTCGAAAACTTTTGCGGGAGAAGATAATATTGCTATTGGACGATATTCATCGACTGAGGATTTATTTGACGATTTCGGTATGGGAGTCACACGAGATATCTTCCATGGTGGTGGATAGACTCCAGATTTTAGAGCCAAATTGAAAATGTGGGATAAAGGCCGAATGAGAAATTCCTTTCCCTCTTTTAAAAACCATGGAGGGATATTATCAGGACCAATAGAACTGTTGAGTTTTAGTTTGTTTATTCCTGAGCTTATATCACTCTCAGTGAAGTCAAGAATATTAATGTAATTACTAATATTACAGTTGCTTGGATTGGCAATATTCTCGAGGTCTAACTTTGGTACTTCAGTTTGGAAGACGCTCGCGAAATATTCTGCGAAAGCCTCAGCAGCTGCTACACCACTGTGAATTTTACCTTTGTGGGTTACGTTAGGCTCAAACCCGCCCTTTGATCTAAGGTTAGAGATATGCTGCCAGAATTCTTTGGGGTTTTTCTTAATGTTCCCTTCAATGTGCCTAATGTAGGTATCATAAGCATTCGATATACGAGACTTTAGGCTAGATCTATAGTCAGAGAATTGCTTATATATTAGTTCACATTTACTCTCTTTCCAGGCGGAATGCAATTTAACTTTTTTCTGGATGTCTTTAATAATATCCGAAGTAAACCAAATAGGATATCTTCTAGTCATCTTTCTGTTTCGGAGTTTTTTAGGGATACAAGCGTCAAATAAGCTGTAAATAATATCATAGAAAGCCCGAGTGCTAGTGCGAGCGTCATTGGATGATGTAACTGCATCCCAAGATACCTTAGAAAGAAAGTCGTAAAGCAGATTGCGATTACATTTTTTGAAATTCCAGTCCCTACTACAATCGACATTACTTGGTTCAAGCCTTTCACTTTCATCAGATGACTGTAGCTTTACCTGGATGTCCAACGGCGGATGATACGCATCAGGGGGTACCAAACCTTCAACTGCTGTTACAGAAACGTCATGTAGACTTGCGCTTTCCTGAACTAAAACAACATCCAACATTCCCCCATGCATGTTCTCAACAATGTTTCTTTCACACATATTAGAAAAAGTTAGAAAGTAACAATAATAATTCTGAACATTTAAGGAAGCACTGTTTAAGTTTAAATCACCTAAAATGATAACTGTTCCTTTCAAGTCGTTTATAAAACTTTCCACTTTTGTAAACCAAGTCATATAATCGCTGTCAGTGGCACTTGGTTTTATATACACAACGCACACATAAACTGGAGAACCATGCCAAGTGAAACTCGACCAAAGATCTTCACCACAGTCTGTCTCAAGTTCACGTCGACGGCGCAGGACTATGGGGGTGCGTGCCATAAGCAGTACGCCTCCACAAGGTGTACCTCTGTCGCGCCTTAACACATTCCACTCACCGATGACGAGCTCAGTATCTTCAACCGAGGTGTCTAAAAAAGTCTCTGTGGCCGCTATTAAATCTTGTTCGGCTATGTGCAGATTGTTGCGCCACATCCGGAGCTTTGATTTAATGCCACGAACATTCTGATATTTACAGTTTATTTTTGTAGTTCTGGAGCTTGATCTGAAAGCTGCTGTAGGGCCGGTCACAATACCAACACTATGCTGCTTTGTCCCCCTGTGTAAGCTGTTCATGAAAGGGCTGTGGAGCAACTACACGCTGGCTGTTAGACTGGACGGAAGACGGTTTCCTATAATTGATCCAAGCCTTGATTCTCGCATTCACCGGCCATACATCTGCGGAATAGCAGCGCTCATAGCATGCAGTGGGAACGCCAATTTTGAATGACTTGTAGTTTCCTTTCGGAGTGAGTTCATCGATGGTACAATTATCAGTGCCACACAATGAGCGAAGATAGTCTCCAATTTCATCGGCTGTAGACTCCATATTCCATAAGTGCAAGTACTTACGAGCTTCTACGGCCCTTAGGGATGTTACGTTGGGGCCAGCAGCTCCTTGAATTGACACTGGGCGACGAATTTTAGATTTCTTTGTTACTCGTGTCCATTCCTGGGAGAACGAAAGGCATGTCAACTTCAACGATATTATTCGTCGGGCTTTTGTCACCGCCGGCGTACCTGCGGTATTAGAACCTAGCGGCACGTGGTTCGGGACGATGGGAAAAGACCAGATGGTAAGACGTTGGTGCCGTGGAAGGTGGGTCTGAGACCTCTGGTGTGGGAGGCAACTTGTGTCGACACCCTTGCGCCATCGCATGTTCCAAGCACGGCAGGCTGTGCCGGCGCTGCCGCTGCGGCTGCTGAGGCCCTCAAGCGGCGCAAATACTGTAACCTTATTGGGAATTACAGTTTTGAGCCGTTTGGGGTCGAAACGCTTGGATCATGGGGTCAGAGTGCACGCCTCCTTTTCAAGGACATATCTCGCCGACTGATCGACACTTTGCGTGACCAGAGGGCTGGCTCATTCTTTGCTCAAAGAATAAGCATGGCCATTCAATGTGGCAATGCTGCCAGTCTTCTGGGCACGTTTCCGGATGACAGCGATGCGGAGGAATACTTTCGACGCCTGAGTGTACTTTGTTTTTGTTTAATATGTGCATAATTAAGACAGTTCATCAATTTATTGATTAAACTTCAACTTCCGAATAATGTCAACAATTATAATTTAAATAAGTGTTAGTAAATTTATACATCACATCAGTTCAAAATTTAAATAATCATCTATTGAATAAAAACATCTGTCAAAAAGCCAATTTTTTAAAGTTCTATTAAATTCTAAGTTATTCATTTTTCTTATTTTTTCTGGTAGTTTATTATAGATTTTCACTGCCATGGTGTAGCAGTTTCTGTTACATAACTTTAATCTGCTTCGAGGTACTACGAGCAGTTTTTGAACTATTTTCCTTTTAAATCCTGTTCAAAAAGTGATAGATGGTTTCTAACGAATTTATACATTTCTGAAACATACAGGGAATGGTGACTACGAAACCTTCATCAGCATTACGTCTAGTAGTGGTTTGAGTAACTTGTGGGTAGTTGTAACAGGAGCACAAAGAAAAATTTGCTCATATTTCAATAATCAATATTATTTAATGAGTTAAAGTATTTATAATAATTATTAATGCTATATTCTAAAAGTTAAAAGTTTGTGCCTGCTGGTGTAGCGTTATCTCCACTTTTTTCCCACTATAACAAAAATCACTACACTTTAATCACTATGGATTCACTAGCAAGCACTCTAAGTGAACTAAAGGACTTGTTCCACACAAGGATGATGGTTTTCAAAGAAGAATTACAGAAGACTCCTCAATCACCCATCACAGCAACCAGTCTTGCAACGGAGTTCACAATGTTCCGGACGTTTATCACTCAGGCTCTCGACAGTCTTCAACAGCAGGTTGGTTTGTTGGCCCGAAGTGTTGATCAAATCGAGATACGCGGACGAAGGAACATCTTGTTGCTGCATGGAGTTGCTGAAGAGCAGAAAGAGGACACTGCCACGGTAATCTCTGAAGTGATCTGTAAAAAGTTACAGCTGAGCAACTTTACTGATGCTGACATCAACCGCTGTCACAGGATGGGGCGGGCAGTGCCCAATAAAACTAGGCCTATCCTGTTCAAGGTTAGCAGTCTTGCAGTCAGGGATAAAATTTGGTTTTCCAAATCCAAATTAAGGGCATCAGGCGTCACAATGTCTGAGTTTCTGACAAAGGGGCGGCACGACGTGTTCCTGGCTGCGGTGCACCGAGTTGAGTCCCTCGCTGAGTTGGACAAGATAGCGCCAGTTCCGCTGACTCCCAGCGAGCCCAGCGAGGGTGATACAAGAACGACTGTTCCAGTGGCCGCTGCTGTTGTGAAGACTGCAAGGCGTACTGCAGCTTTAAAGAAGTGATCTCTCAGTGCAGAAATATTTTTTATACTACACCTGCTTGGAAAGTACCTTGATACTTTATCAAATTTACGGTAGAAAGTACGTCATTGCATATCGAACAAATATGCGGGGAGAAAACGCATCTGAGCGGGAGAGAAAAGTGTATGAAAATCCATTTCTTACGTGGTTTTTCTTTTTTAATTTTGGGTAAGACTATGCGCCGGTAACCTAAATATCAAAAGCCAAAAAGTTTTTACAGTGAGTTTTTATCTCCAAGTTCGCAAAATGACACTGGCCACTAGCTGTGTGTTGGATGGTGTCGGGCTGGCAGTGCGACCCTGCGGCGGCAGGATAAACAATTTGAAAAAAGAACATGTGAAAATTGCAGACGCCATTGGCGCCATTTCCAATTTGTGTGTTGTTTGAGGATTCAGTTTTAACTGCAACAATTTCAATATAAATTTCAATTAGTAAAGATTTCGTTTTTTATTTTCCTTGTAGGTGTAGTATAAAGCACTATGTATCACTCGAGAGAAACTGCGATTCCCGATCTTGGGTGTTTTAAAGCCCTCGCCTACGGCTCGGGCTTCAAACGACACCCTCGACGGTAATCGGTCACTTTCTCCTCTCGGTGAACAATGTACTATTTCAGTGTCCGGGTATTATTGTATTTATTTTGTTTTGTTTACCTTCTTAAAGCCGATGTCAATCTCACAGTGCGTTCCGTTTAAGGTATTATTTACTTTTTAAACTATTGTGATTTTTCTTTTTTTTTATCACTCGGATTGCATGTATTGTAGTTTTATTTTACTTTTATGATTTAAAACGCACCTGGCAGGATCGATTTTTTTATATTCATTTTATTATTATTTTATGTCTTTCGATATCAGCAGCGATAGTAATAGTTTTTTTTCTCGGACAAGTAACGAAGACAGTTTCGTTAGCATTCCGTCTCTTGCAGAAAGTCTTACAGCGCCACGATATAATGGCGAGCTTTGACTGTAAAAACATTCAGGCTATTCTTGTGTCCCAGTCATGGCTTAAACCATGTCTTCCTTCAACTAGTTACTCTCTTCCCGGCTTTGTACTTATAAGAAATGACCAGGCAGTTGGTGGCGGTGGCGGTGTTGCCATATATCTCCGTGCGCATATTCCTTTCTCTATTGTGAATATATCAGCGCAGCCACCTCCATCAAACGCTGGTGAACACCTCTTTTTTGAAGTCACACTACATCATTCGAAATTACTTCTTGGTGTCTATTACTGTCCTTCTTTACGTATCAACTTCTTCTCATCTTTTGATAAACTCCTAGAAATTTTGATTCCTTCTTGTGACTGTAAGAAGGAATCAAAATTTCTCAATCAATCAAAATAGTCATGGGTGATTTTAATGCTTGCCTCCTCAAAAAGGACCATCGCTCTTCTGCTCTGACTAATGTCACAGCTTGTAGTAATCTGTCAATTCTTCCTCTAAGTGCCACTCACCATTTCCCAAACTCTACTCCTTCACTTCGTGACATGATTTTCGTTTCCTCACCTGATCACGTCGCGTCGCTAAGCATGGTCAATGCTCCGCTGATGCCTTTTCCTACCGTGACTTAATTTTCCTCTCGTATAAAATCCGCTCACCCAAGGCTAAAGCTAAAATTCTTATGCAACGCAATTTTGGCGGTATGAACTGAACATTGACGGCAAAGTCTAAATTTAAGCGACGGCCTACCGATGCAAATAGGGACAAATATGCCTCAATCCGCAATCGCTGTAATAAAGTATGTAGGAATACTAATCGCCAACACATTCATAACTCTGTCCAAAATTGGGACGCATCCAAAGTTTGGAGTTTTCTAAGATCACTGGGAGTCGGTAAAACACGACAAGAGTCAATTCCGAAAGATTTAGACGCCGACGCAATGAAAATTAATTTTACAGCTTCGTTCAATTATGATAGGACCATAAAATTGAATACATTGGATCATCTTTCATCTCTTCCGATTCCCAGTTATTCTCCATTTGTTTTTAGGGAATTCTCCGCATGTGATGTTAAGAAGAGCATACTATCAATTACCTCTAATGCAGTAGGAAGTGACTGTATCAGCCGCTCCTAATCCTTCCCGTCATTTGCCACATCCTCAACTTTTCGGCGTCTAGCGGTGTCTTGGCATTGCTTGATTTCAACAATGCTTTCAATACTGTTGATTTCGATGTTTTGCTTGGCATTCTATGCTCTCTTAATGTATCTCCATCGGTGATTGACTGGTTTCGTAGTAACCTGTTTGGTCGCCGGCTACGTATATGCATCGAAGAGACTTCGTCCTCGTGGTGTCGTACTTCTGCTGGAGTACCACAGGGTGGCGTTTTATCCCCTTTACTTTTGTCGCAATTTTTCTACAATCAATTTCTAATGAACTAACTTCTTCCTATCATCTTTATGCAGACGATCTACAAATTTACTCGCGTGCTCCTCTTGGAAATCTGACCGAGGCCGTCGTCACCATTAACCTGCCAGCATCTTTGAGGCGACTGCGTAATTTTCTTCTGACTGCCACCAATATTGCGCTTGCACAGTCACTTCTTCTTCCCATCCTTGATTATGCTGACGACAGCTATCTTGACCTTGATGTGCTCTTTTCCCCTTTTACCCCTCTTTATCTTAAGAGACGTTTTCAATATCTTTGTGATTCCCACACTAAACTTCTGAGATCATCAGATAATTTACGACTTAAAATGCCAATGCATTCCACAACTTTATTGGATAAATCCTTTACCGATCGTTTGTGCAATGCATTGCCAGTCCCAGTAAGACGCGCTCAATCGTTACCTGTGTTCAAAACGCTTGTGAAGGAACATTACCTGTCGCTTTCATATCGATGTTCGTCATTTAATAAATGTTTTTAGTATATATGTATCTATTGTTAATAATATGTATTATTATTAAAGGGCTTTTGAGCCGTTGTTTAAATATTCGAGATGTTATTATGATCAGTTGGAAAACATACTGAGCAGTTTTTTAATTTAATGGCAGTTGATTAATTATTGCGACGGTAAAACATGGACAGTAATAAAAAATCAATTAGTCGGTTATTTTATCATACTATGTCAATTCGAAAAATAATGGAGCAGTCCAATAACTGAATAGCGGTTATATATGTACATTTAAACAACAGCTCAAAAAATTTGTTCCCATAAACTATTAAGGCAAAAATAAGATTTTTGGTTAAGTTTGATGTGTAAGTTAGTGACCTCCTACGCACGAGCCGAGCGAGCGAAGCGAGCGGTGCCGCGGCAGCGTCCGGCGAGTGCCAGACACGACTTGCATTAATAGAAAAAAAGATATTGTTTTTACTAGGTTACTGCTCAGAATGAGATTTCTTACCGATAAATTCCGATTTATTACTGCCCACACGTAACCGCTCGTTCAATAATTTTTACCGCCCATTTAATTATTTTCCTGCTCAATTATATATTCACTAATCCATTTCATTATTTTTTATTACCCAGTTTTGTTAACTTTACTGCTTAGTTTTAACTGCTGAACTAGTTAACACTGCTATTTACAACTGCCTCTTTAAATCAGTGCCTTATTAAAGTAGTAAAGAAGTTGCGCCGATAACAGCCCCATTTTATGTCCAGACAATTACTGTCCATTCCAGGTTACCTGGAAGAGATCGCGGAATGCGATAAGGCCGCCCATTGTACATGTGTTTTAGTTTGTAATTTTCTTTTTATGTATTTCTCGGTGTACAATTAAGTATATAATAAATAAATTTTATAATATTGTGCGTGCATGCTCGCTCTTCGGACGTGAAGTGTACGTATGTGTGTGGTGTGCTTGTCATGCGTGAACGAACACACACACTGAGTGGGCTAAGTTAGGCTGCGGAATGGCGCCTGATATGAGCCATCCGAGCTTAGTCTCGAAGAACGTCCGGCATATGTCTACCTAGCTGTATGCGGTTACGACCGATCACACTTCAGAAGATGTCGGCTCCTACAAGTATGTCGATGGTGGATGGGATATTAAATGATGGATCAGCTAGACTTATTCCTGCTGGTAGTTGTAAGTCAGCTAAGTCTATTTATGTATGTGGTATGTCAGTGGTTACATTGGGCAAGACGAAATATTCAATGTTAGTATTGATTATCCCATCACAAGACTGCAAATGTAACGAACAAGTTTGCGTAACGCTGGATACCTGACTGTTGATGCCTGCTACGTGTGAGGTTACGCTACGAATAGGTAAATGTAGCTTACCACAAAGGTCCTTGGTAATGAAATTTGCCGTGCTTCCATTGTCAAGTAAGGCTCTGGCGCTGAACGGCGTGCAGGATTGGTCCGTGACTCTTACCAACGCTGTGGAAAGCAACACATGACGAGATGAAAAATCATGGTTAGTACCAGCCAACGTTATGTGCTCCTTACAAGACCTGGGATCATCCTCATGAGAATGCAACATTGTATTATGCCTAGATTTGTTATATTTGCAGCGACCAAGTGGACATGTATCCTTTAAGTGACCTGGGCGTAAAGAATTCAAACAAAGTTTTAATTCCTTTGCTTTAGATAAGCGTGCAGTGACTGTAAGTTTCTTAAATTGCTCACAGCTGAATATGTAATGATTTTGTTTACATAAATAAAAAAAAAATAAAATAAAAAAGCCTTTTTTTCCCATTACCCTTAACAATAATCTTAATATAACAATAAGTTGCTGTTTGTGTAAATTTGAATTTTGTTAGTTTCTTTTATAATCTAGGTTATTATTTCGCTCGGGGGTATGGGCCCCTCCTCGGGTGAAGGCCTCCTCCAGTTGCTTCCAGTATTCTCTGTCATTTGCTATGTTTTGCCACTCGTCACCTGCTGTATCGCTTATGTCGTCAGCCCATCTTCTTTTTGGTTTGCCTACTTTTCTTTTCCCTATGGGCCCTTTCCACTTAGTAGTTTTGGCTGTCCACCTGTCGTCCTTAAATCGTGCTACGTGGCCAGCCCATTGCCATTTCAGTTTTAGGGCTTGTGTGAGGGCATCGGTTACCTTTGTTTTTTGTCTTATAGCTTCGCTTCTGACCTTATGTATTTTCCGTATGTTCAGAATACTTCTCTCCATGGCCTTTTGTGTTGTTTGAATCTTTTGTTTAGCTCTAGCCGTGAACACCCAACTTTGGCAGCCGTACAGCAGGCAAGGTAGTAGACAGGTATCCATCACGGTCTTCTTCATGGTTATAGAATAGTCTCCTTTTAAAATTTCTTTAAGAGACCAGAATTTCTGCCATGTGATATTTGCTCTCCTTTCAACTTCGTCTTCATTGTTTGTTTTCTTAAATGAAACTTGTTTACCCAGATATGTATAGTTATCGACATAATCTATTGTGTTATTTCTTACCTCAATCGGTCTTTCCTTACTGTTTGTCATTATTTTGGTTTTACTGGCATTCATTTCCAATCCTACTTCAGAGCTTGCTTCGTCGAGTGAGCGTAGCATTTCTTGAAGGTCTGTTGGGGTTTCTGACATTATGACTATGTCGTCAGCGAATCTCAAATGTGTTAAATTGCGAGTGTTAATTCTTATACCTTTTCTTTTCCAGTCTAGCTTTTGAAATATATTTTCTAATACAGCAATAAATAATTTAGGTGACAATGGATCGCCTTGTCTGACTCCCCTTTCGATCTTTATTACTGCCCCTCTTGACTCTAGTTTGACTTTGCTAGTGCTGTTATTATATATATATTTCAAAATATTTGTATATTTGGCATTGATATCCAGGGTACTTAGTGCCTCCCATATGGAATTGTGGCTTATGCTGTCGAATGCTTTGCTGTAGTCAATGAATCCAAGGTACAGAGGCCTGTTAAATTCTTCATACTTTTCAATGACTTGTCCTAGTGTCTGTAAATGATCTAGCGTACTAAAGCCAGAGCGAAATCCAGCTTGTTCTATAGGTTGAGTATTATCAATATCTTGTGTTATGCGTTTTAGAAGTAGGGATGAGAAGATTTTGTATATATTTGCTAGTAAACTGATTGGTCTATAATTGTTAATGTCCAGTGGGTTACCTTTTTTATGTAATAAAATAATGTCTGATGTGCACCATTGCATTGGCACTATTTCAGTTTCCAGTACCAGGTTGAATAATTTTGTAAGGGGGCTCAGTAGAATTGGTGCGCCTAATTTCAGCACTTCATTGGTTATTCCATCTGGACCTGGGCTTTTATCTGATTTTGCTTGTTTCAGCTGCAGATATACATCTGTTTCGTCTATAGGCGTATATATTTGTGTACTACTAACCTGGTGCAAGTCCTTCATTACGATATTGCTTTCTCTGCGTTTATATAGTTCCTGATAAAAAACGGTTGCCTCGTGTATGACATCTTGTCTTGTATAGGTTTCGCAGCCTCCATTTTTGCTTTCTAATTTTTGTATCCATCTTTTGCTTAAGTTTAGTTCTTTATATGCCCTTTTTGTACTTCTAAATTTATTAAGATTTTCTGTTATTACTCTTCGTCTGTTCTCGCTATAATCTCTTTTGATCGCTTTGCTGGTTTCCTTGTACAGTTTACTCAGTTCCTTCCTTTCATGTGGGTCTTTATTCTTCTTTAATGTTAGTTCGCTTCGTTTGTTTATTAGACTTATTGTTTCGTTACTTAATATATTGTGCTTTTTTCGTTTCTTATGATTTTCCTCGTAACTCAGACTGTTTACTATGGCTCTTTCTAGTTCATCGTAGTAAGATTGTACACTTGTGATTTTTTGTAGTAGGTTACCGATGTGCGATTTTAGGTTATTTCTATAATGTTTTATTTCATCTTCAGTCTTGGGGATTTTGGGTGGTGGTTTGAAGTTTTTCCTACTCTTTTTTGGTTGCCCCAAGTTAAGTTTTGCTCTTATTAGCCGGTGGTCTGTCGGAAATTTTACATTTTTAAGAACTTCGTATTTTTGAACTTGTTTAGGGATGTTGGTCATAATGTAATCGATTTCATTTTTGACGTTTTCGTCCGGTGACTTCCAGGTCCACCTACTGCTGGGTTTGATCTTAAAGTATGTATTGATAATTGCTAATTTATATTCTAATGCATATTCTAATAAAAGTTTTCCTCTTTTGTTTCGCTGTCCTAGCCCATAATTTCCCCTGATAAGTTTTTCACTTTCCAGTGGTTGACCAATTTTCGCATTAAAGTCACCCACTACAAGGACTTTCTCGTTGGCAATTGTATGAGCTCTTTTAAGGTCAGAGTAAAATTTTTGGATATCATTTTCGCTGGATTTTTCTATCGGTGCGTATGCCTGAATTATGGTAATGTTTAGATTTTCAAAATGTAAGTTTAGTACTGCTACTCTCTCAGAGATGCCTGTAAAGTTTGTGATGTTATTTTTCCATATTTTTTTAATGAGAAACCCGACCCCGTAAAGTCCTCTGGTTTCCCCTTTGTAACAGAAAATATAATTTGGATATTCTTCTATGTGGCATCCCATTCGTCTAACTTCTGAGAGTCCCAGTATATCGCAGTTTATATTTTCAAGTGCATTTGTAAGTTCTAGGTACCGTTCTGGTGATGACAGGGACCTGACATTATAGGTGCCTATTTTTATAAAAATTCCTATATTCTTTGTTCCATTTCATGGATTTAGGGGATTGTGGTTGTACTGGAGGGTTTTGGTCTTGATCTTCCACGGTGACCAGCCGGCTTGGAAGATGTATATTCTGTGATATTGTACGTTTCTCTTTGTTGTTTTGTGGGGAGAGAGGGGCTCAATTTTTCGTTGCTACTCTTACTTGTTAATATCGAAAAGCTTTTCGGTTTACTGTGTGACGACTCTGGTTTCGATTTTAAACTCTTTGCCTCCTCAAATGGTTCCAAAAGATTGCAAGGGCTAAAAATAAATTTAGTAAAAATGTCTAAGGAAGGAAACTCACTTAGGGAGTTCCTTTGTTCCTCCCACTGTCTGCTAGTACCTGGGTCTAACTTTGATGACATCAAATGTATCACCATTGGATACCAATGTTCTACAACAAACCCTAGCGTCGCCAACGAACGTAAATTCTAGTTGGTTTCATCAACAACTTGACATAGGTAACTAAGCCCTGGCTAGTCTCCCTTTGAAGAGCTTCCACATTAAATAAAGCTTGAATGTGATTGCTTACTAACAACTGTTCGCCGTCGGAACTCTCACATAACAATTGCCACGCATTGTCGTAGTTGTCACCTCTAAAATCTAAATTTTTAATGACTAGTGCTGCGTTGCCATTAAGTGATGAACGTACGTAGTGGAATTTATTAATTTTGTCAATACTTGTATGTTCATGAATCAGTGAAACATCTTTAAACTCTAACCAATCCTTATAACCGCCGCTAAAGTAGGTAAATGAAGCTTAGGAAGTCTAACACTACTATGTCTAATAACCACCGATGGTTGTTCACTGGAGCTTACCTTAGATGCTAGTTGAGCGCGGTGTCGTGACAGAAGCGCGCGAGGAGATGCAAGCTGCCTGTAGTAACTGCCCTCAAATTGTTCACGCTCAGCGAATTGCTCGTCGGGCTTAGCTGACAGGCACTCCAATTGACCCTGAAACTGATCATAGGTGGCATATACGGTAACCATCTTTTCAATTCTAATCTCTAATTGGACTAGCTGCTCCTCACTAAGTTATTCGCAAGACTTAGTGGTAGTTAAAAATGTTGTGAATTGTGTAAGCTACGATTTTAATGAGGCGCGTTTCTTTGTAAGCTCTTTAATTTTCATTTCCTCAGCCATGGCTAAAGGGGAAGGTAGCTTTAAGTACTAAGGATAAAAACTAGGTAGAAAACAGAATAAAGAAACGTTAAATGATTGCTTTCTGATTCTGATTTCTTTCGTAATCACATGCCACCCAGCGTGGTATGCTGAGGTGATTAAGCTGTGGTAAAGTTTGCGTTAACTTTATCCATATTTTTTTAATGTCTACATTAACCTTGTCGTCGTAGTCGGGGGGGGTCTGTATGTATGCTTTTGCAGTTGTACAACGACATGCTTTGCTTTACTTTGCTTGGTAGTATAGATGCAGGCCTACCTTCCTGTCTCCTTCAGAGATGGGAAGGTGGCTTGGTCTTGAGGGAGAGCGCAACGGTCGTGCAGATCCTCAAGGCAAGTCCGGTGGATACACCTTCCCGAGGTTGCCACCCCGTTATTTGTCTAATTCCATATGAAATAGATGTAACTGAAACCACCGGGCGGTTTTCCTCTCCGAACCATAACCCCCCTGTGACGAGGGGGTTGCGGACTCAGCCGTCACTAAATAAGCTGATGGCGAGTAGGAGAACAGAGCCACCTGCGCTAGGACCTGCGCAGTCGAGCGCCGTAAGCGGGGATGAAGGAGTCCTGGGGGTTGAGCCAATCGGCACTGGTGGTAATGTGTCCGTGAGGCAACACGCCCCCTTTGGTCTGGATTTCAAGCGAAACGGTGGCCTTACCCTCTAGCCAGGGGTCAAAATGCTCCTACCAGCCAGGGTAAAAGGAGGAAAAGGCAGACGCGCAAGGAGCGGCGTCATGAACGCAGACGGGGAGGCAAAGGGAAGGCCTCCCAACGCAAGCAGGGTACCGCCACTAGCAAGGTCAACACGACCAAGCAAGGTAAGTTGAGCTTCTCAGAAGGGAAGCGGTCGCAGGCTGAGGCCGGCACTAGCCGACCGACGCCCTGTCAACCGCCAACCAAATCCGCAGGAGTTCCGGCCGAGGTGGCTACCACGACACAGCAACCCGACGGGAACGATCAGGCTGCGGCCAAGCGGGCTCTCAACGAGACTTTATCACCTCGTGGAGAGCACAAGCGGCCGCGGCTTGACCAGTCCCAGCGGGTTGCCAACAAAAGCTACGCTCAAGCTGCGAGTGCGTCCCTGAACGTCGCGATAACCTGCGACCGGAGGGGCATCATCAGCCAGGGAGTATCGGACCAGGTCGTGGCTGCCATACAGAGGCAGATCATCACGGAGGCCTGCTCCCCTATGCAGGACACACCGGGGCCGACCTTCAATGCGAAGCCGCTGTTCGCTGGAGGTGTCCTCAAACTGTGGTGCGGAAACGACCACACGCTAGAGTGGCTGAAGAAGACAGTCTCCGGCCTGGCTCTCCCGGCTAACACCTCGTTAGTCGTCAAGAGTCAGTTGGAGATTCAGAAGCGGGTGCGTTGCGGCATCGCCATCCCCGACGACCAAGGAGTCGACGAGGACTCGACCTTTATTGGACGAGCCCTCTGTTACCAGAACCCATGGATCGACGTCAAAAGGTGGGTGGTGCTACACGCCGAGAAGCAGAGGGCATGCTGGTTCGTGGTGCTGGGTATCCACGAGGACCAGGTTCCGACCCTGTTGAGCTCCGAACGCCGACTCTCAATTGGTCTGGGATCGGTGTAAGTGAAGTTCCAGGGTCCGAATGGCAGGTTCGTCGACGTCCCTCGGGGTTGGGACCCGACTACGGGACAGCAGCAGGAAGCAGGGGAGACCATCCCCCAAACAAACAACCCGGAAGCAACAGTGGCTGACCCTGCTGAAATAGCAGTGTCGGCTGCCCCTGCCGCCGCCGTGGGTGCCGTCCCTTCATCGGGTGGGGAGCTGGACGACGTTACGTTGTCCCCGGCTTCTGGCCTGCTGGAGGATGGCTTCGACGAGGGCGACATGTTTGCCGGGCTGCGTCTAGAGGGTGACGAGGAGGGCCTCGCCTGCGATGGCGTCCCTTTCGTCGGCCTGTAGAGTCGTGCAGGCAAACCTCAACCACAGCCAGACTGCAACGGCTCAATTGCGGAAGTGGCTGGAGGTGCAACACACGGCCATTGCCCTCATCCAAGAGCCGTGGATTAGGGGTGGCCAAATACGAGGACTATCCAACCTTAACGGTAAGCTCCTTGTTACTACGGACCAGGATCACCCTAGATCGTGTATCTATGTCACAGGTAACTTTAAAGCACAGCTCTTAAACGACTTCTGTTGCAGAGATGTCTCTGCAGCTAGGCTGAACATACAGCGTGGCGACAAAGTCATGGCGATCGTCTTCGCCTCGGTCTATATGCCTGAGACGGAGGAACCGCCCCCTCACGACCTTGTCCGTCTCGTCACCCAGTGTGAAAGCAGCGGAGATGAGGTTGTCATCGGGACCGACGCCAATGCACACCACCCGCTGTGGGGGATGGACACGCAAAATGAAAGGGGTAAGGCATTAGTTGAATACCTATTCACAACTAACTTATCCCTACTAAATACAGGCTCTGAACCAACTTTTGTAACGAGACGCAGTCGTACTATTATTGACCTCACTCTCGCAACGGAAGGCGTTTCAGAAATTATAACTGGGTGGCAGGTCTCTGATGAGACTTCCTGCTCAGACCACAGGTGGATCCGCTTCGACATCCAGGTCAGTATACCACCTAAACAACCTCGGCGGAATCCGCGCAATACGGATTTAGCGGCATACAAACGCGGCCTTGATTCAAGACTTGCGCCACTAAGCGATTCGATGACTCTTGCGGACATGACACAGATCGACGCGAGAGTTACACAGCTCACCGAATCACTGATAAACAGCTACCAGACCGCGTGCCCGGAAACGATTCCGCGCGAAACACCGGGAAAACAACCCTGGTGGGGCGCGGAACTTGAGCGCAAACGCGGTAAGGTAAGAAAGGCTCTTAACAGAGCCATGAATACATATAGAGATGAGGACTGGGACGCTTACTGAAGTACTACTGGATGGCGAAAATTCTGTGGTAACATTGAATCGTGCCAACAAGCAAACAGGGTAAGGAAATTACTGGCACAACAGAACATACCCGAGGTCGCCACGCTCCGGAAACCCGATAACACGCTGACCACGTCACCTGAAGAAGCGAAACGTGTCCTAATAGAAACTCACTTCCCAGGAAGCGTATTCGCGCAGGTAACCGAATGGCTAGACGTTATACAAGCACCAGCAGAAGTTGATTGGTATTATGCAGAGAGGATGATCACGCTGGAAAAAATCCAGTGGGCCATCCGAAGCTTCCAACCTTTCAAGGCACCAGGTCCTGATGGAGTGTTTCCTGCCTTACTGCAGTGGGGCGGGACTTCTGTTGCAACAAGACTGTGCCTTTAATGAGGGCGTGCCTGGCTTTTAGATACGTGCCTAAAGGATGGAGTGGGTGCCGCTTAACATCTGTGTTAAGCATTGAAGGCCAAAGAGCTGGGTCTGTTAGTAAGAATGAAGGCCCTGACCACCACAAGGAAGATTGACGTATGAGGTCAGCGTTCAGATCGCGGGAGATTAAATCTGCAGGGTTGCTCTTTAAGGGCACATAATTATCGCCAGGTGTAATCACCAAAACCTTCCCGTATCGCCGAACTCGATGCCTAACGAACGGCTTAAGTGTGGCAGGTGAAGTAGACAGCCAACCTAGGACGATCATAGAATCACACCAAAATATGCATTTATCAGGTTTACGTGTTAACATCTCCAGCGCTTTTGCACACAACCTAGTCCCTAATAAGGTACCACAAAGTTCCAGCCAGAATTGAGGTCGATTTAATTGTTGCAACCTTACTTTTGGATGTAAGCAGATATGTATGAATGGTGCCGCTACTAGCTACAGAACGAATGTATATACAAGCTCCGTATGCCTTCTCTGACGAATCTGTGAAAATATGAACCTCAACATGAAGGGAAATCACATACCACCCAGCGTGGTATGCTGAGGTGATTAAACTGTGGTAAAGTTTGCGTTAACTTTATCCATATTTTTTAATGTCTACATTAACCTCGTCGTCCCATGAATACTTATCTATCCATAATTTTTGTAGTATTATCTTAGCCTCGACAATACATGGAGAGACAAGTTCCAAAGGATCGAATACTTGTACTGTTTTGGAAAGAATGATTCGCTTGGTAATTGTTGTGCTTGTATGGTAAGGTATATGAATGGAGAATGTAAGTGAGTCAGTATGACAATGCCAATTAAGACCTAGGGTCTTACTTGGTTCGTTAATACTTAAGCTCACTGTATTAGGTGTGTCTTGAGGGGATGATGCATGTGTGCTAGTAGTAATTTCCTGAAGTATTTGTTTGTTGTTTGACGGCCACTTCCAAAGGTTGAGTTGTGCAGTCTTAAGTGTGCTGATGATGTCTTTGCCCAGTGCGATAATGCTTTCAATAGTCACTTCCTGCCTGACAGATAACCATGCACATAATAATCATGCTGTATTGATTGTTGTGTACCTACGTGTGTGCGTCGCCTCCTTTGCCAATTGAAACAGACATCTTGTACTATGAATGAAAGCAGATGCTGTTCCGTAAGTTACGGTGTTTAATGTATATGCTCTAAGAGGAAATTATGGATCAGACCGCCATAATATCTATTGTAGAGATCGCTGCGATTTGTAGACATCAATCTGTCGAAAGAACTTTTCATTTTCTGACGATATGACGTATTTGTGCTGACGAAATCTCAACAAAATGGATACTAAGTCATCCTGAACCCTAGGGCCTAGGCCTTGAATGTCGTTAAACGACTTACCAGAAGTTGTGACAGCTGGTGCGTCGAAGACAACTCGCAACTTTGTCGCTGGACTCTCTGAAGACACCATGATGTGGAAGAAAATAGGAAGGAGATGAAGAAGGTTTGATGACTACGCTCATATGTACGCTCCTAATGCTTCATACTCCTGCAAGAACTCTACGTAGCGCGGAGCAACACGCTCAGCATCGATGTCACTGCGGAGTAGCTGTCGACAGCCTCGGGCACCATGGTCTTTCCTGCTGCAAGAGCGCAGGCCGCATAGCACGGCATGTCAACATCAACGATATTATTCGTCGGGCTTTTGTCACCGCCGGCGTACCTGCGGTATTAGAACCTAGCGGCACGTGGTTCGGGACGATGGGAAAAGACCAGATGGTAAGACGTTGGTGCCGTGGAAGGTGGGTCTGAGGCCTCTGGTGTGGGAGGCAACTTGTGTCGACACCCTTGCGCCATCGCATGTTCCAAGCACGGCAGGCTGTGCCGGCGCTGCCGCTGCGGCTGCTGAGGCCCTCAAGCGGCGCAAATACTGTAACCTTATTGGGAATTACAGTTTTGAGCCGTTTGGGGTCGAAACGCTTGGATCATGGGGTCAGAGTGCACGCCTCCTTTTCAAGGACATATCTCGCCGACTGATCGACACTTTGCGTGACCAGAGGGCTGGCTCATTCTTTGCTCAAAGAATAAGCATGGCCATTCAATGTGGCAATGCTGCCAGTCTTCTGGGCACGTTTCCGGATGACAGCGATGCGGAGGAATACTTTCGACGCCTGAGTGTACTTTGTTTTTGTTTAATATGTGCATAATTAAGACAGTTCATCAATTTATTGATTAAACTTCAACTTCCGAATAATGTCAACAATTATAATTTAAATAAGTGTTAGTAAATTTATACATCACATCAGTTCAAAATTTAAATAATCATCTATTGAATAAAAACATCTGTCAAAAAGCCAATTTTTTAAAGTTCTATTAAATTCTAAGTTATTCATTTTTCTTATTTTTTCTGGTAGTTTATTATAGATTTTCACTGCCATGGTGTAGCAGTTTCTGTTACATAACTTTAATCTGCTTCGAGGTACTACGAGCAGTTTTTGAACTATTTTCCTTTTAAATCCTGTTCAAAAAGTGATAGATGGTTTCTAACGAATTTATACATTTCTGAAACATACAGGGAATGGTGACTACGAAACATTCATCAGCATTACGTCTAGTAGTGGTTTGAGTAACTTGTGGGTAGTTGTAACAGGAGCACAAAGAAAAATTTGCTCATATTTCAATAATCAATATTATTTAATGAGTTAAAGTATTTATAATAATTATTAATGCTATATTCTAAAAGTTAAAAGTTTGTGCCTGCTGGTGTAGCGTTATCTCCACTTTTTTCCCACTATAACAAAAATCACTACACTTTAATCACTATGGATTCACTAGCAAGCACTCTGAGTGAACTAAAGGACTTGTTCCACACAAGGATGATGGTTTTCAAAGAAGAATAACAGAAGACTCCTCAATCACCCATCACAGCAACCAGTCTTGCAACGGAGTTCACAATGTTCCGGACGTTTATCACTCAGGCTCTCGACAGTCTTCAACAGCAGGTTGGTTTGTTGGCCCGAAGTGTTGATCAAATCGAGATACGCGGACGAAGGAACATCTTGTTGCTGCATGGAGTTGCTGAAAAGCAGAAAGAGGACACTGCCACGGTAATCTCTGAAGTGATCTGTAACAAGTTACAGCTGAGCAACTTTACTGATGCTGACATCAACCGCTGTCACAGGATGGGGCGGGCAGTGCCCAATAAAACTAGGCCTATCCTGTTCAAGGTTAGCAGTCTTGCAGTCAGGGATAAAATTTGGTTTTCCAAATCCAAATTAAGGGCATCAGGCGTCACAATGTCTGAGTTTCTGACAAAGGGGCGGCACGACGTGTTCCTGGCTGCGGTGCACCGAGTTGAGTCCCTCGCTTTTGTTGTTGTTGGACAAGATAGCGCCAGTTCCGCTGACTCCCAGCGAGCCCAGCGAAGGTGATTCCAGTGGCCGCTGCTGTTGTGAAGACTGCAAGGCGTACTGCAGCTTTAAAGAAGTGTTCTCTCAGTGCAGAAATATTTTTTTTAAATGATATATAATACCCGGAGTATTATTGTATTTATTTTGTTTTGTTTACCTCCTTAAAGCCGATGTCAATCTCACAGTGCGTTCCGTTTAAGGTATTATTTACTTTTTAAACTATTGTGATTTTTCTTTTTTTTTATCACTCGGATTGCATGTATTGTATTTTTATTTTACTTTTATGATTTAAAACGCACCTGGCAGGATCGATTTTTTTATATTCATTTTATTATTATTTTATGTCTTTCGATATCAGCAGCGATAGTAATAGTTTTTTTTCTCGGACAAGTAACGAAGACAGTTTCGTTAGCATTCCGTCTCTTGCAGAAAGTCTTACAGCGCCACGATATGCTGGCGAGCTTTGACTGTAAAAACATTCAGGCTATTCTTGTGTCCGAGTCATGGCTTAAACCATGTCTTCCTTCAACTAGTTACTCTCTTCCCGGCTTTGTACTTATAAGAAATGACCAGGCAGTTGGTGGCGGTGGCGGTGTTGCCATATATCTCCATGCGCATATTCCTTTCTCTATTGTGAATATATCAGCGCAGCCACCTCCATCAAACGCTGGTGAACACCTCTTTTTTGAAGTCACACTACATCATTCGAAATTACTTCTTGGTGTCTATTACTGTCCTTCTTTACGTATCAAAAAAAAACTTCTTCTCATCTTTTGATAAACTCCTAGAAATTTTGATTCCTTCTTACAGTCACAGTATAGTCATGGGTGATTTTAATGCTTGCCTCCTCAAAAAGGACCATCGCTCTTCTGCTCTGACTAATGTCACAGCTTGTAGTAATCTGTCAATTCTTCCTCTAAGTGCCACTCACCATTTCCCAAACTCTACTCCTTCACTTCGTGACATGATTTTCGTTTCCTCACCTGATCACGTCGCTAAGCATGGTCAATGCTCCGCTGATGCCTTTTCCTACCGTGACTTAATTTTCCTCTCGTATAAAATCCGCCCACCCAAGGCTAAAGCTAAAATTCTTATGCAACGCAATTTTGGCGGTATGAACTGAACATTGACGGCAAAGTCTAAATTTAAGCGACGGCCTACCGATGCAAATAGGGACAAATATGCCTCAATCCGCAATCGCTGTAATAAAGTATGTAGGAATACTAATCGCCAACACATTCATAACTCTGTCCAAAATTGGGACGCATCCAAAGTTTGGAGTTTTCTAAGATCACTGGGAGTCGGTAAAACACGACAAGAGTCAATTCCGAAAGATTTAGACGCCGACGCAATGAAAATTAATTTTACAGCTTCGTTCAATTATGATAGGACCATAAAATTGAATACATTGGATCATCTTTCATCTCTTCCGATTCCCAGTTATTCTCCATTTGTTTTTAGGGAATTCTCCGCATGTGATGTTAAGAAGAGCATACTATCAATTACCTCTAATGCAGTAGGAAGTGACTGTATCAGCCGCTCCTAATCCTTCCCGTCATTTGCCACATCCTCAACTTTTCGGCGTCTAGCGGTGTCTTGGCATTGCTTGATTTCAACAATGCTTTCAATACTGTTGATTTCGATGTTTTGCTTGGCATTCTATGCTCTCTTAATGTATCTCCATCGGTGATTGACTGGTTTCGTAGTAACCTGTTTGGTCGCCGGCTACGTATATGCATCGAAGAGACTACGTCCTCGTGGTGTCGTACTTCTGCTGGAGTACCACAGGGTGGCGTTTTATCCCCTTTACTTTTGTCGCAATTTTTCTACAATCAATTTCTAATGAACTAACTTCTTCCTATCATCTTTATGCAGACGATCTACAAATTTATTCACGTGCTCCTCTTGGAAATCTGACCGAGGCCGTCGTCACCATTAACCTGCCAGCATCTTTGAGGCGACTGCGTAATTTTCTTCTGACTCCCACCAAGATTGCGCTTGCACAGTCACTTCTTCTTCCCATCCTTGATTATGCTGACGCCAGCTATCTTGACCTTACTCGAGAACAACTCGACAAACTTGAGCGCCTTCAAAATTTTTGTATAAGGTTCATATTTGGTTTACGTAAATATGACCATGTTTCCGAATTCCGTGTGAAGCTCAAGTGGTTGCCAATTCGCCTTCTTTCTCTTTTATACAATGTGCTCTTTTCCCCTTTTACCCCTCTTTATCTTAAGAGACGTTTTCAATATCTTTGTGATTCCCACACTAAACTTCTGAGATCATCAGATAATTTACGACTTAAAATGCCAATGCATTCCACAACTTTATTGGATAAATCCTTTACTGTTCAAGCCGCTCGTTTGTGCAATGCATTGCCAGTCCCAGTAAAACGCGCTCAATCGTTACCTGTGTTCAAAACGCTTGTGAAGGAACATTACCTGTCGCTTTCATATCGATGTTCGTCATTTAATAAATGTTTTTAGTATATATGTATCTATTGTTAATAATATGTATTATTATTAAAGGGCTTTTGAGCTGTTGTTTAAATATTCGAGATGTTATTATGATCAGTTGGAAAACATACTGAGCAGTTTTTTAATTTAATGGCAGTTGATTAATTATTGCGACGGTAAAACATGGACAGTAATAAAAAATCAATTAGTCGGTTATTTTATCATACTATGTCAATTCGAAAAATAATGGAGCAGTCCAATAACTGAATAGCGGTTATATATGTACATTTAAACAACAGCTCAAAAAATTTGTTCCCAAAAAATATTAAGGCAAAAATAAGATTTTTGGTTAAGTTAGATTAGGTTAAAACTGTGACCTCCTACGCACGAGCCGAGCGAGCGAAGCGAGCGGTGCCGCGGCAGCGTCCGGCGAGTGCCAGACACGACTTGCATTAATAGAAAAAAAGATATTGTTTTTACTAGGTTACTGCTCAGAATGAGATTTCTTACCGACAAATTCCGATTTATTACTGCCCACACGTAACCGCTCGTTCAATAATTTTTACCGCCCATTTAATTTTTTCCTGCTCAATTATATATTCACTAATCCATTTCATTATTTTTGATTACCCAGTTTTGTTAACTTTACTGCTTAGTTTTAACTGCTGAACTAGTTAACACTGCTATTTACAACTGCCTCTTTAAATCAGTGCCTTATTAATGTAGTAAAGAAGTTGCGCCGATAACAGCCCCATTTTATGTCCAGACAATTACTGTCCATTCCAGGTTACCTGGAAGAGATCGCGGAATGCGATAAGGCCGCCCATTGTACATGTGTTTTAGTTTGTAATTTTCTTTTTATGTATTTCTCGGTGTACAATTAAGTATATAATAAATAAATTTTATAATTGTGCGTGCATGCTCGCTCTTCGGACGTGAAGTGTACGTATGTGTGTGGTGTGCTTGTCATGCATGAACGAACACACACACTGAGTGGGCTAAGTTAGGCTGCGGAATGGCGCCTGATATGAGCCATCCGAGCTTAGTCTCGAAGAACGTCCGGCATATGTCTACCTAGCTGTATGCGGTTACGACCGATCACACTTCAGAAGATGTCGGCTCCTACAAGTATGTCGATAGTGGATGGGATATTAAATGATGGATCAGCTAGACTTATTCCTGCTGGTAGTTGTAAGTCAGCTAAGTCTATTTATGTATGTGGTATGTCAGTGGTTACATTGGGCAAGACGAAATATTCAATGTTAGTATTGATTATCCCATCACAAGACTGCAAATGTAACGAACAAGTTTGCGTAACGCTGGATACCTGACTGTTGATGCCTGCTACGTGTGAGGTTACGCTACGAATAGGTAAATGTAGCTTACCACAAAGGTCCTTGGTAATGAAATTTGCCGTGCTTCCATTGTCAAGTAAGGCTCTGGCGCTGAACGGCGTGCAGGATTGGTCCGTGACTCTTACCAACGCTGTGGAAAGCAACACATGACGAGATGAAAAATCATGGTTAGTACCAGCCAACGTTATGTGCTCCTTACAAGACCTGGGATCATCCTCATGAGAATGCAACATTGTATTATGCCTAGATTTGCAATATTTGCAGTGACCAAGTGGACATGTATCCTTTAAGTGACCTGGGCGTAAAGAATTCAAACAAAGTTTTAATTCCTTTGCTTTAGATAAGCGTGCAGTGACTGTAAGTTTCTTAAATTGCTCACAGCTAAATATGTAATGATTTTGTTTACATAGGGGACATGAAATATTAAATTTACTCTTACTTGTTTATATCGAAAAGCTTTTCGGTTTACTGTGTGACGACTCTGGTTTCGATTTTAAACTCTTTGCCTCCTCAAATGGTTCCAAAATATTGCAACGGCTAAGAATAAATTTAGTAAAAATGTCTAAGGAAGGAAACTCACTTAGGGAGTTCCTTTGTTCCTCCTACTGTCTGCTAGTACCTGGGTCTAACTTTGATGACATCAAATGTATCACCATTGGATACCAATGTTCTACAACAAACCCTAGCGTCGCCAACGAACGTAAATTCTAGTTGGTTTCATCAACAACTTGACATAGGTAACTAAGCCCTGGCTAGTCTCCCTTTGAAGAGCTTCCACATTAAATAAAGCTTGAATGTGATTGCTTACTAACAACCGTTCGCCGTCGGAACTCTCACATAACAATTGCCACGCATTGTCGTAGTTGTCACCTCTAAAATCTAAATTTTTAATGACTAGTGCTGCGTTGCCATTAAGTGATGAACGTACGTAGTGGAATTTATTAATATTGTCAATACTTGTATGTTCATGAATTAGTGAAACATCTTTAAACTCTAACCAATCCTTATAACCGCCGCCAAAGTAGGTAAATGAAGCTTAGGAAGTCTAACACTACTTTGTCTAATAACCACCGATGGTTGTTCACTGGAGCTTACCTTAGATGCTAGTTGAGCGCGGTGTCGTGACAGAAGCGCGCGAGGAGATGCAAGCTGCCTGTAGTACCTCCCCTTAAATTGTTCACGCTCAGCGAATTGCTCGTCGGGCTTAGCTGACAGGCACTCCAATTGACCCTGAAACTGATCATAGGTGGCATATACGGTAACCATCTTCTCAATTCTAATCTCTAATTGGACTAGCTGCTCCTCACTAAGTTATTCGCAAGACTTAGTGGTAGTTAAAAATGTTGTGAATTGTGTAAGCTACGATTTTAATGAGGCGCGTTTCTTTGTAAGCTCTTTAATTTTCATTTCCTCAGCCATGGCTAAAGGGGAAGGTAGCTTTAAGTACTAAGGATAAAAACTAGGTAGAAAACAGAATAAAGAAACGTTAAATGATTGCTTTCTGATTCTGATTTCTTTCGTAATCACATGCCACCCAGCGTGGTATGCTGAGGTGATTAAGCTGTGGTAAAGTTTGCGTTAACTTTATCCATATTTTTTTAATGTCTACATTAACCTTGTCGTCGTAGTCGGGGGGGGTCTGTATGTATGCTTTTGCGGTTGTACAACGACATGCTTTGCTTTACTTTGCTTGGTAGTATAGATGCAGGCCTACCTTCCTGTCTCCTTCAGAGATGGGAAGGTGGCGTGGTCTTGAGGGAGAGCGCAACGGTCGTGCAGATCCTCAAGGCAAGTCCGGTGGATACACCTTCCCGAGGTTGCCACCCCGTTATTTGTCTAATTCCATATGAAATAGATGTAACTGAAACCACCGGGCGGTTTTCCTCTCCGAACCATAACCCCCCTGTGACGAGGGGGTTGCGGACTCGGCCGTCACTAAATAAGCTGATGGCGAGTAGGAGAACAGAGTCACCTGCGCTAGGACCTGCGCAGTCGAGCGCCGTAAGCGGGGATGAAGGAGTCCTGGGGGTTGAGCCAATCGGCACTGGTGGTAATGTGTCCGTGAGGCAACACGCCCCCTTTGGTCTGGATTTCAAGCGAAACGGTGGCCTTACCCTCTAGCCAGGGGTCAAAATGCTCCTACCAGCCAGGGTAAAAGGAGGAAAAGGCAGACGCGCAAGGAGCGGCGTCATGAACGCAGACGGGGAGGCAAAGGGAAGGCCTCCCAACGCAAGCAGGGTACCGCCACTAGCAAGGTCAACACGACCAAGCAAGGTAAGTTGAGCTTCTCAGAAGGGAAGCGGTCGCAGGCTGAGGCCGGCACTAGCCGACCGACGCCCTGTCAACCGCCAACCAAATCCGCAGGAGTTCCGGCCGAGGTGGCTACCACGACACAGCAACCCGACGGGAACGATCAGGCTGCGGCCAAGCGGGCTCTCAACGAGACTTTATCACCTCGTGGAGAGCACAAGCGGCCGCGGCTTGACCAATCCCAGCGGGTTGCCAACAAAAGCTACGCTCAAGCTGCGAGTGCGTCCCTGAACGTCGCGATAACCTGCGACCGGAGGGGCATCATCAGCCAGGGAGTATCGGACCAGGTCGTGGCTGCCATACAGAGGCAGATCATCACGGAGGCCTGCTCCCCTATGCAGGACACACCGGGGCCGACCTTCAATGCGAAGCCGCTGTTCGCTGGAGGTGTCCTCAAACTGTGGTGCGGAAACGACCACACGCTAGAGTGGCTGAAGAAGACAGTCTCCGGCCTGGCTCTCCCGGCTAACACCTCGTTAGTCGTCAAGAGTCAGTCGGAGATTCAGAAGCGGGTGCGTTGCGGCATCGCCATCCCCGACGACCAAGGAGTCGACGAGGACTCGACCTTTATTGGACGAGCCCTCTGTTACCAGAACCCATGGATCGACGTCAAAAGATGGGTGGTGCTACACGCCGAGAAGCAGAGGGCATGCTGGTTCGTGGTGCTGGGTATCCACGAGGACCCAGGTTCCGACCCTGTTGAGCTCCGAACGCCGACTCTCAATTGGTCTGGGATCGGTGTAAGTGAAGTTCCAGGGTCCGAATGGCAGGTTCGTCGACGTCCCTCGGGGTTGGGACCCGACTACGGGACAACAGCAGGAAGCAGGGGAGACCATCCCCCAAACAAACAACCCGGAAGCAACAGTGGCTGACCCTGCTGAAATAGCAGTGTCGGCTGCCCCTGCCGCCGCCGTGGGTGCCGTCCCTTCATCGGGTGGGGAGCTGGACGATGTTACGTTGTCCCCGGCTTCTGGCCTGCTGGAGGATGGCTTCGACGAGGGCGACATGTTTGCCGGGCTGCGTCTAGAGGGTGACGAGGAGGGCCTCGCCTGCGATGGCGTCCCTTTCGTCGGCCTGTAGAGTCGTGCAGGCAAACCTCCACCACAGCCAGACTGCAACGGCTCAATTGAGGAAGTGGCTGGAGGTGCAACACACGGCCATTGCCCTCATCAAGAGCCGTGGATTAGGGGTGGCCAAATACGAGGACTATCCAACCTTAACGGTAAGCTCCTTGTTACTACGGACCAGGATCACCCTAGATCGTGTATCTATGTCACAGGTAACCTTAAAGCACAGCTCTTAAACGACTTCTGTTGCAGAGATGTCTCTGCAGCTAGGCTGAACATACAGCGTGGCGACAAAGTCATGGCGATCGTCTTCGCCTCGGTCTATATGCCTGAGGCGGAGGAACCGCCCCCTCACGACCTTGTCCGTCTCGTCACCCAGTGTGAAAGCAGCGGAGATGAGGTTGTCATCGGGACCGACGCCAATGCACACAACCCGCTGTGGGGGATGGACACGCAAAATGAAAGGGGTAAGGCATTAGTTGAATACCTATTCACAACTAACTTATCCCTACTAAATACAGGCCCTGAACCAACTTTCTTAACGAGACGCAGTCGTACTATTATTGACCTCACTCTCGCAACGGAAGGCGTTTCAGAAATTATAACTGGGTGGCAGGTCTCTGATGAGACTTCCTGCTCAGACCACAGGTGGATCCGCTTCGACATCCAGGTCAGTATACCACCTAAACAACCTCGGCGGAATCCGCGCAATACGGATTTAGCGTCATACAAACGCGGCCTTGATTCAAGACTTGCATGACACAGATCGACGCGAGAGTTACACAGCTCACCGAATCACTGATAAACAGCTACCAGACCGCGTGCCCGGAAACGATTCCGCGCGAAACACCGGGAAAACAACCCTGGTGGGGCGCGGAACTTGAGCGCAAACGCGGTAAGGTAAGAAAGGCTCTTAACAGAGCCATGAATACATATAGAGATGAGGACTGGGACGCTTACTGAAGTACTACTGGATGGCGAAAATTCTGTGGTAACATTGAATCGTGCCAACAAGCAAACAGGGTAAGGAAATTACTGGCACAACAGAACACACCCGAGGTCGCCACGCTCCGGAAACCCGATAACACGCTGACCACGTCACCTGAAGAAGCGAAACGTGTCCTAATAGAAACTCACTTCCCAGGAAGCGTATTCGCGCAGGTAACCGAATGGCTAGACGTTATACAAGCACCAGCAGAAGTTGATTGGTATTATGCAGAGAGGATGATCACGCTGGAAAAAATCCAGTGGGCCATCCGAAGCTTCCAACCTTTCAAGGCACCAGGTCCTGATGGAGTGTTTCCTGCCTTACTGCAGTGGGGCGGGACTTCTGTTGCAACAAGACTGGTGCCTTTAATGAGGGCGTGCCTGGCTTTTAGATACGTGCCTAAAGGATGGAGTGGGTGCCGCTTAACATCTGTGTTAAGCATTGAAGGCCAAAGAGCTGGGTCTGTTAGTAAGAATGAAGGCCCTGACCACCACAAGGAAGATTGACGTATGAGGTCAGCGTTCAGATCGCGGGAGATTAAATCTGCAGGGTTGCTCTTTAAGGGCACATAATTATCGCCAGGTGTAATCACCAAAACCTTCCCGTATCGCCGAACTCGATGCCTAACGAACGGCTTAAGTGTGGCAGGTGAAGTAGACAGCCAACCTAGGACGATCATAGAATCACACCAAAATATGCATTTATCAGGTTTACGTGTTAACATCTCCAGCGCTTTTGCACACAACCTAGTCCCTAATAAGGTACCACAAAGTTCCAGCCAGAATTGAGGTCGATTTAATTGTTGCAACCTTACTTTTGGATGTAAGCAGATATGTATGAATGGTGCCGCTACTAGCTACAGAACGAATGTATATACAAGCTCCGTATGCCTTCTCTGACGAATCTGTGAAAATATGAACCTCAACATGAAGGGAAATCACATACCACCCAGCGTGGTATGCTGAGGTGATTAAGCTGTGGTAAAGTTTGCGTTAACTTTATCCATATTTTTTAATGTCTACATTAACCTCGTCGTCCCATGAATACTTATCTATCCATAATTTTTGTAGTATTATCTTAGCCTCGACAATACATGGAGAGACAAGTTCCAAAGGATCGAATACTTGTACTGTTTTGGAAAGAATGATTCGCTTGGTAATTGTTGTGCTTGTATGGTAAGGTATATGAATGGAGAATGTAAGTGAGTCAGTATGACAATGCCAATTAAGACCTAGGGTCTTACTTGGTTCGTTAATACTTAAGCTGACTGTATTAGGTGTGTCTTGAGGGGATGATGCATGTGTGCTAGTAGTAATTTCCTGAAGTATTTGTTTGTTGTTTGACGGCCACTTCCAAAGGTTGAGTTGTGCAGTCTTAAGTGTGCTGATGATGTCTTTGCCCAGTGCGATAATGCTTTCAATAGTCACTTCCTGCCTGACAGATAACCATGCACATAATAATCATGCTGTATTGATTGTTGTGTACCTACGTGTGTGCGTCGCCTCCTTTGCCAATTGAAACAGACATCTTGTACTATGAATGAAAGCAGATGCTGTTCCGTAAGTTACGGTGTTTAATGTATATGCTTTAAGAGGAAATTATGGATCAGACCGCCATAATATCTATTGTAGAGATCGCTGCGATTCGTAGACATCAATCTGTCGAAAGAACTTTTCATTTTCTGACGATATGACGTATTTGTGCTGACGAAATCTCAACAAAATGGATACTAAGTCATCCTGAACCCTAGGGCCTAGGCCTTGAATGTCGTTAAACGACTTACCAGAAGTTGTGACAGCTGGTGCGTCGAAGACAACTCGCAACTTTGTCGCTGGACTCTCTGAAGACACCATGATGTGGAAGAAAATAGGAAGGAGATGAAGAAGGTTTGATGACTACGCTCATATGTACGCTCCTAATGCTTCATACTCCTGCAAGAACTCTACGTAGCGCGGAGCAACACGCTCAGCATCGATGTCACTGCGGAGTAGCTGTCGACAGCCTCGGGCACCATGGTCTTTCCTGCTGCAAGAGCGCAGGCCGCATAGCACGGCATGTCAACATCAACGATATTATTCGTCGGGCTTTTGTCACCGCCGGCGTACCTGCTGTATTAGAACCTAGCGGCACGTGGTTCGGGACGATGGGAAAAGACCAGATGGTAAGACGTTGGTGCCGTGGAAGGTGGGTCTGAGGCCTCTGGTGTGGGAGGCAACTTGTGTCGACACCCTTGCGCCATCGCATGTTCCAAGCACGGCAGGCTGTGCCGGCGCTGCCGCTGCGGCTGCTGAGGCCCTCAAGCGGCGCAAATACTGTAACCTTATTGGGAATTACAGTTTTGAGCCGTTTGGGGTCGAAACGCTTGGATCATGGGGTCAGAGTGCACGCCTCCTTTTCAAGGACATATCTCGCCGACTGATCGACACTTTGCGTGACCAGAGGGCTGGCTCATTCTTTGCTCAAAGAATAAGCATGGCCATTCAATGTGGCAATGCTGCCAGTCTTCTGGGCACGTTTCCGGATGACAGCGATGCGGAGGAATACTTTCGACGCCTGAGTGTACTTTGTTTTTGTTTAATATGTGCATAATTAAGACAGTTCATCAATTTATTTATTAAACTTCAACTTCTGAATAATGTCAACAATTATAATTTAAATAAGTGTTAGTAAATTTATACATCACATCAGTTCAAAATTTAAATAATCATCTATTGAATAAAAACATCTGTCAAAAAGCCAATTTTTTAAAGTTCTATTAAATTCTAAGTTATTCATTTTTCTTATTTTTTCTGGTAGTTTATTATAGATTTTCACTGCCATGGTGTAGCAGTTTCTGTTACATAACTTTAATCTGCTTCGAGGTACTACGAGCAGTTTTTGAACTATTTTCCTTTTAAATCCTGTTCAAAAAGTGATAGATGGTTTCTAACGAATTTATACATTTCTGAAACATACAGGGAATGGTGACTACGAAACCTTCATCAGCATTACGTCTAGTAGTGGTTTGAGTAACTTGTGGGTAGTTGTAACAGGAGCACAAAGAAAAATTTGCTCATATTTCAATAATCAATATTATTTAATGAGTTAAAGTATTTATAATAATTATTAATCCTATATTCTAAAAGTTAAAAGTTTGTGCCTGCTGGTGTAGCGTTATCTCCACTTTTTTCCCACTATAACAAAAATCACTACACTTTAATCACTATGGATTCACTAGCAAGCACTCTAAGTGAACTAAAGGACTTGTTCCACACAAGGATGATGGTTTTCAAAGAAGAATTACAGAAGACTCCTCAATCACCCATCACAGCAACCAGTCTTGCAACGGAGTTCACAATGTTCCGGACGTTTATCACTCAGGCTCTCGACAGTCTTCAACAGCAGGTTGGTTTGTTGGCCCGAAGTGTTGATCAAATCGAGATACGCGGACGAAGGAACATCTTGTTGCTGCATGGAGTTGCTGAAGAGCAGAAAGAGGACACTGCCACGGTAATCTCTGAAGTGATCTGTAACAAGTTACAGCTGAGCAACTTTACTGATGCTGACATCAACCGCTGTCACAGGATGGGGCGGGCAGTGCCCAATAAAACTAGGCCTATCCTGTTCAAGGTTAGCAGTCTTGCAGTCAGGGATAAAATTTGGTTTTCCAAATCCAAATTAAGGGCATCAGGCGTCACAATGTCTGAGTTTCTGACAAAGGGGCGGCACGACGTGTTCCTGGCTGCGGTGCACCGAGTTGAGTCCCTCGCTGAGTTGGACAAGATAGCGCCAGTTCCGCTGACTCCCAGCGAGCCCAGCGAGGGTGATACAAGAACGACTGTTCCAGTGGCCGCTGCTGTTGTGAAGACTGCAAGGCGTACTGCAGCTTTAAAGAAGTGATCTCTCAGTGCAGAAATATTTTTTTCAATGATATATAATACCCGGAGTATTATTGTATTTATTTTGTTTTGTTTACCTCCTTAAAGCCGATGTCAATCTCACAGTGCGTTAGTTTAAGGTATTATTTACTTTTTAAACTATTGTGATTTTTCTTTTTTTTTATCACTCGGATTGCATGTATTGTAGTTTTATTTTACTTTTATGATTTAAAACGCACCTGGCAGGATCGATTTTTTTATATTCATTTTATTATTATTTTATGTCTTTCGATATCAGCAGCGATAGTAATAGTTTTTTTTCTCGGACAAGTAACGAAGACAGTTTCGTTAGCATTCCGTCTCTTGCAGAAAGTCTTACAGCGCCACGATATGCTGGCGAGCTTTGACTGTAAAAACATTCAGGCTATTCTTGTGTCCGAGTCATGGCTTAAACCATGTCTTCCTTCAACTAGTTACTCTCTTCCCGGCTTTGTACTTATAAGAAATGACCAGGCAGTTGGTGGCGGTGGCGGTGTTGCCATATATCTCCGTGCGCATATTCCTTTCTCTATTGTGAATATATCAGCGCAGCCACCTCCATCAAACGCTGGTGAACACCTCTTTTTTGAAGTCACACTACATCATTCGAAATTACTTCTTGGTGTCTATTACTGTCCTTCTTTACGTATCAACTTCTTCTCATCTTTTGATAAACTCCTAGAAATTTTGATTCCTTCTTACAGTCACAGTATAGTCATGGGTGATTTTAATGCTTGCCTCCTCAAAAAGGACCATCGCTCTTCTGCTCTGACTAATGTCACAGCTTGTAGTAATCTGTCAATTCTTCCTCTAAGTGCCACTCACCATTTCCCAAACTCTACTCCTTCACTTCGTGACATGATTTTCGTTTCCTCACCTGATCACGTCGCTAAGCATGGTCAATGCTCCGCTGATGCCTTTTCCTACCGTGACTTAATTTTCCTCTCGTATAAAATCCGCCCACCCAAGGCTAAAGCTAAAATTCTTATGCAACGCAATTTTGGCGGTATGAACTGAACATTGACGGCAAAGTCTAAATTTAAGCGACGGCCTACCGATGCAAATAGGGACAAATATGCCTCAATCCGCAATCGCTGTAATAAAGTATGTAGGAATACTAATCGCCAACACATTCATAACTCTGTCCAAAATTGGGACGCATCCAAAGTTTGGAGTTTTCTAAGATCACTGGGAGTCGGTAAAACACGACAAGAGTCAATTCCGAAAGATTTAGACGCCGACGCAATGAAAATTAATTTTACAGCTTCGTTCAATTATGATAGGACCATAAAATTGAATACATTGGATCATCTTTCATCTCTTCCGATTCCCAGTTATTCTCCATTTGTTTTTAGGGAATTCTCCGCATGTGATGTTAAGAAGAGCATACTATCAATTACCTCTAATGCAGTAGGAAGTGACTGTATCAGCCGCTCCTAATCCTTCCCGTCATTTGCCACATCCTCAACTTTTCGGCGTCTAGCGGTGTCTTGGCATTGCTTGATTTCAACAATGCTTTCAATACTGTTGATTTCGATGTTTTGCTTGGCATTCTATGCTCTCTTAATGTATCTCCATCGGTGATTGACTGGTTTCGTAGTAACCTGTTTGGTCGCCGGCTACGTATATGCATCGAAGAGACTACGTCCTCGTGGTGTCGTACTTCTGCTGGAGTACCACAGGGTGGCGTTTTATCCCCTTTACTTTTGTCGCAATTTTTCTACAATCAATTTCTAATGAACTAACTTCTTCCTATCATCTTTATGCAGACGATCTACAAATTTATTCACGTGCTCCTCTTGGAAATCTGACCGAGGCCGTCGTCACCATTAACCTGCCAGCATCTTTGAGGCGACTGCGTAATTTTCTTCTGACTCCCACCAAGATTGCGCTTGCACAGTCACTTCTTCTTCCCATCCTTGATTATGCTGACGCCAGCTATCTTGACCTTACTCGAGAACAACTCGACAAACTTGAGCGCCTTCAAAATTTTTGTATAAGGTTCATATTTGGTTTACGTAAATATGACCATGTTTCCGAATTCCGTGTGAAGCTCAAGTGGTTGCCAATTCGCCTTCTTTCTCTTTTATACAATGTGCTCTTTTCCCCTTTTACCCCTCTTTATCTTAAGAGACGTTTTCAATATCTTTGTGATTCCCACACTAAACTTCTGAGATCATCAGATAATTTACGACTTAAAATGCCAATGCATTCCACAACTTTATTGGATAAATCCTTTACTGTTCAAGCCGCTCGTTTGTGCAATGCATTGCCAGTCCCAGTAAGACGCGCTCAATCGTTACCTGTGTTCAAAACGCTTGTGAAGGAACATTACCTGTCGCTTTCATATCGATGTTCGTCATTTAATAAATGTTTTTAGTATATATGTATCTATTGTTAATAATATGTATTATTATTAAAGGGCTTTTGAGCCGTTGTTTAAATATTCGAGATGTTATTATGATCAGTTGGAAAACATACTGAGCAGTTTTTTAATTTAATGGCAGTTGATTAATTATTGCGACGGTAAAACATGGACAGTAATAAAAAATCAATTAGTCGGTTATTTTATCATACTATGTCAATTCGAAAAATAATGGAGCAGTCCAATAACTGAATAGCGGTTATATATGTACATTTAAACAACAGCTCAAAAAATTTGTTCCCAAAAAATATTAAGGCAAAAATAAGATTTTTGGTTAAGTTAGATTAGGTTAAAACTGTGACCTCCTACGCACGAGCCGAGCGAGCGAAGCGAGCGGTGCCGCGGCAGCGTCCGGCGAGTGCCAGACACGACTTGCATTAATAGAAAAAAAGATATTGTTTTTACTAGGTTACTGCTCAGAATGAGATTTCTTACCGACAAATTCCGATTTATTACTGCCCACACGTAACCGCTCGTTCAATAATTTTTACCGCCCATTTAATTATTTCCCTGCTCAATTATATATTCACTAATCCATTTCATTATTTTTTATTACCCATTTTTGTTAACTTTACTGCTTAGTTTTAACTGCTGAACTAGTTAACACTGCTATTTACAACTGCCTCTTTAAATCAGTGCCTTATTAAAGTAGTAAAGAAGTTGCGCCGATAACAGCCCCATTTTATGTCCAGACAATTACTGTCCATTCCAGGTTACCTGGAAGAGATCGCGGAATGCGATAAGGCCGCCCATTGTACATGTGTTTTAGTTTGTAATTTTCTTTTTATGTATTTCTCGGTGTACAATTAAGTATATAATAAATAAATTTTATAATTGTGCGTGCATGCTCGCTCTTCGGACGTGAAGTGTACGTATGTGTGTGGTGTGCTTGTCATGCGTGAACGAACACACACACTGAGTGGGCTAAGTTAGGCTGCGGAATGGCGCCTGATATGAGCCATCCGAGCTTAGTCTCGAAGAACGTCCGGCATATGTCTACCTAGCTGTATGCGGTTACGACCGATCACACTTCAGAAGATGTCGGCTCCTACAAGTATGTCGATAGTGGATGGGATATTAAATGATGGATCAGCTAGACTTATTCCTGCTGGTAGTTGTAAGTCAGCTAAGTCTATTTATGTATGTGGTATGTCAGTGGTTACATTGGGCAAGACGAAATATTCAATGTTAGTATTTGTACGGTGCACGTACATGGGTTTTAAAATATATTTATTACAATAAGTTAGCCAGTAGGCTCGCGTATTTGCATTTTGGACGCGACCTACATTTGGCAGTGCATTGACACTGACATATTGCATTGTTCTATGCATTTTATGTATATTACATTTTTAGTGTTCAATTAGACGTGGTTTGAGTCGGACAACTTGCATTTTTATTTAGATTCATCCCGTTGAGCATTCACTGACATTTCTGCATTTAAATTTAAGTTTGACATTTTTGCACCTGCATTGACATTACTTATGTTAGGGATGCACCCTACATAGTTTTTTGGTCCTTCGTAACTATTGCAAGTACCATACAGTCCGATACGTCGGTCGACAAGTCGCCGCGCGGGATCTGTGTCGTGTCGAGTCATACCGTGCCACTTGTGTTGCCGTGTAGGAGCATTCGGGGAGAGAGCAGCGGTCCAGGTTCCAGAGCGGCACATTGCACACAGGGAGAGTTCCTGAATTTCAAGTAAGATCGTTCATTATTTATCTTACGTCTTTACAATGGAGGGTTTAATCGTGCGTCAAGCTGAGATCCTCGAGGAAGTGAAGAGAATCCATTCTAATTTCAGTAAAGGATTCAGCGAGCAGGAAGACCACCGTTTACATTCATAAAAGGCTTGAGAGGTTAGATGTACTATGGGCGGAATGTGAAGAGAAGAACCGGGAGCTGAGTGCAGTAGAGGTGAAAGATCATCAATATTTCACCAGTAACATTTATGAGGTCATTAAAAGCTGGTACCATGGAACGCGTCAGGAGATTGCAGCGTTCGAGATTAAGACTCTTGCTGGACCCAGCAACGCCAGCCATAGTAAGTTAAACGTTGAGTTTGACAAAACCCTGTTCGAGACATCTGTAGGAGCAGAGGACAAACTACTCGAGTTACAGCAGTTGCAACAAGCTAACTTCCGTGCATTCATTAGGTTAGTAAATCGAAGCCTAGACAACGTTAAGGAGAAATGGGAAATTGAGGATATGCTTAAGACTGTAGAGCTTCGGTGGACTGCGATTGACAAATTACATTTACAAATTGATGGCATATTAGAGGGGAATTCACATGACTATTATGATGAGTTCTGCCGTCACGAAAATGCATTTACAAATATGAAACGGGCGTTGAACACGAAATTAAACGCTTCTATACATCAACAGCAAACATTGCCTAAAATTGACATACCTACCTTTAAAGGCAACTACACATTATGGCCTACTTTTATGGATCTCTATGTAGAAGCGATCCATAATAATTCGGCGATTGCAAAAACTCAGAAAATGCAACATCTAAAGGGTAGACTTCGCGGTGAAGCGGAAAAGCTCGTACAGCATTTACACATTGCACCCGAAAATTATGACACGTGTTGGGAAATTTTGAACCATAGGTATAATAATAAGTTTCTGTTATTTACCAGAAATTTCCAGGTATTTATGCGTCAACCTAACTTGCAAAAACAATCTGCGTTCGACCTCAAGCGGTTATATGACACTACCAACGAAACCATAAACGCGATACACAACTTGGGCATTGATACAAGCTCATGGGATCCGATTCTAGTTTACGTGTTATGCGAAAAATTAGACTCTGAAACGTATTCGGAATACATGCAGTCCAGGTCGGATCCGCGCGAGATACCAACATACAATCATTTTATGGATTTCGTCGAAACCAAGTTTATGGCATTAGAACCATTGCACAGAAAAAAGCCAGAAAACGGTGATAAACCTACATCAAAACCACAATACCCGTTCGGCAAAAATTCCAAGTCAGCAAATTCACAACCCAATAAAAGTTCAGCAAACTACTCTCGCAATTTCCATGCGTCAAACGCTGGACAATTCAGTAAGATTATTTGTCCATTGTGCAATACGACTCATGCATTATTTCAATGTTCTAAATTCGCTGATATGCTGAGTCCGGAAAAAATGGCATTTATAGAAAACAACCAAATATGCAAAAATTGTTTGTATGTGCATACTAAAGGTTACTGTGCATCACAGAAAAGATGCAGAGATTGCAACGAGCAACATAACACACTTCTGCACAGCGATATTGTGAACTCAGCACAAACGCCCTCAGCAACACAAACTGCACCTAAACCGTCGGTAACGACTTCAACTAGGTCAAATAAAAATTTGCAAAACAACTTCGCATCAAATAATGATGATGAAATATTGTTACCAACAGCATTACTGCAAATAGCCACAGCTGGAGGTAACTACATAACACTAAGGGCTCTAGTTGATCAGGGCTCACAAATTACGTTGATAACGGAGAATGCAGCTCAAAGATTGGGCGTAAAGCGTCAACAGCTGAGTGCAAACATAAGCGGCATCGGTACTTTATCCAACAGGAGTAAAGGAAAAGTCCATCTATCCTGCAAGTCCTTACATAACGACTTCCAGTTTACAACGGAAGCGTTAATCATGACAAGGGTAGTAAACAATCTGCCTAACGTTACATTTGCAAAGAAACCTTGGGCTCATGTGACAGACATCACACTAGCCGATCCAGATTACAACTTATCTAGGCCCATTGACATACTTCTGGATGCACACGTATTTTCCGAAATACTCATGAATGGTTTAGTCAAAGGGGAGATTAATGAACCCATGGCTCAACAAACACGGTTGGGGTGGATATTGTCAGGCAATGTCTCCAAAACATTTAATTGCAACGTCGTAGTCAATGAAGTAAACGACTTGTCCAAATACTGGGAAACGGAAGACATCAATGGAGATGCATGCAGTTCTATGACGTCAGAGGAACGATATTGTGACGAGTTCTACACTGCAACAACCAAGCGACTTGGTGATGGCAGATATGCAGTTCGTTTGCCAATGAAGCCTAATTTTAAACAGCTGCTGGGCAAGTCAAAGCCTCGAGCTGTAGCACAATTTATGCAATTAGAAAGGAGATTAGGCAAGGATGACAAATTATCAGATAGTTACATCAAATTTATGCAAGAGTACCTGGAAATGGGACATATGAAGGAGAGCAAACCTGGCTGCAACACGGCATGCTACTTACCTCATCATGGAGTCCTAAAACAGGAATCAGTGACATCAAAATTGAGGGTGGTTTATAACGCCTCCCAGAGAACTGACACAGGTTACAGCCTGAATGACTTGATGGAATGTGGCCCTAAGCTTCATCAAGATCTATTGACATTATTATTAGGATGGCGGCTATACAAGTACGTCTTTACTGCAGATTGTGAGAAGATGTACCGCATGATCCTTGTGCATGAAGAAGACCAACACTTGCAAAAGATACTATGGAGGGAATCCAACCAAGGCTTTAAAGGAGTTCCAGTTATGCACAGTGACGTATTGCACCAAGGCAGCACCTTTTCTAGCTCTTCGAACGCTGAAACAGCTTGCAGACGATGATGCACAGAAATATCCGTTAGCAGCGGATGTGATCACTAACGAAATGTACGTTGATGACGTCCTAAGCGGCAGCAACTCCGTCGAACGAGCACTAGAAATTCAAAAGCAACTCATCAACATGCTGAGGGGAGCTGGCCTCACACTACGAAAATGGTCAAGCAACGACCAGACCTTGATTGAAAGCTTATCTTCTTCAGATCTTAACCAAACGACAATGCATTTTACAAACGATGGGATGACAAAAACCCTTGGCGTCCAGTGGAATCCTACAACAGACACATTTTCATTTACAAACAAAATACAATTTGACCATAAATACCAATTGACAAAAAGGAAGCTACTATCGGAAATCTCGAAAATTTTCGACCCGCTGGGCTGGCTGACACCTTTGACAGTAAAAGCAAAACTGCTGTTCCAAAGCGTCTGGCTATCGGGATGCGAGTGGGATGAAACCTTGACAGCGTGCAAAAAGAATGAAAGAAGTTTACTAGCGACTTACACAACATAACCGAATACCATTCCGTCTTGTGACTGAGTACAGTGTGGACGTGTTGTGGCTTGCTGTCGGTGATAATTCTGTGATTGGCTGATTGACGCAAAATCCATTTCTCGCTCACTCCTTAAGAGTCTTCATAGACTGGTGCCGCCCAGTGGGCTGCCCTAGAAGAAGACAAATAGATTTGCGCTGATCGGCTTCAACTTGGTCCCACCCGGATTTGAACCGGCGACGCTGCATTTGCGGTCGGCCTCCCTACCACCGCGCCATCAAGGTTTTTTTTTTTTTTTTTCTCTCTTTATTTTTAGGGACTTTTATCCTTATAAGGCATGTCAGCCCCATCATAACCTAACCTAGGTTTAATCAACATTACAAACTAATTACATGCAAGATTTAGCATACTACAAAAAGTGGAGTCATCGACAAATTGCCATATCATAAATAATTTTAGCGGCGTCACTTTCTGGACTTGCGAGAATTTCAAGGAAAGTACCCATATCGTATTTATTGATTTTGCATAATTCTGTCAATGACTCCCTTAATGCTTGGTTCTTGACACATTCCACCAAAAGATGCTGAACTCGATAACATCAAGGTTAGTCACCACGCATCGAAATAAGCGACCGCGCTTAGCGCCTTGTTGCTACGTCACTGCACCGGCGGCGCACTAAGTTGAGCTCTGCTTTGACGCCTACTCCTTAGCTACGAGCAATTACAAGCTTGCGCTGTTTGTTGATACGACTCATTACATAGCACATAATGTTTCATATGAAGCGCACGCCGCCAAAACCTACGCTACGATCTGAACAATCGACCTCAGAGCCTGACCTTGCGAAACATCTATCGCAGGAAAGTGAGGTGAATATCACAACGCGAAAACGTAAGCAACCTGAGTGTGAACACGCGACACAACTCGCTGAAATGCATATGGACCTGAAAAACACCCTAAGCGAATGGAAAACTAGTCTAGACGCCAGCTTGATCGTTATTGATGACAATGTAAAATCCATTAAGAGTGATCTCGAGAACTTTATGCATGAATCAAAGAAAGAAATAAACTATCTTCGTACGGAAAACATAACAATAAAGAAAACTATTTCCAGTTTGTCGGAAGTTGCTGAAATCAGTAACACAGCTCAATTCATCTCGGATAAATACGACGACCACCTCATAAGACTGAATAGCCTGGAGGAGCGGATCTTGAAGCAAAATGTCATAAAGGCCCTTGAAGAGAAAATAGATAACTTGGAGCAGCAAGCCCGGTTGTGTAACCTAGAAATATCCAACGTTCCTGAGCGGCGTGATGAGAACCTTTTCACTGTTTTAGAGGATATTGGGAAAAAAATTGATTTTGTCATACCACGAGCTGACATAATCACCGTTCATCGCGTCCCTCACGCTGCTTCTAATGAAAGACCGAAAAATGTAATTGCTAAGCTCAAAACTCGCTGCCTCAGAGACAATATCCTCAGCGCATATCGCCTGAAAAAAGGTCTAGCTTCCTCTGACATAGGCATCTCAGGAGCACCTAGGACCATTTACGTCAACGAACACCTAACCCTCCAGAAGAAGCAGCTGTTACGTGAAAGCCGAGAACTAGCGAAGAAGTATGAGTACAAATTTGTTTGGATAAAGCATGCTACCATTCTCGTAAAGCGGTCCTCTACTATAGCAATAAAATCTTCAAACGATTTATGTAAAATTAGACCACCCAATCATATTTAAATTTTAAAAAATAGCCAATTTTTACTTTTTTTACGTTAATTTTACAATGAAACTCACAGTATGGCTAACAATGGAAATGATCTTAGTATCTACTACCAAAACAGTAGAGGTTTACGCACTAAACTAAATACTGTTTATATGAATATTCTCTCTAATTGTTACGACATTATAGTTTTAACTGAGACATGGTTAATCCCTGCTATTAGTAATAGTGAATTTATTGACGATCGTTATGTTGTGTTTCGTTGTGATCGTAATAGATCTGCAACCAATAAATCCGACGGAGGGGGTGTGCTGGTTGCCGTGCTGCGGGAATACAACCCTGTCTGTATTCCTCTACCTACGCAGAGTGCATTTGACAGACATTATGAACACATAGTTGTCGCAATTCCAAGCAGCAACAAGAGTTCACTAAGCATCGTTAGCGCAGCCTATATACCTAATAATTCCCCGCTTGGAGTCTACAACTTACATTTTGAGAACATTGATTATAAGTATTATAAACTCGACAAACGTTGATGGTTTGTTGCTATTAGGAGATTATAACATTCCTATGGCCCAGTGGACAAAAATCGATCCCTGTCTGGTATCCTTAAGCTGCCTGGGCACGTCATCTATATGTCAAAGGTTAAGAGATTTCCAGACTGTTCACGATTTGAAGCAATATAATCACCTTACTAATTCAAATGGACGTATCTTTGATCTACTCCTTTCTAATAATGATTGCGGTGTTTACAAACCCAACCAAGACCTACTTCTAGCTGATAATCATCATCCTCCATTTTTTACCTTGCTCTCACTCAATATTAGCGTCAACACAATTCCCAAACAACACACTAAAACGTATAATTTTCGTAAGGCCGACTATCAGCTCATTAACCAAGATCTAGACGAAATTGACTGGGATTCGGTTTTAGATACCCAGTCTGCTGAAGCACGTGTGGATGTTTTCTATGACTACGTATACGGTATAATAAAAAATCGTGTGACTCAACCAAAGCATAAAAACCCAAAGTTCCCTATTTGGTTCTCTAAATCTTTATTTAGGATATTCAATTATAAAAGGAAAGCATGGCGTAAGTGGATAAAATATGAAAACCTATTCGACTACGAAGTGTTTTCTTCTTACAGAGCTCGTTTTAAAGTCGAATGCAACAAATGTTATCGTACTTACATGACAAGTGTAGAGGACAGTATTCCGCTTAACGCTAAACATTTTTGGACATACATAGCTAATCGCCGAGGCAAGACAGGTGTCCCAAGTCGTATGTTTTACAAAGATAATATTTCTAGTGATCCTTATAAAATATGTAACCTTTTTTCAAAATATTTTCAGTCAGTTTATGAACCGACCAGTCTAACACCCGGCTGGTGCCCGACACCTGATCAATCTAACTCTAGCCAGACCTCCCTTCATAGCTTACATTTCAGTGCCCCTTTGGTTCAGAAACAGTTACAGCTGCTGGACATTACCAAAGGCTCGGGCCCTGACGGGATACCTCCATGCTTTTTAAAATGGACTGCGGATTCCATTTCTAAACCGCTAACGATTATCTTCAACAAATGCATTCAGGGAGGTATATTTCCCTCGGTCTGGAAAAATGCGAATTTGGTCCCTGTCTACAAAAGTGGGTCTAGACAAAATGTTGAAAATTATAGACCTATTTCCCTACTTTGTGCTCTAGCTAAACTATTCGAAAAACTTGTCCATATTAAAATTTACCCTATCATTCATCAACAATTGGTTCCGCAGCAACACGGTTTTGTCAAAAATAAGTCTACGGCTACTAACTTAATGATATTTACGAATCATCTGTTTAAAAATATGGATGTAAGAGCTCAAACCGACGCCGTTTACACAGACTTTAGGAAGGCTTTCGATAGAGTTGACCACGAAATATTGCTAAACAAGATTGCATTCAATGGCATTAGAGGCAATTTGCTGCGCTGGTTTCAGTCTTATATCTGTAATCGGAATCAAACTGTTGTGAGCAATGGATACCATTCTGATACCTTCCTTGCTACCTCCGGGGTCCCCCAGGGATCGATTCTTGGTCCCTTATTATTCTTGCTCTATATAAATGATATTGGCTACTGCTTCCAAAATAGTGACTTCTTGCTGTATGCTGACGACCTCAAAATATTTAGGAAAATTGTAACGATCGACGATTGTTATCTCTTACAAGATGATCTGAATAGGCTTTCAGACTATTGTAAAATAAACAAACTTGAATTAAGTGTAAGTAAGTGTAGGTACATTAATTTCACTAAGAATAAAAAAATCATTATTTTTAATTATTCTCTTTGTAATGAACTACTTATTGGGGAAACTCAGATCAGTGACTTAGGTATCTTGTTAGACTGTAACTTCATCTAAATCTACACATTGATAAGATTATGGCCAAGGCATTTCAAATGTATCATCTTGTAATGAGGTCGTCGCTAGACTTCAAGCGACCAGCCACTTTCCTATATCTATTTAATTCCATAATTCGTCCACAAATTGAGTATGCCTGTATAATATGGGATCCTTATTATAATAAATACAACCTCGCCTTAGAAAAAGTACAGCGCAAGTTTTTAAGGTCAATGCAGTTTAGATGCCACATTGCACGAAGCACATATATGGAGACCTTAGAAAGGTTTGATCTCCTCATGCTGAAATCAAGGCGCATCTTGCTTCAAACGATGATGCTTCATGATCTGTTGCACAATAGAATTGATTGCTCCGATTTAGTAAATAATTTATTTTATGTTGTACCCAGAACAGTTATACGGCGAGAGGCACGCGTCTACCCGCTTTTTGGTACTACACCTTGTCGTACAAACGCGGGTAAACGGGCGCCTCTCCATAGAATGGTCACAATTTATAATGAACATTTTGCCGACATAGATATTTTCGCTCTAAACCGCCATAAATTTAAGAAACTTGTGATGATTAGTCTTCATTCATGTAATTCATGATGTTTGTGTTGCTGTTGTGTTCTTGTTTGTTTTGTTTATAGCAAGACCTCTAACCATAAGTTAATTTAAGTTAAGTTAAATTAAGGAATATGTTGTACACCGAATTATGTTTTGTCTCTTCCAGTCGTCGTATTGTATTATTTTAATTTAAAATATTATGTCTACACTGTACCTTTAAGCTTAGTAATCTGTGGAAACGTCGTGGATTGTACTTTAGCCTACTTTTTATTTGTTGTAATATTTACGGTAACATGCATTGTACAATTGTTTGTTTTCCCAAAATAAATAAATAAATAAATACCAAATACCAAGGTGGCTGGGAAATATTACGAAACCATTCCAAGTACATGGGTTCTGCGATGCGTCCGAAAAGGCCTACGCATGCGCCATTTACCTGCTGACAACAAATGACAAAAACGAGCTTGCGACTAGACTTATCGCTGCAAAATCGAGGTTATCGCCAATAAACAAAAAATTGACACTGCCGCGACTCGAATTATGTGGAGCGCTACTACTTTCACGACTAATGAAAAAGATCCTGACAGCCTTTAAATGGAACAATGTGCACTAAAATACTTACGCCTGGACGGACTCTATGATTGTATTAGGTTGGCTGCATGGGGACGTCACAAAATGGAAGTCCTTCGTCAGCAACAGAGTACAGCAAGTGCATGACGTAATTCCCAAACAGCACTGGAGTTATGTCAAGTCCGAGGAAAATGCTGCAGATTGTGCATCACGCGGAATCAGCTGTTCCCAACTATTGCACCATTCTTTGTGGTGGCAAGGTCCCTACTGGATGAAAAATTACATTGAAGATACTTTTGACAAAACTACAATTACACCGACAACATGCGAATCAAAACAAAAACGAATGCAAACGTATGTTGTGAAACGTGAACCGTCTTCAATAGTAATTGAGTTATTAGACAGACACAGCGATTTGACTCGTATTACAAGGGTCATTGCCTGGATGAAACGTTTCATAAACAGCTGTTCGAACACCGACACTCATCGTACTACGACTTATTTGACATCTACAGAACTACAAAGCGCTAAAAAACCTAATAATTAAACATATTCAATTGCATGCCTTCAATGACGAGATTATAAGATTGAAGGAAAACAAAGGTCTGAGCACAAAAAGTAACCTTTTGAGTTTAAATCCATTCCTTGACAAACATGACATTCTGCGAGTGGGTGGAAGGTTACGTAACTCAAACTTACCCGAAGACACTAAACATCCAATTCTACTACCACATGACAACAAACTGACAGAGTTATTAATTTGGCAAGCTCACAGAAGAACATTACACGGAGGTCCTTAGTTAACCCTGACACATCTACGACAAAGAGTTTGGATCGTAGGAGGACATCGCGCTGTTAAAAAGGTCTTACACAAATGCGTAACATGTCGCCGATTTAAGGCTAAACAAACAAAACAGATTATGGCTGATCTACCAGAGCCGAGAGTTACAGTGTCTCGCCCTTTTACACATACAGGTGTCGATTTTACTGGACACGTTGAGATCAAGGCAAGTAAAGGCCGAGGCGTCAGAACATTGCTGGCGTACGTTGCCGTATTTGTTTGTCTAGCAATAAAAGCCATCCATCTAGAACTGGTATCAGAACTATCCAGTACAGCATTCCTATCGGCTTTCAAGCGCTTCTGCGCACGTCGAGGTACGCCACGGGACATGTACAGCGACAACGGCACGAATTTTGTGGGTGCAAATCGGATCCTATTGCAACAATACAAATGCATTGTAAAAACCATTGACAACTTCTTCTTGAGCAAAATATCAGAGATGGGAGTTCAATGGCACTTCAATGCCCCGGTCTGGCCAAGTGCAGGCGGACTGTGGGAAGCCGCTGTGAAGAGCATGAAATATCATCTCGAACGGGTCATTGGAGACCAACGTCTGACATATGAAGAATTTACCACTCTGCTATGTCAGATAGAAGCTTGCTTGAACTCACGACCACTATGCACCGTTTCAGAGAACACCGAAGATATTAACTGTTTAACTCCAGGACACTTCTTAACCGGCACATCACTCATGACAATTCCAGAACCCGACATGGACAGTACTTACCGTTTAAACACGAGATGGCAAATAGTACAACAACTTAGCAAGGATTTCTGGAAGAAGTGGTCGCAAGAGTACCTTCAACAACTACAAGCAAGACTTAAGTGGAAACGACAGAATACTGACATAAAGAAAAATGACATTGTATGCATTAAAGATGAAAGGTTACCTGCCGGAAAATGGGCACTGGGTCGTGTAGCGGATTTACACCCTGGAAAGGACGGCCACACTAGAGTTGTGACATTACAAACTGCAAAAGGCGAAACTAAACGACCTATTACAAAACTGGTTCCACTCGTGGAGGCTGAGGAACAAAACAACACTGACACTGAGAAACTACCCAAAAACAGGCGAAACCGAGCTAAACGGCTTACCTGGAACAACTTGGTATGTTATATGCTAATGCTAGTTATGACATTGATAACACCTACTTTCCAGCAAGATATGAAACTTACTCAACTGACAAAAAACCAAACAATTTACTTTGACAAGATTGCAGATCTACAAGAAATAAGAGATGAATGGAAACTTGTATTCTATTACAATATGACAAATTACTGGCGCAATATGGACACTCTGCAAGTATTCGTATCTCACATCAAGCAAGCTCGTTGCGAAGAATGGTTGATGCAATTCCATGTTCTGATTAACCAACTTGAACAAAGCACGAGTGAACTAAATTATTACAACGAATTACTGAGGTCCCAGCGGATAATTCAACACAGGTTCAAAAGAGGATTGATCGACGGAGTAGGTTATGTTGCAAATTCGTTATTTGGAGTGTTAGATCAACATTTTGCAGAACAATATGAACAGGACATCGACACAATCCAACATAATGAAAATCACCTATTACAACTGCTTAAAAAACAGACAAGTGTTCTGGAAACCGAGAACAACATTGTACAGCGTAACGAAGCAACAATGGTGAAGCAGTTCACTTTAATCAACGATCACCTCACGTCCCTAGAAAACAAGACGCTCAAAGATAAACTTGAGAGTTCAAATGCATTCTACATCATTACATCGGCCATAGCTGCAGGAAGAATGGCCCAAAACTTAAAAGATATCCAAGAATCACTCATCAACACACTGACAAATATGTACCAAGGACATATGGACGTACATCTATTATCACCAACCCAAATGCAAAGCGAACTAGATAGAGTAGCTCGACTACTACCTCGCGATTCTACACTACCTGAAGTTCGTAATGACATAAGAGACATCTACAGGCTGTTCAGAATACATGCGCGCATAACACAGCACTACCTGTTGATGGAAATAAAAGTACCGATCTTGAGTGATACCCTATACGAACTTAACAGACTTATCAGCATTCCTCAACGTATTGACATAAATCGGATAATGTACGTTATTCCCAACTCGGCATTAATGTCATTTAACGCCAACCAATACTCATTTATACCCCTAGAACAATATGACATTAATGATTGCCAAAAATTACATGACCAAACTCTACTGTGCAAACTAAATCACCCTATATACAACACCGGTGATCGTCACAAATCTATTTGCGATGTACAGCTGATTCGAGACAACGAAGAACACAGCGTTTATTGCCATACGGAAATAAAAGTATGCGCCGACAAATGGGTCAAGTTACATAAACAAAACACCTGGTTTTATTATTGTTGTGACACGTGCGAAGTACAATTAGTGTGCGGCACTCAAATGACATCGGAGACGTTACGTCACTCGGGTCTGATAACGCTGAAACAAGGATGCAACTTGCAAGGCGACTCATTTACATTGCACGCATATATGGAACATACCAGTAACATTTTAGTCAATCAACCATATGCGATGATCGTGCCCACGATCTCTCCTATCAACAACATAATCAATACCTCGATTCGTAACTCATCGTTACATATTGAAACACACGAAGAGACGATCAAGAAGATTGACACGCAACTACGCTCTATAGAAGAACAGTCTAAGCTAGACACCTTATCCTCCCACGACGTTCATCACTACATTGCAATCTATGTGGTTGTTGCGATTAGCATTGCACTGCTTGTAACATCGGTGTACTTTTGGCGAAAGATGGCCACCCAAAGACTCGGGGAGGGTCCGCAAGACGCGAGAAGGAGAAGCAGACGAGAAGAAGATCATGACATCGGGGACAGGAACAGCAAGATCGACAAACGGGAATCAAAAGTGAATAAAGTGTCGTGTGCTAACCCTACCTCAAGTGAAGTGAAATTTGCAACTGAAAAACATAGTGAGGTGTGCTAATTTATTATACTGGTGACATTCTATAAAAAGACTTTAGTTATACTTCTTCATAGTAGTCGTAGATCAATCATATTTACATTGAGTCCTGCATTTTTACATTGTTGTTTACATTCTTATTTTATTATTTTTACATATGTTGGGATTGTTTAAATAAGTTATTCTTTTTTTTGTGTTGTGGCAATATGTACGGTGCACGTACATGGGTTTTAAAATATATTTATTACAATAAGTTAGCCAGTAGGCTCGCGTATTTGCACTTTGGACGCGACCTACATTTGGCAGTGCATTGACACTGACATATTGCATTGTTCTATGCATTTTATGTATATTACATTTTTAGTGTTCAATTAGACGTGGTTTGAGTCGGACAACTTGCATTTTTATTTAGATTCATCCCGTTGAGCATTCACTGACATTTCTGCATTTAAATTTAAGTTTGACATTTTTGCACCTACATTGACATTACTTATGTTAGGGATGCACCCTACAGTATTGATTATCCCATCACAAGACTGCAAATGTAACGAACAAGTTTGCGTAACGCTGGATACCTGACTGTTGATGCCTGCTACGTGTGAGGTTACGCTACGAATAGGTAAATGTAGCTTACCACAAAGGTCCTTGGTAATGAAATTTGCCGTGCTTCCATTGTCAAGTAAGGCTCTGGCGCTGAACGGCGTGCAGGATTGGTCCGTGACTCTTACCAACGCTGTGGAAAGCAACACATGACGAGATGAAAAATCATGGTTAGTACCAGCCAACGTTATGTGCTCCTTACAAGACCTGGGATCATCCTCATGAGAATGCAACATTGTATTATGCCTAGATTTGCAATATTTGCAGTGACCAAGTGGACATGTATCCTTTAAGTGACCTGGGCGTAAAGAATTCAAACAAAGTTTTAATTCCTTTGCTTTAGATAAGCGTGCAGTGACTGTAAGTTTCTTAAATTGCTCACAGCTGAATATGTAATGATTTTGTTTACATAGGGGACATGAAATATTAAATTTACTCTTACTTGTTAATATCGAAAAGCTTTTCGGTTTACTGTGTGACGACCCTGGTTTCGATTTTAAACTCTTTGCCTCCTCAAATGGTTCCAAAATATTGCAACGGCTAAAAATAAATTTAGTAAAAATGTCTAAGGAAGGAAACTCACTTAGGGAGTTCCTTTGTTCCTCCCACTGTCTGCTAGTAACTTTGATGACATCAAATGTATCACCATTGGATACCAATGTTCTACAACAAACCCTAGCGTCGCCAACGAACGTAAATTCTAGTTGGTTTCATCGACAACTTGACATAGGTAACTAAGCCCTGGCTAGTCTCCCTTTGAAGAGCTTCCACATTAAATAAAGCTTGAATGTGATTGCTTACTAACAACTGTTCGCCGTCGGAACTCTCACATAACAATTGCCACGCATTGGCGTAGTTGTCACCTCTAAAATCTAAATTTTTAATGACTAGTGCTGCGTTGCCATTAAGTGATGAACGTACGTAGTGGAATTTATTAATTTTGTCAATACTTGTATGTTCATGAATCAGTGAAACATCTTTAAACTCTAACCAATCCTTATAACCGCCGCTAAAGTAGGTAAATGAAGCTTAGGAAGTCTAACACTACTATGTCTAATAACCACCGATGGTTGTTCACTGGAGCTTACCTTAGATGCTAGTTGAGCGCGGTGTCGTGACAGAAGCGCGCGAGGAGATGCAAGCTGCCTGTAGTAACTGCCCTCAAATTGTTCACGCTCAGCGCATTGCTCGTCGGGCTTAGCTGACAGGCACTCCAATTGACCCTGAAACTGATCATAGGTGGCATATACGGTAACCATCTTCTCAATTCTAATCTCTAATTGGACTAGCTGCTCCTCACTAAGTTATTCGCAAGACTTAGTGGTAGTTAAAAATGTTGTGAATTGTGTAAGCTACGATTTTAATGAGGCGCGTTTCTTTGTAAGCTCTTTAATTTTCATTTCCTCAGCCATGGCTAAAGGGGAAGGTAGCTTTAAGTACTAAGGATAAAAACTAGGTAGAAAACAGAATAAAGAAACGTTAAATGATTGCTTTCTGATTCTGATTTCTTTCGTAATCACATGCCACCCAGCGTGGTATGCTGAGGTGATTAAGCTGTGGTAAAGTTTGCGTTAACTTTATCCATATTTTTTTAATGTCTACATTAACCTTGTCGTCGTAGTCGGGGGGGGTCTGTATGTATGCTTTTGCGGTTGTACAACGACATGCTTTGCTTTACTTTGCTTGGTAGTACAGATGCAGGCCTACCTTCCTGTCTCCTTCAGAGATGGGAAGGTGGCGTGGTCTTGAGGGAGAGCGCAACGGTCGTGCAGATCCTCAAGGCAAGTCCGGTGGATACACCTTCCCGAGGTTGCCACCCCGTTATTGGTCTAATTCCATATGAAATAGATGTAACATATTCATATTCCGTCTACCGTCGCTCAAGAAAGATCGTTTTTGTCTTGCTCCTTTTTTTAATTTCGAAAAAATAGTAAAAAGTGTTTGTTTATAGACCTATGTTATACCGTTGTGTTGCTAATGAAGTGAACCTTCGAATGGTGAAAACTGGATAGCAATGCAAACACGGAGTGCAAAGTAATAGGTAAAAAACTTTTAAAATTTCTTCTAAACGGCTCTGAACCCGGACCTACCCCAACCCGCAGAGCGCTCGATACTCCTCGCACTTACCGCACCTCAGCCCCGCCGGCGCCTGCGCGACCTATGAATCAACACTTGTGACAACGTACGTAGTATACCGCGCTAAGTTCGCCTGTACCTGCGACGACACTACTTACGAGCTTATCACGCTAGCATCGTTTGGCGCTCGGCGTGCAGCGGGAAGACAATATTAATATTGAAATGCCACGCGTTGAGCGTTCTCCTCCTGCAGCTTCCGTTAAGCAGAATGTACTGCAAGCGTCTGTGCCCGTTTTAACCTCCACCGCTCCTGGTACCAGCGATAACGGTAGTAATATCACAGACGCAACTACTAATGTCTCTGTCAGATCAAAGCGTCCGCGACTAAACGACTCGCCTAACAACGACGGCGCATACGTGGAAGCTTTTGAAGATAGCTCAACCGGCCCGGATTCAGCTGTTCAACCTCCTAAGCTGGATAAAGCAACAATTTCTGAGCTTCGCAAAGAAATGGACTCATTATTGACTGTGCATCTGAAGGCTTCGCTCAGATCCTACTTCGAAAGTGAATTTCTTGAATTAAAAAATACCCTGCTAGGATTAGAGGCATCCGTCGAATTTATGAGCAAGGACTATGATGCTATGAAGATTGAATTAGACCAGAACAAGAACGTCATTTCTCAATTAAGAAAAGAAAATGAAGAGTTAAAAACTGGTGTCTCTGACCTCTCTGTTAGAGTTAACATCATGGAGCAATACTCTCGCCAAGATAACTTGGAGATTAACGGCATTCCTGAACACAAAGCTGAAAACCTGTTCAATATGTTGGTACAACTAGGAAAAACAGTCTCATGCGAAATTGAACCTAATGACGTATCTTCAGCATCTCGCGTCAAGAAACTCGACTTACAGAGTAGTCGCCCGCGCTCAATCATCGTCAAACTGAGAAGCACAAGGAAGCGAGACGAAATCTTATCATCTGTTACCAAATTTAACCGCGCACACGTTTCCGATAAACTCAACTCGAGCCATTTAGGGTACGGTGGCACTAAACAACCTGTCTTCGTGTCCGAACATCTGTCATCACTCAATAAAGCCATACATGCGCAGACTAGAAAAATGGCACGTGAGAAAGGCTACAAATATGTTTGGATCCGCGATGGCCGAGTATTAGTCCGTAAGGATGACGGAGCACGGCCTATTCAAATAAAGTCCCTTCATGCTGTATCCTTAATGTAAGAAATCTCCAGAAGCAGGAACCCGTGAGTAAAATCACTAAAATTCACCGTGTACTATCAGAATCTCCGTGGAATGCGAACGAAACTGAGTGAAATTAATATTGCTGTTAATATAAATACATATGATGTGATTGTAGTGACTGAGACTTGGCTCAATGATAACATCAATGATGGAGAGATCTTCGACGCCCGCTATAATATTTACAGGAGAGATAGAGCGTCCAGTGCTCTGACAGGAAGAGAAGGAGGTGGCGTTCTTATTGCTGTTTCGAAGGCATATGACTCCGCGCGGGCTTGTCAATGGGAAACTACTGCAGAAGACCTCTGGGTTCGAGTTAAAGTAAATGAGAGAAAGAAAATCAACATTTGCGCTGTTTATCTACCGCCCCCTGTGCAACAGCGGCATCTAGATATGTTTCTAAGTTCGGTCACGAGTGTTAATGAAAGTACTGGCGAAGAAATTATAGTAGTCGGTGATTTTAATCTCGGCTTCATCGAATGGAATCAGGACCCCCAACTCTCCAACACAACCTCTTCTATACCGTCAAATTATAATAATAACCTAGGGTACTCTCTAATTGATTTTATGTCTTTAAACAGTATGTCGCAATATAATGTTATCAAAAACTCTAATCATAGATCATTGGACTTAGTGCTTTCAAATATTCTATATGCGGTAGTCACAAGGTCTGCTTCACCCATCTGTAGAGAAGATTGTCACCACCCCCCTTTAGAAATTGATTTTACTTTATGTAAGTATGTGCCACTTAAACATGTAACGATGACTAAATTTAATTTTAAAGCAGCTGATTACGAACTTATCAACAATAAACTAAAAGAAATACATTGGAAAGAGCAGCTGGAATCATGTTTAAATGTTGATGTGATGACAGAGGTATTTTATGATATCGTTCGAAAAATCATAAATAACTATATTCCCAAAATTAAGAATGTAAGCAAAAATTTTCCTCCATGGTACTCCAAAACTTTAGTGAAAATTCTTAGACAACGTTTTAAAAGATACGGCAATCCGCGTGATGAGATCGAATATAGAATGATCGACGAGAGAGCAAAGTCGATCATTAAAATTTGTTATAAAAAAAACGTCTACTGTGTTGAAAATAGCATCAGGTCAAACCCTAAAGCTTTTTGGTCGTTTGTAAAGTCGAAAAATTCAAAAACTAGTTCTATACCATCAGAAATGACGTTAAACGAAACAGTGGCTACAACTGGCGACGAAATATGTCAACTCTTCGCAAAGCAATTCTCGTCTACGTTTTCTGTTGCTAGCGGAAGAAATGGAGCAATAACAAATACCCAAGTATTTCCTCAACTCATTCTCAGTAAAATTGCTTTTACTGAGAGGGAAGTTCTTAAAGCTCTAAACAGGATCGATGTTACTAAAGGTGCTGGTCCGGATGGGCTGCCCCCACTCTTTATAAAAAAATGTGCCCGTGCTTTGGCATATCCTCTCACCTTAATTTTTAATAAATCTCTGGAAACATCTACATTTCCAACAGAATGGAAAAAGGCCAACGTTGTGCCAATTTTCAAAAAAGGTGATAGTGCTGATGTGAAAAACTACAGACCAATTTCTATTTTGTCCATTTTCTCAAAGCTATTTGAACGTATGATGTGCCCTATCTTAACATCCCATGTAAAAACTGCGCTAGCCACTCAACAGCATGGTTTTTGTAGCAAAAAATCCACGATAACCAATTTAGTATCGTACGTGGATGAGATCTGTATGTGTGTCGATTCTGGCCTGCAGATCGACGCTCTGTACACTGACTTCAGCAGCGCCTTCGATAAGGTGGACCATGACATCCTGCTGCTAAAGCTGTGTGTTCACGGTTCACTGCTTGGGTGGTTTGGATCGTATTTACGCAAGCGGACACAAAGAGTGGTGGTAAACGGCTATCAATCTCCGGAGTATATCGCAACCTCCGGCGTGCCCCAAGGTTCCCATACCGGGCCAATACTCTTCATTTTGTTCATAAACGACATAGTAAAGTGCTTCAAACATAGCCGGTGTTCTTTGTTTGCCGACGACCTGAAAATCTTTCGCCCAATAAAAACTCAGGAAGACATCGCTCTGCTGCAATCCGATCTGAACTCATTACAGGACTGGTGTGTGGTGAATGGGATGGCTCTGAATGCTAGTAAATGCTATCAAATAACATTCACGCGGAAAAAACACCCCTTACCATCAACTTACTCCCTCAGTGGAACATCACTGCAAAAAGTCACAAGCATACGGGATTTAGGTGTGGTCCTTAGTAGCGATCTCTCATTCACTACGCACATAAATAACATCATCAAAAAGGCAATGAAAATGATTGGATTTATTAGTAGAGTTGGCAAAGAGTTTAAGGAGACCCTGGCTTTGAAAGTGCTTTATAACACTTATGTGCGCAGTCTTGTTGAATATGCTTCTCCCGTCTGGAGTCCAACCTACAATATCCACATAGACAGGATTGAACGCATTCAAAAAAAGTTTACCAGGCACTTGCGGTTTAAAGACCATAACTGTCCTTACCGAGCTGATTACACAGCCCGGCTAAGCTACTTCAAGTTGGACTCATTGAAGCGAAGAAGAGATCTAAAAGATCTAACAACACTTTTTAAAATTGCTAACGGGTTAACATCAACTCCAGATCTCCTTGACAAAATCAACCTAGACGTACCTCGGCATTCTCATCAGCGATCTAAGCGAACTATTAGAACATTTGTAACAAAACCATGTCGCACAAACCTGGGTCGATATGCTCCCCTAAATAGAATGTTGGATTGCTACAATAGAACCTGCTCTATCGACAGCGGTATCGATGTTTTCTTTGACAGGCTACCAAAATTTAAAAACAAAATACTCAGTATTGACCTGTGATCAGCTGCATACACCCTTTTGTCTCTTTTAATTTTTGATTTTGAATAGATTTTTTTTTTATGTTTGAAATAATTATTGTAATTTTTTCTATTGTACTTTATTTGTTTTTGTTTCCAATTTAATTTAATTTAATATAACTGTTCTTTTGATATTATTTTAATTATTTTATTTTATTGTAATTAATTTAACTTATTCGCTATGTGACATACCTATATTTGACATCTTTTATTTATTAACGATTTTTTTTATCAATTTTATTAGTGTAATTTATTTTATTTTGTTATGCATTGTTTAAATTTAATTATTATTTTGCTTCAAATGAACTAATGAATCTTTGTTAATCATGTTAATCTTTCATAGAGAATGTTGTGCATACCTATAAGTGATGTATTTGCACAGAATTCAATACCTATAATTTCCTGTTTTTTTTAAATTGTAAATATGTCGTTGGTGTGCCTTACTTAATAAATAAAAATAAATAAATAAATAACTGAAACCACCGGGCGGTTTTCCTCTCCGAACCATAACCCCCCTGAGACGAGGGGGTTGCGGACTCGGCCGTCACTAAATAAGCTGATGGCGAGTAGGAGAACAGAGTCACCTGCGCTAGGACCTGCGCAGTCGAGCGCCGTAAGCGGGGATGAAGGAGTCCTGGGGGGTTGAGCCAATCGGCACTGGTGGTAATGTGTCCGTGAGGCAACACGCCCCCTTTGGTCTGGATTTCAAGCGAAACGGTGGCCTTACCCTCTAGCCAGGGGTAGGGAAATGGCCACAGTGTCCCGTCAGAGGGTCACAGGCGAGGTGCGTGGGGTCCGTTGAGATCGCCCTCGGGAGGCCGAAGCGGTAGGTAAAGGCCATGCTGAAGGTGTAAGTGAGGGTTGATCAATTCGTAGGGGTAGGCCTTTCGACCCTCCCCCCCAACCCGATCAAGCACCCGATGTCGCGCTGTAAACCAGCCTTGCGCACCTATATCTCTCTGGTAATCCTAACGTTCGCACTCACAGTAGTGCGACGTTCCCAGGTGCGGGCTCCATGGAGGGTGGGAGCCAGGGAGATGAAATAAAAGATTCAAATAAGTATGGACGAATTGAGGCCTACTACTTCAACTGCAGGAGTGGAGTCGGCGAAAGCTGGCAAAACTCCCAAGCGAGGTGCCCCTGGCACTTCGCTCGCCCCTGGAGGTCCTGCAGCTAACGCTGCAGGCTCCAGCGCGGGCGCCGGTCCGGCTGTGGCGAAAACCGCAGCTAAGACCAAAAAGTCCCTTAACATACAAAGGGTATCGCCGCTGCCTGGGACCAGTACCGATCCCTTCAAACACAAGGCGAAAACGGCGACGGCTAACACCACTGCCGGAAGAAGCCTTCCCAAGCACCCTCCTCCTCCTCCTGTGGCTCCTCAAGCCACAGCCCACGAGGCAACCGCAACCGGGCAAACGGGAACGGTCTGCAGCACCGAGGACGTTTTTGCAAGCGCCTGGCAGGTGCCAATCCGTAAAGGAAAAAAAGGGAAGGGTAAAAATCTAACTCCACAAGCCCATTGCTCTTGTTCTGACCCGTCAGGTCAAAATGCTCCTACCAGCCAGGGTAAAAGGAGGGAAAGGCAGACGCGCAAGGAGCGGCGTCATGAACGCAGACGGGGAGGCAAAGAGAAGGCCTCCCAACGCAAGCAGGGTACCGCCACTAGCAAGGTCAACACGACCAAGCAAGGTAAGTTGAGCTTCTCAGAAGGGAAGCGGTCGCAGGCTGAGGCCGGCACTAGCCGACCGACGCCCTGTCAACCGCCAACCAAATACGCAGGAGTTCCGGCCGAGGTGGCTACCACGACACAGCAACCCGACGGGAACGATCAGGCTGCGGCCAAGCGGGCTCTCAACGAGACTTTATCACCTCGTGGAGAGCACAAGCGGCCGCGGCTTGACCAGTCCCAGCGGGTTGCCAACAAAAGCTACGCTCAAGCTGCGAGTGCGTCCCTGAACGTCGCGATAACCTGCGACCGGAGGGGCATCATCAGCCAGGGAGTATCGGACCAGGTCGTGGCTGCCATACAGAGGCAGATCATCACGGAGGCCTGCTCCCCTATGCAGGACACACCGGGGCCGACCTTCAATGCGAAGCCGCTGTTCGCTGGAGGTGTCCTCAAACTGTGGTGCGGAAACGACCACACGCTAGAGTGGCTGAAGAAGACAGTCTCCGGCCTGGCTCTCCCGGCTAACACCTCGTTAGTCGTCAAGAGTCAGTTGGAGATTCAGAAGCGGGTGCGTTGCGGCATCGCCATCCCCGACGACCAAGGAGTCGACGAGGACTCGACCTTTATTGGACGAGCCCTCTGTTACCAGAACCCATGGATCGACGTCAAAAGATGGGTGGTGCTACACGCCGAGAAGCAGAGGGCATGCTGATTCGTGGTGCTGGGTATCCCCGAGGACCCAGGTTCCGACCCTGTTGAGCTCCGAACGCCGACTCTCAATTGGTCTGGGATCGGTGTACGTGAAGTTCCAGGGTCCGAATGGCAGGTTCGTCGACGTCCCTCGGGGTTGGGACCCGACTACGGGACAGCAGCAGGAAGCAGGGGAGACCATCCCCCAACCAAACAACCCGGAAGCAACAGTGGCTGACCCTGCTGAAATAGCAGTGCGTAGTTGCATAGCAGCAATAAGTTTGCTGTCAGTCATTGGTGCCTGGTACGTGATTATTAGAAGTGTTTCGTACAAAGCTACGCGTATACCACTTTTATTTTGTTTTGTAACCTTGTCATTGATCGTAAAATTTAATCAATCCTTGGTTATTTTAGTTTTTCGTATATTTTTTCACAGTTTTTTTATATTTGTATGTAGCACCCGCTGTTTATGGAAACTATGTACCTCTTTTTGTTCCGTTTTTTTAATTTTATTGTTTTGTGTTTTTTACATCACGCCACTTATTGCTGCAGCCTACGGTGATACAGATTATTCTTATATACACACTTATCATATGATTATCTTATTTGGCTTGCTCAATATATATATTTATACCTATTCACAATATTCACATTTAATAGACATTGTTAATTTTGTATTTACTGATCTAGTTATTATTGATATTGGAGTTATTTTCTTATGTCTGTGATGGCTGCAAGACAACTTAAGGTTGGACTTTGGAATGCAGGTTCACTAGGCACTAAGCATGATGAGTTTATAGCGGCAATGCAACGACATGACGTCGATATTATGACTGTAAATGAGACGTGGTTACGGACTGGACAGGACGGCCGTGCACCCTCTGTTCCCGGGTACAAGCTGCGACACATTCCACGTTCACTGTCAGTTAAGGGAGGTCGGGGAGGCGGGGTAGGTTTTTACATTAAGCGTGGCGTCAATGCCCGTAGTCATCCGCATCCCGTTGATCCGTCACACAATTCGGTGGAGCAAATGTGGTCTATTCTAAGTGCTTGTGGATCTAAGCTGGCAATAGGTACAGCCTATCGTCCGCCATGGCAAGATGTTGATCTTTTTATAGATGCCGTCTCTTGCTCATTAAACTCATTAACACAGTGTGAATATACTATACTTATGGGTGATTTCAACATTAATATGCTTCACGTGACCGACCGTAAGACGGTCAAACTAATTACGTTCTTGAACTGCATGGGCTTAGATCAATTGGTGCGTCACCCTACCCATAAATCAGTGCATGGTGACTCATTGATAGATATAGTATGTTCAAACGTTAAGGCCCGATCGATGGATATGGAACAAATCCCTGAGCTGGGTGCGCACGCTATGATAATATGTCAATTTTACATTAAGCGTAATAAAATTTTATCAAAATCTATTATTTATCGACCGCTGAAGAATATATTGCCGGAACTATTCGACATTGATTTAAATCTGATCGATTGGAATGTGATTGCGACTATGCGAGATGTGAATGCTATGGTCAATGCTTTCGCCTCCAATTTGATTTGGTTAATGGACCTTCACGCACCCAAGAAGACTTCTATTATTAGAGAGCATCCTCACCCCTGGATAACTAATAATATTAAGCTGATGATGCGTCTAAGAAACCAAGCGCATGCCCAGTTCCTCAAGCGTGAGGATGACAGTAAACAAATTTATTATAAAGAGTTAAAATCATTAGTCAATAGATCACTTTTTTACGAGAAAGTCGCATATTTTAAACATAGTATCAATAGCCATTATTAAAGACTCTCGTACTCTTTGGAAAAATCTAAAAACTACACTGCTTCCTCCTAAAAATGACGTTGATTTACCTCAACATTTTAAGAACCCAGATGAAATATGTGACCATTTTATGAATGTGCCCGGTAATAGCGCAGTTTGTACTTCCAGTTTGGCATACTTTGACTCTGAAAGGTTTGGTGACTCGACGTTCTCTCTGAAACCAACAACACAGAGTGAAATACTTAGGATCATAAGTCGTATAAAAACTTATGCTGACACCATCACAACCCTCAGGGTTGTGATGGTGTCAGCATAAGTATGGTACTAATGACGCTCCCGGTGACATTGGACGCCATAACCGCCATTATTAATACGTCTATCGAATCATCGACCTGCCCAGAGCCGTGGAAAATCGCCAAAGTACGTCCCTTGCCGAAAAAGTCGAACGCTACGGAATTGAAGGATCTGAGACCGATCAGCATACTGCCTGTATTGTCCAAAGTTCTGGAAAAAGTAGTTTGCGCTCAGTTAACCGAGTATCTGGAAAACAACAGCATTCTGCCTGATGCACAGTCTGGGTTCAGGAGAGCTCGGGGCACTACCACCGCCCTTTTGGATGTGACTGACAACATTCTCGCTGCTCAGGATGCTGGCATGTGCACTCTTCTTGTACTGCTTGATTACTCGCGTGCGTTCGATTGTATAAATGTCCCTCTATTGCTGTCAAAGATGACATTTTACGGTTTTGAAACTCAGACGATAGAATGGTTCCGCAGTTACCTGGATAAGCGTACGCAGTTTGTTGAGATACGTAAAACAGACGGGTCTTCAGTGACCTCTAGTTATCGCTCTATAAGGAGAGGAGTTCCACAAGGTTCGATTTTGGGGCCGGTTTTATTCATTATGTATTGCGCTGACATTATTAAAATGATTAAAAATTGCAAATATCACATTTACGCAGATGACACCCAAATTTATATTTCATTTAAGCCCCAGGACTATGAATATGCCCTTAAAGGCCTAAATGAGGATCTGGAAGCCATTGTTCAGTGGTCAGAGTGCAACGCATTGGTACTAAATGCTTCAAAATCCAAGTATATGCTCTTCGGCACAAAAGCTCAGTTAGAAGAAATTAAATCTACTGGTGACGTAATAGTAATGGGTGAACCCATTGAACGGGTTTACGAAGCACGGAACCTGGGCCTCATTATGGACACAGAGCTTCGCTTTGAGAAACATGTAGCTGAATCGATTCGGAATTGTTTCTACAAGCTAAAAGTATTGTACAAGGCTCGTCCATACCTCAGTGAGGAATTGCGAATTATGCTGGTGGATTCTTTGGTGCTATCTAAACTGAATTATGCGGATGTCGTTTATGGTGAGCGACTTCTGTCCAAAACAAATAGAATGATCCAGAGACTTCAGAACGCGTGCGCTCGTATTTGTTTTAATATTCCTTTTAGAGGTCATGTTACACCCTATCTAAATAAGCATAACATTTTAAAAATGAATGCACGGCGTAAACTCCACTTGGCAAATCTTTTATTTGGGGTAATTAAAACTCAGAAACCATTTTACTTATATAATAAGCTTGAGTGGACAAGAGGTCACAAGAACGGGCAGGGAAGACTATGTGCCCAGAGTCTTTTAACACCACACCACAAGTCGGCAACTTTTAGAGGTAGTTTCCGGTACGCGGCGACTAAATGTTGGAACAATATACCTCCACCCATAAAATACTGTGGAAGTGGACTAACTTTTAAGGTAAAGCTGAAGGAGTTTCTGCTTCAACACCAAAAACAAAATGAGCATACTCGATGTACCACATCTGCCTTTTGATCTCCACTCCAGTTGCCACCTCGCTGTTACTAAATGGTTGATTTGCGAGTCATAGTTTAATTTTTATTCTTACCTTTTATTACTACACAAAATATTTTATTTTTAATGATATCATTTCAATGACGTGGGAATCTATTTTATATTTTTTTTAATTTTTTTTTTTTTTTTTAATATGGATCTGATTTTATTTTATGATAATATTGTTGCTTAATTGATATTATTTTTTTTTTTTTTGAATAGATATAGGTATATATTTTATTTGAATTTCTGACATGATTTTTATATAATTTCTAGTTTATCAATTATGATGTTTATTATTGTTTTTTTTTACATTTACTATTTATTTAGTACCACTTCTGAACCTATCACTTCACTTTTTTTACTCATCATATTTTTTTTTATTTTTTATTTTTTATTTATATGTCTACTGCGCGTTCGAGCGTATGGTACCCGTGGGCTGCAGCTGAAAATCAGCGTTAGGTGGTAATAACTACTGTTGCCACCTAACATTATGCTGAGCTCAGGCCCTTTTGGCACAATATTGCTATATGTACTTAAGCTTTGATATTTTCTATTTGTAAGGTGATTTTTTTATTTATTTATTTTTTATTATTATTTTATTATTGTGCCAATAAATGCAATTTTCTTTCTTTCTTTCTTTCTTTCAGTGTCGGCTGCCCCTGCCGCCGCCGTGGGTGCCGTCCTTCATCGGGTGGGGAGCTGGACGACGTTACGTTGTCCCCGGCTTCTGGCCTGCTGGAGGATGGCTTCGACGAGGGCGACATGTTTGCCGGGCTGCGTCTAGAGGGTGACGAGGAGGGCCTCGCCTGCGATGGCGTCCCTTTCGTCGGCCTGTAGAGTCGTGCAGGCAAACCTCCACCACAGCCAGACTGCAACGGCTCAATTGAGGAAGTGGCTGGAGGTGCAACACACGGCCATTGCCCTCATCCAAGAGCCGTGGATTAGGGGTGGCCAAATACGAGGACTATCCAACCTTAACGGTAAGCTCCTTGTTACTACGGACCAGGATCACCCTAGATCGTGTATCTATGTCACAGGTAACCTTAAAGCACAGCTCTTAAACGACTTCTGTTGCAGAGATGTCTCTGCAGCTAGGCTGAACATACAGCGTGGCGACAAAGTCATGGCGATCGTCTTCGCCTCGGTCTATATGCCTGAGGCGGAGGAACCGCCCCCTCACGACCTTGTCCGTCTCGTCACCCAGTGTGAAAGCAGCGGAGATGAGGTTGTCATCGGGACCGACGCCAATGCACACCACCCGCTGTGGGGGATGGACACGCAAAATGAAAGGGGTAAGGCATTAGTTGAATACCTATTCACAACTAACTTATCCCTACTAAATACAGGCTCTGAACCAACTTTCGTAACGAGACGCAGTCGTACTATTATTGACCTCACTCTCGCAACGGAAGGCGTTTCAGAAATTATAACTGGGTGGCAGGTCTCTGATGAGACTTCCTGCTCAGACCACAGGTGGATCCGCTTCGACATCCAGGTCAGTATACCACCTAAACAACCTCGGCGGAATCCGCGCAATACGGATTTAGCGGCATACAAACGCGGCCTTGATTCAAGACTTGCGCCACTAAGCGATTCGATGACTCTTGCGGACATGACACAGATCGACGCGAGAGTTACACAGCTCACCGAATCACTGATAAACAGCTACCAGACCGCGTGCCCGGAAACGATTCCGCGCGAAACACCGGGAAAACAACACTGGTGGGGCGCGGAACTTGAGCGCAAACGCGGTAAGGTAAGAAAGGCTCTTAACAGAGCCATGAATACATATAGAGATGAGGACTGGGACGCTTACTGAAGTACTACTGGATGGCGAAAATTCTGTGGTAACATTGAATCGTGCCAACAAGCAAACAGGGTAAGGAAATTATTACTGGCACAACAGAACACACCCGAGGTCGCCACGCTCCGGAAACCCGATAACACGCTGACCACGTCACCTGAAGAAGCGAAACGTGTCCTAATAGAAACTCACTTCCCAGGAAGCGTATTCGCGCAGGTAACCGAATGGCTAGACGTTATACAAGCACCAGCAGAAGTTGATTGGTATTATGCAGAGAGGATGATCACGCTGGAAAAAATCCAGTGGGCCATCCGAAGCTTCCAACCTTTCAAGGCACCAGGTCCTGATGGAGTGTTTCCTGCCTTACTGCAGTGGGGCGGGACTTCTGTTGCAACAAGACTGGTGCCTTTAATGAGGGAGTGCCTGGCTTTTAGATACGTGCCTAAAGGATGGAGTGGGTGCCGCTTAACATCTGTGTTAAGCATTGAAGGCCAAAGAGCTGGGTCTGTTAGTAAGAATGAAGGCCCTGACCACCACAAGGAAGATTGACGTATGAGGTCAGCGTTCAGATCGCGGGAGATTAAATCTGCAGGGTTGCTCTTTAAGGGCACATAATTATCGCCAGGTGTAATCACCAAAACCTTCCCGTATCGCCGAACTCGATGCCTAACGAACGGCTTAAGTGTGGCAGGCGAAGTAGACAGCCAACCTAGGACGATCATAGAATCACACCAAAATATGCATTTATCAGGTTTACGTGTTAACATCTCCAGCACTTTTGCACACAACCTAGTCCCTAATAAGGTACCACAAAGTTCCAGCCAGAATTGAGGTCGATTTAATTGTTGCAACCTTACTTTTGGATGTAAGCAGATATGTATGAATGGTGCCGCTACTAGCTACAGAACGAATGTATATACAAGCTCCGTATGCCTTCTCTGACGAATCTGTGAAAATATGAACCTCAACATGAAGGGAAATCACATACCACCCAGCGTGGTATGCTGAGGTGATTAAGCTGTGGTAAAGTTTGCGTTAACTTTATCCATATTTTTTAATGTCTACATTAACCTCGTCGTCCCATGAATACTTATCTATCCATAATTTTTGTAGTATTATCTTAGCCTCGACAATACATGGAGAGACAAGTTCCAAAGGATCGAATACTTGTACTGTTTTGGAAAGAATGATTCGCTTGGTAATTGTTGTGCTTGTATGGTAAGGTATATGAATGGAGAATGTAAGTGAGTCAGTATGACAATGCCAATTAAGACCTAGGGTCTTACTTGGTTCGTTAATACTTAAGCTGACTGTATTAGGTGTGTCTTGAGGGGATGATGCATGTGTGCTAGTAGTAATTTCCTGAAGTATTTGTTTGTTGTTTGACGGCCACTTCCAAAGGTTGAGTTGTGCAGTCTTAAGTGTGCTGATGATGTCTTTGCCCAGTGCGATAATGCTTTCAATAGTCACTTCCTGACAGATAACCATGCACATAATAATCATGCTGTATTGATTGTTGTGTACCTACGTGTGTGCGTCGCCTCCTTTGCCAATTGAAACAGACATCTTGTACTATGAACGAAAGCAGATGCTGTTCCGTAAGTTACGGTGTTTAATGTATATGCTTTAAGAGGAAATTATGGATCAGACCGCCATAATATCTATTGTAGAGATCGCTGCGATTCGTAGACATCAATCTGTCGAAAGAACTTTTCATTTTCTGACGATATGACGTATTTGTGCTGACGAAATCTCAACAAAATGGATACTAAGTCATCCTGAACCCTAGGGCCTAGGCCTTGAATGTCGTTAAACGACTTACCAGAAGTTGTGACAGCTGGTGCGTCGAAGACAACTCGCAACTTTGTCGCTGGACTCTCTGAAGACACCATGATGTGGAAGAAAATAGGAAGGAGATGAAGAAGGTTTGATGACTACGCTCATATGTACGCTCCTAATGCTTCATACTCCTGCAAGAACTCTACGTAGCGCGGAGCAACACGCTCAGCATCGATGTCACTGCGGAGTAGCTGTCGACAGCCTCGGGCACCATGGTCTTTCCTGCTGCAAGAGCGCAGGCCGCATAGCACGGCATGTCAACTTCAACGATATTATTCGTCGGGCTTTTGTCACCGCCGGCGTACCTGCGGTATTAGAACCTAGCGGCACGTGGTTCGGGACGATGGGAAAAGACCAGATGGTAAGACGTTGGTGCCGTGGAAGGTGGGTCTGAGGCCTCTGGTGTGGGAGGCAACTTGTGTCGACACCCTTGCGCCATCGCATGTTCCAAGCACGGCAGGCTGTGCCGGCGCTGCCGCTGCGGCTGCTGAGGCCCTCAAGCGGCGCAAATACTGTAACCTTATTGGGAATTACAGTTTTGAGCCGTTTGGGGTCGAAACGCTTGGATCATGGGGTCAGAGTGCACGCCTCCTTCTCAAGGACATATCTCGCCGACTGATCGACACTTTGCGTGACCAGAGGGCTGGCTCATTCTTTGCTCAAAGAATAAGCATGGCCATTCAATGTGGCAATGCTGCCAGTCTTCTGGGCACGTTTCCGGATGACAGCGATGCGGAGGAATACTTTCGACGCCTGAGTGTACTTTGTTTTTGTTTAATATGTGCATAATTAAGACAGTTCATCAATTTATTGATTAAACTTCAACTTCTGAATAATGTCAACAATTATAATTTAAATAAGTGTTAGTAAATTTATACATCACATCAGTTCAAAATTTAAATAATCATCTATTGAATAAAAACATCTGTCAAAAAGCCAATTTTTTAAAGTTCTATTAAATTCTAAGTTATTCATTTTTCTTATTTTTTCTGGTAGTTTATTATAGATTTTCACTGCCATGGTGTAGCAGTTTCTGTTACATATCTTTAATCTGCTTCGAGGTACTACAAGCAGTTTTTGAACTATTTTCCTTTTAAATCCTGTTCAAAAAGTGATAGATGGTTTCTAACGAATTTATTCATTTCTGAAACATACAGGGAATGGTGACTACGAAACATTCATCAGCATTACGTCTAGTAGTGGTTTGAGTAACTTGTGGGTAGTTGTAACAGGAGCACAAAGAAAAATTTGCTCATATTTCAATAATCAATATTATTTAATGAGTTAAAGTATTTATAATAATTATTAATGCTATATTCTAAAAGTTAAAAGTTTGTGCCTGCTGGTGTAGCGTTATCTCCACTTTTTTCCCACTATAACAAAAATCACTACACTTTAATCACTATGGATTCACTAGCAAGCACTCTGAGTGAACTAAAGGACTTGTTCCACACAAGGATGATGGTTTTCAAAGAAGAATTACAGAAGACTCCTCAATCACCCATCACAGCAACCAGTCTTGCAACGGAGTTCACAATGTTCCGGACGTTTATCACTCAGGCTCTCGACAGTCTTCAACAGCAGGTTGGTTTGTTGGCCCGAAGTGTTGATCAAATCGAGATACGCGGACCAAAGAATATCTTGTTGCTGCATGGAGTTGCTGAAGAGCAGAAAGAGGACTCTGCCACGGTAATCTCTGCAGTGATCTGTAACAAGTTACAGCTGAGCAACTTTACTGATGCTGACATCAACCGCTGTCACAGGATGGGGCGGGCAGTGCCCAATAAAACTAGGCCTATCCTGTTCAAGGTTAGCAGTCTTGCAGTCAGGGATAAAATTTGGTTTTCCAAATCCAAATTAAGGGCATCAGGCGTCACAATGTCTGAGTTTCTGACAAAGGGGCGGCACGACGTGTTCCTGGCTGCGGTGCACCGAGTTGAGTCCCTCGCTGAGTTGGACAAGATAGCGCCAGTTCCGCTGACTCCCAGCGAGCCCAGCGAGGGTGATACAAGAACGACTGTTCCAGTGGCCGCTGCTGTTGTGAAGACTGCAAGGCGTACTGCAGCTTTAAAGAAGTGATCTCTCAGTGCAGAAATATTTTTTTCAGTGTCCGGGTATTATTGTATTTATTTTGTTTTGTTTACCTTCTTAAAGCCGATGTCAATCTCACAGTGCGTTCCGTTTAAGGTATTATTTACTTTTTAAACTATTGTGATTTTTATTTTTTTTTATCACTCGGATTGCATGTATTGTAGTTTTATTTTACTTTTATGATTTAAAACGCACCTGGCAGGATCGATTTTTTTATATTCATTTTATTATAATTTTATGTCTTTCGATATCAGCAGCGATAGTATAGTTTTGTTTCTCGGACAAGTAACGAAGACAGTTTCGTTAGCATTCCGTCTCTTGCAGAAAGTCTTACAGCGCCACGATATGCTGGCGAGCTTTGACTGTAAAAACATTCAGGCTATTCTTGTGTCCGAGTCATGGCTTAAACCATGTCTTCCTTCAACTAGTTACTCTCTTCCCGGCTTTGTACTTATAAGAAATGACCAGGCGGTTGGTGGCGGTGGCGGTGTTGCCATATATCTCCGTGCGCATATTCCTTTCTCTATTGTGAATATATCAGCGCAGCCACCTCCATCAAACGCTGGTGAACACCTCTTTTTTGAAGTCACACTACATCATTCGAAATTACTTCTATCTGTCTATTACTGTCCTTCTTTACGTATCAACTTCTTCTCATCTTTTGATAAACTCCTAGAAATTTTGATTCCTTCTTACAGTCACAGTATAGTCATGGGTGATTTTAATGCTTGCCTCCTCAAAAAGGACCATCGCTCTTCTGCTCTGACTAATGTCACAGCTTGTAGTAATCTGTCAATTCTTCCTCTAAGTGCCACTCACCATTTCCCAAACTCTACTCCTTCACTTCGTGACATGATTTTCGTTTCCTCACCTGATCACGTCGCTAAGCATGGTCAATGCTCCGCTGATGCCTTTTCCTACCGTGACTTAATTTTCCTCTCGTATAAAATCCGCTCACCCAAGGCTAAAGCTAAAATTCTTATGCAACGCAATTTTGGCGGTATGAACTGAACATTGACGGCAAAGTCTAAATTTAAGCGACGGCCTACCGATGCAAATAGGGACAAATATGCCTCAATCCGCAATCGCTGTAATAAAGTATGTAGGAATACTAATCGCCAACACATTCATAACTCTGTCCAAAATTGGGACGCATCCAAAGTTTGGAGTTTTCTAAGATCACTGGGAGTCGGTAAAACACGACAAGAGTCAATTCCGAAAGATTTAGACGTCGACGCAATGAAAATTCATTTTACAGCTTCGTTCAATTATGATAGGACCATAAAATTGAATACATTGGATCATCTTTCATCTCTTCCGATTCCCAGTTATTCTCCATTTGTTTTTAGGGAATTCTCCGCATGTGATGTTAAGAAGAGCATACTATCAATTACCTCTAATGCAGTAGGAAGTGACTGTATCAGCCGCTCCTAATCCTTCCCGTCATTTGCCACATCCTCAACTTTTCGGCGTCTAGCGGTGTCTTGGCATTGCTTGATTTCAACAATGCTTTCAATACTGTTGATTTCGATGTTTTGCTTGGCATTCTATGCTCTCTTAATGTATCTCCATCGGTGATTGACTGGTTTCGTAGTAACCTGTTTGGTCGCCGGCTACGTATATGCATCGAAGAGACTTCGTCCTCGTGGTGTCGTACTTCTGCTGGAGTACCACAGGGTGGCGTTTTATCCCCTTTACTTTTGTCGCAATTTTTCTACAATTAATTTCTAATGAACTAACTTCTTCCTATCATCTTTATGCAGACGATCTACAAATTTACTCGCGTGCTCCTCTTGGAAATCTGACCGAGGCCGTCGTCACCATTAACCTGCCAGCATCTTTGAGGCGACTGCGTAATTTTCTTCTGACTGCCACCAAGATTGCGCTTGCACAGTCACTTCTTCTTCCCATCCTTGATTATGCTGACGCCAGCTATCTTGACCTTACTCAAGAACAACTCGACAAACTTGAGCGCCTTCAAAATTTTTGTATAAGGTTCATATTTGGTTTACGTAAATATGACCATGTTTCCGAATTCCGTGTGAAGCTCAAGTGGTTGCCAATTCGCCTTCTTTCTCTTTTATACAATGTGCTCTTTTCCCCTTTTACCCCTCTTTATCTTAAGAGACGTTTTCAGTTTCTTTGTGATTCCCACACTAAACTTCTGAGATCATCAGATAATTTACGACTTAAAATGCCAATGCATTCCACAACTTTATTGGATAAATCCTTTACTGTTCAAGCCGCTCGTTTGTGCAATGCATTGCCAGTCCCAGTAAGACGCGCTCAATCGTTACCTGTGTTCAAAACGCTTGTGAAGGAACCTGTCGCTTTCATATCGATGTTCGTCATTTAATAAATGTTTTTAGTATATATGTATCTATTGTTAATAATATGTATTATTATTAAAGGGCTTTTGAGCTGTTGTTTAAATATTCGAGATGTTATTATGATCAGTTGGAAAACATACTGAGCAGTTTTTTAATTTAATGGCAGTTGATTAATTATTGCGACGGTAAAACATGGACAGTAATAAAAAATCAATTAGTCGGTTATTTTATCATACTATGTCAATTCGAAAAATAATGGAGCAGTCCAATAACTGAATAGCGGTTATATTTGTACATTTAAACAACAGCTCAAAAAATTTGTTCCCAAAAAATATTAAGGCAAAAATAAGATTTTTGGTTAAGTTAGATTAGGTTAAAACTGTGACCCTACGCGGTGCCGCGGCAGCGTCCGGCGAGTGCCAGACACGACTTGCATTAATAGAAAAAAAGATATTGTTTTTACTAGGTTACTGCTCAGAATGAGATTTCTTACCGACAAATTCCGATTTATTACTGCCCACACGTAACCGCTCGTTCAATAATTTTTACCGCCCATTTAATTTTTTCCTGCTCAATTATATATTCACTAATCCATTTCATTATTTTTTATTACCCATTTTTGTTAACTTTACTGCTTAGTTTTAACTGCTGAACTAGTTAACACTGCTATTTACAACTGCCTCTTTAAATCAGTGCCTTATTAAAGTAGTAAAGAAGTTGCGCCGATAACAGCCCCATTTTATGTCCAGACAATTACTGTCCATTCCAGGTTACCTGGAAGAGATCGCGGAATGCGATAAGGCCGCCCATTGTACATGTGTTTTAGTTTGTAATTTTCTTTTTATGTATTTCTCGGTGTACAATTAAGTATATAATTGCGGTCCGCCGAGAGCTTAGGCCTATAAGACTGATGACACGACCTACTCACGTAGGCATCGAGCACGTTATAATCCAGATCCCTGCGTCGCGCTCAGACAGACGCCACATTATCAGTGCTGCCTACATACCTCCACGCACACATGAACACCTGTACGTTAGCCATTTAGATATGTTACAAACCATTCTTAATGACTCTTGTACCGAATCGTTTTATATAGGAGGTGATTACAACCTGCCTGACATAGATTGGCTGCAATATGACGGTCGCACTCTTGCGCAGCCATCTAGCAGCATAAATCGCTGCCTTTTTAATTTCATGTCCGTCACCAACGCTTCACAACATAATACTTTCAAAAATGATCTGGGCCGTATTTTGGATTTATTTTTATCTAACGTTGACTGTCAAATTCAATCAGGTGTGGAATTGCTCCCTCCTGATAGTCACCACCCACCATTTTCCGTACTAACGTCACTGGAAACACTTTTTACGCCAATGAAACATCACAACAACATGAAACATAACTTTTACAAGGCCAACTATTGCCAGATTAACAGCGAACTTGAAAAAATTGACTGGGATGAGCTTCTTAGCCAGCCGACCGCTGAACAATCCGTTGAGACTTTTTATGATTTCATTTATGGCCTAATTCGATTCCACGTGCCCTATACACGGACCAGAACCTCGCGGTTTCCAACTTGGTTCAGTGCCTCCCTAGTCAAATCCTTCAAGAAAAAGGAGCGCGCTTGGATCAGGTGGAAAAAATTTAATAATATATCCGATTATGAAGACTTTTCTAAACATCGTAGGTTTTTCAAAGCAGAATGTGATAAGTGTTTTAACAAATATATAAGCTCTGTAGAAGACAGCATTCCTCTTAACGTGAAACATTTTTGGTCATATATCTCGAACCGCAAGGGACATGCAGGTATCCCAGCTGTCATGCACTATAAAGACACAACCTCTAACTGTCCAACGACAATCTGCAATCTTTTCTCTTCCTTTTTCAACTCAGTTTACGAACCTTCCAACTTTAATCCAGACACTTGGGTACCCCCAAATTCTTTTGCGGACGAATCTACCTGCTTGTCTAATATTTATTTAAGTAAGGATAAAATAAACAGAGCCTTACTGTCATTAGATGTCACCAAAGGATCTGGACCTGACGGATTGCCGCCTAGCTTTTTAAAAAACACTGCTTGTAACATGTGCTCGCCCTTGTACATTCTATTCAACAAATGCTTACGACAAGGCACTTTTCCCTCTGCATGGAAGCGCGCATTTATTACTCCCATTTATAAAAGTGGTGATAGAAGCGACATGGAAAACTATCGTCCTATTTCGATACTTCCTGCCTTGTCTAAGCTTTTCGAGGACCTTGTGCACAGCTCAATTCTTCCCCTTTTGCGACACCTCATAATACCTGAACAGCACGGCTTTGTCAAATGTCGATCTACTACAACTAATCTTATGATTTTTACCGACTACCTGTTTGAGAACATGGACAACCGTGTCCAAGTAGACGCTGTGTACACCGACTTTCGAAAGGCTTTCGACAAGGTGGACCACAAACTACTTATGGACAAAATAGCATTCAATGACATCCGAGGAAACCTATTGCGTTGGTTTGCATCTTATATATTTAACAGAACTCAAAAAGTTGTCGTGAATGGGTTTGAGTCCGACTACATTTTCGTTGCATCTGGGGTGCCACAGGGATCGGTTTTGGGTCCTCTGCTTTTCATACTCTTCATAAACGACGTCAAATCTTGTTTTAACAACTCCCATTTCCTGTTATACGCTGATGATATGAAAATATATAGATCTTGCAGAAGTACTAACGACTGCTTGCTACTACAAGAGGACCTCGATAGGCTTGCTGACTACTGTGTGGTTAACCAGCTAAAACTTAACTTAGGAAAATGTAATTCCATCTCTTTCACTAAAAATAAAAAGATGTTAAATTTTCCCTACACCCTTAATGGAGTGGTCCTAAACAAAGTCCAGTCCACGCGAGATCTTGGTGTGCTGCTGGACTCAAACCTTCACTTGGACACACACATTGACAACATAACGACAAAAGCGTTTCGGATGTATGGTTTCGTCATGAGATCCTCTAACGATTTTAAAAAGCCCTCTACATACTTATTTCTATATAAATCATTGATACGATCTCAGTTAGAGTACGCTGTTCCGATTTGGAGCCCATTTTATGATAAATACAAAAACTGCATTGAAATGGTACAAAAGAAATTCTTGCGTAGTATGCATTACAGATGTCTTCGCACTCGAATCCATTACACCGAGCTGTTAAAACTTTACAACTTATTAAACTTGGAGTCCAGGCGAACATTTCTAATGGTCATGACACTACACGGTATTTGTAACAACAAGTTTGATTGCAATAGTCTTACGAACAATTTGTGTTACGTAGTACCTAGAACTGTCATGCGGCGAGGGGTGCGCGTTCCTTGTTTGTTCCACACTAAAAAGTGCAGAACACACGCGGGCGAGCGGGCACCTCTCCGCCGCCTCGTAGCTACATATAACTCCCACTTTATCGATTTTGATATTTTCGCTTTAACGCAAAATGAATTTAAAAAACAGGTTCTCGCCTTTCTATCCGAATCCCCGTAAGGGTAAAATCTTAATTTGTTGTTCCACATAATGTTTACATAATAAAATCATTCATATATTTTTTAAATTAATCTGATGAGCAATATGTGCACGTTGGTCAATCTCTGTCTCTTTTACAAATTCGCGGACAATAGTGTGGGTTACATGTTTGTTATTTCTATTATTTTAAACACCTGTGTTAAAATGTAACGTGTAACTGTTTTTTGTCCCAAACAAACAAATAAAATAAAATAAAATAATAAATAAATTTTATAATTGTGCGTGCATGCTCGCTCTTCGGACGTGAAGTGTACGTATGTGTGTGGTGTGCTTGTCATGCGTGAACGAACACACACACTGAGTGGGCTAAGTTAGGCTGCGGAATGGCGCCTGATATGAGCCATCCGAGCTTAGTCTCGAAGAACGTCCGGCATATGTCTACCTAGCTGTATGCGGTTACGACCGATCACACTTCAGAAGATGTCGGCTCCTACAAGTATGTCGATAGTGGATGGGATATTAAATGATGGATCAGCTAGACTTATTCCTGCTGGTAGTTGTAAGTCAGCTAAGTCTATTTATGTATGTGGTATGTCAGTGGTTACATTGGGCAAGACGAAATATTCAATGTTAGTATTGATTATCCCATCACAAGACTGCAAATGTAACGAACAAGTTTGCGTAACGCTGGATACCTGACTGTTGATGCCTGCTACGTGTGAGGTTACGCTACGAATAGGTAAATGTAGCTTACCACAAAGGTCCTTGGTAATGAAATTTGCCGTGCTTCCATTGTCAAGTAAGGCTCTGGCGCTGAACGGCGTGCAGGATTGGTCCGTGACTCTTACCAACGCTGTGGAAAGCAACACATGACGAGATGAAAAATCATGGTTAGTACCAGCCAACGTTATGTGCTCCTTACAAGACCTGGGATCATCCTCATGAGAATGCAACATTGTATTATGCCTAGATTTGCAATATTTGCAGTGACCAAGTGGACATGTATCCTTTAAGTGACCTGGGCGTAAAGAATTCAAACAAAGTTTTAATTCCTTTGCTTTAGATAAGCGTGCAGTGACTGTAAGTTTCTTAAATTGCTCACAGCTGAATATGTAATGATTTTGTTTACATAGGGGACATGAAATATTAAATTTACTCTTACTTGTTTATATCGAAAAGCTTTTCGGTTTACTCTGGTTTCGATTTTAAACTCTTTGCCTCCTCAAATGGTTCCAAAATATTGCAACGGCTAAAAATAAATTTAGTAAAAATGTCTAAGGAAGGAAACTCACCTAGGGAGTTCCTTTGTTCCTCCCACTGTCTGCTAGTACCTGGGTCTAACTTTGATGACATCAAATGTATCACCATTGGATACCAATGTTCTACAACAAACCCTAGCGTCGCCAACGAACGTAAATTCTAGTTGGTTTCATCGACAACTTGACATAGGTAACTAAGCCCTGGCTAGTCTCCCTTTGAAGAGCTTCCACATTAAATAAAGCTTGAATGTGATTGCTTACTAACAACTGTTCGCCGTCGGAACTCTCACATAACAATTGCCACGCATTATCGTAGTTGTCACCTCTAAAATCTAAATTTTTAATGACTAGTGCTGCGTTGCCATTAAGTGATGAACGTACGTAGTGGAATTTATTAATTTTGTCAATACTTGTATGTTCATGAATCAGTGAAACATCTTTAAACTCTAACCAATCCTTATAACCGCCGCTAAAGTAGGTAAATGAAGCTTAGGAAGTCTAACACTACTATGTCTAATAACCACCGATGGTTGTTCACTAGAGCTTACCTTAGATGCTAGTTGAGCGCGGTGTCGTGACAGAAGCGCGCGAGGAGATGCAAGCTGCCTGTAGTAACTGCCCTCAAATTGTTCACGCTCAGCGAATTGCTCGTCGGGCTTAGCTGACAGGCACTCCAATTGACCCTGAAACTGATCATAGGTGGCATATACGGTAACCATCTTCTCAATTCTAATCTCTAATTGGACTAGCTGCTCCTCACTAAGTTATTCGCAAGACTTAGTGGTAGTTAAAAATGTTGTGAATTGTGTAAGCTACGATTTTAATGAGGCGCGTTTCTTTGTAAGCTCTTTAATTTTCATTTCCTCAGCCATGGCTAAAGGGGAAGGTAGCTTTAAGTACTAAGGATAAAAACTAGGTAGAAAACAGAATAAAGAAACGTTAAATGATTGCTTTCTGATTCTGATTTCTTTCGTAATCACATGCCACCCAGCGTGGTATGCTGAGGTGATTAAGCTGTGGTAAAGTTTGCGTTAACTTTATCCATATTTTTTTAATGTCTACATTAACCTTGTCGTCGTAGTCGGGGGGGGTCTGTATGTATGCTTTTGCGGTTGTACAACGACATGCTTTGCTTTACTTTGCTTGGTAGTATAGATGCAGGCCTACCTTCCTGTCTCCTTCAGAGATGGGAAGGTGGCGTGGTCTTGAGGGAGAGCGCAACGGTCGTGCAGATCCTCAAGGCAAGTCCGGTGGATACACCTTCCCGAGGTTGCCACCCCGTTATTTGTCTAATTCCATATGAAATAGATGTAACTGAAACCACCGGGCGGTTTTCCTCTCCGAACCATAACCCCCCTGTGACGAGGGGGTTGCGGACTCGGCCGTCACTAAATAAGCTGATGGCGAGTAGGAGAACAGAGTCACCTGCGCTAGGACCTGCGCAGTCGAGCGCCGTAAGCGGGGATGAAGGAGTCCTGGGGGGTTGAGCCAATCGGCACTGGTGGTAATGTGTCCGTGAGGCAACACGCCCCCTTTGGTCTGGATTTCAAGCGAAACGGTGGCCTTACCCTCTAGCCAGGGGTAGGGAAATGGCCACAGTGTCCCGTCAGAGGGTCACAGGCGAGGTGCGTGGGGTCCGTTGAGATCGCCCTCGGGAGGCCGAAGCGGTAGGTAAAGGCCATGCTGAAGGTGTAAGTGAGGGTTGATCAGTTCGTAGGGGTAGGCCTTTCGACCTTCCGCGCCAACCCGATCAAGCACCCGATGTCGCGCTGTAAACCAGCCTTGCGCACCTATATCTCTCTGGTAATCCTAACGTTCGCACTCACAGTAGTGCGACGTTCCCAGGTGCGGGCTCCATGGAGGGTGGGAGCCAGGGTGATGAAATAAAAGATTCAAATAAGTATGGACGAATTGAGGCCTACTACTTCAACTGCAGGAGTGGAGTCGGCGAAAGCTGGCAAAACTCCCAAGCGAGGTGCCCCTGGCACTTCGCTCGCCCCTGGAGGTCCTGCAGCTAACGCTGCAGGCTCCAGCGCGGGCGCCGGTCCGGCTGTGGCGAAAACCGCAGCTAAGACCAAAAAGTCCCTTAACATGCAAAGGGTATCGGCGCTGCCTGGGACCAGTACCGATCCCTTCAAACACAAGGCGAAAACGGCGACGGCTAACACCACTGCCGGAAGAAGCCTTCCCAAGCACCCTCCTCCTCCTCCTGTGGCTCCTCAAGCCACATCCCACGAGGCAACCGCAACCGGGCAAACGGGAACGGTCTGCAGCACCGAGGACGTTTTTGCAAGCGCCTGGCAGGTGCCAATCCGTAAAGGAAAATAAGGGAAGGGTAAAAATCTAACTCCACAAGCCCATTGCTCTTGTTCTGACCCGTCAGGTCAAAATGCTCCTACCAGCCAGGGTAAAAGGAGGGAAAGGCAGACGCGCAAGGAGCGGCGTCATGAACGCAGACGGGGAGGCAAAGGGAAGGCCTCCCAACGCAAGCAGGGTACCGCCACTAGCAAGGTCAACACGACCAAGCAAGGTAAGTTGAGCTTCTCAGAAGGGAAGCGGTCGCAGGCTGAGGCCGGCACTAGCCGACCGACGCCCTGTCAACCGCCAACCAAATCCGCAGGAGTTCCGGCCGAGGTGGCTACCACGACACAGCAACCCGACGGGAACGATCAGGCTGCGGCCAAGCGGGCTCTCAACGAGACTTTATCACCTCGTGGAGAGCACAAGCGGCCGCGGCTTGACCAGTCCCAGCGGGTTGCCAACAAAAGCTACGCTCAAGCTGCGAGTGCGTCCCTGAACGTCGCGATAACCTGCGACCGGAGGGGCATCATCAGCCAGGGAGTATCGGACCAGGTCGTGGCTGTCATACAGAGGCAGATCATCACGGAGGCCTGCTCCCCTATGCAGGACACACCGGGGCCGACCTTCAATGCGAAGCCGCTGTTCGCTGGAGGTGTCCTCAAACTGTGGTGCGGAAACGACCACACGCTAGAGTGGCTGAAGAAGACAGTCTCCGGCCTGGCTCTCCCGGCTAACACCTCGTTAGTCGTCAAGAGTCAGTCGGAGATTCAGAAGCGGGTGCGTTGCGGCATCGCCATCCCCGACGACCAAGGAGTCGACGAGGACTCGACCTTTATTGGACGAGCCCTCTGTTACCAGAACCCATGGATCGACGTCAAAAGGTGGGTGGTGCTATACGCCGAGAAGCAGAGGGCATGCTGGTTCGTGGTGCTGGGTATCCCCGAGGACCAGGTTCCGACCCTGTTGAGCTCCGAACGCCGACTTTCAATTGGTCTGTGTTATATATGTTTAAGTAAGTACGTGCGGGCTGCGACCCCACGCTCGCCTACATCTTAATAAACTAGTGCTAAGTGACCAGTCGTTTCAATCACACGTACCGACTCACATACCTTACATTGGCGACGAGCGAACCAAGCCGCATTCTAAAAAGTGAAAATGGCGGCAACGTATTTCGGAATCCTCAACAGTTTCGACCATATAACTCAGGATTGGGTGTCGTTTAAGAATCGCCTGCAACAATGGTTTATTGCAAACGATTTGGTGGATGCAGACAAGTCGGGAGTGAAACGCAGAGCGATATTGCTCACAGCACTCAGCGAGTCCACATACAAGCTCGCAAGTGATCTTCTGCTGCCAAAACCTATAGAAGAAGAAGAATTTGAGGCTATTCTTCAAGCTTTGGACAGGCATTTTATACCAAAGCGACATGGGTTCGCCGAGCGTGCAGAGTTTTATGCGGCGACACAGAGGGCAGATGAAGGTCACGCGCAATGGGCGGCCCGATTGAGAGGGTTAGCAGCATACTGCGGCTTCGGGAATCTGGAGGAGTCTTTGCTAGACCGTTTTGTCATGGGGATGACAAGCGGACCCGAGCGAGACAAGCTATTCACAAAGGACATCAAGGAGCTGACGTTGGCAAAGGCGGTGGAGTTGGCGGCCAGTGTGCGTGGTGCGCGCGTGGCCGCAGCCAACGTGCCAGCGGCGCCGGCGTCCAGTGCGGTGTTCAAAATATGTGACAAAAAAGTAGATGAAGGACTAAAATGTGCAGTGTGCGGGTTTAAAAATCATAAAACAATCGTGTGTCGGTTCAAAAATTTCAGCTGCCGGAAATGTGGTCAGAAGGGCCATTTACGTCGCATGTGTTCTAACAAAACTAAGTGCGTGAAGCACGTTGAAGAAAGTTCCGAGAGAGAAGGTATGGCTATTAGTCATATTCGTTGTGAGTCAGATACGATGCCAATGTACGTGCGCGTTCTAATTAACGGGGTAAGTCTACAGTTTGAAATCGATACGGGAGCGGCCGTTACTGCTATTTCGGATAAAACATATTACAATCATTTTGCCGACGTAACCTTATCACATGCGACAAAGACGCTGAGAGGTTACGGTGGGGGAAGAATCATAGTGATAGGCGTTATACGATTGCCGGTAGTCTATTTAAGACAGACACACACCCTCACAATATATGTAGTGCGCGATGGGGGACCGCCGTTATTAGGAAGGGATTTCATAAAACTTTTTAACTTAGAAATTTCTCAAATCAAATATTGTGCTGCAGAAAATAACAATATAATAAACCACTTAATGAGCGATTTCCCATCAGTATTTTCAGAAGGACTAGGATGTTTTACGAAATATAAAGTTAGGTTAGCATTAAAACCCGATGCTAAACCGGTTTTCCGCAAAGCACGACCAGTGGCATACGCGCTCCGGAGCAAAATAGATAACGAGCTAGACCGTCTTATCTCATTAGGCATCATAACACCAGTACAGTATTCCGACTACGCATCTCCCATAGTCCCGGTTTTAAAAAAGAACGGAGAAATCAGAATTTGTGCAGATTACTCGGCAACAATAAATAAACAACTTGTTATCGAAAAATATCCATTGCCAACCGTTGACGACTTATTTGTTAAGTTATATGGGGGTAAACAGTTCTCAAAATTAGATTTATCAAGCGCATACAATCAGTTTGTATTAGAGGAAGACGATAACACGCAATTGTATACGTGTATAAATACACATAGGGGTCTTTTTAAGTACACGCGGTTAGTATTCGGGTTGTCTAGTTCGCCCGCCATCTTCCAAAAAGCAATGCAAGGCATTGTCTCAGGAATAGATGGGGTTCTTTGTCTAATGGATGACATTTTAGTGACAGGTAGCAACAGATCAGAACACTTAGAAAGGTTAAGAACGGTACTGAGAAGATTAGAAGAAGCTGGGTTGACGTTAAGGAAAGACAAGTGCGTTTTTTTTCAAAGGGAAGTTAATTATTTAGGACATGTTATCGATGAAAATGGAGTGCGTAAATCACCGGACAAAGTAAAAGCTATTCGCGAGGCTCCATGCCCTAAGAATGTAAACGAGTTGCAATCATTTTTAGGGTTAACGAATTATTATAGGAATTTTGTACCTAGAGCGTCAACAATCTTAAGCCCCTTGTATCAATTACTAAACAAAAATACTAAGTGGGTTTGGACCGATAGTCATCAACAGGCATTTAACAAAATTAAAGAACATTTAACATCTGATAACGTGTTAGCTCATTTCAATCAAAACGCAACTATTATCCTCACAGTTGATGCGTCACCGTATGGTCTCGGTGCGGTGTTATCACAGATAGACAGGGACGGACTCGAGAAACCAGTATCGTTTGCCTCGCGATCATTAACGACAACGGAAAAAAGGTATTCCCAAATTCAGAAAGAAGCCTCCGCGATTATTTTTGGGGTTAAACGGTTTCATCAATATATATATGGAAGAGAGAACCCGTTTATACTACGAACTGACCATAAACCACTATTGTCAATTTTTGGGTCTAAAAAGGGGATACCAGAAGTGACAGCAAACCGATTGCAACGGTATGCAATGTTTTTGGCGGCATATAATTACAAAATAATATATGTCCGCAGTGCAGATAATGTAGCAGATTTTCTGTCGCGTTCTATTGCATGCCCAAGTACGTCCCTGCCTGAAGAAGGAAACGAACACGAGGACCGCGCCGCGTATGTTAACTTTATCGTAGAAGGTGATTTACCAGTCACACTAGCTCAGTTACGCGACGCCACCGACAGGGATATAATATTAAAAAAGGTTATTGAGTTCGTCCATAACGGTTGGCCACCCAAAAACAAGGATATACACTTAAAGCCGTATTATCAATGTAGGACACAGCTATCGCTGGAAAACGGTATCCTAATGCGAGGGCATAAAATTGTAATTCCAGAGGAATTACGGGGAAAAATCATAGCGGAACTACATAGCTCGCATTTAGGTATAGTTAAAATGAAATGCGAAGCGCGCTCGCGACTGTGGTTCCCGGGCATCGATGCGGCACTCGAGAGCGCGGCGCGCGCGTGTGCCGTCTGCGCACAGCTGCGCCCGGCGCCGTCGCGCGCCCCACTCGCACCATGGCCACATCCACCACACGCATTTTATAGGATACATATTGATTTTTTGGGGCCGTTGCATGATCGAATGTATCTGATAGTTGTCGACGCTTACTCGAAATGGGTTGAGTGTTACACGATGAAGTCCACGATTTCTTCAGACGCAGTAATCGAACGCTTGTACGAATTAATGTCTAGGGTAGGGGTACCGGCGACTATTGTTAGTGATAATGGTACGTCATTTACTTCACAAAAATTTGCGGAGTTTTGTAAATTAAACGGCGTACGTCAAGTATTTTCACCCGTCTACCATCCAAGCAGTAACGGTCAAGTCGAGAGTGCTGTAAAAATATTAAAAAGGGGAATTAAAAGTATAATACTGTCAAGCCCAGATAGGAAAAATTTGGATGGTAAAATTAACAAATTTTTATTTGACTATCGTAACTCGACTCACAGCTCGACAGAACGCACACCAGCTGAACTTGTCTACGGCCGACAACTTAGAAGTAGATTAGATTTGCTAAAGCCAACGCCGACGCCTTCTTTATCAGAACTTTCATCAACAATAGAACATAAACAATCGTTACAGAGTAAATATTATGGGGGAAAGAAGAGTAACGACTTTGTTACGAATGAAGAAGTTTTAATAAAAAGATTTGAAAATGCAAAGAAGTACTACTGGATTACAGGAACTATAGTTAGTAAAGTCGGAAATGTTTTATATAAAATTTTTGTACCGGAACTGAACTCCCATGTAACACGCCACAAAAACCAAATAAGGAAATATCATCACAGCATCGCTGTATCAACATGGGACATAGAGAGTTTACCCGATATTCCTGAACCAGAGGCGGCACCAGTAAGCGCTCAACTGCAGAGTACAGACTGCTCATCATCATCATCAAGGGACCAAGAGCAAGAGGCTAATGTCAGGGAGGAGGAGACCGCGAGTAACACGGTTACCAGGGATTTCCCGGCACCTACAGACGCACCACAAGACTCATATTCAGCATCCCCAACAATAAGCAAACGCAATCGTCCTAGAGTAAATTCAATCACACGTACCGACTCACATACCTTACAGTCTGGGATCGGTGTACGTGAAGTTCCAGGGTCCGAATGGCAGGTTCGTCGACGTCCCTCGGGGTTGGGACCCGACTACGGGACAGCAGCAGGAAGCAGGGGAGACCATCCCCCAACCAAACAACCCGGAAGCAACAGTGGCCGACCCTGCTGAAATAGCAGTGTCGGCTGCCCCTGCCGCCGCCGTGGGTGCCGTCCCTTCATCGGGTGGGGAGCTGGACGACGTTACGTTGTCCCCGGCTTCTGGCCTGCTGGAGGATGGCTTCGACGAGGGCGACATGTTTGCCGGGCTGCGTCTAGAGGGTGACGAGGAGGGCCTCGCCTGCGATGGCGTCCCTTTCGTCGGCCTGTAGAGTCGTGCAGGCAAACCTCCACCACAGCCAGACTGCAACGGCTCAATTGAGGAAGTGGCTGGAGGTGCACACACACGGTACACACGGCCATTGCCCTCATCCAAGAGCCGTGGATTAGGGGTGGCCAAATACGAGGACTATCCAACCTTAACGGTAAGCTCCTTGTTACTACGGACCAGGATCACCCTAGATCGTGTATCTATGTCACAGGTAACCTTAAAGCACAGCTCTTAAACGACTTCTGTTGCAGAGATGTCTCTGCAGCTAGGCTGAACATACAGCGTGGCGACAAAGTCATGGCGATCGTCTTCGCCTCGGTCTATATGCCTGAGGCGGAGGAACCGCCCCCTCACGACCTTGTCCGTCTCGTCACCCAGTGTGAAAGCAGCGGAGATGAGGTTGTCATCGGGACCGACGCCAATGCACACCACCCGCTGTGGGGGATGGACACGCAAAATGAAAGGGGTAAGGCATTAGTTGAATACCTATTCACAACTAACTTATCCCTACTAAATACAGGCTCTGAACCAACTTTCGTAACGAGACGCAGTCGTACTATTATTGACCTCACTCTCGCAACGGAAGGCGTTTCAGAAATTATAACTGGGTGGCAGGTCTCTGATGAGACTTCCTGCTCAGACCACAGGTGGATCCGCTTCGACATCCAGGTCAGTATACCACCTAAACAACCTCGGCGGAATCCGCGCAATACGGATTTAGCGGCATACAAACGCGGCCTTGATTCAAGACTTGCGCCACTAAGCGATTCGATGACTCTTGCGGACATGACACAGATCGACGCGAGAGTTACACAGCTCACCGAATCACTGATAAACAGCTACCAGACCGCGTGCCCGGAAACGATTCCGCGCGAAACACCGGGAAAACAACACTGGTGGATCGCGGAACTTGAGCGCAAACGCGGTAAGGTAAGAAAGGCTCTTAACAGAGCCATGAATACATATAGAGATGAGGACTGGGACGCTTACTGAAGTACTACTGGATGGCGAAAATTCTGTGGTAACATTGAATCGTGCCAACAAGCAAACATCAACACAACATTGCTTGATTTCAACAATGCTTTCAATACTGTTGATTTCGATGTTTTGCTTGGCATTCTATGCTCTCTTAATGTATCTCCATCGGTGATTGACTGGTTTCGTAGTAACCTGTTTGGTCGCCGGCTACGTATATGCATCGAAGAGACTTCGTCCTCGTGGTGTCGTACTTCTGCTGGAGTACCACAGGGTGGCGTTTTATCCCCTTTACTTTTGTCGCAATTTTTCTACAATCAATTTCTAATGAACTAACTTCTTCCTATCATCTTTATGCAGACGATCTACAAATTTACTCGCGTGCTCCTCTTGGAAATGACCGAGGCCGTCGTCACCATTAACCTGCCAGCATCTTTGAGGCGACTGCGTAATTTTCTTCTGACTGCCACCAAGATTGCGCTTGCACAGTCACTTCTTCTTCCCATCCTTGATTATGCTGACGCCAGCTATCTTGACCTTACTCAAGAACAACTCGACAAACTTGAGCGCCTTCAAAATTTTTGTATAAGGTTCATATTTGGTTTACGTAAATATGACCATGTTTCCGAATACCGTGTGAAGCTCAAGTGGTTGCCAATTCGCCTTCTTTCTCTTTTATACAATGTGCTCTTTTCCCCTTTTACCCCTCTTTATCTTAAGAGACGTTTTCAATATATTTGTGATTCCCACACTAAACTTCTGAGATCATCAGATAATTTACGACTTAAAATGCCAATGCATTCCACAACTTTATTGGATAAATCCTTTACTGTTCAAGCCGCTCGTTTGTGCAATGCATTGCCAGTCCCAGTAAGACGCGCTCAATCGTTACCTGTGTTCAAAACGCTTGTGAAGGAACATTACCTGTCGCTTTCATATCGATGTTCGTCATTTAATAAATGTTTTTAGTATATATGTATCTATTGTTAATAATATGTATTATTATTAAAGGGCTTTTGAGCTGTTGTTTAAATATTCGAGATGTTATTATGATCAGTTGGAAAACATACTGAGCAGTTTCTTAATTTAATGGCAGTTGATTAATTATTGCGACGGTAAAACATGGACAGTAATAAAAAATCAATTAGTCGGTTATTTTATCATACTATGTCAATTCGAAAAATAATGGAGCAGTCCAATAACTGAATAGCGGTTATATATGTACATTTAAACAACAGCTCAAAAAATTTGTTCCCAAAAAATATTAAGGCAAAAATAAGATTTTTGGTTAAGTTAGATTAGGTTAAAACTGTGACCTCCTACGCACGAGCCGAGCGAGCGAAGCGAACGGTGCCGCGGAAAAAAGATATTGTTTTTACTAGGTTACTGCTCAGAATGAGATTTCTTACCGACAAATTCCGATTTATTACTGCCCACACGTAACCGCTCGTTCAATAATTTTTACCGCCCATTTAATTATTTCCCTGCTCAATTATATATTCACTAATCCATTTCATTATTTTTTATTACCCATTTTTGTTAACTTTACTGCTTAGTTTTCACTGCTGAACTAGTTAACACTGCTATTTACAACTGCCTCTTTAAATCAGTGCCTTATTAAAGTAGTAAAGAAGTTGCGCTGATAACAGCCCCATTTTATGTCCAGACAATTACTGTCCATTCCAGGTTACCTGGAAGAGATCGCGGAATGCGATAAGGCCGCCCATTGTACATGTGTTTTAGTTTGTAATTTTCTTTTTATGTATTTCTCGGTGTACAATTAAGTATATAATAAATAAATTTTATAATTGTGCGTGCATGCTCGCTCTTCGGACGTGAAGTGTACGTATGTGTGTGGTGTGCTTGTCATGCGTGAACGAACACACACACTGAGTGGGCTAAGTTAGGCTGCGGAATGGCGCCTGATATGAGCCATCCGAGCTTAGTCTCGAAGAACGTCCGGCATATGTCTACCTAGCTGTATGCGGTTACGACCGATCACACTTCAGAAGATGTCGGCTCCTACAAGTATGTCGATAGTGGATGGGATATTAAATGATGGATCAGCTAGACTTATTCCTGCTGGTAGTTGTAAGTCAGCTAAGTCTATTTATGTATGTGGTATGTCAGTGGTTACATTGGGCAAGACGAAATATTCAATGTTAGTATTGATTATCCCATCACAAGACTGCAAATGTAACGAACAAGTTTGCTTAACGCTGGATACCTGACTGTTGATGCCTGCTACGTGTGAGGTTACGCTACGAATAGGTATATATAGCTTACCACAAAGGTCCTTGGTAATGAAATTTGCCGTGCTTCCATTGTCAAGTAAGGCTCTGGCGCTGAACGGCGTGCAGGATTGGTCCGTGACTCTTACCAACGCTGTGGAAAGCAACACATGACGAGATGAAAAATCATGGTTAGTACCAGCCAACGTTATGTGCTCCTTACAAGACCTGGGATCATCCTCATGAGAATGCAACATTGTATTATGCCTAGATTTGCAATATTTGCAGTGACCAAGTGGACATGTATCCTTTAAGTGACCTGGGCGTAAAGAATTCAAACAAAGTTTTAATTCCTTTGCTTTAGATAAGCGTGCAGTGACTGTAAGTTTCTTAAATTGCTCACAGCTGAATATGTAATGATTTTGTTTACATAGGGGACATGAAATATTAAATTTACTCTTACTTGTTTATATCGAAAAGCTTTTCGGTTTACTGTGTGACGACTCTGGTTTCGATTTTAAACTCTTTGCCTCCTCAAATGGTTCCAAAATATTGCAACGGCTACTAGGCTAGACTAGCTGCTCCTCACTAAGTTATTCGCAAGACTTAGTGGTAGTTAAAAATGTTGTGAATTGTGTAAGCTACGATTTTAATGAGGCGCGTTTCTTTGTAAGCTCTTTAATTTTCATTTCCTCAGCCATGGCTAAAGGGGAAGGTAGCTTTAAGTACTAAGGATAAAAACTAGGTAGAAAACAGAATAAAGAAACGTTAAATGATTGCTTTCTGATTCTGATTTCTTTCGTAATCACGTGCCACCCAGCGTGGTATGCTGAGGTGATTAAGCTATGGTAAAGTTTGCGTTAACTTTATCCATATTTTTTTAATGTCTACATTAACCTTGTCGTCGTAGTCGGGGGGGGTCTGTATGTATGCTTTTGCGGTTGTACAACGACATGCTTTGCTTTACTTTGCTTGGTAGTATAGATGCAGGCCTACCTTCCTGTCTCCTTCAGAGATGGGAAGGTGGCGTGGTCTTGAGGGAGAGCGCAACGGTCGTGCAGATCCTCAAGGCAAGTCCGGTGGATACACCTTCCCGAGGTTGCCACCCCGTTATTGGTCTAATTCCATATGAAATAGATGTAACTGAAACCACCGGGCGGTTTTCCTCTCCGAACCATAACCCCCCTGAGACGAGGGGGTTGCGGACTCGGCCGTCACTAAATAAGCTGATGGCGAGTAGGAGAACAGAGTCACCTGCGCTAGGACCTGCGCAGTCGAGCGCCGTAAGCGGGGATGAAGGAGTCCTGGGGGGTTGAGCCAATCGGCACTGGTGGTAATGTGTCCGTGAGGCAACACGCCCCCTTTGGTCTGGATTTCAAGCGAAACGGTGGCCTTACCCTCTAGCCAGGGGTAGGGAAATGGCCACAGTGTCCCGTCAGAGGGTCACAGGCGAGGTGCGTGGGGTCCGTTGAGATCGCCCTCGGGAGGCCGAAGCGGTAGGTAAAGGCCATGCTGAAGGTGTAAGTGAGGGTTGATCAGTTCGTGGGGGTAGGCCTTTCGACCTTCCGCGCCAACCCGATCAAGCACCCGATGTCGCGCTGTAAACCAGCCTTGCGCACCTATATCTCTCTGGTAATCCTAACGTTCGCACTCACAGTAGTGCGACGTTCCCAGGTGCGGGCTCCATGGAGGGTGGGAGCCAGGGAGATGAAATAAAAGATTCAAATAAGTATGGACGAATTGAGGCCTACTACTTCAACTGCAGGAGTGGAGTCGGCGAAAGCTGGCAAAACTCCCAAGCGAGGTGCCCCTGGCACTTCGCTCGCCCCTGGAGGTCCTGCAGCTAACGCTGCAGGCTCCAGCGCGGGCGCCGGTCCGGCTGTGGCGAAAACCGCAGCTAAGACCAAAAAGTCCTTTAACATGCAAAGGGTATCGGCGCTGCCTGGGACCAGTACCGATCCCTTCAAACACAAGGCGAAAACGGCGACGGCTAACACCACTGCCGGAAGAAGCCTTCCCAAGCACCCTCCTCCTCCTCCTGTGGCTCCTCAAGCCACATCCCACGAGGCAACCGCAACCGGGCAAACGGGAACGGTCTGCAGCACCGAGGACGTTTTTGCAAGCGCCTGGCAGGTGCCAATCCGTAAAGGAAAAAAAGGGAAGGGTAAAAATCTAACTCCACAAGCCCATTGCTCTTGTTCTGACCCGTCAGGTCAAAATGCTCCTACCAGCCAGGGTAAAAGGAGGGAAAGGCAGACGCGCAAGGAGCGGCGTCATGAACGCAGACGGGGAGGCAAAGGGAAGACCTCCCAACGCAAGCAGGGTACCGCCACTAGCAAGGTCAACTCGACCAAGCAAGGTAAGTTGAGCTTCTCAGAAGGGAAGCGGTCGCAGGCTGAGGCCGGCACTAGCCGACCGACGCCCTGTCAACCGCCAACCAAATCCGCAGGAGTTCCGGCCGAGGTGGCTACCACGACACAGCAACCCGACGGGAACGATCAGGCTGCGGCCAAGCGGGCTCTCAACGAGACTTTATCACCTCGTGGAGAGCACAAGCGGCCGCGGCTTGACCAGTCCCAGCGGGTTGCCAACAAAAGCTACGCCCAAGCTGCGAGTGCGTCCCTGAACGTCGCGATAACCTGCGACCGGAGGGGCATCATCAGCCAGGGAGTATCGGACCAGGTCGTGGCTGCCATACAGAGGCAGATCATCACGGAGGCCTGCTCCCCTATGCAGGACACACCGGGGCCGACCTTCAATGCGAAGCCGCTGTTCGCTGGAGGTGTCCTCAAACTGTGGTGCGGAAACGACCACACGCTAGAGTGGCTGAAGAAGACAGTCTCCAAAGTCAAAGTCAAAGTCAAAACGTTTATTTCAATTAGGCCATTAAACGGCACTTTTGAACGTCATCGTTTACAGTTCAGTAAAAATAATAGAATTACATTAATAAAGTGACTCTACTGTCCATTCGGAAAGGTAGATTCTTATGGAGAAGAACGGACAAGAAACTCCATAGTTACTCGTTTCAAATAATGATTTTACAAAATTTGGTTTACAAAAATTAATTTAATATTATTTGAGGACGATGCACCCAGAGTATGCTACTTATAAGAACAAAGTATCACCAGCAGAGGTAAACTTATTAATTTCCTAAAGAAATTTAGGTAAATGGTACTCACATATTTACAAACATTGGAACCATTAATTAAACAACAGTGTGTGAGTCAACAGAAAAATAAAAACACAAAAAAAGAAACAGTATATCTATAAAGTTAATACATAAATCAACCAGTTTGACCTTCACCCTTGATTGTCCTATGGAGCAGGACCAGCATGTTTCCAAGCATTCTTATCCTGAATGTAATCTTCTAATTTGTAATATGCTTGTTCACAAAGTGTACTTTTAACATGAGTTTTAAATTTTCTTTCATTTAGTTCTAATATGTCAGAAGGTATTTTGTTGTAACATTTAAGACAATACCCCATGAAAGAAGTGTGGACTTTAGCTAATCTAAAAAATGGTTGATCTAACTTGTCTTTATTTCTAGTATTAAAATTATGTCTATCACTAATTTTACTAAAAAGATGTCGGTTTTTCCGCACATACATAATATTTTCATAAATGAATTGGCAAGGGACTGTCATAATATTAATCTTTTTAAAAAGTTCCCTAAGAGAATCACGGCGACGCAGATTATAAAGGGCTCTGACAGCTCTCTTTTGTAAAATAAATATAGATTCAATGTCAGCAGCCCGACCCCACAGCAAAATACCGTACGACATAATGCTGTGAAAGTAACTAAAGTAGACCAAACGTGCGGTTTCTACGTCTGTTAACTGTCTTATCTTTCTAACAGCATACACGGCTGAGCTTAGACGACCCGCAAGAGATGTTATATGAGGCCCCCATTGTAATTTCTCGTCCAATGTGATACCTAGGAAAACCGTCTGATTAATGAGCTCCAGTTTTTCTCCATTCAATATGATGTCACATTCGCTACTTTTAACATTTGGTAAAGAAAATCTAATACATTTAGTTTTTTTTTTATTTAAAACCAAGTTGTTTGCCGTAAACCAATTTTGGACCTGATGAATAGAGCTATTGACGTCGTCAAGATTTTGTGAACGTCGGTCTATTTTACATATTAATGATGTGTCATCCGCAAATAACACCATCTTTGGTTGTAATTGGGGCAAATCATTTATGTAAACTAAAAAAAGGAACGGACCCAATATTGAACCCTGAGGAACGCCCATTCTCGTTTCCGACCCTATTGAGTTTACACCGTTTATCTGAACTTTAACCTGTCTGCCCATCAAGTATGAACTAAGTAAACAAAGGGCTCTATTCCTAATCCCATAGTGCTCAAGTTTCAACAAAAGCGTCTCATGGTTAACGCAGTCGAACGCTTTCGAGAGGTCGCAGAATATTCCAATGGCATCTTGCGACTCTTCCCAGGCGTTAAAAATGTTCTTTATTAGGGTGACACCGGCGTCAGTTGTACAACGCCCTTTGGTGAAACCGTACTGGTGTTCATGAAAGATGGAATTTTTATTAAAGTGACGTAACATCTGACTAAGCATTAACTTTTCAAACACTTTACTGAGAACTGGCAGAATTGACACCGGCCGATAATTGTTGGGTTCTTGAGAATCACCCGATTTGAACAATGGAACGACTTTACTGTGTTTCATGAAATCCGGAAATACTCCCTTGTCTACACTAGTGTTAAATATGACAGCTAAGTAGGGGGCAATAGTTTCAATGATAGATCTACAAACTTTTACAGATATTCCCCAAAGATCTTCTGTTGATTTAATTTTAAGATCTTTAAAAGCTTTTATAATGGCCTGGGGGTTTGTATGTTGAAACTTAAACTCCGATGGACATACCTTTACATTCTTTCTAAGTAAGTCAGCAGCGAGCGTGGATGACGAGTTGAGAGCTTCTGTAGTTTTAAGAGGAATATTGGCAAAGAAGTTATCAAATTCCTGAGCTACCTCTGCGTCCGAGTTTATTTGGCCATGTACAGTATTTAAATTAAATTTAGTTTCACGCCGTTTCTTCCTACCTGTTTCGTTATTTATTATTTTCCAAGTAGTTTTTATTTTCTCGTCTGCTGATTTTATTTTATTGCTAATATGTCGAGCTTTTGCTGTTTTGCATACACTTTTATATGTTTTAGAATATTATGCAACATACTTATGAAAACTTATATTATTCATATGCTGCTTTAAGCCATACAATTCATATAGCTTTTCCCTGCTTATACGAATGCCTGGAGTTGCCCAATCGCTAAATAAGAACTTAGTGTAAATACTTTTAGACCTTAAAGGAAAAGTGTCATTAATTTTTTTTTTTTTTTTTTTTTTTTTTTTAAATTGCGTGATATAGAAAAAAACTCGGCATAGAACTCATTAGGGTCGTCTATGTTATTAAAACTATGAGCACCTAGTTTACTAGCCAAAGTATAGTTAAGTTTCTCCAAATTTTTATCTGTAATCGGTCTAAATTTTATTAGAATTTTTTGTAAAGGAATGTTAGTACAAAACGTTATTGTTTGACCGCTGTGATCAGATGGTAACTTATTTAGAATTTCTTTATGTAAGTAATCACAATTACAAAATATATTGTCTATACAAGTTGAAGTAGAAGCTGTCACACGGGTCGGTTCAATAAAAACATTTGACAAATTAAATGAATTAAAAAGACTCAACAACCTGATAGTATTCGAGTTTGTTTCTAATAAGTAAATATTAAAGTCGCCACAAATAATTATTGACTTACTACTAGTACTTACTTTTTTTAACACCTCTTCCATTACAGTATCAAACACAGGTAGATTCTGGTAACTCGGAGGTCTATAGACGCATACCACAACATGCTTATCAAGCTCAACATGAAGGGAAATCACATACCACCCAGCGTGGTATGCTGAGGTGATTAAGCTGTGGTAAAGTTTGCGTTAACTTTATCCATATTTTTTAATGTCTACATTAACCTCGTCGTCCCATGAATACTTATCTATCCATAATTTTTGTAGTATTATCTTAGCCTCGACAATACATGGAGAGACAAGTTCCAAAGGATCGAATACTTGTACTGTTTTGGAAAGAATGATTCGCTTGGTAATTGTTGTGCTTGTATGGTAAGGTATATGAATGGAGAATGTATGTGAGTCAGTATGACAATGCCAATTAAGACCTAGGGTCTTACTTGGTTCGTTAATACTTAAGCTGACTGTATTAGGTGTGTCTTGAGGGGATGATGCATGTGTGCTAGTAGTAATTTCCTGAAGTATTTGTTTGTTGTTTGACGGCCACTTCCAAAGGTTGAGTTGTGCAGTCTTAAGTGTGCTGATGATGTCTTTGCCCAGTGCGATAATGCTTTCAATAGTCACTTCCTGACAGATAACCATGCACATAATAATCATGCTGTATTGATTGTTGTGTACCTACGTGTGTGCGTCGCCTCCTTTGCCAATTGAAACAGACATCTTGTACTATGAACGAAAGCAGATGCTGTTCCGTAAGTTACGGTGTTTAATGTATATGCTTTAAGAGGAAATTATGGATCAGACCGCCATAATATCTATTGTAGAGATCGCTGCGATTCGTAGACATCAATCTGTCGAAAGAACTTTTCATTTTCTGACGATATGACGTATTTGTGCTGACGAAATCTCAACAAAATGGATACTAAGTCATCCTGAACCCTAGGGCCTAGGCCTTGAATGTCGTTAAACGACTTACCAGAAGTTGTGACAGCTGGTGCGTCGAAGACAACTCGCAACTTTGTCGCTGGACTCTCTGAAGACACCATGATGTGGAAGAAAATAGGAAGGAGATGAAGAAGGTTTGATGACTACGCTCATATGTACGCTCCTAATGCTTCATACTCCTGCAAGAACTCTACGTAGCGCGGAGCAACACGCTCAGCATCGTTGTCACTGCGGAGTAGCTGTCGACAGCCTCGGGCACCATGGTCTTTCCTGCTGCAAGAGCGCAGGCCGCATAGCACGGCATGTCAACATCAACGATATTATTCGTCGGGCTTTTGTCACCGCCGGCGTACCTGCGGTATTAGAACCTAGCGGCACGTGGTTCGGGACGATGGGAAAAGACCAGATGGTAAGACGTTGGTGCCGTGGAAGGTGGGTCTGAGGCCTCTGGTGTGGGAGGCAACTTGTGTCGACACCCTTGCGCCATCGCATGTTCCAAGCACGGCAGGCTGTGCCGGCGCTGCCGCTGCGGCTGCTGAGGCCCTCAAGCGGCGCAAATACTGTAACCTTATTGGGAATTACAGTTTTGAGCCGTTTGGGGTCGAAACGCTTGGATCATGGGGTCAGAGTGCACGCCTCCTTCTCAAGGACATATCTCGCCGACTGATCGACACTTTGCGTGACCAGAGGGCTGGCTCATTCTTTGCTCAAAGAATAAGCATGGCCATTCAATGTGGCAATGCTGCCAGTCTTCTGGGCACGTTTCCGGATGACAGCGATGCGGAGGAATACTTTCGACGCCTAAGTGTACTTTGTTTTTGTTTAATATGTGCATAATTAAGACAGTTCATCAATTTATTGATTAAACTTCAACTTCTGAATAATGTCAACAATTATTTAAATAAGTGTTAGTAAATTTATACATCACATCAGTTCATTATAGTATTAACTGAGTATTATAGTTTTAACTGAGACATGGTTAATCCCTGCTATTAGTAATAGTGAATTTATTGACGATCGTTATGTTGTGTTTCGTTGTGATCGTAATAGATCTGCAACCAATAAATCCGACGGAGGGGGTGTGCTGGTTGCCGTGCTGCGGGAATACAACCCTGTCTGTATTCCTCTACCTACGCAGAGTGCATTTGACAGACATTATGAACACATAGTTGTCGCAATTCCAAGCAGCAACAAGAGTTCACTAAGCATCGTTAGCGCAGCCTATATACCTAATAATTCCCCGCTTGGAGTCTACAACTTACATTTTGAGAACATTGATTATAAGTATTATAAACTCGACAAACGTTGATGGTTTGTTGCTATTAGGAGATTATAACATTCCTATGGCCCAGTGGACAAAAATCGATCCCTGTCTGGTATCCTTAAGCTGCCTGGGCACGTCATCTATATGTCAAAGGTTAAGAGATTTCCAGACTGTTCACGATTTGAAGCAATATAATCACCTTACTAATTCAAATGGACGTATCTTTGATCTACTCCTTTCTAATAATGATTGCGGTGTTTACAAACCCAACCAAGACCTACTTCTAGCTGATAATCATCATCCTCCATTTTTTACCTTGCTCTCACTCAATATTAGCGTCAACACAATTCCCAAACAACACACTAAAACGTATAATTTTCGTAAGGCCGACTATCAGCTCATTAACCAAGATCTAGACGAAATTGACTGGGATTCGGTTTTAGATACCCAGTCTGCTGAAGCACGTGTGGATGTTTTCTATGACTACGTATACGGTATAATAAAAAATCGTGTGACTCAACCAAAGCATAAAAACCCAAAGTTCCCTATTTGGTTCTCTAAATCTTTATTTAGGATATTCAATTATAAAAGGAAAGCATGGCGTAAGTGGATAAAATATGAAAACCTATTCGACTACGAAGTGTTTTCTTCTTACAGAGCTCGTTTTAAAGTCGAATGCAACAAATGTTATCGTACTTACATGACAAGTGTAGAGGACAGTATTCCGCTTAACGCTAAACATTTTTGGACATACATAGCTAATCGCCGAGGCAAGACAGGTGTCCCAAGTCGTATGTTTTACAAAGATAATATTTCTAGTGATCCTTATAAAATATGTAACCTTTTTTCAAAATATTTTCAGTCAGTTTATGAACCGACCAGTCTAACACCCGGCTGGTGCCCGACACCTGATCAATCTAACTCTAGCCAGACCTCCCTTCATAGCTTACATTTCAGTGCCCCTTTGGTTCAGAAACAGTTACAGCTGCTGGACATTACCAAAGGCTCGGGCCCTGACGGGATACCTCCATGCTTTTTAAAATGGACTGCGGATTCCATTTCTAAACCGCTAACGATTATCTTCAACAAATGCATTCAGGGAGGTATATTTCCCTCGGTCTGGAAAAATGCGAATTTGGTCCCTGTCTACAAAAGTGGGTCTAGACAAAATGTTGAAAATTATAGACCTATTTCCCTACTTTGTGCTCTAGCTAAACTATTCGAAAAACTTGTCCATATTAAAATTTACCCTATCATTCATCAACAATTGGTTCCGCAGCAACACGGTTTTGTCAAAAATAAGTCTACGGCTACTAACTTAATGATATTTACGAATCATCTGTTTAAAAATATGGATGTAAGAGCTCAAACCGACGCCGTTTACACAGACTTTAGGAAGGCTTTCGATAGAGTTGACCACGAAATATTGCTAAACAAGATTGCATTCAATGGCATTAGAGGCAATTTGCTGCGCTGGTTTCAGTCTTATATCTGTAATCGGAATCAAACTGTTGTGAGCAATGGATACCATTCTGATACCTTCCTTGCTACCTCCGGGGTCCCCCAGGGATCGATTCTTGGTCCCTTATTATTCTTGCTCTATATAAATGATATTGGCTACTGCTTCCAAAATAGTGACTTCTTGCTGTATGCTGACGACCTCAAAATATTTAGGAAAATTGTAACGATCGACGATTGTTATCTCTTACAAGATGATCTGAATAGGCTTTCAGACTATTGTAAAATAAACAAACTTGAATTAAGTGTAAGTAAGTGTAGGTACATTAATTTCACTAAGAATAAAAAAATCATTATTTTTAATTATTCTCTTTGTAATGAACTACTTATTGGGGAAACTCAGATCAGTGACTTAGGTATCTTGTTAGACTGTAAACTTCATCTAAATCTACACATTGATAAGATTATGGCCAAGGCATTTCAAATGTATCATCTTGTAATGAGGTCGTCGCTAGACTTCAAGCGACCAGCCACTTTCCTATATCTATTTAATTCCATAATTCGTCCACAAATTGAGTATGCCTGTATAATATGGGATCCTTATTATAATAAATACAACCTCGCCTTAGAAAAAGTACAGCGCAAGTTTTTAAGGTCAATGCAGTTTAGATGCCACATTGCACGAAGCACATATATGGAGTCCTTAGAAAGGTTTGATCTCCTCATGCTGAAATCAAGGCGCATCTTGCTTCAAACGATGATGCTTCATGATCTGTTGCACAATAGAATTGATTGCTCCGATTTAGTAAATAATTTATTTTATGTTGTACCCAGAACAGTTATACGGCGAGAGGCACGCGTCTACCCGCTTTTTGGTACTACACCTTGTCGTACAAACGCGGGTAAACGGGCGCCTCTCCATAGAATGGTCACAATTTATAATGAACATTTTGCCGACATAGATATTTTCGCTCTAAACCGCCATAAATTTAAGAAACTTGTGATGATTAGTCTTCATTCATGTAATTCATGATGTTTGTGTTGCTGTTGTGTTCTTGTTTGTTTTGTTTATAGCAAGACCTCTAACCATAAGTTAATTTAAGTTAAGTTAAATTAAGGAATATGTTGTACACCGAATTATGTTTTGTCTCTTCCAGTCGTCGTATTGTATTATTTTAATTTAAAATATTATGTCTACACTGTACCTTTAAGCTTAGTAATCTGTGGAAACGTCGTGGATTGTACTTTAGCCTACTTTTTATTTGTTGTAATATTTACGGTAACATGCATTGTACAATTGTTTGTTTTCCCAAAATAAATAAATAAATAAATACCAAATACCAAGGTGGCTGGGAAATATTACGAAACCATTCCAAGTACATGGGTTCTGCGATGCGTCCGAAAAGGCCTACGCATGCGCCATTTACCTGCTGACAACAAATGACAAAAACGAGCTTGCGACTAGACTTATCGCTGCAAAATCGAGGTTATCGCCAATAAACAAAAAATTGACACTGCCGCGACTCGAATTATGTGGAGCGCTACTACTTTCACGACTAATGAAAAAGATCCTGACAGCCTTTAAATGGAACAATGTGCACTAAAATACTTATGCCTGGACGGACTCTATGATTGTATTAGGTTGGCTGCATGGGGACGTCACAAAATGGAAGTCCTTCGTCAGCAACAGAGTACAGCAAGTGCATGACGTAATTCCCAAACAGCACTGGAGTTATGTCAAGTCCGAGGAAAATGCTGCAGATTGTGCATCACGCGGAATCAGCTGTTCCCAACTATTGCACCATTCTTTGTGGTGGCAAGGTCCCTACTGGATGAAAAATTACATTGAAGATACTTTTGACAAAACTACAATTACACCGACAACATGCGAATCAAAACAAAAACGAATGCAAACGTATGTTGTGAAACGTGAACCGTCTTCAATAGTAATTGAGTTATTAGACAGACACAGCGATTTGACTCGTATTACAAGGGTCATTGCCTGGATGAAACGTTTCATAAACAGCTGTTCGAACACCGACACTCATCGTACTACGACTTATTTGACATCTACAGAACTACAAAGCGCTAAAAAACCTAATAATTAAACATATTCAATTGCATGCCTTCAATGACGAGATTATAAGATTGAAGGAAAACAAAGGTCTGAGCACAAAAAGTAACCTTTTGAGTTTAAATCCATTCCTTGACAAACATGACATTCTGCGAGTGGGTGGAAGGTTACGTAACTCAAACTTACCCGAAGACACTAAACATCCAATTCTACTACCACATGACAACAAACTGACAGAGTTATTAATTTGGCAAGCTCACAGAAGAACATTACACGGAGGTCCTTAGTTAACCCTGACACATCTACGACAAAGAGTTTGGATCGTAGGAGGACATCGCGCTGTTAAAAAGGTCTTACACAAATGCGTAACATGTCGCCGATTTAAGGCTAAACAAACAAAACAGATTATGGCTGATCTACCAGAGCCGAGAGTTACAGTGTCTCGCCCTTTTACACATACAGGTGTCGATTTTACTGGACACGTTGAGATCAAGGCAAGTAAAGGCCGAGGCGTCAGAACATTGCTGGCGTACGTTGCCGTATTTGTTTGTCTAGCAATAAAAGCCATCCATCTAGAACTGGTATCAGAACTATCCAGTACAGCATTCCTATCGGCTTTCAAGCGCTTCTGCGCACGTCGAGGTACGCCACGGGACATGTACAGCGACAACGGCACGAATTTTGTGGGTGCAAATCGGATCCTATTGCAACAATACAAATGCATTGTAAAAACCATTGACAACTTCTTCTTGAGCAAAATATCAGAGATGGGAGTTCAATGGCACTTCAATGCCCCGGTCTGGCCAAGTGCAGGCGGACTGTGGGAAGCCGCTGTGAAGAGCATGAAATATCATCGCGAACGGGTCATTGGAGACCAACGTCTGACATATGAAGAATTTACCACTCTGCTATGTCAGATAGAAGCTTGCTTGAACTCACGACCACTATGCACCGTTTCAGAGAACACCGAAGATATTAACTGTTTAACTCCAGGACACTTCTTAACCGGCACATCACTCATGACAATTCCAGAACCCGACATGGACAGTACTTACCGTTTAAACACGAGATGGCAAATAGTACAACAACTTAGCAAGGATTTCTGGAAGAAGTGGTCGCAAGAGTACCTTCAACAACTACAAGCAAGACTTAAGTGGAAACGACAGAATACTGACATAAAGAAAAATGACATTGTATCCATTAAAGATGAAAGGTTACCTGCCGGAAAATGGGCACTGGGTCGTGTAGCGGATTTACACCCTGGAAAGGACGGCCACACTAGAGTTGTGACATTACAAACTGCAAAAGGCGAAACTAAACGACCTATTACAAAACTGGTTCCACTAGTGGAGGCTGAGGAACAAAACAACACTGACACTGAGAAACTACCCAAAAACAGGCGAAACCGAGCTAAACGGCTTACCTGGAACAACTTGGTATGTTATATGCTAATGCTAGTTATGACATTGATAACACCTACTTTCCAGCAAGATATGAAACTTACTCAACTGACAAAAAACCAAACAATTTACTTTGACAAGATTGCAGATCTACAAGAAATAAGAGATGAATGGAAACTTTTATTCTATTACAATATGACAAATTACTGGCGCAATATGGACACTCTGCAAGTATTCGTATCTCACATCAAGCAAGCTCGTTGCGAAGAATGGTTGATGCAATTCCATGTTCTGATTAACCAACTTGAACAAAGCACGAGTGAACTAAATTATTACAACGAATTACTGAGGTCCCAGCGGATAATTCAACACAGGTTCAAAAGAGGATTGATCGACGGAGTAGGTTATGTTGCAAATTCGTTATTTGGAGTGTTAGATCAACATTTTGCAGAACAATATGAACAGGACATCGACACAATCCAACATAATGAAAATCACCTATTACAACTGCTTAAAAAACAGACAAGTGTTCTGGAAACCGAGAACAACATTGTACAGCGTAACGAAGCAACAATGGTGAAGCAGTTCACTTTAATCAACGATCACCTCACGTCCCTAGAAAACAAGACGCTCAAAGATAAACTTGAGAGTTCAAATGCATTCTACATCATTACATCGGCCATAGCTGCAGGAAGAATGGCCCAAAACTTAAAAGATATCCAAGAATCACTCATCAACACACTGACAAATATGTACCAAGGACATATGGACGTACATCTATTATCACCAACCCAAATGCAAAGCGAACTAGATAGAGTAGCTCGACTACTACCTCGCGATTCTACACTACCTGAAGTTCGTAATGACATAAGAGACATCTACAGGCTGTTCAGAATACATGCGCGCATAACACAGCACTACCTGTTGATGGAAATAAAAGTACCGATCTTGAGTGATACCCTATACGAACTTAACAGACTTATCAGCATTCCTCAACGTATTGACATAAATCGGATAATGTACGTTATTCCCAACTCGGCATTAATGGCATTTAACGCCAACCAATACTCATTTATATCCCTAGAACAATATGACATTAATGATTGCCAAAAATTACATGACCAAACTCTACTGTGCAAACTAAATCACCCTATATACAACACCAGTGATCGTCACAAATCTATTTGCGATGTACAGCTGATTCGAGACAACGAAGAACACAGCGTTTATTGCCATACGGAAATAAAAGTATGCGCCGACAAATGGGTCAAGTTACATAAACAAAACACCTGGTTTTATTATTGTTGTGACACGTGCGAAGTACAATTAGTGTGCGGCACTCAAATGACATCGGAGACGTTACGTCACTCGGGTCTGATAACGCTGAAACAAGGATGCAACTTGCAAGGCGACTCATTTACATTGCACGCATATATGGAACATACCAGTAACATTTTAGTCAATCAACCATATGCGATGATCGTGCCCACGATCTCTCCTATCAACAACATAATCAATACCTCGATTCGTAACTCATCGTTACATATTGAAACACACGAAGAGACGATCAAGAAGATTGACACGCAACTACGCTCTATAGAAGAACAGTCTAAGCTAGACACCTTATCCTCCCACGACGTTCATCACTACATTGCAATCTATGTGGTTGTTGCGATTAGCATTGCACTGCTTGTAACATCGGTGTACTTTTGGCGAAAGATGGCCACCCAAAGACACGGGGAGGGTCCGCAAGACGCGAGAAGGAGAAGCAGACGAGAAGAAGATCATGACATCGGGGACAGGAACAGCAAGATCGACAAACGGGAATCAAAAGTGAATAAAGTGTCGTGTGCTAACCCTACCTCAAGTGAAGTGAAATTTGACACTGAAAAACATAGTGAGGTGTGCTAATTTATTATACTGGTGACATTCTATAAAAAGACTTTAGTTATACTTCTTCATAGTAGTCGTAGATCAATCATATTTACATTGAGTCCTGCATTTTTACATTGTTGTTTACATTCTTATTTTATTATTTTTACATATGTTGGGATTGTTTAAATTAGTTATTCTTTTTTTTGTGTTGTGGCAATATGTACGGTGCACGTACATGGGTTTTAAAATATATTTATTACAATAAGTTAGCCAGTAGGCTCGCGTATTTGCACTTTGGACGCGACCTAGATTTGGCAGTGCATTGACACTGACATATTGCATTGTTCTATGCATTTTATGTATATTACATTTTTAGTGTTCAATTAGACGTGGTTTGAGTCGGACAACTTGCATTTTTATTTAGATTCATCCCGTTGAGCATTCACTGACATTTCTGCATTTAAATTTAAGTTTGACATTTTTGCACCTACATTGACATTACTTATGTTAGGGATGCACCCTACAGTATTGATTATCCCATCACAAGACTGCAAATGTAACGAACAAGTTTGCGTAACGCTGGATACCTGACTGTTGATGCCTGCTACGTGTGAGGTTACGCTACGAATAGGTAAATGTAGCTTACCACAAAGGTCCTTGGTAATGAAATTTGCCGTGCTTCCATTGTCAAGTAAGGCTCTGGCGCTGAACGGCGTGCAGGATTGGTCCGTGACTCTTACCAACGCTGTGGAAAGCAACACATGACGAGATGAAAAATCATGGTTAGTACCAGCCAACGTTATGTGCTCCTTACAAGACCTGGGATCATCCTCATGAGAATGCAACATTGTATTATGCCTAGATTTGCAATATTTGCAGTGACTGAATATGTAATGATTTTGTTTACATAGGGGACATGAAATATTAAATTTACTCTTACTTGTTAATATCGAAAAGCTTTTCGGTTTACTGTGTGACGACCCTGGTTTCGATTTTAAACTCTTTGCCTCCTCAAATGGTTCCAAAATATTGCAACGGCTAAAAATAAATTTAGTAAAAATGTCTAAGGAAGGAAACTCACTTAGGCAGTTCCTTTGTTCCTCCCACTGTCTGCTAGTAACTTTGATGACATCAAATGTATCACCATTGGATACCAATGTTCTACAACAAACCCTAGCGTCGCCAACGAACGTAAATTCTAGTTGGTTTCATCGACAACTTGACATAGGTAACTAAGCCCTGGCTAGTCTCCCTTTGAAGAGCTTCCACATTAAATAAAGCTTGAATGTGATTGCTTACTAACAACTGTTCGCCGTCGGAACTCTCACATAACAATTGCCACGCATTGTCGTAGTTGTCACCTCTAAAATCTAAATTTTTAATGACTAGTGCTGCGTTGCCATTAAGTGATGAACGTACGTAGTGGAATTTATTAATTTTGTCAATACTTGTATGTTCATGAATCAGTGAAACATCTTTAAACTCTAACCAATCCTTATAACCGCCGCTAAAGTAGGTAAATGAAGCTTAGGAAGTCTAACACTACTATGTCTAATAACCACCGATGGTTGTTCACTGGAGCTTACCTTAGATGCTAGTTGAGCGCGGTGTCGTGACAGAAGCGCGCGAGGAGATGCAAGCTGCCTGTAGTAACTGCCCTCAAATTGTTCACGCTCAGCGCATTGCTCGTCGGGCTTAGCTGACAGGCACTCCAATTGACCCTGAAACTGATCATAGGTGGCATATACGGTAACCATGTTCTCAATTCTAATCTCTAATTGGACTAGCTGCTCCTCACTAAGTTATTCGCAAGACTTAGTGGTAGTTAAAAATGTTGTGAATTGTGTAAGCTACGATTTTAATGAGGCGCGTTTCTTTGTAAGCTCTTTAATTTTCATTTCCTCAGCCATGGCTAAAGGGGAAGGTAGCTTTAAGTACTAAGGATAAAAACTAGGTAGAAAACAGAATAAAGAAACGTTAAATGATTGCTTTCTGATTCTGATTTCTTTCGTAATCACATGCCACCCAGCGTGGTATGCTGAGGTGATTAAGCTGTGGTAAAGTTTGCGTTAACTTTATCCATATTTTTTTAATGTCTACATTAACCTTGTCGTCGTAGTCGGGGGGGGTCTGTATGTATGCTTTTGCGGTTGTACAACGACATGCTTTGCTTTACTTTGCTTGGTAGTATAGATGCAGGCCTACCTTCCTGTCTCCTTCAGAGATGGGAAGGTGGCGTGGTCTTGAGGGAGAGCGCAACGGTCGTGCAGATCCTCAAGGCAAGTCCGGTGGATACACCTTCCCGAGGTTGCCACCCCGTTATTGGTCTAATTCCATATGAAATAGATGTAACATATTCATATTCCGTCTACCGTCGCTCAAGAAAGATCGTTTTTGTCTTGCTCCTTTTTTTAATTTCGAAAAAATAGTAAAAAGTGTTTGTTTATAGACCTATGTTATACCGTTGTGTTGCTAATGAAGTGAACCTTCGAATGGTGAAAACTGGACAGCAATGCAAACACGGAGTGCAAAGTAATAGGTAAAAAACTTTTAAAATTTCTTCTAAACGGCTCCGAACCCGGACCTACCCCAACCCGCAGAGCGCTCGATACTCCTCGCACTTACCGCACCTCAGCCCCGCCGGCGCCTGCGCGACCTATGAATCAACACTTGTGACAACGTACGTAGTATACCGCGCTAAGTTCGCCTGTACCTGCGACGACACTACTTACGAGCTTATCACGCTAGCATCGTTTGGCGCTCGGCGTGCAGCGGGAAGACAATATTAATATTGAAATGCCACGCGTTGAGCGTTCTCCTCCTGCAGCTTCCGTTAAGCAGAATGTACTGCAAGCGTCTGTGCCCGTTTTAACCTCCACCGCTCCTGGTACCAGCGATAACGGTAGTAATATCACAGACGCAACTACTAATGTCTCTGTCAGATCAAAGCGTCCGCGACTAAACGACTCGCCTAACAACGACGGCGCATACGTGGAAGCTTTTGAAGATAGCTCAACCGGCCCGGATTCAGCTGTTCAACCTCCTAAGCTGGATAAAGCAACAATTTCTGAGCTTCGCAAAGAAATGGAGTCATTATTGACTGTGCATCTGAAGGCTTCGCTCAGATCCTACTTCGAAAGTGAATTTCTTGAATTAAAAAATACCCTGCTAGGATTAGAGGCATCCGTCGAATTTATGAGCAAGGACTATGATGCTATGAAGATTGAATTAGACCAGAACAAGAACGTCATTTCTCAATTAAGAAAAGAAAATGAAGAGTTAAAAACTGGTGTCTCTGACCTCTCTGTTAGAGTTAACATCATGGAGCAATACTCTCGCCAAGATAACTTGGAGATTAACGGCATTCCTGAACACAAAGCTGAAAACCTGTTCAATATGTTGGTACAACTAGGAAAAACAGTCTCATGCGAAATTGAACCTAATGACGTATCTTCAGCATCTCGCGTCAAGAAACTCGACTTACAGAGTAGTCGCCCGCGCTCAATCATCGTCAAACTGAGAAGCACAAGGAAGCGAGACGAAATCTTATCATCTGTTACCAAATTTAACCGCGCACACGTTTCCGATAAACTCAACTCGAGCCATTTAGGGTACGGTGGCACTAAACAACCTGTCTTCGTGTCCGAACATCTGTCATCACTCAATAAAGCCATACATGCGCAGACTAGAAAAATGGCACGTGAGAAAGGCTACAAATATGTTTGGATCCGCGATGGCCGAGTATTAGTCCGTAAGGATGACGGAGCACGGCCTATTCAAATAAAGTCCCTTCATGCTGTATCCTTAATGTAAGAAATCTCCAGAAGCAGGAACCCGTGAGTAAAATCACTAAAATTCACCGTGTACTATCAGAATCTCCGTGGAATGCGAACGAAACTGAGTGAAATTAATATTGCTGTTAATATAAATACATATGATGTGATTGTAGTGACTGAGACTTGGCTCAATGATAACATCAATGATGGAGAGATCTTCGACGCCCGCTATAATATTTACAGGAGAGATAGAGCGTCCAGTGCTCTGACAGGAAGAGAAGGAGGTGGCGTTCTTATTGCTGTTTCGAAGGCATATGACTCCGCGCGGGCTTGTCAATGGGAAACTACTGCAGAAGACCTCTGGGTTCGAGTTAAAGTAAATGAGAGAAAGAAAATCAACATTTGCGCTGTTTATCTACCGCCCCCTGTGCAACAGCGGCATCTAGATATGTTTCTAAGTTCGGTCACGAGTGTTAATGAAAGTACTGGCGAAGAAATTATAGTAGTCGGTGATTTTAATCTCGGCTTCATCGAATGGAATCAGGACCCCCAACTCTCCAACACAACCTCTTCTATACCGTCAAATTATAATAATAACCTAGGGTACTCTCTAATTGATTTTATGTCTTTAAACAGTATGTCGCAATATAATGTTATCAAAAACTCTAATCATAGATCATTGGACTTAGTGCTTTCAAATATTCTATATGCGGTAGTCACAAGGTCTGCTTCACCCATCTGTAGAGAAGATTGTCACCACCCCCCTTTAGAAATATCTATTGTAGAGATCGCTGCGATTCGTAGACATCAATCTGTCGAAAGAACTTTTCATTTTCTGACGATATGACGTATTTGTGCTGACGAAATCTCAACAAAATGGATACTAAGTCATCCTGAACCCTAGGGCCTAGGCCTTGAATGTCGTTAAACGACTTACCAGAAGTTGTGACAGCTGGTGCGTCGAAGACAACTCGCAACTTTGTCGCTGGACTCTCTGAAGACACCATGATGTGGAAGAAAATAGGAAGGAGATGAAGAAGGTTTGATGACTACGCTCATATGTACGCTCCTAATGCTTCATACTCCTGCAAGAACTCTACGTAGCGCGGAGCAACACGCTCAGCATCGATGTCACTGCGGAGTAGCTGTCGACAGCCTCGGGCACCATGGTCTTTCCTGCTGCAAGAGCGCAGGCCGCATAGCACGGCATGTCAACATCAACGATATTATTCGTCGGGCTTTTGTCACCGCCGGCGTACCTGCGGTATTAGAACCTAGCGGCACGTGGTTCGGGACGATGGGAAAAGACCAGATGGTAAGACGTTGGTGCCGTGGAAGGTGGGTCTGAGGCCTCTGGTGTGGGAGGCAACTTGTGTCGACACCCTTGCGCCATCGCATGTTCCAAGCACGGCAGGCTGTGCCGGCGCTACCGCTGCGGCTGCTAAGGCCCTCAAGCGGCGCAAATACTGTAACCTTATTGGGAATTACAGTTTTGAGCCGTTTGGGGTCGAAACGCTTGGATCATGGGGTCAGAGTGCACGCCTCCTTTTCAAGGACATATCTCGCCGACTGATCGACACTTTGCGTGACCAGAGGGCTGGCTCATTCTTTGCTCAAAGAATAAGCATGGCCATTCAATGTGGCAATGCTGCCAGTCTTCTGGGCACGTTTCCGGATGACAGCGATGCGGAGGAATACTTTCGACGCCTGAGTGTACTTTGTTTTTGTTTAATATGTGCATAATTAAGACAGTTCATCAATTTATTGATTACCTTAAATAAATGACATGATTTTCTTAAATAAATGACATTCTATTCTACTGATAATAATAAATAAATGACATTATATTATATAAATGATAATAATAAACAAATGACACTAAATTCTTATAATAATAATAAATAAATAAAATACTTTTTTAATAATACCTGATAAAAAATGCTAATACCAATGCAGATAATTATTAATAATATGTATAAAATATTTAATAATAAGTAGATACAAGATGAACAGGAAATAATTACACAAACATTTTACAAGAAAAGTTTACAAAACGCTCTTCCTCTCTCCTAATTAATTATTTTAAGTTTTGCTGTGCCCAACAGGGTCCATAATTGTTTCTATTTATTAATTCTAACACCTGTTTATGTGTACATTATGGATTGCAATAAACTATTTGAGATTTGATTTGAGATTTAAACTTCAACTTCTGAATAATGTCAACAATTATAATTTAAATAAGTGTTAGTAAATTTATACATCACATCAGTTCAAAATTTAAATAATCATCTATTGAATAAAAACATCTGTCAAAAAGCCAATTTTTTAAAGTTCTATTAAATTCTAAGTTATTCATTTTTCTTATTTTTTCTGGTAGTTTATTATAGATTTTCACTGCCATGGTGTAGCAGTTTCTGTTACATAACTTTAATCTGCTTCGAGGTACTACGAGCAGTTTTTGAACTATTTTCCTTTTAAATCCTGTTCAAAAAGTGATAGATGGTTTCTAACGAATTTATACATTTCTGAAACATACAGGGAATGGTGACTACGAAACATTCATCAGCATTACGTCTAGTAGTGGTTTGAGTAACTTGTGGGTAGTTGTAACAGGAGCACAAAGAAAAATTTGCTCATATTTCAATAATCAATATTATTTAATGAGTTAAAGTATTTATAATAATTATTAATGCTATATTCTAAAAGTTAAAAGTTTGTGCCTGCTGGTGTAGCGTTATCTCCACTTTTTTCCCACTATAACAAAAATCACTACACTTTAATCACTATGGATTCACTAGCAAGCACTCTAAGTGAACTAAAGGACTTGTTCCACACAAGGATGATGGTTTTCAATGAAGAATTACAGAAGACTCCTCAATCACCCATCACAGCAACCAGTCTTGCAACGGAGTTCACAATGTTCCGGACGTTTATCACTCAGGCTCTCGACAGTCTTCAACAGCAGGTTGGTTTGTTGGCCCGAAGTGTTGATCAAATCGAGATACGCGGACGAAGGAAAATCTTGTTGCTGCATGGAGTTGCTGAAGAGCAGAAAGAGGACACTGCCACGGTAATCTCTGAAGTGATCTGTAACAAGTTACAGCTGAGCAACTTTACTGATGCTGACATCAACCGCTGTCACAGGATGGGGCGGGCAGTGCCCAATAAAACTAGGCCTATCCTGTTCAAGGTTAGCAGTCTTGCAGTCAGGGATAAAATTTGGTTTCCAAATCCAAATTAAGGGCATCAGGCGTCACAATGTCTGAGTTTCTGACAAAGGGGCGGCACGACGTGTTCCTGGCTGCGGTGCACCGAGTTGAGTCCCTCGCTGAGTTGGACAAGATAGCGCCAGTTCCGCTGACTCCCAGCGAGCCCAGCGAGGGTGATACAAGAACGACTGTTCCAGTGGCCGCTGCTGTTGTGAAGACTGCAAGGCGTACTGCAGCTTTAAAGAAGTGATCTCTCAGTGCAGAAATATTTTTTTCAGTGTCCGGGTATTATTGTATTTATTTTGTTTTGTTTACCTCCTTAAAGCCGATGTCAATCTCACAGTGCGTTCCGTTTAAGGTATTATTTACTTTTTAAACTATTGTGATTTTTCTTTTTTTTTATCACTCGGATTGCATGTATTGTAGTTTTATTTTACTTTTATGATTTAAAACGCACCTGGCAGGATCGATTTTTTTATATTCATTTTATTATTATTTTATGTCTTTCGATATCAGCAGCGATAGTAATAGTTTTTTTTCTCGGACAAGTAACGAAGACAGTTTCGTTAGCATTCCGTCTCTTGCAGAAAGTCTTACAGCGCCACGATATGCTGGCGAGCTTTGACTGTAAAAACATTCAGGCTATTCTTGTGTCCGAGTCATGGCTTAAACCATGTCTTCCTTCAACTAGTTACTCTCTTCCCGGCTTTGTACTTATAAGAAATGACCAGGCAGTTGGTGGCGGTGGCGGTGTTGCCATATATCTCCGTGCGCATATTCCTTTCTCTATTGTGAATATATCAGCGCAGCCACCTCCATCAAACGCTGGTGAACACCTCTTTTTTGAAGTCACACTACATCATTCGAAATTACTTCTATCTGTCTATTACTGTCCTTCTTTACGTATCAACTTCTTCTCATCTTTTGATAAACTCCTAGAAATTTTGATTCCTTCTTACAGTCACAGTATAGTCATGGGTGATTTTAATGCTTGCCTCCTCAAAAAGGACCATCGCTCTTCTGCTCTGACTAATGTCACAGCTTGTAGTAATCTGTCAATTCTTCCTCTAAGTGCCACTCACCATTTCCCAAACTCTACTCCTTCACTTCGTGACATGATTTTCGTTTCCTCACCTGATCACGTCGCTAAGCATGGTCAATGCTCCGCTGATGCCTTTTCCTACCGTGACTTAATTTTCCTCTCGTATAAAATCCGCTCACCCAAGGCTAAAGCTAAAATTCTTATGCAACGCAATTTTGGCGGTATGAACTGAACATTGACGGCAAAGTCTAAATTTAAGCGACGGCCTACCGATGCAAATAGGGACAAATATGCCTCAATCCGCAATCGCTGTAATAAAGTATGTAGGAATACTAATCGCCAACACATTCATAACTCTGTCCAAAATTGGGACGCATCCAAAGTTTGGAGTTTTCTAAGATCACTGGGAGTCGGTAAAACACGACAAGAGTCAATTCCGAAAGATTTAGACGTCGACGCAATGAAAATTCATTTTACAGTTTCGTTCAATTATGATAGGACCATAAAATTGAATACATTGGATCATCTTTCATCTCTTCCGATTCCCAGTTATTCTCCATTTGTTTTTAGGGAATTCTCCGCATGTGATGTTAAGAAGAGCATACTATCAATTACCTCTAATGCAGTAGGAAGTGACTGTATCAGCCGCTCCTAATCCTTCCCGTCATTTGCCACATCCTCAACTTTTCGGCGTCTAGCGGTGTCTTGGCATTGCTTGATTTCAACAATGCTTTCAATACTGTTGATTTCGATGTTTTGCTTGGCATTCTATGCTCTCTTAATGTATCTCCATCGGTGATTGACTGGTTTCGTAGTAACCTGTTTGGTCGCCGGCTACGTATATGCATCGAAGAGACTTCGTCCTCGTGGTGTCGTATTTCTGCTGGAGTACCACAGGGTGGCGTTTTATCCCCTTTACTTTTGTCGCAATTTTTCTACAATCAATTTCTAATGAACTAACTTCTTCCTATCATCTTTATGCAGACGATCTACAAATTTACTCGCGTGCTCCTCTTGGAAATCTGACCGAGGCCGTCGTCACCATTAACCTGCCAGCATCTTTGAGGCGACTGCGTAATTTTCTTCTGACTGCCACCAAGATTGCGCTTGCACA